>CM075961.1:146188068-147640568 GCA_038048745.1 Coluber constrictor foxii
ATAATTTTTATCTGTAAGCATTATAAAAAATAGAGTCAGCTCATTAGTAACAAAATCCAAGTAGCAAGTAGAAAAGTATTTATATTTTCATTGCATTATTTTTCATTGCATAGTTTTAGTTAATAAGAATTGCCAAAATCTGAACAAGTAGTCTTCAGATTTTGAATGGTGCTTTGCTTCATCAAGCCACACAGTGAAGTAAATCAACCCCCCACTTCTAAACAGCAACATTGTCATATAACTTCACCAGATAACAGAGACTTCTGTCCATGTGTACTAGGAGTAAAGCTTTAGATATTGTCCTTTAAGACATCCCTGCCTACCATTGAACTATGTTCCTCATTTTTAAACTAGATGTTTATGGAAAAACAAAATGATTTCAATCATCCAGGTTGTGGTTGTCCCAAGGTACTTTTTCAAAAAAAGGCAATTGGACTTTGTTGGTTATTAATTTGAAAACATTTTCTTTCTCATTCAAGAAGCTTCTTTAGTTCAAAAAGCTTCAGAACTGAATAAGCTTCTTGGATGAGAAGTGAAATGTTTTCAAAGAAAACAAACCAAGAAAGTCCAGTTGCCTTTTGGAAAAAGCAGAATGGGACACATTTACACTACTGCAACATGCTTGTATGGGGCCTTCTGTGTAAATGAGTGGTAGCAATTGGTTGAAATTGCATTGATCTTATTACTAATGGAGGGAAATAGTTTTAGTAGCATTATGTATATACTGAATTACTCCATTGATTTCCAACAGACTTCTGGCCCAATCAAAAGTGTTGTTTTTAACTTTAAGTCTTACATTGTTTGGAACCCATATAGTTTTGTTTAAAATCTCTTTAGCAAGAATGTGCCTATCCCGTACATACACCCTGAAAGCCCATATATAGTAAATGGATTAGCAACTCATATATATTCTTTTGGTGGTAGCCTCTCATTATGCCCCCAAGTTATCACCCCCCCCCCCCCGCTTTATTCAGTTTTGCTTTATTTGCAAAACTATTAAGATCATTTTTTTCTGATAGATTTTTGTGCAAGAAATGGATCCAGGCTGCATTTGTGATAATAACATGACTTTATTATGCTCAATTATTTTTCGTTTCGTTTCATTTATTTTATTATTTTGATTTTATTAGATTTTATTTTCACATTTTTGAGCCACCCAACTCCCTCAGAGGTTTTTATGTTTCTTCATCATAATGTGTACAATAACGTTACTACAAATAAACAACCATAAAATAAATAATGAGGCTCAGCCTAAGTCATTCTGTGAGTGGACATAAAGATAGCAGCCGAAAGTACCATCATGCATTTAGAGGGCAAAAGGGCCACAAGACTCCTAGTTTGGCACAATTAGTTTCTCTTAATGCCTAGATGACTCCTTCATCACAGCCATTAAGAGGATGATGATATTACCTAGTTTGGTATTCTTCAAGAGAACAGCCAAGCTCAGACAGCACTAAGGATCCCCCACTGTCTCTTTTAGCCTAGCTTGAAAGGAGGAGAAAAATATAACCCTTATACCTCCAATTATGAGTATTTAAAAAAGAGGTAAAGGAAGTAGTTTTTAAGAAACTACTAATAAGGAACTTGCTGAATAAATGTATGAATGTATGACTGACTGACTGACTGTGGTTTTAGAAGTGTTGATTTTAGAAGTGCTAGCTTCCTTTTCCACTTCCCATTCTATGAGATAGCAAACCAGAACAAACAAATAAACAAGCTACCCAGTGGAGATCTCTTAAACCAGTCAGAGAGAATTCATTTGTAAAGGGCAAGGGGTTGTCA
Source organism: Coluber constrictor foxii (assembly GCA_038048745.1). NCBI lineage: Eukaryota > Metazoa > Chordata > Lepidosauria > Squamata > Colubridae > Coluber > Coluber constrictor. Next base: position 146,189,851 of record CM075961.1, read on the forward strand.
TGCTAGCTTCTTCCTAGCAAACCATGATTGCCTGGCTTCTTCTGCCAGGCATGAGAATAATGCTCCTAGTGGGGTTCATGTGGAAACATAGAGATCCCTCCAGACAATCAGGAATCCCCTGAAAATATTAGCATCTTACTATTATACTTTGATTCCAAATTACATACGGGGACTCCTCGACTTACAACAGTTCTTTTGGTGACCGTTGCAAAGATACAGCGGCATTGAAAAAAATGACTTATGACCATTTTTCACACTCATGACCCTTGCAGCATCCCCAATGGTCACATGATCAAAATTCAGATGTTGGTAACTGGTTCGTATTTATGATGGTTGCAGTGTCCTGGGGTCATGTGATCAGATTTTGCGACCTTCTGACAAGCAAAGTCAGTGGGGAATCCAGATCCACTTAACAACCATGTTACTTACTTAACAATTGCAGTGATTCACTTAACAGTGGCAAGAAAAAACATAAAATGGGTAAAACTCACTCAACATATATTTCACTTAGCAACATAAATTTTGGGCTCAGTTGTGGTCGTAAATCGAGGACTATCTGTATATGTATTAAAACATAATAAAACTATATAAAAAATTAAGATTCCCTGAAGAGAAGTTTCATCCTGATCACTGAAAACAGAACAAAAGTGCTTTGTGACTTACTTTTTTTGGGATTTTTCCCCCTAACATCTTAGTGTAGCCTACAGTCCTCTGATTTCCTGGTGATCTCCTCCCACCCCACTACTAATGCTATCTGGTCAATCAAGATCAGTGTTGCCCATTAATGCAGAAAAGGTACAATTGAAGCCAGTTTTATGTAATATTTTGATATAATCTAAAAAAAAAGGGTTCCACATTTTGTGAAAATATGAACTCACAATATAAAACATTAATGAAATGCATAAGAGTTAACTTTATGCCAAAATGACTCTGCTAACATTCAGAACCTTCCTTCCTTCCTCCCTCCCTCCCTCCTTCCTTTTGCAGGGCCTCAAGGTAGTACACAGAACACGCTCTTCCCATTTCTCCCCACAATTACAATTCTGTAATTGTAAGATAGGTTGGACTAGGACAAAATTTTCAAAATCACTCAGTGAACTTCTGGAGCTACTATATGGCAGACCTGAACCCAACCTTTTTCAGATTCTGCCCCAAAAATGCACCCAATTTAACAAATGCAAATACATGTTCTTAAGCACCTTAACTGTGAACAAAGTAGTTACTTCTAATTATATTGCAAGGCTGATTTGAAAATTTTAATTAATCTTATTTTAAAATGTACTACATTAACTTCTAATTGATAACACATTACCAAGATATTGTGGCACACCTATAGGTCACAGCTGCTTTAGAATATTGCAATAGTGAACATGAAACAATCTATTATAAAAGGTTTGTTTTTAAACATAGATATACATATTCCATAGCATGAGAGCCAGCTAAAGCATTAGGCTAAAAAAGAGAAATTGTGAGTTCAAATCCCATTTTAGCCATGTAAGCTAATTGGTGACTTTTAGCCAGTTACTCTCTCTCAATAAGTTGTTGCTTGAAGGAAAATAGGAGGAAGAAGGTACATTTGTTGCCTTGAGTTGTTTGTAAAAATAATAAAGGTAATAGTAATAATAATAAATAAATACAAAATAAATAAATGTATCATAAAATAAATTTACCTTTTATGGGACAATATCCAAATAAAGAGTCTTTGTCCACATCGGAAGTTGTTCCACACCAAAGTCGTTGGTGATCATCATGATCAGTTGTGCATTCAGCATACCATTTATTTATATACTTGAACGGAAATACGCAGGGTGCTCCTAAGGCATTGCCCTCTATAGTATATAGAGCTATTAAAAAAATCAAACATATTTTTGTTAGATTGAGAAGTACTAAAATGAGAATAGAAATGCTATACCAAAATACCTCGGAATTTATTTATCAGTAATGCATACAGTTTGTGTACAATACATGTAACCATGTTTATACATTTTTCAGAATCTATATCCTGGACTATAGTAATTGTGCATTAATTTAGTCATCCATTTGTTTAATGTTCAAAGTTACAACAGCACTGAATAAAGTGACTTATGATTTGTTTTTCACACTTATGACTGTTGCAACATCTCCACGGTCACATGAGCAAAATTTGGATGCTTGGCAATTGGTGATGCTTGTAGTGTCCCAGTATCATATGATCATCTCCTGATAACATCAATAGAAAAGCCAGATTCACTTAATAACCATGTTACTAACTTAGAACCTACAATGATTCTATGGCAAGAAATGTAAAATGACGCAAAACTCATTTAACAAGTGCCTTGCTCGGCAAAAGAAATTTTGGGCTCAATTGTGGCTATATGTTAAAGACTACCTGTACCTGCTGGGGGCTTTTTCCAGATGATGTAAAAAACAAAACTAATATGTTAAAGGACAGATAGGTAGTAATATAATTTGAAATTATACCTTTAGTATTCAATATATTTCAATTCTCAGGTAAAAAGATTCAAAGAGGAAGAGAATTTAGGCAAGCAAATTCAGGAAGAAAGATTCGGATATTTACCTTCATATTTCTGGTCACATAAATTTTTCTTCGTTCCGTAGATCTTCCAAACGCTTTTTTTGGTGCTGTTTGCTGATAATATAACCCCAGCCTCATGCCCTTTAGCAGGATTTAAAAACAGCTCTTCTGTTGCAAGGGCAAGCGTGTCATTTCTGCATTCCCATTTCTGTACATCAAGAGTTTCGTTGCATGGTGACACTGTAACTGGACTCATGTTTTTGTTTGAAGGCACACTCAGACATAGCCTCACCGCCATATTCAATAACTGATAATCAGATACCCACTTAAAATTTTGCCAGTCACTATGCTTGTTGCAGATCTCGAGGGAGAAGGAATGAGATTCTTGAAGTTTTAGGCAAAGATGAAGATTTTCATTGTATATCAAAAAAGTTTCACTGTCTATAAAATGAACCAGACAATAATAATAAATATAGAGTAACCACATTCATTCTGTGGAGATACACAACACACACACACACACACACACACACACACACACACACACACACACACACACGGCTATCATTTTTCCCCATAAAAATGTATAGTTTTATACTATTCTGTATTATACTATTTTGTTTTTATAAAATAGTATTTATATTGTTACTTTGTTTTCCACCTTCTATACATTGTAATATTGAAATAATTCTATTGTATCTCAGATTTCATCTATTTAAATTTAATATTTTCTATTATTAATTATTAAAATATACCAACCAACGGAAAAAAAGAATTGTTTTTTAAAAAGGTATAAAAAGTTTTTTAAAAAACTTTATATTGCTAATCTCTAAAAAATTATTTAGATACAATCAGTAATTATAGAGAATGCATCCATATATTAGTGCTAAGGGAAGAAACACAAACAACTGAAGAATTGTGACAAAATAAAAATAAAATTTAAATACATATATTTTAAAATAATTTAAAGGAATAAATTTTACCTGTTAATTGAAAAGCTGGCTGAATGAGAAATAAAAAAATTAGGAACAGAAAAGTAGTCATTGTAAATAATAAAACATTCCAGAAACTACCCTGAAATTAAGAACCAACTGAAGTAGCTTCATTTCAGGAACTCCTTTATATATAAGAGCAAAGAAGACAGCAATATTTACTTCTGCCTTCAGTGTTATGAAATGTGTATTGTAATAACTAGGGCTATAAATAATATTTGCCTTCTATGTAAAAGTACTATTTCCATAGAAATTTCCTCAGGAATGTACAGTTAATCATTAAACACTCATCATTCATATATCTATACTTGCTTACTTTACATGCCTATTAAATTAAGCCCTTTGAGAATAAGAAAACAGTTTTCATGAAATGAAATACTATTTATTCAGTCACTGACTAGCAAAATTTGAAAACATATAACATAAAAGTAAAATCAAATGAGTGAGATAAAGCACTAGCATAACATGGAGTCTCTATTATAAAAAAATATAACACACAACTATGATGTTAGTTATGTGTGCAAGTATAAATCTAAAATGTTAATTTTAAGTATATTATAATCTATTTTGGGTAAAATTACAAAACAAAATAGTTAAAGATAGTAACTTTTTTTTTCAAAAAAAGTCAAAATATAAAACTCCCACATTTTTAAAGAAAATAAACAAATGAAGAAAAAACCCAAAACAAACAAGACATTAAAAAAGTGCATTCAAAAAATAAATAAAAAAATCTAACATGTACATACATATTATCCCCCTATTTGAACACTGATTAATACCTTACTACAATATTACAATTTCCCAGCCCTTGCGAAACAGCCTCCCCCCATTGTTAAATGACTAAATCTGTTTGTAAAGTATTAACCTATGATCTATATAATTTATTAACAGAATAACAGAATGGAAGGGACCTTGGAGATCTTCTAATCCAACCCCCTACTCAGGCAGGAAACCCTATACCATTTCAAACAAATGGTTATGCAATCTCTTCTTGAAAACTTTTAGTGTTGGAACATTCACAACTTCTGGAGGCAAGTTGTTCCACTTATTAATTGTTCTGTCAGGAATTTTTTCCTTAGTTCTAGGTTGCTTCTCTCTTTGATTAGTTTCTATCTATTACGGGGGTGTCAAATTTGATTTCATTGAGGGCCGCATCATTGCTGTTTTTGACCTCTGGGCCCAGGTTGGGCGTGGCCAGGGTGAGTGTGGCCAACTCGACATTACTTGTGCTGGGGCACCTGTGGAGGCCTGGGTGCTCTGCCAGAGAAAACAGGCTCCCAAACTCCGTTTTCGGCTTGATGGCTTCCTGCAACCCTCTATTAGCATAAACGGAGATTGGGAAGGTTTCCCGCAGCCTTCGTGAGCTCCGTGTTTGACTGTGATGGGATCCTGCAACCCTCTACTAGTGAAAACGGAACTGGGGAGGACCACACATGATCCTCACGAGCTCCTTTTCACTGGCAGAAGCATTGTGGGCTGGTCCTTCACTGTTTCCAGGGCAGCCCCGTGGACCAGATCTAAGCACTATGTGGGCCAGCTCCAGCTCCCAGGCCTTGAGTTTGACACCCCTGATCTATTGCTTCTTGTCTTGCCCTCAGGGTGCTTTGGAGAACAGGTTGGATGTCATTCCTAGTCCTTCTTTTCATTAAACTAGACATACACAATTCCAGCAACTATTCTTCATATGTTTTAGCTTCCAGTCCACTAATCATCTTTGTTGCTCTTTTCTGCACACTATCTAGGAGCTTAATCTTTTTTACATTGTCGTGACCAAAACTGGATGCAGTATTCCAAATGTAGACTTACCAAGATATTATAGAGTGGTATTAACACTTCGTGTGATCTTGATTCTATCACTCTGTTAATGCAACCTAGGGCTGTGTTGGCTTTTTTGGCAGCTGCAGCATACTGCTGGCTCATATTTAAGTGATTGTCCATTAGGACTCTAAGATCTCTCTCACAATAACTACTATTGAGCCAGGTACAACCTATGCTATTCCTGTGAATTTGGTTTTTCTTGCTAAATTCAGAACCTTACTTTTTTCACCAATGAATTTCATTTTGTTAGATAGGGCCCAATGTTCAAGTCTGTCAAGATCCTTCTGTATCTTAAGCCTATGTTCTGGAATGTAGGCTATTCTGGCCAGTTTGGTGTCATCTGCTAATTTGATTAATTCCCCATTTATCTCCTCATCTAAATCATCGATGAAGATATTGAGGAATACTGGGCCTAAGACAGAGCCTTAGGATACCCCACTGGATACTTCCCTCCATGCACGTAGAGTTCCATTGAGGACTATACATTGAGCCAGCCAGTTACTAGTCAACCTGGTCTAACCATGTTGTCTAACCCACATTTTACCAAGTATTAGGTTGTCTTCTACTTTACAAAATGCCTTAGTGAAGTCCAAGTAAATTATATCCACCAAATTTCTCTAGCCCACTAATTTTGTCACTTTGTCAAAGAATGCAATAAGATTAGTCTGGCATGATCTGTTTTTGACAAACCTGTGTTGACTTTCTTTTATGGCTTAGTTTACCTCTAGGTGTTCACAGTTTTGTCGCTTGATTATCTTTTACAGAATCTTCCCAGGTATTGATGTCAGATTGATAGGTCTGTAGTTTCCTCGATCCAGTATTAACAATTAATAACAAAATAATGAACAAGAAGAATATTAATAACTAAAAAAAAGAAGGTTAAAGTTTCTATTAACAAATTGTTATTGTAATTAACTTATAGAAAATTTACCATGCATTTAATCTTGTCCAAGATTTAACAGTTATTCTTCCAGTATCAAATATCCATGTTTATGTCTTAATAACATCTCTTAACAACTGTTGTGTGGTTCAATATAATAAATTCAATCTCCAAAGTCAGTCTGTTTTACCAAAAAAGGTCAGAAATTGTTTTCTAATTAAGTGTGATAAAATCATTCATCAATGTTCTTCAGTCTTCCTAGGAAAAACCAGTTTATCACTTCTCCACTCAGTCAGGTTTTTCTGTTATAGAAGAATATAAAGTTGAACTTCAGAGATGCATATGCAGGCAACTCTTCTCAGACTTCACTGTCCATATTTCTTTCCAATGGATCTACTTTCAAATCACATTCCTTTTGTGAATCTAATGTATCTAGAGTTACATGCATCTAAATATTTTCCACAGCCATTATCATTCCATCAAACTCTTAAAAAGTAAAATGTTCTCTAAGAGAGAAGTAAAGTATCTACCCATGAGTCAGATGAACCCAGTGCCAAGTTTCTTATGGAAGTATTTGAGAAAAAGTTTTCTATGTTACATGACATGCTAGAAAAGATGAATTAAAAATCTTAAAGGAGTGGATTGCACCTTAGTGAGGAATTACAGGCAATTTCTCTTCTTAATAATGATTACAAACTTTTTATATCGATCTTAGCTGAAAGACTTAAATATGTTTCACAGAGTTACATACATGAAGACCAGAGGTGGGTTTCAGGAGGCTCTGACCAGTTCTAGAGAACAGGTAACAGAAAGTTTGAGTAGTTCAGAGAACCGGTAGTAAAAATTCTGACTGGCCCCACCCCCATCTATTCTCTGCCTCCCAAGGGCCAGCTGATTGGAAGGAAATGGGGATTTTGCGGTAACCTTTTCCTGGATTGGTGACAGAATGGAGATTTTACAGTATCCTTCCCCACTACGCCTACCGTCATGCCCACCAAACCATGCCACATCCACCAAGCCATACCCACAGAACCAATAGTAAAAAAATTTGAAACCCACTACTGATGAAGACACCAGGGTGGATCTTTACCCAAAAGACAACTAAAAGGTAATGTAAGAATAATTCCAGATATAATTAATCATTTACAACAGCATAGGGACAAACAAATCACATTAATTTTTCTAGTTGCAGAAAAAACATTTGATAATTTGAACTGGGACTTTATGTTCAAAGTAGTGGAAAAGATGGATTTTGGATTGAGCTTTATACAGAGTTTGAAGTCCATTTGTACACTCCAAAAGATCAGATTATGGTGAAGGGAGACCTAGGAAAACCATGTGAAATCCAGAAAGGAACAAGACAGGGGTGTCCTTTATAATTTATTCTGGTGTTGGGACTGTTAAACAGAAACATTAGACAAAACAAAAGGGTAAGTGGATTGCAAATTAAAGTGCACAACTATAAACTTCATGCTTTTACTAATGATTTGGTATTGATTGTGCAAGATCTGCTTGAGAATATTGAATATATTATGGGAAAGATTAAACTATTTGGAAAAAATGGCAGGCTTAAAAATAAATAAGCTAAAGACAACCATATTGACCAAGAATAAGAACATGGAAGATTTACAGAAATTGGAACTTAAAACTGTTTTTAAAGTTATGAAAAAGGTAAAGTATATGTTGATGATGAAAATTTTAAGTTACAGCAATAGCAATAGCACATAGACTTACATATATCTCTTTACAGTATTTTACTGCTCTGTTTAAGCAATTTACAAAGTCAGCATATTGCCCCAACAATCTGGATCCTAATTTTACCAACTTCAGAAGGCTGGAAGGCTGAGTCAACCTTGAGCCTAGTGAAATTTGAACTGCCAAATTGCAGGCAGCCATAGGCAGCAGAAGTAGCCTGAAGTACTGCATTCTAACCACTGTGCCACAACAAATCATTAGTTATATTATTAAATATATTATATATATTATAACTATGTATTAGTGATACAAAAACAACTGTTAAAATATGGAAGGAGATAAAGTTGGGTTTAAATAGATGGCAAAAATTAGAATTGTCATTGATGGGAAGAACTTCAGTAATTAAAATGAATGTACTACCTAGAATGTTATTTTTATTCCAGACCAATATTGATTAAAGATTTTTCTTTCAAATAATGGCAGAACGGTATATCCAAATTCATTTGGCAAAATAGAAATCAAGAATTAAATACAAGTTTCTTACAGGTCTTACAGGTTTTTAAATAGAATAAAATAGAATTTTTTATTGGCCAGGTGTGATTGGACACACAAGGAATTTGTCTTGGTGCATATGCTCTTAGTGTACATAAAACAAAATATATGTACATCAATAATCATAAGGTACACTACTTAATTATAGTCATAGGGTACAAATAAGCAATCAGGAAACAATATCAATACAAATCGTTAAGGATACAAACAACAAAGTTACAGTCATACAGTCATAAGTGGAAGGAGATGGGTGGTGGGAATAATGAGAAGATTAACAATAGTGCAAACTTAGTAAATAGTTTGATAGTGTTGAGGGAATTTGTTTAGTAGAGTGATGGCGTTTGGGAAAAAATTGTTCTTGTGTCTAGTTGTTCTAGTGTGCAGTGCTCTATCATTTTGAGGGTAGGAATTGAAACAGTCTATGTCCAGGATGTGAGCGGTCTGTAAATATTTTCACAGCCCTCTTTTTGAGTCTTGCAGTACACAGGTCCTCAATGGAAGGCAGGTTGGTAGCAATTGTTTTTTCTACAGTTCTAATTATTCTCTGAAGTCTGTGTCTGTCTTGTTTGGTTGCAGAACCAAACCGGACAGTTATCGAGGTGCAGATGACAGACTCATTCCATTGTAGAACTCTGTATCAGCAGCTCCTTGGCTAGTTTGAGTTGGCACAGAAAGAACATTCTTTGTTGTGCTTTTTTTAATGACATTTTTTATGTTAGCTGTCCATTTTAGACCTTGCAATATGGTAGAACCTAGAAATTTGAAGGTCTCTACTGTTGATATTGTGTTGTCTAATGTTGTAAAAGGTTGAAGTATGGAAGGGTTTTTCCTAAAGTCTACCACCATTTCTACAGTCTTGAGTGTGTTCAGTTCCAGATTGTTCTGATTGCATCATAAGGCTAGTTGTTCAACCTCCATCTGTATGCAGATTCATCATTTCTTGAATGAGACCACTCACTGTTGTGTCATTTGCGAACTTCAATAGTTTAACAGATCGATCGTTAGAGATGCAGTCATTGGTATACAGAGAGAAGAGAAGTGGGGAGAGCACACAGCCTTGGGGGGGGGAGCCCCGTGCTAATTGTACAGATATCTGATGTGATTCTGCTTAGCTTCACCTTCTGCTTCCTGTTTGTTAGGATGCTTATGATCCACTTACAAGTGTATTCAGGTACCACTAGCTGGTTTAGCTTAGTTAGAAGAGTATCTGGAAAGATGGTATTGAATGTTGAATTAAAGTCTACAAAGAGGACCCTTGAGTAGATGTTGTAGGTTGTAATGCAGAGCCATATTAACAGCATCATCTGTTGATCTATTTGCTTGGTATGCAAATTGCAAGAGGTCTAACAGCGGATCCATGATGGTTTTCAAGTGGGACAGCATTAGCGTTTCAAAGGTTTTCATGACTACAGATGTTAGAGCAACTGGTCTGTAGTCATTCAATTCCTTGATGTTGGGCTTCTTCGGCATTGGGATGATAGTAGAGCATTTGAAGCAAGAAGGAACATAGCATTTCTCTAGCAATTTATTGAAGATCCGGGTGAAGATAGGGGCCAGCTGGTCAGCACAGGTTTTAAGCAAGAAGGAGTTATCTTGTCTAGACCTGGAGCTTTTCCTGGTTTTTGTCTGTGAAATAGATCTTGCACTTCCTTTTCTGTGATCACTAGGGATGGGGTCAGTTGTAGGAGGTTTGGCTGTTGATGAGTCTGAGATGGGGGTTGTGGAGATAGGTGGCTGTAGTTTCCTTTCAAACTTGCAGTAAAACACGTTCAGGTCATCTGCCAGTTGTCGATTTCCTTCAGCCTGGGAAGAAGGTTTGCCATAGCTGGTGATATTTTTAAGAGTTTTCCACATGTTTGCTGGTTCATTTCTTTAGCTTTTCAGAGTAACTTCTTTTTGCTGCTCTGATCTCCCTTGTTAATACATTTCTGGCCTGATTGTACAGCATTTTATCACCTTTTCTGTAGGCTTCCTCTTTGGAACGATGTAGGTGCTTAAGTTTAGCTGTGGACCAAGGTTTGTTGTTACTGTATATTCGCAAATTCCTTGTTGGTACTGTTATGTCCTTATAAGGACATTCGCTGGGGAATTGGTTGATTCCACTGGTGGGAAGTTTAAATCACTGTCATTGGCCGGCGGGCATGCCCAAGCAGGATATAAGGAAGCTTGGCAGCCACAGCCGGCAGTTCAGTTTGCACTCTAATAAAGGTTCTGAACGGACAGCAGCTGAGTCATGTTTCTTTCCGGCGCCGATCTAACAGATACACATAGGTCTTCACAGAAGCTGACATATGATGTTACAGTATCTGTGAGCTCATCCAGGTCTGCAGAGGCATCTTGAAAAATATTCCAATCAGGGCAGTCAAAGCAAGCCTGTAGCTTTAACTTTGCCTCCTCAGTCCAAGTATTCACTGATTTAATTGTTGGTTTTGTGGTTTTAAGTCTTTGCCAGTAAGCAGGTACAAGGTGAATCTTGCAATGATCAGAGTGCCCTACGGCTGTTCATGGTAAAGACTGATAAGCATCTTTTAGTGTTGTGTAGCAATGGTCAAAAGTATTATTGCCTCTAGTGGGACAATTGACATGTTGAAAGTATTTTGGTAGCTCTTTCCTTAAGTTTGCCTTGTTTAGATCTCCCAAAACAATGGCCAGTGAATCGGGGTATTTGGCTTCAGCCTCCATAATTTGGTCAGCTAGAGTTCATAATGCCTTGTTTACACAGGCTTGTGGTGGGACACAAACAGCAATTAGAAGAAATGAAGAAAAGTCACAAGACGAATAATATGGTTTGCAGTTGATAATTAATGTGTCTAAGGTTTTGTTACATAATTTATATATTATAGTTACCGTCCTAGCCAGCCAGATCAGCCAGATCAGCCGAATCAACCCTGGAGATCAATGGGATGACAGATGTCACAGCCAGATTGCCCTCACAGTTCTGTGGAAGTGTGCTATTGGCTGCTGGCTGACCCTGTGGACCAGACTTCCAGACTACTATTTAGGCCAGTGCTTATGGCAGGATGACTTCCTCAGTCCTCAGGCCTGCAATATTCATACCAAACTTATGAAGATAGGTATTCTCCCTATTGAAGCCCTTATGTTAGGCCCAGATGCAGCCAAATCGCTGATATTTCAGCGATTGGATGATATTGAAAGACAACAGAATCTGGCACTTGGGGCGGGAGTATGTTCTCTGTTTTCTCTTGATATTACTCCCCGAATGCACCCCCCCCCAAATATCTTTCTACACTATCTTTTGTTAAATACAGGTTGATCTTTCTGATTTTAATGTGATCCCCTCGAATGCCTTGGATAGCAGGTGCTCGGGAGGTGTGAAACCTACCCACTGTTCATGTGATGGTCGATCTTTGGAATCGTTGGCTCACATTGTATTTAATTGTCCCTATTATCAGGAGATAAGGTCAGAATTTATCTCTCCCATTTGCCAAAGATTTCCTGGATTATCTGAAAATCTTAGTCTCCGCTTCTTACTTCAAGACACTGATTCTAAGATTACACTAAAGGTAGCAAAATTTTTTGCTGCAGTCTTGAGATGTAAGAGCCAGGAGAAGGGATGGGCTGGACCCACTGACTGAGGTCAGTCCTATTGATCGCCAGCTGTTGTGTTAGCTGGTGGCTATATAAAGTGCAATGTGCGGATTTATGTAAATTGCAATATAGTATTTTCTCCTATGTACAATTTTACTGTGAGTTTGATGGAGTGGTTTCCACCATTGATCTTGCTGGTTTTGCACTTTGGTCTGGTCGTGTGCCAGCTATGTGTCTTGGATGTTTCGGTCTTTTTGGTCTTGACCATAATAAAGAATGCTATGCTATGCTATGCTATTATAGTTATATCCTGAGACCAGCTGTTGTTGATATATAAGCATAAGCCTACTCCCTTCTTTTTATCCAATGATTTTGCAATTTTGTCTGATCGTTAAATCTGAAATCCTGGGATATGCAGGCTGCTATTTTCAATTGATTCATTTAATCAGGTTTTAGACAAGCATAGGACTGCTGAATTATAAAAATCAGAATTATATCTATTTAAAAGGAGTATTTCATCCATCTTATTAGCAACTGAACATATGTTGGTTAGGAAAATTAAAGGCAGACGAGTTTTATATCTCCTATTCCTTAACATGTTTAAAATTCCCACCCTTTTACCTCTCCTTCTTTGTTTCCTCCATTTGGTTTTTTTGGTAATCCATGGCTCTGGGGAAATTGCTTCTTCCTGTGTTAGAATCTCCTCCACATTTGTAAAGACAGGGTGTGTGTGTGTGAAATCACAGAAAGCTTCCCCTTAAAGAAACATTGCTTAATTTTTAGCAGATAGTCTTCTGAGTAAGAAATCCATAGTGAGTCACAGAGAACAATTAAAAATAAAGAAACCATTAGAGAGTATTTCACCGAGGCAGCCTTTGGCAACGCCATCTTGGATCCAAAATGAGAGAGGAGGGCCACGTTTACCAAATTTTAGATTATATTATGATATTTGTTGTTTGGTATGGTTAAAAGATTGGATAACTCTAAAAAATTCAAGATCGTAAGACCTTGATAGTTGTGATTTGAGATTTGGATGGCATGCCTATTGGTGGTATGACAAAGTACAAATTAACCTGGATTTAAGAATTATATTATTAGGCAAATGATTGAGCATGTATGGTGGAAATATAAAAGAATACTTTGGTCATCAACTCATGAAGTACTATATAGAACAGAGATGCTATTTGAAGGTAAATGAATTACATATCAGAAGTTGTTGACATTTGAAAAAGAGGGATTTAAGATAAAGACAAGAGAACAATGAATAAGTGAAGGGTTTTTTTGTGACTGCTTTAATCATTATGGATGGGTTTGCTGACTACGTACCTGGCTCCCTGCCACGTGGCTGTGACCCTGCCCAAGCTGCTTGGCGTTATTGCCAGGGTGGCGGTTGATACCCCCAGACTTACTGTCATGAGGGATTTCAACCTGCCATCCGCAGGTGAGGTGTCGGAAGTGCTCAGGAGTTCATGGTTTCCATGGCGGCCATGGACCTGACCCAGTTAGTTCAGACCCTCACCCACATAGGGGGACACACTCTGGACTTGATTTTCATCTCTGGTCACTGGTTGAATGATCTTGGTAGAGGGGACCTAGACATTAAACCCGTGTCATGGACAGATCATTCGCTCCTTCACTTGGACTTTCGAGCTGCTTCACCCCACCACAGGGAGACGGAACCAACCAGATGGTTTCGTCCCAGGTGCCTGATGGATCCTGAAAGGTTTATTTTATTTATTTTAATTTGATTTATATGCCGCCCTTCTCCGGAGACTCAGGGCGGCTTACAATGCGTTAAGCAATAGCCTTCATACTTTTGTATATTTATACAAAGTCAGCTTATTGCCCCCACAAACTGGGTCCTCAATTTACCCACCTTAGAAAGGATGGAAGGCTGAGTCGACCTTGAGCCTGCCTGGGATTGAACTCAGAGAAATTACAGGCAGCTGGTGTTAATTGCTGCCTTAGTAGGAGGCATTAGCCCTCTACGCTACACAGGTTCCTGATGGAGCTTGGGCCATTTCCTGAGACCCTAGCACACGACTCAACTGAAGACCTGGTGGCTACCTGGAAGAGTGCGGCTGGCGGGGCTTTGGCCTTTGTGGCCTCTGACCTGATGCCAATCTCAATTGGCTCCTTGGTTCTTGGAGGAGCTGAGGGAGATGAAGCATCGGAAAAGATGCCTAGAGAGCCTCTGGAGGACTAGTCAATCCGAATCCGACCGAACACTGGTAAGATCTTATATTAAGACCTACTAGTGGCGATAAAAGCGGCAAAATCTAACTATTTTTCACTCTTATCACATCTGCATAAAACCGCCCAGCAGTGCTGTTTAGGGTGACCCACTCCCTTCTCCAGGGGGAAGTGCGGGAAGATCCTTTGCAGGGTCGAGCTGAGGACTTTGTGCAATTCCTGCATGATAAAGTTGCTCGGATTTGGGAAGGCTTGGATTCCGATTGGGTGGGTCCGGGAGAGGAGATGAGGGTAGGTCTTGAGAATAATATCTGGGAGGAGTTTGATCCTGTGGTCCTGAGGATGTGGACAGGGTTCTGGATAAGATTAGTGCCGTCATATGTTTATTGGACCTGTGTCCCTCCTGGTTGGTACTGGTCTCCCAGGAGGCTACACGAGGCTAGCTCCAGGGGATCTTCTCTGAGTGGCAGTGGTGAGACCCCTCCTCAAGAAACCTTCCCTGGACCCAGCTGTATTAGGAAACTACCGTCCAGTCTCCAACCTTCGTTTTGTGACGAAGGTTGTTAAGAGTATGTGGCACGACAACTTCCCCAGCACCTGGCTGAAGCTATCTATCTGGACCCGTACCAGTTGGGCTTCAGTCAGGGATACGGCACAGAAATGGCATTGGTCGCATTAGTGGATGATCTCTGGAGGGCTCAGGACAGGGGTTGCTCCTCTGTCCTGGTTCCGTTAGATCTCTCAGTGGCTTTTGATACCATCGACCATGGTATCATGCTGCAGCAGTTGAGGGGGTTAGGAATAGGGGGCACCGTTTTGTGGTGGTTCTCTTCCTTTCTCTCCAACCATTAGCAGTTCATGTTGACAGGGGGGCAGAGGTCGACCTCAAGGCACCTCGCATGGGGAGTGCTGCAACGGTCGGTCCTCTCGCTCCTTCTGTTCAACATTTATGTGAAGCCTCTGGATGAGATCGTCCGTGGTTTTGGGGTGAGACTCCACCTGTACGCTGGAGCTGTATATCTTCATCCCAGACCATCCCAACGATGCCCTTGATGTGATGTCTCGCTGCCTGGAGGCCATGTGGGTCTGGATGGGGAGAAATAGGCTCAGACTCAACCCCTCCAAGATCGAGTGGCTGTGGTTTCCGGTGCCCCGATATAGTCAACTTGTGCCATTGCTGACTATTGGAGGTGAATCTTTGCCCCCCCACAGAGAGGGCTCGCAATCTGCGTGTCCTCCTGGATGCATGGCTGTCTTTAGAAGAGCATATGACGGCCGTGGCCAGGGGGGCTTTTTATCAGGTTCACCTGATTCGCCAGTGGCAGCCCTTTCTGAATCAGGATGCCTTGTGCACGGTCACTCACGCCTTTGTCACCTCCCGACTGGACTAATGTAATGGTCTCTACCTGGGGCTCCCCTTGAAGAGCACCCGGAGGCTCCAACTGGTCCAGAATGCAGCCACGCAGGTGGTTATGGATCCAACTCGTTGCGCCCATGTGACACTCCTCCTGCACGAGCTGCACTGGCTCCCAGTGGTCTTCTGGGTGCAATTCAAGGTATTGGTTACCATCTCCAAAGCGCTCCATGGCATTGGACCTGGGCATCTTTGCAACCGTCTTCTGCCACCAGTAGCCTCCCACTGACCAGTTTGCTCCCACAGAGAGGGTCTCCTCAAGGTGCCATCAGCCAAGTTATGTCAGCTGGCGACACCTAGGGGGAGGGCCTTCTCTAAGGGAGCCTCTGCCCTTTGGAATGAACTGCCCCTGGAAATCCATAAGATCTCTGACCTCCGTGTATTTCGCTGTGCCCTCAATACCCTATTGTTCCGCCAGGCTGGACTATCAATGTGATGGTTTTTTTAAACTGGGTGTTTTAAATGTTGGGTTTTAAATCTGAGCCTAAATTATTTATTAATTTTAATTATTATTATTATTTGTTTAAAATTTAATTTATATGCCGCCCTTCTCCGGAGACTCAGGGCGGTTTACAATGTGTTAAGCAATAGCCTTCATACTTTTGTATATTTATATTTATACAAAGTCAACTTATTGCCCCCAACAAACTGGGTCCTCCCTGCCTGGGATTGAACTCACAAGTAAATCACAGCAGCTGGATCTTAAATGCTGCCTTTGTAGGAGGCATTACTCCCCTACGCTACTCGGGCTCCTTTTAACTGATGTTTGTTTTTGTGCTTTTAATAGGCTGTGCACCGCCCTGAGTCCTTCGGGGAAGGGTGATAGAGAAATAAAATTATTATTGTTGTTGTTGTTGTTGTTGTTGTTGTTGTTGTTGTTATTTAATCTGTAGTGAGATTCACAGTCTTTGAGGCTGGTTAATAGCTCAGCAGCTTGAGTCCTAACCAAGGACCTAGGAACTGTTAAGGTTGATCTGTCCCCCCCTTCAGAGACCCACAAAAACACAGCCAGCCGAGGGTTAATAATCACTTGGCACACTCCGCAGTTCTTATCTCAACCTTGGCAGCGATATGCACACCGTCTGCCAAGGACTTTATTGGTTTACACAAACAAGAAAATCTCCTACGTAGCTTTGCCGTTCATCTAGCTTCCAAGACTACGAGGTTGCTCCGTTTGTTTAGCTTTGTTCGTCACGAACTTCGTGACCCACCGTACTGTCTTATATACATATGCTTCTGGGTGTGGTCCAGTGAGTCATTGATCCCGTGACTCCAATCCAATGACTCAGGATTTCCTCATACGCCGCAGCTGCAGTACCCTTTTCTCTCGCCTTCTTTGGTGTGCGTCCAGGAATGACGTCTCTCCCTCACTCTCATCTGAGACACCTGTTTCCCCACTACTTGGCTCTCTTTCAGCTGGCACCTGAGCCGGTGCCAGAGGGGGAGGGCTGGGAGATCTGGCTGGCTCCTCTTCCTCCTGCTCAGAGCTGCCTTCCTCCAAAGGGATAGGCTCAGAGGACGGGGCCACAACAAAGGTATTGTCAGAAGATGTAAGCTGTTCCGAGTAAGGCGGTTTTTTGTAGAGTCAAAATGTTCAAGTCCGGTAAATTTAGAATTTCTAAATAGCGGGGTAGCCCTTTGACTATTGTTCCAAGGGCTCCAATTACAATCGGAACAACACATGATTTCTTTTTCCATAGTCACTCAACTTCAATTTGCAAGTCCCGGTACTTTGTGATTTTTTCTTGCTGCTTATCTTCAATCCGTGCATCACCAGGTATTGCATTGTCAATGAACCATACTTTTTTCTCTTCAACTACCGTTATGTCAGGTGTGTTGTGGACCAAGTGCCTGTCAGTCTGATTCCTAAAGTCCCACAAGATCTTGAGTTTCTCATTCTCTAAAACTTTCTCAACCTGATGTTCCCAGTGGTTTTTGCTGTACTCATATCCAAACTTCTGGCACAATTTCCAGTGAATGATCTTAGCAATGTGGTCACGGCATTGTAGGTAGTCGGTTTGTGAAATTTTGCTGCACCCACTGATCAGGTGGTCGACTGTCTCATCTTTCTCATTACAGAGGGGGCATTTGCTGTTGGTGGTAACATGTTGAATTTTTGCCTTAATGCAGTTTGTGGCTAGGGCTTGTTCTTGAGCTGCCAAAATAAAGCTTTCTGTTTCTTTTTTCAGTACTCCTGATCTTAACCAGTTCCAAGTTAGTTTCTGGTCACCTTTGCCTTCAATACTTTTCAAGTATTGGCCATGCAGAGCTTTGCTTTTCCAATTTTCAGCTCGCTGCTCAATTACTTCTTTCTTATATTCTGCTTTTGTTTTAGTTGTCTTTAAAAGGCTTCCTTTATTTACTTCCTTAATCATTGGTTCTTCACTTTTCTGGATGTAATCATTCAAGCTGCATTTTTCTTCTTCCACAGTCTGCTATACTTGTAGGAGTCCTCGACCACCCTCTGCTCTTGGTAAATATAATCAGTCAACATCACTTTTAGGGTGCAAGGCATGATTCATTGTCATAAGCTTTCTTGTTTTTCTGTCCAAATTGTCTAACTCCATCTGGGTCCAGTCAATTATTCCTGCAGAGTATCGAATCACAGGTATAGCTCAGGTATTTATGGCTTTTATGATGTTTCCTCCGCTCAGTTTGGACATTAATATCTTATGAATTTGCCGAATGTACTTGGCTGAAGTTATTTCCTTGACTTTATTATGCATTAAGTCAGAGGCCTCTAAAATCCCCAAGTACTTGTAGCCTTCTTCTGATTTTACTGCCTTTATCATTTCTTCATTCTATAGTTCTATTCCATCCTCTTCTATGATCTTATCTGCTTTGGTTGCTATTTGCTTTGGTGCACTATGTACATCAAGTGCGAGATTTTTAGTCCTTTCTTTGCAAGTTTGTATCCACAGTTCAGCTTTTTCAAAATGATTGTCAGTGGTAGTATTGAGAGTATAAAAAGTAGGGGTGAAAGGGAATCACCCTGGAAAATGCCTTGTTTAATTTCAACTTCACCTAGTTCTTCTTCATTAGCCATAAGTTTTGTTTTCCAGAGGTTCATTGAAGATTCCATGAATTTTTTGTATGTTTCTGCTGATGCCAAAGATTTCCAGGCATTTCTTGATCCAGCTATGGGGAACTGAATCAAACGCTTTCTTATAATCTATCCAAGCCATGAACATGTTGATTCGTCTTTTCTTTGAGTTCTTTAGGATTAGCTTGTCAATCAGCAATTGATCCTTTGTTCCTCTTGAGTTTTTGCAGCATCCTTTCTGTTCTACAGGAAGTAAGTTATTTCTTTCCAAGTATCCATAGATTTGGTTTGCAATGATACCAGTAAGAAGCTTGTATGTTGTTGGCAAACAGGTGATTGGCCTATAGTTTCCAGGGTCCTTTCCTTTTTCTTTATCTTTTTGGATCAAAAATGTCCTTCCAGTTGTCATCCATTCATCATTTTCAGGTGTTTTTAGGACCTGGTTCATCTGGGTTGCCAGTCTTTTGTGCACACTTGTAAGTGCCTTTAACCAGAAGCCATGTAGCTCATCTGGTCCAGGTGCACTCCAGTTCTTCACTTTTCTTGACTGTCTTCTTGTTGTTTTCCCACAAATTCTTCCAGAATTTCAGAGCTTTCTCTTTATCAGGCTTTTCATTTGTTGTTACTCCTCCATTTTCTAAGCGCCTATAAAACTGGTGCCAATTTGCTCTGAACTGTGTTTTCTTTGAACTGAGTTACTCGGTTTTCATACCTTTTAATCTTTTCAGCAATGGCAACAACCCTCTGCTTCAGCTCTTCAATTACTACTGCAATCTCCTTATTCCTCAGATCGTATCTTGCTTTCAGGCTGCTTTTGACCTGCTTGTTCTTTAACTGATCTTGCCTTAGGTTCTTCAAGTTGCTCAAATCTCCACGTAATTTTTTTATCTTCAATTCTAACCGAATTTTCCACTTAGGCTTCCCCTTCTTGCCTCTTTGGTTCTTTTGTATTTTCAACCCCAGTTCTTTGGTGGTTATGACGGCTACTGCATACATCAGTTGGTTTGTTTCGGCTAATGTAGTGGTTCTAATAGTTTGCATAGCCTCATTGACCTTTTTTGGTACATTTCTCAATTCTTTCCTGTTCACTTGGTTCAGCTTTGGCAAATGTGTTCTTTCAGCATCTTCCATTTGATGCTTTATTTTTCCAGCTAATAGAGCACTATCTTTTGGTATGTGTTCTTCAGTGCTTCCTTGTTCTATATCTTCATCCATTTCAGTATCCTCTTCCTCCCTTTCTTTCTCAATTTGCTTTTGAGTCTGCAAATCATTCTTGATGTTACTCTTCTTTGTTGATGTACTCAGACCATTAATTGCTTTCTCTTCTATTGCTATTAATTCTTTTGTAAATGAAAAATTTGTGGTTTAGGATTACAGATCATTGGTCCATTAACCTTTGTTCACTGGTGTCACAGTCCGTATGGTTCATCTTCCAAATCCAATACATTAGTTTTTGAAATACACATTTTGCTGGCTTAGACTGATAGTAAGCTTTCATAATAAAGGTGTTTTCTTCCTTAGTCCAGATGATTATTATTATTATTATTATTATTATTATTATTATTATTATTATTATTATTATTATTATTATTATTATTATTATTATTATTATTTTTAAAGGTTTAAACTTGATTTTAAAAAGTTTTGTTTTCACAGGAGTTAAAACTGAATTGGATATCAATTTATATTCTAGAGATGACCACTTGATTGCTAAAGTATACAAAATGACATTCAAGATGAACCTGGAAGACAAATATGTAAAAACTACATGGTAAAATTTGGGGATAATATAAAGCTAGATAAATGGGAGAATGTATGGACTAATGGATTAAAATTTACTTAGAGTTGTAGTTTGAAAGAAAAATTTTACAAAATGATGTATCATTGGTATTTGATTCCAGATAAATTAACAAAAATGTATAGAGGGACTTCTAACAAGTGTTGGAAATATAATCAAAATCTGGGGACATTTATATAATATGCTGTGGTCTTGCAAGTTATGTGAAAACATTTTTTTCTGTTATATATTTTATTCCCATTAGTAAAACATAATAAATATATATATGAAAAAACTTTCTAAAAACGACCAAACAGTGTTTTTTCAGATATAGCCACATTTTGTTTGTCTGTAATTTGATATCTTGTTGTTCTTTGTAACTTAACAGCAATACATAGGAATATAAGGAACAAAAAACACTGAAGCAAAGTGAAGAAATAGATAAACAGGGAAGATATTTTCTGAATATTTCTATCCAAAGTTGAAATAACTTTGGTAGAATTTCCATTATCAAAATGAATATATTACCAAAACTGTTGTATTTATTTCAGGTGGCTCCAATCAATTTAGGGAAAATTTTTTTTTGTGGGCTTAAACAAGATTATTTCTAAATTCATTTGTCAGGGAAAATGACCTCGAATAAAATTAAAATTACTCCAAGACTCCAAGGAAAGAGGAGGAACAGCTCTCCCGGATTGGGAACTTTATCACCAAGCAGCAGGATTAGTATGGATTAAAGAATGGATGGAACTCAGTAATAACAGAATACTATCCATTGAAGGTCATGATCTGCAAGTGGACTGGCATTCCTTTCTATGGGAAGAAAAATACAAGTCCCATATCTACTTTAACAGGCATATACTTAGACATTCTTTATTACTAATTTGGTTAAAAACTAAAAAACAACAATACACAAAAATCCCGTTATGGTTCTCACCCTCAGAAGCCTTAAAACACCCAAATTTATCAGATTCCAAAAATATAATGAGATATAAAGAATTAATTGACCACCAAGGAAAGCTGAAATCCAAA
This sequence comes from Coluber constrictor foxii, assembly GCA_038048745.1. Taxonomy (NCBI): domain Eukaryota; kingdom Metazoa; phylum Chordata; class Lepidosauria; order Squamata; family Colubridae; genus Coluber; species Coluber constrictor. Next base: position 146,211,311 of record CM075961.1, read on the forward strand.
CAGCAACTGGAAACAGAGTTAAATAAGGAAATTGGACCTTTTCACAGATACAATCCAAACACAAGGAATATATAAAAAAGTATCAAGTATGTAAAGAGAAACAGGAATTAGATATCATCATATTAGATTCAGGTGAGAAACTAATCAGTAAAATTTATTAACTTTTGTTAAGGTATAAGATGGAGGAGGAAATAGTTAAACACACAATGATTAAATAGATGCAGAATTTCAAATACTCAGTAGAATTGGATAAATGGGAAGAATTCTGGCAAATGAACACAAAAACAACTCTGGCGGTGGCATACAAGCTAAAGATATTTTATAGGTGGCATATGTCACCAACAAGGCTGGCCAAAATAAACAAGGCTGGCCAAAATAAAATTAGTTTGGCGTGTTTGAAATGCAAGAATCCACAAGGCACCTTTTATCACCTATGGTGGATGTGCCCAGTGGCAAAGAAATTCTGGTCCATCATCAAGAAATGGTTAGAACAAATTACCAAATTACAAATAGATAAGAAATCTGAAACTTTTCTATTAGGAATTTTTACAAAATCTTATCCCAAGAAATAAAATATCTGCTAACACATATCTTAACGGCAGCAAGGATAATATATGCTAGCAATTGGAAATTTGAAAAAATCCCATCGGAAGAAGATATAATAGATAAGATAACACAATGTGCAGAAATGGATAGGTTGACAAAAGAATTAAAGGAAAAAGAAGACACTGAATTTTATAAAGTTTGGAATAAAAAATACTAAATCAAAAGGAAAAAGAAAAAAAAACAGAACAGATAAAGTCCAGCAGGGATTAAAACAAATCAACTAACCAGTCAACTTTTTAAAAAAAACTCCAATATAAAACAGAAATTGAAAAATTGAAAGTTAAAACCCAGGCATTATTAAGAAAATGTATTGCCAAAAGGAAGATGGATGAGCAGTGATTTTCTGATCACTCCCACAGGAAACTGTAATCTTCAACATTCCCTTTTTTCAGCTGGGTCCACAGCCATGTAAAAGCCATTTTAGTTCATTCCTAATTGCTCCCATTCAAATTCAGGGAGCAGCACTGCTAGAGAACCAGTTATGGGAGCCAAATTAGCAGATTGTCAGCAGGAAAAAGAAAAATCCCTACTATTCAACAGACATCTTGGGGAGGAGTCATTAATATGTAATAAATCTGAAGTGCTAAATAAAGAGTTCTACATACAAGTATCCATGAATATATAACATACCTTAATCAATAAAGTCAATACAATAAAATTCTTATTTTATTCACTTTTTGGTGAATAAATCTCTTTACTAAGCATTTTCTTTATTATCCCAGACCTGCATTGTATACTGTTTTTACCTCATTCATAAGGTGACCAGATTTTAACATTGGTAAAGTGGAACACCACTAATTTTCATAGAATGCAAAAATAGTATTGTAATATATTTTTTTAAATTTCAACATAAGTACAATTTACAAATATAATAAATAAAAAAATATGTATAGTATTATTTTATTCTTTGACATATTTCTCATTTGAGTGAATTTTTTTAGTAGATTGCTGTCGTTTAAAAGGTCATGAAATTTTTCACAAGAATTTGTTAAATTATATTTCACACATAAAATGGCTTTCAAAGTCTCAACACTTAATTGTGATTTTTCTGATGTCCACACTTTATTTAAACGCATTCAGTCGCAGCATTAGTTTCTGGCTAAATAGCCACATGGCCACCGAAAACCATATATTCCAAGGGTGGGTTCTAAATTTTTTTACTACCGGTTCTGTGGGCGTGGCTTATTTTGTGGGTGTGGCTTGGAGGTCATGTGCCTGGGTGGGCGTGGCTAGTTGGTCATGTGACCAAGTGGCCATGGCTATGTGTATAGGAACTACTCAGAGGGCTGAAAAAAGTGATTTCTGACAGGTCCTCACACTTTTGACCAGTCTTCTCATTTATGACTGGTCATCATTTATGCCCATTGCAGCATTCTTAACAATGCTCATTCATTTCACAACTGCTTCTCTTCACTATGGTGACAAGATAGGACAAAAACGTAAAATGTGAGGACAGTCGTAAGTTCGAGGACTGGTCAAAAGTGCAAGGACCAGTCAAAAATAACTTTTTCAGCCCTCTGAATAGTCCATATGCATAAAAGGATGCAGCAATAAAGAGGAATGAAGGAAGGGAAGGGAAATTGAGTAGGAGTGAGGGTAAGAGAAGTAGGAGGAGAGGAGGAGAAGGAGAAAGGAAGAGGAAGTACGGAGGAGAAGAAGAGGGGGGAAGAGAAAGTAAGAAGGAAAGAAAAGAGAGAGGTGGTAGGTTTGGGGAGAAAGATTGTAGGTTTGAGGAGAAAGATGAAAGGGAAGAAAGCCAACCCCAAACAAATATAAAGATATTAAGATAAAGAATGAATTGTTAAACTTTAAAGAATAAAAGAGGACAAATATGAATAAATAGCAATAATTAGAAACACACATACAAACATACAATGTATTTTCTTTGAACAGAGTATTTGGCTGGTTCACAAATTTAAACAGTGTTTAGTCAGTTCAATTAAATTTATAATTTCTATATTTCCTTTTTGCCATATTTATTCCTCATCTATTTTTTAAAACAACCAGTATTACCTTTCATCCTCATCTCTAATCTTAATCAAATTCAATTTTTCCCTTCTATTCTATATTATACCCCTTCCCATTGTCATCTATTTTTATATCCATCCTCACATTGGTTAATTATTTAATATTACAATTGTTTAATACAAATTCAACATTTTTATATAAATCAATTAGTTATATAATTATCTTTTTTGTATATTAATTGATATGAACATGAATATTCCAATTATTTCCATGCAATCCAATTTCTTACAAATCAATTAATTATATTTACCAATAATAATAAACCAAATAATTTTCCCCATATATTCTTCCACAATTTAGCCATTTCTGCTTTCAACATAATATACAATTAATAGTATCTCAATTATTACAATTTCCTAGTTAAATAGAGCTTTTTTTCTTTTGTGTTTTAAAATCTTGAACTCTCCTCTTTTGCCTTAAATTTCCCATTGTTTGCAGTTTTGCACCTACCTTTTTTGGTAAGGAAAAAGGAAATCTCTCTGCCTCATTATGTCACATTGCAGCAAAGATCCTGCTTTACTTTCAGTTTCACTTTTAAGCATAGCTAGGGGGGAAAAAAACTGCTCCAGCTCTCTTTGCAGCTACACCGATCTAATCAACTTGTGGTAATTAACCTGAAGCTGAAAGGGGCTGTTTTTTTCTATTTTTGCAGGCGGTCTACTCATTTGTTTTCTTTTAACACTGATCAGCTGTAGGGCGGCCCTTTGATGCCCCACGGAAAGAGTTTAAACAGTTTTTTTTTCCCTCTAGCCATCAGCTAGGACTCAGGAAGCAGCAATAGTTTGGGAGTGGGCAGGGTAAGTGAACGGCTATTACCGGTTCTCCGAACTATTAAATTTTTTTTACTACCGGTTCTTTCCAAAAATCGGGACTTTTTTAAAAAGCCGCGGGACACGGGACAAATTGTTAAAAATCGGGACTGTCCTGCCAAAAGCGGGATGTCTGGTCACGTTGCTCATTCAGCAACCAAATTTCTATAATTCAAAGGCAACTTCATTTTTCATGTTCATATATTTTTTTATGATATGTCAGAGTAAAACTTTGATCTTCCTATCCCTGCATGACATAAAGCTAATGTACAATTTCCAAATCTCATTCATTCAATTTATATTCTGTTACTTTTCCGAGCAATTTATCAATCAATATCATAAATACATAAGTATTAACAAAAGATTAAAAATAAAATGATTAATGAGAATGATAATCTATCTAATAAACCACTCCTTGCAAACTCTTTATTTCCTGAAGAGCAGTACATTTCCTGGTTGGTAGGATGCAAGCAACAGTGTTTTGGCTCAAAATGTATTTTGGTTTAACATGTATTTTCTAAGCTAAGTTCTTTTCTAAGAACTTAGCTTGCATAGAAAAAATGGAATATGCTGTACTGGACAAAATGTGCCCAAACTAACCATGGTTGTTGTTACTATTAGGAGTAAATGAGTCATGTGGAATAATTACAATTAAGGTTGATAATCTGGTCTGCTCTTTCCTAAAAAGCATTATATGATAGTCATCCATATGCAATAATATCTATTCTCTTGGATTTCTATTCCTGCTCCTTATTCAACAGAAAGAGAAAAGAAAACAAAATGCACTATTGAGCTCCACTGAATCATGAGCCTCTTCATTCAAACTGCTTTGATCATCCCTCCACCCTGGGACATCTCTTGGGGAAGAAGGCTTGAAGGAGCTTTGAAAACTTTTCCTTCAATTGTTTATTCTTTATGACTGAAGGCAAATATACGTGGCTGTTGTTTCCTTGTGCTGTCAAGATTTATAAGCTCCTTATAAGCTTATCAGCTCCTAAATACCTGATAAGCTGGTGGCTTTCCAGGTTTCAATCATTTACCTGGGTAGCTTTGTTTCTGCACAGTCAATGATCTTAGTTGTTGTGAAATTGAATTGCAATGTGAGGCTATCAATGAGTTTGGGTCTCCTCATCTGAGTGCTTGCTTGCGTTCTTGCAATTTGGTTGTTAGCTTCCTCCCAGCCTATTCTACATAGTCACTTGGGCAATCCATGCAAGGGATCTGGTAGATTACATTAGAATATCTCCCACCTCAAAGCGATCCATGTAGCAGGACCAAAATTTAAGTGTGTGTAGCATTTCCAAACTATGTGCCTAAATTTTGGTGCTGCTACATGGGCAAAACATAGACTATGTTTTTGGGCTATTCTGTCAGTTGTATTTATGTGGTGCCTTCCTATTGGTTGATTGGTATGTTGGTGGCTGGCGATTGGTTGTTATTTCTTTCTGTTGTCAAACCTTCGGTTCCTAAATACCTGATAAGCTAGTGGTAAATCGGCAACTCCTGTTGACTGACAAGGGGCCCATTTCCCAAACTTCAAATTTCCCTGTCTATTTTTGTGCTGCACGGCCAATAATCTTAGTAGCTGCAAAATTGAATTATGTCCTTGTTCATTGCAATGTGAGGCTATTCTAGCAGAGAGAAGTTTCCTGAAGATAGGCTCCAGCATGAGTCCAAAAGCTCAGAAGGCTAAACTTCTGGTCCCAGTGACCAATCCTGATTCAGTCTTGTTTATTCTTTTTCCTTCTTTCTTGGGTCAGTGCATGTAATTTAGTGAGCCCCTTTTTTCTCTTCTGCTGGGTATCTTTACACAACATAAAAATTCTGTAATTGTAGTTTGCAGGGTGCTTTGAGAAGTATTTGCTTCAGAACATCTATTTCTTTTTCTTGATTGAATGGGGTTTCAAATATGATCACTTTCTAGCTGAAAGTCCCTGGGTTGGCCATTTCAAACAAGCATTTTATGTCTTTGCAGACTTAGCCCCTGCTGCATACATAAAGGCATGCATTACCCAAGTAGTGATCCACTATGAGAGCCTGTCATACCAGAAAAATGTCTGCTCCAGCATGTCTGTATGTTCCAGCTGATTGACTGGCACTCACTAGTTCTCTGGGTTGAGTTTTGTCCAGATCTCAGGTAGATAGACCTGGATTCCTATGAGTAATAGTGCATGCAGTTAATCTGCAGTCTCTTGCCCTTCCTTTTTTCCACTTCTTCCAGCAATAATTCTGGATAGTATATAGATGTTTTACAAAGTGACATACACATTTTTTTTACTGTTTCACATTTGCATTCAGGAATTCAAAAAGAGCCCAGTACTTTTGGAATACCTAAGTATTCTATTTTAATGTATTCCACCATCTCCAGGGACACTTAATACTTGCATAGTTGTTTATAAATTGAAAAGGATTAGTGAATCATAAATAATGGAGTAATACATAATGTCACCCAATCCAAAGTCTCCTCTTAGAATGCAACATTTACCTCTCTTTCCATCCAGATCCCTTACAGGCTTTCAAAGTCCAGACTTCTATTCCTGATGGTCAATTCTCATTCACAATCACCAGCTTTAGAGCTTACATTGAGGAAATTCTACTCCTTCAGGTATTTACACATCTCATTCATTTTCAGCTAAACAGCATGCCCCTGCTCAGAGACAAAATGAAGACTACTAAATACCATATATTGATGTTTATTTATATATTGCTTGTTTGTTTATTATATTTCTTTGTTACCCATCTCTTTGTGGGGCAACTTTGTGTCCCTTACAACAGTAAGATGTAAAATGATTTTTAAAAAAGATGTAAATACAACAGTAGTAAAAACAGAGTATCAGCTTAAATAATTATAAGTAGCACAGGAGGGAACAGGATGCACAGCAGGGAGGTGAGGTCAGCTATTAGTCTAATAGCTACCTCCAGTATGATATTCCCCATTGTGTCCCTGGAACAATCATCAGAGCTGCCCAGGGACCCAATGGAGAGTACCATACTGGAGGTGGCTAGAATAGTCTTCAGGTTCTTACAGATGGACAGGTGGTTGAGAGCAAACTTCCCACAGAAGTCAATTCCAAAGAATTGGTTCATAACTGGAGTGCACACGCATGCGCAGAAGCTTCTGCGCATGCACAGATTATCTGTGATGATGTCTGGCCAGATGGGCGGAGCCTCCTGCTACCATTACTACCAGTTCGCAAGGACCGGACCGAACCGGGAGCAACCCACCACTGATTGCCACCATGAGAAAGTTCTTCTCCTGGACTCTTCCTTGATCAATGGGATACGTAATAGGTCTCCTATGTCAGCATGAGTCTTAGGGCCTGTCCTAGTCAGATGAGGTGGTTCACCAGATAACCTGAGCACATGCCATGGAGGGCTTTAAGGATCATAACCAAAACCTCGACCTGAACCCAGAAGAAAACCAACAGTCAGAGCAATTTGAGGAGGAGCAGTCTAAGAGTTCTGCTAGGGGCCCTAAAGACTGCTCACACTGCCACACTTTATACAAGCTAAAGCTTGCAAATGAATTTCAGAGGTAGCCCATGTACAGTGTGTTGCAGTTGTCCAGGGGATGATTAGTGAGCTGGTCCTGCGCCTAAATCTAACAATTAGCATTTAAATAATTGAACACAGGGAGACCTAATCCAGGTAACACTGCAGCTGGTGCACAAATCAAAGCAAAGGTTTTCCTAGCCATCACTGCCAACTGCTCTCCGAGCAGGAGTTACATTCCAGGAATTTTCCATTAAAAGTTCTGCCTGAAAGTAGATCTGCTTAAGTTTAGGGCAGCAAGTTCATTGTTTCAAAACTACTCAAATTAAAGAACAAAAAACAAACTTTGTACAAAAAGTATTTTGTAACAGGATGTAGCCATTTTCAACATCATGGGTGGAGTAGATTGCAGGCGGAAGCATAACATGCCTCCTTTGCAGTTTAACTGTTCAGTGATGCTTTCTATCAAACACAGATGTGAAAGTCCTGAAAGGCATAGAAAGGCCTTTATTATTTATACACTTTATTATTAAACACAATGATGTGTGTAATACGCTATCTTGCTTCCAATTTTTAAATAATATGTTAATTTAATGAGTTTAGAGAACTCTGGAAAACATCCAAAGTGGTCTTGGTCTGCCTACAAGACATTCCTATAATATGGGACAACCATGCAGTGAACTGAAGGTTTACCAATTCTAGAGCTTTGGTTTCCCAATACTGATAAAAATTTGTTTGTTTGTTATAATTGACTCTTGCTATTCATTTATGCTTTCTGAGTCTGTAATAAAATGGGAATAAGAAGACCAGTCATAAGGAATCTAATCAATCAGTTTGTTTCAGACGGGGGGTTGATGGTGGACAAGGCTTCCTTCCTTCCTTCCTTCCTTCCTTCCTTCCTTCCTTCCTTCCTTCCTTCCTTCCTTCCTTCCTTCCTTCCTTCCTTCCTTCCTTCCTTCCTTCCTTCCCTTCCCTTCCCTTCCCTTCCCTTCCCTTCCCTTCCCTTCCCTTCCCTTCCCTTCCCTTCTCTCTCCTCTCCTCTCCTCTCCTCTCCCCTCCCCTCCCCTCTTTTCTTTTCTTTTCTTTTGCATAATTGTAAAGAAAACCCATCAGGCTGAGAAATTACTACAATCGACAATTGGTGATTAGGAAGACATTCTACTTCTGTATGACCTAGCAGATCTTCTTTAGTTGGACTTCTAGGACCCAACAGAAAATAAATTATTGTCTTTAGAATGCAGAGTTGAATGGCTTTACACTCTCTCCTAAGACAGAGGACCTAAAGTATACAGAATCACAGCAATTGAAAGACTGGTCTGATGCTGTCACCCCAAAAATAGGCAGTGGCAAGAAACTTTCTTCCCACTATCTGCTAGGAAAACCACTCATTTCTGGGATTACTATCTCTGCTTTGTATATATCTTAGTTTTAATTAATCTCAGTTTTTATGATTGATTTTTATATTTCTGTTTTATATATATATTTCTGTTCATTTTTATATGCCTGTTTTTATATATGCATTATTTTTAATAGATACATCAACAAGAGTAATTTCTCCTGAGGTAGCTGTTTATATAGAGAGGGAGAGACAGAAAGAAAGATGGGGGGGGGGAATCCAAAGACGGAAAATAGAATAGGCACAGAGACAATAATTTCTAGATTGGTCAGATGGTGATTAAAAACCAGGAAAAATCTGGTAGTACTTTTTAAGGCATAAACTTTTAAGGGCTGCCATTTACCTCATCAGATATAAATTCACATAAATTTATGCCTTTTAATAAAATGTGTTAGTTGGAAAAGATGCTATCAGACTCTTCCTGGTTTTTTGCCCCTATAGAGTAATTTTTTTGTTATCTGTAGTTCAGATTTCAAGCTGAAATATACTTTGGAAATTAAGTCTGTGTCCACATGGCTGGCTCATAGTGCCATAGTTTATGAAACTTTAGTAAGACCACAGCTCGAATATTCATCCAGTTTTCACATTCACATTACAAAAAAGATGTTGAGACTTTGGAAAAAGTGCTGAGAAGAACAACTAAGGTGATTAAAGGCCTGGAGACTAAAACATATGAAGAATGATTGCAGGATTTGGGTATGGCCAGCCTAGAGAAAAGAAGGACTAGCGATGACATGATAGCAGTATTCCAGTATTTGAGAGGCTGCCACAAAGAAGAGGGGTCAATTTATTTTCCAAAGCACCAACAGGCAGGTCAAGAAACAATGGATGGAAACTAATCAAGGAGAGAAGCGACCTGGAATTAAGGAGAAACTTCCTAACAGAAAGAACAATTAACCAGTGGAATGCCTTGCCTTCAGAAGTTGTGGGTGCTTCATCACCTGTAGATTTTAAAGACGAGACTGAGCAGCCACTTGTCTGAAATGGTATCCGGTTTTCTGCTTAAGAAGGAGGTCACTAGAAGACCTCCAAGGTCCTTTCCAGCTCTATTCTGAATTGAATTGAATTCAGTGTTTGCTTCTGAACTAGGTAGCTTTAGTATATTTCAGGAGCTGGTTTCAAAACCCGTTGCTACTGGTTTGTTTGTGGGCACTCGTGCGCACGACGCTTCTGCGCATGTGCAGAAACGGATGGGTGGGTGGCGCCTCCTGCTGCCACTGCTACCACCACCACTACTGGTTCACCTGATCTAGGACTACTGTTAATCTGGGGTGAATCAATAGCAACCCACCACTGGTATATTTGTATTATGAATTCCATAAGAAATAGGATTAACCCTTTAAATTATTTTGTATATTGTTATTGATGTTGTTATGTTGCATTATCTTACATCATTGTATTTTGCTATATTATAGAGTTTGAAATGCTTCTTTAATGGTCCAAACCTCCTTGTTAAAAAATAGTTTTACAGACTAGTACCAAATGCCCAAAAAAGAATGTATAGGACCTGAGGTTACCTGAAAGCTATAGAGTAGATTGAAAAAACAAAGCACATGCAAATTGACGATCTGCACATGCGCAGAAGCATGTGCGTGCTCCAGTTGCGAACCAGTAGTAAAAGTAACTAGAACCCACTCCTAATCGGAAGGTACAAATACTCTAATGCAGAAAAACAAAGGCACATATTTCAAGCTCAGCAACTTTAAAATATGTGGATTTTAAGTCCCAGCATTCCCCAGCTAGGCACAGAAGACCTCCTTAAACTTGACTGATATGAAGAATCAGTTTCTCAAAATAAATTAGTATTGCTTTTAAATAAATGATCAAGAACTTCTTCAGAAATTATGAAACTATGATTCATAACTATCTGAAAGATAAACGTTTTCTAAGCAGAACGGCACTGCTCTATGATGAAAGTTCCTACATGAAATAAATAAAAAATAATTAAATATATGCCCCTCTTTCAAGAGAATCAGACTGTATGCAACTTTCCACTAGGACTAGCTTGGTAAAGAAAGACCTCTTTAGCAACCATTCTCAGAATTCAGAAATGAATAGGAAGGGAAGTTATTATAAAGGTTTGGGAATGTGGAAACTGGGCATCATAAATTGTATGGTAGACAGGGAATTGTACTTTTTTTTTTGAGAAAAATAAATTACTGGTAAGGGAGGAGGGACAGCAGAATATTATTCATAAGTTTTCATTCATATATTGTGTAATGACACTTCACAAGCATTGGGATTCTGACAATAAGACTTACCATGCAAGCAGAAGATCAGCAGAGGACAAGATTTGTGCTTCCCCATTCCCAAATTCATCTGCATAATCTACATTAGCCAGATTATCTAAAATATACTGGTAGCTACAAGTTGTCTTTCACTTACAACTTACATTTGTTTAATGACTATTTGAACTTATAATGGCACTAAAAAAAGGGACATATGAGCAGGTATCATACTTAACAACTGTTGCAACATCCCCATGGTTGTGTGATCAAAATTCAGATGTTTGGCAACTGACATGTATTTATAATGGTTGCACTGCCTGGGATCATGTGATCATCATTTGTGATCTTCAGAGCCACCCTCTGATAAGCAAAGTCAAAAGAGAAAGCCAGATTCACTTAATGAACAAATGACTGATTTAACAACTGCTGTGATTCACTTAATAACTGTGGCAAAAAAGCAAACTTCACTAAACAACTGTCTTGCTTAGCAACTGTAATTTTGGGCTCAGTTGTGGTTGTAAGTTGAGGACTACCTGGGTAGGCCTTCTGGGCAACAGTACAACTTTTACCGAGCGGTCCAGCTGCATAAATTCAGCTTCTGAATTCTCTTATGTTCAGGGAGAAGAGATGGAGAAGGCTCAAAGCAAATACTGGAGTTTTACCTTCTCGCCCAGGTTTTCCTGCAATACCTTGAATAATTTCCAGTTGGCACAAAATGCAGCAGCATGCATGGTTTTGGGTAGACCTCGGTGTGCACATGTATCACTTCTCCTGTGGGAGCTGCATTGGCTGCCTATTTGCTTCTGGGTGCAATTCAAAGTGCTGGTTGTCACCTTTAAAGCCCTTCATGGCTTGGAACAAGGTTATCTAAGAGACCATCTCTTGCCAGTCACATCTATCTGACTCACTAGAGCAAGGAGGCAAGGAATGTTACAGGTCCCATCCCCTAGGGAGATACACCTGACCCAGAAGAAGTGGGAAAAGTGCCTTCTCCGTGGTGGCTTCCTATCTCTGGAACATTATCCCCCTGCTCTTTTGGAAGGCACTGAAGACCTGGTTCTGCCAGAGGGCCTGGGAAATGCAGAGCAGGATGGAGCCCATTAAATGGCTCATGTGATGTGTTGTCATCAGGGTGCTGAGAACACCAGCCTGAAGATGACGAATGAGACTTTGTCGAAATGTCGCCAAGATACTTCCAATTTTATGCGGGAGAAAACCCGAATAACCAAAGAACTACCTACCTACCTACCTACCCACACACACACACACACACACACACGTGTGTGTGTGTGTGTGTGTGTGTGTGTGTGTGTGTATGAATGACTCTAAAAGAACAAAGAAATCTTGGTATGGTCAGAGTGAGGATTCCCAAGAGGTTAAATTGTTTTTATATTTCCAAGAACTGGTAACCTTTAATCTTCTAACTGTTATTAGGAGGGCAATAATTTTCAGCCAGTTTTCTATTTTTTTTATTTCACTCAATTTTCTTTTTCTTATTTCTTAGAAATATATATGTAATCTATATTTCCCTTTTCTCTGGTATCAGACTTGATACTGATGATAAAGCTGTTTCAACATATGAAAAAGCTAATATGCACATTTCATCCTAAAGGATGACTATGAAGCAGGAACTTTAATGTTATTTTGAAATCTTTCTATTGCTTTGAATTATAATTTGTGGAATATAACATTTATCAGTAGACTTTATAAGAAACTAGAACACCAAACCTGTAAAAACCTTAGAATTGCTTACTATAGGCTGTAAACAGTAATGACCAAAGGCAAATATATGTGTCCCAGAATAATGTTGCAGGATACAATCTGAGTTGGTGACCAGGACCAGAGGTTTGTGCTTCCAAGCTTTCAGAGTCATGCTGGAGCCCATCCTAATGGAATTTCTCAATCTCACACATCCTGGAGATTGAGAAGTTCCCTGAGTTTGCGCTCCAGTACAAGTCTGAAAACTTGAAAGAGGAAATCTTTATTTCTGATGACTGATGACTGGATCTATAAATAATAAATTACCTCAAGATCAGCTTTATTGTTGGTGAGAAAAAGAACACTTTATTTATTTAATTAATTAAATGATTTATTTTGTCAAGCATGTATTAGATAACATATATGCTGTAAGTATAAATATGATTATTAATACATGAAATGGATATGAATAAAAGGGGACATTAGGACAGGGACAGTAGGCACGCTGGTGCACTTATGCATGCCCCTTACAGACCTCTTAGGAATGTGGTGAGGTCAACAGTAGACAGTCTAAGGTTAAAGGTTTGGAGGTTTGGGGAAGAGACCACAGAGCCAGGTAGTATATTCCGGGCATCGACCACTCTGTTGCTGAAGTCATATTTCCTGCACTCCAATCGAGTTTGGAGTGGTTTACCTTAAGTTTGTATCTATTGTCTGCTCGTGTATTGTTGTAGTTGAAGCTGAAGTAGTCATTGACAGATAGAACATTGTAGTAGATAATTTTATGTACTATGCTTAGATCAGACCGAAGTTGGCATAGTTATAAATTGTCTAAACCATAATTTCAAGTCTGGTGGCATAAGGTTCTGTTGCGAGCAGAGAAGTGGAGGATTCTTCTCATTAAATATCTCTGAACTCTCTCAATTGTATTACTGTCCGATATGCAGTGTGGGTTCCAGACAGATGAGCTGTATTCAAGAATTGGTCTAGCAAATGTTTTGAAACTTTCATCAAGATTTCCTTGGCATAATCATAGCAGTAATTTGTCTTTGCCATCTTTGAGATTACAGGATCCAATCTGGGTCAGTCACTGGGGCCTGAGGTTTTGACTTCCGAGCTTTCAGACCTTTACTGGAGCCTATCCTCAGGAGCTTTTCCCTTGCAGAATGTGTGCTTCATGTTATTCTACAAATGGTATTTATATGGTGCCTGGTTCTTGTGGCATTTTAGTTGTTGAGTAGGGTGTTAATGGCTGGCTATGGCTATTAAGTCATTGGCTGTTTCTTTGTGCTGCCAAGTTTAACAACTGTTCAAAGTTTCAAAAATGCTGAATGTTTCATACATACTCACTGGCCTTCTATGTTCTGATTGTTGTAGCACTCTATGCTCATTTGATTGTGATTTGGGCATTCAGGAATCAATTTACAATTAACAATGATTGCAGAATCCAACCCTCACATGGTTGCCATTTATGACCTTCCCATAACCTTCCCACAAACAATCAATGAAGAAGCCAGGAAAAAATGTCACAAGTTGCTCTAGTAAGTCCTTCCACCTTCCTGGGCATCATGCCACTGCATGATGATATGTTTATGCCAACTGGACACAGTTTCTTTCTCTGGATTTTCAGATGCAATCGTTTTTGAAAACTAAAATGCCTTTCCTCCTCCTTAAATATCAGTAACCTCTAGTCACTAAAAGTTTAGCTTTATTGAAGAGGCTGAAAGCATGACAGGGTGATCATGAATCCAGATATCCCTGGATTCTTTGTCCAAATGGTAACATCCAGGAAGGAATATTATTCTGAATTGTTTGAGATTTGGTGTAGCAGGGGTTGGCATAACATTCAGGTCTAGGACCAAAAAAGAGGTGCTGCTTCTCTTGAATAGCCTCTAGAAAAGGACATCTACATACACCTGCTGCATACTGAACAGTGTATGAAGGAAACACATGTGGCCAGCAAGAAAATAAATGGGGACATTGCTGGCTGTGAGAGCAATTTATCTGGGCATTGATGCAGGCTGCTCTTGGAAATTTGTTGAGACTCACATAAGAAAAAGAAAAAGACCTTGATTCCATACCCAGGAAACACTAATGAAATACTTGTGATTTCATATCTCAAACACTGGCTTAGGTGGCATGTTTGATTTTGAAACCACATATAAAGTTGCTTTGAAGGGAGCAACTAAAGGAATCATAACTGATTTAATGAATTGTTTGTCATTCACTGTGGTAGAAGATCTTTAATAAAGAAACAACTTTTGTATACTTTCTACTCAGTGTGCAAAAAAACCCACTTATAAATCTTCTTTAATTAAAATCTTTCATTTGAAAGTATACCATACACAATATGTTTTACTCAGTAACTAATAAATTCAGTCTTTTCATATCATGGGTTAGACCAATATATATTGTTATCAAGGTCTATTTTTTCAAATATTTTAAAGTATTAATTTATGAACAGTATAATTCAAAACCTTAAATTTTGAATGTATTGTATCCAATAGGTTTTACCCCTGGATAAGATACAGTTTTTGGTTAATTTAATTCTTGATTATCTACAAGAGATTGTGAATCCTTATGAAGAATAACCACATTGTCACTATACAAAGAATTGTCAAATCCAGCAGAGACTTCTTGTTGTCTGTTTCTTCTTCTGTAGAAAATATAGGCTGCAATTCCTGCACCAATGACTATGAAGATAATTGGGATAACTACCCCTAAAGCTGTGCCATGTGTTGATAGATGTGCCACTCTTTTCTGCACTAAAATACCAAAGAGAAGAAAAAACACTAAATACAGTTATATTGTAATAAAACTCTGACTTATTTTTTATTGAGAAAGAAGCCAAGAGAGATTGCATCCTATCTAGTAGTCTAATTTAGATTAAAAAGGAAGAGCTAACAAGAGTCAACTACCAATCCCAGGAATTTGTGAACTGTAACTCAGTAAAAGGAAGTAACTGTAATTCACTGTCTTTTCCCGTTCATTTCAGATCCCAAAGGAAATTGATACGTGGTGCCTGTGGAAGATAAGGATTGACAGAAACTTGATGCTGGAAAGTGTGAATTCTTCCACAGCAAATGTAAGTATAAATTGCTATGGCTATCACTTATTGTTAATTATTTATTTGGGAACTGAAAATAATCACAATTATTCAATCTCACTAACCGAAGGAGGATTTTCAAGTTTCGATTTCATAAAGAGATCGTCGATGTGATCTCATCTATGGAAGGGAAAATTAGGAATACAATTTTGGACTGACACTGTGGGGAATAAACATTCTTAGAGATTCAATGAGATTTTATATTACTTTTGGCTGGCTTTTTTTTTTAAAAAATGCTCTCTTTCTTTCTGTTCTGCAACAAAGCATGTTACAGACCTGTCTTTTTATTTATTTTTTCCAAATATATAAAGATATAGTGATTTGAGATTGTATCTATAAAATATGCTGATTTCTGATTGACAGCTGTGATAGCAGCTGCTAAAATCTCAAGGTTTCCAGTACATTCTAAGGAAAAAAAGTTAATAAAATGGCAATTGGCAGCCACCTCAAGGATCTTCATGGCTTCCATTTCATTAAAATAGGAAAAAATATGTAAAGCAAAAATTAACTACTGTAACTGAAGAACTTACTGGACATATAGTAAGTCTTCATAACAACTCTGAATAAACTCTATTGTCATTTAAATCTTTTAATCTACAAACATAGGTTGCTCTATTCAGCTCACAGATATGGAAAATGTATTACTGAACTTTAAAAATAATATTTAAAATTACTTTCTTACCTGAGATTTCTGTAGGCTTTATAGTTGATTCTTCAGTAACTAGAAAATAACCAAAATGTTTTCAGTATATAATTCTGTTCATGATTTTCTGTATACCACTAAGATAGCAATGAAGAAGGATATGCAAAGCAATTTTAAAAAATCAATTTTTCTGAAACAACAGATTTTTATACTAAAACCTTTATGAATTAAAAAAAAGAATTATACATTTCAGGACAATGTCTGAAAAGATTGTTCACAGATATTTGCTTCCATTAAAAGTTGCTTGGTATGAATCCGAATTCAATTCATTACCTTAATTAAATTTTCTTGATTGTATTTAAAGTATGTATCAGGAATAATTTAAGGCACAAAAACTAAAAATAATACTTTAGTCTAAGGATAGAATAGCCAGGTAGAAATACAACATTTCAGAAGTAATAATAAAACAATCCAAAGTTCCTTCTTTAGACAGATCTTAAATATTATGGAATAAACTTTGTATAGCATCATTCTTGCCTTTTGATATTTGATTTATTCAGCTCCATGTCCTAGCAATAAAAGATTAATTCATTGATACCATTAAAAAGTTGAAATAATAATTAAGGAGCAGCAAATGATGAAAAGAAAATTTTGTTTGTGGAACATTTATCACATGCTAACATTATAATTAATTATCAATATTAATATGTCATTCAATTATTGGTAGCAAAAATTAATCTATTTTGCAATTGATTCTATTTTTACTCCTATTGTTTTATTTCAGATAATAAAACAGAATTATTTCTGAAACAGAAATAATCTAAGGAGGAAGATGACAAGACAAGGCAAGACAAGGCAAGGCAAGGCATGGCAAGGCATGGCAAGGCATGGCAAGGCAGGGAGGGAGGAGGAGAAGGGAGGGAAAACAAAGAAAAAAGAGAGACCCAGAGGAAAATGTTGGAAGAATTGGAGAAAACAGAGAAGCAAGTACAGCAGAACCCGGATAATGAGAAAGTGAAAGAAAATTGGATGACTATACGATATAGAATAAATATAATTTATCAGGAAAAATTGGCTTATGAAATCAACAAACTAAACAATACCACTTTGAAAATGCAAATAAGCCCGGCAGATGGCTGTCCTATAGAATCAAAAAAGAAAAAGAGAAAGGGATCATTTACCAATTAGAAGATCAAGAGGGCCATATTATAAATAAGGAAGAAGAGAAATTAGAGATTATTCACGAATACTACACCACTCTGTATAAGAGAGAAGATATTCCCAAAGGAAAAGTGGAACAATATTTATTGGAAAAAGAACTCCCAGTGATTGGAGAGGAAGAGAAAGAGATGTTAAATAAAGAAATTACAATGACAGAGCTAATGGCTGCGATATCTAAATTGAAAAAAAATAAATCACCGGGTCCGGATGGATTCCCAGGGGAATTCTATAAAAACTCAGACTTACAAGACATTCTTCTACCAAAACTGCTAGATATTTATAATGAGGCCCTGATAAAATCTAGGATTCCAGAATCATGGAGGGAGGCATATATTATACTCCTCCAAAAAGAAGGAACAGACATAAAATTGATAAAGAATTATAGACCTTAATACTGACTATAAAATTTATATGAGTATCATGGCGGAAAGGCTAAAGGTAATATTGAATAAGATAATACATAGTGATCAAAATGGATTCCTGCCAGGGAGACAGATACGAAACAATACAAGAACAATATTAGATGTATTAGAATACTACGAGGAACACCTTGATAAAGAAATGGCACTGGCCTTCTTAGATGCCCAAAAGGCATTTGACAATTTAAATTGGGATTTTATGAAGCAACAAATTAACAAAATGGGATTTGGACAAAATTTTGTGAACACAATAACTGCGATTTACGAGAAACAAAGGGCCAATATATTAGTGAATGGAGAATTAACAAAAACTTTTCAAATCAGGAAAGGGATGAGACAGGGATGCCCCCTATCACCACTTTTGTTCATCCTAGCATTAGAAGTATTATTAAAGAGGATTAGAGAAAACAAGCAAATCAAGGGACTAAAAATTAGAAAGGAAGCATATAAAACTCAAGCTTTTGCTGATGATGTGGCATTAATTTTGGAGGAACCATTGGAAACAGGCACTCAAATTTTGGAGGAAATTGGTAAGTATGGAGAGGTGGCAGGGTTTAAATTGAACAAATCTAAAACCAAAATGCTGACAAAAAATATGACCAAAGATCAACAAAAAATTTTTTAAGAATCAATGGGGATACAAATCATAAAGAAAGTAAAATATCAAGGAGTATGAATCTCAACAAAATGCTCAGCCATTAAAGAGGCTAATTATGTACCCCTGGTCAAAAACATTAAACGAGACTTAGGAAAATGGGAGAAGCTCCAGATATCCTTTTTAGGGAGGTTTGCAACAATTAAAATGAGCGTACTACCGAAGTTCTTATACTTAATTCAAACTGCCCCAGTAAAACTAGATAGGAAATTTTTTCGAGAATTAAATTCTATTATTAGAAAATTTATATGGGGAGGGAAGAAACCTAGGATTGCAATTAGGAATTTACAAGATAGAAAAGATAGGAGAGGCCTAGGACTACCAATTTGGGAAATTTATCAAAAAGCAGCAAACTTAGTATGGATAAAGGAATGGATAACTTTGGGAAATAAAAGAATTTTTACTTTAGAAGGACATGACCTCCAGAAGGGATGGCATGCATGTCTTTGGGAAACTGGGAAAAGAACAAGATCATATTTTCACAAACATAAAATAAGGGATACGCTAATGTCGACATGGGGAGAAATAAGACAAAAACAATATACCCAAGTCCCCAGATGGCTATCCACGATGGAGGCAATAATATATCCAAATGTATTGGAATTGGGCAAAACAGCAAAATATAAAGAGATATTAGATGGGGCAGGGAATCTCAAAACAATGGAAGAATTGAAAGAACAGGGCACCCATATAGTTTGGTGGACATATGCACAAATTAAATCACGATATAAAAAAGATAAAGAACGGCATAGAAATAGGCACTAATGGCTTTGACAAAGTATGGATGGGTACGGACAATAAAATTCTGGCCAACCTGTATAAATATTTGGTAGAGTATGAGTTGATGGAGGAGATAGTTAAAGACCCAATGACAATAGGGGCCAAAAATTTTGGACAAACCATCAATTTGAACGAGTGGGACCAAATTTGGAATAAAAATCTTAAAATGTCTAAGGCAACAACTTATAAGGAAAACCAATACAAGATGATATATCAATGGCACTTAGCACTGGCTAGGATTGCTAAAATTTACCCAAATATGACCCCAAACTGTTGGAAGTGTGGCTTTCAGCAAGGTACATACTATCACTGTTGGTGGACCTGCCCACAAGCTAAAGAATTTTGGAGGATGATACGTAAATGGGTCTCAGTAATAAAAGGAGACACCATCGAATTAGAACCAAAAATATTTCTCCTGGGAATCCTGAAGACAGAATATGCAAGAAAGAAGAAATACTTCATTAAATATAATAACAGCAGCGATAATCTCCTTTGCTCAACATTGGAAGGAGAAAAAATTGCCATCCGAAGAGCACGTAATCAAAATACTTGAATGTGCTGAAATGAACAAATTGATGTCGGAAATTAATGACAGAGAGGAAACTGACTACTATAGTGTCCGGGAAATGTGGTATGAGTGGTTGAAGAAAAGAAAAGAGAAGTGAAACTTGAGAGAGTTAAAAGTTTACAGGGATGATTAATTAAAAGAGTATATAGATATGAATTATATACCAATAGTAGGAAATAAAAGAGAGTAAGGATGTAATCTTATGTAAATAAAATGTACTATTAGACATTAAGGATTATAAAAGTAAGGAATCCTATGGGCAGTATTTTTAGATTAAGACAATGAATCAATACCATGTAAATAACAATGTAAATGTATATTAACACCATGAAACCAGAAATGTCGGAATTGTATTATGATGCTTAAACAATAAAAACCAATAAATAAATAAAAAGAAAAAAAAGAAAAAAAGAAAGAGATAAATTATAATTAACTATCTAGAAAGACAACAAAATATGAACAACAAAATACATTAAACATAAGTCACATTGAGAATTCTTAACATATGCAAGTAGAAAAATCTGCCCATCACAAAATTAGAAATATTTCAAATATTCTTGGATATATTTTAAAAATGACCACATGGTAAAAATAATTCCAAGAATAATTCCAAGGAGCATGCATCTAGGCAGAAAATAGGAATTAGAGTATTTTAGGAAACTGTATAATATAATGTATATTCAATAATCAAATATTATTTTCAATCTAATATTATGATAATGATAATAAGACTTACTTTTGTTTCTTTTACAAATAAATGGTTTTAACTGATAACCTCCACAGTGTCCCGTGAACCATAGACCAGAATAACTGTCCATGTAAACGCACATGTCAAGAAAGTAGTCAAGGCCCTCTTTGCTATCAAAATTCAGAGAATTTCTTAACTGTTGTTCATTCCAGTTGACAAAAGTAACTTTACTTTTATCTTGCCATATCCATTCTCCTATAGATAAAACAAATATATAGCATAATGTTTAAAAAGGGAAAGAACTGCCTGTGATGAAAAGGCATGGAAATATATTAACACTCATGATATCTAATTGGGTGATGTAACATCTGCAAGCAAACAATAAAGTTCAGAGAGCATCATGGACTCCTCAGCTTTGGAGCTACAGACATTCTCTTCTATCAGAACCACATACAGGAATTAAATGTTTTAGAAAGTACACAAATGGGAGAGATTTGCATGTAAACAAATCTTCACCAAGGAACAACTATTTCTGCATCATGAATGCAGGACAGCATGATCTGTTCATCAGTGTCAGATACAAACCCTTCAATAAACTGCACAGCTGAATAAAAAAGAAGCTCAAACAAATGATCATGATTGCTTAACTCAGATTGAACAAATACTAGCACAGCATATATAACCTCAAAATTACCAGAACAACCATGACCCCAGAACAAAAATGCTAACAACCACCATTTGCCATAGTTGTTCCAATTCAATTTGCAAATCTTTGAGTTTTGTGATTTTCTCCTGTCCTCTTCTCTCCTTCTCCCCTCCTATCTCTTTCACCTGTCTTGAGATAATTCCACATTCATTATCCAGGCTTTTTAAATCACTTTTATCATTCTGATTCGTAATTGTTAGAAAGGGATTTTATGTAACAGGTGCTTGTCTGAATAAATTCTAAAGCCCAGAACATTTTAGTTTCTTAATTGTTTATTACTTTATTTATTTTGTTTATTTTGTGGTCCCACCAATTCTTTCTTGTAGGCAAATAGTATTTCTTGCAGATCTTTCAGTCATCTTTATTGTTACTTTGTCATGCTATTGGAGGAAGTTAGCACCCACCCCTTTCCTAGAAGTATGAAATATTTTGGGAAATATTAAAAAAGGCAGAATATTATGTTTCTCTGGATGAGAAATGGAGAAGCATGTTTTAAAGAAGAAGCAGCTCTTCCTGCCCCCACCCTTTGTCAATGGGACAGAGGCAGAAACTCTATCTTTGTCAATGGACCATCATCTGCAACCCAATAGGACCCATCTAGCAACAGAAACTAACACAATAGGACCCGTCTAGCAACAGAAACTCATCATATGAAACCTGGGAATATTACATCAGCCAGCAAGACTAGCTAAGACCCCCACCCCCTGGGAATCTGACAACCAATCGGTATACTCTTCTGGGCCCCAGGAAATTCAAAGTCAGAGACGGCATAAAACCCAGGGACTCACTGCATCTCGCCCCTTTTCTGTTCAGGAACTCGAACCATGTGATCCTATCCACCATTAAACCATCTTTCCAAGCAGTCTCCATGTTTCCAGTGTCTTTTTTTCCCAGTTGGAGCTGAACCCAGAAGGATATTTCTTCCTACACTATTATTTGTAGAAAGTTTGTGGGATTTTCTTTCAGTAGCTTAACTAGTTGGTCCACAGTTTCTTCAGCTTCTCCACAGAGGCAGCATTTGTTATCTGTTGATGTATTCTCAATTCTAGCTTAGTGAATTTGTCCTTGTGTAACCTCTTTCTCTATCTTTTTTTTTCAATTTTCCTGCTGTCAGCTATTATTGTTATCTGTTTCCCCTGCTTTTTTCCCCTCATGTCTGGCCATATAACGTTTTGCTTTGTCAGGTGTCTTTTATTTTTCATTTGATCTTGTAAGCTAATTTGATCTCTCCAGTACTCGGTAAATCTTCATGGTATACTAGCTTCACTATCCTTCAAATATTCTTCCAATGTCATTTTTTCTTGTTCAACAGTCTGATGGACTTGAAAAATTCAAAACCCATCTATTTCATTTATTTATTTATATTCCAAATTTCTAAACAGCCCATCTCTCTCAAAGCGATCCTTGGTAAGTTGTTTTCCTTGGTAAGACTGTCAACATTAATGTGTTGATAGGATTTCTAGTTCAGATTGAATCCAGTTCATTATTCCAGCTGTGTATATGATTGTAATTATCCAGGTATTGGTAGTCTTGATGTATTTCAGTTTGGACTTTAAGATTTTCTTCACTGTCTTTATATATTCACTAGCACATTAATTTCTGTAAATTACATTTCATCATATTGTTTATAGGAGAGACACTCTTTGTCTGACAAGACCTAATCTAATATGGTTGAATTTCTGGCATAACTCTGACATTCCCCAGAGAATATAAGCCCCACCACCATATCAAAGCAGAGTTTAACTGGGGGACTATTATTATTTACAATATATAGATAAATATTAATTAAATAATTACCATCCAGATTTTTGTATAAGCCTATCCAAAATGCCTTATATCTAAATTTTTCCATTTCTTCTTGTAAAAATTGTAATTCAATTGAGTCTTCAATTGAAGCCAAGGTGCCACCTACAAAACATGAGGTAGGTTAAAGCTTATTAAGAGATTCTATCCCCACCCCAACAAAACAGTGGCAATTTCATTCCCATTGCAAGCAATAATTTTAGATTTGAATATCTTAAAGAAGCAAATAGTCTTCTGTTTCTAAAACCTATTTGATTTGTATTATGTAATATGTTTATGTTGAAATACCATTGTAGCTTATCCTTTGGGTATAATGCTACAGAAATTAAACTTGGTAATTAAACAAACATTCTGCAAAAATAGAATTTTGCAGAATGTACAGAAAGACAATGTATTCTGTTCTAAATTCTCCACAGTATTTGCCAATCCAATTTCAATATGATATATACATTTTTCTTTAAAGAGAAGGTATTAATATAAACTCATTCCTACAACACATGCGATTTGCAGAGTATGTATGTCATTAGTTATAGAAACATAACAAAATCATGGCAAACAATAAATAATAAGTACCCAAGCACACTCTGTTTTTAATGACCAAATTATCTGCCTTAAGTCACTCCTTGAAGCTGAAAAGTGGTTGCTTGAAGGCTCAGCACAGATGCATCATAAAATCATAGAGCTGGAAGGGACCTTAGAGGTGTTTTTTGTCCAACCCACTCCTCAAGGCAGAAGTAAATCCTTATG
This sequence comes from Coluber constrictor foxii, assembly GCA_038048745.1. NCBI lineage: Eukaryota > Metazoa > Chordata > Lepidosauria > Squamata > Colubridae > Coluber > Coluber constrictor. The sequence continues at coordinate 146,234,904 of CM075961.1, forward strand.
CAAATTAAGGACAAATTAATGTCTAATCTTTTCTTGAAATCTTCCAGTGATGGAGCACCCAAAACTTTGGGAGGCAAGCTGTTCCATTTGTTAATTACTCTCATTGTCAGGAAATTTCTCCTTAATTCTTAGATAGGATGTCTCTTTAATGACATTGCACTTGTTGTTCTTATCCTGCCCTCAATATGCTTTGAAGAATAAGTCAACTCCCTCATCTCTGTGGTTGCTTCTCAAGTACGAGAAGACAGCTACCACATCACCCTAATCCTTCTCTTTGTTGACCTGGACATACTTACTACCCTTAACTGTTCATCAAGGCTAAAGTTAAAGTTAAGTTTAAGGTTGCATCAAGGTTCTCTTGAGTTCAGCTGAGTACTTTTGAATATGCTCAGAAGATAATTCTACCAGGGTAGCTAGTAAGATAAAACCACTGTCACTTTGCTTTCTGAGCTGCCATGTGCAAATGTTTTTTAGGTATGTCCAGATATTTTTAAAAGACTTCAGAAGGGCCTTAAGCAATCATACCAAGCCTTAATTGACATAGCTGCTATGTGGCTATATTGTATAATAAGTAACTTTCTAGCTGTGTATCATCAAATCGAAAAAGAGTTATTGCATGGTGAACTATGTTGTTTTTCATCCCACCAGATGGTTTTACTCAGTTGAAGCCTTCCTTTTAGTAATTATTTTCAGAGGACATGAAAAATACAAAAGTATTTATTTATCTTTATATTATCCATGTTTTCCCAAAAATAAGACCCAATCTTATATTTTTGGGGGGGGGGGTCCAAAATAAGTGTTAGCTCTTATTTTTGGGGAAATGTGATTTCAGGTGATCAACCCAGTTGGGCACCTTACCTCCTGGCATGCAGAGAAGAGGCAGCAAGTGCACAGGAACCAACAATATCCAGCAGCAGCTACAGCCCACTGGTCTCTTGGACAGGGCACTCTGAGGTTGTGCAGCTCATGCAGCGCAGATGAGTTGATTCCCTATCCAAGCAGCAGATGGAGGCAGCTGCACGGGGGAAAGCCGGTGATCCAGATGCACCATGTGGGCCATGGGAAAGCTGAGGGTTGTTGGGCTGGAGCATGTGAATGGCCACAGGAGGCTCATCTTTGTGTGATGGCACCGGCAGCGGACAGAGACAGAGGTGCGGAACAGAAGGCAGATGATCCTGATGCACCATGAGGGCACAAGCCAAGACACACGAAGATTAGCCTTCCCCAGCCAGCCTCCCATTCTGGCCCAATGACTCTCAACTTTCCTGCGGCTCATGCAACATGTCTGGATCACCTGCCTTCCCCTCACACCTCTGCCTCCATCTGCTGCTGGTGCCATTGCATGAAGATGAGCCTCCCACAGCCACCTACCATTCCAGCCCACCAGCTTTTGGTTTTCCTGCAGCCCATGCTGAGCATCTGGATTTCATGCCTCTGCCTTCACCTACTGTTTGGGCAGGTAATCAACTCACTTGCACTATGGCTATGGCTGCTGCACCATCAGCTTACACATGCTCAGCACCTCCTGTGTTGGCCATGCCTGGCCCCTTTCACTAGGGCTTATTTTTGAGGTAGGGTTTATATTAGGTGCATTATTAAAATCAGGCTAGGGTTTATTTTGGGTAGGTCTTATTTTCAGGGAAACACAGTATGCACATTCTATATAACATCTTCCTACATTCTCAACAGCTTTTCTTTCATTAGCTTTATAGGGTAGAATATAATACAATAAAAATTGAGTTGCTGGCTGAATTTGACACAGATGTGTTTATTAAAAATCACTGTAAATGTAGAACCTGGCAAGACTTTCCTAAGCATAGAAAATTACTGTTATCATTAAGTACCTCAAAACAATACTAACCTATATGAGAACAAATCAGGGATGCTGCTGGCCAAGATTCCATTGCAAGGTAAATTTTATAACAATGACCTCTAAAAGGAATCCAAGATATATGGCCGTTTTTGGAGGTTTCACATTTTCCTGGCAATTGTGCAATCTCAGTTGGCACTACGCCTGTTATGAAACAAATAGGTTTTCTTTATTTAAAAAAATGCATATGCAAGCAACTAGCCACTAAGGAAATTATTAATAATAAGCAGTATAAATAATAACTATAATAAAATAAATTCATTATTTTCTATGTGAAACTCATTAGAGACCTCCTGTTTTTAAAAGTTTATGACTTTGTTGATATTGGTAGTCCTCAATTTATGACCACAACTGAGTCCGAAATTTATATTGCTAAGTGAGACAATTGTTAAGTTAATGTGGCCCATTTTGTTAAGTGAATCACTGCAATTGTTAAGTTAGTTGTTATGTCCCCAATCACTTGGCTTTTTAGAAGGTGAACATATGATCTGGAACACTACAACTGTCATAAATATGAGTGAGTTGCAAAGCATCCCAATTTTGATCACATGATTATGAGGATGCTGTAACGATCATAAGTGTGAAAAACACTTCACTTTTTTCAATGCCGTTGTAACTTTAAATGGTTATTAAATAAATAAACTGTTGTAAGTGGAGAATTACTTGTATATGCCACATTTAGTAATTCATTTTGTAATTTCACCAAGTAAAACTGAAGTTAAAATGCAAACTCTATTAAAATAGACATATTATTTTGCTTACCGTAATATCTCTCGCAAACAGAGAAGTATGTTTCACTGCAATTTCCTGTTTTCCAATATCCATCAGTGTCTAGGTAGACACAGGCAGTCTTATGCAATGGTTCTTCGGCAGCCCATTTAGTGTATGCTAGTCTCCAGTTACTTACCCACTTGAACCTAGCATCACTCTGAAACCAAAATGCATAAGGGAATAATTACAGGAAGTGCAAGGAAAAGTTTTATTGATTTAATTTCACTATAGCCATCTTCACTTAATAACTGTAACTGGGACAGGGATATACATTGCTAAGCAAAGCACTCCTTTAGTGAAACATGGTTTGACAACATCACTTAGCAACAGCAGTTCCGGCACTCCTGGTTGTGGTAATTAGGAGACGACTGCACTGTACACCATCATTAGGCAATAACCTTGCATTATTCCTACCCTGCCACACGCACCTCTGCTTCAACTCCCCATACATTCTCTCTCCCCCCTCTGCAATTTTGGCTATCCTCCAGTTCACCACTACTCCATCACCTACCCTGCCACCCCTTCATAACAGCCTTGCAGAAGAGGAACAGCTGCTTCAACCAGGTATGCCTTGTCAGTAGGGAAACCAAAAAAACAGGGAGGGACAGTTTGGGACAGTGAGGAATGTCAGGGTAGGCATGGGCAGGAATGGAGTCCAAGGCCAAAAGGGCAGGGAAAGATATGGAGGTAAGGTGAGTTGATGTACTTTCTGCCATCTGAAAAGAGGGAAGGCTGCCAAGAACATGAAATTTGATCGTGTGATCCCAGGAGCATTGCAATTTGAGAATCAGCCATAACTACCATTGAGCGCTATCATAACTTCAAATGGTCTCTGAGTGAATGGTTGCTAAGTGAAAACTACTTGTACCCCTTTTTCATTGCCAACTGGACTCCATGTCCTCTTCCTTAACTATGAGAAAAAGCCACCCAGAGCTGCTTCAAATAGGGACAATATAAATCTTTTACAGAAATAAATCAATTCTGTGAAAGCATTTAGTCTTCAAGGTCCATTTAGAAAATTGGCACATATGTCATGCCAAGGTACTCATTTAGTGACCATGGACACTTAACAGCAGAAATGAAAAAGGAACTTTACCAGTCATCTTTGCATTTACAACATTTGCAGATCAATAGAGTTGCCAGTCCCAAATATGGTTGCTAAACAAGGACCACCTCTACCCATAACACTTTCCATTCTTAGAAATTCCATTCTTGAGTTCCTTATCTATGTGACAATTTTTCCAAGGATACAATTTTAAATATAGGGATTCATTGTGAACGTATAGATTATGTTCTTACCACTTCGCTGCGTAATCCAATCCATACAGGCTCCTTGTATCTGAGCACTTGCAGCCATATGAATGATTCTGCATAGGGGTCTGCAATGGTGGCAAGTTTTGAATTTTCAGATTCACATTTCTTCCTTGCTGCTTCCCAGGTCATCTTGGGACCAACCATAGAATAGCTGCTATTTCCATAACTGATATAGTGAGATGCTGGAACTGTTGGTTCAGAGTAAGGTCCAGGACCTATTTTTTTTTAAAAAAAATCAGTCAAGATCCCACATCGTTCTGCTATTTTTTATTCTGAAAACCCTTGATATTTAATTTCTATCTTTTCTTAAAATATCCTCTCAGTTCCAAACCATGACCAAACTTTATTCAAAAAAATCAAGAACACATTATACAAATTGGTACAGTGAGTCACTTTAAGGAGATCTTGGGTATAATATAAATGTATACCTTTAGTTATTCCAAATATGTCAACCTATGAACTCAGGACATTCTTTTGAATTAACCGATTCAATGCTGTAGAAAGTTAGTACCCACCCTTCTCCTAGAAGAATGAAATATTCTAGGAAATATTAAAAAGGCAGTATATTATACTTCCTTGGATGAGAAAAGGAATGCCCTTTCCATGCTTTTTCCAGCCCCCACCTTTGCTATTAGCCCCAGAAAGACTGGGCCATCCTATCTACAAGACAGAAGGCTGGGCCAGCTTATCTACAACACAAAAGACCTTCACCCTCAGGCAGTGGTGGGTTTCACATACCTTCACTACCGGTTTGGAATTGTGAGTGTTTACTCGCAGCACTTCTGTGCATGTGCAGAACCTTCTGTGCATGTGCAGAGCATCCGTGATGACATCCAGCTGGATGGGCGGAGCTTCTCACCACCACTACTACCAGTTTGCCCAAATTGGGGTGAACCGGTAGAAACCCACCACTGCCCTCAGGACATAATAGGATTATCCATCTACCCATCTCACCACATGGCACCTGGGAAGATTACATCACTCAGCAAGATTCAACCAAGCCTGGGACTCAACCTACAAAGTTGCCATTGCATAGCCCCATAGGAGTCTAACAACCAGTCAGAAAACATTTCTTTCAGCCTTTATATTGGGCTTCAGATAGTTGGTATCATGATTATGTTTGTTAGTTCATTTTATTTAAATACTTCCTGAAGTTGATGTTACTGTGATTTAAATTTACAGTACCATATATTCTTGCACAATGTATTTTCTTGGTTACCCATCTGGCTTGTTGCAATCTTACTTGGTTCAAACATGTTTGTTCACCCAGGTTTTTCTTTTTATATCTACAATTTTTATTAAAATGTTTTAAAAAGATGATCAAATCTAACACAAACTAACATAAAGTAGGGAAGAAAAAAGAAAAGAAAAGTAATCAAGCAAAAATAAAAATTCAAGAAAAGAAAAAAGGTTGAAAAAAACTAAAAAAGAAAGAAGGAAGGAAGGAAGGAAGGAAGGAAGGAAGGAAGGAAGGAAGGAAGGAAGGAAGGAAAGAGAAAGAAAGAAAGAAAGAAAGATTTCAATGTTCTTCATAGCAGTTGTAACTAGATATATTGATATAGTTATATGCTTAACCTCTCTGACTATCCAAAATTGCATCATATTGATCTTCTTCCTAGAATCTAGCTAATGCTCAAAATCATAGCTCACAAATTCACTTTTTTTCAAATTCTGATACAGATCTAGAAGATAATCTAAATTGGAATTCCCCAACATTTCTGGCTTTGCGAACTGGTGGGGAGGATGGTTCATGCAAGCACCAGCAAGCATGCGTGCACGCAGCTCCATTATTGTGAGCAGTGTATGCCTGTTGTGCATGCAAATGGAGCATATGCGCCCACACTCACCTGCTACTCACACAAGTGAGATTGTGAATGTGCGTGCTCATGTTCACTGCCATTTTCATGGTCCAGTTGCAAACCCCTCACAGCCAACTAGTGGGCCATGGCTCACCAACATAGGTTGGGGACCCTTGATATAAATTACAAATCCTTATTCTCGGAAATTGAATTATTTCCCAAGATTTCTATAAACTTACCAGTATTTTTTTGGCAGATGTAGGTCATTTTAGAAGAACAGGATCCAACTCTCCAATATCCTGCAAGCCTTTCAGGTTTTGTCACCATAAAAACGCAATCACCCTGTAATGTTTTTGCATAGCAAAAAAGACAATACAGTCACTGATACCATGATTGGAACAGTCTTTCTGGGATCTCTCCTTCATAATCTCCTTTATAATCTGTTTCTGATAACTATAGAAGATGATCGCCATGTCAGTATCTGTCACTTGTCATTAAGTCCTATAGAGTTTAGCATAGAAGCACATACAATACAAGCATATTGGGCCTCCATGAAATCTTCTCTTCAAAGGAAGATGCTGCCACTGACTATGGTATAGAACAGAAGGGATAGAAGGAAGTCAATGGTCTCTAACAATAGTTTCAATGAATCTTTATAGTCAGGGTTCTTCATGAATGTTAGCGAATAACATGCTAAGGTTGTGCAGAGTATGTGCCATCTCAGGCGAAGGAACCATTTAGGAACCATCACTTCCCAAAAGTCCCAGTGTATCTGTGCATTCAGAACAGGGGTGCTATTCAGCATGTTCTGACAGGTTCTGGAGAACTGGTAGCGGAAATTTTGAGTGTTCGGAGAACTGGCAAATACCACCTCTGGCTGGCCCCAGAGTGGAGTGGAAATAGAGATTTCGCAATATCCTTCCCCCAGGAAAGGGAAGGGAATGGGGAGTTTGCAGTATCCTTCCCCTGCCACATCCACCAAGCCATGCCCACAGAACCGGTAGTAAAAAAAATTGAATTCCACCACTGATTCAGAATCAGTATGCTTTTTTGGCAAGTCTGTCAAAAGGCATATCTCAACACATACACAATCATGGAAACAAACTGGAGAAGCCTTCAAAGATGCCACACTGGACCTTCTAGCCCCCAAGATGGAAAATGAGTTCTTTGCTCGTGTCACCAAGCTTTGCCCTTTGGGATTCTGTGCCCAGCTCATTGCATACATCAGTTAAGCAGCCATGAGAATCAAATCACTTCTGTGAATTTGAAGGCTGTAGCAAGATTTATGGACCAGGCATTCTAAATCCGGCAGGGTCTTTTCTTCCCAATACTTATTTTAATTTTATATACTGGTATTCTTTACTTTTATAGATTTTTTTATTTTAAATTTCATTTTACTGGATCGTTTTTTTTTCTTTAACTGAGTGTTGGCATTAGTAAAATTCTCCAAAACATAATATTCATGGCACATTTTTCATTCATAAAAGGAGCAACAAGAGTAAGACTTTCAGTATTATATCACCCTCTGCTGATGAGGAGAAAGCACAACACACTTTTCTTATTTAATAGACAGAAAAGATCTGAAATATCATCTGTTTTATTCATTTATGCATTTGTTCATTAAATTTATATGGCCAGCCTTATCACAAAAAAGGGACTCCTTTCCATATTTTATATCATTGCAGGAATTCAACACCAAGGAGATTAACTATCCATTTGTGTGGAAATAGAACAGAAAAAAAACCAACCAATTGGACTTACATCGATTAAACTAGGTGACCCTTTAGCCCAATTTGTAAAGTAGACTCCACTCCCATCAGTCCAGAGGAAACGTCCCCCCCAATTCTTGTCAGTCAATCCAGTCCAAGTATTACCACTAGCACTTTTTAATTGCACTGTGAGAAAAGCTGAGGGGTGGGGGTGGGATAGAAATAGAGATATATTTTACAATAAAGTATTGTCAGGCTCATCACCAATTAAATTTTGTTCCAACTTTTCAAAAGTTTACTTTGATTATATTAGGTTTTTAAAAGTACCTCAGTACACCAGACCAAATTCTGCTCACATACAATATTTATGACAGCCATTTCTATGTTCCCATCTTAAGAACATTGCAGGTGATCATCCATAAGGCCTTTCATGGCATAGGGCTTGGCTATCTGAAGAACCTCCTATATCCAATTGTTTCTGCCTGCCAGATACATTCTGGCAGGAAGATTCCTTCCTTTTGGATACTAGAAGGTACCAAGACTATAAACAGAACAGAACAGAATAAAAGGAGGATGGCAGAAGAAAAGATGCACAATTTAAACTGCTGCCATAAATTGAATTATCCAGATTGTAGTTTCCATCTCATGTTCCTCATGTTTTAAGAGGCAAAAATCATGCCTGTTCCCCTTGGATGCCAGTAAAGGTTGCTCATATGTTGATTAGCTAAACTATGGGATAAGTAAATTTTTTCTTCTGATTAGTTGGCAAGTCACTGGATATATTTAGAAGAGTTACTAACTTTATTGCAATTGCTTTTGCCATCAGATGCCCACTCTAGCAGACTCTGGGTGGCTTGCCAAATCCATCCAAAAAAAAGTATATGAAATAGCACAGACATATTCACCTAAAACAATGAACAATAACAATAACATGGAACAACACCCACCCCACAAATTCATTAACCCCAGGCTTGGGATCAGGACTAGGTCTGGCTCTGATCTGAGTGTTGTCAGTAGCTCTTGCAAGCTGCTGCTCCAGAGCGGGTAGGGGGAGGAGGGCTGCAATACAGGGGGCAAATTTCTTTAGTCGCACAGGATGACAACATTTAATAGAAGGGACCTGCAGTGAATCCTCCCAACAGAATGTACTTGGCAAGCAGAAACCAGGCAATTCCACAGATAGCCAAGCCCCATGCCATGATAGGCTTTATAAATCACCAAGCACTTAAACCACACCTGGAAGCTGATTCACAACCTATCTAAAAATGTCTTTGATCAAGTGGGGCCAAATAACTAAACAGTCATAACTGCTTAGTCATATCAGGATTGAACTGAAATCTGTTTTGCCCACCCAGGCTCAACAGGCTTCCAGATACTGGTCAGCATATAAACAGTTTTTCCTACATAGAGCAAGGTTGAAATATAAAGCTGGCTATCAAAATGTACTGATACTGAACCCTGAGCCAATTAATGAGCTCACTTCATCATCTAACCCGTATGTTTTATGTAAGTTTCAGTTTATATTTTCCAGGTAACTATGGGGGAAGGTTGGTTCTTCATTAATTTGACCGTTAAATGCAATAAATAAATATATAAGTGCTGCTCCAAAAATGAATATTTTATCTGCTTTGAAACAATCCAGTTACACATTTGTAACTGCTTTAAACTCATGCTTAACTCATATATTATTGCCGATGCACACTTTTTATATTATTGTAAAATTACTTTGAAATCTTATTGCCTTTGTATTTTCAGCATGGCAACCTTTGAATTGGGAATGAGTTAAGAAGGGAATGGAGCCATGGAGAAGGAGCATAGCCTAAGGACTCTGGCAACATTTTCATATCATCCAACAGCAAAAGCTTATATAAATTCGAGCTTAGGAAAGAAGATTGGGCATAGTAATTCTTATAAAAGTAATTTAAAAAGAGATTCCTTGATTTTAAAAGAAATCTTAAGCTTACAATTAATATAATTGTAATCTTAAGCTTACAATTAATATAGTTTAGAGAAGGGACTGTACCTTGAACAGCTTTGTTTGGTATACTGGCCAGGTTTCCTCCTAGGTTTCTGCAGTGATCACGTGCATCGCTCCAGTTTTTCTTCTCTTCTTCTCTGAAGCCAAATATTTGGAAGCACTAGAAGGATAAAAATCCCTCCAAAAATCCATCAATCAAGAAAGGATTAAATAAATAAAGAGTAATAGAAACAATCATCATAGAATCTTCAATCATGAAATGAAATCAGAGTATTTAACAGAATTTAGAATTCAGTTCAGTAGTAATAAAATCAAATCCATCACTTTCTTTTGGGAAAAATATAAGCAGTAATAAAGTTAATCTTTTTATGATTTAACTATATACAACAACTATATACAGTATATATTACTGACTGCTTTTTGTGATATAATTGACTTCTTAGTAATTTTGTATTGATGATCATTATACAGCCAGTTTGTCACTGCCATCCTACTTCTGGAAACACCCAAGAGAGAGGGACTAATGAAAAAAAGAAAGTGCCCAAATCTTTCAAAACCTTGCTGGCCTTGGATTTACCATTCAAGGAAGAAAGATGATGTTGCTTATAAAAGTAAAAGTTCCCCTTGCAAGAATGTGCTAGTTGTTCAATTCTAGGGGGTGGTGCTCATCTCCATTTCAAAGCCAAAGAGCCAGTGCTGTCTGAAGACGTCTCAGTGGTCATGTGGCCAGCATGACTAAATGCCAAAGGCACATGGAACGCTGATACCTTCCCACCAAAAGTGGTCCCTATTTTTCTATTCTATTTCTATTTTGCATTTTTTATGTGCTTTTGAACTGTTAGGTTGACAGAGGCTGGGACAAGTAACAGGAGCTCACCCCATCATGCAGCACTAGGGATTCAAACCACTGAACTGCCGACCTTTCAATTGACAAGCTCAGCGACTTAGCCACTGAACCACCACATCCCCATATAGATATGTCTATAAGCACTTAACAAGCATTTACAGTTATGAGACACTCCCAAAAGGCAGGTTTAAATTTTTGATGATTCCTCCCTCCCACACTCATGTGATCACATTTTGGGCACTTAGCAATGAGCTCACACTTATAAACACTTGCTGTGCTCTGTGGTCATATGACCATGATTTATTCCTTTTTGTTGAAAATTAATGTTTATATCCATTTTTTGGGGAGAAAAAATGCCCATGAAGATATCTCTTGCTGAACTAACTGTATTCATTGGAAGGTCTAAAAAGACCACTGGCTGCCTATAGCAATCTCAATGTATTTTTATTTGCCTTTAGGATGTTTGAACAGTGATGGTACCTCAAAACATTTACATTAACTATATCAGTTACCTTGTCATCAAACCAAAGCCAGCCTTCACTGCACCCTTTTGGATTTGCAGGTAATGTGGGCGCTGCAGTTGTACGGACAGAGCTATTGTGCCTCTCACAGATGAAGCTTTTCTCAGCACCGCAGTTTATATCATTCCATACACCTGATCAAAGAAATTATATTGTCATCTGGGAAGATTAAATTAGTCTTAAAATAAAGAGCAACAGGTTAGCTATATGTTGCAACCAAAATAATAATAATGCAAAGTGCACTAGTACATACTGGAATCCTACAGTACATGTGAAAGAATAGACCAGGGTTGTCAAACTTGCGGCCCACGTGCCAGATGCATCCAGTGATGGCCACACCCATGTTCGATTCAGCAAAGGGGGTAAAAGTCCTGATACATCATGTGACAACACTGTGACAACGAGAGTTTGACACCCCTGGAATAGATGTAGTCCTCACTTACTGATCATTCATTCATATCCTGATCATGCACAATCAAAGAATAGCTGAAAACCTGAAGTTTATTTTACTTGCCTGAATCATAATACATAACTACACAGTGTTCATCTTCATTTGCAAAGTTGGGTTCACCGGGGGCCCAGGCTTCATATGTCACTGGACTTCCATCCATCCATCTGAAGAAAAATATTTGACAGTCATCTATAATGCTCTGAGATCAAAACAACTGTTGGAAGATCAAGAATGGCTGTTTCAAGGCTAGGACACATTCCCACCAATATTGACAATGTGAAACAATAGTAACTGAAAGACTGTAACCAAAATGGTACGGCATGCTAACAAATATTGAGAAATTAAAGATAGTCCTTGAGTTACAGTGGAAATTGGAACTGGGATTGCTGTCTCTAAGAACTGTGGCTGCAAAATATGATGTCATTGATTTCATTGCTTAGTAATGGCATTCCAGGCAGTCCCAATAGCGATTGTCACCCCAATTCAGGCAAATTGTTAAGTGGGAAGCAAAGGCAGCAAGGGGCTTGGGAGACCCTAGAAGCCAGCTGCAGGCCATACCTGAGTTGAATATGAGTTCACAGAGTCCAGAGAAAGTGGATACAGGAGTATGTGCAAGTACAGGAAGGCTGGGGAAAGAGGACCGTGCATCTATATGTATGAGTACAGGACGGCCATGAAAGCAGGGCTCAAGGTGCAATTGGGCCTTGGACGTCTTCTAGTCCAATCCCCTGCTCAGGCAGGAAACCTGAGTGGGCAATGATAGCCCATTTATGATTTATGGACTTCAACTTCCAGAATTCCTAAGCCAGCATGGCTGGCTGAGGAATTCATGGAGTTGAAATTCACAAGTCATAAAAGGACTATTATTCCCTACCCCTGCCCGATACCATTTCAGATGGTTGTCCAATCTCTTCTTAAAAACTCCAGCATCCACAACTTTTAGAGGCAAGTCATTCCACCAAGTGTTCTAACTATGACAAATTATGTTCCAAAGTGAAAGCATTACAAATAGAGATCCCTGTCAAACTCCTGCTTTCAACAAATGTTGACAGGAACTTAACAAAATCTTCCTTATTCATATTTATTCCATTTTACTGTAAAAGTAATTTCAAAACAGAATTTCATTGCATGCTACAGAATTCGTTAAGCATTTTTATATATCTTGTGCACCCGATGATGATGTTATTAATGACGATGATAATCAAGAAAATCAAATAAGAAAGTGAGAATTTTGGATCTCTTTCTGAACATCAAAAAGACAGATCTCATGACCATTGCAAGGAATGGAAATATCAAAATAGAAATTGATGGTGAAGAGATAGAATGCCTGAAAAAAAAGCCCTTTCCTACGGTCACAGATCACTCAAAGCAGTGGATGAAGCCCAGAAATAAAATGTTGATTGAACTGGATCACACAGCAATGATGAACGAGTCAACTATGCAAAAGCAATCAGCCTGGCAATCACATGTAGGTTAGTCAATTCTATTATGATCTACGTAGCTATCTATGTTTGGACTTTAAAAAAGCAAGACAGGAAGAAAATTGTCCTGGAAAGTTACATAACACCAGACATCTCTGGAATGCAAAATCACAAACTTGGTCTCACTTATTTTGGCCAATTCATTCAGGGGAATTCACTAGAGGAACCAAGAGTATTTGGAAGAGTTAATGATTAGAGGAAACCAGGCTGCCAAAGGATACAGTGGCTGAACACTATCAAAACTGATACCAGGCAGAGTATAGAACAACTGAAAGTAGTGCAAGATTGGAAGACATGGAAAGACGGAGAAGGAGACGACTGTTGGTTCTGGAAAGTTTGGGGCTGCAACAGGGTTGGCATTATTTTCTGTGGCAAGAGAAGGTAAAGAAATACACGAGCTTCGCAGGTCATTATTTAAGAAATATTTTAATTGAAACATGGAGGAGAATTGAGGATAAATTCTACTCTTTGACCCCCTCCTAGTTGATCCCTTTAGAAGCCACAACATATATTTCGCTTTATAACAAAGAAAAACATCTGTCTTACTGGGAGTTGCTAGCTAGGCAAGGTCACCTAAAAACAAGAACCGAACTAGATTTACAGGGAATGGAATTGGACTGGTGGTCTTATGATCAGATCAACTCTAAACATAAAAAGGATAAGGAGCAAGGAGGTATAGATATGACCCTGCAGGAGATGGATAAGATCATACTAGGAAGGGAGGAAAAAATGTTAGCCAAGATCTATAAACTCTTAATAAGTTATTGGATAAGAGATTGTTAAAGACTCAATGATTGCCTGGGGGAGAAATATTGGTCACTCAATCGAGTTGACAAAATGGGAAGAAATTTGGACCAGACAACTGAAATTTTTAATGGCAACCAATTATAAGGAAAATCTATAAAATGCTGTATAGTGGCACCTCCCCACTGCTCGATTATCCAAAATGTTTCCTGGACTCTCCCCAAATTGTTGGAAGTGTGGGAAGGTAGGTATCTATTTTCACATATGGTGGACTTGTTCTAGGGTAATTGAATTCTGGAAACTTATTCAGAGGTGGCTGCTAGAAATCACTGGATATAAATTGCAACTGAAACCGGAATATTACCTTTTAAATATTAGGCAAGATAGGCACAAGTAAATGGTGTTTAACTGTATATATTACAACTGCAGCAAGAATACATCTCACCCAAAATTGGAAGGGGAAAGACGTACCATCAGAAGACTTGATCTTAGGGAAAATTATTGAATATGCAGAAGCCGATAAGCTAACAAGAACTTTGAGAGATCAAAAAGAATCCATATATTTTCAATGTTGGGACCATCGGTATACTTGGCTAAATAATAGAATAAAAATAGGATAAGGTTAGCGTAGCTTTTATTTCTTATTTGTATATTTGGACTGAAGATAATGTATTGTGTAAGGTTCTCACTGTGATCTATATGTTGTTATATATTTTGTTTGCAAAGAAATAAATAAAAAAATTAATAATAATAATAAAAAAAAACCCAGCTCATAGAATTGCCAAAGTTGGACATGACTGAATGGAAATCACCATCATCATTTATATATTTTGTTCACCTACCCAAACTTTTTGTCAAGACTCAAAATTAAACCAATATAGGAATCGTGATAAATCCCATAGTTGATAGCCTAAAGTGTAAAAGAAGAAAAGGCAATAAAAATAGTTATTTTCTGCTTTAATAAAAAATAATAACATTGCTATTAACATTATCAATGAATCTAATTCAGCTATTGTTTAGAGCATCAGAACCAATAATCCAATATAGTATAGAATCTTTCCTAGTACTGGTAGGTTTGTCAAACACCATGTATAATTAAAAATATTATTTGCAAATCATGTTGAATAGAAGCAACTAAACACAAAATAGATGACAATTTTGAAATATGGTCCGCTTTTTAACAATGTAGTACTTGAAAATTCATTTGAGTAAAAAAAAACATCTAACCTATTATATTCTTGAAATAATTGGTTTCCAATTAAGTTGACTGCATCAGTGGTGAAATCCAGCCGGATCTATCCGGCTTGCACGATCCGGTAGGGCTGGCAGCGGAAGGCTCCACCCACCCACCCGGAGGTCATCACATCCCATTTTTGATGTTCTGCACATGTGCAGAAGGCTACATGCATGCGCAGAAGGCTCTTGAGAGCGAGCGCATGCATGTGCTCACATTTATATTCCGGTAGCGAAGGTAAGTGTATTTTAATCCTCAACTGCACTAAACATCCAGTTTTCTTAATTTAATGGCCACCATAACACATATTTTATACAAAAGTTTAAAAGAAATTTTTCAGTTTCTGAAAAGTTCTGTCTGTCATATCATACACACACTGTCAACTCTGAAGCTGGCCTGATTGAAGCCATTTTGAGGCTCCAATGTTGCCACAATGGAGATGGCATAGGGAGGGGAGAATAATGATAGCTGGGGTTTTGTAGTCAAAACAAAATAGTTTCTCCTATGAGCCAAGGACATTCCCACAGGTAGCTGAAGAAAGGAGAAGTGATGTTACCAAACAACCGGATTGCACCATGATTGGAGCATCTGACTGATTGTTTCAGGGAAAAATTTTTTACTTTTAATTAGGGGAAAACCCTGGAAACATTTAGAGTCTGTTTTCACCAGACTGTGCCAATATAATATATCCAATAAAACTATTCTTTGAGGAACCTACCTGCCTCGGAGTTCTGTTTACTATGGGTATATTAGTTGGAACCCTCACACACAGACACATACACACACACACAGACGCATGCATGCATGCGTATATACACAGACACACACACACGCATAAATTTTTTGAAGCCACTTATTTTCCATAGGTAATTATTGCATATATTTCTTACATATTTCCACAAAAACGTTTTTTCGTTTTGACTCTCAATGGTAGTAAGATCACCATGATGTTGTTTGCAGAACTTCCGGGCTTTTTCTGCAGGCATTGTTGTATTACTGAAATAATACTCATTGTTTTCAAATTCAATCCAGCCATCTTCAATGTTTTTATAACTATAATCTGCAAAAGAAGAAATAGAAGAAATGGCGTATAATGCATATCTGAGCAGTCCTTTTGCATCTATTCCACAAAACCACAAAGCAAACAGTCACATGAAGTTTCCATGCTGTACTTTGGGTCAAAGCTCTTCCTTCCAAGGTCTTCTGAGTATGAATCTGTATACCCACATCCATATTATACCTAGCAAACTGACTTCAACTGACTTCTTCCAATAGCTGGAAGAGGCTTCTATGCTAATGTTCCAGAATACACAGAAGTCAACCCAGATTACGAAGTTGAGACTGCAAGACAAAGCAATGTAAAACAACCAAGAGGCCATTTTAATTTGCTTTCAAAACTAGCTGGAGAGTGGGCTGTTGTCTTATGCAGTTGCTCAGAACACTTGATTCAATCAAATCACTATCAAATCCAAT
Organism: Coluber constrictor foxii; assembly: GCA_038048745.1. Taxonomy (NCBI): domain Eukaryota; kingdom Metazoa; phylum Chordata; class Lepidosauria; order Squamata; family Colubridae; genus Coluber; species Coluber constrictor. The sequence goes on from CM075961.1 coordinate 146,251,096, forward strand.
CAAAGCTTAGTATATTTGGGAAAGTTTTATAAAAATGTCCAATGATTTTTTATAGATATAAAAAGCACCCTACTTTTTAGTATCTCCTCTTTGGTTATAGCCATATGGGATTCAATTTTTTTAATAACCAGTTCTGTGGGTGTGATTTGGTGGGTGTGGCTTAGTGGTCATGTGACTGGGTGGGCATGGCTGAGTGGACATGGCCAACCCGATGTCACTCACATTCAGGGGTGCCTCATCTGACCTTTCCTTGCCCCTCCCCTCCTAGCCTGTCCTTGCCTTGTCTTGCATGTTATGGTGAGAGAGGAAGGTTTTTCAAAGTCATGTTCCCCTTAATACTAGCAAATAAGATGAGATTTTGCTATTAGAAGACCTGATGTACATTTCCAAGTATTGTTTATCACTAGTCTCTTGGTAAGACTGAATGGAGAGATTTATAAAGAATAACAGAGTTAGAAGGGACCTTGAAGGTTTTCTATCCAACCCCTGCTCAAGCATGAGACCCTATATTATTATGGGCAAATTTCTTTTTAAAAACCTCCAGTGATGATATACCCAAAACTTCTGAAGGCATCCCAATCCCCAAACTAGCCAGCCTGCATAGCCCAGGCCTGACAGACTCCTGGCCAGTTTCCTAGGAACCAGGCACAAAGAGATGATCGTGCCCAGTCCCACGTTGCCCAGAATGGCTGAAAGGCAAGGCTTTCAGGTCCAACAAAGAGGCCAGGGGTGCGACTTTCTCCTCTCCCTCTTTTCAGGAGATTTTCAACAAAGGGCTGTGAACTTCAAGTGAGGTGTGCATTGCAGTGTCACCCATCTCCACCAGCAGCTCTGGGTTGGGCAGTGGTTTGGTTTTCCCAGCTGGCTGTGACTGCGACCTTACCTTCGTCCCACAGCTGCTGGCAGAGAGAACCAGGTGTGAGTTGTCGCCACTTGGCTCCCTATTAGCCCGCATTTCGCCCCCTGACTATATTCTCTGCAGCTGCTGGCCTCACCTGACAGCAAGCACAGGGCGGTGGTGACCAGGAAGCACAAAGCTATGCCACCCACATTGCTCCTCTGCCAGCTGCCATTCCCTCTCTCACCCACCCGCCAGCCCGAGCGCTTCAGCCAAGTGCAGGCCATCGCTATGAAAATGGTGTGAGCCCCATGGGCTGGAAGGTAAGGCTGATGGTAGGGAAGGAAGATCCACTCCAGGTTGCTGCGCTCAGCGAAAGAACCACCTCAGTGGGGAGGCAACATGGCAAGACTTAGCCCCCTTTCGGGCCCTACTGTGGGCTGCTGCCTACTTGACCTCCGCTCTGCCTCAGTCTGCAACAAAGGGACATTCTGCTTCCAGGCCAGCCCAGCCAGGAGATGGGCGAGTGGGAGGCCCTTGGGGGAGGCATTTTCTCTCAGGCCTCCCGCCTAGAGGACCCATGGAAGCTGAAGCTGGGCCCGAAAGGTGGCCGAACCTTGTCATGTCCACCACCCAGAGGCAGCCCTTTGGCTGAGTGCAACAAGTCCAGAATGGATGTTCCTTCCCTGCCATCAGCCTTACCTTCCAGCCCAGGGGTCTCACACCATTCTCACAGTGGTGGCCGAAGAGCTCGGCTTGGCAGGCAGGTGAGGGAGGGAGGGTAGCTGGCAGAGGAAAGATGTGGGCCACATAACCTTGTGCTCCCTACTCATCCCCCATCCCCTGCCCACTGGCAGGTGAGACCCAGCAGCTGCGGATAATCACCCGTTTCCCAGGAGACTGGTCAGGAATATGTTGTGCTTGGGCTAGGCAGGCTGGCTGGCTTGCGAGGTAGTGGTGACTACCAGACCAGTGCTGGGATCGCCACTCAGGATGAAGCCAGGCCTGGATACAGTGGCTGCAGGGTGAAGCGATCTGATGGGGGTAGGCAACCACTGCCCAGGCAGGATGTGGGCACAGGCCTACAGGGCTGGCTGCAGGGAGAGGTGATCGGATGGGGATAGATCATGGCTGGAGGCCAGGCAGGTGCAAGTTGACCACCCTTCTCAGCCCCATTCACCCAAGGGGGCACCCTGCTGTGCTTACCTGTTCTGATGCTGGAGTGGTCAAGAGCAGGCCAAGATGAGCAGGAAGCTGCCACGTCGTAGGCCATGGCAAAGGCAGACAAGCAGGCTGGGCTGTGTAGCCATGTAATTGAAGCAAGGGAACCAAAGAGCAGCTGAATCTATGCTACGGTGCGACTCTAAGGTACCAGCCAATGCACGCAAGTCCAATAAGTAGTGGCGGCGTGGGGCCAGCCAGAAATTTAATTGCCAGTTCAACCACTGCATATTTCTACATATGCTTGGGAAGCCCCTACTTAATTATTGCCCATGAAGAGGCCCTTCATTGACATCTACCTTTCATTTAAAGGGAATCACAATTTCTGTAATTTTAAAGCCATCCAGTGCCAACATCTGGCTTTCTTTGGTGCTCGTAGAAATTGATTTGCTTACAAATTCAATCATCAAATATCACATTTTAGGAATGCTTCTTTATGTCATATAGCCAGATTTTGCTCAAAGCAGCCTGATTCAAATCAAACTAAATAAAATGTACAGCCATATCAGTATGTATATTATAATATTTTTGACATTAAATTGCCCAACGTACCAAATTTGTTGCTTGGTTCTGGATTTAAAGGTGAACCTGAAAAAATAAGTATTTTCATTATTAAAAAAATCAAGCAGTGAATCATATTATATTACATCATTTCATATTGCAGAAGGCAATTCTCAAAAAGTGAAATGCACCATATTAATGTATTTCTACATCACATACAAACAACCATAGATATCTGGATCCTAATTTCCCTAAGATCTAGGTGACTCTCACTTTTTAAAAAACCATGACGACCTGTATAAATATCATTCAATTGCACTCATTTCATATGTTAAGAAGGTCATGATCAAAATCCTACAAGCTGAGGTTTCAGCAATATGTGAACTGAGAACTACCAGAAGTACAATCTGGATTTTTGAAGAGGCAGAGGAACTAGAGATCAAATTGCCCACACTTGTGGGATTATGGAGAAAGCAAGGGAGTTCCAGAAAAACATTGATTTTTGCTTCATTAACTATGATAAACCCTTTTATTATGTAGATCACAACAAACTGTGGCAAGTTCTTAAAGAGATGAAAGCAGACCACCTTATCTATCTCTTGAGAAACCTGTATGCAGGTCAAGAAGCATTAGAATCAGACAAGGAATAACTAATTGGTTTAAAATAGGAAAAGGAAGATGACAAGACTGTATATTGTCACTCTGATTTTTTAACTAAAATGCAGAGTATATCATGTAAAATACCAGGCTGAATGAATCATAAGCCAAAATTAAGATTTCTGAGAGAAATATTAACTTCAGGTAGGCAAGCAATACCACTCTAATGGCAGAAAATGAAGAGGAACTACAAAAACTATTGATGGGGTGAAAGAAGAGAATGCAAAATTTGAATTGAAGTTCAAAATTTAAAAAACTAAGATCATGGCATCCAGTCCCATTACTTCCTGGCAAATAGAGGGGAAGCTATGGAAGCAGTGACAGATTTAATTTTGAGGGGCTTCAAGAGCATTACAGATAGTGTCTGTAGTCATGAAATTAAAAGATGCTTGTTCTTTTAAGGAAAGCTATAGCAAACAAAGACAGCAAATTAAATAGCAGAGACATAACCTTGCTGACAAAAGTCCATAAATCAATGCTATGGTTTTCCAGTTAGTAAAGTATGGCTGTGAAAGTTGGGCAATACAGAAGGCTGAGTGCCGAAAAATTGATCCTTTTGAATTGTGGTGCTGAAGAAGACTCTCAACATTTCCTCTGACTGTAAGGAGTTCAAATTAGTCAATCCTAAAGGAAACCAACCCTGACTATTTTTTGAAAGGACAGAAATTGAAGCTGAAGCTCAAATATTTTGGCTACCAAATGAGAAGAGGGGACTCCCTGGAAAAGACCCTGAAAGACTGACAAAGATTGAAGGCAAAAGAAAGACAATAAAGGATGAGACAATTAGATAGTGTCAATGAATTTGAGCAAATTCCAGAAGATCGTGGAAGACAGAAGGGTCTGTGATGTTATAGTCCATGGAGTCATGAACAGTCAGACACAACTGAGAGAATGAACAATGAGAAAAGACAAATTAGAAATAAAAATAAAAATAGTCAAGAAAATGGTAAAACAACATCCACCCAAATCACTAGGATCAGATGGATTACATCTACAATTGTGAAGGATCTGACAGATATTATCTCAAATTCACTGAACAATATCTTTCAAAGTTTCTGGAGCATCAGGAACTACAAGAGAACTGGAAAAGAGTGATGTAATTCCCATCTTCAAAAAAGGAAAAACAATGGTTCTAGAAAATTGCAGCAATACCTGATTAGCCAGCAATCAGTACCTGGGAAGATCCTGAAAATGTTAATCAAGCAAAAGATCTGCAAACATCTAGGAGCAAGGAAAGCAATTACTTGATGCCAAACAAGTAATTGGTCAAAAATAAATCATGCCAAACAAACCTTTACTGCATTCTTTGACAAAGTGATTCAATTAGTGGGACAAGCGAAATTCTGTGGATAGACCATAGTTGGACCTCAGTGAAGTATTTGACAAAGTATATGGCAGACTATTTCTTGGTAAGATAAAAAAATGTAGGATAGACAGCATGACCCATGATAGCCTGCAGTCCTGCAGGCTATTTCTGCTGACTGCTGGCTAACTGCAATTTGGCAGTTCAAATCTCACCAGGCTCAAGATTTACTCAGCCTTCATTCTTCCGACGTTGATAAAATGAGGACCTCAATTGTTGGGGGCAATATGCTGACTCTGTAAACTGCTTAGTGAGGGCTGTAAAGCACCGGGAAGTGGTATATAAGTATATTGTTATTGCTATCCCGACCAGAGGGATTCTTTATCTTACCCCAAGGTTTTGTCTTAGGCCCAGTCTTCTTTAATATTTTCATAAGTGATTTAGATGAGGGGATAGAAAGGAAACTTGTCAAATTTGCTGATAACACCTAGCTGGGGGGAATAGCCAACATTCCAGAAGATAGGATCCTATCTGTGTTGGTTACCAGGAGCAGAAATTTACTCTTCCGAGCTTTCAGACTCGTATTGTAGCTCATCCTCAGGAAACTTCACTCTAGCAGAAGATAGGCTCAAGATCCAAAAGGATCTCAATGGACTTAAATAATGGGTCCTAACTAACAAAATGAAACTCAGTGGTGAAAAAAAGTATGGTTTTACACTTAGGGAAGAAAGATCAAATGCACAGGTACAGAATAGGTGAGAAGGATGTAAAAAGCCTAGTGGAGAATCACTTAAGTATGAGTCAACAACAGTGGTGGGTTTTAAATTTTTTTACTACCGGTTCTGTGGGTATGGCTTGGCTTAGTGGGCATGGCTTGATGGGCATGGCAGGGGAAGGATACTGTAAAATCTCCATTCCCACACCAATCCAGGGAAAGGTTACTGCAAAATCCCCATTTCTTCCCAACCAGCTGGGACTTGGGAGGCAGAGAATAGATGGGGGCAGAGCCAGTCAAAATTTTTACTACCAGTTCTCCAAACTACTAAAAATTTCCGCTTCTCCAGAACTGGTCAGAACCTGCTGAAACCCACCTCTGGTCGGCAATAATTTCCTATCAGTGAAAACAATTCATCAGTGGAATGCCTTGTCTCCAGCTGCTTTAGGTATCCCATCACTGGAGATTTTTAAGATTTTAAAGAAGAGATTGGACAACCATTTGTCTGGAATATAGGATGATTAAGCAGGAGGTTGTATTAGAAACCTCCACGTTCCCTTCTAACTCTGTTATTCTGTAATTCTCTAAAATCCTTCATCAAAAGAAAGAGAAAGAGATCATGTGCCTTGGTAAGAGCACACTTGCTTGGAATATTGCATCCAGTTTTGATCACCACAATATAAACAAGGTGTTAAGATTCTAGAAAAAGTGCAGAGAAGAGCAATAAAGATTATGGGGCTGTAGACGTAACATGAAGAACAGTTGTAGGAATTAGGTATATCTAGTCTAGTGAAAAGAAGGACTAGGGATGACATGATAAGCAGTGTTCAAATATTTGAGGGGCTGCCACAAAGAAGAGAGGTCAGCCGATTCTACAAAGCAGCTGAAGGCAGGACAAGAAGAAAGTAATGGAAACTAACCAAGGAGAGAATCAACCTAGAACTAAGGAGAACTTTCCTGACAGTTAGAACAATGAACCAATGGAATGGCTTGCCTCCAGAAGTTGTAGGAACTCAATACTGGAGTTTTTAAGAAGAGATTGGGCATCCATTTGTCTGAAATAATTCAGGGTCTCCTATTTGAGCAGGGAGTTTGAACAGGAAACCTCCAAGATCTCTTTCAACTCTGTTATTCTGTTATCCTGAATAAACTACTTGAGAATAAAAATCATATTACCTCTTGTAATTTGACAAAACCAATCAAAATACTGATAACATAGTGCTGCTCTCCAGGCTCCAGCATATCTCCATAGTGCTCTGCATTTTTTATTTTCATTGGAAGCCAAAGTAAAAGTTGGTTCATAGTTTACCTATAGTAAAAATTAAAATATACTTACTGTCTTTAAAAGCTATCAGTTTTAACATTTGGAAAATAATGATACACTCATTACTCCCCAAGATACTGCATTCTGGATCAAGTCTAGCTTCTGTGTGGTCTTTAAAGGAAGCCCCATGTACAGCACACTTCTGTTATCCAAATGAGAGATCAGGATGTGTGTGACTGTGAATATTGAATAGTGTCTCCCATTCTAAGAAAGCTGTAAATGGCACACTAGGTGGAGTTGTGCAAAAGTCCCTCCTTCTTATAATATAATCCTACACTCAGTTGGCTTCTTAACTCCAAACCGCTCCATCAAGCTGGGCGTAAATCCCTAAAATCTTATTTAAGTCTTCTCAGTTAAATTTTTATATTAATCTTTTTACCATTTTGTAAGTCATTCAGAATAGTTTTTAAGATGGGTGGCATATACATTTAATAAATAAATAAATTAGAATGTTCATTCCCTGCCAGAACATAATAACCTTCAGACTTCTGGAAAATGTGCTATTCAATCCAAGGCTGGGATGTAAAGTTGTGTATAACTTATTTGTGATATTTAACCCTGTGTTGGTAGATCACATCCTCCACCAGTTGTAGGTATAAGACCCTAATCCAGGATTTAAAGTTTGAACTCTCCCCCCCCCCTCTCTCTCTCACACACACACACCAACTGAAATAACTCCCTCAGAAAGAAGGATCATGGCAATAGAGTATTCTTCATTCTGAGTGCTCCAAGATGATGCAGAAGGATACTTTAGTTGATGGTAATTAAAGGCCACTGAGAAGTCAAGTAATACCAACAAGACTGAATTCCCCATTCTGCTCTTGCCAAAATCATGCATAAATATATCTAATATGTCTCAGTTCCACTTCCTAAAACTGCGCTGAAATTGTTCCATGTAATTAATTTCTTCCAAAGTTCCTTACATTGTAACAAAAAGCTAAATAAGGAAAGTAGGAGATAGGTCAGTAATTGTCTAATATTTTTGGATCAAACTATTCTTCTCTTCCTCAAAGCATGTGGCATGGGCAACTCTGTCACTTCTCTTTCATCCTGCATGCTGACACAAATTTTTCTCTTAAGAATGAGGGTAAATGCCTATGAATATATGTATTCTATTTTATCATCTCCCACTTGCCCCTTTAGGATTATGAAGAATACATCCCATTTTTGACCTTCAGCTCAAAGTTGTGGGTGTTAGTCCATAACCAAACATGGTGCTTAAGGAAAGGTCCATTCAATTGTTCTTAATTAGCTGGAGGTTCTGTCATTCCAGCAAAAATGGATAAAGGAAAAATTAGTAGTATGTGGAATGAAGTATTTCAGGCAGTTCATCAGTTTCTGTATGAACAATGCAATCAAAACTTTTTTCAATAGCAGTCTGAGATAAATCAGAAAAACTGTCAGAGTAATCTGAATTGGGTCAAATACAGGAGTGAAATGTAAAATGTGTTACTACCGATTCTGTGGGCGTGGCTTGGGGGTAATGTGACTGGGTGGGCATGGCCAACTTTTTTTTTAACTTTCCAAAGCATTTTTTCTAATGCTTTGAAAAGTCTCTGGCGATCAGGCAACTCAGCTGGGATCGTCAGAGAGGTTTTTTAAAAAATGCCTCTCTGCCAATCAGGCAACTCAGCTGGGATTGTCAATGTGGCATTTTTTACCACCACTTTGGCCAAGAGGTTGCAGAAAATAATGCTTTGAAAAGCCTCTGAAGATCCCAGCTGAGCCACGCGATTATCAGAGGCTTTTTTTTTAAACTTTTAAAAGCATTTTTTCTTCGGAAGACGTTGTAGAAAAAAAAAATGCTTTGAAAAGTAAAAAAAAAAAAGGCCTCTGATGATCATGCAACTCAGCTGACCATGGTGGTGGCGGGGGTGGTGCAGGGATTTTTGCTACTGGTTCTCCGAGCCACCTGCCGCCATTGCTACCGGATCGGGCGATCCAGTCTGAACCGGGAGTATTTCACCCCTGGTCAAATATCAACAGCATATTATATTAACATTTTTACTACGTGTTTTAATAATCACTTGGTTTAACATTTAGAATACTGTTACTGTTAAATCACTACAAGAAATATTAATACCTGTGTTCTACCAGTCCCCAATCTTTCCAGTTCTGTGGAAAAGTAGTAGAGATGACAGAGTCGGTGGTGGTGGCGGGGGGGGGGGGCACATGGTTCAGCACAAATGGAGTTTCATGCAATTATCTGCTCACCTGCCACTTGCGTGGCCTGGTTCCAAGCAGGCCATAGCCAGTAGCAGGCCATGGCCGGAGGAGTGGGGAGTGAGCATCCTTGTTGTACTCCATAAATATTAAGAATATCAAAACTTTCAGATAACAATTGCATTATAAAGTGTGCATGTTAATCATTTACTTACAGGAGACCCATCAGTCCAAGTGTATCCTGTGCTAGAATCTGAAATTCGCAAACCAATCCAGGCATTTTCTGATTGCGATCTAAAAAGTAACAATCAGCAAATATGTTAAAATATATTTTATGCATGTGTCTTGTTAAAATACAACACTGCATTTTCTGTCTGTATTTTCTTTTTCACATAGAAGATAAGCATTGTCAGCAAGTGAATAACCCCCAGAAGTAACTAGGCTCTTAAATATGACATACGCTCTTAACAGCTGTAATATGATAAATACCTGCTTAAGTGGGAATAAGTTCTTAGGACTACAATGGAATTTATTTAAGTAGTGATGTGCAGGATAATACTAGAAGCCTTGTTACTTTATTGAGATGATGATGATTATGACTGACAATTCTTTCTTATTTCTGTTATATCCACTGGAGTTTCTATTTTTTCTTAATGATGCTGATGATCAGCAAAATCATGATCTTTTTCTTCCTCGCTGAATTGGAGCTCTAACTAGAGTGCTCTGAGAGAAATCTTAACTACATGCAAAATACTTTGGAATGAATCTATGTAGATTTATGAAATTTTCACTGGTTATATATTACATGATGACGAATTCAGTGCTCCAATAAACCCTTTGCCAGGAGTGTTTCTGCCTTATGGGTTAAGAAATAAGCAGCTTATTATACTCACAGTTGGTTTAATAAGTGTTCCTCTCGCTTATTATGAAAAGAAGCCAGATCTCCTCCAATTTGTTTACAAAAGTCATATGCCTCATACCAAGTTCTCCTTTCAACTTTCTTCCTTATAAAGGCCTAAATGCATAGAAATATATCTCATTATGATTGAGCATTAACACTATATATATATATATCTATATATAGTCTTTGACTTACAAACACAATTGAACTCAACATTTCTGTTGCTAAATCAGACATTTGTTAAGTGAATTTTGCCTCATTTTACAATCTTTCTTCCCGCAGTTGTTAAGTGAATCACTGCAGTTGTTAAGTTAGAAACATGATTGTTAAGTGAATCTAGCTTCCCTATTGACTTTGCTTGTTAGAAGGTTGCAAAAGGTGATCACATGACCTAGGATACTGCAACTATCATAAATGTCAGTTGCCAAGCATCTGAATTTTGGTCATGTTATAATGAGGATGCTGCAAAGTTTGGAATAGAGAAAATGGTCTTAAGTCACTTTTTTCAGTGGTATTAGAAGTTGAGTGCTTCGAACAGACACTTTTTTCAGCGCTATACATAAGTTAGTTATTATTAATTTATTATATATTAATTATTAAGTTATTATTTATCTTTTCAAATAGCCCTCTAACTTTTATATTTGATATATTCACTTTTACACATTAAGGAAGACAGAAGCCTTAACACTGAAGTTTACAGAAAACCCACACACAGAGATCAATATTTACATTTTGATTTTCACCACCCACTGGAGCACAAAATGGGATTTATCAGAACCCTCACCACTGAGCTGAAGGCCTGCCTACTAACAAAGATGGGAAAGAAAAAGAACTAAAACACATTAAGGAAGCAATCAGAACATGTGACTATCCCAAGTGAACCTTCATCAAACCCCAAAAAAAGACCTAGTAGGAGCTCCTCCATAACAGATAAAGAAGAAAATAATAAACAAAGCACTGTTGAAACAGGGGTCAAAGAGGCTATCTATGTCAAAATTAAATAGCCCTCTCTCAACAGAATGAGAGGGATACGACATCATTTATCACCAATCTCCAACACAGTCCTTTTCCTGGACCAACAATCCCTGCTCATTCTCATTCATGCCCTAGGTACAAACCCCCATCTTGACTATTGAAACATGCTCTTTATGGCGCTGCCCTTGAAAAATATCTATACACTTCAATTGGTTCAAAATGCAGCAGCCTGCATTGTGCAGGCCCAGTTGTGCACATCTGCCATTGTTTGCCAATTTGCTTCTAGGTCCAATTCAAGGTGCTAGTTCTCATCTTTAAAGCCCTACATGGTTGGAGCAGGTTATTTGAAGGACTATCGTCTCCCAGTCATCTCTCAAGGAAGATCTGATCAAGGAATGCTGCAACTACCCTTTCCTAAGGAAGTATATCTAGTGGGATCAAAAAGAAGGGACCTCTCCATGGTAGCTCCCTCCCTGTGGAACATCATCCCCACAGAAATAAAACTGGGCTAACTTTGACACTCAATTACAAGGCCCTGAATACTTAGTTTTATCAACAGGCCTGGGTAACCCAAGCTGGGATATAGCCCATCAAGTGGCTTATTTGACTGATTGTTGATGCCCGGGGAGAGGGGTTATTGCTTTTTATTATATTTATAAGGTATTTTTATCTTAGTAAGCTGCCCAAAATCACTGAGAGTAAATTTTCTGAAATAAATAAAGGTGAGGTGAATGAGGTGAACTGAGCTAGAAAGAGTGACTGGCCCAAAGTTAGCCAGCTGGCATTCATGCCTAAGAGAGGCTTAGAGCTTACAGCCTCTTGGTTTCTTCAAACATATACCTGCATAAAATATGATGCTTCTCAGCCAACACTGAGCAATTCTGTTGCCAGTAGCCATCTCATCATCAAGACGAGGGACTAGCATGGAGTGCTACAGAAACCCCACAAAATTAATTGATCCAAATTGATTTTTCATCATTTATCAATCACCTACTGACACACACATCCCAGACATTGTGATTTCTTTATGACTATCAGAGATTTATCAATCCCTTGGGTAATCCATCAATATTCAGGGGTAAATATTGACCACTTTAGGGAACATTGCCCTAAATCAATTTAGGATTATAAAAGCTATATATCTGAAGACAGTGCATCAGGCAAACTGACTACTTAATCAGGCTATTATCTTAAGATCACTCTTTAACAGTATTGTGTCAAAGAATCTAAGCTCTTTCTTTATTCAATTAAAATTCAAGGTAATAATATAAATTCCTAAAGCTCACGTATAAACTAGTCTAAAAGACAGTTAGGCAGCCAGTTTGGTGTAGTGATTAAGGCATCATGCTAGAAGCTGAGAAACAGTGAGTTTTAATCTTGCCTTAGACATAAAGCCATCTGAGGGACTTTGAGCTTGTTGCTGCCTCTCTGTCCCAGGAAGGTGGCAATGGCAAAAAAAAAAAACCTATCAAAAGGCTTCAAAAAAACCTTTGCCAAAATAACTGAAGAAATCTTTCCATTCTTCAATTGAATGGAAGAAATAAACTTACGACAAATCCACACAAATGAAGTTGTGAAGAGTTAAAATATATGAAGCATTGATAGCAACAAAAATGCCAAGTTCTAGCCTTACTGTCTTAGGCTAATAATAGTTATTACCTTGATTGGATTGCTTATACCAGGATTTCTTGGGACATAATAACCCAAAGTGTCTCAAGGCAATTAATGGGGATTTCAGAGAGAGGGCCAAAGATATACTGGCTGCAAAGGAACGTGACCAGTTTCCATGTTCTCTATGATTCCTTCCTTGTTCTTCCAATCACTCTATTTCTTTTTAGAGGAATCATAGCTAAAGGGCACCAAATTCTGCCTGGAAGGGATGGAAGGAGAGGTTGGGATGCCAGCTCCTGTTGCAGTGTCTACCTCTTGACCTGGCCTGTCTCAAAGGGTTGAAACTGGTTGAGCAAACCAGATTCCAAAATGGGGTGACCTACCTTGAAGCAGACATTCCTCGTTGGACTTGCAGTCCATCCTTCAGGACATGGGGGAGGGGGTGTTGTTCTCGGGATTGGAGGAGGCGTCACCCCTTCAGCCAAATGCTTGCAAAGGAAAGGGACCCTCTCCTCACAATTGACAACATCCCACAGTCCAGCAGCAACTCCCGTTCTCATGGCAACACAGCCAGGATTTGGGCCTGGCAGAATGAAAGACCAGAGTCAGATAAATTTAATGCATCTCCATAGACAAGCTAAACAGGATAAAAGCTTTCCTGGCAGAGTGTATTTGCTCTGACAGAGTCCATACCAGGCATTTTTGCATTCCAGTGAGTGAACTGAATGGGGTCTCCATTGGTCCAGTTGAAAGTCCCTGGATTCTCTACATCTGAAAGGCCAATCCAGAAATATTTTTCAGGACGGTGTCCAATTTGGCTAGTCAGGAAGGCTTGCTCAAATCTGTAGTAAAAATAATTCAAATCAGGATGGTCTCTGATTTTCTCCATTTTCAAATTCAGCAGAGGGTTAATCTTAGGTCCAATTTATATTTTTACTAGTCAATCTACCTCAAAGGATTGTTGTGGGAAAACTAGTAGGCAGGAGGATTCGGTACATTTCTATATATTAAAAAGGTGGGATAAAATTATCACTATCATCATCATCCTCTCAGATCTGAAAGTACAGCTTTACAGATTCCTGATTAGAGTTAAGAAGTTTGCTCCCATAACATACATTAAGGTTAGCAGGGCTGGAGTTGAATCTTTCTTACAGCAAAGACTACAGGGCAGAATTTTCCTGAAGATTTAGGCTAAGGACATGTCTCCATCTTACTGAGATCTCTTAGTAAATGGTGCCTGAGGCAACCAGCCCCAACCATGGCCAATGGTAGGACCTGCCCAATCTCTGCTACAAATAAAAAAGCCACATGCAGTAGCTCTCTTAACCTAGCGTTCTGACCAAGACTTTCTGACCAAGACTTTCTGACCAAGAACGAGCTCCCCCTGGAGATACAGAGCATCCCGAATCTGTGCACCTTCCGCCGCGCTCTTAAGACCTTTTTGTTTCACCAGGCAGGCCTGGCCTAACCTCTCTTCTTTTTTAGCGTTAAATTTTAATCTGTTTTAAACTATGTGGGGTTTTAATTCTGTCCGGGCCAAATTTATTTAATTTGATTTTAGTTGGGTTTTAAATTTTGTATACATGTATTTTTATTGTTGGCTGTACACCGCCCTGAGTCCTTCAGGAGTAGGGCGGTATATAAATCCAATAAATCTAAATCTAAATCTAATCTAAGACTACAGTTGCATTATAACATTCTCTATAGCAGCAGTTCCCAATTTTGGCAGTTTTAAGTGTGAACTTCAACTCCCAGGATTTTCCGGATGTCTGAGGAATTCTGAGAGATGAAGTGCACATATCTTAAGGTTGCTGAGTTGGCGAAATACTATTCTACATCAGCGGTCTCCATATATTTTTTTTATCACACTTCCTTATTAATAGAAAAATTAAACATGTAAATATTTATTTTGAGATATTCATTAATCACAACAGCAATTAGTAAATTAGTAAACTCATATAAAATTCAAGCAAATCAAGAGTTAGATACTATGTCAAATAAACTCATGTAAAATTAGAGTGCAAAATTAGGCATAATTAAGAAAAATGAATAATTAACAAATATCAGAATAAAATAATACTTTTGTGAGTAGGTGGCTCTATAATTTTTTCTAAATAAATAAATAAATAATTTAAAATACAGGAATAAAATATCTAAAAATATTTTATTTATGCCCAAATAAAATATTCTTTTCATGTGTGTCACTAGGTCTCACAGCAGAGTTTATCTTAAAGGAAATGAATTTAAAAAGTAGGTAGACATAGGAAATCTATTTAGGTTTTATTTGCTAATATAGATGGATAATATAATATTTTGTTCTGTCTCTTTCACCATATTTTACCTATTCTCCACAGAGATCAGAAATCCTTGGTTTGTTTCACACGATTTCTTTGCTTCTGAAAATGTTCCAGGTGTCTTTCCAATTAAGTAACAATAGAAACCATACCTTTTCCAGCCCTGTGGACATAGCATATATACACATACAGAACAATATTAGCTTGAATTTATTGATTTATATCTCACATTTTTATCTTGGCCCAATCCATAGACTCTCAGATTCACTGAGTTATCCTGATGAAAGGGAAATTTTTAATTATTTTAAATTCATATTTTATGTGGTAGTGAGTGATAGTCTCACTATTCTATAGTATCTTTTGAACTCAAAATCTAAAAGATACTGTGAAATAAATGATGGTAGACATAAATTCACAGCATTCAACTTCTGTGTCAATAGCTTCACATTTGTTTAATTTTGTAAGAACATTGCTGTAATTTGGATGTCCAATTACTATGGCCAGTACAAATCAATGTTTTTCAGTTTCAGATTTAGTCCAAGCCAACATTTCTACTAAGGAAAAAAAAGTCAAAATGTATTCCTTCTGTTTATCCATTACCTCAGGTAGCTTTTCTTTTTTGCCATATGGTAAAGACAAATAATTTGTGTTATTATAAAATTGCAGAGAAAATCTTTCTGTCTATAGCAGTGGTGACCAACCTGTGGTCCGTGGACCACTGGTGGTCCGTGTAAAAATTTTGGTGGTCCGCAGAAAAATTATTTGCATTTTTAATATTGCACTAAATCAGGGGTCCTCAAACTACGGCCCTTGGGCTGGATACATGCAATGAATGTTTGTGTTGCTGCAGAGAGTCTCCCCCTTTGGGGTCTTTTTGTGTGGGTCAGGGGGGGGCAGAAATTCCAATTTGGGGTCTGCTTCAGCCTCCTGTTGCCGGGGCCTTGGCGAAGGCTGTGGAGAAGCACCACTAGTGGCAAAGAGCGTGGGACAGCATCATGGCCTGGAACTGGCTGATCATCTCAGCCTACTGAGCCTCCAGGCGCCGGTACCTAGCCTAGCGCTCCTGCAGGTCTTCCCTCTGCTTGGAAAGCCTGTGCTCGTAGTCCTCAGTGAGGTGGTTCTGCTGAGCCTCCTTCTCAGTCAGATCCAATTTGAACTGAGCTGTTTTGCCAACTCTTTCTCATGGTGGCTGCTTAGCTCCAACAACTGCTTCCTGTTGGAGCCCTAAAGAGCCCAGGTGGGGAGGCAAAGAGTTGGCCACACTCACCCAGTCACATGATCACCTAGCCATGCTCACCCAGCCAGCCATTAGGAGATCATATTAGTGGTCCACAGGATTTAAAATTATGAATTTATGGTCCCTGAGGTCCGAAAGGTTGGTGACCCCCGGTCTATAAGGTTCCTAAGAGTTGATACCAATATTTGGAGTAAGGGAAATGTTCATCTCAAGGCAAAATTAACTTTTTGGATGGTATCCCCAAAACTTCATAAAATGAATAACTATTATAAAAGATCAAAAGCTACAAAATTCTTAGGCTTACTTTCTGGCATTTTGGATCACCAACTTCATCTGTTCCAGGAAGAAATTCTGAAGGCTCTTTTTTACAGATGTATCCTAATTCCTCTTCACAGAAATGATCTGCCCAGTATCCATTCTGAGGATGGAAAGGTGAATAAACCTCAAAAAGAATCTATTACTTTTACCCTGTTCTGTTTGTTATTGTTTATATCATTTTATAAATATAATTTTATATATCATATGAAGAGGGCTGTGAAAATATCTACAGACCCCTCACATCCTAAACATAAATTATTTCAACTTCTATCCTCAAAACGACGTTATAAGTATAGGGCATTGCACATCAGAACAACTAGACACAAGGACAATTTTTCCCCATGTCATCACTCTATTAAACAACTAATTCCCACAACTCTGTCGAACTATTTACAAAGGATGTATTACTATTATTCTTCTCATCCTTTCTATTACCTATTTCCTTTTTTACTTATGACTATAACTGCGTTGCTTGTATCTTTATGATTTATATTGTTTTGCTTAGTTTCCTAGAATGATTTATGTTGATTGTTTATTTAGTATCCTATGACTATCACTAAGTGTTGTATCTTATGATTCATGATGAATGTATTTATGATGATTATGATCATGATTTATCACTTATATCTTTTATGTACACTGAGAGCATATGCACCAAAGACAAATTCTTTGAGTGTCCAATCACAGTTGGCCAATAAAGAATTCTATTCTATTTTATTTTGCTTTTTTTTTCTTCATGAGCTGGACTACTGCATATTACTTGTTATGGCTGCATTTGTTTAAAATCTGCAGCCATACTAACATCTTGCAAAAAAGATGTAAGTGCTAAGTGTTTATATTAAATTGGGAATGGTAAACATAGCTTTTCACTACAAAAATTAAATTATTTCAAAATATAATTCATAGATATTACGTCAGGTGTCTAAAATGTAAAATATATTGTATTTTTTCAAAAATAAACAGCCAGTAGCAAAGTTAATCTAAATTTAGCATGCCTAAGCTTTCATTTTTTATTCAGTGCAGGTTAAAAGTTTATTCCCAGCCTTCTGAAAAAAATAGTCAACTGAATTCAGAATTTGTTTCTTTGTTTACTTACTTATTAGAATGTAATATACTTTAAAGCAAAGTATTAATTACCTAGTAGCAATCCTACTACTAGGATTGAATGGACAGTTAAAGAATCTCAGGGCCCATGTGGCTTCTGAATGTTTGTTTATTGCTTTAGTAGCTCCCAGAGCCTTCTCTAATTATTAGAATAAGCCAAAAAGTAGGCTTTATGTATCATTTTTAAACCAAGATTTTTATTCCAAACAAGGTTCATTAGTATAACTAACCCTGCTTACTTTACATAATTAATCTATTTATTACTATCCCACCAAACTATTATATTTATTACTATCCTCCAAATTATGTGATATCCTTAATCACAAAAGCCATCATTTCTTTGTAGACTTAAATACCCTTAGGTATTCATTCCTAACTCTGATAAATGATAAAGCCTTTACAAAAAAAAAATATTAAACAAAAATACAATAATTATCATCAATAAAATCAGTTCAATACTAACAGAAAAAAACAAGCAAATATAGCATTAACCCTAAAAGAACCCCAACAGAACAATATATTTAAAACAATACTCTGGGATGAGTTCCAGAATATACACATCCATAATTATTTAAAGTAGGTATTAACTCAGAACTGTCAGATAAATTGAAGTGGAACAACCAAACATTAACTCACTAAACTAAATTTTAAAAGTCTCTAATCCTCTTTTAAAGGCTCAAAAATGGGTGTATTATCGAAAGCAGTGTTTCTTGTCATATGTCGTGGTCTTGTAAGTTGCTAAATTATATTATATAAATATAATAATGACAATGCAGAAAATATTTAAAATACAAATATTAATGAAACCTTAAGCCTTTCTTCCAGTTATTATGGACAAATGGATAGAAAATCACTTTGGGACATTATTTCTACACTGTTATTATTGTTTATGCTAAGCATTTGAAGGAAAAGGGATGCCAACTATTGAAGAGGGAATTTTAAAATTGACTGTACTGGCAGAAATGGCAAAATTAAAACTGTGTTGATTCAAGACAATGGATTAGAAAGTTTATAAGAGACTGGAAACTATTTGTGAATTTTCTGTGTGTCAAATACAATAACAGATGGTTAACAGAAGGTTTTGAAGAGTAGTTCTAACTTTGGGGTTATCTTTGAGTATTTTTAGTAACATAGTGATCAGAGATTGGATCAAGTGGATTGCTAGATAAATAGATTTCCACATCAGAGATTTTTTTAAAAAAGTAACATAGTATTAATATCAAATATAGATGATAAAGTTTATAATTATTTATAGACCTGTTATGTTAGGGAAAGTGAATGCATCAGGTACTTTTGATATATTTGTCAATATTCAGCCAGGATAGACTTTCTTTGTTTGATGTCACTGGGATTGATGTATTGGGGGGGGGGGGTTGTACATTTTTTTTTATCATTCATGTCAGATACTTGTTAATTTCTTCTTCTTTTTCTTTATTGAAAAATAATACAATACTAAAATCCTATCCAACAATTGTGAGAAGTCTAGCTGCAGCGGATATATCAATTTTAATTTAGTAGGATAAATATCAGTAACTCATACAAACAAAAGTTCTTTAGGAGTTCTCCATAATTCTTAAATGTGGAAAGTATTATGGAAAGGAAAAAGTTTAAAAAATATTGATCTATAGAATAAATTATGTTATGGAATAATAGATTGTATCAAATAAATTTCTAGACACAAATTTTATCGAAGAGAGAACTGAAGAGAGGGGGGAAAAATCCAGTGGATAATTAAGGGTTCTTATAGTTACCTGCCCAGTCATGATGACACAGTCTTCCTGCACATTGCTTATAAGTGTGGGTTCTCCTTTCTGCCATTTGATGAAACTCACAGTAGTACCATCACTCCATTCAAAAGATGAAAAAGTCTTCTGGTCATTTAGTCCTATCCACAAATTATCTGTTGATTCTAAAAAGATAAATCCATTTTATCCATTTGTTCTCAAATTTAATGAATGAAGTCCAGAGATTGTATATAATCCTCCAACCCATAGAACTCTGTGCTATGTTGGTCAGGATATAAGAGAGTTTATATGTGACATAATTGCCAGATGTCTATGCTAATCTGTCATGGATGTACGCAGCAGTTGTTGCATCATATAAACCACACAAGCTGAATAGATTTTTTACAAATATTTTAAGGCCTAAAGAAATACTTTTTTTTTCTTGTGATGGCAACACCAGCAGCTATTCCTTTCTTTTCCTGGCATCCATGTACCCACAGAGTATATGAAAGAAGAAATAAGCCTTCTAAATATACTCACCATAACCAAGCTGAGAAAAAACAAAGCTGTATTCCTCAATGTCATGTATACTTAGTAAATGTCCACCATCCTTTTGGCAAGAGACTGAGGCATCCTTCCACGTTTTGCGATCTCTGTTCAGACGGTAACAGTGCTTTGCATATCCAACCCAGCCATCTGGACATTTAATTGGCTTAAGATCATCTAAAAAGACAATAGTTTTATGTACACCATCAAAAATTGGGACTGGAGGTAGGGGGGAAATCTTGATCGTGTACTACAATGTAATCAATTCAATAAATAAAATTTAGTTAAAGCAAATCTGACAATCCATCTTAAAGATAAGGGTGATTTGTCTATTGTCATGAGGATATTTGCTAGAAGTGTCATTAGTATCTAATTTTTTTAGTCTAATTTTTCATGGAACAGGCAGGTATTAAAGTAGCAATTTTTTATGTCCTGCATCATTGTATAAATATTCTAAAATTATTAATGTTTTTTAAATAAATTACAGTGCATGTTAATTGGAATAAGTATTTTTTACCAGATCGTTGCTTTCTTTCAAAGCTTTCATTTTACTTTATAGAAACATATAGACATTTTCTTGAAAATAAATTTGGAAAGAAATCTAAAGTAAAACTACCCCACTATGTGGAGAAATGTATATAAAGTTAGTACAGGCAGTTCAGGCCAAATTTCTGGCCATTCAGTCTTTATAGTCATAAATTGAAGCATCTGCCTGATGGGACCTCATTTTACAATAGTTTTTGCAGAGTCATTAAGCAAATAACTGTAATCATTAAGCAAAATGTGCAGTTATAAGTGTCAACTCATTCTTCCAACAAAAAAAAAAAAGGCATAAATCATGGTTATGTGACTATGGGATGCTGCAAGTGATCATAAAGGCAAACTGGTTGGCAAGCACCCAAAGTTCAATCACATGACTGTGGGAAGTGGGGGGGGGGTGACATGATATTTTATGGTGGCCAGAAGTGCTTTATACGACTCATTCTGGCCCTGTCTTAATTTTGAGTGATTGTTAAGCAAGTGGCTGTAAATCAATGACTACCTGAAGATTAGGACCTTTCCTGTGCATGCATATCTTTAGCTCTGCAAATCTTCAGGCTTTAATTCATCTAAGAGGAGTACTATATTTCATATTAAAATGTTCTGAAATAAAACTGATGCAAAATGCATTTTTAAAAATGTCCTTAGGATATTAGATAATCAAACTATGATGAAAATTTAGCATGTCCCTCAGGGGTAAAATGCACTTACCTTCGCTAGTGGATTGGAAATGTGAGTGTGTGTACATTCGCGCTCGCTATGCTTCCACGCGCCTCCTCTACACTTTCTGTGCATGCACAAAGGGTAAAAAACGGGATGTGATGATGTCCAGGTGGGTGGGCGGAGCTTCCCACCACCGGCCATACCGGCTCGCACAAGCCAGATAGCAGCTGAATTTCACCACTGATCTCCTTCTACTCCCAGCTATAATAGTAGATATGTATATAGGATTTTTAGACTGCCTTCCCTCCTGCCAGTGAGTTGACCCCCTTGGCCTAAGCAAAATTACTTCTGCACAATGTGCATTCAGAATCTGAATTTCTGCATGTTCTCCACTTCAGGTATATCTATTCTATCACATTACTCACAAAACCATCACTAGGAAAAGAATGCAAAAATGTTATTTAGGGAATGTGTGCTTTCAGTGAAAGAATATTATTCAGTTAACTTAATTTACCAGCTACCTGAAGAAGGTGCAGATGCCTGTATTGAAGAGTTCATTCTTTTACAGATGTATCCACATTTCTGTTCACACAGATTATTTTCCCATTTGCCATTCCTACTGTGCATCAATCCACAGTTTTTTCCTGTTTCAGAAGAGGGGCTACCTGTAACAGAGAGTGATTGTCCTAACACTATTTGATGTTCAAGATGATAACATTTTTATCTATAAACAAATCAAAACTGATTTTTTTTCCTTATCTCCAATACCTTTTCAAGAACATGGAATCCGGAAATATATACATTATTATAGATAAATGTGTATGTGAATTGTATGGATATGTATAGATATGTATAGATATGTATAATTGTATAGAAATAAGGTATAAATTATTATTATTATATTATGTTTAAATAATATATAGGGTTTAAGAAATATATTAATATTTTTATCATTAGTATATTATGTATTAGTTTAAAGTGTTAGAAGATGCTTGGGACCAGTGACGTCATATCTTTGTCCAATGTTTTTAATTTTGAATTATTAATAAAAACATTTTAAATTAAAAAAATAACATGAAATCCGCTATAATATATATATGAGCTTTCCAATATCTACTGTAGGAAGTCTGCAATTCTGTAGTGACTGCCTACCTTCAATCAGTGACCCTTGATCAGATCAAAGGGGCCAGCCAGATCAAGTCTGTATATTAGGCAGAAAAATTTTTCAAGTCAAGGGACAGCTTCCATCTCAACTGTCATGAGTGACAAGAATGGCATATCTGTGAGGAATTGAGACACCTTGCACAGGTCTACAAACTCTACACAAGAGGATTATTACCACATTCAGCTAAACACAGCTGCTGAGTCTCTTTTCAGAGTTTTCTGTCAGAGTTAGGGTATTTTCAAGGTGCTCAAAAATGGTAACAATACTGACAACTTCCGGTTTGGCATTGCAGTGAGACAGTCGGGGAAATAGCGGGCTCTGATGAGCCCCACAAAAACCCCGGCTGCCAAACTGCCACCGATGGGTCTTTAGACCGGAACTGTTCTGTAGGGATGGGTGAAAAGGAGGGGCACCTCGGACAACCAAGAGGAACAGGCAAGTTCCTTGGAGGTCAGAGGGAACCCTCTGTGAGACGGTGGCGGGGGGCGGCAGCCATGGAGGCTGCCATGAAGCTGGGACAACTGGGCAAGAAATGTGCTGGAGGAAAGTGGATAGAAATGGAACTTTTTGAAACTGGGTGAGTGACAACAAACCCAGGCTAGAACAACACCTAGAGCAAAATTAACATCTATAAGACCCCTAGCTATAAAATAGCAGCTGAGTAACAAAGGGGATGAAAGTTTAAAATGCTACCTTAAAGAAACAAATACATAACTAAGCTTTGAATAGAACTAAAGAAATTAAATATTGAGATATGGGACAAAGACTGGATATTTTAAATTTGAATTGGATTAAAAAAAAGATGATTGGATACTTTTAAAATTAAAAGAAGAAGAAATAAATTGGATTGTTACATAATAGCAGAAAATAGATACTCGCATGTCTAAGGGGAAATGTGGATTGTAGAGAGAAACCATCTGGTTCAAAAAGGAACTTTGTAGCTCCTTTCTGCTATGGGAAATTTTGAGTTCTACAGATAAAAGTCATGGGATCTTGCAGAGGAGGTGTCTTTTTCTGTCTGCAGGCAGCTTGACTTTTGTGAAAAGAAAAGGATATTATAATGGACTCCTATAGTTGAAACAATAATAACTTTTAAAAAATGGCGCAGGAATAAAAAAAGAAATAAGCGCAGGCTGAAGAGAAGATTTGATACATGGGGCTCTCTTTGAAGAGCACCCGGAGGCTACAACTGGTCCAGAATGCGGTCGTGCGGGTGATTATGGGTGCGACTCAACGCACCCATGTGACACCTCTCCTGCACAAGCTGCATTGGCTCCCAATGCAGCTGTAGTTTAAGGTGTTGGTTACCACTTTTAAAGTGCTCCATGGCTTAGGACCTGAATACTTATGGGATCGCCTTCTGCCACCAATAGCCTCCCACCGAGCAATGTGCTCCCACAGAGAGGGGCGCCTCAGGGTGCCGTCGCCAAAACAATATAGACTGGCGATATATTGCCAGGGGGAGAGCCTTCTCTGTGGGGACAACCGCCCTCTGGAATGAACTACCCCCTGGGATACGTATGATTCCCGACCTCCGTACCTTTCGCCAGGTCCTTAAGACTCTGTTATTTCATCAGGCTGGCCTGGCTGACTAAAAATCTGGAAGGGGTATTTTAAATTATGGGTTTTTAACTGAGAAGGCCAAATTTGTTTAATTCTGTTTTCAATAGGTTTTAAATGTTATATGGTTCATTGTTTTATCATGGCTGTACACCGCCCTGAGTCCTTCAGGAGAAGGGCAGTATATAAATGTAAATAATAATAATAATAATAATAATAATAATAATAATAATAATAACAACAACCCCTCCGAGGAGCTCTACCTTGTCGTGGTGGAGGGGCTTGCGTGCTCTAATGATCCTAAGAGCTATGCTGAACAGGTACAACCATATCAGACAGATCTTAGGTGAAGGGCCAGACAAAATCTGCTCCACAACCCATTCAAACATGGTGAATACGAAAAAAATGAAATTTATGCCGGCTGATCCGTCGCCTGGATTAACAAGGGTTCCGTTGGATGCTATGGCTCCTGGGCATTCTACGAAAAATGAGCTACAGGGCTCAGCTCCCTCTGCTAGGCAACCAGGGCATGGAGCTGACAAGCTACTGGAAGAAAAACCCCAAAAGCGAAAAATCTGGACTAAGGAAGAAAACACCTTTATTATGGAAGCTTACTATCAGTCTAAGCCAGCAAAACGTGGATTTCAAAAACGAATGTATTGGATTTGGAAGATGAACCATACGGACTGTGACACCAGTGAACAAAGGTTAATGGACCAACGACGTGTAATCCTAAACCACAAATTTTTCACTACAGAAGAATTAATAGCAATAGAAGAGAAAGCAACTAATGGTCTGAGTACATCAACAAAGAAGAGTAACATCAAGAATGATTTGCAGACTCAAAAGCAAATTGAGAAAGAAAGGGAGGAAGAGGATACTGAAATGGATGAAGATATAGAACAAGGAAGCACTGAAGAACAAATACCAAAAGATAGTGCTCAATTAGCTGGAAAAATAAAGCATCAAATGGAAGATGCTGAAAGAACACGTTTGCCAAAACTGAACCAAGTGAACCGGAAAGAATTGAGAAATGTACTAAAAAGGGTCAATAAAGCTGTGCAAACTATTAGAACCACTACATTAGCCAAAACAAATCAACTGATGTATGCAGCAGCTGTCATAACCACCAAAGAACTGGGGTTGAAAATACAAAAGAACCAAAGAGGCAAGAAGGGGAAGCCTAAGTGGAAAATTCGGTTAGAATTGAAGATAAAAAAATTACGTGGAGATTTGAGCAACTTGAAGAACCTAAGGCAAGGTCAGTTAAAGAACAAGCAGGTCAAAAGCAGCCTGGAAGCAAGATACAATCTGAGGAATAAGGAGATTGCGGTAGTAATTGAAGAGCTGAAGCAGAGAGTTGTTGCCATCGCCGAAAAGATTAAAAGGTATGAAAACCGAGTAACTCAGTTCAAAGAAAACTCACAGTTCAGAGCAAATCAGCACCAGTTTTATAAGAGCTTAGAAAATAGAGAAGGAATAACAACAAATGAAAAGCCTGATAAAGAGAAAGCGCTGAAATTCTGGAAGAATTTGTGGGAAAACAACAAGAAGCATAACAAAAATGCAAAATGGATCAAACAGGTTGAGGACTCTATTAAAGTGCATAAAATGGAAGACATGAAAATAACAAAAGCAATGGTGCAAAGACAGTCAAGAAAAGTGAAGAACTGGAGTGCACCTGGGCCAGATGAGCTACATGGCTTCTGGTTAAAGGCACTTACAAGTGTGCACAAAAGATTGGCAACCCAGATGAACCAGGTCCTAAAAACACCTGAAAATGATGAATGGATGACAACTGGAAGAACATTTTTGATCCAAAAAGATAAAGAAAAAGGAAAGGACCCTGGAAACTATAGGCCAATCACCTGTTTGCCAACAACATACAAGCTTCTTACTGGTATCATTGCAAACCAAATCTATGGATAGCTGGAAAGAAATAACTTGCTTCCTGTAGAACAGAAAGGATGCTGCAAAAAGTCAAGAGGAACAAAGGATCAATTGCTGATTGACAAGCTAATCCTAAAGAACTCAAAGAAAAGACGAATCAACATGTTCATGGCTTGGATAGACTATAAGAAAGCATTTGATTCAGTTCCCCATAGCTGGATCAAGAAATGCCTGGAAATCTTTGGCATCAGCAGAAACATACAAAAATTTATGGAATCTTCAATGAACCTCTGGAAAACAAAACTTATGGCTAATGAAGAAGAACTAGGTGAAGTTGAAATTAAACAAGGCATTTTCCAGGGTGATTCCCTTTCCCCACTACTTTTTATACTCTCAATGCTACCACTGACAATCATTTTGAAAAATCTGAGCTGTGGATACGAACTTGCAAAGAAAGGACTGAAAATCTCGCACTTGATGTACATGGATGATTTGAAGCTGTTTGATAAAACAAAAGCTGAACTGAATTTATTAACTGAACACACAAAATAATTCAGCCAAGTCATTGGTATGCAGTTTGGAATTGACAAATGTGCAACAATAGCAGCCAAAGCAGGTAAGATCATAGAAGAGGATGGAATAGAACTAGAGAATGAAGAAATGATAAAGGCAGTAAAATCAGAAGAAGGCTACAAGTACTTGGGGATTTTAGAGGCCTCTGACTTAATGTATAATAAAGTCAAGGAAATAACTTCAGCCAAGTACATTCGGCGAATTCGTAAGATATTAATGTCCAAACTGAGTGGAGGAAACATCATAAAAGCCATAAATACCTGGGCTATACCTGTGATTCGATACTCTGCAGGAATAATTGACTGGATCCAGATGGAGTTAGACAATTTGGACAGAAAAACAAGGAAGCTTATGACAATGAATCATGCCTTGCACCCTAAAAGTGATGTTGACCGATTATATTTACCAAGAGCAGAGGGTGGTCGAGGACTCCTACAAGTAAAGCAGACTGTGGAAGAAGAAAAATGCAGCTTGAATGATTACATCCAGAAAAGTGAAGAACCAATGATTAAGGAAGTAAATAAAGGAGGCCTTTTAAAGACAACTAAAACAAAAGCAGAATATAAGAAAGAAGTAATTGAGCAGTGAGCTGAAAATTGGAAAAGCAAAGCTCTGCATGGCCAATACTTGAAAAGTATTGAAGGCAAAGGTGATCAGAAACTAACTTGGAACTGGTTAAGATCAGGAGTACTGAAAAAAGAAACAGAAAGCTTTATTTTGGCAGCTCAAGAACAAGCCCTAGCCACAAACTGCATGAAGGCAAAAATTCAACATGTTACCACCAACAGCAAATGCCGCCTCTGTAATGAGAAAGATGAGACAGTCGACCACCTGATCAGTGGATGCAGCAAAATTTCACAAACCAACTACCTACAACGCCATAACCGTGTTGCTAAGATCATTCACTGGAAATTGTGCCAGAAGTTTGGATTTGAGTACAGCAAAAACCACTGGGAACATCAGGTTGAGAAAGTTCTAGAGAATGAGAAACTCAAGATCTTGTGGGACTTTAGGATTCAGACTGACAGGCACTTGGTCCACAACACACCTGACATAACGGTAGTTGAAAAGAAAAAAGTATGGTTCATTGACATTGCAATACCTGGTGATGCACGGATTGAAGATAAGCAGCAAGAAAAAATCACAAAGTACCGGGACTTGCAAATCGAAGTTGAGCGACTATGGAAAAAGAAATCATGTGTTGTTCCGATTGTAATTGGAGTCCTTGGAGCAATACCCAAAGGGCTACCCCGCTATTTAGAAATTCTAAATTTACCGGACTTGAACATTTTGACTCTACAAAAAACCACCTTACTCGGAACAGCTTACATCCTCCGACGATATCTTAACAGTTCCTAGGTCCTTGGTTAGGACTCGAGCTGCTGAGCTATTAACCAGCCTCAAAGACTGTGAATCTCACTACAGATTAACCAATAATAATAATAATAATAATATCATCCAGAATAAAAATAATAAAAAGATATAATATGACTTATGGAGGAAAAAATTGAACAATTTGAAAATGGAAGAAAATATATATTTGCAGGTGAGGAGATGAGAAATAAGATAAACACAACTGGAAAAAGGAAAAAGAAGATTGAAACAATGTGATTAAAAATAAAACAATGTTCAGGTGGATTGTAGTAATAAAAAGGAGATTTTTACAGAAATTAAGAATGTTAAAAGGAATTTATAAACATATTTAAAGGTATGTTTGAAGCAAGAATTATATATTAATGTTAAACTGGTATGAAAAAGGATAAAGATAAATATGGTTAATTTAAAATGTTAAAAGGAATTTATAAATATATTTTAAGGTATATTTTAAGCAAGAACCATGTCTCAATGTTAAATTGTTATGAAAAAGGATATGGATAAATATGATTAACTGAAAATAAGCAATGGATGGATGGATGGAAACAATAAAGAAAGGATTAAGTAGGGATAATTAAACCAATTATGATTATGCTGTGTTTAACAGCCAAAAAATAAAAATGGATATGCTGTGTAACAGCCAACACATAAAAGGATATGCTGTGTAATGGCCAAAAAACAAACTCAGCATGCTGTGTCTTAACAGCCAAAAGTAAAATGGGTATGCTGTGTTTTACAGCCAGGAAATAAAAATGATTGGTTTAACAACAAATATGTTGGGTTTTATAGCAAATAAAATGAGGTGGGATAGCCAAATGAGGAGGAATATGTTGAGATTAATAGTTAAAATGAAATGGATAAATTAGGTTTAATAATAGAAATAAAAACTATAAATGTTGAGTTAATTAGTAAAAATAAAATGATTATGTTGGAATTAATTACTTTATGAATGTTTATAATTATTGTGAGGATTTATATTGTTAAAATATATCCATCTAAGCAAATGAAAGAGAAAAATGGAATTATAATTGATTAGGATTTAAGATTTAAGTAACGAGTTTTTGAGGATAATGGCATAGTTAAATAGATAAATTTGAGGGAAATAACAGTAAAATTAAATTAAATTAAGATTTGTTAGTGATTTGTATTAATTTGTGACCGGATCAAAAGCTTTGTTTTGAAAAAATGAGTTTTATGTTTATGTTTTAAAAAATGATTAAAAAAATTATTAAAAAAAGGTAACAATACTGTAAGAATCAATATTTATATACAATATACATAATACAAACATGCCAGCACACTTCTAGAGAAAGTATCCATTAACTCAAATACATTATATGTATATATGTATGTGTGTGTGTGTGTGTGTATGTATGTGTGTTTGTATGTATATATATATATATGTCAATATTTTATACGTGTATTAATCATTACAAGAAGACTGCAAAGTATTATTTTAAATGCTACCTCACCTATTTAAGAAGACCTATTTTGGAAAGCATGGTAAAAATTTCCAAATATTTTAATCTTAATATCTTTAAATGTTTACAATTCTCTTTAGAACATAACAAAGACTTTATAACTGTACACATTTACCCACCTGGAGCCCAGTTTAAATATCTTAAAGGTTGGTCATTAATCCACTGCCATCCACTGTTTAAATCTGGATTATTCAGACCAATCCAGTATTTGGTTTCAGAAGTACTTATTAATCCTATTTGAGAAAGAACATTCACATATTGATCAATTCTGTAGATCCAAGTCTGAAGACAGACAGTCATGTAGATAGACAGACCGACACAGTACAATTCAATTTAATCTATTATCTTTCTTTCTCTCTTTACTATTATCTTTCTTGTTGGGTTGGGCGATTGAGGAGGCAGAAGCAAGGTAGTGACAACAGCTCTTTAATGTAGAGTGAGACTTCAGCAAAGGTTACCGGCAAACAGCTCTCCTTAAATATTCTGCTGGCCAGGTGACTGACCAATCATGAGTGACCCATTGGGTTTGAATCTCCCGCCAAAACTTATATACATAACATTTCTCTTGGTCTCTAGCTATATCTTTAACATTATATGTAGTGCAAGGAACATAACAACCACTATATAGTATGACTGGCAAAGCAAAAGACACAGAGAGTGCGAGATGCTAATTAGCAGTTATCAGACACAAGGAAAACTTCACTGAAGTTGTTACCTAATCTGCATGAAAACAACCAAGCTCGAAGTGCACTAGGGAGTCCCCAGTTCAACCCTGAGCTACATATATTCTCTTCGATTTGTACAATGAAAACGTTCATTGTACAAATAGAAATGTTAATTTCGCAACACTTGAACAGACACAACCATAGTTTCCATTGGAAAACTGCAAAATTTTTAGATCAAACTAAATTAAAAAAAAACTGATAGGGAACTCATGAAATTTTTGGCACTTGAACACATCAGCCATCAGTAGGCACATAGAAATAAGTTATATTTACACATGATTCAAAAGAGACATTTAAAAGTTAAGAAGGAAACAAAAAGACCAGAACACATCTTTTTCAGCCTTAACATTTTTCAGCCTTAAAAGGAGAAATTAACATCAAACAATCAAGCAGAAAACAATACCCCAATCTAAGAACAATTAAGGAGAAAACCAGAGCCCCACCAACATTGGCAGAGCAAGATACTGTTATAAACAGGGAGCAAACACCACTGAAGCTATTACAGCCAGGTAAGCAAACAACCAAGCTCGAAGAGCATCAAGGATTCCATAGTTCAACCTGAGCTATTGTTAGTTATATATTAATGACAAATCAATCAGATAAACTTTCATTTTGGAATCCAAATTCAGTTGATGAATTTCAGTTTGATAAAGACAGAAGGAAAATGCCAAAAAAAAAAAAATCTTTGCAAACTGAGATTGTTTGAAAGTGTCAAATATTTTTCAGAAGGTAATTGCTCTGAAAGAAAAATGATGTTTTATTATATGAATCATTTGAATTACTTACTACGATGAGAAAATATTTACTATCAGGAATGTTTTAGAAGCCTTTTAAGAAATGTTTTGTTATACCTGTCAAATATGCTTGCTCATATAGTTCATTGATGCTCAATAATTCTGAATGTTGTTGCTGACAGCTTTTTCTTGCTTCATTCCATGTTAGGGCTGAGAGGGAATTGATCTGGTAGAGATCTCCTGTCCAGTGATTTTTGACCCAGAAAAAGTCATCATTTTTATCTGTAAACATTATGAAAAATAGAATCAGCTCATTAGTAGCACAGTCCTGAGAAAATTTAATTTTTTATTTATATTTTCATTGCATAGTTTAGTTAATAAGATCTGCCAAAACTGAACAAAGTTGGCAGGTTTTAAATGGCGCTTTGCTTCATCAAGCCACCCAGTGAAGTAAATCAGCTCCCCTCTTCTTGCCATATAACTTCACTGGATAATAGAAATATCTGTCCCTGTGTATCATGGGGGAACCCAAGCACCCTTTAAACTTTTGTCTTCAGGACATCTTGCACAACATTGAACAATCTAGTTCATGTTTTGACTATTGCAACATGCTTGTATGGGACTTTACTTGAAAATAGATGGTAGTAATTGTAGATAGTAATCTAGTAGTCCTTCTATGAGCTCCCTGTTGTAATGGAAACCAGCTAGGTTTTCTCCTTTTGGTTAATTTTTGGCTGACTTTGCTTTTCAGCAGCAGACAATTGTCACGAGTTTCAATCTTTCTAAGTCTGACATTTAGTGCTGTCATATCCAATTTTTGTTTATTGTGAAACAAGCCTGGGTGGTGGAACTTACCAAAATCCACATACTGGGGTTGAAAAACTACTCAAAATGATGCAGTGAAATGAAATAAAGTTGCATTTAGTCTACAACATCTGACCCAGGTTCAGATAATCCTCCAACCAATTTTTCTCTCTTTTTAGCCTAGCTTCAAAATAGGAAGGGGAAAATGTAATCCTCATACCTCCAATTATGATGACTTTAGAAGAAGAAAAAAAGAAGTAAGTAAGGAAGGATCAGTTACAATTTTTAAGAAACTAGTAATCAGGAAATTGCTGAGTGAATGTTTGTAAGATTGACCAATATAGCACTGATTTTAGAAGTGCTAGCTTCCTTTCCTACTTCCCATTCTATGAGTTAGCAAATCAGAACAAACAAATAAACAAACCACCCAGTGGAGAGCTCTTAAAGCAATAGGAGAAAATTCATTTGTAAAGAGTATCATGTTAGTTTCTCCAACAAAGTATGATGGGAAGGGAGGGGGGGGAGGTGGGAAAGATTCCCTGAGGAGAAGTATGATCCTGATCACTGAAAACAGAATAAAAGTGCTTTGTCACTTACTTATTTTGGGATTTTTTCCTACATAGCCAAGATTTTTCTGGAACCACAATTGAGCGAAATCACATTCACTACTTTCTGGGTAGTGACTTTCTATAGTCATCTCCCACAATGCAGCACAAAATTTTGCTTGCTGCCAGAATGAAAAGATGGAGAAAGAACCCAGAAAGTAGTGAATGTGATTTCGCTCAATTGTGGTTCCAGAAAAATCTTGGCTACGTAGGAAAAACCTGGCTTAAAGGAAACACACACACACACACACACACACACGTGTGTGTGTGTGTGTGTGTGTGTGTGTGTGTGTGTATACATGCACACAACCAGTTATAACACATAACCCATCTGTAGTTGCTTTAAAATAATATATTAGTGAACATGAAACAATCTATTGTAGAATACTTGTTTTTAAACATAAATATGTATGCTCCCATTCACGGAAACCAGTTTGGTCTAGTGGTTAAAGCATCAATCTAGAAAGGGGAGATTGTGGGTTCACGTCAGTAGTGAAATCCAATTTTTTTACTACCGGCTCTGTGGGTGTGGCTTGGTGGGTGTGGCAGGGGAAAGATACGGCAAAATCTCCATTCCTATCCCACTCTAGGGGAAGGATACTGCAAAATCCCCATTTCCTCCCCACTCCTGGGGGAAGGATATTGCAAAATCTCCATTCCCTCCTCACTCTGGGGCCAGTCAGAGGTGGTATTTGCCAGTTCTCCGAACTATTCAAATTTCCGCTACTGGTTCTCCAACAGCTCAAAATTTCCGCTACCAGTTCTCCAGAACCTGTCAGAACCTGCTGGATTTCACCCCTGTTTCAAGTCCCACCTTTACCATAAAAATCAGATGGATGACTTTGAGCCAGTTTCTCTCTCTCTCTCTGTCCAACCAACCTTACTATTGTAAAAAAAGTAGGAGCAGGAAGGCATGTTGATATGTTTTCTGCTCTGAGTTGATTATAAAAATAATAAAGGTGGAATACCAAATAAATAAATGAATCATCAAATAAAAGTTTACCTTTTATTGGACAATATCCAGTTAAAGAATCTTTGTCCACATCTGAAGTTGTTCCACACCAAAATTGTTTGTGTTCATCATCAACTATGCATTCAGCATACCATTTATTCATATACTTGAAAGGAAACACACAAGGTGCTCCCAAGGAATTGCCTTCTATAGTGAATAGAGCTATAAAAAAATCAAACATATCCAAGTTAGATTGAGAAGTACTGAATTGAAAATAGAAATACTATTCAAAAATATCTCAGTATTTAGTTCTGAGGAATGCATATTGTTTGTGTACAATACATGTAACCATGTTTACTTCACTCAAGGAACAATTTTCAGAATTTAGGTCTTAGAATAAATATATGCCATTTTTTCTCAGATGACATAAAAGACAAGAACACTACTATATTAAAGAAATACTAGATAGTTGAATAATCTGAGATTACATCTTTAGTATCCAATTTATTTCAATTTTCAGTTAAAAAGATTCAAAAAATAAGGAAGAGAATTTAAGTAAGCAAATTCAGCAAGAAGAATTGTTTGAACTTTTACCTTCATATTTCTGGTCACACAAACTCTTCTTTGTTCCATAGATCTTCCAAACACTGTTTGCTGAGTGATTTTCTGATAGTATAATCCCATTAGCAGGATTTAAAAACAAATCTTGTTTTACAAGGGCAAGCAACGTGTTATTTCTGCATTCCCATTTCTGTAATTCAATAGTTTTATTGCATGGTGACAGTGTAACTGGAACCATGCTTGAATTTGAAGGCACACTCAGGCATAACTTCACTGCCATATTCAATAATTGATAATCAGATACCCACTTAAAATTTTGCCATTCATTAAACTTGTCGCAGATTTCAAAGGTGAAGGAACGAGATTCTTGAAGTTTTAGGCAAAGACGAAGATTTTCATTGTATATCAAAAAAGTGTCACTATCTACAAATGAACCAAATAATAGTAAAATACAAAGTAATAATACTGATGAGATGATAGATGATAGATAGATAGATAGAGAGAGAGAGAGAGAGAGAGAGAGAGAGAGAGAGAGAGAGAGAGAGAGAGAGAGAGAGATTGATATAGATATTGATATTTTCCATGAATAAAATATGGTTTAATATGATTGACTTTTTACTGTGTTTCCCATCTCCTGTACATTGAAACAATTCTCTCAGATGTTATGTATTTAAATTTAGTCCTTTCTATTATTTACTCTTATTATAATATACAAACAAATGAAAGATTTTTTTAAAGATATAAAAAAGAGAAAAAGACTTTTAACTTCTAAACTATTATTTTACATAAAATCAATAATTACAAAGATACATACTTTACTTTTAAGAAAATAACACAAATAACTGTGGAAGAGTGACATTCTTTTTAACAGAATAAAAAGTAAATTAAACAATTAAGTATTTAAATAATTGGAATATAAATACATAAAATACATATATTTTAAAACAATTTGAATAATTTAATAAATATTACCTGATATTTGAAAAGCTGGATGAATGAGAAATAAAAAATTTAGGAACAAAAAAGTAGGCATTGTAAATGATAAAACATTCCAGAAAACTACTCTGAAATTAGGAAGCAACTGAGATAGCTTCTTTTGAGGAACTCCTTTATATATAAGAGCAAAGAAGACAGCAATATTTACTTCTGCCTTCAATCTTACGAAATGTGTATTGTAATAAGGACAACTATAAATAGTATTTGGCTTCTATGTAAAAGAACTATTTCCACAGAAATTTCTTCAGGAATTTATAACTAATATTAAACACTAACTAGTCATATATCTGTAAACGCATACAGTATATGCCTATTATACACTCTATTTGCGAATAAGAAACATTATATATGAAATGAAATAGAGAAATATTAGATTTATAGATAGATGAGAGAGAGAGATGATAGAATAACTTTATTGTCACTTTGAATGCACACTAATCACCATATATTAAAATGAAGTTTCATTATGTACAGATTTCAATGGGTCACTACCTCCAATATACACTACATAAACATGAACAAATAAATAGAATAAATAAATAAATAAATAAACATAATTATGCATATACTCACATATATTATATGACAAAAACAACACAGTCCAGTACCGTGATGGCGAACCTATGGCACGGGTGCCACAAGTGGCACGTGGAGCCATATCAGTGCTCCACGATATGAGCTCAGCTCCGGCATCTATGCGTGCGCTGGCCAGCTGATTTTTAGGCCTTCTGGGCCCACCAGAAGTCAGGAAACATGCTGTTTCTTGACTCCGGAGGGCCTCTGGGGGGTGGGAAAGGCTGTTTTTGCCCTCCCCAGGCTCCTAGAAAAGTTCTGGAGCCTGGGGAAGAGAGAAAAATGGGCCTACTGGGCCCACTGTGCCATCATGTGCCAAAAGTGGGATGGAGCACGGGTGGCAAGGCACACAGAATTATGGATGTGGGCACGCATGTGTGTGACACCCCCCTGCATTCCCCCTGCTTTTGGCACGTGATGGCAAAAAGGTTAGCCATCACTGGTCTAGTATGTGTACATGTAAATGGCGATAAAAATGAATCTTGCGAGTTTAGAGAACAAAGTTGTTACAGAATGTGGTAGTCTGCTAGAAGTACTTTGAAACCTCCTCCCAGAGGGGAACAACAGAAACAGATTGTGAAGTGGGTAGGAGGGGTCTCTGAAAATGCTTTGAGCTCTAAGCACATAGCACTTAAAAGCAGTATCCTGAATAACAGGAAGCAAGCTTCCTATAACTTTCTAGCCTGTCCTTACCACTTGCTGTATGGGTTTTCTATCTGAGGCAATGCTGCCATCAAACCAAACAGTGATGCAGTTTGTTAAATGCTGTCAATCGAGCCTCTGTAAAAAATGGCCCAGACAGAAGAAGAAAGATGTTTTCTCCTCATCCAATGCAGGCACTGGTTTGCACACTTTACCAAGGATGACGTATGGAAAGACCAGTTCAGATTAGTTATCTGAACCCCCAGATACTTAATACTGTTGACCACCTCTACAGCCGCATCCATACTGAGTGGAGTAGTGGTGGGTTTCAAAATTTTTTACTACTGGTTCTGTGGTGTGGCTTGGTGGGTGTGGCTTGGTGGGCGTGGCAGGGGAAGATTACTGTAAAATCTCCATTCCCTCCCCACTCCAAGGGAAGGTTATTTCCTCCTGATCGGCTGGGACTTGGAAGGCAGAGAATAGATGGGGGAGGAGCCAGTCAGAATTTTTACTACTGGTTCTCTGAACCATTCAAAATTTCCGCTACCGGTTCTCTAGAACTGGTCAGAACCTGCTGAAACCGACCTCTGGAGTGGAGTATGATCATGCCGGCTCTTTCTAAAATTTACAATGATCTCCTTTGTTTTATTAACATTTAGAATCAGGTTACTTTCATTGCACTAGTCCATCAAAGCCTTCACCACTTCCCTATAAGCCAGGGGTGGGTTATACTTACCTACCGGTTCGCAATGGGATTGTGCGTGTGCGTGTGTGCCGAACTTCTGCACATGTGCAGAAGTTTCTGCATATGCCCAGATTGCCTATGATGACATCTGGGGCAGTGGGCAGAGCCTCCTGCCGGTTTTACTACCAGTTCTTGCGAACCGGTCTGAACCAGGGGCAACCCACCACTGCTATAAGCATCATCATTGCTGTTCCAGATAAGACCCACCACTGCAATGTCAAGGTCGACTCAGCCTTCCATCCTTTATAAGGTGGGTAAATTGAGGACCCAGTTTGTTGGGGGCAGTAAGCTGACTTTGTATAAATATAAATATACAAAAGTATGAAGGCTATTGCTTAACGCATTGTAAGCCGCCCTGAGTCTCCGGAGAAGGGCGGCATATAAATCAAATTTAAAAAATAAAAAAAATAAAAAAATGTCATCTACATACTTCATAATATGATTCATAGCAGATCTGGCACAGCAATCATGGGTCATCAAGGTGAACAGTAGTGGACTCAAGACACAGCCCTGGGGGAACCCGTACTCAAGGAGATGGAAACTTTTCTTCCAACTTGCACAAACTGGGGCCTATCAATAAAGAAATCCAACATCCAGTTAAATAAAGTAGTATTAAAACATAATAGGCCAGTTTGTTCACCAAATGCTGAGGAATGATTGTGCTGAACGCTGAACTAAAATCAACAAACAGTATTTGCACATCAGTATTTTTCTCCTCCAGGTATGCCAAGCTAAGGGGAAGCACACAGGAAAGTGCATCATGTACAGAGCAGTTCTTCCAATAGGCTGTAATGAGTAGGGAGTAGGGAGAACGCGTGAAACCGTATACTATTTATTCAGTCGATGACTGGTAAAATTTGAAAATATATGACATAACAGTAAAATCAAATGAATGATATAAAATATTAGCATAACAAGGATTTTCTATTATAAAAAATATAAAACACTTTCATGATGATATTAATTACATCTGCAATATAAATCTAAAAATATTACAGTATATTAGGTAAAAATACATTTACCTAAAACAAAATAACTAATGCGATAAATTTGAAATATTGATTTTTTTTCTTCCTATTATCCATAATAGTATGTGAAATAATCAGGAAGCCATCATAAATCCTTATTTTACTTTTTAGTGATGATCCTTTTCTTTATTATCCCCCATTTGCGCTTACCTCATTCAGCCACCAACTTTCTATAATTCAAATTCATTTCTCACCTCCATACTATTTTTTGTGATATGCCAAAGAGGAAATTTTTGGTTTGTTTATTTATTTGTTTGTTTGTTTGTTTAATTCAATTTGTATACCGCCCTTCTCCGGCTGGACTCAGGGCAGTGAACAGCCAAGAATAAAAATATACCAATACAAAATCTAAAAATTATTAAAAGAATTACACAACTTTGGCCCAAAATATAAAAACATCCCCAGCTAAAACCCATTGACACTTTAAAACTAAAAAAGGTTAAAAAAATAGGGGGATTATGCCAGCCCTGCTTGATGGAAAAGAAAAGTTTTTAGGGCACGGCGAAAGGCCCGGAGACCGGCACCTATCATCCCGTCTGTACCTACCCAGTCAGAGACCAGGCCTTCTCAAATCTGAGTGATTTTATCGTACAGATACTGGACAAACTCTTCAGCACGACCCCCTCTTACTCCTTTCTCCTTAGTCCTTTCCAAATCTTATTCACTCAATTTATATACTGTTCTTTTTTCAAGCAGCTTATCAATTAATATCATAAATATATAAGTATTCATAAAAGATTCAAAATGGAACAATTGATGAAAATTAAAATACAATCAGCCTAATAAGCCACCCCTTGCAAACTCTTCATTTCCTGAAGGGTGATATATTTTCTGATTGATTGGATATAAGCAACAGTACTTTGGCTCAAAATGTGTTTTCTGGATTAAACAGTTTAGCTCGCATAAAAAACATGAATACACTAGCCAAAATGTGCCAAAACCACCATTGTTACTATTAACCATAAATAAACCCTGTGGGATAATGACAATTAAGGTGGAAAATCTGGTCTGCTCTTTACTTTTCTTTCTTTCTTTCTATTTTACTAAAAAGTATTGTATGATAGTTATCCACAAACAGTAATATCTACTCCCTTGGATTTCTATTCCTTCTACTGACTCAGTAGAAAGACAGGGTACAAGTGTCTCCATTGTGCTGTTGAGCTCTATTGAACTATGATCCTCCTCATACAAACTGCTTTGAACAACTTCTTGGGACATTGAAAGGGGCTTTAAAATCTTTGCCTTCAACTTTATTCTTCCTCTTTTCCTGGGTTAGTACATGTAATTTGGTAATCCTTCTTTTTCCCCAGCTGGCTAGTCTTTACACATGATAAAAAATTATGTAATTGTAGTTTGCAGGGTGCTTTAAGATCAGGACAATTCTTCAGGACAACTCTCTTTTTCTTGATTGAATGTGGTTTCAAATATTTCTATCTGAAAGTCCCTGGGTTGGCCATTTCAGTTTGAACCAGCATCTTATGCCTTTGCAAATTTAACCCCTGCTGCATACATAAAGGCATGCACTACTCAAATAGTGATCCACCATGAGATCTTTGCATGCCAGAAAGATGTCTGCTACAACACCTCTGTATGAACTTACTAGTTCTCTGGGTTGACTTTCACCCAGATCTCAGATAGTTAGAGCTAGATTTCTATGAGTAATAGTGTATGCAGTTAATCTGTAGCCTCTTGGTCCTCCTTTTTTTTCATGTCTTCCAGAGACAATTCTGAGCACTATGTAGATATTTTTCAAAGTGACATTCATTTTTTTTTTACTGTTTCACATTTGCATTCAAGAATACAAAAAGAGTACAATGCTTTTGGATTACCCAAGTATGCAATACCTTAATTTATTCCACCTTCAGGGACACTTACTGCTTGCATAGGTGTTTCTAAACTAAAAATAATTATTATAAATATTGAGTCGTGTATAATGTCATCCAACTCAAAGTCTCCTCTTAGAATGCAACATTTACCTCCTTCTCTTTCCATCCAGGTCCCTTACAGGTTTTCAAAGTCCAGATTCCTATTCCTGATGTTGTGTTCTCATTCACAATCACC
Source organism: Coluber constrictor foxii (assembly GCA_038048745.1). NCBI lineage: Eukaryota > Metazoa > Chordata > Lepidosauria > Squamata > Colubridae > Coluber > Coluber constrictor. The sequence goes on from CM075961.1 coordinate 146,290,200, forward strand.
AGCTTTAGAGTTTAAATCTGTGGAAATCCTACTCCTTTGGATGTTTACCCATCTCATTTGGCAAAACAGTTTGGCAAAACCCTGCTCATAGATAAATGAGGATTGCTAAGATCACATATGGACATTCCAGAAATTTTCCATTAACAATTCTATCTGAAAGAAGACCTGTTTATGTGTAGGACAGAAAGTTCATTGTTTTCAAAATCACGTAAGTTAAGGAAAAAAATCCAAACTTTTCACAAAAAAATATTTTGTAACCATTTTCAACATATGAGTGGAAAAAATTACAATCAGGAAGCATAATATGCCTCCTTTGTTATTCAAAGCTCAGTGACATTGTCTGTCAATGCAGATGTCAAAGTGCTGTAAGGCACAGAATGGCAGACATACACTTTATTATTAAACAGCAAGATGAATTTAATACTTTACTTCCTCTACATTTTTAAAAATAATATGTTAATTTAATGGAATGAGTTTAGAGAGCTCAGGAAGATGTCCAAAGTGATCTTGGTGTGCCTACAAGACATTCCTGTAATACTGGACAGCCATGCAGTAAGCTAAAGGGCACCAATTCTGGTGCTTGGGGTTCTTAATGCTGACAAAAGGATAACTGACTCCTGATCTTTATTTAAGCATTCTGGGTCTGTAGTATAAGGGAAATCTAACAAATCAATTTATTTCAGGTGAGGGTTTGTTGTTGTTGTTGTTGTTTGCATAAATATAAAAAAAAAATATTATAAAAATATTGGATTCAAAAATTGCTATGATAGATGGTTGGTAGTTAGAGAGAGATCCTATTTCTGAATGGCCAAGCAGATCTTCTAAGATCCAACAGAAAATAAATTATCATCCTTGGAATACAGAGTTGATTGGATATACACTCTCTCCTAAGACAGGGGACCAAAAATAGACCAAATCACAGTAACTGACCCTTTCCACACTCAAAAATGTTCCCACTATCTGCTAGGAAAACTACTCATCTCTAAGTGCTGGGATCCTGGTATTACAGAGGTGAAAGAAAGCATGCGTACCCTCATTACCTTTCATTTCATTGGCAATAAAGAGAACTGTACATGTCAGTGTCATTGCTTTATTCTAGTTTTTTCATAGGTATTGTTCTTTGCCCTCAAATCCCTTTAATGAAACCTAGCATGAAGCGGTACATTTGTTTTGGCCTATAAATTTGGATTTTGAACTATAAACTCAAGAAGCAATGGGTGGAAACTAATCAAGAACAGAAGCAACCTAGAACTAAGGAGAAATCTCCTGAGAGTTAGAACAAGTAATCAGTGGAACAACTTGCCTGCAGAAGTTGTGAATACTCCAACACCAGAAGTTTTTAAGAAGAGATTGGACAACTGTTTGTCTGAAGTGGTGTAGGATTTCCTGTCTAAGCATGGGGTTGGACTAGAAGACCTCCAAGGTCCTTTCCAACTCCTCTTCTCTTCTCTTCTCTTCTCTTCTCTTCTCTTCTCTTCTCTTCTCTTCTCTTCTCTTCTCTTCTCTTCTCTTCTCTTCTCTTCTATTCTATTCTATTCTATTCTATTCTATTCTATTCTATTCTATTCAGATAGCCTTGGATGGGTCTATAAGAGTTTCGGTTTATCTATTTGCTGATGAGACAAATGTGGGAAAGGTAGAACACCAGTCTTCAACCAACAAGGAGAAAAGTCAGAGACATAAATTTACAATTGTATTTTTTTAAAAAACAGTACAGAATAGTTAGATCTTTGTAACAGCAAAAAGGAAGAGGCCTATACACAGCAAGTGTCCAATTAATTGAAAAGTGACTTCTTTGTTTCTTCTTTTCTTAAGTAAATTAATCTATCTGAAATATAACCACTTTATGACCCATTTATGTAATCTTGAGCTGCAGCTGATCTTTAGGAGGGATCTGCAAAACCTTCTCCAATGAAGAGAGGACCAGACATAAGCTAATTAGTTTTGGTGGTGAATTGACTTTATGTTCTATGCATCTGAAGGAGAAATGGGAAATACTATTTTGAGAAATGTAGGTTGTGTATGAAATTTAAAATTCTAATATGTATAGGGCCATGGTAGCTGGCAACAGTGATTTGGCTGCAGATAGGGGAGCAAGGATATTTTCAGGCCCTCTTTCAGTAGCATTAAAGACTGAATGTCTCTTCTTCTATTCTTTCTAGAATATAGTCTTAAATCTTAAATGCCAGATTTTTTTAAAAAAAGTTCTTTGCAGTAGTTTGAAACAAATTGAACGGACACATTTTTTCATAATTTGAAAGACAGACCTGGAGTAAAATAATGGAAGTTTAGTTACATGTTACACTAAACATTTAGAAGAGAATTTATTTCTGTGGCCTCTAGTAACTGCTACAACTCCCAATGGCACCAGTCAAAATGATCAGTATTGGTAGAAATGAATGTTTAGCAACTCCCAGAGGGCCTCAGGTTCTTCATCCTGCTGGAAGAAAATGCCTGAAAGCAGGAGCTCTTGGGTAGTGGATAGATACTTTGGTGAAGTGGTAGGTTCTCAGCTGATGGAGATGTTTCATCTAAAGATGTTCCTGTTTTGGAGTAGTGGAGTGAAGGAGGACAACATTTGGCTATGCGATTTTGCAAAAATTGTTGTTTCTGAAGGAATGCCTGTTTCCTCCCTTCAGAATCCAAACCACAAAGCAAAGAGAGACAAAGAAAGAGAGAAGTGAAAGTGGCATCAAAAAGCTTCCTGAAAAAATGGGAGCAGTTATTCAATATGGCATGAGTGACAACGTTTGTTTTTTAATGAGTGTTGTAACAGATCAAATTATTATTTGAACTAGGCTGAACCATGTCAAGATTGAGTGGTTCTGAGTTTGGAAGGCCTGCAGGTTCTAGGGCTATGCCATCTTTGGGGCTGGATGGGATCATACAGTTCCAGACAACCCCAGTGCACAATCTATGGATCCTCCTAGATTCATCAAATTCTGTTTGTGTAGCAGTTGATGGTTGTGACTAGAATGTTCTTTGTACCACTTGGAGTTGTGTGCCAGTTGCACTTATTCCTGGATGCTTGCAATCCTCATGCTCTAGTTAGCTCCAGGTTGGTGGTAACTGGTGATATTTTAAGGTATTTTACATAAGGCTGTCCTTGAAGTACATTCAGAAGATCCAGCTGATGCAGAATTTAGTGGCACAGGAAGTAATGTGTATCCTAAGACAGACATATCATATGCATATTATATTGATGCCAGTTTCCTTCCAAGTCCAATTAAACTGGCTGGTTTTAACCTGTAAAGCCTTTCATGGCTGGGACCAGCTTCTCCTTGATTATATAATCCTGATCCATTAGATGCGGCACAGAGGGCATGTTGAGAATAGAATCTGCTAGGTACCTACTGTACATTTAGTCAATCCCAGGAAGCAGGGTTTTTCTGCTATGGTGCCCAGTTTATGGAACTTTGTCCCCCCCTCCCCACCCCTGATATTATGTTATCTCCATCTCTTTTGATATTCTGGAAGTCCTTCAAGACCTGGGTGTTCCATCAGGTCTGGGAAATGGAGATTTGTTCAAATTGCTCTATTATTGAGCATAATGAGAGTACTCGTTCTCTTTCTGCTTTATATATATATATTAGTTTTAATTTAGTTTTAATGTTGATTTATATATTTTTAGATATATATTAGGTGGATTCTACTCACCTTTGCTACTGGTTCGCATCGTGCCCATGCTCATGTGCTTGCTTCACACACACGCTCTCTCTCTTCTGCGCATGCGCAGATCGCCTATGATGACATCCGGGTCAGTGGACAGAGCCTCCCGCTGGTTTTACTACTGGTTCTTGTGAACCAGTCTGAACCAGGGAGCAACCCACCAGTGATATAAATGTATTGTTTGTAATTGATATTTTACACTAGCCAGCCACATATTTAACGTATTTCTTCTCCTACAACAGTAGGAAACTGTGCCTTGCCTGTGTGTTTCCTAAATACCTTTTGGAGGGACTAAGCCTCTTTAATGCAATATGAGTCAATAAAATTTCTTTCACTATGGGAATTCATAGTAATATTTCGTATCAGTTATCTTTTGTTTGTTAATTTTATCATCACCATTATGTAACAGAGCCCAAAAATTCTTGTTTAGTTATGTTTTGTTATCTGCATTTCAGATTTTAAGTCTGCATAATCCTTGTTTGCTTTCAAATTGGCTAGCTTTGGGATATGTACTGTATGTTATGAATTCCATAAGAAATAGAATAGAATTAACATCTTAAGTATCATATCATATATCATATCAGCATTACAATTTATAAGGTCCTCCAGATTGAATCATGTCTGGATATTTTCATAAATTCAAGTGAAAAACAAACAATTAAGCACAGCAAAATAAATCATAGCATGGAAATAAATCAATAGAAAAAAAAAAGATTTTTTTAAAAAACTGGAAATATTGCAACCAGTGGTCCAAATTAAAACACTTTTGCTCATCAGAGGAGCAGTCATAACCTTCCAGCCCCTATGGCCAGATGGAACATTGTGTTTAATGGATCTTCACAATACTTAGGACCTAATTGCAAGCACAAACCACTAAATAATCAATCAAATAAGGCAGTAGGAAGTAAAGAGAAAGAAGAAAAACTCAGATGTAAAGTAGGAGATGTAGGAAGCATACCAGGGTCAGCCACAAAGCCCAGTCTAGCTCAATATCACTAAAAAAGAAAACCAAGAAAAAAATAGCATCGTTGCACAAAGAACTTTCAGACCAACTGAGGAAAAAAAAGGATTAGTTCAAAAAATGGAAAGAGGGACATATATTTAAGGCAGAATACCAACAAGGTCGTACGGGTCTGGATGGGGAGGAACAGGCTCCGACTTAATCCTTCCAAGACCGAGTGGCTGTGGATGCCGGCGTCCCGATATAGCCAGTTGGTGCCTTCGCTGGCTATTGGGGGCGAGTCTTTGCCCCCCACAGACAGGGTTCGTAACTTGGGCGTCCTCCTGGATCCACGGCTGTCTTTAGAAGAGCATATGACGGCCGTGGCCAGCGGGGCTTTTTATCAGGTTCGCCTGATACGCCAGTTGCGTCCCTTTCTGGATCGGGACTCCTTATGCACAGTCACTCATGCCCTGGTCACTTCTCGCCTGGACTACTGTAATGCTCTCTACATGGGGCTCCCCTTGAGGACCACCTGGAGGGTCCAACTGGTCCAGAATGCGGCCGCGTGGGTGATTATGGGGGCGACTTGGCGCTCCCATGTGACACCTCTCCTGCGCGAGCTGCACTGGCTCCCAGTGGTCTTCCGGGTCCGCTTCAAGGTCTTGGTTCTCATCTTTAAAGTGTTCCATGGCTTAGGGCCCGGGTACTTACGAGACCACCTTCTGCCACCGATAACCTCCCACCGGCCAATACGCTCTCATAGAGAGTGCCTCCTCAGGGTGCCGTCAGTCAGGCAATGTCGACTGGCGACCCCCAGGGGGAGAGCCTTCTCTGTGGGGGCTCCCGCCCTCTGGAACGAGTTACCCCCAGGGATTCGATTAATACCAGACCTCCGCACTTTCCACAAGGCATTAAAGACTTTTCTATTCCAGGAAGCCGGGCTGGCTTAACGTAGATTTTAATGGGTGAATTTTAGGAGGGATTTTAAATTTGGGGAAGCCAAAATTTGATTTAATTACGTTTTTAGATTATTTTTAACTTTTATATTGCTTGTATTTTAATGTTTTAATGTTTGGCTGTTCACCGCCCTGAGTCTGTCAGGAGAAGGGCGGTATATAAATCTAATAATAATAATAATAATAATAACAACAACAACAACAACAACAACAACAACAACAACAACAACAACAAATAGTCCAAACCTGAAAAGTTGAAGTTATAAAAACTAATGCTTTGAACCAGTGGTGAAATGTAAAATTTGTTACTACCGGTTCTGTGGCGTGGCTTCGGAGGGGTGTGTGTGTTAATATGACTGAGAGGGCATGGCCAACTTTTTTTTTTTTACTTTTAAAACCATTTTTTCTACAACCACTTCGACTGAAAAGCCTCTGACGATCCCAGCTGACTTGCCTGATCGGCAGAGGCTTGCTTTTTTTTTTTAAAGCCTCTGACGATCCCAGCTGACTTGCCTGATCGGCAGAGGCTATTTTTCCTTTTAAAAACATTTTTTCTATAACCTCTTCAGCCAAAGAGATTGTAGAAAAAATGCTTTTAAAAGCCTCTGATGATCCCAGATGAGCTGCACAATCATCAGAGGCTTTTTTTTATTTTTAAAAGCATTTTTTCAGCCAAAGAGGTTATAGAAAAGTGCTTTTAAAAATTAAAAAAAAGCCTCTGATGATTGTGCAGCTCAACTGGGCAATGAGGGGGGGGGGCAGGAATTTTTGCTACCGGTTCTCCGAACCATCTGTCTCCATCGCTACTGGATCGGGCGATCCAGTCCGAACCAGGAGCATTTCACCCCTGCTAAGACTTGTAACAAATGTCAAAACATTTCTTTCAACACATAAACAAGAAAAAATGAAAGAAACGATCAGTCTACTAATGGAAGAAAATGCAAAGGAAGTAATAGGTAAATAGAGAAAAAGCACAACTTAATACACATCTGTCTTCATGCAAAAAGAAAACACAACTCAATTTATCCGTGTTTCCCCAAAACTAAGTCCCTATCTTATTTTTTTTCCCACCAAAAAAGGAAACCAGGTGTTATTTCCGGGGAGACGTGTTGTCCACTGACTCACCTCATTTGCACTTGTTGACCCCCCAGCCTCTTTTCTTCTATCAGAAGCCTTCAAGAACTTCTTCATCCAGCAAGACCAGCAAGGCTTTCCTGAAGGCCTCTGTAGCCGATAACAGAGTTCCGAATCAATCCAGACCTCTGTTATCAGCTACAGAGGCCTTCAGGAAAGCCTTACCAACTGCAGCAAAAGAAATGGGCCGAGGCTACAACTATCCGAAGGTAAGTAGTAGGGCAGCTCTACCCCCCCATCCTCACCCTAGCTTAATTTTTACCTGTGCACCTTGGAGTGGGCAGGGCCTTAATTAGGAATTGTTTTGGGAGTAGGGATTATATTGGGCGCATGTGTAAAAATCAAGCTAAGACTTACTTTCTGAGTAGGCCATATTTTCAGGGAAATACAGTACCAAAAACAAAACTCTAAATGACAGGTTAAGAATTCAAATTGAAATATGCAAAAATAAGATAAGAAAATAGATGGATTCAAATCATTGGGTCCTGACAGACTATATTCCAGAGTTCTGAAGGAACTGGCATGCGTGATTTTAGAACCATTGAAACTTACCTTTCAAAGTTCTTGGAACACCAGGGAATTACTTGAAGACTGGAAAAGAGCTGATGTGATTCCCATTTTCAAAAAAGGAAGAAAAACAAATCCAGGAAATTACAGACCAATCAGTGTAAAATCAATATTTGAGAAGATCTTGGAAAAGATAATCAGGAAATAAATCTATGAACACCTAGAAGCAAACAAAATTATAATCAGTAAACCAACAGGGGCTCATCAAAAACAGATCATGCCAAACAATTCTTATTTAATTATTTGACAAAGTGACTAAATTAGTGGATCAAAAAAATGCTGTGGACATAATATACTTAGATTTCAGTAAAGCATTTGATAGAGTAAACCACACCCTACTTCTTGGCAAGCTACAAAATGTGAGTTACACAGCACCACCATCAGATGGATTTGTAACTTGCTGACAAATCATATTCAACATATAATCCTTAACAGAACTACATGCACATGGTGGGAAGTAAGGAGTGGGGTACCCCAAGGTTCTCTTTTAGGCCAAGAACTGTTCAATACCTTCATAAAAGAATAGAAACGAACTCATCAAATTTGCCACTAAATTGGCAGGAATAGCCAACATCCCAGAAGATAAGGTCAAGATCCAAAAAGACAGACTTGAACACTGGGTCCTATCTAACAAAATTAAATTCAACATAGATAAAAATAAAATTTTACATAGATGAGAAAAACCAACTATATAGGTATAGATTACTGGCTTAATGCCAGTAACTGTGAGAGGGATCTTGGAGTCCTAGTGGACAATTATTTAAATATGAATCAAGTGTGTGGCAGCAACCAAAAAAGCCAAAGCAATCCTAGGCTGCATTAATAGAGGGATACAATTAAGATCACAGGAAGTTCTAGCACTGCTTTAGAAAGCCTTAGTAAGACTATGGAATACTGCATTCAGTTCTGGTCACCACAATATAAACAAGATGTTGAGACTCTTGTTTATATTGGAGAGAAAAGCAACAAGAATGATCAGGATCTGGAAGCTAAAACATACAAAGAACAGTTACAGGAATTGCATATGTCTAGTCTAATGCAAAGAAGGACTAGGGGAGGTATGATAGCAGTGTTTCCAGTATTTGAGGGGCTCCTACAAAGACAAGGGGATCAAACTATTTTACAAAGCACCAAAAGGCAAGGAAAGAAAGAATAGATAGAAACTAACCAAAGAGAGAAACAACCTAGAGTTAAGGAGAAAATTCCTAATGGCAAAAGTAATCAACCAATGGAATAGCTTGCTTGCAGAACTTGTGAGTGCTCCATCACTGGAGGCTTTCAAAAAGAGACTGGTCAGCTATTTGTCTGAATTGTTGTAGGATCTCCTAGAACAGGGGGTTTGACTAGAAGACCTCCAAGGTCCCTTCCAAGTCTATTATTCTATGTTCTAAGAGCAGAATGCATACCCTCAGTTACAGGAGACTCCCAAAGAACTAAAGAAAGGGTTCAATAGTTTTTTGACAGAATGAAGACTGTAGAAATAGTTGTAAACTAGAAATACTTTGCATTTTGTGATAAAATGTTAGTTTGTTTGATATGCTTGAAATGAACATGTAGTCTTCAGTGCATGACCAAATTTGGGATTTAAACTATCAGTTTAAGTGAGGCAGTTGGTAAATTCCACCCTATTTTACAAACTTTTTTGCTATGAACATTAAGTAACTCACACTGTTGTTAAGTGCATCTGGCTTCCTCCATTGATTTTGCCTGTTGGAAACTAGATAGGAAAGTTGCAAATGGCATCACATGATCCTAAGATAATGCAATCTAGTTGCCGAGCATCTGAGTTTTGATCATGTGAAAATGAGGGCGCTGGAATCATGTGGAAACCAGTTGTAAGTCATTTTTTTCAGTGCCGTTGCAACTTTGAACAATATGTGGTTGTAAGTCAAGGAGAAGCTGTAACAGATTAGAGTCAAAATGACTAATGAATTGTGTCTAGCTGTCCTGATCTTGGTAGGCTTCTAAGAAATCTGTAGTTTTTGAGTACCTACTTTTTCAGAAGATACTTGACTGCCAAATGCTCTAATGCAGAAAACCAAAGGCAAATTTCTCAACCTCAGCAACTCTAAGTTATGTGGTTTTTCAGTCCCAGAATTCCCCAGATGGCATTGAAGAATTCCTCAAGTTAGACTTATATGAAGAATCAAAATAAATTAGAATTGCTTTTAAATAAATTAACAAGAAGTACCATACTCTGGAAATTACAAAACTGTGATTCATAAATATTTTAGATATAGACGCTTTGCAAGCAGAACAGCATTGCTCTATGATGAAATTTCCTATGGCAAGAATCAGAAATAGTTAAATATAAGTGCCCCTCTTTAAAGAGAATCAGATTGTAGGTACTTTCCCACTAGGTCGAGCTTCGTAAAGACAAACCTCGTCAGCAATCATTCTCAGAATTCAGAAATGAGTAGGAAGTGAAGCGATTGTAAAGGTTATAGACTGTGGAAAGTGATTATCACGGATTTTACTGTAGATAGGGAACTATTTTCTTTTGACAAAAATATATTGCTGGTGAGGGAGGAGGAAGACCAGAACATTCTTTCGTAAGTTTTCATTCATATATTTGACATTGCGTAATAACACTTCGCAAGCATTGGGATTCTGACAATAAGACTGATCATGCAAGTGGAAGATCATTGGGAGACAGAATCTGGACTTCCTCTTTCCAAATTCATCTGTGTAATCTAAAGTGACCACATTATCGATAACATAGATACAGGTAGTCCTCAACTTACTATCAATCATTTAGTGACTGTTTGAAGTTTACAACAAACACTGAAAAAGTGACTTACACTTACAACCATTGCAGCATCCCATGGTCATGAGGTTAAAATTCTGACACTTGGCAACTGGCATGTATTTATGATGGTTGAACTGCCTGGGGTCATGTGATCAGCATCTTTAACTTTCCCAACCAGCTTCTGATAAACAAAGTTATTGGGGAAGCCAGATTTGCATAATAGTCAAATTATTCACTTAACAACTACAATGATACACTTAAAAACTGTGTCAAATGGGGCAAAACTTACTTAACTGTCTTGCTTAGCAATTGTAATTTTGGACTCAATTGTAATTGTTAAGCAGAAGTGAAATCCAGTAGGTTCTGACAGGTTCTGGAGAACCGGTAGCAGAAATTTTGAGCAGTTTGGAGAACCGGTAGCGAAAATTTTGAGTAGTTCGGAGAATGAACCTCTGACTGGCCCCAGAGTGGGATGGGAATGGAGATTTTTCAGTATCCTTCCCCTGCCATGCCCACCAAGCCACACCACGCCCACCAAGCCACGCCCACAGTAGTAAAAAAATTTGGATTTCACCACTGTTGTGAAGACTACCTATATAGGTCTTCTGTGCAATAATACAACTTTTATTGAGAAGTCAAGCTGTATAAATTCAAGTGCAGGGAGAAGAGTGGAAAGAGATTCAAAGCAAGTACTAGAGTCTTCCTTTCCCACCTGTGCTTTCCTGCAATACCTTGAATACTTCATTAATGCTCAAACCTGTATTCTGAGAATGCTGATTTAAACACAGAGACAGCTTTGTAAAAATAATAATACTCTAGGCTAGTGCATTGAAAAATGTCCCGTGTTCCATTTTTTTTTAAAAAAAACCTTAATAGAGTAAGTTAACCCATTAATGTTGGTTGGGAAAGATTGATAGTTATCAAGACAGGGTGTAGAAAATAAAGACTTATTTAGTCGTCCCATGGATTCCCTCCATCAAATGACTCTTCCGATCAATTAGAAATTTGTAAATAGATTATTAAAAATTTAAAATAGGTCATATTTAGTAACAATAATCACAGTATAATATGCATGCTGAGATTGAGAATTTGGAAGTTTTCTAATTTGGAGGTGAATTTTATAATAAACTATTTTTTAATTCACAAAATCAGCATTCAACTTGGAGTATACATATCTGTTGCTGTTTATTGTAAGGAAATGCAGTGATGATCTAAGTAATATTTTTGTTAATTCATATTTGAGAAGGTGAATCCATTAACTCTGTGGTATTTTACACTGAACAACATTTACAGTTTGAAAACAGCAAATATAGATGTAGATATAAAGAGCACCAAAACATATCTTCTGAATTATTCTAAGCATTAATGAACAGTTTCAAATACACTTTTGATCCAAATGGGGAAGGAAAACATCAGATTTATTGAAATAGTCATTTATTTCACCATATGAATTTTAAAATTATATAAAGTGGATGTATAATTCATGGAAATAATTGCATGATTAAAAATCACATGCCATAATAAGAGAGTTCCCCTCCCCCTTTCTTTTTGATATTTTTTCTTCTCCGCGTAGTCTTCATGTAGCAGACATGGGAAGCAGCAGATCATATTTCCCAAAATTCTGAACAGAAGATTGGAAAGTAGGATGAGAGCCTTAAGATAAGGCTATGGTCATTTGTTACTTATTTATCTACTTATCATATCTATCCTTGTTTCCAAAGAGTTGTTCAAGGCAAAAGACGTAACTCGTATGTTTCCCCATTTTTCCTCTGGCAATGTTTAGATGGAAATATAATGAAATAAATCTAAAGAAGCAGTCAACAACACAACATATCTGATATGGCATCTGCATAAATCCCTAAATGAAAAACACTTTTTAATGACCTAAATGTCTCGGCTGTACAAGGATATTTGAAAGATTTGAGGCCATTTTAAAAATGATTAAAATTACAATTCATTAAATATGCCAAGTCATGTAGTGACACCAAAAATGATTGTTTTCCCAAAGTCTAGCTTATATTAACAGGTTCAAACAAGGGAGACAAGTCACACCAAGATACGTGTAAGAATTGAAATCTTTCGTCTGGAAAAAAGACGGTGGAAGGGAAACAATGTTCAAATACTGTACATGAAAGTATATCAAAGAGAAAATGTTACATAATTAATTTTATTGTAGTAACTAACCAGCATACAGAGAAGATAGTCACAAACTATTTTGCATTGTTCCAAAACTAGAACCAGAAATAATTTCCATGGAAATAAAAACTTTGTGATAGTCTGATGAAAAGTTAAACATTCCATATACCAAAGTTGTTGTGGGTTTTCCATCTCTAGAGATTTTTAAGAAAATATTTTAACCTCTTCAGAATGATATAATTGGTTTTCCTGCATAGGACAAAGGATTAGATTAGATGATCCTCGGGAACCTTAGATGTTCCTTGGGATCCTTTCCAACTCAACCATTTGACTATATGAATCTAATCTGAAATTCTTCCTGTAATACTAATATAATGTCAATACTTTGGTATGCAATTTGCAGGCTTCTTGTTGAATAACGATTGAGCATATGATGATGTTACAGAAATATATGTTACTATATGTTTGCAAATTTGCTACTGATTTAAGAAGTACAGCACATTCAATAAAGCAATTAAATATTTCAGTAGAATCTTAGATCTGTCTTACCAATAGGCAATATATCAAAATTTATTATGAATTCATTTGTTAAATTTAAATCTTGCTATCCAGTAATCAAATGTTATCCTGTGAATAATTTAGACAGAGGCAAATTTATTGATGTAAATAGAAGGAAGCAACTACAATACTTCTCCAAACAAGACATTTTTTCATATCTCTTATTTAGTATGCCCTTCAAGTTAATGTAAATTATTCCATTATTTTTGTTTCAGGAATTCAGCATTAGAATATAGCTTACTGACTCAGTAATGTAGTTCTGTTGTTCTTTCCTCTCCCTCCTTTTTTTTTTCCTGGTGCCAGAAATACCATCAAATTTAGCCGTTGCCATGTTTCCCTTAGACTGCAGTATGAATTTGAGAATAGATTTTCACTTAAATGTTGTCAGTTGCCTCTTGTTATCCAACAACTTAGCTATTGGTAGTATTGTTTACTTTGAATGCAAAGCAGCTGCATTACTTAGAGTCTGCAATGAGATGATTGTTGCTTTTAATATGTAGCAAAAATGCTGAAACAGATAGAGTCATTGTAATTATTTTGTCAATTTGACATTAGAATGTGGTAGTGTGCTTAAACAGGACACAGTTTAGATTGTTGCCAGACTAATTGGTTGCCTGTTCATTTTTCTCCATGTTCATGACCAGATCTATTCCATCGCTAGTTGCTGGAGCAGCTCCACCAGTAAAATAAAACGAATTCTCAAAATTCTCCTCTAACAAGCCATGTTGATTTCTTTTTTTGTAGAAATAGAAACCTGTAAGAGCAGCTCCGGAAACAATGAGCATCACTAGTACCACCACAATGATGGCTTTGTTGTGGGTTGGTGAAGGAATGACATCTGTCTTTCTTGAATCTGTAAATAAATGCAGGCTAATCAATTCAGGGAAATTCCTCTTAGCATAGTTGGATCTTGTCCTTCAAAGAGCACTGAGTACCATCCCCGCCTCCCATTTATTTTTTCCAATAACATTGTGAGGTAGCTAAACGAGAGTCCAGTGATCTTTGAAGTCATGTGGTATTTGAATGCATTTCTTTGGTTGTTTGTCCAATACTGAAACATCAACATTAAAACATCACCATATTGGGCCAATATGAGATATATCTGACCCCAGATCTATCTGACCCCCACTTTGATCCAAGTTTCTTCCTTAACTCAACTTTACCTGAAACTAGAAAAAGATTTTCTCTCCCCCCCCCCCCCCACCTGTAAAGCTGAAGCTGAATCTCATTGGGTCCTGTTTACCAGCTTCTGTGCTTAAGTGACATTTAATTCTTTCTTTCCTTCTCTCCCATAAGGATAAATATTTTGTTCCTGGATACTGACATTATTTATTTCTGTTTCTTTCTCTCCAATTATCTGCAGCTTCTGCACTGAATGCCATGGGGTTTATCCTCAAGGAGAACTTGCATTATAAATAAAGATTAGAAAAATTTGTTATGGATGGTATTGCAAGTTGTTCTCTGATTTGTTATTTCCCCTGCACAAAGAATTTAAATCGGAATTAAGAATTGCTGGAATTTTTCCTAAAAGTTATTTGCTGGATAATGTTCTGACTCCAGAAGATAGCAGCATGAACAGAATTCTAACTGGAGCTCTCCGATTGTATTAGGTCAAAACTCATGTGAATTAGGAATGATACATATTTTGTTTTAATACTTCTAAATACATCAGGTTGTAGGAAATTGAAAGTTTCATTTCTTTGGCACTGTGTTCTTGGAAAAGCAACAAAAACAGTTTAACATCTTATTATTTAAATTTTATCAGCTAGTTGAGAAACTGATTTGAAAATATAATAATGTAAAATTAATTATTTTAAGATACGTGAGAGATGGGAAAGAGAGAAAGAGAGAGAGGCAGGTAGGCAGGTAGGTGGGCAACAAAGATATGTTTCTCATCTGAGTTTTAAAATTTATTTACTGTGTATAAATTCTTACCTTTGTTTTCTAACACCTTCTCAGTAGGTACTGTTTCAACAACTTTAAAAGAAGAGAAATATTATAAATTATGTTATGTTCAGAGTCCTTTACATTTCAGTGCTATAGGCAGAACAAATTCAATTCCTTCATAAATTATCATTGGAATTATCATTTATCACAAATTGAGTGTTGTATAAATAGCAAGGTAATATAATAGTCAAAAAGATAAATGCAGTTTCAGGTTTTACCAATAGAAGTATAGTTCACAGCAGTGGTGAAATGTAAAATGTGTTACTACCGGTTCTGTGGGCATGACTTGGTAGGGGTAGGGGGTGGGGGGTGGGGGTAATGTACTGGGTGGGCATGGCCAACTTTTTTTTTTAACTTTTAAAATCATTTTTTCTAGAACTTCTTCAGCCAAAGAGGTTGTAAAAAATGCTTTTAAAAGCCTCTGATGATCCCAGCTGAGTTGCCTAATGGGCAGAGGCTTTTTTTTTCTTTTAAAAGCCTCTGCTGATCAGGCAACTCAGCTGGGATGTCAGAGGCTTTTAAAAACATGTTTTAAAAATGCTTTTAAAAGCCTCTGCTGATCAGGCAACTCAGCTAGGATATCAGAGGCTTTTAAAAACATGTTTTAAAAATGCTTTTTAAAGCCTCTGCTGATCAGGCAACTCAACTGGGATCGTCAGAGGCTTTTAAAAGCATTTTTTCTACAACCTCTTTGGTCAAAGAGGTTGTAGGGGAAAAAATGCCCTTAAAAGCCTCTGACGATCCCAGCTAAGCCGCAGGATCAGCAGAGGCTTTTTTTTTTACTTTTAAAAGCATTTTTTCAACCGAAGAGGTTGTAGAAAAAATGCTTTTAAAATTAAAAAAAAAGTTTCTGATTTACCCAAATACTATGGACATCACCAAAATGAGAACATATAAAGATTTACTAAACAACCAAGGGGAACTAAGAACAAGAGAAAAACTGAAGGAGATGGGTATGGATATCGACTGGTGGCCATATCTACAAATAAAATCAAAATATAAGGAAGATTTAGCTGAATTTGGATTCCAAAACGGTCAATACGAATTAGATAAAATTTTACAAGGATCACAAGATAAATTGATAAAAAAAGTTTATAATTATTTACGAGAATACAAATTAGAAGAAGAAGTGGTCAAAGAAAATATGATTATTTGGGCAAAGAATTTCAGCTACAATATCGAATTAAACAATTGGGAAAAATTATGGACAATAAATTATAAATTAACAATGTCTGTACCATATAAAGAAAACATGTACAAAATGTTCTATAGGTGGCACCTCCCACCAGCCAGATTGGCAAGAATGTTCCCCAACACTTCTCCAACTTGCTGGAAATGTAAATTTTATAAAGGAACTTATTATCACATGTGGTGGACCTATCCAAAAACAAAACAATACTGGCAAATGATTAGAACACAAGTAGAAGAAATCACACAACGAAGATTAGAAATACCTTTCTTCTAGGTATAATCCATGTACAATATGAAAAGGAAATAAAATATTTAATCATACATATAATAACAGCAGCACGAATAATTTTTGCACAAAATTAGAAGAGTAGTGACACACCGTCAGAAGATAGAGTAATTAATAAGATTATGGAATGTGCAGAAATGGACAGACTAACAAAAGAATTACAAGATAAAGAGGAACATGCTTACTATCTAGTATGGGAAAAGTGGTATACCTGGTTGAAAAATAGAAAAAGAAAAGAATAGGGAGTAATTGGAGTTACAGAAACAGGAACATAAATCACTAACATAAATTAACAATGAATAATAAAGATAGATATATGAGTAAGATCAAACAAGGAAGAGTCAAAGCACAAATAAGAACATAAATTACTGTTGTTTATTTGATAATATATATTTGACAAAATGTATATTTGAAATTTTTGTTTACAGGTTTTGTTCTGTATGTTTTGTTGTCACTAGTTCTGTTTTGTTTGTACTTTTAAACAAATAAAAAATTATTTAATTTTTTTAAAAAGCCTCTGATGATTGCACGGCTCATCTGGGCATGGGGTGGGGTGGGGGCTACCGGTTCTCCAAACCACCCACCGCCATCGCTACCAGATCAAGCGATCTGATCGAAACCGGGAGCATTTCACCCCTAGTTCACCGGAAGTAAAATTCCCACTACATTCTGCACCAGTCAGGCTATTCTGTTAATACTGGGATATGCTGCTAATGCTTAGCTTTAAGGAAAAGAAATAAGAGCTGAGAAGAGATAGGAAAGGAGTTTTCAAGTATCTGAAACAGTCTTACAAAGAAGTCCAAGAGCTGACCTTAATCACACCCAGGTGCTAGGCAAAAAAAATCGTGGCATTAAATTACAGGAAAGCAGATTCTGGTTGAATATTAGAAAAGGCATCCTAATATCAAGACAGTTCAGTATAAGGCCCAATTACCAAGAGATTTCTCCTTCACTTCATTCAAGCAAAGACTGGATGGCTATCAGTTTGGATGCTATAGTTTGGATTCATACTGCAATCAAAACATTGTGTAGGGTGTAAGGTGAAAAATCATGGACTCCTCATAAATCTTCTTGCTTGAATTCTCTGAGGAGACTTATGATTCATCCTGACTAGGTGTCTCAGTGGATAAGACACTGAGATGGTTGATCAGAAAAGTTGGCAGTTCAACGATTCAAATCCTTAGTACAGGTCTCCTGTGTGAGCAGGGGGTTGGACTAGATGATCTCCAAGGTCTCTTCCAACTCTGTTACTGTTTTTAAAAAATCCCTTTACAAAATTTCAGAGGTGTTGATTTTTCCTCCTCTCTTCCTATGGATATCTATTATTGCCAGTGCAGGTCAGATTAAATGCAGGAAGACAATTTGGTGGTCAGGCTAGGTGAATTAACTGGAAATTCTTTTCTAGACTGATTTTATTCAAGTTCAAGATTAACATGACTATCATTTTAAAGTTGCTGGTGTATATTTATATCCCATTTGCTCCCTACTCTTTCTCATTTTCAATTATGCTGTGAATAAAAAGGCCAAATGGAGAAAAATAAAATAATAAAATAGAATAATAAAAATATATAATGCATTACTTACTTTTTGGTTTTTTGCAAATATATCCCAGATATGAATTGCAATAAATATTATTCCAAATCCCATTTGAAGCAAACATTTCTACACAATGTTCCTCATTTTGACTTGAAGGTTCTCCAGTGTTCCAGTTAACAAAGTTCACAACAGAATTGTCAATCCATAACCAATCACCTAATGTTGAGTTAGAAAATACACCAAGATGATGAGCTCTAGCAGTGTCTTACTTACTTACTTAGCCTATTTTATGATTAAGTGCCTGGTTTGATTAAAAGACCTCTAGATTTAAACAAAAGTAAAGAAATTCAGTCATGTATGTTATCTATATCTATATGCTGCAGTTATTAGAAATTTAAATTTGTTTTAATTTACTTGTAAAAATAAAGCAGGAAGACTCTTTCCTGACCAGATCTATATATATATAGCAGTAGGATTTGGAAATATTATTTTCTTTTGCCAATTTAATAAAATGAGGATAGTACTGGGTGTTTTTGTTCCTTCCGGGTTAGATAATAAGGCAGAACAAAATCATGTGCCAATTTTTAAAACCATGTTATTTAAATTTGTCATACTGTTGAATTCATAACTGTACAAAGCTATGAATCGTAATTTACAAAATACAAAGATGGATTTATACATTACTCTAAGGCAAAAATATTTTTTTAGACAAAGTCCTCATTTTGCATATTGTAAAGCATGCCAAGGGTGCATGCAAATACATTAGTGGGCCAGGACCAAAAAAAAGAGAGGTTGAATTATGAGTATCCCTAGAGGCATCAATGGGCAGCAGACAATGAAAGATCCATGGCAACATCACTTTGCAAATTTTGCCTCTTTCATACTTGTGATATCACATACAATGGTGGACCTTTAGTTATAATGACAAAATATATTTTTTCTCATTGTATGAGCTTAATACAAAACAAATGGCTATAACAGAAATAAATTTGATGTCATGTCATGTTTTATTTATTTATTTAGAAAGTTTATATGGGTGCCCACTCACTCAGTGACTCTGAGCAGCTTACAAAAAATAAAAAACCCAATATAGAAACAATAAAAATAATAACCCCCTACCACCACCCTTCTTTAAATGTTAATTTATATATAATTAAAGTTATATTACCGTAATTACTTTGGGGGGGGGAACTCTCAGGGTACTCTAAAAGCTTCTAAGAAGCAGATAGAACTTGTTCCTCCAAGGCAAAACCAAATGTCCTTTTACTTGAACATAATGGATAAATCTACTCATTTTGCATTTAATATTTGATGCATTTATTTTTCCATAGCAGGACATGTAACAAAATGCCTGGAGGCTCCAACTGGCGCAGAATGCGGCCGCACGGGTGGTTATGGGAGTGACATGGTGCTACCACGTAACACCTCTCCTGCACGAGCTGCACTGGCTCCTGGAGGCCTTCTGGATGGGCTTCAAGATTTTGATTACCATCTTTAGAGCGCTCCATGGCGTAGGACCTGGATACTTACGGGACCGCCTGCTACTAATAATAGCCTCCCACCGACCGGCACGCTCTTATAGAAAGGGGCTCCTCCAGGTGCTGTCGGCCAAACAGTGTTGACTGGTGGCCTGTAGGGAGAGGACCTTCTCTGTGGGGGCACCTACTATTTAGAACGAGGTCCCCCCGGAGATACGGAGGATCCATGACCTGCGCACCTTCCGCCACGCTCTCAAGACCTTTTTATTCCATCAAGTTGGCCTGGCCTAATCTTTTTCCCCTTTTTCCTTTTTAAATTGTAAATTTTAATCTGTTTTTAAATTATCGGGGTGTTTTAAATTTGTTGGGGCCAAACTGTTTAATTCGGTTTTATTCTGCTTTTAAACTTTGTATATATGTGTTTTACTTCATGGCTGTTCACCACCATGAGTCCTTTGGGAGTAAAGCGATATATAAATCCAATAAACATAAACATAAACATGTATTGAAACTGAGCTATAGATTCAAATTCCCAGCGGAATCAATCAAACACTTAACCATACGTGCACAGTCACACCTACATATCCCTACTGAATAATGCTATAAAAATACACCTCAGCATTGAATAATCTGGCACTGACCCATCTTCCAGTTAGATAAATAAATTAATAATGCATTTTACCTTAAGAAGCATTAGAATATGTCTGTGTGAAATATCTCAAATATTTTTATTTTTTCTTAATTTTTTGAGTTATATTTTGAGTTATAATTAGAAATCATGAAAATGTATACATTTTTCTCTGTTTTCTTCTTTCTTTACATACAAGAAAAATTGTAAGGAGCAATCAAACCACCTTTGGTACTTGCCAGAAGATTCAACTGTGATTATAATAAAATATTCACGATACAAACAGCACTGAGCTTAACACTTAAATTAAAATATACCATTTAGATTTTTGAACATTCCTATCCAAAATGCTTGGGATTTGCTTTCAAGATTTTCTGTAAATTCTGTTAGAAAGTTTACTTCAGCTGTATCCATTATTGAAACCAGAGAGGCATCTGTAAAAAAAAATATATCAGCAAATATGCTAATGAAAATACTACTTTTTAACTCATAACTAGTTGAGTAGCTAATTAAAAGAAAGATATTGTTTAACATCAAAATATGATTTTTCTTTGATTCCCCCATTCTTGATCATTTTTTATGTATGGATGCCCTGATCAAGCCAATCACCTAAATTTTCAAATAAAGAACACACATCTATATCCATCATACTATTCTCTCTGAGACATTGTGCAAAATGCAGAAAAGGGGTAAGCAGTGATAAACAAAAGAAATTAAAAAAGGAATTAAGAGGAAATTAAATCTAGTGTATAGCAACACTAATGCTATACTGTATATCCTTATATCTTTCTATTTCTATTTCTTTCTATTTCTATTGCTACAAACTATCTTTACTTCCTCTGGTTCCACACACCAATTTATAAATTGTTTCTTCTTTAAAATTCTTCTCTTTCTAAAGATCTCATCAATTTTATCCATTGACAAATTTATTGGGCTTCCCCTTCTTCCCCACTCATTCACTTTTACCTCATATAAAAACTATTAGTTTTGAGATTAGAATCTTATTCATTCCCTCTCAACCCTGTTCATTGTTCTTCTTTCATATTTCTATTGTATTGGCCTTTTGTACTGTATTTTGTATTGTATTTTGTACTTGTATTCAATACAAATGTATTGAATGTATTCAATTTGTATTCAATCCCCACTCCTTCGGTACCCAACTGCATGCAATTTTTTTCTTATGTTTCTACTTACATGACCAAATCTCATAACAAATTGGTCATGTGCATAGAGAAAGCCATTTCACTCTTTTGACAGATTTCTTTAACATCAATCTTTTTCCCTGCATTTTTCATGTAGGGATGAATAATATGACAAAGATCCTGAAAACCACTTTAAGAAACTATCAGCAGCTTGGCATGAAAGCCGAAGAATTAGAAGCACAGGTGGTATTTTCATCTGTACTTCTAATGGAAGGTTAATATCCAATTAGGTAATGGAAGATTCTAGAATAAACTTAAAGGATGGTGCAGTTGAGAGACCTTTGGATTCCTATATCAGGATCTACATTACATACATGAGGGCTTCAGGCAGAGAACAGGCTGCATATCATAAGAACTGGGAAGAATGTGCATGGAAAACAATAAGCTCAACAAATCTGAAGGGCTTTAAACTAAAACTGGAAGGGCGGGGAACCAATCTTTATAATTTTTAGGATCTAATCACAAGCATAAGTCCCAAGACAATTGATCAAACAGTGAACTAGGGAGTGATGAGAAGAAAGGGGAACTCAGATACAAAGTAGGAAAAATAGAAAACGAATGCAGGGTTGGCCGTAAAGGACTCAGATGACTGTACATTAATGCTTAAAGTATGAGGAACAAACAGGTCATCCATGTAGTCCTAGTAAATGAGGTCAGGTATCATATAGTTGCTATTACCAAAACTTGATGGGATGAAACTTATGACTGGAATGTACTGCTGGAAGGATATAAATTGTTAAAGGAAACAAATCTAACAAAAGAGATGGAGTTGCATTATATGTAAGAAATCACTACACCTCTACGGAAGTGCATAAAACCAGGTGAAAGCCTTCTTGAATATATATGGATTAGTACAAAAGGAAAAGGAATAGGAATAGGAATATATTATAATTATATAGGAATATAATATATAGGAATATAATTATATAGGAATATATACCTATATAATTATCATTATATAGGTATATATCACAGGCCAGACAACCAAGCGGAAGAAATATAGAAAATTTTGCTAGTCACTTAGCTAAGGTATGCAGGAAACACACCATAGTAGTTATTCTGACCCAGCCTTCACAAGCAATGAGAAACCACTTACTCACAAGCAAGCACCTTATTAAAACAGGGAAGAAACAGTGGTTATTCATACCGGGTAGACAAAGCCAAAAATTGTTAGTCACAAATGAACGTCTTTTCCTCTTCTGAAACAGGGCATGAACAGTCTCTGTTCACATGAGAACTCAAGTTAAAAAGTCCTTCAATGATTAAGCCAACCAGAAACAGTTCCTGTTCATACCTGCTAAAGCAAATTCACTCCATGTTATTTCCCAGCAGGGAGACTCAATTGGCATTCAAATACAGAGCAATTAGTCAGAACAAACCTGGTTCTGGCAAAGGAATCTGACTTGGTTGATGTACACTGGAAAATGAACAGTTGTCTGTGACAACAGGCCACTCCCAAACCCCTACTATTGATTTGCCAGCCAGGGAGGGGCTGGCTAGCATCTACAACTTCTTTTCCTTAAAAGCCAGTTTATTGTCTTCCATTGCTCTCCTCTCCCCTCTATGCATATGCACATTTGCATATGCAGATGGGTTCCATCTGCTCCTCCCATTCACTCAGCTCAGGCCCTGTAGACAGCTGTCTCTCCACCTGGGGATGGACAGAAGGCCCCAGCTCTGCATCTGCATCTGCATCTGCTTCCTGATCAGAGCCTTCCAAAGGCTCTGAAGCTGGCCCAGGCTCCCCCTCAACCTCCTCCTCATCTGACTCTGCTGCTAGTTCTTCTGGCAGCCAATAGACCACAATAGAAGTAATCAGGGATGTTAACTAAATTGATATCAACTGAGAAAAAAACTCTGCAGTAAGTGGGTGGGAGATCAAACAGGTTTCTGACAAGATTAGCTGACAGCTTTGACATCCAAAAGATAGAGAAGGGAACTAAAGGATCAGCTGTATTGGACTTAATTCTTGTTAACAGAGATGAAATGATAGAGGGGATGAGGTTGTAATAATTTTGGAGGCAAATGACCATGTCATACTGCAATTCAACATAACCCAAGCACAAGTAATAGAACAAAATCAAACCAGGGCCTTAGACTTTAAGAGAGCTGATTTCAATAAACCAACAGAGAGTTTGAGAAGTATTCTATGGATGGAAATCCTAAAGGGGAAAACAAGTCAAGATGCTTGGGAAGTTCTTAAAAATGAGATTATAAAAGCCAAATATAATGCAATATCACAAAAAAGAAAAACAAGTGACCCCAGATGAAATCAGCATGGTTGCATAAAGAACTCTCTGACAAACTGATAAAAAAGAACAAAACAGAATATAACTAAAACAGAATACGAGCAAATAGGCCAAATCTGCAAAGATGAGATCAGGAAAGTTAAGGTTAAGAATTAAGACTTGTAATAAATATTCAAAAATAATAATAAAAAAATATTTCAAATGTGAGAAACAAGGAAAAAGCCAAGGAAGTGATCTGTCAACTAATAGGAGAAGATGGCAAGGAGGTGATGGATAGCAGGAAGAAAGCAGAACTGTTTAATTCATTCTTTGTATTTGTCTTATGCAAAAAGAAAAAAAAATAGTTCAACCTATCAAGAGGAGTACCATAAAAGGTAGATTAGGAATACAAATCAAAATAGGCAAGAAAATAGTATCCTATCCATTCTAGTCAAGTTCAAATCACCAAGATCAGACATGACAGCGGCTGTCAGACATGATCTCAGAACCACTAAACAATTTTTTTCAAAACTCCTGGAGCATGAAGTAACTACTAGAGGACTAAAAAAAGAGCTGATGTGATTTTAGCATACAAAAAGGTGGAGGAGTTAATGTAGGAAACTACAGACCAGTCAGTCAGGTATCAATGCCTGGGGAAATCCTCAAGATAATCAAGCAGCATTTGTGAATATCTAAAAATATTGACAGACTTGAACACTGGCTCTATCCAACAAAATGCAATTCAATGAGAAAAGGTCCACCTATAGGCAAGAAAAACCAAATGCACATGTATAGGTGGCACCTGACTCAACTATGGTAACTGCAAACTATGGTAACTGCAAAAGTAGTCTATAAAAACACTATTGTGTTTTTATAGACTACTACTTAAATATGAGCCAGCAGTGTGCTGCAGGTATCAAAAAAGCCAAAGTAGTCCTAGATTGCATCAATAGAGGGACAGTTTCAAGATCAGATGAAAAGATAGTAGTACTTTATACTGCACTGGTGAGACCACATTTGGAATATTGCATCCAGTTCTGTTCACCACAATTTAAAAAATAATGTTGAGATCCTAAAAAGAATATAGAAAAGAACAACAAAGATGATAAGGGGTCTGGAGGCTAAACCATAAAATGAAAAATTTAGAGAACTTTGTTCATCTAACGAAGAGAAGGATTAGGAATGATACAATAGCTGTACTCTAGTCTGTCCTTTAAGTAAACTTAACTCTATTGCAACTAGGCAGTTTTCTGGTTCTTCCAGTACTTGAAGATCAATCACAGAGAAGTTGGGATCAACCTATTCTACAAAATATCTGAAGGCAGAACAAGAAGTAATTGCTGGAAAATGATTAAATAGAGATCCAACCTAGAACTAAGGAGAAATTTCCTGACAGTAAAAACAATGAATCAATTGAATGAC
Organism: Coluber constrictor foxii; assembly: GCA_038048745.1. Lineage (NCBI taxonomy): Eukaryota > Metazoa > Chordata > Lepidosauria > Squamata > Colubridae > Coluber > Coluber constrictor. Next base: position 146,314,830 of record CM075961.1, read on the forward strand.
TTACCTCCAGAAGTTGTGGATTCTCCATCACTGGAGGGTTTCAAGAAGAGACTGGACAGCAATTTGTCCAGAATTCTATAAGGTCTCCTTCTTAAGTAGGGAGTTGGACTAGAAGTCCTCTAAGATTCCTTTCAACCCTATTATTCTATGTTCTAAGGCCGTGATGGCGAACCTATGGCACGGGTGCCACAAATGGCATGCGGAGCCATATCGGTGGGCACGCGAGCTCAGCTCCAGCATGCATGCATGTGCCAGCCAGCTGATTTTTGGGTCTTCTGGGCCCACCAGAAGTCAGGAAACACACTGTTTTTGGCCTCCAGAGGGCCTCTGGGGAAGGCCATTTTTGCTCTCCCCAGGCTCCTAGAAAAGATCTGGAGCCTGGGGAGAGTAAAAAACAGGCCTACCGGGCCACTGTGCCATCATGTGCCAAAAGTGGGGGGAGCACAGGGGGGGAGGCAGGGTGCATAGAATTATGGATGTGGGCACTGCGCTCCCCCCACTTTTGGCACACAATGGCAAAAAGGTTAGCCATCATTGTTCTAAGGAATCCACATCCTTTCTATTAAAATATTTGCAAATCTTAGTATTTCTTCAATAATCGTTTCTTCTACTTGCTTTAAAATAAAGTCAGGTATTATAATTAGTGAATTGGAATACTTACCTAGTTGCAAACAAGCTAATGATGCCTTTGGCCAATTCATCTTTGACGAGGCTTCGAAGTGATAGCAATGACCACGGAATGGAATCCAAGATTGCTCCACTGCAACCGGGCAGTTTCCTGGTTCTTGAGGTGGTACAGTAGGTGGGAACACTGTTTTTAAAAAGCAATACAATTTTTAATTTTATTGTATTTATTGAAAGACTATTATGAGGAACCTTATCAAAACCATAGTGTTTTTAGTAAGCATCCTTGTTCTTTTTTACATTTTTTTGTGTTACTATTAACAATAAAATAAACTATTTTTTAATTTTATACCAACACAGAGAAATATAGATAGAGCTTTAATTAAGTCATTGTGGTCATTATCTTCACATTTCTACAAATATACACTCCCTAATATATGCACTGGCGGGTGTACCTCTATTCCTAACATGCTCTTTTTTGGCACACAGTCATTGACACCAAATATGAATATGAAACCATTAAGAAAAATCTTGACCTATCCTTTAACTTACCTTTGGGATATTTGCAAAGAGGAAAATACTTCATATTGCATGAATCTGTCTTCCAGGTCCCATCCAAGTCCATATAAACGCAGCCTAATTTTTGTTTTGGCTCATTTGCTGCCCATTTAGTATACTTCATGCGGAATTTATCAATCCATATGTATTGCCCACCAGTCTAAAAAACAAACCAACAAAATCACACATTGAATGAGATACTTGTTTCTTATGAGATACACCAATCTGAGCATATTGGGCTGATCTAGGAATGTTACATTATTGATTCACTAAAAATAGATCCTGTCAGAATTTAGTCTCTTTTTTTTTTGCAGTAACAACCACAATACAATTTAAATAATAAAGTAAATACAATGTATGTTGGTTTTTATGGATGATTTCACAACAGCACTAAGCCTTCATGTTTGCTGTCATGAACCCAGAAAAGTCTTTGATTTCAAATTCCAATTCCCAATAATTTTGCCAAATGCTCATGAAGTCACATAATAAGTTTAGCTTATTAATAAACTCTGACTTGATTAAAAGTTTTGAGCAGTGGAAAGAACAAGAACTGCTTCAGAATAAGGTGTGCTTACTTTATTATTTAGACTGTTCTGAGAATCTACATGCTATACATACATGTTTGAACCTGGCCATTAAGTGTGTGTTTAACAAATACATGATTAGAAATACTGGCATATTACCAATCTATTTCAGGGTGGAACTCAAAGTACTGGTAATTACCTATAAAGCCCTACATCACTTGGGACCAATGAATCTGAGGGATCACCTTTTTCCAAGAGTTTCTACCTATCCAATTAAATTAAATAGGATGGACATGGTGCAGATCCAGTTAACCAAAGAATATCGGCTGATGGGGACTAGAAGATGAGTTTTTTCTGCAGGAGCCTCTTGTGTGGAGAATCCTCCATCTGGAGATTAGAATGGATCCAACTCTGTTAGCCTTCTGCAAAGCTTAAAAAAACAGGGTCTTCTCCTGAGCCACGCCTTCTGGATATGTTGTTAGCAGGCCATATGTTTTTCTTTGAATGAACTCAAATTAGAGTTCAAATGCTAAATCTTTAGCGTTTTAATGGCTTTTACTGTTTTTGTTATTTTTAAAATGTTTTTATAATTTTGATTGTAACATGTGTTTCTGAATTGTGAGCCACCCAGAGTCATTTGCTGAAATGGGTGGCTATAGAAATCAAATCAAATCAAATCAACAAATTAATAAATAAATATTGGTATGTGTGAATTCAGATTCCAGTCTGGGAGGGCAAAGTCATATTAGACTGACTGGAAGGTGTAGCAAATAGTCATTTTATTCATCTATGGTGGTTTTCTAATTTTCATCTCCACTGAATGGAACAACTGCTGCCCAAAATTAATAGCATATTCTTGAATGCTCCAAAATAAATAAACAAATAGAAATTTGAATAGATGGAACTTTGTGGATTGATACAAATTGCATTTACCAGATTACTGTTGAGGCCAAGCCATACAATCCTTTTTTGTTTTAGTAATTTTAGCCAGAGATATGAGAGGCCAAAGGGATCTAAAATGCTAGCAAGACTCGAATCTCTCCTTTCACAACTTTTTCTTGCATTTTCCCATGTCATTTTGGCTTCAATGATGAAGTAGCTGCTATTTCTATAACGGAAAAGCTGCTCTGGGGTGGTGGATGGAAGAAAAGAATATTTGGGTTCTACAAAAGAAAAAAGAATTTTGTAAGGCTCTTTTCAAAACTGTGAAGACATAAAATGCAAAATGAGAAACTCCCTTTTTAGACATACAGTGGAAATGTTATTTGGGGTAAATCGACATTTGTTTTGGGAACGTTGGGCATAAAATGAGAAATGTGTTTTTATTTCAGAACAAATAGCTCCCCTTGAAAACACTTTCAGGTATTTTGATCATAGAAAAGAGTGGGAAGTTTGAAAGAAGCTCACTGCTTTCTGCTTGTTTTATTATTATTATTTCATAATTGGGTAATAAATGTGATACCTCCACACTTCTTAGCTGGACTAATGCAATTCATTCTGCATGGGACTGTCCTTGAAGATCACTCAGAAGTTACAGTTAGTCCCAACTGCAGCAGCTTAAGTAATGGGTTTAACTCTGTTATCTCTTTGCTTTAAAAGCTGCACTAGTTACTAAGTAACTAGTGGTTGCTATATGGTAATTGTCACTCTTAAAACACTGCATGAATCAGGACCTAAGTATCTTTGTGATCATCTGCTTTGAGTAAAAGTTTGGCTATCTGGTGAGATCTGGTAGACCAGACTGGCTTTAGGTCTCATCACAAACGATCACATAAGACGGGTGTCAAACTTGGGTCATCACAGCATCATTGTTGTGATATATCATGACTTTTTTCCCCTTCACTAAACCAGGCATGTAGGTGGCCAGTGCATGACGCATAGGCCCATGGGCTGTGAGTTTGACACCCCTGACATAGGAGAACATTCTCCCTGGTCACATCTCTTCTCTGGAACAGCACACATGCTCAGGCTGAAGGCTGCCCCATCCTTGTTAGTAATTCACAAAATAAGTGAAGTACTGGCAGTTTAGTGATTGATGAAATTTTACATGAATGTATCGTGCGTTTTGACTTTATTAATGCATTAACTGTATGTTACACTTCTCAATCATTTTTCAAGTGGAGAGGCATGTCTTACTAAATAAATAAAACACCTAATTATTTTTTCTGCACCATAGTTGAGCTCTGAGATCAAAAACCATCATGGTCTTGTTGTTCCATTGAAACATTGAAAGTAAAAGTTAGAGGTATTTAAATCAAAGTATGTTTTTCTTTCCAAAAAGAAAAAAGAAGTGAGGAAGCAAAAAATAGGCAAAATACTCACGAACGTTGGCTTGGCATATGTACCCTTTCTTATAGTAGCAATAACTATTTCTCCATAAGCCTGCACTTTTGTAAGGCAATGATTTCATTGCAATACAATCTTCCTATATAAAATGGAAAACAATAAATGTTGAAAGTGGTATGAATAATTCATCAATCATACCAATTTAACAGCCATGAGCAAATAGGGAAAGTTGGAAGAGAAGGTTATTAGGTAGTCCTCAATTTACAACCACTTGTTCAGTAATCATTCTAAATTGCAACAGCACTGAAAAAATTGACTTATGACCAGTCCTTAAAAAAAACATTGCAGCATTCCCCACAATCATGTGATCCAGATTGATAGAGTTGTGCAATGGAACGGAAAAGTGCTTCAGACTGCATGGGATGCTAACATAGTCCCTGTCTGCAACTCATTAAAGCATCTATACTTTTTCCTGTGATTGCTTAGCTGCCCTCTGCAGTTGCAGCATAATCCCAAGAAACAACACACATCTAGTTTTAGAAACTGTAAAGGAGTATCTTATGTGTGCTCCTATGTGTATATAAGAGAACATCTGCCTTCAAATCTAAATCAAAATAAAATAATAACCACTTATATTTCTCCATTAAATTATTTTGCCTACTCATGTTGCTTTTTTTCTTCCTATTATGTGACTCTAATTTCAGACTTATATAACAGAAGTTGAGGGGGAAAAGACAAAGCAATAAAATTTGAAAAAGCTTCCAGATTCCATCCTGTAGTCAAATACCTACACTGTTTGGTCCATAACTCAATGGGAATCCTTTGTCCCAGTTTGTGTAACTGAGTCCTTTTCCATTTGTCCAGAGATACATTTGATCTTCATTGATGTCATTTAGTCCTATCCATACATCACTTTGGAATTTATTTAAATGGAAGGTGAGAAAGGCTAAAAAGAAAAAGTAATGGAAAAAGAATGTGATCAGAAAAAGTAGACATACTTTTTGGGACTGCATGAAACCAAAGCAAATACTTCATTAAATAGAGAAATCTGAAATTAACTATAACATATTGAAAAGCAGACTTAAATAAATGCATAATGCGTATGTGAAATAAAAGTCATTGAAGCCTGAAATTTGGTTTGAAAAATGTACCTAGAATTCTGGGAAATGAATAAGCACACCCCGGAATGTTATAATTCCACTGAGACACTTCTTTTAGATATAGTAATTTGCCATTATTAACACAAGTGAGCTCAAGCTTTTATACACATTTATTTATATATTGATTAAAATATTTTAATCCCGTTTGATCCTAGAACAATACAATTGAATCATAAAACAAGTGTGGTGGGCATGTTATCAATGTGTATAGCACCTCAATCACAGAAGCTGCTCTAAATGATTTACACAGTTTATGACTGCAAAAAATATTATGGCTGTGTAAATACTTGGAAAGTGATGTGTTTGAGTGTTCAAGAGTACATATAAAGATCTTTTTTTTTTCAAATTCTTAAAGCAGCCATCTCTTTCAGGACTGTGTCTAGCTGTCTTAGCATGATAGCCAACAGGGAAAATACAAAGCAAAACAAAGGTTTTTCACATCTCTAATACATATATATAGCAGGTACATTCCCCTCCACCGCCTCCTTTGCTTTCAGTAAGAAAGGAAACATCTGAAACTTTCTTCTGTAATTTCTATCAAATCACAATTTTTCATTTTACCTTAAAGATAAAAAATGACATTTACAACTATATTTGCTTTGGGGCAAACACAGGTTTACCATTATATCTAGGTAATAGTAAGAAAATCAAAGAGGAAGAAAATAGTTGTTCTAGCAGTAGTAATAAGGGGGAAAATTTGAATTAAGGTATTATAACTTCTCATTTTAAATTCTGGGTTCAAAGTATTGTAAGCTCCATAGAAGTGGTCAGGTAGTTTCATCAATGGCAACATATAAAACATAATCACCCCAAAGATAATCTAAAATTTCACAAATAAGTAAACTTTTATTAATTGATATGGTGCTTATATACCTTGTACCCTTTTATTGAGTATTGTAACCAGGTTTCCTCCAAATTCTTCCTTCTGACAATCTTTCCGTGCATTTTTCCAATTTTTTTGGTCGTCTTGATTTAATCCAAAGAATTTATAGCACTTTAAAAAAAATCAAAATAAAGTTAAAGGTTTATTTCATTATTAATTTTTTTAGAAATGTATATGGTCGCAGACAATAAGAGCAACAATAAAATACAATTTAAAAATCAGGAAAAAAGCAACAGTTAGAAGTCAACACATTACCCATTTTACCATCCTTTTTGATCCAAAGCCTGGGGGGGGGGGGGGAAGGAAGGGAGCCAGTTTATCAAGATGGAGACCACAGAGATCTCAGCTGGAAAGATCTTCTAGAGAGCTGTGCTTGCAACAGAGAGCAATCTCACAAGTGCTTTTCTAAGTACATTCACCTGGATTTTGAGTAGCAGCAGCTAATTCTTGATTCTTGATTAGATTTTTATCCCACCTTAGTTTATAAGTAACTCAAAGTGGAGAACATTCATATTATTCCTTTCTCCTCTTATTTTCCCCACAACAGCAATCCTATGAGGTGGATTCAGCTGGGAAAGAGGAACCAAAGCCATCTAACCATAATTTTGGGTACTACTAAGCTTAGTATACAAAATTGTCTGTTACAACTTCCTACCTGCCAATGACTACTTCAGCTTCAACTGCAATAATAGATTGCAAACAATAGATACAAACTATTTATACAAAATAAATAGGCAAACAATAGATACAAACTCAAGGTAAACCGTTCCAACCTCGATTGCAGAAAATATGACTTCAGCAACAGAGTGGTCAATGTATCTTTTATTTTATGTACACTGAGAGTATATGCACCAAGACAAATTCTTGTTGTGTCCAATTACACTTGGCCAATAAAATTCTATTCAATGCCTGGAATGCTCTACCTGACTCCGTTATTGCATCCTCTAACCCCCACAGCTTCAATCTTAAACTGTCTACTGTGGACCTCACCCCATTCCTAAGAGGTCCATAAAGGGGGCATGCATAAGTGCACCATCGTGCCTCCCGTTCCTGTCCTACTGTCCTCATTTACTTGTACTCATTCCTTGTTCATGTCCATGTTTATACTTATACCTATTAACTAGTACCTGTTTGAATAAACAAACAAACCATCTTTCATGCCTAAAGGTAGGGGTGAGGGTTATAACTCAATCTTCTGGTTTCTAGACCAGATCTTAATCATTATACCAAATTGGTTATATTATAAAATTAACTATATTGATTGATTTTGAAAAATTGAATCTGGTTGGTACTTGGGGTGTCAAACTGATGGCCCATGGGCCAGATGCATCACACGCAGACCATGCCCATTCCAGCTCCAGGAAGGGAAAAAACATCGAGAAATGGCAATGTGACGCTGCAAGTTTGACATCCGTGCTCTATTGGGAAATCAAAAAAGATCCCAGAAAACCTAGGACAATGTCTTTCCTTATTGTTGTCAAAGAAACTGAATGGAGGAGCCAAGAGTGCCAACCAATAAAAGCAGTGTAACAGGGGAAGCCCTATGCATTTTCATTTATGCATTGCAATGGTGCACACATGGATGAAATGGACTGAGCTTGCAGGATGATAATGTTACAGATATTCTGCCATTTCAAGAAAAGGAGCCTGAGTAGCGTAGGGGGCTAATGCCTCCTACTAAAGGCAGCAATTAACATCCAGCTGCCTGTAATTCTGTGAGTTCAATCCTAGCCAGATTCAAGGTTGACTCAGCCTTCCATCCTTTCTAAGGTGGGTAAATTGAGGACCCAGTTTGTGGGGGCAATAAGCTGACTTTGTATGAAGGCTATTGCTTAATGCATTGTAAGCCGCCCTGAGTCTCCGGAGAAGGGCGGCATATAAATCATATTAAAAAAAAAGTAGGAAGTACCTTCCAACCATGTGATTCTATTATTTTGTGAATGACCTTGGGATTCAAGTTTAATGTGAAGGAGCCTTGTAATGGTATATAGAAAAGACCTTGGGAGATTCTGTGTTTGTGTGAAGAGATGCTGCCTAGGGAAACTGTCAGACAAGAGACAACGTGGCTATAGTTGAATAGGGGCCAGAGCAAGAAGCTTGGAAGGTTCTTGGCCAGTAGAGTGACAATAGAAGAATTATACTTCCAGATTTGCAAAATTCTGCTAATGTAGCTTTGCCATAAAGTAGAATTAGTTTACCTGGTCATGTGTACTGTGTAGTTTACATGGTAAGGCTGATAAAGTAAGGCTTTATTTTTATGTAAGGTAAAGATATAAGTTCCCCTCACACATATGTGCTAGTCGTTCCCGACTCTAGGGGGCGATGCTCATCTCTGTTTCAAAGCCGAAGCTGTCCGAAGACATCTCCGTGGTCATGTGCATAAATATGTATATATGAATAAAATTATTCTGTGGTGTCATTTTATCAAGGCATTTTTTTTAATTGCCTAAAAAAAATCTTCCATAAAAAAATTCCTCTCATATTGTTATTCTTTTGTTTCTTGGAGTGATTCTTTTTTTTTTAAAAAAAAGGAAATAATTACTACACCTTGTTTTCAAACAAAAGCCAAGATTCGGGGCATCCTCCTTTAATGGAAGGTGGTGTGGGAGCAACAGTTGCGTTGACTGAGTTGTTATGTCTTTCACATATGAAAGAACATGGATAGCCGCAGTTTATATCATTCCAAAGTCCTAAGCAAGAGAAAACAAATGGTTCAATGTGAGCAGGAAAGGGACTACAGATTGGTTAAACAGTCAACCTTGCAACCAAAGCCCCACATATTTCTAATGTGCCACGACAATGGCTAAAATCAAATGTCATCTATAACTTCATGAATTGCTATTGCATCTGTTGGCAGACAAAGAGATCATTATCTCTTATATCTAGAAAATCCACAAACCTGGATTCATCCATGCTAGAAGTGAATATTGGTGGGTATTTCACAAGGCAGCATTGTCTCCAGATGCCACTTAGCCTGCATATTACTCAGACTGTCTAGTCTGCATAAATTGTCCCATTTATAGAAAGGATTTCTTTCTATTTTATTTGCTATTATTTTAGTTCTTAAGAAACTGCTGGAAAGATATAGGTTAATGCTAACTAACTAATTAGAATTGCAGATTCTAAATCAGTGGTGGGTTACCCCCGGTTCAGACCGGTAGTAAGAATCTTACTTCTTACTACTGCAAGAATTGGTAGTAAAACTAGTGTGAGGCTCCGCCCACTGACCCAGACATCATCAGAGGTGATCTGCATGCAGGCACGATGTGAATTGGTAGTAAAGGTAAATAGAATCCACCCCTGTTCTATATCCATATATTCTGAACTCAGAATAGTAAAAAGACATTTCAAACACAACTGAGTGTTGGCAAAGTAATTAGAAAGACTATGTGACCAGCATATGAAACAAAATCTAATATTCATAACAATCACAGTACTGAGAATCAATCAACTTCTTCCTTCAGCCAATCAGCCTATTCCAAATTCCTTTCAGATTTGGAAAAAGAGCCATAGCCCGCTATCCAATCTATAGAAGTGAATGTCCTAAAAACAGATGTTTCAAGCTTTTGAACAGGAATCTAAGCATGCTGGCTTGAGTCATGTTCAAATATCATATGCATATTACCACTGTTTTTCCAAAGCCCTTATCCTGGTAAAAAACAACATTGGTGATATAGATGCACTGTAATTAACCAGACTGCATGTCAACTGCAGACATCTCTATTGTTCAATTTGGGAGTCACGGAATATATTGAAAACCAGATTTCACAGCTACTCCAGATGTATCTAATCTCCAATTGCAGCAAATAAATAAATCCAGTCAAAACGATGCTACTCAGCAATATGAGCAGCTAAACCAAAAGGAAATATCACAATGACCTTCAAGACTAGGGAAGGACTACAACTAATAAAGGTTATGCATTCAAGAAAACGTGAGAAAGCCTTGGAAAAAGTGGAGAAGAATCCAGAGATCCTGATAATGTTATAAGAACAGCTTATTAAGGCTGAGTTCTTAAACAAATTCTCAATCCTATAGCTTGGTAGTACAAAAATACATTTTCCAGCAGTCAAAGTCTTTTATTATATATATATATATCCTGACACTTATTGATTGCAAGATACTGAAACACACAAAGGTCACATTTATTACATGCAGCTGGGGCTGTATGCTTCCTTACTGTATACAGGTAGTACTTGATTTACAACCATTTATTTAGTGACTGTCCAAACTTACAATTATACTGAAAAAAGTGAGTTATAGCCTGTCTTCATGCTTATGACCATTGGAGCATCCCTTCATGACCAAAATTTGGGCTCTTGGCAATCAGCATGTATTTACAATGATTGTACTGTCCTGGGATTATGTGATCATTCTGACAAGTAAAGTTAATGAGGAAAAGTGAGATTCGCTTAATGACTCTGTGATTTACTTAATAACAATGGGGAAAAGGTAATAAAATTGACCATACTCACTTAACTACTGCCTTGTTTAACAACAGAAATTCTGATCCCAAGTGTGTTCATAAGTCAAGGACTACCTGTACAGTATGTATGTATGTATGTATGTGTATGTATGTGTATGTATGTATGTGTGTGGAATGTTTAAAAAGGTCTAAAAACTAATGAATGGAGATTTCACTGAAAATTAGGCCATGAAACATCTTGATATACGTAGGAAAATCCCTGGCATAAAGAAATATACACATAAAGACCTACGAAAATATTGCAGAATATATATAGACTTTGCAGAAAAATCTTGGTTATATAGGAAAAACCTGCCTTAAAGGAAAAACACACATAAAACCTATGAAAATATATATATATTCTGCATTGTGAACTATGTCACTTTATTACTAAAACCATTAATTTTTAGCATGCGTTCAGAAATACATTTGAAACTGTTATCATCAATTAGCCAGCCACATACCTGTAGTCCTGTAAATGACCACACAGTTTTCATCGTTGTTTGCAAAGTTAGGTTCATGTGGTGCCCAGGCAACATATTGGACAGGAGTTCCATCTATCCAGCTTTAAGACAAGTTAACGTATTATTGTCAATCAGTGTAAAAGCAAAGGCTCCCATTAGAACAGTGTTTCTCAAACTTAGCAACTTTTAAATATATGGACTTCAATTTCCAGAATTCCCCAACCAGCATTCTCCAACCAGAATTCTGAGAGTTAAAATGCATACATCTTAAAGTTGCCAAGTTGAGAAACATTACATTATAATGACATCATGCACCAGAAACCCTACCCTCTGCTGGAAACTTTGAATGGAAACTAATCAAGGGGAGAAGCAATATCGAACTAAGGAGAAATTTCCTAACATTTAGAATAATTAATCAGTGGAACAACTTGGCTACAGAAGTTGTGAATGCTCCAACAATGGAAGTTTTTAAGAAGCTATTTGTCTGAAATAATATAGGGCAATGATTGTGAACCTATGGCACATGTGTCACAGGTGGCACGCAGCGCCCTCTCTGTGGGCACTCAAGCCATTGCCCCAATTCAGCTCCGCCGCGCATGTGCCGGCCACCTGGGCATTGGGTCTCTGCCACACAAGCAAAGGGGGACAGGGTGCATGGGGGGCTGCACGCCCATGCGCAAGGCATGAGCCATGTATGTATGTGCATGGGGCAGGGCCCATGCAAGGGTCTGCATGTGCATCCATGGGGGATACATAAGCAGGGGGTGCGTGCATATTGCATTTTGGGGGTTCAGGTGTATGCGCACGCTTTGGACACTCAGTCTGGAAAAGGTTAGCCATCACTGGTATAGGGTTTCCTGCCTGAGCAGGGGGTTGGATTAGAAGACCTCCAAGGTCTCTTTCAATTCTGTTATTCTCTTACTCCCCACATGGAGTAATAAGGGCAATATGTCATGTGAACTAGTCCAATGTATTGTGTTTTCCTAGATGAAATCCTAATTATCTGTATGAGGATAACAAAACAAGCAAAAAGAAACTCATATGCTGCAATAAAATGCAGTGATCTTTTTGTTTGCTCACCTGGTTACTTTATCAAGGCTCAGTTGCAGTCCAATGTAATAACTAGACACCTGTTCATTTTGTAAGATCTAAAGAATCAAAACAAAAGGCCATCACATATATTTGTAACCTGTGAATTATGTCTCGAGCAAGAATATATTAAGATTTAAGAAGTTATTTTTTGAAAACAAACATCATTCCTTTAAGAAAAAAAAGCAATTAGTGTTGCTAATAATCCAGTTATTGGCTCCTAAAAAATTTTTATGATCCTGTAATCCCTTGATTCAAGATGGAGTCAGGGCAAACTGAATGGAATTGAGCGTTCACTGGCTATTAGCTCCTTAATAAAAGTAGAAAAATATCAGGCAGGGAAATTGGTTGAACACCTCAACTCCAAGCGTTTCTTCTTGTATTCCATAATATGGATTTTTGTAACTTTTAGCAATGGCCCTTGCTTTAATCACAGGCAAACTTGATAAAATTTTAGTCCTTTCTAAAGTACAACTCTGGCAGTTCCTCTTTATCAAACCAGATAAAATCAAGAATCAGATTATTTTAACAATATGATTTCCCCAATTAGGCAGAGAGATGCCTTAAGGAGATTTTCAAAAGAGGATGATAAAGAATGGAATAGAATCTCCTGGTGAGCAGAGGGAGGCCACCAAGGTCTTTTCCAACTTCTTTTTTCTGTTATTCTATTCTGATTAAGCGAAATGGCTTTCTACCGAAGATATTCAATGAAACTGATGTTGGAGGATGAGGATGCCTATAGCATTTTGCCAACTAGATGGGATTGTGGCTGGGGGATCCCCAGCTCATTTTATAATGGAGCTGGTGGAAATGTGGATGTTGAGCCACCAGGAAACCCCCTAGCTTCATCATGGCTCAAGGGGTGGAGAGGGTCCTCATACCTGGCATGGTTCCAAAAATGGAACCCATATGTTAACTGGTGGAAAAGATAGAAGAAAGCTAATGCACATGGAATATAGACCAGCATGTCTGAATTTTAGATCAAGTTGTGAAAATCAAAAGCTGTCCTTCCATACTTTTTCCAGCACTTTTAAAATATTTGGATATGAACAATTGTAGAATAGATACAATTTGTATGCTATTTAAATTTTAATTCACCAATGGGAAAACCTCAGATATACTCAGTTTAGTCCATAATACAGATTTTGTGCCATAAATTTATAAAGAAGGCTATGGTTATTGTAAGAACCACTGTTTGGCAGCCACAGAAATTCCTTAAATAAACCAAAAATAAGGAAATAATGCACATTCATTGTTCTCATATCAGAAATAATAAATGAACGTCTTACATATTTCCAGATAAACTTCCTTTCAGTGTTATCTTCAATGACAAGCAAATCTCCAAAGTTTGCTTTGCAAAATGCACGGGCTTCTTCCATTGGAACTTTATTAGTGTTGAAATAATACTGCTTGTCTTCCTTGATGAGCCAGCCATCACTAGTAAATGGATAATCTATGAGAAATATTATTTATTTATTTATTTATTTATTTATTTATTTATTTATTTATTTATTTATTTATTTTCCACATTTATTACTTAGTATCTTAAGGCAGCCAAGATACACAATACATTTTCCTCTTCCTGTTTTCCCACATCAACAATCCTAGATAGTGAGTTATGAGAGAGTGACTATTCCAGACCCAGACCCAGACAGCTTTCATGCCTAACATGGGACTAGAACGCATAGTCTCCTGGTTTCTAAGCCAGCAGTACACCAAACTGATTCTTATATTCTGCGGTCCCAACCAGCCAATCAGCAAAGAGCCTTTAGTTTATGAAAAGATCTGACAATGTTATAAATGTTATCAATTTCAAGACTCTCATTGGGTGATTAGAGATATTCTCTTTCAATCCAACTTAATTTATAGGATTATTGAGGTGATCAAATTAGGAGACAATCCACCCTCCCCCGTACACTGGAGTGCAAATCATAATATACCGTATTTTCCAGCATATAAGACGACTGGGCGTATAAGACGACACTCCTCAGAGCCATTTAAGGCTCGTCAGAGCCTTATGGGCTGGTCTGCCTGGTTACAGGAGAATGAGACCAGGCGTATAAGACGACCTCCGACTTTTGAGAAGATTTTTGTGTGTTAGAAAGTAGTCTTATATGCAGGAAAATACAGTAATATAAACAGACAAGATAGAATTATGCCTTTTCTTCTTGCATTGCAACTAATAACAGATTGAGACTCTCCAACTTGTTAGGAAATGATAATAGAACAATAGAATAACAGAGTTGGAAGGGACCTTTAAGATCCTTCTAGTCAGCGGTGAAATCTAAAATGCGTTACTACCGGTTCTGTGGGCATGGGTAATGTGACTGGGTGGGTGTGGCCAATTTTTTTTTACTTTTAAAACCATTTTTTACATGTAAAACCATGTTAAAAAATGCTTTCAAAAGGCTCTGACGATCCCAGCTGAGTTGCCTGATCGGCAAGCAACTCAGCTGGGATCGTCAGAGTTTGGATCATCAGCGGCATTTAAAAGAAAAAAAGTTTTTTTCTTTTAAATGGATCTGGCGATCCAAGATGAGTTGCCTGATTAGCAGGCAACTCAGCTGGGATCGTCAGAGCTTGGATCCTCAGTGCCATTTAAAAGAAAAAAAAGGCTCTGATGATCAAGCAGCTCAGCTGGGCATGGGGAGTGGGTGCAGGGATTTTTGCTACCAGTTCTCTGAATTGCCCGCCACCATCGCTACCTACTCGCCTGAGCCAGTCTGAACTGGGAGCATTTCACCCCTGCTTCTAGTCCATTTTCTGTTCAGGCAGGGTCGCCAAACTCATGGCCCATGGGCTAGATGTGCCACATGCTGGCCACCCCTACCCCCAGTTTAGTGAAGGGGAAAAGTAATGATATATCACATGATGACACCAGTGCCCTGTACCATTTCAGATAAAGGGCTGTCCTATCTGTGATGGAACACCATAACTTCTAAAGGCAAGCCTTTCTACTAATTAATTATTCTGTGAGGAGATTTCTTCTTATTTCAAGTTTGCATCTCTCCTTGATCAGTTTCCATCCATTGCTTCTTGTCCTGCCTTTAGGTGCTTTAGAAAATATATTGATTCCCTCTTCTTTATGACAGTCCCTCAAATATTGGAACACTGCTATCATGTCACCCCTAATCCTTCTTTTCAATAGGCTAGACATACCCCATTCCTGTAACCATTTTTCATCTTTGTTGTTCTTCTCTGCACTCTTTCTAGAATCTCAACATCTATTTTTATATCATGGCGACCAAAACTGGATGCAATATTGCAATGTGATCTTACCAAGACATTATAAAGTCGTACTAACACTTCATGTGATCTGGATTCTATCCCTATTAATGCATTTTAGGATTGTTGGCTTTTTCAACAGCTACAACGCACTGCTGGCTTGTATTTAACTGACTGTCATGTGGGATTTCTAGATCCCTGTCTCAGGTACTACTATTGGGCCAAGTGCCACGTAATCAATGCCTGTGCACTTGGTTTTTTTCTTTCCTAAGTTTAGAATCTTATTTTTCTCACCATTGAATTTCATTTTGTTAGATAAGGCCCGTTGTTCAACACTGTAAAGTTCCTTCTGGAACTTAAGCCTTGTCTTTCTAAAGGTTACGTACAGGATTATTTCTTCTGGAAGTGTTTATTCCTTACTGTATTCATTTTGGATAAACTCCTTTTTAATTTGTTTGGAGTTTCTCATTTTGTAGGTTGAGTCTCATAGTATCTAGGCTTGCTTCTTGACCCTTTCCTTTTTCTTCAAGTAGTTTATTTAATTTACATTTGGTCCATGTGTAATTTGGGTCTTCTATGGGCATGAATACATACATAGAACATATTATGCAAATCACAACAGCATCAGTGTTTTTGTCCATGGCCATGTTTTATCCATCATTTTTTTTAAAAATTTAAAGATTCCAAAAATTCAAATTTAAAACTATTGTTCACTAATTTCAGACAGCAGTGCCTCAGCAAAGTGCAACAAATCAATGTGTCAATGTGCAAACTATGATATCATTATGCTGCCTTTACATACTTGTGTCCTACATTTAACACAGGTATGTAAGTAATGGCATTCGCATGAAAATGCCACATGGTCACTTCGTTCTCAAGAAGACAATTTTAGTTTTACCATGAGCAAAGAAACATTTCATCACAACAAGCTATAGAAACGTACTTGGAATGGGTGGCTTAGTTGGTTCTGACTTTAGCTGCACACCTGAAAAAGAAAAGTTAAAGTAAAATCTCAGTTAAAAGGACAAAATGGAATGGAATCATACTTTTATTCTAATTGAGGTGGTGTGCCTTCAAGTCATTGTTTAACCTGTCCCTGCACTTTTTTTTAAGTGGATTGCCATTGCTTCCTTCCTAAGGCTGAGAGATAGTGCTTGTCCAATGTTACTGAGCTGGCTTTCTGTCTTACAGATTCCCAGTTTCCAACTTGGTGCCATTACACCAAACAACCTCTCTTAATTAGTTTAATTATCATAAATTAAATAAATGTTTCAAAAGTGTTTCTTCAGTTATTTAAAAAATGTAATTTTCAAAGACATAAAAATATAACAGCCTTAATGAGTCAAGCAAAGAATTTAGCTAAAACAGCATCCTATCCTCTGCACTGATCAACTAGATGACAATCAAAAGTCCACAAATAGTTACTTTCTTCTGTTGCTGCTCTCTGACAACATTTAATGGGAATTATGCATATTCCACATGACTAGTAGCCATTGACCTTTTAGAAAACACTAAATATTTACAGAGTTTCAACACTCATATCTAGATTCTAACAAAATACCAACAGAATTTCAAAATATCAACAGAATTTCCAGAATTCTTCACCATTTTTCTTTTCACTTAAAGGAAAAGAAATTCCAAATAATGTATTTGGAACTGTAACAGGTATTGTAACAGTTATACTAAATCTTAACATAATTTCAGTGAATATTTGGCTTGGGTCTGTCAAATTTCATAACATGCTGACAAAGAAAAAAAAATGAAAAAGTGGATTGGCTCAATTTAATTACACTGTGATAATAAATGCTACTTGCTCCAAAGTCACACTGTGAATAGATTAATAGAATCAATTCTATTCTAGATTCTATTAATCAGTCCCAGATATTAGCTTCAACTCAATAACTGAACATACGTCTTTAAAATATCAGCCTTAGAAAATTTATTTTGTTATATTTGTTAAACGAGATTTAGGCACATATACATTGATGATTTTTATTTATTTCCACTATATAAACATTTTATTCCTTAATATCAATGAAAGGATTATGCCAGTTCCAAATCTGTCATAATTTTTAAACTCCTTGACGTTCTTAAGTTCCTTGAGGGAAGTGAAAGAGACTAAAGGCATTTTTGAATATGGTAAATCCACTACTATCTCTGATTTCCTCCCATCTTGCCCCATTAAGTTTATATTGCTTGGTCAATAAGTTTTCACCAAGTTATGAAATACCATTAATTAATTTTATTGATTGAAATTTTAAACCAAGATACTAAATGTGCTTTGAAAAGTAAAGACATTGTTATTAGTTACTGATACTAAAAGTCTAAAAGTACTGATGCTATGATTTCACATAATAAAGGAAGTTGTACCTTTCGTAATCTGGCAGATCCAGAAAAATATTTCTTCACAATGTACATCATTCCAATACATACTTTCTGGATTTATCTCTCCACAGTGTTCTATTCCATTATAATTATTGGGTTCTCCATATCCCCAGTTGATATAACCTAGCTAATATAGAAATATGGAATATTAATTTGTTGAAAAAATACATTTTATGATGCAAAATTCAAACTATGTAAAAAGTTCCCTATTACAGAGTCAGAAAACTGGACAACCTAAGCAAACATTGCTTACGCTGACAGGCAGTGACTCTCTAGAGCACGGGTTGCCATCACATGACATATTGCGAGGTTTTTTTTTTCTTTCGTGGATCTGGGGTGGGCATGGCCTGCGTGTGACATATCCGGCCACCAGTTTGACATCCATGCCAGAGCTTTAGATTGGAGTTTTTAAATCTATATTTGTGGTTTCAGGTTTAATATTGTTGTTTTTTTTTTTAGCTAAGCAAGTGTTCTGCCATTGAGACAATCAATTGCAACAATTAAGGAAATCTAATTTCTAAGGGATACTTTTGGAGAATTCATTTTGCTTGAATTTTTAAGATGTTAATGATATCATTTCTCCATCCACAGACTATAGGGCTGGGCAATCTTGTTAGCTTATTTGCTTGCTTGCTTGTTGGTTTGTCTCTTAGGCTTGATAGATTTTTATCCCACCTTTATTATCAAATTGGCAAACATATAATGTTCCTTCTTCCTCCTCCTTTCTCCCAGCAACAACGCTGTAAGGTGAATTGGGCTGAGAGAAAGTGACCAAGGGTGGCCCAGGGTCACCCAGCTGGCTTATCTATTTAAGGAGGAACTAGAATTTACAGTCTCTCCTGGTTTCTAAGTGAAACTGTCATTTCAATTGAAGGCCAGGTTTTGTTATCACCATTTATCACCATTATTTGTTTTATTGTTTTATAATCCAGTTTTATTATTTGAGAAACAACACATCCAACACACCTTCCTCCTCCTATTTCCCCAGTAATAACAATAACCCTATGAGGTGGGTTTGGCTCAGAGACTCAGAGACTTTTGGCTGAGTGGCCCAAGCTGGTCATTTTCAGCTGGTCATTTTATTATGACCATCTTTCTTTGGCCACTGAAGGACTGATGCAGTCACATTGCCAGAAAGGGGCATAACAGATATTTTTGGCTTTGGTTTTTACATTGTGTAGGGTGGGTTGGGATAAAAGATATTCCTTTATATGCCATAGAATATCTGGATAAATACACAAGCAAACTAACCTTCTAGAGGTTTAATACTTATTTATTTAATTGAAAAATAACTGAATGTGCTCCTTTGGCAACAAAATTTGGCAATGAGATTTCTGGAGGAAGATAGCTATATTATGGAGATCAGCAAATCATTCAATTCTGATCTAAGGCATTGAGTTTCGTGATGAATCTTTTACCTCAATTAGTGAACAAGGCTTCTTCAAGTTGTCTCCCTTTTTTTGTTCCCCCTGATGGTAGATGATCTCACTCAGCAGCTTCATGTAGATGTTAAATAGGAGTGAGAAAGTAATGAGCCATGCGGGAGCAACCATAGACTGGACCTCTCACTTACTTTCAACCCTGATTGGGACTGATCTTGGAGAAAGAAGTCAAACCAGCACAAAACTGCATGCCCAGCCTCACATCTGGCAGTTGGCCCAAAAGAATATTATGATCAATGGTATTGAAGGCTTCTGAAAGGTCAAGGAGAGCAATGATGGGTGCGCTCACCCGATTCTGCTCTCACCAGAGATCAATGCAATATTCAATATTGTCCGGTGCAATATTTCAGTGCAACATTCCAGATTCCTTATTTTTTCAACTCAATTCCCCAGTCTACTTTGCCAAAGCATATTTTTAAAAAAACAAACAGGAAGAATACTGCTGAGAAAAAAGTTGAAATCACTCACTGGTGAATCATCACTCCATTTAAACCCATCCTGTGGGTTTAAATAATTTAAACCAATCCAGTAATTGAAACTGTTGATTCCAGAGTTCCTATAACATAACACAAACACAGATAAAAGCAAGGGTTTTAAAAAGTGAGATAGATCCTACACTATGGTTGATTTCCCTTAAAATCTGAAAAAGTCTGAACATTTCTGAAAGAATAAACTAATAAATGCTTTTGATAGGTAGACTCGCTACATAATGGAAATGCAAACTAATTTTCAAATGTTCTTTTTTGCCTTTTAAAATAATGTTAATATGTATATTACCATCATATAAAGAAGGAATGGGATTTGGATCATGGCCCACCATCTACCGGCAAAAAAGGAGAATAGTGAGAGTGTCAGAATATAAAAGGACAGCCAGAAGAAAAGAAAAATAGATGGATGCCAAACAAAAAGGAAAGCTAGGAATTCTTTCTACTTTGGGATTACTCCATTTCCCCAACTGACAAGTATTCCAGTTCCAGATAAAAAATTCCTTGGGAACCTGATCTTCAGGAGGAAATAAAATTAATCATCTTAAAGAGAATGAGTTACACCAGGGGCGTCAAACTCGATTTCATTGAGGGCTGCATCAGGGTTATGTTTGACCTCAGGGGGCATGGCCAGCTCGATGTCATTCATGTCAGGGGTGCCTGTGGAGGCCTGAGCACTCTGCCAGCAAAAAACAGGCTCCCAAACTCCATGTGTAATCCTCGCAAACTCCGTATTCGCTGGCAGAGGCACTGCGGGCTGGTCCTTTGAAGTTTCCAGGGTGGTTCCGTGGGCCAGATCTAAGCATCCCTTGGGCCAGATCCAGCCCGGGGCCTGGAGTTTGACACCTCTGTGTTACATGCTATAAAGTTAGTGTCCGGCCCTAATATTTAATTCAATGTTTCTCATTTTGGAACTTTAAGATGTTTGGACTTCAACTCCCAGTATTCTCCAACCAGCTAAACCACATAATTTAATGTTGCCATATTTGAAAAACCCTAATTAGATTGTTTTGTCACTTTATTTCAATTCTTAGAATCTCCAGCATAGTACTAAGCAGTGATATGTGGGTTAAGATGTGTGAATTCCAGAATTCCTTCCTTATTGTCAACAAAATGTATGGGTTATGGTTCAAAGGCATTTTGATTATGTTCCTAGAATGAAAGAGTTTAGATTGTAGGGATATATCCATAGACTCACCGCAAGTAATTCTGCAGCATATTGGATTCTTTCATACTAAAAATGGAAGCCAGATCTCCTCCAATTGCTAAACAGAAACTCCGAGAGTCTGCCCATGACCTCTTGCCATGGGATAAGAAAGCCTAATGACAATACATTATTTTGCAATTAAGCAGGAAAAAAATGTGCACATGATAAATTGAGAAGTATGTCATTAGCAAAGCATGGTAATGGTAACGATACTGACAAAATCACCAAAATCACAACAATATTACAACTCATTATTTCATCTCCATTTTTTCTACTTCAGAAAAAATGGAAAATGTCCCCACTGCTAGCTAGCCCTGAATTAAACTGCTTTTTAAATGACTTCTAAATTGCTTACAGCTAATAATGGGGGACTCCACTGAGTTTCCCATGGATGGAAATGAAATATGATATTTATTTTATTAAATTTAGATTCCATCCATTTTACTCACAAATGGCAATATCAATACAATATAATAAAAAACACAGTTTTTAGTAAAACAATGTATTCACATTGAGCATAAACATCTGGTGACTTTGTGGGCATGTAGCCTTTTTGTCAACAATACAAAAGAAGTTCACCAATGCCTTCTTCCAAAATATCTTTCTCTGATAATCTCCTATCCGTTTACAAAATAATTCCAAGCCTGCTTAATTTTAGCTGAGTAAACCAAGGTTGTCATATCTAGTGAGACAGTTTCAAAAGAAAGACCCAGAATTGTACTGAATTGGTAGGATTTCTCTCAAGAGATGTGGGACTGAGCAAAACACTGCTACATCTATCCTATAGATGGAAAATGAAAGAAAAGATGCAATTATAAGATTTGCATACATTTGGCGTCTCAGTAAGTGGCAGACTTAGCTCTAGTCCCCAGTGGAGGGGAATCAACCTTGTCAAGATGACAGTCAGAGCTATGCAATCCAAACCCTGCCCTTTTTATGGTTTCACACATGTGAAAAGTGATGGGGCTTTCATTGTCTCTCTGGGGCAATCTTGGGGCAATCTTGACTCTCTGCCTCTGCCTCTGCCTCTGTCTGTCTGTCTGTCTGTATGTCTCTCTCTCCCTCCCGCCTCACACACACACACAAATGCACACATACCAGTGCTAGTTTCAGAAGTTATATTGTTGAAGTTCTATGTTTTAATCAGTGATTGGATTCAATTTTTTTTACTACCAGTTCTGTGGGCGTGGCATGGTGGGTGTGGCATGGGATGGCTTGGTGGGCATGGCAGGGGAAGGATACTATAAAATCTCCATTCCCTTCCCACTCCAGGGGAAGGTTACTTCAAAATCCCCATTTCCTCCTAATCAGCTGGGACTCGGGAGGCAGAGAATAGATGGGGGTGGGGCCAGACAGAGGTGGTATTTACCAGATCTCCAGAACTGGTCAAAATTTCTGCTACCAGTTCTCTAGAACTGGTCAGAACCTGCTGAATACCACCTCTGGTTTCTATTTTGGCAGGAGTCTTTGATAGGAGACCAGAAGGAAGAAAGACAAATAAAGTATATCATGGTTGTTATTGTGGCAGGAACTTTTTTTTATCCTTCTAGAAGGCAAGGCAAATTACTGCCATATTGTTGTTAAAAAGATTACATGCAACATCCATGAAGTACCAGGAACTGAGTTTAGCTTTCCTTATGTCATATATTCTACAGAGAAGGGGCATACTTTGAAGCACATATTCCTTTCTTCACTTGTTACCCAGCCTTCAGGACACTGAGGGGCAGGTGTTGTAGTTGGTATCGGTGGAGGGGTCACACCATCAGCAAAGCGCTTACAAATAAACTTTGTCCTGGTCTCACATTTCAGAAGGTCCCATAATCCAGCTGTAATTCCAGTTGTCATTGCAACACAGCCTGGCAGCCGACCTTCAAGATAGATCAAACAATAAACAGGTCTGTGTTATTTAAAGTGAGACATCTGATTCAAGTTAAATACTTAGTTGCCTCTTGATTTATTTTACTTTAACTTCCCAAACCATTTCCCCAAAGGTTGCTATCGTTTTTTTAAAATTTGAGATTATATTGTTCGTAAAGACTAATAAAGAAGGAAAATTATTTCTGAAGAATATAACTTTTTGCCAAATTGGCATTGTGCCAGGCTTAGATTTGTTCTCCTTGTCTTCAACAGAACAGAAAAGTAGAAATCTGAGTGAAAATCTTTCAAAATATTGCTCATTAATTCATTTTTTGATTTAATCAGATTAAGAGACAATTCTAAGAAAGCAAGTAATTAACAATAAACTGACCAATTACATAAAATGACCTAAGGAAACAAATTTTCAGAAAAAATGTTTGTGTGACAGAGAAAAACAAAGAATGTATCCTTAGACTTCAGTGAGATCAAGATATTAAATGAGAACTTTATTAAATGCAATAGGTTAGAGAAGAACCATCTCTAAGTGTTAATTATACGTACCTGGCATTTCTGAATTCCAGTGAGTGAATTGGATTGGTTGCCCATTGGTCCACTTGAATGTTCCTTTTTCTTGTATGTCAGAAAGACCAATCCAGATGTAAGGTTCAGGCCTGAAGCCAACCAAACTGGTCAGAAAAGCTTGTTCATATCTGTACAAAGGAGATAATTGACAATATTTTTGCCAATTTTATCAGTTTTGCCAATATTTGTCATAGTGTGCTACTGTCGGTGTCCAAAATTATTTCTAAATTACATATTTAAGAAAATCAACCCAGACTGTTCTTTGAAGGACAGATATTGAAGCTGAAGCTGAAATACTTTGAACTTCCCACAAAATGGGAAGAGAGGACTCATTGAAAAAGATGCTAGATAGTGTCATCAACACAATGAGCATGAATGTGGGAAGACTCAGGGAAACAGACAGCGGAGGGCAGAGGGACCTGGGGTTCTGTGGTCCATTGGGATCGTGAAGAGTTGGGTATGACTTAGTGACTGAACAACAAAATTTCATATTTATTTAAATTTCAGTAATGTTTTTAGATGATTTATTAGAAAGGGAGCATGTTCACTGCTATAGACCTATTCTCTGGTTGTCAGCAGAGAATTGCCTGAGTATAGTGATGAGTAGAATAAGTTTCTCTCGGATACTGTAATAGTTGTGTTTGAAATGGAAATAGGAATCACAAAGTCCCTGGGAGTAAACAATTTCCTGCCACCCACACAAGCAATAATCCAGACCAGTACAACCAAAAGGCTATTAGAATGGCTCCAACATTTGGAAAGTGTTTTATCAATCTGAAATTAATGCTCCATCCTAAGTGGAATAGATCACACCCATAAAACAGGAATTGCCTATTTTTTTCCCTCCTTCCCTTTGAAGCCTCTTTATCCTTGAAAAATTGTTCCTGTTAGGTGGAATAGTTTTAGATATTCCCTGTCTTTAAATTTAGTTAAATATTGCACCAAAGCTAGTCTCAACAGAGTTGTATATACTTTTAGCTTGAATATCTGTTACTTTACTCATTATTTCCAACTATCTAAACTTATATTTGGTCATGAAGACTGGGCATATTGAAAGTTGAAGCAGACTACAAGTCTGCAGCACAAATGTATTTTTTCAGAAGACACTGGAAAAATATATAATTAGCACTCTTTAAATAAAACCATTTTAAATCAATGTTTATTACCTATTTTCAACATAAGCTAAAGTAGCCCCATTATCTGTACACTTTTGACCCGCTTGAGCAAATGATGCAAATGTATTTCCAATCATGTAGCAGTATAAATAGTATCTTTTCCAGCCCTGGAAAGAGAAAAGAATGAAACCCAACCATATATAAGTAGCCTTTTTGCTATACCTAGGCTGCCCTAAACAGCATTGGGTAAAGATTCACTTTAACCATTACTTAAATTTGAAGGATAGCAGGCAAAGATTTCAAGGGCACAGATTTTAATAACACAGTTTTATTACAGACACTATAAAAAACTTAAATGCGTCAGAAAAGCAGCAACTCTACATTTATCTAATCCCCCCTCTCTCTTTCTCTCACCTTCAAAGTTCAAACCTGACATCCCTTTTCCCTGTCTGTATACTTTAACAGAATAACAGACTAAATCATATCTCACGAGGAAGGGTGATTAATATCTCAGCATTGTTATTATAACTGACTCATCGGATCTCATGCTCTTTGCTCTGACCTTCCTCCTTCCAGTTTCACGGTATGCATGCATTCTATGTTCTTTCTTTTTTTAAATGTGGAGGATCACAAGAAAAATATGTTGAGAACTTATGTTTTTGAAGCAAAAGCAATAATCAGCTTAGAGGGTGAAAATTCAGACAGATACAAAAACAATTCTGCTAAATACTTCCTTAAATGAAATATTAGGTACGAGCTTAATCAATGAAAAGCCACTTTGTACTTTGTACTCTTGGGATATCCCAACTGTTGTTATGGATATATTATTAAAAGGGATATTAAACTCATAGAACATATTATCATGTAAGAAATAATATTTGTCCTGTTTCTGCTCTTTTTAAAAATATTTCAGTCCAAATCTCCTGGGAAAATATTTTTGAGGATATTCACATTTTGAAATAGTTTTAATATTATATAAATTATTGGTTTCTCCCCCATTTTAAATTAATTGCTTTTACAAGTATGCATCTTTGCACTTTTCTTTTAAGGTTATTTGTTTTATAGCAATAATATAGGACATTATATTGAATCCAAAACATAGAAGACAGAATTTTAAAATTCCTTCCAGCAATCTGGAATATCAGCACCTGAGCACATAAAGATGAATCAATAATCAGATGATTTTTTTTAGTTTTGTTCCATTTTCATACTTACTGAACAAATTACACAGAACCAGGAAGAGTAACTACTTAACACTTCAATCTCATCAATTTTCAACTTACTTTTGCGCATCCTTCATCAATTATATCCTTTTCTGGTGCTTGTTTTAAAGGTTTCCTTTTGCAAATGTATCCATATTCCATTTCACAAGGTTCATCTGCCCAATACCCATCCTGTGTTCGGCAAAAGAAGAAGAAAATATCAGAATTCCTCTATCATTTGTCAATGAGATATGTGGACTGTCTCTTCAGGACTTACGGCTTGACTTCTCTCTTTATGGCTCACCCAGCTGAATTGTTTTGCTGACAGTCCCTAATATTTCTTAGCCATAAAATCCCATATATATACATGTAGGTCTTTGGTTATTCGGGTCTTCTCCCATGTAGAATTGGAAATATCTTGGCGATGTTTTGACAAAGTTTCATCGTCATCTTCAGGCTGGTGTTCTCGGCTTCGTGCTCTCTACACGGGAGAAGACCCGAATAACCAAAGACCTACATACAAACACCCGCGAAAACCTCAGAAAACATATATATATATATATATATATATATATATATATATATAAATATAAATATATAAATATATAAAGGATATATCAGTTGTAATATAATTTATTTTTCTTGATTTTATAGAAATAATATTTTTATTACTAAGGAACTAAGGGAATTTATAGTAACAAATTAAAGAAATAAAATAAATCACAGCTCTTAAAACTACACTTGTGTAGTGATATCAGAACTGGTGCAGATTATAGATTCCATTAATAAATTAAACCTCATGCACTTTTGCCCAGTGCGGGTCTACCATAGCTTGTTGGTTCTTCTGCAGGATACTGTCTTAAAGTAAGGCAAAACTATTATCCAATTATCTCAGTATTCTCTTAATGACAAGATAGCTTTTCCAGCCTTATTTTAGAGATGTCAGGGAGCAAATTTGGGACCCTTTATATGCAAACATGAGCTATAACCTCAGTTAATATAAAGAAAGGTGGGAAGTAATTATCTAAATTATTTATTATTTCATTATTTATTTATTATTTATTTAAAGTTAATGTGGAAATTAATATGTAGTAGTGCAGATCTTTAAAAAAATTTTTTTAAAGCTGTTGCTCTGTTTCTATTATCCTTATTCAGTCATTTCTTCAATATTCCTGGTCAACTTGAGGTACTAACATTGAGGATTCACCATGTACAATAGGTTTAATAATAGTAATAGCACTTAGACTTATATATCACTTTAGAGTGCTTTACAGCCCTCCCTAAGTATTTTACAGAGTCAGCATATTGTCCCCCACAATCTGGGTCCTCATTTTATCCACCTCAGAAGGACGGAAGGCTGAGTCAACCTTAAGTCTGGTGAGATTTGAAGTGTCAAATTGCAGGCATCCGCAGGCAGCAGAAGTAACCTGCAGTATTGCACTCTAACCACTGCACCACTGTGCCACATAATAAGCTTAAAATATTGTCTCCATTCAATTAGTTCACTATATATATAGTAGTCAAGTATTAAGATGATTCTAACAATATTTAATTAGAATATAGTGAAGATGTCAAAACCTCATTTACCTTTCCTTTCATGACCACACAGTCTTCTTGCCTGTTATTAGCATGTGTTGGCTGGCCACGGAACCATTTGGTATATGTAACAGGAGTCCCATCTGACCATTCAAAGAACATTTGAATCTTGAGATCATTCAGACCAATCCATAATTCATCACTTGATTCTGATTCATTGCAGGTAAACAAAAAGTATATCAATATTTTCAACATCTATGCTGCAATAATTTTTTTCTAAATAATCAATCTTCTACTAATGTTTTTATTGTTCATAGTTTACTTTGCATTTTAGTGAATGTTTTAGTGTGCTTGTTTAATGTGATTTTAGAATGTTGCAAACTATTTTGGAAGAATGAGTTTAAAGGATATTATGCACATTTTTAAAGTTTTAAAAAAGAAATAAAATTAAAACAATGTAATTTTTTCCACAACCCATATCAATCATGGATGCTATCTCCTGTATTGCGGTCCCCTGCTGATTATGGAAGGTCATTTAAGTCACTTTCTTCAACCTGGCATATTCCAGGTGTGTCAGGATTACAATTCTCAGAACTCCCAGTCAGTGAGATCAAGTCACCCACAAATGGTCTCAAGTATACAGGTTTCCCACTAACTGTTTCCTTCCACCTTTGGGTTATATGCAAGGACATCCACAAGGAGATCAAGCATTGTCAATCCCAGTAGGTAGACCAGACCAGGAAATCAACTCCACAGGAAGATAAAAACTAATCTTATTGAAATAGTCTTGGAAGTCTGGTATTGCTGTACCCCTTCTTTCTTCTTTTAGTTCACTAAATCAGGAATGTCTCTGGCTGAGCCATTTGCAAATGTTATCTTTTTGTTCTGGGTTTTTTAAAAAAAAATACTTGAAATCCTTTTGCCTGCATGACTTCATCAAGATCATCTTCTTTATTCTCGGCAAGCATTGCCCATTATGAACAATGAAACACATAGTCAGATTAGAGAAAAGTTGTAAGGCTGTGTTACTGCCTCTCTCATCCTGCCAATCAGTTCTCATTCCTGTGGATTAAATAATCTTTGCCTCACAAGTGGTACATAAGGAATGGTTTCAATGAAACACATCCTCCACTGTACAGCACTGAAATATGAAGGGATTGCTTTTCAGTAATAATTTTACTGTATTTCAGAAATGCCTTGTGCAGATATTTTTTATATTAATCAATCATTAAACAAGAGGAGATAACTTTAAAATGTCCTACATAGAAGAGTAGCCAGTATAATCTGACTCTATGCCAGAATATAACAGGTGTTTCCTTTCCATGGGGCTAAAATACTATGAATAAAATGTCATGTACATATGATTTCCTTAGATTTGTACAAAATCCAAAAGAGCAGAGCACATTATACTATTTGGCTTCCTGCTCTTACTGTCATTTTGATTGCTGTCTCATGACAGAGGTACTGCTTTTTGAATTCCTGAAATTTTCACATGGTTTTCCTATTTGCTTTCACGCCCCTGTCCCTACACATCCTATTACCAACAATAGAGATATTATGGTGCAAGAAGCAGAATCCTTTTCTCAAGTGTGGAACATTGTGGTCTATTCAAAATTCTCAACATTCACTTTAACTGAAACAGTTTCTAGATTTGAAACACATAACAAACAAAAATATTTTTTTGCAACCCACTATGCTGCTCATATATATAGTTATGCTGCTCATATATATAGAAGTCCCACAGGTTTGATCTCCCTGAGGGAGGCCAAATATGTCCAGTATCTAATCTTCCCAAGGAACATCGTCTTCCAAATTAAAAGTTCTGCATCATATACATCTTAATCTGTAACTTGCATTAACTATGGAACTATGGAACTTCAATATTTGCCTGCTGCTTCTTCTGTATTACTTATTTTGCTCCTACCAGTGAAAAAACTTCATTGGTTGAGCATTAAATCCCCATTTAACATATATTTTAAAAACCAAAAAAGCTAGCAGCTTTGAGCAAAACCAAATAGTCTAGTTGCCATGAAATATTTAGACCCATTTAGTAGTGGTTCCTCAAAAAATCTAGGCTAATTTTTTGTCCTCCGGCCATTTAATATCTGATGCTTTGAGCTCACATGCAGGAGTTGAACTTGTGACCTTCTACATCCACAGGATGAGTTATACTAATGAATAACAATTCCTCCCTTCTAATTCCCCAAAGATCACTAGGCATTGCTTGCCACACCTTCAAGCAAAGCTTTCTAATCATGGTGTATGGATTGGATAATGTGCATGTGTTTAATAAAACCAATAGACTAAATATGCAACAGATTGACTTGAAAATGCAACAAAAAGCAAAGATTTATTCAACTGCCAATTGAAAATTCAAACTTTGACTGCTACTTCCTGTTCCTAGAGTTCTCAGACTAGTATTTCATAGAAAATAAAATCTGTATTTTTTATTCTCCAAGTTCTTCTTCAGTTGGATAAGGACAAGGTGCTTTCAATTTTTCTTTCAAAAGAAAACAGTAGTGAAATTCTCAAGAGTGGAAATAATGCTCTTGAACTTATTTGCTCTCTCTCTCCCCCTTCTCTCCCTCTCTCCCTCTCCATCCCTCCCTCCCTGCCTCCCTCCCTCTCTTCCTCCCTCTCTTTCTCTCTCTCTCCCTCTCTCTCTCTCTCTCTCTCTCTCTCTTTCCATGTGAATACATAGTCTTCCTGATTCCACACAGGAATTAAGTCCCAAAGGAAAACTTTTCATGGAACTGGAAAATCCAGGCAGGCCCAAATTTTGCAAAATGTTGGGAAGTTATATAACAGAAACAGTGACACCAGGGCCAGAATTCTTCACCAGCTCTAATAATAAAGTTAAACTATCCCAACAAGCACCCTGAGAATAAGACATAAGCAGAAAGACTTCTTTTGCAGGGAAAGAAATTAGATCAGATTTCCACCTAACCTGACAATGTATGCTCCCTCAAACCACAGGACTAATATCATTCCCACATTCATGAACATCTGTAGAATCAATGCATCTGTTCTCAAAGATAGGAGGAAGCACGCATACAGATGTTTTCAGAAAATCCTATAAAAGGGCTGAATTCACAATTAAAATTCTTAATGTCAATAGGTCTTAATCATTTAGCAAGATGTATGAAACTTGCATTGTCAAAATAAACCACTGCTGTTACTTTCAACTAAACCAACCATGTTTTTAGAAAGGGTTGAACATTCACAAAACCCCATACTGATACTCACTGTACCCAAGCACAGAAATAATAAAACTGTACTCTTCCACGTTATGGATGCTTGCCAGGTCGCCACCTTCTTTTCTACACAGACTAGAAGCATCTTGCCAGGAAGTAGTTTGTCTGCGAATCTTATAACATTGACCCACATAAAATATCCATCCTTCAGGGCAATCAGCCAGTATATCAGAATCTGAAAAACATCACAACATCAACAATTGATAATTGCTTATTAAACCTCTGCTTAGACTAGATATTTGTTGAATTGAGCTTTATTGATTGCAATTATATGGCTGCCCACCTCAACCAGATGGGCTGGTTGAGGAGGGGCCTTTGGTGCTCTCCGGCCAATAAAGACTTCTATTCTATTCTAACGTGCTTCCCTAGATCAGGAAGAGGTAGTTGCATTCTTTCACACTTCCTGCTTCTGATTTTCTTCCATTTAAACTGATAATTATAAGGTACTCTAACAAAGGCGTTGTTCTTGAAACAACTTTAGCCATAGTGGGATGTGTTTCAGTTTCACATAATGTAGTCTGTAAACTTAAATATTGAAATTTTCTCATTATATTAATGTAATAACTGTATAAGTAAGCCATGAAAAAGTTCTTGCATATATGATTTTTACCTTTCTGCATATCTTTTTTCTTTTGGTGCAGCTGAGCTTGAAAGGGAGAAACTGCCAACATACATTCTGATTTGCCAACTGCTGTCGCAATCTTGTTTCATTTAAAATCAGGTTTTTAAAAATGCTATAAATATTTCTTAAAATATTAAAACGTAGCATCCTTTGATTTATGTTTAATAAGTTATCTTTAATAAGTACAGATTCTAAAAATAAATTGCTCAGTATATTACATGAAAGTATGTTTGTGAATATATGTACACACAGACACACACAAACAGACAGAAACAGAGGGCATATCCGTACTGCATTTTAAAACTACTTTGGCCTTATATTCATGATTACCTGGTACTAAACTGCCTTTAAAAAATCCTGTCGGGAGTAGAAGACTTACATTATATTCAGACCAGAGACATAGCAACTCATTGGACATCTTATTATCCTAGGATAGCAAATTCAATGACTTTTCTTCCTCTGGAAGGTCTACTGACTATATATACCTTTCCTTATTTCATATATTTACCAAATTAAATTGAGGGTAGATACACAAACTGAAAAAAAAGTCAAAATGCATACACATACAGGCTAATAACAAACTTTAAAATATAGCTCACTAAGTCCTCGCTTACTAAGAATAATTGGGACTGACAACTCCATCACTAAGTGGTGCAATCATTAAATGAAACATCATGTGATCATGCCTACTTATGATGTCAATTCCTGCTGCAGTTGTTTATTTATTTATTTATTTATTAAATTTATATACCGCCCTACTCCCAGACGGGACTCAGGGCAGTGAACAGCCAAAATAAGATACAATAATATAAAAGTTAAAAGTCATTTAAAACAAATTAAATAATTTGGCTCAAACAGTTTAAAAATCCAATTGTAAAAATATTTAAAACCCAATATAAAAGGAGGTTAAGCCAGACCAGCTTGTTCAAATAAAAACTTCTTTAAGGCGTGGCAAAAAGTACGCAGGTCCTGTAACCTCCTTATCTCAGGGGGGAGCTCGTTCCAGATGGTAGGTGCCCCCACAGAGAAGGCTCTCCCCCTGGGGGCCACCAGTCGACACTGACCGACGGCACCCTGAGGAGCTCCTCTCTATGGGAGCGGACTGGTTGGTGAGAGGCTGTTTGTGGCAGAAGGCAGTCATGAAGGTACCCTGGTCCTAAACTATGGAGCGCTTTGAGGATGGTAACCAAAACCTTGAAGCGCACCCGGAAGACCACTGGGAGCCAGTGCAGCTCGCGCAGGAGGGGGGTCACATGGGAGCACCACGTCGCACCCATCACCACCTGTGCGGCCACATTCTGGACCAGTTGGAGCCTCTGGGTGCTCCTCAAGGGGAGCCCCATGTAGAGAGCATTACAGTAGTCCAGGCATGAGGTGACGAGGGCATGAGTGACTGTGCGTAACAAATCCTCATCTAGAAAGGGATGCAACTGGCGGATCAGGCGAACCTGATAAAAACTCCTCCCGGCCACAGCCGTCATATGCATATAGTGGGGTAGCTGAGTGTCATCAGCGTACTGATGGTACTTCACCCCAAAACCACAGATGATCTCACCCAGTGGCTTCACATAAATGTTGAACAGAAGGGGCGAGAGGACCAATCCTTGCGGCACCCCACATACAAGGGGCCTCGGGGTCGACCTCTGCCCCCCTGACAACACAGACTGCGACTGGTTGGAGAGAAAGGAGGAGAACCACCGTAACACAGTGCCCCCCCACTCCCAGCCCCTCCAACCGGCGCAGCATGATACCATGGTCGATGGTATCAAAAGCCCCTGAGAGGTCTAATAGGACCAGGACAGAGGAACAACCCCTGTCCCAAGCTACAGAGATCATCCACCAACGTGATCAATGCCGTCTCCATGCTGTACCTGGACCTGAAGCCCGACGGGAACGGATCTAGATAGGTCGATTCATCCAGGTACCGAGGCAGCTGTCGCGAACCACACTCTCAACAACCTTCGCAACAAAGCGAAGGTTGGAGATGGGACGATAATTTACCAACATTGCCGGGTCCAGGGAAGGTTTCTTGAGGAGGGGCCTCACCACCGCTTCCTTCAGAGTGGCGGGGAAAACATCCTCACTCAAGGAAGCATTTATAATCCCCGGGAGCCAGCCTTGCGTCACCTCCCGGGAGGCCAGCACCAACCAGGAGGGACACGGGTCCAGTAAACATGTGGCTGCGCTCAGACTGCTCAGTATCCTGTCCACGTTTTCCAGAGTCACAGAGTCAAACTCTTCCCATACAATATTCTCAAGGCCTGCCCCAGTCACCTCCCCTGGATCTACCCACTTGGAGTTAGAGTCCAGCTGTCCCTGAATCTGAGCGGTTTTGTCATACAGATATTGTACAAAATCCTCAGCTCTACCCTCCAAGAGATCCTCCCACGCCCCCTGTTGGAGCAAGGAGCGGGTCACCCTAAACAGGGCGGCTGGGTGATTATCTGATGATGCAATAAGAGTGGAGAAGTAACTTCTTTTCTCCGCTTTTATCGCCACTAGGTAATTCTTAATATGAGCTCTTACCAGTGTCCAGTCGGATTCAGAACGACTAGCCCTCCAATTGCTCTCTAGGCGTCTTGTTAAGCGAGTTGTTGTTAAGTGAATCACTACATATTATTATGTGTATTATCACCTGACTGACTTTGACTTCCTGCCAACTTTTCTATTGACTTTGCTTATTGACAACTCACAGAAGATAAGTCTTCAAATTAGAATCACATGACTGCAGAATAGCAATAGCTATAGCACTTACTCATATACCACTTATCAGTGCTTTACAGCCATCTCTAAGCAGTTTACAGAGTCAGTATATTGCCCCCAACAGTCTGGATCCTCATTTTACTGACCTCGGAAGGATGGAAAGCTGAGTCAATCTTGAGCCAGTGAGAATCGAACTACCGAACTGCTGGCAGCCGGCAGTCAACAGAAGTAGACTGCAGTGCTGCATTCTAACCACTGTGCCACCATGGCTCTTTACAAAAGAATGCTGTGATCATCATAAATATGCAATCATAATTTGGGCACTTAGAGCCAAGTGCCCAAATTATGATCATGTGACTATAAGCCACTGCGACAGCTGCAACTTCAAGGACCAGACATACATTACCATTTTTAATGTCGCTATAACTGTAGGAGATGAACAGGCTGAGCCCAAGGGAGCGGGTCAAACACAGCATCAGTCTTGAGTCCTTTCATGCCCACAAGAGATCTAAGTCTAGCCCTGTTTGGATTCCAATGACTCTTATCTATCAGCTATTTGCCTTGATTATTGGTAGTTCAGATTCTTGTAAAGAGCATAAGGTGGCAATAAACCTGTATATTCTTTCAAATGCCTAGACTTCTTGATTTTCCTGTGCTTGACAGTAACTTTGAATGGTGGCCGAACAAGTGGTTGGTAAGAGAGTATTACTTGTAAACATTATTACTACCCTGTTGGACTCTTCCAAAGCTGTTTTAGCATTAATGCTAAAGTGACATAGCAGCTGTAATATCAGCCTTCGAAGTAGAAGGTTTCTAATTACAAAACCAAGAGAAATGTATGCAAATCTTAAATTATTTATAAAAGAATTATACAACAATATTTAGTTATTTTTATTTGTCTGAGCTATTCTGTGCTAATAAATTATTATTTATTTCTCTGGGTATGAGAATATATCTCCAGCATTGCATTGTTCCATGTATTTTTGAGTTATTAGAAAAACCATGAACTTGTATAACATTTGACTTTTTTAAAAAGAAAATCCATGGAAAAATAGGAAGCTCAGTGGGAAAATATATTCTTTTTTTAAATTATGCAGTATTTTGAAGCAATCCCTTTCCTTTTACAAGGCAAGTGTTAGAGCTGGACCTGAGGGGGTCTACAGAGTTTCGGAACGGCAGAGTGAGTCTGAGGGTCAGGGCAGGAGGAGAGGGGGAGAGGGTTTAGAAAGGGTGCCAGGGGAAGAGGTGAAGGGCCAGTCCATCAGCACAGCGGGCGGGAGAGGCAAATATGGCCGGCGTAGGAGGCTGTATCAAGTTCGGGGAGTACACACCCACTGCGAGTGGTGGCATGCTCCAACCCCCATGGGGCTTCCTGTAACCCTGGTTGCACAAGCCTCAGGGCCCGAGCCTTCGGCTGATGTTGTATAATGTCAAGTCTGCTGTAACTAAAGCCCCCCTCATTCATGATCTAATTCAGGAGGGGAGTGTTGACCTGGTGGGGATTATGGAAACCTGATTGGGCCAGGAGAGGGGGGTTCTCATCGTTGAGATGTCCCATCAGGTTTCCATGCATTTCATCAGCCGAGGGCCCAGGGGAGGGGTGGAGGGGTAGTATTGATTATTAAGGAAAATCTGAATCCAAGGGAAGCCACTGTTCCTCAGGTAGCCAGTTGGGAGACCCTCCTTGTGAAGTGAGGTCATGGGGTGCAGATGGGCTTGCTGATCATGTACCTGGCTCCCTGCCACGTGGCAGCAGCCCTGCCTGAGCTGCTCGACGTAATAGCTGGGGTGGCGGTGGATACCCCCAGACTTATGGTTATGGAGGATTTCAATCTGCCATCCATCAGTGAAACATTGGAAGCCACTCGGGAGTTCATGGCTTCCATGATGGCCATGGACCTAACCCAATTAGTTCATGACCCCACCTACATCGGGGGACACACACTGAACTTGATTTTTGTCTCTGGTCAGTTTATTTATTTATTTATTTATTAATCACATTTATATACCACCCTACTCCCAGAGGGACTCAGGGCAGTGAACAGCCAGAATAAAAACATATAGTACAAACATTAAAACCCATTAAATTTATTAAATATTTTGGCCGAAACAATTTAAAAGACCCAATTACAAAATAGATAGACAATTTAAAAATTTAAAAGGGAGAGATAGGCCAGGCCAGCCTGCTAAAATAAAAACGTTTTGAGAGCTTGTTGAAACGTGTGCAAGTCCGGGATCCTCCATATCTCTGGGGGGAACTCGTTCCAGATGGAAGGTGCTCCCACAGAGAAGGCTGTCCCCCTGGGGGCCGCCAGCTGACACTGTTTGGCCGACTGCACCCTGAGAAGCCCCTCTCTATGGGAGCGTACTGGTCGGTGAGAGGCTGTTGGTAGCAGAAGGCGATCTTGTAAATACCCTGGTCTGATGCCATGGAGCGCTCTAAAGGTGGTAACCAAAACCTTGAAGCGCACCCGGAAGATCACCGATAGCCAGTGCAGCTCGCACAGGAGGGTAATCACATGGGAATACCACGCCGCTCCCATAACACCTGCATGGCCGCATTCTGGACCAGCTAGAGCCTCTGGGTGCTTCTCAAGGGGAGCCCCATGTAGAGATCATTGCAATAGTCCAGGTGGGAAGTAACGAGGGCATGAGTGACCATATTTAACGAGATAGGGATGCAACCGGTGAATCAGGCGGACCTGATAAAAAGTCCCCCTGGCCACAGCTGTCAGGTGCTCATCTAAAGACAGCCATGAGTTCAGGAGGACACCCAAGTTGTGAGCCCCATCTGTGGGGGCCAATGACTCACCCCCAATAGTCAGTGATGGCACCAACTGACTATACCGGGATGTCGGAAACCACAGCCATTCGGTCTTGGATGGGTTGAATCTGAGTCTGTTTCTCCCCATCCAGAGATGCACGGCCTCCGGGCACCAGGACATCACTTCAAGGACATCGTTGGGGTGGTGGGGTGGAGATGTACAGCTGGGTGTCATCAGCGTACTGGTGGTACTTCACCCCAAAACCATGGATGATCTCACCCAGTGGCTTCACATAAATGTTTATTACTCACATTTATTATTACTCATATTTACTCACATTTGAACAGAAGGGGCGAGAGGACCAATCCTTGTGGCACCCCACATACAAGGGGCCTCGGGGTTGACCTCTGCCCCCTGTCAACACGGACTGTGACCGGCCAGAGAGAAAGGAGGAGAACCACCGTAGAACGGTGCCCCCCCATCCCTAACTCCTCTAGCCGATGCAGCATGAAACCATGGTCGATGGTATCAAAAGCTGCTGAGAGATCTAATAGGATCAGGACAGAGGAACAACCCCTGTCCCGAGCCCTCCAGATTATCAACAAACGCGACCAATGCCATTTCCATGCTGTACCCAGGCCTGAAGCCCGACTGGAACAGATCCAGATACAATGATTCATCCAGGTACTGAGGCAGCTGTCGTGCTACCACACTCTCAACAACCTTCGCAATGAAGTGAAGGTTGGAGACTGGACGATAATTTACCAACATTGCCGGGTCCAGGGAAGGCCTCTTGAGGCTGATCATTCAGCCATTCAGTGGCTGAATGATCTTGATTTAGGGGAGTTAGTCATTAATCCCTTGTCATGGAGAGATCATTCGCTCCTTCGGTTAGACTTTTGGGCTGCTTCCCTTCACCGCAGGGAGATGGAACCAACCAGGTGGTTCTGTCCCCGGCGCCTGATGGACCCGGACAGGTTCCTGACAGAGCTTGGGCCATTCCCAGAGGCTCTGGCTCACAATTCAGCTGAAGAACTAATAGCCGCCTGGGTCAGGGCGGCTGCTGGAGCTTTGGACCGTGTCGTGCCTTTGCAGCCTCTGACCCGGTGCCAATCTCAATTAGCTCCTTGGTTTTCTGAGGAACTGAGGGAGATGAAGCACCGGAAAAGATGCCTAGAGAGTGATTGGAGGGCCAGCCGCACTGAATCTGACTGGATACTGGTGAGGTCTTATATCAAGACCTACCTAGTGGCAATAAGAGTGGCAAAATCTAATTATTTTTCTGCTCTTATTGCATCGGCAGAGAACTGCCCAGCCCTATGGAATGAAGTGCCCCTGGATATAAGAAGGATCCCCGATCTCTGCGCCTTCCTTTGGGTTCTGAAGACTCTATTGTTCCACCAAGCCAGCCTGACCAAATAAATAAATTTTAAATGGGTTTTAAATTGGTTTTTAAAGGGGTTTTCGTTAAGGGTTTTAATAATGGCCAAATTGCTTATATTATTTTTAATGTTTTAATTTTTGTGTTGGGTTTGTTTTAATATGGCTGTACACCACCCTGAGTCCTTCGGAAGAAGGGAAGTATAGAAATATAATAAAATCAAAATCTAATCAAACTAATGTGTTATTATGGCATTATTGATAATCACTGAACATTTTATAGAAGGAAATTATAATTAGCTCAGCTTAGGTATCCCAGTTTGTGCCTTTGCAAAGTAGTTTGTGAACTTCTGGGGCTCACCAGTAACAAAGCAGTCAACCAAAGAAGACAGACACTTGAGGTGACAATAGGGAGGAAAGTTTCTTTAAAATGGAAGCAGAAATATAGACACAAATTTTGCATTTGTAACAAGACCAGGTCAATATAGAGCAATGGCTTTTGTTTTTACCTTCCAAAAATGGTTTTGGGCCTGTTCAGGCAATTCAGATAAACCCAGAGAGAAAGCAAACTATTAATATGTTTAGGAAACATTTGGATCTGTTTTCAGGAAACACCAAGGAGAAATTAGAGGATTGTATACCAATGAATTGGCATGATGCATTGGGATAATGAACAAATACATTTTTCTGAGAAAACTGTATTTTTCCTGCTCATTAGATCTGGCCTTCCTTTTCAAGGTGGAAACCTTCTCCTCACCATATACCTGCTAGTGACAGAGAACATCCATGCCTCAGGGGATGGGACAAGTAAGACCTAAGAATTCCTGACCTCCATGAGCTTCTTTAGGTAATCTCAGATTCAATCATATATTTGGACATACAACAACCTCATTTTTGCATCAGAATAGTTGCCTTGTGATCTGGTTAGAGAGGCCATTTCTATCGCTCTTTTGCCAGAATCATATCTATCCTGGTCCAGAGAAGTTTGTCAGCTCCCAGCAACCTCTATAAGACAAGTTCTATTCACCTCAACTACCATTGGCATCTGATGGATTGGGATGGTTCTCAACTATTCAGAAACCAAAAGAAGTTTTCCAACAATCTGGCAGACAAATCTATCAAGAACCTGGTTGTCCATGACAATGTTTGGCAATCCAGACTTTTTATATAATTATAAATGTCCTTTCTCCGATGGCCAGTCCTGGGTTTACTGAGGATCTGGAAATGAAGGGGAAGAAGCAATGCATAGAGCCATGATGGTGAACCTAAGGCATGGGTGCCAGAGGTGGCATATCAGTGGACACGCGAGCATTGCTGTAGCTCAACTCCAGTGCATATGTGTGCACTAGCCAGCTGATTTTTGGGCCTTCCAGTCCCACCAGAAATTGGGAAATGGGCTGTGTCCAGCCTCTGGAGGGCCTCTGGGGGGATGGGGAAGGTCGTTTTCGTCCTCCCCAGGCTCCTGGAAAGCCTCTGGAGCCTGGGGAGGGTGAAAAATGGGCCTACCCATGGGCCTACCGTGCCATCACGTGTTAAAAGCGGGGGGCATACGTGCATGTGCGAGCCACATTGAATTATGGGTGTGGGCACGCATGTGGGTGACCTCCCTGCCCTCCCCCCATGTTTGGCACATGACAGCAAAAAGGTTAGCCATCACTGGCATAGAGCATTGATGGAGGAAGACAAAAATAAAATCTGACCAAGTGTGGGTATACGCTAAATTTGGTCCTGCACTGTGGTAATAAGACCAGCAATGCTTCTTTTGTTAGTATTTGTTTGGTAATAGGGGAGCGGTCTACAACAGTCCCTATGAGCAAAAGCAGCAAACATCTTAATTCCCCTTTCCCTGGATGCATCCACTGTGATCAGGAGTCAGGAAATATGCTGGGATTTTTTAAAAAAATCCTGCCAATGGAAAAATAGAATGGCCAAAAGTTCACTGCAGAACTGTTGTTATTGTTTTAGTTTTAAACTGTGATTTAAAATAAATTGCAAAAAAAAAAGTCAGAAGTAAATAATCTCTTCTCTTGAAGGCAACTGTTTTCTGAATTGGTGCAATGTCTTCTTTTGAAAATGCTCTATTTATTTATTATTTATTTTATTTATTAATTTTATTTCTATACCACCCTTCTCCCATAGGACACAGGGTGGTGTACAGCCAAGATAAAAACACAAATCACACAAACATCCTAAAATCACAATTTAAAATTATTAAACCATTTGGCCCATTTAAATAAATCCCAGAATTTAAAATAACAAATTAAAAATAATTTAAATGGTCAGTCCTGCCTGTTGGAACATCAGGGTCTTAAGGGCACGGTGGAAAGTACATGTTGCGTATCTCTGGGGACAATTCATTCCAAAGGGCTGGAGCCCTCACAGAGAAGGCCCTCCCTCTCCCCAATGAGTTGCACCCATAATCACCCGCGCGGCCGCATTCTGGACCAGTTGAAGCCTCCGGGTGCTCTTCAAAGGGAGCCCCATGTAGAAAGCATTACAATAGTCCAGAAGGGAGGTGACGAGGGCATGGGTGACCGTGTGCAGGGCATCCTGGTCCAGAAAGGGACGCAACTGGTGAATCAGGCGAACCTGATAAAAGCCCCCCCCCCCCGGCCACGGCCATCATATGCTCTTCTAAAGACAACCGTGAATCCAGGAAGATTCCCAGATTGCAAGGTCTCTCTGTGGGGGGCAAGATCTCATCCCCAATAGTCAGTGATGGCACCAGCTGACTATACCAGGACGCTGGAAGCCACAGCCACTTGGTCTTGGAGGGGTTGAGTCTGAGTTTGATTCTCCCCATCCAGATCCATATGGCCTCCAGTTTGCTCTAGGGGCAAACTGATGTATACAGGAAACCTGGGCTTCCAGAGGCAAGAAATAGGATACAGAAAGTTAACAGGGTCAATAAAGGGATACAGATAGTTAATAATGAGGAACAGAAGGATGGAAAAGAAAAGAAAAGATTGTCTGTAGAATCAGGATGGGCAGGCACTAAGGAACTTTCCGGATGTTTTTCTACAGCTAGCAAAAAGTTTGACTTCCTGTTGTCTAATTGTGCAATTGCAAAATACTTCCCTTGGCACCCTGAATTATTATTGTGAAGATACAACAAAGCTTGAAGAAACAATGACATTTTCACTTCATTTTCATGTTCAGTCTAATACTAAGATTAGATATTTGTGGGCTCAGATTTTTTTTAATCTAAAGGGATGTCTTTAACCTCACACATGCCTTGGTAAATTTTACAGTTCCAGGAAAAAAATAATAAAGCAAAAAGAATGAGATGTGAAGGTTAAGGGGAAAGGCTGGCATCAGAAGCATCCGCCTTCAGCCATTGAAGCTCATTCAGTGACTAAAGGGCCAGCCAGTGCCTCCCAGCCCAACCTCTTACACAAGATTGGGAGGTGGGGAATAGGAGAAAATAATTATTTCTATACCATTCTGAACTTCTGAAAATATCTTGAGATATAAATCCAGTGGTGGGATTCAGGTGGTTCGAGCCAGTTTGGGCAAACCAGTTGCTAAATTGCTGGCAGGCCCCGCCCCACCCCGCCCAACACCTCCTTATTGGCCTCACATGCCTTGGCTGGTGCTTTAGAGTCTCACCACGGCATAGCTAAAGTTGCTCTTTGGCTCCCTTGCCTCGACTATGTGGCCACCCTCGCCATATTGCTAGGATTAAGGGGAAGATGACTTTGAAAAAGCTTCCTCTCTCACATAACATGCAAGACAAGGTAAGGAGTGGCTGGAAGGGGTGGGGTGAGGAGAAGCCAGGCAAGGTGCCCCTCAAAGCCCACCCAGTCACATGATCACCCAGTCACGCCCACCCAGTCACATGACCACCAAGCCAGACCCACCAAGCCATGCCCACAGAACTGGTAATTTAAAAATTTGAATCCCACCACTATATAAATGTGATGAGGAAATAATGGAAAAAATCAATAGCATATTCCTAAATTATGCCTACCAAAGTTTAATATAGGAATTTATTGAAACATTCCTATTGTTGATTAACACTGATGGTGTTTCCTAGTTTGGGTAGTCCAATGTCTGCAAAAATAGAACCAAGCACAGAGAGCACCAAGGACTTCCCGAATCCTCATCAATTGTTATTGGCGCCCCCATGTGACACCTCTCCTGCGCGAGCTGCACTGGCTCCCGGTGGTCTTCCGGGTGCGCTTCAAGGTGTTGGTGACCACCTTTAAAGCGCTCCATGGCTTAGGACCTGGGTACTTGCGGGACCGCCTTCTGCCGCCAATAGCCTCCCACCGGCCAGTACGCTCGCAAAGAGAGGGCCTCCTCCGGGTGCCGTCGGCCAGACAGTGTCGGCTGATGACCCCCAGGGGGAGAGCCTTCTCTGTGGCGGTGCCCGCCCTCTGGAATGACCTACCCCCGGAGATACGCAGGATTCCAGATCTCCGGACCTTTCGTCGGGCCCTTAAAACCCATTTATTCCATCTAGCTGGGCTAGCTTGATCCCATCCTCCGTTTTTAAATTTGAAATTGATTTTAAATTGGGTTGTTTTAATTCTTGGCCGAATAATATTTAATATTTTTAATTGTTTTTAACTTTTGTATACCATGTTTTATTCTGGCTGTTCACCGCCCTGAGTCCGCAAGGAGAAGGGCGGTTTATAAATTGAAATAATAAATAAATAAAATAAATAAATAAATAAATTACTGGAAGGTAGAGGCTTCTGAACATGATATAGTTGATTAAATATTTCTGAGTCAATTAATATTAGTTCCTAAAGCTAGATTTTCACAGGACTAGAAAATTTAAAGGGTTCCCTTGGTATGAACTTTATGACAGGACTCAAAGTGCATTTTAAGAAAACTTAGAACACTACCTTTCTAAGAACACTATGAGCTGTAGTGGCACAGTGGTTAGAATACAGCAAGCTACTTTTCTGACTGCTGGTGTGAGTTCAGCAGTTCAAATCTCACCAGCTCAAGACTGACTCAGACTTCCATCCTTCCGAGGTGGGTAAAATGAAGACTCAGATTATTGGGGGCAATATGCTGACCAATGGTGGGCTGCAACTGGTATAACTGGTTCTGTGAGCATGTACTGTGCACACACCTAACTTGCATGCTTACACGCAAAGTTCAAAATACAGCAATTTGAAGCTCAGCTGCTTACCTTCTAAGGCAGCCCCGATAAGTAGAACAGCTGAGGCACAGAAATCAGCTCTGCCACATGAATCAACTGAGCCAGAAAGAAGAAAATATAGGAGAGGGCGGGGGCAAGTGGGCGGCACCAGCCGATCGTCAAAACTACTGGTTCGCCCTCTCCAGTCCGAACTGGCAGCAGCCCACCACTGATGCTGACTCTGTAAACTGCCTGAAAGGGCTGTAAAGCACTGTATATTGTTGTGAGCTGCCCTGAGTCTGTTGGAGATAGGGCGGCATATAAGCTAAATAAATAAAATAAAATAAAATAAATATAAATATAAGTCTTAATGCTATTGCTATTTTCCATCAGGGCAACACCAATTTTGTCAGTTTATCTTCATATTGCATTTATAACCTACCTGAAGGAATAATTAAGTTGTTCAGAGTGGCATTCCCTTTCTTACAAATGTAACCAAGTTTTTTAACACATTCCAGGTTTTCCCACTTGGCTGCTTTACCAGGATTTAATACTCCACAGATCTTCCCAGGCTCTGGGGAAGGGCTTCCTTCAGGAAACAAAATAGAAGGCAAAAAAAGGATATTATTAGCTTCTTACATAATTTTGTAAAACTTTGTTGAATCTAATGGAGATGTGGATATGGACAAGACTGTGCAATGTGTTCAAAAGATCTTTAGAATATGCAAGAATACAAAGACTGGGCTCACACCTGCACAGCAGCCTGATAATATAGTGTCCCTTCTACTATCGTTTAGTCTTTTCTTGCTCTCCCTATCCCCAATCATGCACCTTTCCTCTCTAAGTTGTGTGTGTTGGAGACACAAAGTACAGGCAATGGCATTCCACACTGTGCATGTTTGAACTGAAGACAGGAATTAAAGCAGGGGTCCCAATCCCTAGTCCGTGTACAGTCACTGGTCCATGGCATACCAAAAACCAGGCCACACAAACAAGTGAAGCCCCATCCAAGGAATGCAGGCAGCACACAAAACCACGGCCCCTCCAGTCCACAGAAAAGCCTCTCTCCATGGAACCAGTCCCAGCTTGGGGGGTACTGAATTAAAGCATTCAGAAAGAATAGGTGGAAGGGAGAAATATACCAACTGCTGAAGAAACCATTTAATTTCTTTTATCCATATAAAATAGGAAAAATTAGGTGACGTAAGGTTTTGACGCAAAAACAAATTAAAATAAATTTTTAAAATGTGTATGTTAACATAAAAGAGAAAATTACCTGGTGCCCAATTTAGATATCTGAAAGGATAGCCACCACTCCATTGCCAGCCACTGTTGAAATCTAAACTGTTAAGACCAAACCAGAGTGCAGTACTCAAAGAAGAAGTTAACCCTGAAAAAGGATCAATATTTAGCAATGTATCTGTTTCAGGAATATACTCTGAGTAGCAGGCAGCAACAATTACAACAATTATTGGGAGATATGAATCATATAGTTAGTTGCTTCTCATATT
The DNA here is from genome assembly GCA_038048745.1 of Coluber constrictor foxii. Classification (NCBI taxonomy): domain Eukaryota; kingdom Metazoa; phylum Chordata; class Lepidosauria; order Squamata; family Colubridae; genus Coluber; species Coluber constrictor. Next base: position 146,359,247 of record CM075961.1, read on the forward strand.
TCTGCAACCACAATGCTATAAAACCTGTTACATCCTAAATTGTTTATGGTAGAAGAATATTAACAGAACCACCTACCCTGCCAAATCAGTTCATATTCACAGTTCATGGTGGAACCACTTCTGAGCAATTGTGAGTCCTGATTTTCCAAATAACAGGGAAGATAACAATAAACAGATAATAACCCTGGACATGCTAATACTTGCCATAGGCAGGATTGGGAATAAAATGTTATGGCCTTCTCTTTATTTTAACTCTGATTGTACTATAAGAAATGCTACAAATATTAATGGACTTTAGATTATTTACCTGTAAGGTACATTTGTTCATGTAGCTCTGTGATACCCAACAAATTGGCACCTTGTTGTTGGCAACTTTTACTAGCTTGGAACCAGGTTAGGGCAGCATCTGAATTTATTTGATACTGGACAGTTGTCACAGGGTCTGTAATCCAATAGGTTTCTGCATCAGCTGTTAAAAGAAAGGTGTATTCATATTTTCCATGGTTTTAAAACAATAAAACAGTATCATACTAATCTTGCTTTCATAATTCAGTACTATGAGGATTCTTCCTATATTTAAAAATAAAATTATTTGGTCAAGCAGCCGAAAGAAAGCTTAAGACTTTAATAGGCAAAGACTAGATGTCTAAGTAATAGTTTATACAGAGAAAAGAGGCAATTTTGTACTAATGTCTGAAACTGAAGATCATCAGAATACTGAAAGGCTGCTTTAACTATAGGAGGGTGAATTCACTGAATTACAGGCAACTTCTGATAACTCCTTGAACAAATGGCTACACTGTATTTATTTATTTATTTATTCATTCATTCATTCATTCATTTATTTTATTTCAATTTATATACCGCACTTCGCCCCAGGGGGACTCAGGGCGGTGAACAGCCAAATTAAAACACATATAGTACAAGTATTAGAAAAAAATTAAAATTAAATTAAATCATCGGCGTTTCAGTATTAAAGTCTCAAATCTACAAGTTAAAATGCCCAATTTAAAATCCAAAAATCAATAATATCAAAATTTAAAAAAAACCATTAAAACCAATCAACTAGGCCAGCTTGTTGAAATAAGTAAGTCTTAAGGGCCTTTCGGAAAGTGCGGAGGTCCGGGATCAATCGAATTCCAGGAGGTAGCTCATTCCACAGGGCAGGTACCCCCACAGAGAAGGCTCTCCCCCTGGGGACCGCCAGCCGACATTGCTTGGTTGATGGCATCCTGAGGAGGCCCTCTCTGTGCGAGCGAATTGGCCGGTGGGAGGTTATCAGTAGCAGCAGGTGGTCTCGCAGATACCCCGGCCCTATGCCATGGAGCGCTTTAAAGGTGAGAACCAACACCTTGAAGCGCACCCGGAAGACCACTGGGAGCCAGTGCAGCTCACGCAGGAGAGGTGTCATGTGGGAGCGCCCTGTCGCTCCCATAATCACCCGCGTGGCCGCATTCTGGACCAGTTGGAGCCTCATGTAGAGAGCATTACAGTAGTCCAGGCAAAATATGACGAGTGCATGGGTGACTGTGCATAAGGAGTCCCGATCTAGAAAGGGGCGCAACTGGCACATCAGGCGAACCTGATAGAAGGCCCCCCTGGCCACAGCCGCCATATGCCCTTCCAAGGACAGCCGTGAGTTTAGGAGGACACCCAGGTTGCAAACCCCCTCTGTGGGGGCCAAGGACTCACCCCAATAGCCAGAATGGCACCAGCTGGCTATACCGGGACGCCGGCATCCACAGCCACTCGGTCTTGGAAGGGTTGAGACGAAGCCTGTTCCTCCCCATCCAGACCCGCACAGCTTCAAGGCACTGGGACATCACTTTGAGGGCATCATTGGGGTGGTCAGGGGTGGAGATGTACAGCTGAGTATCGTCAGTGAACAGTTGGCAACGCACCCCAAAACCACAGATGATCTCGCCCAGCGGCTTCACATAAATGTTGAACAGGAGGGGCGAGAGGACTGACTCTTGCAGCACCCCGCAAACAAGGCACCTCGAGGTCAACCTCTGCCCCCCTGTCAACACAGACTGCGACCAGTTGGAGAGATAGGAGGAGAACCACTGCAACACGGTGCCTCCCACCCCCAAATCCTCCAACCGACGCAGCATGATACCATGGTCGATGGTATCAAAAGCCGCTGAGGGATCTAACAGGACCAGGACAGAAGAGCAACCCCTGTCCTGAGCCCTCCAGAGATCATCCACCAATGCAACCAATGAAGCGAAGGTTGGAGATAGGATGAAAATTTGCCAAAACAGCCGGATCCAGAGAAGGCTTCTTGAGGAGAGGCCTCACCACCGCCTCTTTCAAGGCGGCAGGCAAGAAACCCTCGCTCAAAGAAGCATTTATAATCCTCTGGAGCCAGCCTCGTGTAACTTCCCGAGTGGCCAGTACCAACCAGGAAGGACATGGGTCCAATAAACATGTGATTGCGTTTAATCTCCCCATAATCCTGTCCACATCCTCAGAAGTCACAGGATCGAACTCCTCCCAGATAACGTTCTCAAGACCGGCCTCAGTCACCTCGCTGGAATCTACCCAGTCAGAGTCCAAGCCTTCCGAATCTTAGCGATTTTATCGTGCAGATACTGTGCAAAATCCTCAGCCCGTCCTTGCAAGAAGTCTTCCCGCGGTCCCTGATGTAGGAGGGAGCGGGTCACTCTAAACAAGGCGGCTGGGCGATTATCTGCCAATGCAATAAGAGTGCAAAAGTAATTACACTTTGCCGCTTTTATCGCCACTAAATAGGTCCTAACATGGGACCTAACTAGTATTCGGTTGGATTCAGATTGACTTACCCTCCAACCACTCTCTAGACGTCTTTTCCGGCGCTTCATCTCCCTCAACTCCTCAGAGAACCAAGGAGCCGGGCAGATTCGGTGCCGGGTCAGAGGCCGCAAAGGCACGACTTGGTCCAGGGCGCCAGTCCTATCCCAGGCTGCCACCAGGTCCTCGGCCGAATCGTGAGCCAGAGTTTCAGGCACTGGCCCAAGCTCCCTCTGGAACCTATCAGGATCCATCAGGCGCCTGGGGCGGAACCACCTAATCGGTTCCACCTCCCTGCAGCGGGGTTTGACGGTCAGAAAGTCTAGCCTCAGGAGAGAATGGTCCGACCATGACAGGGGTCAATGACTATATCCTCAACATCTAGGCCATTCAACCACTGACCAGAGACAAAAACCAAGTCCAGAGTGTGTCCTCCTGCATGAGTAGGGCCAAGAATTGTGTCAGGTCCATGGCTGTCATGGAAGCCATAAACTCCCGAGCCAACCCAGACGCCTCACCGACAGACGGCAGGTTGAAATCCCTCATGACCAAAAGCCTGGGGGTGTCAACCGCCACCCTGGCAATAATGTTGAGAAGCTCGGGCAGGGCCGCTGTCACGTGGCAGGGAGCCAGGTACATGATCAGCAAGCCCACCTGCACACCATGGCCCCACTTCACCAGGAGAGACTCAAATCCGGCTATCTGAGGTACAGTGGTCTCCCTTGGATCAAGACTTTCCTTTATAATGACTGCCACCCCACCTCACCCCTACTCTGGGCCCTTGGCTGATGAAATGTGCAGAAACCTGGTGGGCACATCTCTACGAGGGGACCCCCCCCTCTTGGCCCAACCAGGTCTCCGTAATACCTGCCAGGTCCGCGCCTCCCTCTTGAATAAGGTCGCAAATGAGGGGGGCCTTATTAACCACAGACCTGGCATTACACAGCATCAGCCTCAGGCCCAGACACCGCAACTCTGGACAACTCAGGGAGCGAGAAGAATCCTGAGGGCCGAGGCACGCCACCACTTGAAGGCAGCGGTTGCGTGCCCCCAACACATGATGCGGCCCACTGCTCCCACCATATCTGCCCCTCCCAACCACGGCTCTGATGGGATTGCCCTCCTTCCCCTCAGCGATGAGCTCCTCCACACCCCGTCCCCCACCTCCCATTACAGGCCCCTGTGAAGAGCCCGGCCTATGACCCTCCCTCCCCTCCCCCTTCCCCCAGCCCCCTAAAAGGTTAAACAAGGACAATTTTTTAAAAACCCGCAGCCCCCTCTTTGCGGCATGCCACCTCTTGGGGTTCCAAAACCCGTCATCAAGGTAGGCCCTCGATAGAGTGGAGAGTCAAGCCTGTGAGAGGGGGGAGTCTCGCAGACCAAGAAGCTCCACTGCTGAGTACATCTTGACTATAATGGGTAAACACGACCATAGCCTGAGGGTCCATAAAGGTCCAAGGGAGAAGAAGAAAAGAAGACATGAAGGGGTCCCAAAGACCTGTTCACAGGACCAAGTCCACTGTCCCCTCACCATAGAGGACAAAGTCTAGTTCCAAGATGACCACAATCTGGGGGTGAGGGGTAGATCCAACCACCCTCTCACGATGGTTAGGTCAGCTGATCAGCCCCCTCTTGTGGTGAGATGGCAGTGATAAACCAATGCCGACAACAGTGTCCGGGGTAAGGTCCAAAAACCGCCCTCTCACAGCGGTTGGTCAAGTCCCCTCCGCTGACAAAGTGCAAATGTATGTGAAATCAACTCTGTTCAGCCTCCAGGGGCCCGACACCAGGCTTCCCTCTCATTGTGGTTAAACTGATGTCCAGCCCTCTCAGCTGATGGGATGAAACCATATCCCAGCCTCCAATTTCAGATGGAAATAGCCGTCTCCACAATCAGGGGGGTTCGGACGACAAAATAACATAGCGATACGTGAGTCCCACAGGCTAGCTGCTGGTCCAGGTGGGCCTAATTCTCAAAATGAGAAACAATGGGAAAAAAGGGGGAGCAGAATGGGGCAGTTGTCTCCAGCCCCCAGTCCCCATACAGCCACAATTAGAGGCCTCCCAAGGCCTGGGCAAAGATATCACACCAGGTCCCAGTCACAGTTTTTTTGTTTTGTTTTTGTTGTTTCGTTGCCCCTCCCCAACTCCCACTCCAAAAGGGGGGTCGCCAGCACCCTTTAACCGCCAGACAGCCGCCACTGCCATCACCCTCGCCACCCGGTCTTGTTGTTCCTTGCTGTTTTGTCACACCCCCCCCGCTCCAGCTTCAAGGGGGGAGGGTTGCTGGGGGGGTCATTAAACAGCTCACCACTGCGCTGATATCGCCAGCCCCATAAAAGAGCCTGGCGATTTCCCAGAGGTCTTTGGGGGGTGCCCGACACATCTTACAACTCTTCGAGCAACTCCCCTGGACTTGAATCTTGCCACGCAATGGGCATCCCGGCGCAGCGCTGCTCCAACGCCCGGATGATCCCGGCCATGGAAAGAAACGCTGCTGCTGCCCCGAAAGCACCACCGCCGACCAGCTGAGCAGCCCGCCGCTCCCAGCATCGCAATTTTCCCCCTGCTCAGTCACTGAGGGAAGAAAAACCCTCTCCGTGCTGGCAGGGTGCTCCCCTAACTGGTCCTGGGGTCATAACTCTGAAAAAACTGACCCCCAAAGACCCAAAAGTAGGTTGGTGCCCCGTCCTAGGTCGCAATCCCAGCAGGCACCTCCATCTTGGACATGTATGTATGTAGGTAAATATATATGTGCATATGTATATATGTATGTATGTATGTATGTATGTATTTAATAGCATCCTTTTCTCCATCTAGATGGCATAACAAGTTGTGGTTAAGTCATAAAACATTTATTTTTATTTTAACTAAGCATAATATGTGAATGTGTTCATAGCAGCTACAGATGAACAAATCATCCTTTAGTTTCATAAACGAATCATAGAATCATGGATTCTGAGTTTTTCTGCTACAGGGCACTCATCATAGGGACTAGGATCAAGTAATTAGAAAGACGAAAGCTGAATGACTAGAGATTCCTAGTCATCCAGGTCATGGTTCTCTCATGAGCTTCTTATCCAAGAAGCTTCTGAAAAACAGAAAAAGAACTGAAGAATCTTTAAGGAAAAAACAAAGTCCAGTTGATTTTTGAAAAAGAACCTTTGGGAGTAGAACCTTTGGTTGCTAATTCACTAACTGCTTAATATAAAAGTGGTCTGAAGACCAGGATCTCCATTATATCAATATTAACCCCAAAAGAAGAGGCAGAAATGAAATGCTTTGAAATGAAAGTTCTTCCATTATAAAATTCAGGAAGGAGATCAGAGTTATCTGTCATGCTTCCTGTAAACTAGACAATTTTGCAAGAACATACAGAAGACAATGTGCAAAACAAATGTGTCAAGAGGTCAGGATGCAGTTCCACTTTTTCCTGAATTAGCCTTCACCATCTAAACAATGCTATAGTTGTTGCTTATCATACAACCGGAATGCATACTAGAGTTATATAATAACAATATAATATGCTTACAAAATATGCCCTGTTCTTAATTGAAGGTTTACAATGTATAGTTTAATCATATTGCATATTAATTGCATACATTAACTACACTGACTTTATAATACTTTTTGAATTATTGCAACATACTTGATATGGCTCTGATCTTTAATATATCAAGAAGTATCAATTCGTCCACAATGCAATAAAATGAAAAATTATGTCTGCATAACTCTACTCGGTTAACTGAAGTAGCTCACTAACAAGATGCTGCAGTTGGTTATCAGCTATAAAATTCTATATTGTTCTCTGCTCTCATTCTCCCTCCCTCCCTCTTTCTCCAAGTCCCCTGAAAAGTTTTTTTTGGTAAGGTTTTAGAAGTGGTTTGTCATTGCCCTCAATGTCTAATGTCACTCAACAGGCTTCCTGCTTTCTAGCGTCATGCCTTAGCTACTACATTAAACTAGTTCTGTCACCATACATTGCATAGGAGAGGACTATTTGCAAAACTTTCTGATCCCAAATGCATTTGACAGTCCCACAGACCCAACAAAATGAACACACACCTGGTTCCCTTACTGAAGTGATGTCACCTTATGGATCTTGGAAGTGTGCCTTCTTGGTAGCACCTCCTACCTGGTTCATCCATCTTCACTATTGGCCCCAACCCTTTCAGAAAGACAATCAAGACCTAGTGTTTTCCCCAGGGCTCAGACTCTGGGTGAGTAGACTTTTCAATTGGCTGGGCTATATGCTATATGCCATGATAGCGAACCTATGGCATGCATGCCACAGGGGGCACACAGGGCCCTCTCTGTGGGCACGCGAGCCGTCATCCCAGTTCAGCTCTGCAGCACATGAGCACCTCCCACTGGTCAGCTGGTCATCGGGTCTCTGCCACACATGCACAGAGAATGGGGTGCATGTGGGGGCCCACATGAGCAGGCATGGGGGGGGTTCATGCGTGGGGGCAGGATGCATGCATGGGGGACATGCACATTGAATTTACGCGGTTTGGGCCTGCGCACGCGCACTTTGGGCACTCGGTCTGGAAAAGGTTAGCCATCCTTGTGCATAATGAATTCTGATCACTCTTTACTGCTTTAGTTGCTATTTAATGGCATGTGTTGTTTTCTATGTGTTTGGTGTTTGATTATTTTTATATACCACCAAGAGATAATCTGTTTGTATTCTCGCACTAAACAAACAAATATTAGTCTTTAAAAAGCAAGTATTTCCTATATACAACAGTGTTACATAGTACCATAATAACATTTCATGATCCAAACTTCTCTTGAAAAATCCTTACAATTCACAGGACAGAATCCATATTTCATGTCTTTGTTATAATCCCTTGTAGTTGAACACCACAGCAAACCATCAGTCCTTCCTTCAATTGTACACTCTGCATACCATTTGGTAGCGTACTGGAAAGGGAATACACAAGGAGCCCCGTTGCTGTTGCCTTTTAAGGTAAATAAGTCTGGAATAAATAAGGTAAATAAGAAATAATTAAATAACTTACATTTTTTTGGTAAGAAATGCTCATTCCTAGAGAGAAGAAAAAGGAAAGTTCTCCTGCCAAAGCTAATGGCACAGTGTCCGCAGTGAACACCTTGAGATCTTCAGTATATCTCTTCTTTTCTGGATACATGATTGTGTAAACAAATGGAAGTTGGCAAGAGCAGTGTAATACAGGTTTTTTTGGATCTGCATGACATTGTGAAGGGCTCCACTATTTAGTATAGAGAGCCAGTTCTGTGTAGTTTTTAAGGCAACAGGCTAGAAACCAGGGCAGTATCAATTCTAGTTCAGTCTTTGGCACAAAGTCAGCTGGAGACCTGGGACCAGTTACTCTCTCTCAACCCTAGAAAGCAGACAATAAAATATTGCCAAGAAAACTGCAGGGACATGTACAGGCAGTTGTCAGGAATCAATACTGACACAAAGACACATACCACATACACAGACATGCAGGCACACATATGCACAAAAGAATTTGGCATGCATGGAATTGCCAAATTTCAAGATGATTCTATAATAGATCTCTCAGCATTACTCCACTATTTTCTGCCTATTCACTTTACAACTGCTTTCTACTTTACCAATTTCTTTTACATGAAATTGAAAAGAAAAGATTGAACATTAAATGTATAAGATATTTTGGTGGAACATTGAAGGGTATTATTCAATTTTAATTTTGCATATTGATGTTTAATTTTAACACGAATAAAGAAATGAGGAATCAGAATCCCTGATCAAATATCTTTGGTTGGGTGCAAATAGATGTGCATAAGAGAGCATTTGATTATTTATCATCTTATTTAGAGTATGAATCAAATAAAAAAAAGAGTTCAAGACTTCTGTTGCTTTAGTATTAAATATTTACTACTATAATAGAAGCATATAGAGTATGCTAAAATGATCGATGAAAATATAATGATTCAAGGTTATATTGCAAGATTATATTGCAAGCGTTAACCTTTAATAAAACAAAGATGAAATATCTCAAGACTATTTCATTTGAAAGGTCAGAAATATTTTTAACATCTTCTAGTAAGTAGTATAATTTGAAAGGAACTATAACAATAGAGTGGGATATTGGAGATTTGAAAAGCTTACATCACAAAATTCAGAATATTTGTTGAGTGTGTGTGTGTGTGCGTGCAAAATATCTTACAGAAATATGATTCAGAAACTGAACAACTCAAAAACTGCACATTAAACAGATGCATAATTAAATATGACAATTTATAAGCAAGAATGGGAATATCAATGGGGGAATGTTGCATTTATGTCAATATTACATTCAAATAAATTGATTTATGGTTTTTTTTCTCTTTGGAATATTGTTCCATAGTTGATTGCCAAATGTATAATATATATAGAAAGGGACTGTTGGAAATATAGCGAATAGTTTTGAATCATTATTTTTCATTTATGGTAGCAATGCCAGAAAGCCAGGCAGTTCTGCAACAAGATTCATTTTAGGATGAAACTATTTTTAAATACTGACTTTCTTTTTCTATCAATTGGTTTTTTTTCCCTGTGAAATCAAATCTCATATACCTATGAAGTATATTGAGCTGACTTTATATCAAAGCATCACAGTGGTGAAATGTAAAATTTGTTACTAGCGGTTTGGTGGGCATCGCTTGGTTGGGGGGGGGGGTAATATGACTGAGTGGGTGTGACCAACTTTTGTTTTTTAACTTTTAAAAGCATTTTTTCGGTCAAAGAGGTTGTAGTAAAAATGCTTTTAAAATTTTTTTAAAAGCCTCTGATGATTGCACGGCTCAGCTGGGCAATGGGGAGGGATCAGAGATTTTTTGCTACTGGTTCTCCGAACCACCCGCCTCCATCGCTACCAGATCGGGTGATCTGGTCCGAACAGGGAGCATTTCACCCCTGAAGCATCAATGAGATACACTATGCTTTCCCATAAAAGTTATATCTCATCTTTTCAGTGGAGGTCTGTCAAAGTAAGTTTGAGATATACAGCAATCTTACACATATAATTTTGAATTAACTTTAATTGGAAGCTCTTTAAGTAAAATTCTGTCTTGCTACATCCCATATTTGTGTTTCTTTCAACATGAAGTTTTGTCCAATTGGCTAATATATTGTGGATGGATTGCTTCATATTAGTTAAAAATAATACATTCATTCAAATTATTTGGCCAGTTAATTCTTATTATCTTGGCTATTTTTGTCAACTTCTAATGTGGTTCTAATATTAGTTCTTTAAGAGTTCAAAAGGCGCTGAATGTAATCTGTTCTAATCTAATGTGACTTTTAAGAATAACTGTGGATTTCTTTTTAATGTGTTGTAATTTTTAACTGAATTTTAATGTTTTGTATATTTTAATGTGTTTTATTTTTCCTCTTTCAGAAAACATACATACATACATACATACATACATACATGCATGCATACATACACAAACAAACAAACAAACAAACAACTAAATAAATGGATTTTTTGTGCCAACATCTCAACTTTTTTTTTTATTACTTTCTGTGGACATCACTGGATGCAAGGAGACAGCAAGCAAGCATGACCAATTTACCTTCATAGCCCCGGGAGCATAAATCATCTTTAGTTCCATGGACTTTCCATCTACTCCATAAGCCTGATCCTTTGTAGAGCATAATTCTTTTTTCATTTTTGTTGCCATAGTTGAAATGCAGGCTTGCATTTTGGATAGCAAAAAGGGTGTCATTTTTACACTCCCATTTCTGAAGGCTACTTGTTGAGTCGCATGGGTACAACTCAACTGGTGTCCAGTCAATTTTTGAAGATACTCCCAAACATAATTTCTTGGAAACACTCATCAACTGGTATCTGGAAATCCACTTGAATTTTTGTGCCTCAGTTTCATAACTACAAGCAGCCGTTGTGACATAGGTGGCAGCCTGAACATATACACAGACTTTATGTTCTTCATTATATATTAGAAATGTGCTTGTATCTATAGATATAAAAATAAGTTAAAGGTAAGTAAAGCAAGCATTGGTCATAGAACTGGTTAAAAAGAACTAGTCTTGCACATTACTGAATTAAATATATGTCTTCCAGATTAGAAGACTGAATATACAACTCCTAAATAGATAACTTCTAAAAGGAAGTTAAGACATATTGAATTTGAATACGCTAAACTTTCATAGGATTGACAGATTTTAAAAATGAAACAGTATAATCACTATTAACAGCTAAATTTCTGGTCACAGTTTTGCAAATTGTAATAAACTACAATTAATCTCTTTTGGTGAAATTATACTACCTGTTTTCCTACAGACCGTAGTATACAAATGTGCTATTCCTACCTGGAAATTTGAAATACTATTGTATTTAACTATACTACTTGAACTCCAAAAATATGGATAACTACTAGATGGCTGCAAGAGGTTTTGGTTTGCTCTGATGGTTTTTGGGAATTTTATTGCTAGATAAAACAAAGTTTTTATTGTTTATATTTATCATGTAAGTAATTTCTAAATTAATTGCACTTCATTTTACTTTATACTTGCTTCCTGAGAGGCAACAGATAGATTTTCTGCAGAATTATGACCTAGAAAATCTTCTGTTTCAGTAAAAGGTTGGCCTAGACTTATCTCATCCATAAACCAATTTCCGCCCGTTGTTGTGTTTGGCTTAAGTCATTAGGAAACAGAATACAGCTGATGAGAACGAACTCTTGCTGTTTGACAGTTGGTCTTTCTTACTGACAATACCAGGAAACATATAATTATCACCAATAGTGATAAAGCTTACTATTGCATTGTTCTAGCAATACTCAAAATAATTAAACAAGCTAATACTGTATATGCAGTGCTTGCAGAATGTCCTGTTTTATGGAAATATCTAGTGATAAGATTTTTTTTTTTTAAAAAAAGAAGGTTTCCAGTTTTATAGTTCATTCTTCTGTACTGGTCTGTGACCATAGTAAATATTGTTTTGAAAATAAAGGGAGGGGAGAATTGCATGAACTTCCAGAAGAAAGATAGGATGCAATGGGGATAATGGTGCAAATAAACCAGGCAGTGGAATGATAATTGTTATGGTAAAGCATGTATGAAACGGACGCTTCAAAATGGATAAGGATATCTTCTCAGAATGTTTTGTAAGCAGAATATCATTTTTTTCAGGCTTGGGCACGTGTCTGAAAAGAAACATAGCTACTTTAAAGATGTCTTCTGCTTAAACTCACACTCAGGCACAATCTGAAGTATCTTTTCCAACTAATTAAAACGTATATAATAATAAGAATAACCATAAGCCAAACATTATATACAGGACCCGCAGACAGTGGAAAAACTTTCCCCAAGAAAAAGTTATAGAACAGCTGTGAAAATAGCTCCTCCCTTCCTTTCCCTAGCAGTAGGAAAACTAAAGATTGTCTTCAAGGCTATGCTATACCCCCCCCCCCCAAAAGTGTGTTTGATGTGCAAACCAATCATGAGATCCACAGCTGTCCACACAACAAAATAGAACATAACCATCTCAACTTTGGGAAATGCATGAGTTCTGCATAAGGAATCAGACTTCTGCATAGAAGATACCAGTTGAGATTCTGGGCAGAAGTTTTGACATGAGATCAAGGTAAGCAATATAATTATTTTGATTCCTACTTCTAATGACTGAAGCAGTTTTGCATATGAGAAATAACCAAGGCTACCTTTGGAAAGAAGGATGAATACGCAGGCTCATACTTCTGTATTTAATAAAAGTGAGTTTTCTTTTCAATAAACCTTAAAAGAATATACAAGTAATCCCTGATTTACAACCACCATTGAGCCCAAAATATTTGTTGCTAGGTGAAACATTTGTTAAGTTAGTTTTGCCCCATTTTATGACTTTTCTTGCCACTGTTGTTAAGTGAATCACTGCTGTTATTAAATTACTAACATGGTTGTTAAGTGAATCTGGTTTCCCCATTGACTTCGCTTGTAAGAAGGTAGCAAAATGTGATCACATGACCCTAAGACACTTCAATCGTCGTAAATATGCCAAGCATCTGAATTTTGAACATATGGCCATGGGGATGCTGCAATGGTCATAAATGTGAAAAATGGTCATAAGTCACTTTTTTCAGTGCCATCGTAACCTTGAACAGTCACTAAATGAACTGTTGTAAGCCAAGGACTACCTGTAGTACAATCTCAACTCTTTAATTATGATTTTATGGAGATGAAAGAAAAAGCAAAATGCTCTTCAGACATTTAGCTAATGCTTTAAACAAAATATAAGATATCTTTGCATTACTCCAATTCTGAAAATCCTGAAAGTTTTCTTTTACAATCATGTACAAAGTAGTCATTTAAATAAAGATTAAAAATCAGTATCTCCCAATGAGTTCAAATGAGATTGCCCAAAAAGAAGTAGACTCAAGGCTGTAGTTTTAATGTAGTAATCAGGAGCTAATTTTATAAGAAAGAACTATTTTTGTCTTTAGAGTTAGAAACACTGAAGTTATCATACTGCTGCTTTAAAAACTTATTGAACCCATGTAAAACTGCATCTTAACAGAATGGCTAACTAGAAATAATTTTTTTTTCTTGATACAAATCCATATTTCATGCAATATAAGTTTATTCTGGGTTTATTACAATAGCCACCCACTCTGCAATCTTTAAGGATTGTATTAGAGGTGGTGAACGGTGTTTGGGTTTTTAAAAATTTTATTTAATATTCAGATAGTCAAAAAAAGATTTGGCAAATGACAGCCCTGTGCAATAGAAACCTCACCTATGCTATTTAATTAGATCCATATTCCCAGTCTATTATTACCATTAGGGTTGAATAATTGTGTTAAATATCAATATGAAATATATATTCTCACAGGGGAGGACTGCTATGCTAGTTCATATGAACACCCCATTCATGGCAAAGATCTGAGAGCCACTTACCCACAAGTGAAACAGCGCTGTGAAGAGCAGAAAGGAAAAAGAGAAGACAAGAGATGAACATTGCTAGCCAGTTTCCACTCTCTTTCTTTCTATCAAGATGTATCATATCATGGGCTCCTTTTGTAGCACATCTTATTAAATCCAGCCAAGAGAAGAGTTGGGCTCATTTCTGAGAACTGATAGTTCCATGAGTACATTCTGGAGCTCAAATGATAAGGAAATGTGCTTCCGCATGGACCATTTTGGAATAACAGGAATTTGCCATTCAAACTTTGCTTCCGTAAGCTAATTTCACTGCTGAAGGGGGTGGGGGAAAGGACGGTCTGCTTCCATAGAGTCACAGGTGATAAAGCAATGATTGTTCAGCATTTTTTTCACGTCCGAGATTCTAAAATCAAAATGGAGGCTAGGAAGAGAGAAATCACCATTTGAATAAATCACCCACCAAAGAGATAGGTTAGAATGCACTGTTGCTGCCAAGAAATGTAATTCAGAAAGCTGATTTTAAAAAAGAAAAAGGGCTATTTTCGCTCTTTAGTGAGGAAAAAAAAAAGTCTGAAATGCTAAGTATGATTGATCCTGCTGTAGAAATTAATGTAGACCTACTTTTCTAGATGAAGGTTGCATATCATCATACAAATATCATACAAATGAACACATTTCACTTCTCAGTCAAAGCCATTGGGAAAACACTCCACTTTTTTTGTGCAACTGGTTATCAAATTTCAGCTGAATGTTGTATTGTATGAAAACTGGGACCTTAAAATTGTTTAGTTTAGACTTTAAAAAAGGATTGACAACTTACAACCCCAAAAGCTATGTGAAGCCTTGAAACCTATAGTGGTTCCTAAAAAATTTTTTTTTAGTTCAATTCAGTGAAAAGTGGAGATGTAGTTTCCTACCAGTATAAGAGAAGAACTAGTAAAACTCTAGTTCAGAAATCATTAAAAAGCCATATCCCATCTCCCCTGCAAAAGGAGAAGAAAAAGCCACACCTGCTCATGGTGTGGTTCACAGGCTAACTCTCCTTCTGTCCAAATGACAAAAGACAAATGTGTGTGATGACATGACAAGATTAGCAAATGGCTGGGCCTCGCATCAATCCAAAAAAGCCCCCCTTGGCTCTTTTCCTGAACAACCTAGCTCATAAATATGGCCCCATAAATGTGCCTCTTCAATATCTTACACATATTCCCACACAATTCAGTGTGCCTCCAGCCCACGCAAAATTCTTATGCCTACTTTCAAAGAATACATCTTTTGTTAGCCCTGACCTAATTTTTCTATTCATTGATGACATTTCCAGCTACATACTATTTAGAGACCAAGGCTATATAGAACTCAGAGGGAATGGCCTTGAAGGACAGGACGAGAAGCTACTGCAGAGGTGCCAGACAATCTCCTTAATTCTAGGTTGCTTCTCTCTTTGGTTAGTGTCTATCTATTCTTTCTTGCCTTGCCTTTTGGTGCTTTGGAAAATAGTTTGATCCCCTCGTCTTTGTAGGAGCCCCTCAAATACTGGAACACTGCTATCATATCTCTCCTACTCCTTCTTTGCATTAGACTAGACATACCCAATTCCTGTAACTGTTCTTTGTATGTTTTAGCCTCCAAACCAGTGGTGGGTTTCAAAAAAATTTTACGACCACAGAAAATTTCTGTGGGTGTGACTTGGTGGGCATGGCTTGGTGGATATGGCAGGGAAAATCTCCATCCCCTCAATCCATGGAAAAGTTATTGCAAAATTCCCATTTCCTCCCAATCAGCTGGGACTTGGGAGGCAGAGAATAGATGGGAGTGGGGGCCAGTCCGAATTTTTACTACTGGTTCTCCAAACTACTCAAAATTTCCACTACCAGTTCTCCAGAACTGGTCAGAACCTGTTGAAACCCACTTCTTGTACTAATACTTCACGTGATCTTGATTCTATGCCTCTGTTTATATAACCCAGGATTGTATTAGCTTTTTTGGCTGCTGCTGCACACTGCTGGCTCATATTCAACAGATTGTCCACTAGGACTCCAAGGTCCCTCTCACTGTCACTGCTTTTGATCTAATCTCACCTAATCTGTACTTATATCTTTGTTTTTCCTGCCAAAAGGTAAAATTTTACTTTTCTCCACATTAAAATTTGTTTTGTTGGATAGGCTCATTGTTCAAGTTTGTCAAGATCTTTTTGGATCCTCGGTTTGCCTTCAGGGATGTTGGGTAATCCTGCCACTTTAGTGTCATCTGCAAATTTGATGAGTTCCCCTTCTATACCCTGCTCTAAATCTCAAATAAGCTCCTCTCTTCTTCACATGAAGATAAAAGGAGAGAATGGGAAAGTGTATTCAGGTTTGCAAGATTCAGTGACTATAACTTTACGTTAAAAGTGGTATAGGTCTACATTAAGGGTATCAAACTGGTGGCCCATGGGCCATATGTGTCATGTACGGGCCATGCCCACCCCAGGTCTGTGAAGAGGAAAAACGTCACAATACATCATGTGATGGCTACTTGATACCTCAAGTTTAACACCTGTGGTCTACATAATTTTGATTGCTTTGTCTAGTGTCTACAGCATTCCAATTCATCTGTATCACTTTTTCTATTCAAAATCTTCATTAAAAAAAGTAACAACAATAATTTTTTTCTAGTTTAATGAGTTTTTACGTTTTTCTATTGCTGGAATCTGGTAGGGTTGATATTAAATCTTCTTCTACTACAGAGAGCAATATTTTTCTGCAAATGTTTATAATTCTGCATTAGGTAACCTGGATTTTGTGGAACCACTAGTGACCAGAATAGAACTTAATTACTTAATTAAATAATTAAGTACTTAATTACTTAAGTAAGTACTTACTTAAGTAAATAATTACTTACTTAAAATAAGTAATTTTAAATTTTCAGATTCTCAGGGAGAATCCTCTTCTTTTGCTGCTACCTGTGAAGCAATATATATACTGTGTGATGGGAACTATTGTAAACCTCATGTTTCCTTTGTCAAAAACAAAGGACAAAAAATACTCTTTATTAGAAGTTCCTGCTTTTCATTTCCATTAACTATAAAATGCAACCACTGTTGAGATTTTCCATCTACAACCGTGCAGAACCTTAATAATTCTGAATCTCATATAATGATTTTATTGTTATCCCCATGCATTGAAAATGCTTGATACTCTTTAATAACATTGAGGATATTTGCTCAATGGTAAGCTTTGAGTTAAGGACTGATTAAAAAATTTGGAACATTAAAGCTCTTCCCTACCATTCTAATCACTGTGTACCTTGCATTAAAGTTAGGAATATTTATTAACCCTAATAATATTTGCATATTTTACTATAGTTTGATTCTTCCACAATGTATCCATAAGTATAATCACTATATTATGATTTAAGTTCATCCTGCTTTTTAAATTTATTGTAGATGTCATGTTGACTTTTTTGACTACACCCTATGGATATACCTATTTCAATAAAATTGTTGGATTGCTAAATAATTAAACATCTAAGTTATTAATTTTAACTTACATTGCTTAGCATCTTGCATGGTATTTAATTGATTATTTAACTAATAATTTTAATCCATTAACCAACTAAAAGGATGTCATAATAGCATCTCTAACATACAAAAGTAGAAGGAATATTAGGCAATGGAACACACACACACATGCACGCATGCACCAAAGGAGTATACTTAGCCTTTGAGTTGTGCCCAGGAGGTCACACTTTTAAAAAAATTGACCTAGAATAAAGAGTAGTCAGTTCAAGCATAAAATTACATATAATTTAATTAAAACTTAACTATATGGTTTCTTCATTAATATAATATCTTTCTCTTTGCATATATTTAACATTAAAATTTTGTAGCAACATTTGATGGTGTTCTAGTGGCCCCAAATGAAGCTTGAGGTTGCATATAAAGTCTGGATCTTAAGCTCATCCACCTCTTTTACATAGGAGTCAATCAAAAAAGCAAATGTAAGATATAAAATGAGCACATCACTGTAATTCAATTGTTTAGGTGGTCAAGGGCCTTTAGATATAATCAGATCCCAGATGAAGAAAAAACGAAGCATCCAGGAAGGCAAGTGGTAGACATGACTATGTGATTAACTAGCTGTGGTGGCTGCCTTGATGTTTCTACATGTCCAACAGAAAACCTACTGTGCTTTCCATAGATTCCTCCTCTCAAAATTCTTATGCATTTTTTCTTCTTTCTCCTACTTCTTTTCATTTTCACTCTTTAAATGTCTTTGAAAATAATATTTTGAAAATGAAAAGAAAAGAAATAGGAAAAATGAATATCCAGAACCCTTGGATGGTGAAAATTTAAAATTTTGCTCTGCATTGTAGCTCTTATCAAACTTTGGACTATTGGTATAAAGACTTCCAAACCTAGCATGATAAGTGTTCTTTTGAGAAAAACAAAAAGGGGGGAAAGAGCCTATCAGACTTTTAACCATAGAAATCCCATGGAAGGATTTCAACTGAAATGTGCACAATGTAATAATCAGGGAATCTTGGCTGATCTTGAAATACTAAGCTGGTTCAAGTGCTGATCCACACTTGGATGAGAAGCATCTAAAAAAAGCTAAGGCTATAAAGTGGATTGCGACATTGAAAAAAACATGCTGGGAGAAGAAAAATGGGAGACCATTTTTGCATTGCAACCCCAACCACCACCAAAAGCCCTTACAATTTCTGCAATTTCACCATCAAAAATCCAGCAAAACTTTTTTTTTTAGCTTCTTGTTTGTGATTTTAATATATTAAAAACTCATGCATTAAAAAAAAGGCATCTTGTTGCTTTGGTGGTAATTTTGCCTATAACAAATAATAATCACATCTAACTAGGAAGTACAGGGGTACTGTATATTCATTGCCGTAATAAATGTTCTAGTTTATTAATGTAATTCTTTTTAAAGGAATTCATCTTGGCAAGCAATATATCCTCTTCTGAAAAATAGCGAGTATGTTCGTTTCATTAAACATAAGTATTGCTCAGTAAACAGTAACCTTCAGGGACCTGGATAGTGAAATCTGTTTCCTTGTTGAAATCAGATGTGCAATGAGGTTGCTTTTACCTCAGGCGTGAGCCAGGCATCTGTTACATATTGCGAAACAGGGAACATGTTTTCCTTCTAGGTAAAGAGCAGCAAGTGAATGCCATGGTATTTCCACAGAATGTTCTAGTTCTCCTGAGTAATTGATCTATCTTTAACATGTAAGCAAGCTGAGTTTTGGACAGGTCTTTAAAAAAGAAAGAATCTGGCCTTTTATACTTTATGTTTAGAGTAATATAAATTGGAAGTGACTTCTTTTCTTTGTGTTTTTTCCTTTTATTATTTATTTTATTTATTTTTCTTTTTCCATCTTTTGTACTTTTCTGTTTTTTCCCTTTCCATCACTGAATTTAATTTTTTCAAGTAGTCCTCAAATTTACAGCTGAGCCCACAAATTTCTGTTATTTGTCATGATGGTTATAAGTCAAGGCACCCATGTGACCAAACCAATCATATTTTGTGGCAGTTGTTAAGAGAATGTCATGGTGATTAAGCAAACACTGTGGTTGTTAAGTAAACCCATTTTGCACAATGCACATTTTTTTTGCCCAAAAATGGAAGTGAACACTAGTTTTTTCCCAAAATTGTAAATTGTAGTCACATGACCATGGGTTGTTATAAATGATCTTAAATGTTGGCTGGTTGCCAAATGCCTAAAATACAATCTCATGAGAGCATGAGGGAAGCAGTTGTCAGAACTTTCAACCAGGTCATAAATACAGTTTTGTGGATCCATCATAACTCTGAGCAATACCTAACCGACTGTTCATAAGTCCAGCCCAGTACTGGTTGTTATTACTGTTATTAAAATCTTTAATAGCATATTGGCAGCTATTGGCAGTAAGCTGAAGTGCCTGAAAAAAATTTCAGTCCCAATTGCACATTAAGAATCTGTACAGGTAATTCTTACTTATTGATTGGTTGCTTAGCAACTGTTCAAAGTTATAACAGACTCTCCAACAGGCTGTTTACAGCATCCTGTAATCATATAAGTGCAATTTACAACTTTTCTGCTAGAAACTGGCATATACGTTACCACAAAAAAAGTTGTAAAATCAAATCAGTCATTTGATGATCTGCTTAATGACTGGCATGATTTACAACTGTAATTACAGTTTCAATTATGGTTGTGAGTTGTGGACTAGCTGTTCATAAAATATGTTCTAGGATATGTTAGATCCTCTCAGTTACAACGCCCAACTGACAGGGTCTGTTACCAGACGTCATTGATTTGCTAAGACGCGAGCTGCCGAAGGAGCGGGAGAATGGCTGCTCACGATTGGTTGAACTCTCTGTCAGCTGGCTATTTAAGGAGCTGTCAGGGAGCTGTTCTTTGGCTTGCTGATTCCGTGTTCTATTGAGTGTTTGATCGTTCAATAAAGTTGGTATTGTACGCAACCTAGCCTCCTGACTGTTCACCCACTGGACACAACAGGATATATATTACAATGATTCTTACATGAAAAGGTCAAGAAACTTTCTACCAATTATGGACATCTGTGATTCAAGGAAGCTCCATTAAGTATGTAAAATGATTTTGGAGATAACATATGATTGGTTGTCCAATTTAACCAGAGCAAGTAATGGTACATCTTTCCTCTTGAGATGTTTCTCTCCATATTCCTGAAAGTGAAATGAGCTTGATTTTTGTCATAAATTCCTCAGCCCTGTGATTGAAGAAAAATATCAGAATTTCTGTGTGAAATTCCCTCATTCTCCCAAGGACTTAATGACTTAATTATTTCAATTTTAAGTAACAGCAAGATAGATGGATGAATGGCTTGATATGGCCATGGTTCCTATCAAAACTTTTCAATGGATAGTAATTCCAAGATAGTAAGTGAAATTGATCACTTAGCCTAAGATTTGTCAGTGTATCAATGTAATTATACACAAATGTTCATTTGAATTTAAATTCTCTTTTACTGAGCAATAGCATGGACTGTGAACTATGCAGCACTGCTCTGAAATCTAGCATCCCATGAAACTCTTAAAAGCGGAACATTTGAGTCATACATATGGCGAACTTCTGTTCAGAAAACTACAAAAGCTGAAGTGAAAAACTGACCTATTTTTGATCCAAAACTTAAATATCGCAAAGGCCAGATAATCAAACAATTCCACTGTCATTTCCAAACAATCCTTCAAGAAGCAATGTGTTTATAATTTGTGATAGGCAAATTATAAATTGTTGTTGATATTACCTGATATTTTTACCACTCTAGTCTTCACATTATTTTACTTCTTGCCTATTCCATCTCATAAACTACATAACTGGTTTTGGTCCCTCCAAAAATGATAGTTTCACTTGAATTTCATACCTTTATTGGCAGTAGTGCTTTTCACCTAATGCCTTCTGGTGGCTTTAGTCTTCCTATCTTGGCTGCTTCCTTGCTTTAACTATCCTGCTACCACTGTCATTATTTTGTCTACTTGATTAGTCAAATCACTCAATTTCTCACTCTCACTGCCCTGCTGCTGTCTCTATCAAGGATCTATTAGATTTGAGAGGTTTGGCTGTTGCTCCATCTATTTTACATTATCACCTCCCCACCATAACACTCATCTTCTCCACTTTGGGTTGTGTTGTAAAAATGAGACCAGACAGCCAATAGCTCACTCAAATGCTGCCACTGGCTTTAGCAATACAGAACTACCTTCTGCAAATGGATTTTTGACCATGAATTCCTGACCTATTTCCAGGAAGTACCTAGTGCTCCATGGTCCCTTCTGCCAAAATCGCACTTACTAAGGTGCTGTGACATTTTTAGATCATTCCATATGAGCTAAAGCAGCAATAGGCAATAGGACTAGATAAGCAAATTATCAGAGTCACTAGGTTGAGTTGGGCAGTTATAGAAATTAAGTAAATGATAAATAGATTGATTGATTGACTTTGGTGTTTCCACAACAGATCTAACTGGATTATATTAATGTAATACCATGAAGATTAGGTTTACATTATTTTCTTGGAGTTAGCTGATTGGTTGAACAGACTCTTTTTGATGTTTTCATTATGTATCATTTCTCCAATGAGTTCAATAGAAATGATATCATTAAATGAATCTCAAGATCACCAAAAGCTTCCCATCCCTGCCTGAGGAGATTATTTTACCTATTATTAACCCAGGCACATTCAATCGTATGAAAGTTAATAGATTAGGTTGATATTTTGGATCCCCATATTCAGAAGCTCTTGCTGAATAGGCATCTAAGGGGCTCCAGACAAATGCCAGCTTAGCTATACCACTCTTCGGTTCTAGCAGGCCTTTATTTGACTTTAAAGTCAAATCCATAGCACTTTTTATCCAATTTGAACCTTTCCGTCAGGATTTTTGGTCCTAATTTATGAGCTATACAATAAAATTGGCCTTAGAGAATGATATAGCCAGGTAGAGGATCTTTCTGACTTTATCCAGGTTATCAGGCATGGGGGTGGGGGAGTGGTAAAACAAGGATGTAATTTATCACCATTGCTTTTTAACATATATTATGAACTCTCTGATTAAAATCTTTCAGAGAGTTGATATTCATGTGCCTAAAATAATCTACTCTATGCTGACAATGCAATTGTCTCATAGAATGAAGTGAGTACTAAGAACTCTGGCAGCTTCCTTTTTCCCCGTTAGTTTTACTTTTTTTGGACAGTTGATTCCCATGAATTAGAACAAATCAAATGGTTTAATACTTGGGTGTAGTATTTCTAGGAAATCAACAGCCAAGTTCATTATTCCATTTCTACTGCCAAAAAGAGTACACTAGTAATAACTAAATTTTATAGGCAACAGGAGCAAACTACATTACAATAGCAATCAAATTGTTTACAGCTGAAACAGTTGTCCAACTGTTAGAAGGGATACAATTTGGCCCATACACTAACCTAAGGGCTTATGAAACTATTCAGTTAAATTTCCTTAGGACTAAGCTGGGAATGCCAAAATGTGTGACAAATGCAGTCTTAAGCTAGAAGCTAATATGCAGTTCTAATATCAGGAGTTAGAATCTGATGCCTCTGTTGTCAACAGACAGATATCCCACAGCTTCTGAATTCTATTGCCAAACTTAAATAGATCAAGTATCTACTACAGAGCATTTATACAATCTAAGCCTAAACAAATATAGATAGACCATTTCCAGAGCCCACTGGGATAAGTCTCTTTAGCATTGCTGATGGGAAGATTTTAGGGGGATTCTTATTTGCAGAGATTTTGCCCTTTTAGATCCAGGGAGAGACAAACTCTTGCCCATGTCCTGATGTGATGTCCTTTTTTATGTTGCCCAAAACATACTTTAATCTTCCCAATCATCTCTAAATTTGGGGTCATATTAATACATTTAATGTTTACTACTTTTTCTGCATTGTTGTCCTTGTTTCGAATGAGAGAAGGAAAAAAATCTATGAGGTTGTCTGACAATACCCAGTTTTAGCACCATGCATTAAACTTACTTTCAAAGATTCTTAGTCAGATAGAAGCTTTTAAATCATATACAACATACAAGACAAAAGAAACATCTAAACTTTAATATTTTATGCATAAACAGTAGCAAAATATGCAATGAAAGTTTTAAAGTGAAAAAATATATAAAATATAATTTGCCTTTAAACAAATAGTTATTGCAAGCAAAGTGTTCACTGTGGTAATTTTAATTCCAAAAAGAAACTTTTTACAGCAGATGTATCTCCCAGAAATATTTATTTCAACACAATATGAGGCTACTTTAAAAGGTGGCAGATAGGTGCAATGTTTGCACTGCTTTTTGTTCTGAAGCATTTTTTAAAAATTGGACTCAAAGTACCATACAACCCTACAAATTATATCTTATGTTATGCTTTAAGCATACTAACCATTCATCAGGACTTATCCAAACTAGTTATTTTTGTTTCCTTTTACATTTTCAGGAAGGAGAGAATATTGTGAGATTTGCTACAAGAAAGGTTAGAATAATATTAACACTGAGAACTGGACTTCTATATTTGGCAAAACAGAAATACTTATCTATTAGATATTAGGTTATTTTGGTGAATGAAGCTACGCATTATGTTCCCCAAAGCTCCTTTGGAGCAAGCAAGAATGCATCTGTTTGCAATTCCTGAATGCAGCTGTGCATTTTCCTGGGATTAATGGCAGCTGCAAAAGGAAATTACCCAAACTTGGCAAAAGATGTGGATGCTTTAAAGCAGGGTCCCAACTCCTGGTCCGTGGACTGGCACCTGTCCATGGTGTGCCAAAAAACGGGCCGTGCAAACAGCAAAGCCCCATTTGTAAGATGCAGGTAGCATGCTAAACCATGCCCCCTCTGGAGAAAAACCCACTCCATGGAACTGGTCCCTGGTGCCCAAAAGATTGAGGACTGCTGCTTTGAAAGGTTGCAGACAGGCAGCATTTGTGATCCCTTCCACATTATTTCTAAAGTGCTGTTCAGTTTTACTATATTAAATAATTGGTTCAAGAACACTATAATTTATTTACCAACATAAGATCTCACATTCTCCCTTTGTTTAGACTAGAGCGGGGGCTGGGAAAGTTAGTTAACATCTCGAAGTTAGTGAGGTTGACAAACATTACTCTTGGGAATCCAAAACTCTTTTTAGACTAGATTTAAGAAAATTAATATGGATCTCAATATTACATTTATAAAAATGAATATATTTATGACTAATTGCTCATAAAAGCAATTAGTTATAAAATGTCTGAGTTATAAAAATGTCCCTCTCATATGTACACACTGCTATCTCTTCCAGATTGACTATTATTCAGGGCATTTTTTTTCTTACTCTCTTAAGATATGACCACTTTTGCAAAACATTGTATCTCAATAGGCTCGCAGGGGTGGTCGCGGCACCTTGTTCTGTCGGAGACAGAAGCTTGCCCAGGTCCGGAGCTTTTTATAGGCGTTTGGGGAGCTCTCTCCCTCCACACCCCAGGATTGATCCTGGGGAGATTTGGGGAGCTCTACCCACGCCTAATAGCTCACTCTCCCCTCTTTGCCCGAGGAGAAAGTTCTGAGCCTCTGGAGAAGCTGATTTTCGCTGCTCCAGTGGCTTTTACGGTTCCCAGGGGATTGCAGCTCCCGAAAGAGCTGCTGCGGTGCCGGCCGTGCCACAGGAAGACCACTTTTGGTCTCCGAGATGATCTACTCTATAATTGTAGTTCCAACACCTACCTATCTTGTGTTTCTATCAATAGAATGTGGATTGCATGAATTTATTCATCAGATTCTGGACTTTGCTAGAAGGATAAACAATTACTTTCTGGAGGTACTTTCAATTCTGTGTTTACAGTTCATCAAACACCAAGAATGATTCCAATTACATTATTTGTTGAAACTGTACTATAGCGCAGGGATGAAATCTAAAATTTGTTACTACCGGTTCTGTGGTGGTGGTGGGGTAATGTGGTGGTGGTGGGTGGGCATGGCCAACTTTTTTAAAAAAACTTTTAAAAGCATTTTTTCTACAACCTTAAGAAATTGCAGGGGGGAAAATGCTTTTAGAAGCTTCTGACATCAGACAAGTCAGCTGGGATTGCCAGAGACTTTTAAAGGCATTTTTTTCCCCCTAAAACCTCTTCAGCTGAAGGGCTTGCAGAAAAAAATGCTTTGAAAAGCCTCTGATGATCCCAGCTGAGCCATGCGATCATCAGGGGCTTTTTTTTTTACTTTTACAAGCATTTTTCAACCGAAGAGGTTGTAGGAAAAAATGCTTTTAAAAGTAAAAAAAACCAGCCTCTGATGATCGCGCGGCTCAGCTGGGCCTGGGGGAGGAGTGTTGCAGGGATTTTTGCTACCGGTTTCTGAACCATCCGCCGCCATCGCTACTGGATCGGGCGATGTGGTCTGAACCAGGAGCATTTCACCCATTATAGCACCTAATAACAATTTTGAAAATACCACTGTTAATACCTTGATGTGTAACATCCAGTTATAGTTATGCTACTGAGAATCCCAAAGTAATTTATACCAAGTAATCCAACATGAGTGGAAATATGGATTCCTCTTTGAAAGATGGGTAGTTTCTAAACTACCAAAATAATACCAAATACCAGTCATGCTTTTGGTATTTTGATAAATACCAAAAGCATGACTCAAAATGTCATAAGATGTATGCATTTAAAGACAGTTCTACTTAATAGCATTAGATAAGGGGGTGGGGTGAAGAAAATCATCTTGCTTATTTATATTTTTGAGTCATTAGGCATGCAATCTCAAAAAAGGGTTCTTTGTGCTTACAAAGCAAACCTCAATCAGACTTTAGAATTCAATCCAGGGAATGCCCTGCCTTTTCTGCTTAAATGGATTTTTTTAAAAAAAATAAAATAAAGTTGTATCTTGAAAAGATATAGATAACATTCGATCCATTGTCAAGTATCATACAATCATCTTAGCAAAAAATGAAAGATAAATGATTTTGCCTAGGTAATTTCAGATAGTTTTCTGAAGTAGTTACAGGAAATCAATTGTCGGGTATGCTTCCTTCAGTATCCAGGAAAGGAAAAGCACGTCTGGCCGTGTCGGCATCCAGGAATGCAGTGTCCGTTGGCCTGATAACAGCTTAGGAATTGGTTTCGTTTCTTAGATTCATCCATAGCCCAGCTACCTAAACCCCCCTTCCTCCATTACTATGACAGCCAAAGCAGGGAAAGGCGGAGGCTGACTTTCGGCCCCCCTTCAGAAGAGATGACCTCTAGTCATAAAACAGAGAGAAAAAGAGGTAATATCACAACAATTAATAACTATCATTACTTAAGGTTTATCAGGGTATTTGGTGTGAAACAGCTGCACTTTTTTAGGTGCCCGAACATCACGTTTATTCACCCATTCAGCTTGTGATAACGGGAAGTGTTTCCAGGCCACCAGATATTGCACTTTACCATGATGTTTTCTAGAGTCCAAAATTTCCTTAACTTCAAAATGTTGTTCTCCTTCAATGAGGATGGGAATGGGAGGAGGTTCTTTGGCTGGACGTAGAGGGGACGAATGTTCCAGTTTCAGTAAGCTAACATGAAACACTGGATGAATCCGTTGCAAGTTCTTGAGTAAATCTAATTCTAAATCTAACTGTTACTGGGTTAATGATCCGAGTAATGGGGAAAGGCCCCACATACTTAGGCCCAAACTTTTTTGATTTTTGAGGAGTTTGCAAATATTTGGTAGAAAGATAAACCATGTCTCCCACTTCATAAACATGCGCAGGACACCTCCTTTTCTCGGCTTGGGTTTTATGAGCTTGGTGAGCGTCATCTAAAGCTTTTTGGGTTACTGCCCAAGTCCCTCGTAACTGTTCAATCCATTCAATCAGAGAAGGGTTCTGTGGGTTATCCTGAGGTAGCTCTGGGATTGGCACAAATTCCTGGCCAGAAGTCACCTTGAATGGAGTGAACCCTGTGCTGCTATGTATGGAATTATTATATGCCATCTCTGCAAATGGCAGCAAATCTACCAGTTATCTTGCTGGTAATTTATATAACACCTCAGATACTGTTCTAATATGGCATTGGTTCTTTCACAGGCCCCATTGGTCTGGGGGTGATGGGAGGAGCTTAACCCCTGGGCGGAGCCTATCAGCATCAGGAACTCTTTCCGAAAGTTGGAGGTGAATTGTACTCCCCTGTCTGAAATTATCCGTTTCGGAGCACCATGTAACCTATATACATGTTGAATGAACATTTTAGCAAGGGTTTTTGCTGATGGGATCTTAGAACATGGGATAAAGTGCATCTGTTTGGAAAACAAATCAGTCACTACCCATATAACTGTCCACCCCCCACTTTCTGGAAGGTATACAATGAAATCCATGGATATTTCCTTCCAAGGGGCAGTGGGTCTGGCTACACTTTGGAGTAGACCAGGTGACTTCCCTGGAGGTCTCTTAGTTGAGGCACACACTGGACAGCTCGCTACATATGCCTCTGTGTCCTTTTTGAGTGCAGGCCACCAGAACTGTCTTTTGATAAGATGTAAGGTTTTGACAAATCCAAAGTGCCCCGCCACTTTGGAGTCATGAGCGTGCTGCAGAACTGTTACTCGTAGGCTGGCTGGAACATACAATTTAGCTTCAATCCAAGCTAGACCATCACAAAGTGTGCATTCATTTGAGTGGGCTTGGAACCACTTGTCGGTTTTCAAAGTCTCTTGTAATTTCTGGAGCAAATCGCCCGAGAGGCTTGGGTCACTCTTCGACTGTGCTCTGGTAGTCACTGGTGCCGCCAGTTGGGCTGAAGGGACAATTGGACGAACCACCTCCTCCCTGGTGCTGTTGTATTGAGGCAATCTGGACAGAGCATCTGCCATGAAGTTCTTCCCACCAGGGAGGTAGCGCAAGGTGAAGTTAAAACGGTTGAAGTGTTGGGCCCAGTGAACTTGTTTTGGAGACAACTTATGTGGGGTTTTTAAAGCCTCGAGATTTTTATGATCAGTCCATACTTCAAAAGGATGCTTAGCTCCTTCAAGAAATTGTCTCCAGGTTAGAAGTGCCCAGCGTACAGCGAAAGCTTCTTTCTCCCATATGGCCCATCTCCTTTCAGTTTCGGACAGTTTCCGGGATGTGTATACACAAGGTTGTAGTTTCCCATCTGCATTCTTTTGCAGAAGTACGGCTCCTACTGCGACGTCACTGGCATCCGCCTGTACTACAAAAGGTTCATCCATGTCTGGGTGTTTGAGGACTGGTTCGGCAGCAAACAGCCGTTTCAACTTTTCAAATGCTGCCTGGCAGTCCATAGTCCATTCAAGAGGTCTGGAGGGTTTTGGTTTTTCTTCACCTTTGGTTTTCAGGAGATTAGTTATTGGCAGTGCGATTTTGGTGAACGAGGAGATGAACTGTCGATAAAAGTTAGCAAACCCCAAGAAACTTTGTAATTGCTTGCGGGTGCGTGGCGCCGTCCATTCCAACACCGCCCAAACCTTTGCAGGGTCCATTTCTATTCCCCCCTGAGAGATGCGATATCCAAGATAGTCAATTTTGGTTTGGTGGAATTTGCACTTAGAAAGTTTTGCATACAGTTCAGCAGCCCTGAGTTTTTTCAGGACGGTGCGCACTAATTTCACGTGGTCGGCCATGTTCTCAGAGTAGATGAGAATGTCGTCCAAATAAACCAGCACCCCCTTATACAAATGCTCATGCAAAACTTCATTGATCAATTGCATGAATATCGCAGGAGCTCCTTGTAGACCAAAAGGGAGTACTCAGAACTGAAAACATCCCAGCGGGCAGATAAATGCAGTTTTCCATTCATCCCCCTCCTTAATTCGCACTCTGTAGTAAGCTTCCCATAAGTCTAGTTTGGTGAAAACTTTTCCCTTCCCTAAGTGCGCTAGCATGTCCTTCATGAGGGGTAAGGGGTAGACATTTTCCACGCAAATACCGTTTAAGTTCCTATAATCAACTACTAGACGAAAGGAACCATCTTTCTTCTCCCGGAACAGAACTGGTGTGGCCACCCGTGGTCTAGCTGGTTGGATGAAACCCCGTTCTAGGTTTTTGTCAATGAAATTTCGTAGTTCCCCCAGCTCACGGGGGGTCATTGGGTAAATTTTTGGCTTAGGGAGTTTTACACCAGGGAGTATCTCAATGGTACAGTCTGTAGCCCTGTGCAGGGATAGCACATCCAAGGCCTTCTCAATAAAGACTTCACGGAGATCCCAATACTCCTTTGGAATTTTCTCCTCCCCTTCAATGTGGTCTATTGCCATCTCTGCTTCTTCGTGCTCCTCTCCGCCCTCAAGGGGGGGTTCTTCCCTCTCTAGTGGCGGGTTCCTAGCGCGAATGCGCAAACCCCCCGTTTTCCAGTTAACTCGCGGGTTCCATTTACATAACCAGGGCAGGCCAAGTATAAGGGGTCGTTCCATGCTAGGGGCCACAATAAAACTGAGAGTCTCTACGTGGTCCCCTAATTTCATTTCAATGGGTTCCATTATAAAACTGGTTGCCCCCCCCTGCCATTGATCCATCTAGCTGGCAAAATGCAATAGTCCTTTTCAATGCTTTCAGTCTCAGGCCCATCTCCTCTATTACTTTCGGGCTGATAATGCATCTGGTGCACCCAGAGTCTAATAAGGCTGGCATCTGTACGTGGGCCCCGGTGGATGGCACCCTTAGTTCTATGGGGATGAGCATGGGGCCCTCAGTATCACTCACCAGATCATCGGAGTCGGAGTGGTCTCGCTGTCATCCGCGTCAGTCGGAGTTCCCAACTCACCCTTGGCCGGGGGAGCGAACTCAATGACTTCCCCTTCCAGTGCAGTTTCACAAACTTTTGTGGATGTTTTGCCCATCTTCTTAGGCCCTCTGCTGGTAGGTTTTGGCACTGGCTTGGAGGAACACTCAGCAGCCCGGTGACCTTCCATGCCACACTTGAAACACATGAAGGGTTTCGGGTTTGGACTCCGCCTTCCCACGGGCCATCTTTGGGGCTTCCTTACGGTAGTAGGAGGATGAAGGCTCCCCAGCATGCCCTCTTTGGAGTCGACTTCGGGCTATCTCGATTTCCGCATCCTCAGCTGCTATGTACCAACTGTGCAGATCTTCGGGGACCCCCCGTGCTCTACAGTCTTTGTAGATTTCCTCATTCAGTCCGTCTTTGAAACTCTCCAGCAGAGCCATTTCTGACCACCAGCTCCCAAAATTCTTGGGTGTATTCCGCTACCGATCTCCGGCCCTGCTGGATACTCTTCATTCGGAGTCTCGCCTTCTGCTCAGCTAGGTGGTCTTCAAAACGCCTCCTAAGAGCTGCCATGAACTGGTTGTAATTACACAGCAGGGAGGAATTGTTATTGTGGAGGACCACCATCCATTCAGCTGCCACTCCCTCTAAGGCACTAGTGACACATCTCACTCAAGCTGCATCCGACAGGTAGTCCTCCCCCCAGTCTTGCATGTGATTCCACATTTGGGTTAAGAAAAGCCCCAGGGTTTTCGGGTCTCCTCCATATTTTCCAGGCGGGGGGGGGATTTTTGGTTTCTTGCGTCTGCGGGGTGGGGCCTGCAAGGCTGGGGGTCCCTGGACTGCTGCATCCCTCGCTTGACTACCCAAAGCCTGGGTTGTACCTTCGCCAGCTCCCTCTTCCTCTCCCCCACAAGCCCCTTCCTCTGGATTTACTTTGGAGTATTCTCTTCCCTTCCCTGCAGGGGTTGCATAAAACTCACGGTTTTTTCGGCTTTCTTCAACATCGTGGATGAGTTGTAGTGCTTGTGCTATCATGAGGCTTTCCTTTTGCTCTTGCAGTCACACTGCCTCTCCTTTTCGGGGTCTGAAGCTGGTTACTCTGTGGGGGGTCTTCCCCAGGTCCGGCAACCTTCCTATTCCCTTCAACCATCAGGCTTCGTCTGGCTCTTCTCTCAGCTGTAAATTCTCCATCCACACCACGGTCTCTTCTCCCGGCTGGTATGAAGACATTGCTGAGCCATATGCCCCCATCTGATCTAAATCACTTTCTTGATCAGACATTCTGTGGATTTCAGCCCCCTCGGTGTTGTCCGGGATGGCTGAGTGTGAGAATCCTGCTTAATGTCGGGTATGCTTCCTTCAGTATCCAGGAAAGGAAAACCCAGACTTCATCATAGATTAAAATATGGTACTTTTACTAGATATGAAATGAACGCAACCATGGAAAGCAGGATTCTGAGGTAAAAAGTGCAAAAGTTACATATAGAAAGCATCCCCTCCCACTGTCCACCGTAAATCATCCAATCCAAAGGTCTCCCAGAGGTCAGGTGGGAGCACACATCTGGCCGTGTCAGCATCCAGGAATGCAGTGTCCGTTGGCCTGATAACAGCTTAGGAATTGGTTTCGTTTCTTAGATTCATCCATAGCCCAGCTACCTAAACCCCCCTCCCTCCATTACTATGACAGCCAAAGCAGGGAAAGGCGGAGGCTGACATCAATCTTCATTTCTTCTTAATAGTATGTGAAGTTTATGAATTTACATGGATGCAGGATTATCCCGCCAATCCATTAATGTGCAGGATATATTCCAATATAAATTAGTATATTGCTAATTTAGTACATTACTAAATTAGTAATGGAAGTACCCAAGTGTTCTTATTCTTTCAAACAACTAAAATTGAATTTTGTAATCTAGTTAATTATATTAGAGTTACAAAGAAATTCTAATGACGAGGTAGATCTTGTTCAAAAAGAGGCTGAACAGGAAAAAAAATTCGCAAGTTACCATATACCATGTTCTGACAGACAATGAGCTTATCGAGGGATCCTAGCACAAAATGAACGAGACTGCAGACTTAGGCTAGGGATGAATCAAAACTTCAGTTAAGACAATTAATACCTAGATGTTTATGAATTAAATGCTAGTGAAATAATTTGCAGTTTCACATCATGTTACATGTCTTTATTTGTAAATAAAGAAACATAGTTCTGTTAAAAAGTATAAGACTGATTCTTGAATACTGGGGGCTTTCTTGCATTATCTACTGGTTTGAGGTTATGCCACTGCAGTATTACTGAGGTGAATCAATTCACAATGGAGGAATTGGCTAAAATTCTACATGCCAGTTCAAGGAAGCATTCAAAGCTATCATGACTAAGTTGATACAACCAATTACTGAGCATAAGTACTTTTTATGCTGACAAACAGTACTGAATATTTCATAATGCTTCATAAAGAAAAGCACCAAGCTCTGGTATTATTTTTTACACAGATTAATCATCACAAGGATCCAAAAGCTCTGAAAATGTTCCGTGGCAAAATAATGAAAAAGGTTCAGAAACCCTAAAGAAATGCTTATTCACACATATGTATTTATATATCTAAATCTATATCTATCTATATCTAATATGGTAAGTTATGCAGCTCAGTTTTTACATATGGGGAGAATTAAAGATGAATACACATAAGAAATTAATTTCTTTTCATGAAAAAAATTATTTTATTGGTATGCTCCTAGAGAGAACTACAACACTGAAACTATTCTGGCAACAGAGATCAGCTGTCACAAGCTGTGGGAATGTACAGATTTGTGTTCAACTTCTCTTTTCCAATTAAATTAGAGTTTTCTGCCAATTTTGTAATTTTAAAATCAGTATGTAAATTCAAATTTTAAAAAAGTATTAACAATATTATACTTTTCAGGCTTGATT
Organism: Coluber constrictor foxii; assembly: GCA_038048745.1. NCBI lineage: Eukaryota > Metazoa > Chordata > Lepidosauria > Squamata > Colubridae > Coluber > Coluber constrictor. Next base: position 146,392,073 of record CM075961.1, read on the forward strand.
TTTTTTTAGTCTGTGTGCAATTTGAAAGTGACCTCATATAGTGTTGTTTATTCTACCCTTTCCCAAACCTACTTATGTGTGGAAAATATATATTTTTTAGAATGAACTCCAGGTTGGGAAAAGCTGAAGTAGTCTAACTAGCAGTAGTTTAGGTACATGGCTTAATTAAATGTTAATTCTATCGATGAATTTTTTAAAAATTTAATTTATATGCTGCCTTTCTCCAGAGACTCAAGGCGGCTTACAATGCGTTAAGCAATTGCCTTCATACTTTTGTATAAATCTGCTCAGTAGGGCTTTTGGCCCCCCCAAACGGTGTTTTTTTTAATACAAAGTCAGTTTATTGCCCCCACAATCTGGGTCCTCATTTTACCTACCTTGAAAGGATGGAAGGCTGAGTCAACTTTGAGCCTGGTGAGATTCGAACTTGCAGTAATTGCAGGCAGCTGGTGTCACTTTAACAACACTTTAAGCTGCTGCACCATTATATCCCTTTTAATTTTATATTCATCCAATTATTCTTAAGTACCATTTTCAGTATCCTGTTCCAAAAACCTGAGGTAGCTGAATAAATTACTATACATAGTTCAATTTAAAAATTTGGAAGATTTAATTACTAATCTTCATTGTTTTTGTTCTCGGGTTAAATGTTCGTTAATTTTTCTTATTTGTTCTTCTGTTAAAAGCTATGTTAAGGTTGTTGACAAATTCAATCCAGCAAAATTTTCAGAACTTTATCTGGAGTACCAGAAGGTTATAGATTAGCAACTGGTGAAAGGACAGGAAATACAGAGCAGGAATACATGGGAAGCTTTCACAATGGAGGGAAGTGAGATTCTTCACAAGGATACGCAATAAAACCTGTGCTACATATTCATATAGATAATATGCATTAGCTTGCAAATAGGACACACTGAAATATTTTTAACTCAGTGACCTGTAAATCCTTTTTTTAAAACTACTTTAATAGGCAACAAAACAGCAAATAATAAAAGTTATATGGATATCAATTAAAATACTGAAGGATCATAATCAAAATGAAAAAAAATGTGTATTAATAAAACTGAAGCTGAATAAATAAAAGATATATATATATCGATTAAGGTTCAGTCCCAATAAGCACCCCAAGCAAGTAATGGCCACTTTTTAATAAAGATAGCTGTTGTTGAGGACAGTTGAGTTGATTGGTCATTGCAAATTGAGCAGGAAACTGATTGGAAGTTTCTATTTTAATCAAAATCATAGCAAATCTTGGCTCCCTACATGTTTTGCTACTGGAAAGTAAAAGAATGAGTTTCCTGTGTTTGGCTTCTAACTACCTAAAATATAGGTGGCTGTAGCTCTAGAAACTTAAAGAAATGGTTTGAAAAATGTATAAACCTAATTTTCTTAATGCCTTATTTAAAAATGAAGTAAATAGATAAATATCCAAAACCAGACACCGCCACTTAAGAAAGAATGCAAAAGAATGTAGAAGTTGCTGCTTGGTAAAGTATTTTTAGAAGCAATTCTCAATTCAGAAAATATTTGTCAGAGAAACCAACAAAACTAGTTCCATTAACTATTTTCTTTCATGTATGACTGTACTGTTGAATCAGGTAATAAATTTCAGTACTATATTCATATAGCCCAACTTGAGCCATGAGTACGGTAGTTAAATTATTTCATTCCTTAATAAAACTTGATCTGTGAGGCATTTTTCTGTCCATGAAATTGATAATTGAAATTGCTCCGTACCCCATAAGACTACAAGAATAATAAGCCAACGAAGACCATAAAAAGAGTTTTTTTACAAAACACACGCAGTCAAGAAAAGTGGCAATGATGGCAGCCTTTAACAAGACTTTAATAAATGTAGTGTTTTCATTATTCCAGTTTAGAAATGTCATTCTTTCACATCCAAAGTATCCTACTCAGCAGGTTACATAAAACTAGCATGGAAATGTAAGCCATATCATTTAAACAGTAAAGATAAAACAGTTTTGTTTCATGGTTCCATAAATTTAGCAGCCTGCCACTTATTGTTCTGAAACCATTACTGATAAGCATAAAACATTTTCTGAATGAAGAGTGTCTGAACTTCTAGCCTACTTTGGTAGATAGTCATTTCATAGCATCCACAGGCTACAGGAAGGCAGAAAACAACACAATTGCATTCAGTGTATTATTAATGAAAACCAAGCAGTTCAGGTTCAATAACATATCCACAACCTGTAAATATTTGACATACAGTATATGGGTTAAAGCAAACATTCTTATAAAATCCATGAACATGGTCCATCTATGACCATGGTTCACAATTAATAAAACAGTAATGTAAATTTTAACACATTTTTATATTCACGTGATCACTATAGTAATTCAGAACAATCACTAACACAAACATATTGTATGTACATTACATATATGCCACAACAATTTGCTGAGTTGGATCTTCACAAACTCAACAATTTCAGCAGACATAAATAACTTTGTACCAATGTTTAGGCATTTTAAAGGAATTAAATATTCTAAATATTTCAATTCCCTTTCCAAAGGTAAAACAAAAATCTGAAAAGTCAGTGCAAATAGAATCATCATACTTCTTCACCAAGAGAGATTCTTATTAAGCCAAAGATAACCCATATTTAAGATATTAAAGAAATAAACTCATAACTTTGTAAACTGCCTTCCACAGAGGTTAGAGTAGATTAGGAATCCAAAGTCCTATATCCTATAGTAATGCCTTCTGTGATGAGGGAGGCTGTTGTGGTGGTTGGTTTCCTGGAGGCTGGGGAAGAGTTGAGGTGACTAAAGTATAACCCTGCACCTGAGACAGAGTTCCAGAATTTTGATAAGAACTAGCATCAGTAGCTGCAGGGGTTGGGCTGTAGACTGCAGCTTGGCTGGAGTAAGTGTTTCCTGGAACAGAACCAACCATCGTGCTAGAATAGAGATAGGAAAGGAAGAAAGATAAACAAAAGGATACAAAACAAGGTTGACAAAAGTAATCAAATTCTTCTATAAACATATATACACAACAAATTTGAACTTCTTTTCCAACTTCAGTGAATAAATAGTTAAGAAAAATAAAAACATGAAAGCATTTAGTCAAATCTTTCCAGCACAGTCTTTTAAATCAGTTTCTTCAGGGAACACAAAACTGTTTCAACAGTTCTTGGTTTACATGAATAATCTCTTAACTGTACCTGTTTAGGCTGGGATAAACTAGCACATTTGTCTTTTGATATTCTTCTATTTTCTAAACTATTGTCTTGCCTTAACTTCTTTCACTGTTTTTATTCTTGAAATGGAATACAATTTAAAAGAGAATCCAAACTGACCTTTCAGAAAGCTAGTTAAGTTATGGGACATAATTTATTAATATTCAGTAAGAGTTATTACTAAATACTATTGGAGGGCATATCAAGTTTTCATAGATCTTATTCACATACTACTCTATAAAATCCATTCAATTTTTTGTCCTGGAAGAGCTTCTCAAGTTATGGTAACCTGTAATTTATCTTCAAAAAAAGCACCTTTATCAAAGGACTTCAGGTAAGAAAAGAAAATGTCACCCAGTGATCTAAGAAGGTACCTATTATTTCTAAGATGCCTGCAGTCTTTTGACTACAACAAACAGGAATGTTATATCTTTTTCTTCCAAAATAGGTTTTCAAACCATCTTAAACATTTCTTATTAAATTAACACTAAAAATGAGACTCATTCCTGAGTAATCCTAAGCAATAAAACTAAATTATGGAACTCTATTACAATTAGTGTTTTTATTCTGATTTTATCCATATTCTTTTAAAATGAAGAACAAATCAAATACATTAAAAACAGATTTTTGAGATGAAAAATTGAACACAGTTTGGTGCTGAAAGTTTCTTGTCAATTTCCACTTTAAGACTGGGTAGTTTGGTTTAAATTAAAATTTAGATTCCCCCCCGCCCCCCAATTACTTTGTGTAAGGTGCCTGGACTGGCTGGCTAGCTAACCCGGGACTTGCTCCTGGAGGAACTGTGCCTTGATTAAGAGATGGAAGTTGATCAGATGGAAGGCTGTAGCCTTGTACGTGACTCATCTGTGTATTTCCTCCCACCATATAAGCATTGCTTTGAGGCTGTCCTTGATAAACCTAAAAAAATCAAACAGGAAGAAACAAATCACAATCGCTAATTCATTGCCAACTTATACTTATTAATTTAACTCTCTTCCCAAACAAAAGACAGTAGCAATATTCAATTGCAGTTTAAGAAAAAGAATCCAGGCTCACTAACATCTGTTCATAATGTCTATTATATAACAGTACATCAGAGTATTTCCTCACATCCAAAAATATGAGTACACCCATCTCTCACAAATCGTTAAACCTGAAGTCATTTCTCTCCATGTGGACTCGATTACAGTGCTGGTCAGTGCACACCTGAAGGACTAAATTAGGGGGAGACTATCGTGGATAAAATCTGTAGGTATTCATTATGAATCAGTACCAATTGGATGGTACATAATCCATCCATCAAGGAATCATTTCTTTCCAAGATTAATGTAATTTACTATGTACCGGTATTTTGGTTCTATACAGTAAAATTGGAGTATAATAAATTTGATTTCATAACTCTGGACAGATTATATAGTCTCATCATTATATTTTGTTAAGATATAATTTCCCATTAATACTCTCCCCATAATTTTCAAAGAATGTACAACACAAACGTCCCACATTCTGAATAGCACTGAATATTTATGACTAATATATGTTAACAACTTAATAATAATTTTTGCTCAAAATGGGAAAATATCTCTACAGGTTTTAAAACATTCAGGTGCATACCTGAGAGTTAGATTGAGTCATGTAGTATTGAGGGTTTTGTAATTTTGAATACATGGAGTACATTGGGTCTTCATTCATCAACTTAGTATATAATGAGAGGGCTTCCATCACTTTTACATTGAGTTCTGAAAGTTCTGAGTGCTTCCTGGGTGAAACAAATAAAAATAAGTAATATTTTTTAAATACAAGATTGCATCATGAGTTATTTGTTAACAGCTTATCAATTAATAAAAAATAGAAATCATTCCATTGCACGTCCAAAGTAGAAGCACAAAGCTACTAGTAATAGGCTTTTACAGAAGGACAACCCAATCTTTTAATCTTAAAAGATTAAGACCCTGTAATCTTTTAATTCGGGGTAGAGTTGGGGCAATTGGATGGAACTGAACATTTACTAGCTGGATACACTTCCTGAAGCCACACGGAGTTCATAGCAGATACCACTCTTTTGCTACCTAATAGTAAGCAAAAACCTTCCAACCTTCTTAAACAAGGAAAGAATTGCAAGGAAATAGTCACAGGATGAAAATACCTTAAAAAAAAGTTGACCATCAAAAGTGAATATGTGGCCTGATTCTCAAGTAGCCAACTGTATACCTTCTCAAATGGAAAAATAGAAACAATAATGGCTACTATTAAAAAAGCTAAGTAACATTAACACATATCATTTTAAAAAAAAATGTGTAGAAATGTAAACTGTGGTATAAACTCTAAAATAGACCAACTAGTTATCAACCTGCCCAAAAATTTTTCTGAAAGCCAGTGTTGCCCATGGCTGTGATATAGCCTCAAAACTTTGTAATTTTTTCCCTATCCCCCTCCAATGTTATGTGATGTCTTTGGCATAAAAAGGCTGCCAATCCCTACTGTAAGATACTAAGCTTACTGCTATTCTTACCGGTCAATATCTTCTAGCTTTTCATCAATGAGAGGTCCCATTTGATGGCACATTGCTAGAAATAGAGATATTAATATGCTTTATTTGCTCCAGCTATTATAAATGTTAACATTGTATTACTTCCAGATTCCTTATTCTATAACATCTCAAACAAATAAACAAGTGCTGTAGATAAATGATGTTATTAGATAACAGAACAAAGCACTATTTCTTTCACTAAATTAATAAACAAATAAAAAGATTTTAAAAAACAGTTAAAGAAAGCTAGTTTTGCAGAAATGGTAGGGATAGCTTAGCTTAGCATAATTTTTGAAGAGGTTTTTAGGTAGGATGTCTGTTGTGTGAAATTGTTATGTAGCATTTGGAAGCTTACTTTCAAGATGGACCAGCTCTGGAAGATCTGGCTCGTCATCTGCTGGATCCGCACTTTGCAACATTTGCAACAGCTGGTCCATTTTATCCTAGAACATGACATAAAATTCTTTATTTGTAACAGCATTGACTATACTTGATTTTTTTCTTTCCTTCAAAATGGAATCCTTTTCTTCTACCCTCAATTGCCTTTAGAGATTAGAATTTAATTTTAAAAGTCCATTTAAATGCAAAAAGGTTTGTCAGGTGGCATGGAGATGCCTGTTGGCTTAAAAAAACCCAGAAGATCAAACCTCATTGCAACATGCAGAAATAAATACATTGTTTCTATATATGAGTTATTTTGAGGGGTGTGTACTCTTTATTCCTGGAGACTACAGGCTTCCCAAGATCATCCAGCTGGCTTTGTGCCAAGGTAGAACTAGAACTCTTCAGTCTTCTAGGTTCTAGCCAGGTATCTTAGCAACTATGCCAACTGGTTCTCATGGATTATATAATACCATTTTCTTCAATGACATTAAATTATATGCCAAATAATCAAATATTCACTTTTAAGAGAGAGCAGTACCAGTATTATCAAGCCAGTTGCAAGTAGGTTTAATAATGCGGTTGTATTTTCACACCAGATTTCTTTCAATGAAACATATGTTTATATGAACTAGGAGGTTCTACAATATCCTTTGTAGAAAATAAATTGTGTAAGCTGACACCATACATTTTAATATATTCATGTAAAAAAATTAATAAGTACCACTGAGTTAAAGAAATACTGGTCAAATTAAATTTTATACAATTGTTCTACAACTATAAATATAATTTTAAAATATACTGGGCCAAAAAAGTATTTAGTCAGCCACCAATTGTGTAAATTCTCCCACTTAAAAAGATGAGAGAGGCCTGTAATTGATATCATAGGTAGACCTCAACTATGAGAGACAAAATGAGAAAACAAATCCAGACAATCACATTGTCTGATTTAGAAAGACTTTATTTGCAAATTATGGTGGAAAATAAGTATTTGGTCAATATCAAAAGTTCATCTCAATGCTTTGTTATATATCCTTTGTTGGCAATGACAGAGGTTGAACGTTTTCTGTAAGTCTTCACAAGGTTGGCACACACTGTTGCTGGTATGTTGGCCCATTCCTCCATGCAGATCTCTTCAAGAGCAGTGATGTTTTGGAGCTGTCGCTGGACAACACGGACTTTCAACTCCCTCCAAAGGTTTTCTATGGGGTTGAGATCTGGAGACTGGCTAGGCCACTCCAGGACCTTGAAATGCTTCTTATGAAGCCCCTCCTTTGTTGCCCGAGTGGTGTGTTTGGGATCATTGTCACGCTGAAAGACCCAGCCATGTTTCATCTTCAATGCCCTTGCTGATGGAAGGAGTTTGCACTCAAAATCTCACGATACATGGCCCCATTCATTCTTTCCTGTACATGGATCAGTCGTCCTGGTCCCTCTGCAGAGAAACAGCCCCAAAGCATGATGTTGCCATCCCCATGCTTCACAGAAAGTATGGTATTCTTTGGATGCAACTCAGCATTCTCTGTCCTCCAAACTCGAGGAGTTATGTTTCTACCAAACAGTTCTACTTTGGTTTCATCTGACCATATGACATTCTCCAAATCCTCTTCTGGATCATCCAAATGCTCTCTAGCAAACTTCAGATGGGCCCAGACATGTACTGGTTTAAGCAGGGGGACACGTCTGGCACTGCAGGATCTGAGTCCCTGGTGGCATAGTGTGTTACTGATGGTAGCCTTTGTTACCTTGGTCCCAGTGTGGTTCTGGAATTTTTGCTCACCGTTCTTCTCACCGTGTGATCATTTTGACCCCATGGGGTGAAATCTTGCGTGGAGCCCCAGATCGAGGGAGATTATCAGTGGTCTTGTATGTCTTCCATTTTCTAATTATTGCTTCAACAGTTGATTTCTTCACACCAAGCTGCTTGCCTATTGCAGATTCAGTCTTCCCATCCTGGTATAGGTCTACAATTTTGTTTCTGGTGTCCTTCGACAGCTCTTTGGTCTTCACCATAGTGGAGTCTGGAGTGTGACTGTTGAAGTTGTGGACAAGTGTCTTTTATACTGATAACAAATTCAAACAGGTGCCATTAATACAGGTAATGAGCGGAGGACAGAGGAGCTCTTAAAGAAGAAGTTACAGGTCTGTGAGAACCAGAAATCTTGCTTGTTTGTAGGTGACCAAATACTTATTTTCCACCATAATTTGCAAATCAATTCTTTCCAAATCAGACTGGATTGTCTGGATTTGTTTTTTCATTTTGTCTCTCATAGTTGAGGTCTATCTATGATGTCAATTACAGGCCTCTCTCATCTTTTTAAGTGGGAGAATTTGCACAATTGGTGGCTGACTAAATACTTTTTTGTCCCACTGTATATTAATTGATAAACTCAACAAACATATTAAGCAGCCTAAAATAAAATAATATTTCATATGTACGTACGTATGCATGCATGCATGGATGTATGTAAATATGAATGCCATCCACTCATTCTCAGTGACTCTAGGTGACTTACAGAAATATAAAGAATTCACAATACTATGAATAATTTCCAATTACCGTATTTTCCAGCATATAAGATGACTTTTTAACACATGAAAATCTTCTCAAAAGTCGGAAGTCATCTTATACACCGGGTGTCATTCTCCTGTAAGCAGGCAGACCAGCCCGAAAGGCTCTGACGATGCCTTTTACATGGCTCTGGCAATCCCAGCTGAGTTGCCTGTTAAGCGGTAGCAAAAATCCCCCACCCTCCAGCTTGCTTACTTTGCTAGTCGCAACGCTTGCAAGCAACTGAATCTCCCTGCCTGCAATCAAGCAGGCAGGGAATTGTGGACTTCAACTCCCAGAATTCCTCAGCCAGCAAAGAAAAGCTGGCTGAGGAATTCTGGGAGTTGAAGTCTACAAGTCTTAAAGTTGCCAAGGTTGGAGACCCCTATTCCATTGGGTACATTTTTTCCCCCTTTGGGAGCTTTAAAAAAAATAGGTAATTGGGGTTTTTTTTAATTCTCCTTTTTTTAGACCTAGCCATTTAAAGTTTAGGAAGTTTTAAATTTAGTTTTCATATAAAAATAAAAATAAAATAAAATAAAATAATATTTGTGCAGCTTTAGTGTATTTCTGTAGTGTTTCACTCTAACTACATAAATACACAAAATCTCACAAAGCTGTATGTGGAATTTTGTGTGTGTAAAGTGTGAAAGTTGGGTTTTAGGGCTTTTTGTGATTGTGTGAGGTTCCTGCTTGTTGCAGGAGCCATTTTGAGTCTAGCATAGCTGCTTTTACATTGTGGGTGAGCCAGTTGATGTTTTTTAATTTTTATTTAGTGTGCCTTGGAAAAGGGGTAGTCTTATACAGCAAGTATAGCCCAAACCCTATATTTTAACAGGAAAAGTCGGGGGTCATCTTATACGCCCAGTCTTATACGCCGATAAATACGGTACGCTATCATTAATACAAACAGAGCATTTCAACATATATAAGCTATTTTAGAAATCTTTAAAAAGCAATAGAATAGAAACCTGATTGTTACCGGTAATCATTAACTATAGCAACACCACCACCTAGTGACTGAATAGCAAATAAAATGAAGCAAGGGAGTAGTAAAATGCACAAATATAACGTGGCAACAATTAATTAAATTCTTCTAAATGACACATTTTCTAAGTCTTTTGGTATAAAAGATAACTACTGGAATGAGACAAAAAACTGGACCTTAAAGTATTTAAATCATTTTATGTAATATTTATGAAAACAGATATTTATTTGCTTATTTGTTTATATGCTACCCATTTCACGATCCAAAACAACTCTGGGTAATTTATAATAAAATAAAAATACAAATAAAAGAACAACGATTGACTTTTGATAAATATTTGACTTGTTTGCCATTCCATAAATAAATCTATATATAGGAATAGGCAGTAGACCAAAGAAGTAATAATTGAGTATGAGCCAATGAATGAGGTAAAATATTAAATTTTTGCACTCAAACAAGAAAAGATTCAGGGAAGAATTTGTGTACTTCCCATTATTCAGATCTCTTTTCAGTTTCTATGTGAGTTTTTTTAAGAGTCACACTGAGCTGAGAAAGCTAAAAAGAGCTGAATGAGCGAGAAGTTGAGAAGTGCTGTGCTGGTGCGAATTCTGAACCATTTCTTCAAAATAATTTTTGAAACATGCACAACTCTAATTATTAGTTTCTATTTTATTTTCTTCCCAGCACGTATGCTTATTAATGTTTCAGTTAAAGAGCAAGGAAGATGCTACTAAGGGGAAACAAGAGGGGGGAAATAAAAGCTATTGGGATACTTAATATGCTTAAAATAGAAGAAATTTTGGCTGAGTGGTTTTTGTTTTTTTTTAGTATTTTCATCTATTGAGAGCACTCAGCCAATTCTGAAATCGAAAGACAGTACTTCATGTATTCTTTACAGATGGCTGGATTTTGTACATACTTCATCAATATACATTGGTTCTGGTTCTGGTTCAATTGTTTCAACTTGAATTTCATCACTAAACTGTACCGTTTTCTTTTCAGATTTCACTGCAGAAACAAAAAATGAAAGAATACTGAACCAAGTGACAAATGTTTACAATGGAAAATAAGTTTACATCAGAGGTTAATCTAGAGTCCTACTGCATTCCAAATGTCCAGTATCTTCCCACCACCAGCCAAAATATTACTGTGACTTTTAGATCTGCTGGGAGATGGCTGCCAGTTAGGAAGAATAGCAATTTCAGGGCTGAAAGGATACAGGAGGAAATCAGAAGGGCAAAAAGAAATCAGTATACAGCATCCCAACCTCCACTCCAATTTGATTTGGTGAACTGAATATAATTTTCAAGTGAGTTATTTATGTCCACATAATTGTCATCCTATCCAGCTCCATTTTATTAGTTGCCTAATCAGAATATAATGAGGTACAATGCGAAATGATTTGCTGAAATAAAGATATTTCTTCAGCATTTCCATAATCTTCTATGAAAGCTACAAACCTGTCAAATACTTGTTTTTGACAAACACATGCTGACTTCTAGTAATTATTCATTGCTCATAAGGTGCTTACACACTAATGCTTTTCTGATTAGTTCTACAAAATTCCCAAGAACTGATGTCAGACCATTTATGTGTGTTAGTTTAGTTCAGCACTGACATCATAGCTTCATTCTTCTCTGACCTGCTATTTTCTAAAAGGAATAAATATGCTAGGACATAAAAGACTTTGTCACATGGTTTATGGGAACTGTGAAAAGATTTATCAGTAGCAAAGCGAATGACTCAGTCAGTAACAGTCAAGGCTGCCTGCAAACAATCTAGCTTCGTCACAGCAAAGGTGGGCAAAGTCAGAAATGTCACAATTAAGCTTGTGCGTTTTAATAGTGTGAGAGGAAAGAGCACAGCAAAAAAAATTGTTTGTGCCCGTTCTCCCTTTACCTACTTGCCTGCCCTTCCTTTATTTAACAGTTTGGCTCTATTTTTAAAGGTGTCTGAAAAGAAAGTGTGGCACTAATGGCAAAAAAGAAGGTATTCATGAGAAAGAAAGAAGCCCTGGAAAGAGATGAAAGAACAGAACTCAGCTCAGCCAAGGGAAGATCCCAGCCTTTCCCCATAGGAACAGCTGGTCAGCAAGCCCCAGCAAGTAACCAACAGTATCGCCAACAGCAAAAATCATAATGCCAGTAGTGTTGTTATTAGTTCTGGCAATCATGCAACACGGCAATGAAAAGTGAAAAGTAGAAAGTCTCAGAAATATGAAACTCCAGAAAACTACAGTATATTCTGGCTAGGCAAATAAATCAGAAAAAGAGAGTCCGGACTTTAAATCACAGCCACCAACTGTTAGCAACACTAAATCTCTGATAGCACTGCAGCTTTCACCAAGCATGGAAAAAGCAGGCAGGATGCCAGCCCTCCCTCCCTCCCTCCCTCCCTCCCTCCCTCCCCATCCACTATCCACCCCAGTACTGAGCTATTAGGCTACATAAGTAATTGCGGACAGAGGTGGGGAAGGATTATGGGGATGTTGAAAGCTAAAAAAAGTATCCCAGATTAAGTTAAAATGAAAAATAGATTAGAAGATATTAATTAGAATATAGGACCAATGAATTATAATTAATTAGGGACTGGATAGAGATAGGATAGAAGAACACACAGTAAAATAAAGAAATTATTCTTTTAATATAAAGAAATATATTTTCTGTGGCAGTAAAATCCTTTTTGAAGGGAATGATTTAGCCTTTTTCTTATTCTTGTACCACCATGGCTTTTCTCTCACTGTGCTACTTACTCATTTCTGGTTCAGCAGTAAGATCAGCGGTTACAAAATTGGACGGAAATAATCCTGTCCCTTGATGAGTTTCACCTTTCCACCAGTTTGTATCACTATGAATGATGAAGAAAATAATTACTTGGAATGGAAAAACAAAGGGTCAAGCAGTGACAAGTTGTATTCTATTTCTACTCACCAAAATACTGTGGACAGCATCCTTGATTAATTCTTGAAGCCACTAAATTAAATACACCCTCTTATCTACTTATCTGTAGGTTTATTAAGAAATGAATAATTTATATGACACTAATAAGATAAAGAGCAACTATTCAGAGGATTAAGGAATATGGAAACAAAGAATCTTTAAAAAGCCGCTTTCTCCTAGTAAAAGTCATTAGTTCAGTAAAACCTTGATTTTACAAAGGAAGAAAGACATGGTATTAGTTAAAGTTAAGACCTTCTGAAGTTCGATTTATGGCGTGTAATAAATTTTACATAATTTACATATAATGCAAATAAACAATGTAAAACATCCAAATTTAAGTATTTGGTCATTGCCTGATTTTTTTGCTGACAGGGAATTTTACTACATTAGAAATTAATTGCTGTCATAAAAATTAAAAATATCTTCTTTGGATTATGAGTTCAAACTTTTAAAAAATTATTTAAATTAATGTTCTAGATTAGCACCCATTTATAATAACAAATTGCATTAGCTTTCTTAGATTAGTTGTTCAAAATTAAATTGGACAGCACTAGGATGAAAACACTATTTTATGCTGATATATAAGGAAGTGACTTTAAAAAACCCAAACTCAATCAGTTTTAAGAAGAGGTAAATTATCAAGAACTTGGGTACTGAATACCTTGATTTAAATAAATAAATAAACAAACTGGAAATTGAGTAGACTACATTTCTGTTTACGTTCATATTAGGTAATATTGAGCTAATATTTTTTTCTAAATAATTAAGACGGAACCATAATCCAACACAATTATCAATCAAGTGGCAAGCTTTATTAGATTTATTAGAGCTAAAATGTTTTTGCTTGTGTTTTTGCTTAAAACACAAAGGCATTAAAATAATGCCTTTGGCCATTACTGTACTGGTGATCCTTTTTAAATAACCACTCATTCAGAGACTGTTAAAATTTATGTCATTGAAAGAGCTGTACTTCGGATTGGTTCCCAAAGTTTCAGCCATTGCTGTGTCTCCACGTTTACATGATTGTGACCTAGATGCTCAGTGACCACCTCACAATTACAACACTGTAGTGCCCTGAGATCATGATTGCCATTTGAAACTTTCACTGCCAGCTTGCAAGCAAAATTACTGGAAAAGGAGGCAGATTACAAATTGTGACCATCGGACAGTGCACTTAACAATGGTTGATAATTTGCTTAACAATGGCAATCAGAAGTGTCATCCCTAAGAAGCACAGTCACATAACATCATTCTTTACAACTGTTTTATCTAATAATGGAATTCCTATTCAGGAAATACAAGCATTAAGCTGTATTTGCTGAAATGCAAATAATAGAAAAGAATACATCACCAAAGATATTTTACCATTTCAAATATATTACTGCCACAAAATTCTATTCTTCACTTTAAAAAGATTCAAAAAATACTGAATTCAGTTTTTCTGTAAGCCTGTGGACAATTTAATTTGTGCCTTACTATGAGACTAAAGCCTTAACATAAACAGCATTTTTTTCATTTCTATTATCCTACACAGGAAACTACAGTACTCTTTAAATATCACTTAACTCTTGTCAGTGAGTTGCTCCTGGGTTCGTCGGCCCCTGGATGCCATATTCCCACCACCCAGCACCAGTTAAAGTATACCTCCTCCCCCCTGGGGAGACAGAGAGAGGAAGGGGGGGGAGAAAGAGAGGGGGGATAGAAAGAGAGAGGAGGGAAAGGGGTGAGAGACAGAAAAAGAGAGAGAGAGGGAAAGGGGGGAGGAAGAGGGGGAAGAGAGAAAGGGGAGGGAAAGAGAGAGAAAGGGAGGGAAAGAGCGTGAGAAAGGGGGGAGAAAGAGAAAGGGAAGGAAAGAGAGAGAGAGAGAGAGAGAGAGAGAGAGAGAGAGGCAGAGAGAGACAGAAAGAGGGAGGGAAACAGGGAGAGAGGGAATGAAAGAGAGAGACAGAGAGAGAGGGAGAGAAAAAGAGGGGGGGAGGGAAGGAAGGAAAGAGAGAGAGAGACAAGGGAGACAGAGACAGAGACAGAGACCCAGCGAGAGAGAGACAGTCATGTTACTAGGTGGGAATGAGTGATGTCAAGTTGGCCACATTCACCCAGGTTTTGTGACTCCCAATGTTTTCTTTTCTGTGGCAAACGGGTCCAAACGGCTCTTTGAGATTTTAAGGTTGCAGACCCCCTGGATTATATGTATATATTTATGTTCTATGTGTATTTATTTATATTTCTATAAATAGAAAAATATATTTCTATATTTTTACTTAATAGTCTAACATTAATAGATAGAACTTGTATTTTCTATTCATTTTATTTTTATTAATTAAAATTAATCTTTTGTTCTATAACTCAGGTTTTATTTTTAGTATCCTGTCACATATACTCACTGCATTATAGTAAAATATTTTATGCATTCTTATTGATGTTTTAGAACGCGTTTAGACTTTAATTTACAGGACCGCCTTCTGCCAATGAATATCTCCCACCGCCCAATACACTCTCACAGAGAGGGCCTCCTCAGGGTGCCGTCGGCCAGACAATGCCGGCGGGCGGCCCCCAGGGGGAGAGCATTCTCTGTGGGAGCTCCAGCCCCAGCCCTATGGAATGAACTACCCCCAGATATAAGAAAGATTCCTGACCTCCGTGCCTTCCGACGAACCCTGAAGACTCTACTGTTTCATCAAGCCGGTATGACTTAAATCTGTGTTAAATTTTTAAAAAGGTTTTTAGTAAGGGTTTTAAATTTTATGGCCAAATAGTTTAATTATTTTATTAGTTTTAATTTTTATATGTAATTGTTTTAATGTGGCTGTAAACCGCCCTGAGTCCCATTCAGGAGAAGGGCGGTATATAAATGCAATAAAACCTAAACCTAAACCTAGATCTTTCATTGCTGCTGTAGATCTTTCTGCAGATCTTTCATTGCTGCTTCCATCTAATGTCTTTTCTAAACAATGTTCGTCACTTTTTGAAAAGATTAAGGATATACAAACCTGCTGAATATGATTACTGTTTCTAAGACAACATATTGCTTTCACTCCAAAGAATCTTCATGGAAATACTGTTTTTCTGATACAGCAAAAGAATGCTGCACAAGAATTTCATAAGAGAGGCCATGCTTTATTATAGTGACCAAACAGTTGGGGAACGGGCATGCAACTCAACAGTAGGCCCCAACAGCAATTACAGAGTGCTTTGCAAAAGAAAATGGTTGTATACCATTACCTTTTGTATAGTATACCTAAGGTATACTATTAACTTAGATTTCTCAGATGACAATAAATGAATTCATTCTGCCCATATTTCTTTAAACACCCCCAACTATTTTCTTAATTCCAAAACTAGGCCACGTAAAAAGAATCTGTTCAATAATGCTAATGCTCCAGAACAGATGCACTTCCAGAAGGTACCAGCTGAATAAGCCACAGTTACCTGATTTAAATGTGAACTGAATACTGTGTTTGCATATCACTAACATGCCAAACAAATGGCTAAGTACTATGTGTGAACCAGAGACTATGGTATAACATCTTACAAAATCATACTTTCTGAAGCTCTGAAGGACCAGCCCCATTCAGACATTTGTCTAGAAAGCTCAAAGTAGAATAAAAACAGATCAAAATACAGCTCTGCCTCACCGCTCCCCAACCTCAATATATTCAGGCAGGAGAGGTCTAAAGAGGAAATTGTACATGTGTTTACTTAAATGCAAGGACCACCATCAGCCTTTTGAAATCCACATTAAACAAACAAATTAAACAAACAACTGCATTCACATATAGTACTAATGGTTTTCCTTCTTTTCTGGAAGTGGAATATCTGTATTCAGCCTCTACATTTAAAGACTTTTCATTTCAGTGGATCCTTTCATTAAAAAAAAACACAAAGATTGAAAAAACAAATTAGTAATACTAGGCTACTAGAATTATGCCTAATAGGTAAGCATAATCTCATTCATGTCAATCAAAAGAATATAAAATGTTAAAAAGTCCAAAGATCATTAAAACATAGGCCATAGTCCTACTGAACTAGACAGCATCAAAATGCCATGATAACTGAAAATAACAAATATGTACCAAAGTATTTAACTATTCTATATTTCCAAGAGACACTCCTTTTACCTGTCATCAAGGACAGTGATAAGTTCTCCAGCTTTAAATGTTAATTCATTATCTTCAGCAGCTTCAAAATCATAAATTGCTCGAACATTTCGCCCCTCATGTTTGTGATTTGTTGACAGAGTTGTAGTGTTTGGATAAAGAGTGGAAAGTGGGGTTTGCTGTTGTCTTTGTTCTTTCAGTGATAATTCAATAGCTGTGAAGTAAAAAAAAAACAAAGAAAAGAAATTCTCATTAAATTTATGCCATTTCAGTTGTGTGCTTATTTGCATAATATATCCTTAAAAGTAAAAAAAAATATTGATTTAAATAAGCCCAGCACAATTTATACTGAAGATACATGATTATGTCTACTAAAACAGATAAAGTTCATGAACTGATTCTCGTGTCTGCATTTAATACTCTTTAATATTCTGCATTTAAACCAACCTTTAGCTAAATCCTCTTCTTCTTTCTTATTTGCTACTGTTCCAGGATCTTTGGCTACTAGAGCTGGGCTTGCTTTTGCTTGTTCTGCAGCCTGATCAAAAATAGAGGAACAACACTTACATAAATTTAAAAGAATCACTGAAATATAGTCAATCTATTAAAAATGGTCCCATTGTTTTCTTTAATATATTTCCAATTGGCTTTGAAAAATCAAATAGATCAATGGTCTATGAAGGGAGCTTACTGTTCTAAAAAACACAATTCTGCAAATACCCACTCAGAAAAAACACTACTTAAGTTTCAGTCTAAATTCATGGGTATGTATGCATGACAGGAATTGACAGAACTTGGTGTATCTGTTTGACATTCGCTAAACATATAACACCTAAAATATAATCTATATGAACTACGTAACTGTAACTTGTTCATTAATTAAAAAGCAGAATCTTTTTGCACTTAAGTATCTTTCTCATTATAAAAATATCACCTACGGATATGAATATGATACTTCATTATGTTCGCTCCACTTATTTCTTTGTTGAGGTCAAGAAAAAATAGTCTACAGTTGCTACAACAGGTCAGGCATGCAATCTTTCAAGGTTAGGGGAGAGTTCATGAGTACTGGTGGTATTTAGGCTTCACTAGACATGCTTCTTCACCATTCAGGCTACATAACTCTGACAGCTTCTGGCACAGGATCAGTTTTAAAATCAATGGTCCTGAATATAGTAACAATGGCAAGTTTTACTGCTTGCAAAAGCACAAGCAGTGGTAAATTTTGTTAGTGGATCAGAAGATGTCAAGTTAAATCTTGTCAATTCCTTCTTCAGTGATTTGGAATTCAAATGATTAGCATCTGAATATTAGACAATTTGTATTATGAACTGAAGGATCTGAAAATCAATGTATTAGAAACCAAGTTGCTTGCCTGAGACAGAAAATCAATATGGCGTGAGCTGTTTACTTGAGAAATGTGTATGATAAATGAGGATAGGGTGAAGAATAAATAAATGCTGAACAAATATGGACTGAATACCAAGTGAGTGAATAATATGAAAGAAGTATGTTGAAGTGAACCAGTTCTACAGGGAGAATTAAATTTCATTCCTTTCATATAAAGGAAGAATGAATTGTGCAAGAGAAAGAGGAAGACCAGGGAAATCATAATTAGATTTTGGCATAAAAAAAACAAACAAACATCTGGATGATTTTGGACCAGTCGCTCTCTCTCAGTCAAACCCACCAGGGGAAAACAGGAGGAATAAAAAGTATTAGATATGTTCATCTCCTTGAGTTATTTATAAAAAGAAGAAAGGTGGAATAAAAATAAAATAAATAAAAATTGATGGAACCAATGAAGGCCAAAAAAAGAGAAAGATGTAGTTTAAAGACCTAAATATTATGTATGAAGTATTATGTAAAAATGTACTAGAAGTACAGAAGGAGTAGAAATGAAGAAAGAAAGAACAGTTTGTAAGGATACAAAGATAATAGTTAGTTATTACCACTTTACCTGTGAACCAATAACTGGAAACATGACACCCTGTTCCTTAAGGTTTTTTATCATTGCAGATATTAGACTAAGTTGAGGATCATTCTTGAATTCATCTGTCCATTCTACCATGAGTGCTTTTAACTTTTCACAAACCTTTGGATGACCCTGTGAAAAGGATAAAATATTTACTGTAAGATCATCGGACTCAGCCTTAATTACTTTTTCAGACTGATAACACTGGACAAATGGACTAATTTCTAATAGCATTCAGAGGATACAAAACCGTTTTATTAAAAATGTTTTTGAAAACGTACTTTGAATCTCATGCAAACATAGAAACTTCTTGGTTACTCTTAAAAACAGCATTTTTAAAGGAACAATGCATTTAGAAGTTTCATAAACTTTAATGATTGATTTTTATTATCACAAAATTCTGTTTAAGTACTGCATTCAATTAGTAAGAGTAGAGACAACATGAATATCATTTCCTTGGAAATGTATTCAGATCAATACAGTTATATATACACTGAGACTTCTGATAGCTACAATGAAAACATTAGAGGACTTTTTTCTGTCTTCCCTTCCCAATTATCTATTATAATTTAACAAAAGCATAAAAGCACTTTAAGGACCAATTCATTTATCATGGCATAAACTGTTGTGAATTAGTGTTCACTTCAACATAAAAATGCTGATTATTTTATTTTTGTTGAAAGACAGCATTCCTATGGTAATCATTAATCCTTATGTATATTATTCGTGGTAAAGCATATCTATCTTTTATGCTATGATCCTTCAAAACTGACAGGTGTATAACCAGTTTTAAACTATATTACCTTATTTAGCACATTGCTTACTTCACTTGCAAAATCTCTTGAACATACTTCCAAATGAAATATTTTACCACAATTTGAGACACATGCTCCAAGAAGCTAAAGAGAAGAGGGAAAAATCAAGATTAAGTATTTAACTATATAAATTTATTTTAAAATTTGCTTGAAAAATAAAAAGCCACATACTGTCAATGCCTGCATAGCAACATGAGGATCCTTATGGTTCACCCTCTTCATAATAGAACGAAGACAGTCCTTAGGTCTGAAGAAATAAAATATGTATTTTAAAAATCTATTGACCAAGGCTGCTACAGCCTGAAGGAGACAATTCCTAAGATACTCTGAAGAAAAGGCAGTAGGTTATATGTAGGTTAAAAATAGCTCACTGACTTGGACTCAGGAGATAATTGGCAACCAATGTAACAAACGGGAAAAAGCTGTTTTGCTTGCATAGTAGTTCTTACCCATCAGCACCCCTGCTGTATTCTGCATCAACTGTGTTATTTTCAAACTAATCACATGTACAGTCACCTAAGTGAATGGTGATAAATTCATAATTTATTGTTGCCAAAAATATCCCAGCCTAAGTAAAGAACCACTTGGCCCAACCAGCCTTAGCTCATCAAATGACATCCTGGCCACCTGACATTCCAGCAAGAAACAGGTCCTGGGTGGACCTTTCCCTGCAGGAGAAAAGTGATTCCATCCAAAACCAACAGATTTGAATCCAGGTGTTTTAAGACAAACATCAATTACCTCTTGCTGGGAGTTTGTTTCTATCCATCTAGACCTCACAACTTTCATACTGTCAAATTTGCAAGGTAATCCAGACAAAAAGCACACCCAGAAATACTAGCAATAGCAATAGCACTTAGACTTATATACCACTTTATAGTGCTTTACAGCCCACTTTAAGCGGTTTACAGAGATAGCCTATTGCCCCCAACAATTGGGTCCTCATTTTACCCACCTTGGAAGGATGGAAGGCTGAGTCAACCTTGAGCCTGGTGAAATTTGGACTGCCAAATTGCAGGCAGCCAGCAGGCAGCGGAAGTAGCCTACAATACTGCACTCTAACCACTGCGGCATTGTGGCTACTAATTCTAAATTTATTTTAACGTTACATTAACAGAATCTTCCCAAGTCTGAAAGTAAATCTCTCCTTCCTTTCCCTCACCTTAAAAAACTAGGGAGAGTCCTTTCTGAGTGATTTCCTATACCCACATTCTCTCTGCTGATTCAGCCACCGCTTGTCTGACCATTGTCAAGTTTATGGCCCTTTGTCCCATCTCCCAAGGTCATTCTTACATACCATTATATATATATTGGATTAACACTTCAACAGCATCTGCAGCATAACCGAAGTAGTAGATGTTCAATTGAATACCATCAGTACAGTTGATACCTCACCCTAAAACAACATATGACCTCTTCCAAATGTCTTATGGATGCTGATTTGTAGTGAGGAGAAACAGAGTCCTCTTGCAACACAGACAGGAGCACTCAATAATAGAACTGCTTTTTTTCTACCACTGCTGACTGGAATTGCCATTATTAAGGTAGAAGTGAACCACTGCAGAAACGTTCCTCCAACTCCCAACCCCCACAGGTGGTCCAATACAATAGCATTGCTCTCAATATCAAAAGCTGTTGAGAGTTGTCTGGATGAATGGTGTTATTTTCCCACCAGCTAGATCCCAACACAGCACATCTACCAGAAAGCAATGTTGTTTTGGTTCTGAATCCAGATTTGAAGGAATCCAAATAATCTGTTTCACCTGAAATTCAAACAAATCCCAAGCAACACCTCAAAATTCTGTCCAAGAAGTATTTAACTTGAGTGAATATGAGAAAATGTATTGGGGGGGACCTAACAAATACAGCATAATGAATAGTGCAAGAGCCTTGGAAAAAAGGCCCGGAATGACTAGCAACTGCATACTTGCATACTATAGGATAAGACTGGATATGCTTTGTCAGCAGTGGGAGAAAGACTGCGAAAGGTTTGTGGAATGCAAGATGTCAGGGCAACTGGCACTACTGTATTATGGTGGCTAACTGTAGCCTGAGGCTTGAGGCAGCATTTCTCAGAGAGAAGGATGAATTAGAGGCCTGGGGCAGTGGAAGCTGCTGAAGGTCCTGGGCTTCCTCTTCAGTCCAGCCATTGTGCTGTGTTTCTGTGCAAGGCAGCCAAAAGAGCAGGGAGCAGGGTGGGAGATAGGAAGGTGGGAGAATTGAAGCACCCTTGCAGCTGTAAGTGCAATTGCCTGGATTTTGATCACATGATCTTAAAGGTGCTGCAACTGTCATAACTTTGGGCATGGGTTAGAAGTCCACTTTTTTCAGCAGCCCTGTAATTTCAAAGACTCATAAGCCAAGTACTCCCTGTACAGATTTCTACTTTGTATATTCAGGGTAGTCTGATGGAATACACAGCTAAAAGGGAGTGAGGTTGTCTGCAGTAACACTGCAGCTTCTCAAAAAAGTGACAGCACATTTTAGAGAAGGAGCAAGGCAAGAGATTGTTCTATCCCGAACAAAATGAAGGAGGAAGAAAAGATTCAGGATAGCCACATCCTAGAATCTCCCAGGTATATTAGGTTAGAGATTATAACTTTAGTCCAGCAAGATTCTGTCTGTTAAGTGTAAGCAAATAAATAACTGAGATTATGTTAACATGTAGTATCACTTTGGTGTAGAAACTAAAACATAAGAGTTTGTGAGTTCTATCCTCCTTTAAGTATGAAAGCTGGCTGGATGACTCTCTCTCTCTCAGCCTAACCCATTTCACAAGGCTGTTATTGTGGAGAATATAGGAGACAGAAATATTAGCTAGGTTCATATACATATAAATACACACAGGCATAATCAAAATCTAATAATGATATAAAAATGCAGTATTTTTCATCAAGTATCAATATTTAGCAGAAGGGAACTATAGTTTAATTATACTGCATATGGGTTATCTTTATTTGGTAGTCTCTATGTTTTGTAAATTGCCGCATCATTCTGACACTCCTAATTATAAAATGTAAGCCAAATAATATGATAATTTCACACTCTATGCAACTGCAATCTTGTCATATTCAAGCAGTAGTCTCCATTATACTTTCTACAAAAATAATTTGAAGAAAAAACAATGGTAAAATAACTATGTTCTTATTTTATATGAAAAATGAAGGAAGGCATTTAATAAAATGATATATTAATAATATATTAGTTCAAATTTATTTTGTTATTTGATGACAATCATTTCATTCTGCTTTTCTAGTAGTTAATTGAAACTTATTTAATTAAACAAATAATTCAATTGCATGTAATTTAAAAGTATTATTTGAAAAGCTTAATTTTAATTTTGCTTAGTTCAGGGACTCAGTAGGTCTGAATGTAACTAAAAGATATAACAACACGGAATCATCATAACATTGAACCGTACTGACCAACACAAGAGAATCTTTAAGCAGAAGTAATATACAGCATATCAACAAATGCCTCAGTATTACAGCCTTGTAGTAATAACTACAACAACGTTACAGAAAAACATTGTAAATAATCCATCAAGCAGTCATAAAAGATAAATGTATCGAGATACTAAATTATATGACAATCTTGATTTTCCAAGTGTTGGTTTATTTTGTACAAGACTTAGAAAGTTATTTTTATATAAATGATATACTTCCAAAAAGTTTTTTTCATCTGGAACTATTTGTTCATAATTTTAAAGTGCTTTTCATATTCCTCTAGCCCTTTAACCTATTTTAAAAACAACACACATTAAAAGCTATTGTATTACTTTTTTATTTAACATTTCAAAAATAACACTAACTATGGCTATCATACTGGAACAAATACTGTATATACATTTCAATAATTTAAAATTTTTTATCAAGTCATAGAAATTCATAGAATTTTTTTTTTCAAATAAATAGCATTAACTTCTTGTTTCAAACAAATTCAAGAACAAGAAAATTAACACGGTGTTACATTTTTAACACAAACTAAAACATACAAATTCATTAAGGCAAACTAAATGAATGAAATTGGTTTATGTTTGTGTCCAAAGTGTTCATGAAATTAATCGAAATAAAAAACTGAGGAAAATATAGTGGTACTACATAATCAATATTTAATAATTACAATAAACGTTTTTAAACCTACATTAAACAGGATAATGAAGCAAAAGAACAAATTAGAACACTTACATACCAAACAATTCTATTAAAATCAACTGTTTATCTTTAATCTGATTTCCAAAATGTTATTAAGAGGATTGGGTACTTTTATAAAAACAAAATTAAAAGTAATTTTATTTTATTTGATACGATTTTATACATCAGGTAGAAGTATTTTAGCAGCCCACCAGAAAAAACAATACCAAACTGTTTAATCACTTCAGTGCTTTGATTATAATTGGATGTCAGCTCTTAGAATTCAGCTCTTAAGTAATCAGTCAATACTTCGGAAACGCTTAATTTGAAAATAACAACTAATAATTCATCTTATTTACAAGATCAACTGCAATTTGAAGAGTACATGAATATTGTAATAAATGAAAGATACAATTATGGGCTATCTAATGCAGGCCTTAATAAAATATTATATTATTAGCCATACACAATTCTACTAAATGCATTCTTAAACTTCCTACCCTTCTGCAAAAAAAAAGCTAAAACTGTAAATAATTTGCAAATCTGAGCATTACCACATATAATTTTATGTTTGCCCTAAGGGGTGCCTTACACATTTCAGACTTGTTGGCTCTTCATTTCAAATATTGCCAAATTAATTCTAACAAGATAATACTTACCCAGTCCGTGATTGTCCAACTTTATCACAGATATCTAAGATAAGTCCCCAGTCTTCAGCAGTATTCATTTCACTCGTTGCTTTCTCTTAACAAAAAGAGAAGTAAAGTATGAGTAAAAATTTAGTACCATAATTTGTGCTGAATTACGTACCATAAGTTTTAAGTGGATTGTTAAAAGATGATAAAGTTTTCTTTTAAGCAGGCATAGCCTCTTTTTTTTTGACTATTTTGAGATATACTTGTAATGTGAACATATTTAACAGCAGAATTTCATTACTGAAAATATTAACACATTGCTTCATCAAGTTAACACATTTATGCTACAGTTATTACTGTATTATCTTACAAGCCAGTAATAGTAATTTGTTTCTTGTTGCACGCTCTATATTTGCTTTTAAACATAATTTAGAACTATTTGTAATTTCTGACTTCTGAATCTAAGCTAGGAACAATACAAAAAGTGGGTCTTTAATTCACAGAAATAATGGGAAATATGTGGCAATAGTTGTGAGTGCTTTGTAGTTCTTGCCACAGCTGTCTTTGCCATCTGTTGTAATTATGCTTAATTATACAGTCTAAATCCAAAGCCTGACAATTTAAGCTTACATGTCACGCTGAGCTTGCCAATCATCCCCATAATACAACACACCTTCTAAAAAATATTTATGTTTGATTTTTATCCTACATTTCTATTTTGTAAATACTTGTCCAAGTAGGGAGACTGCATACCATTTCCCATACCAAAACCTAAGTAAAGATGCTACATTAAAACTTAAAATTTAGAACTTATCGGTGCTAGGGAATTGCATGTGCAAAATATAATTCAAATTACCAGTATATACTGAAAAAACTTTCGCAATAATGGATCAAACATATTATACTAAGTAAGATTTTATTTGTAAAATAGCTTTCATAGAGTCAGTTTGGTGTAGTGATTCAAGATATCAGGATAAAAACCTGGAGACTGTGAGTACTAATCTTGTTTTAGGCACAGACAGTTGGATGCTCTTGAGCCAATACTTTCTCTCAGGTCTAAGAAGAAGGCAATGGCAAATCACCTCCAATAATCTTCCCAAGAAAACTGCAGGGATTAGCCCAGGCAGTAGATAGGAATCAACACTTAATCAGAAGTGAAAATAAGACCCTGTCTTATATTTTTTGAATCCTGAATGCACTCAAAAGCCCGATTGGGCTTATTATCAGGGGATGTCTTATTTGGGGGGAAACAGAGTAGATACACACAAAATATAATTGCCAAACTGAATATCTAATATCATTATGCTTCTATAATTAGCATGATTTTACCATTACTGTTTCATACGCTAATTTGTTTTATTTATTAAATGTATATGCATAGACCATGAGTTCAAATCCTCCCTTCATCATGAAACCCAATTGTGTGACCTTCGGGAATTCCTTTACTTTCTCTCAGCCCAACTTGCTTCACAGGGTTGTTGTTGTGAGGAAAAGAGAAAATGGAAGGTGAGTTGGATATGTTGGATATAACTCACCATCTTGAGTTATTTATAAAAATAATAAAAGTGGGATATCAATAAACATGTAAAGCCATAATACATAATCAGTCAGCATTAAAGTAATTAAATGCTATTTAGAATGTACATCTTCTATATGCCATTGCTAGTTAGTATCTTTTCAATTTTTAGTTTGTTACAATTGATATATAAGATATAAAAGACTTGTAGACAGTCACTATCTTATAAGTGAAGATATGGATAGACAGAATGAAATATAATGGATTTTCAAGAAAAGTCTTGCTACATTACAATCAAAACTATTTATGTCCTTCATTTTAAAATACTTTTAATGCTGTAAGAACCCTGTAAAATAATATGGCTGCAACTGTAAACATGGTAGCAGGAAAAATATTAAAGTATAGCTATGGTTTGCTTATGCATGTGTGAATACTCCATCTTAACAGATGAAGAATGTCATTATTATTCCCTTATTAAAAAACAAGTTATGCAAGCTATGAATGTAAAAATCATAGTTATTTTAAATTATACAGGTAGTCCTCAATTTATAATTATACAGGTAGTCCTCAATTTATAATGCTTCATTTAGTGACCATTCAAAGTTACAACGCAATTGAAAAGAGTTACATGATCATTTTTCATACTTATTATCATTGCAGCATCCACATGATCCACATGATCAAAATTCAGATGCTTGGCAATTGACTCATATTTACAATAGTTGCCATGTCTTGGGGTCACATGAGCATATTCTGTGACCTTCTGACAAGCAAAGTCAATGTGGAAGCCTTAACAAGTGTGTTACTAACTTAACAACTTCAGTGATTCACCTAACAACTGTAGAAAGAAAAGTCATAAAATGAGGCAAAACTCATTTAACAAATACCTTATTTCGCAACAGAAATGTTGGGCACAATTGGTGGCTGTAAGTCAAGAACTACCTGTACAGAAATGGCAAAATAAATAAATAAATAAATAAATAAAAATGTGTACCTTACTTCAGCAGTCCCAACATTTCTGGCACCAGGGACCAGTTTCAGAAGAAAAACTCTTTCATAGTCTGGGAGAAGGGGGAGTTGCACACCACCTCAATCCCGCACATACGCAGATGAAGTTTTGCTTATTCGTCGGGCCCATGTGTGACCTGAAACCTAAGAGGTCATGGACCAGTCCATGGGCTGGTGATTGGGCTTTTGTTTGATTTCATGAAAGATGGGAGAGTTGATGGAGAAATTTAAAGATGTGGAAATTCCAGTAGAAAAGCAATATGTGGTTTGTTGCTAGGAATAGTTTATTGAACTAAGTTAGTGATGGTGAACTTTTTTGCCATCACGTGCCAAAAGCGGGGAGAGCACAGGGGGTCACGCCCACCCCCCTGCACAATCCCCCATGCTCCCCCTGCTTTTAGCATGTGATGGCACAGTGGGTCCAGTAGGCCTGTTTTTCGCCCTCCCCAGGCTTTCTTGGAGCCTGGGGAGGCTGAAAATGGC
Source organism: Coluber constrictor foxii (assembly GCA_038048745.1). Lineage (NCBI taxonomy): Eukaryota > Metazoa > Chordata > Lepidosauria > Squamata > Colubridae > Coluber > Coluber constrictor. Next base: position 146,419,327 of record CM075961.1, read on the forward strand.
CTTTCCCACCCTCCAAAGCCCTCTGGAGGCCAGAATGGCCCATTTCCCGACTTCTGATGGGACCAGAAGGTCCATTTTTTGCTCTTTCCAGGCTCTAGAGCCTTTCTAGGAGCCTGGGGAGAGTGAAAACAGTGTTCCCCACCCTCCGGAGGCCAGAAACAGCCTGTTTCCTGACTTCCGGAAGGCCCGAAAATCAGCTGGCCAGTGTGCTGGACCTGGGCTAGGGCAACGCTCGCGTGCCCATAGATATGGCTCCATTTGCCACCTGTGGTACATGTGCCTTAGGTTCGCCATCACGGAACTAAGTCATATATAGCTGTGTGCTTCTGCACATTATGTTGTATGAAAATAAGAACTGGTTATGCCAGAAGAAACATAAAAGTTGTATGAGGTGGGAATGGGTGACTTGAGATATATGTGTGGTGGATACAATAAAAAAAATGAATGGATGCTGAATGAATGTAAATAAACCACAAAACTGAATGATCAGTAAGAAAGATCTAAATGATCTACTCAAATTGACAGAATGAAAGAGCATTGAATGGCAAATGATATATTCAGGAAAAATAAAAGGCTTGAGAGGAAGGGGAAAAACAGAAAAATCATGGTTGGATGGAGTTAATTAGCTTCTCAAAAGAAAGAAGTGAGATGTTTAAAGAACAAAAGACAGTTTATGAAGCAGTATATAGATGTGGTAAGGTATATAAATGTGGTAATTATTTTTTGCAAAAATAGAGCGACGTCAAGAGATATAATAAAAAATATAGATTTAACTATATCGCCTTCTTTTTTTCTTATTCTATGCCTTAATTTCAAATCTTAAAATTTCAAATATTTAAACAGCTCATTATAGGAGGAGGAAGGTATAGGGAGGTGATTTGAAAAGCTTACAAACAAAAGCCTATTCCTAAATTCTATTAAAAAATCCTGACAGGAAAGTAAAATGTAGATAGCACAATATGATCTATTAATGAATTGCTTCTCTACTAGCTTGAAAAAACAAGGCAGGGCTTGTCAAAACATTCATTGTGTCACTCCGAGAAGTCATCCTTGAATTTCTCTAGACTTTAATACAAATGAAGCATTTTCCATTCATATATTGTTTCAGTTTACTGCATATTAACTAATGCAACCTTGTGACAAACATATCACAAGTTCCTATGAATCACTGATGACTGCAACTAATGAAGTTATAAACAGAATTAACTTTATTTCACATTTGTTGAATATCCTTCATGCTTTGTTGGTGACAAATTACAGTAGTCTGGCATTTCCATTTGTCTACATATCATATAACTTTAAATTTGAAGATTCTTAGTATTAAGCTTTGTATGGAAAAGGTTTTTCTAAATCAATCTCTTGAGATATTTTGGCAATGTTGACCAAGGATAATATGTTGACTTAAAAGACTAGATTGCCTACTCTGTCTTAACCTCTGGACTCCTGGTTCACATCTTTCTCTTGGAAAAAGAAGAGTTATTTAATAATTCACTACAAATAAGCAAATCAATTTTTCAGTATAACAACACAGTTGCACTGTATAAATTCTTACACCAAAGGCACTAATAAAATATGAAAATGATAAATATCCTTGTGGTTATAATATGCAATGATTTAATGTTGGTATAAGAGTGTTCCTCATATATTTCAGGTTAAAAGCTACTTCCAATCATAGAGATAAAAGTCTATGTAAGAATAACTATTTCATTATTATAAGGCTTTCCTCATATTTGTTTACAACAGAAAAAGCCAGTAAGGCAATAAAACGGAAAACCACTAATATCGAATAATACTCAAGCATAACGCTGAGGTTGTATCAACTTAAAAGTTCCTGAAAAGATAGTTAAAAGCTCAAGAGAATACCGTTTCCCCCAAAATAAGGCATCCCCTGATAATAAGCCCAATCGGGTTTTTGAATGCATGGCAATAAGGCCAAGCACTTATTTCAGGATTCAAAAAAATAAAAGACAGGGTCTTATTTTTCAGGCAAACAGGGTAACTAAAATATTATTATTTAAAAATTATTAAAAGTACAGTAGGTACTACATTTCCATTTAATATTTCTAAACCGAAGACCACACAGATCAAAATCCCATGTGGTATATGGCACTAAAATTAATTACTGGAGCTATTATTTTGGGAAATGGTTTATTTTGTAAAGGTGGTTAATTTGTGATCACACTCAACTTGCGGGGAGGGGAAGGGGCATTACAGCAAGACCAAAAACGTTAACAACACTTATTTGTCAAGTATGTATTAGATTATATTTTTATATATATATATATATATATATATATATATATATATATATATATATATATATATATATATATATATATATATATATATATATATATATATATATATATATATATGCATGAATTGAATATATAAAATGAATACAAATAAAGGGAACATTAGGACAGGGACGGTAGGCAGCTGGTGCGCTTATGCACGGTTTGAGGTAGAAAATAAAAGATAAAAGGGAACTTTCTCGATGTTCTTTCATGTTTTTAGCTTTCCCCACTTCCGAAGACCCCCCCAACAGTGGATGAAGGGGGCTGAAGTTAATGATTCTGAAGGGCACCGTGTCAAGGAAAGGTGGGTTTTAAAGGCGGCTGGCCTAAATCAGGGGACTCAACCTCGCTTTGCTCCAGTCCCCGGGCAAAATCCAAGCCAGGGCATTCTTCCGAAAAAGGGAGAAGAAGCGGTCCCATTGTGAGGGGAGTGGGGGGTGGGGGTGGGGATGAAGCAGAGCCTCACAAAGACCCGGATGACGACATCGTGAGGACAGAAGGCGGAGGGAGGGGGTGGGGGAGGGAAGTGTCCAGGAAAAGGACCCCTTTGGACAGGGCCTAGGCTGGCGTGACGACAGGTGGGCCTCCCTCATCCACTTACCGACATCTTGATCGAAGGGGTTGCTGGTAAAGAGAGGCATCTTTCCCGGGTGGGCGAGCGGCTCAGCAAGGCGAGTAGCGCCCGCTCCCCCCTCTCCCGCCGACCTCGTGAGGTAGGATAGAAGACGGACGCCGACGACTCGACCGAAGGCACCGACGACCCGAAGCGGACCAAGCTCCGCCCCGCACCCGCTCCACGCTCTCCTCCCGGAGCTCCCCCCACCCCCCTTTTCTCTCTTTCGTCGCTTGGCGCTTCAGACACCGCCTCCGTGGGAACCGGCCACGCAGTGCGCGTCGGGAGAGAGAAAGAGGTGTCTTCTGCATTGCCTGAAGTCCGGCATTTCAGCTGCCGAGGCTCAGGCAGGAGGGAGAGTTTTACTCTTTTCAACAGGCTCTTCCACATTTCAAAATTATTTGCGTGAGGGTACAGGGATAAGCGGGTGAAGTGAAATATTTAGTAATTTCAGGCTTGGTCAGGGCAAGAGCCGGTAGGCTTTCCAATGAGGCCCCCTCAGGCATAAAATCATAGAGTTGGAAGGGCCACTTGGACAGTAGAGTCCAGGTTTTTGTTTTTAAAGAGTCAGCTGCAGATGAAGCTAAGAATGGAAAGCTTGGTAGAGCTAGGGAAGAATTGTTCGAACAGAGGAGAAGAAATTTGAATCAAATCTTTTTACTGTGTGCTCTTTTAGGAGGGCCTTACTCGGGGGAAAAAACCCATTTTTTTTAAAGGATGTTATTATAATGTAAATTAAATGGGATCCTAGAGGTCTTATGACTCTTATCTCTAAGGATTGTTAGCCACACCTGGAATACTCCACCCTAATAGATTTCAATTATGGGAAGACAAATTCCAATTGCCTATTAAGAGAAATTTTGAATGAAATCAAAACTTTATTCTAGCTGTTAGCTCAGCGAGGACTACAATAACAATATGTCAACCTAAAATTACTAATAAATTAATAATTACTAATAAATTAATAATTACTAATAAATTAATAATTACTAATAAATCTAAACTGTAATAAAATACAATAGCAGTAACAGGAGTTAATTTTTTAAATTTTTATCCCGCCTTTCATACATGAACTCGGGGCAATAATCCTCCTATCTTTCCTACAGTGATAATCTTGACAGCTGGGATGAAAAAATGACTGGCCTGGTCACACAATAAGGTTCTGCAGCCAGCTGTAGATTTAAAATCTGGTTCTCGTTTATAGCAATCCAGGTCCACCATATCCCATTAGCTGTACCAATTCAACAATGGAACCAAATAATCAGAGATGTGGTCAGCTCTCCCTCATTGGCCATGGAAAGACTTTGATCTTTCAACAAACACTATGCAGCCTGGGATGCTGGGATGCTTTACTCTAGATTCTTGCATGGAATAGGAATATTTTTATTTATTTACTAATCAAATTTTTATCTCACATAAAGTGGGTCTTGAGTGGGTACGAGTGAAGCAAATAACAAACATAAAAACAATATATATAAAACCCATATTGAAAGATAAATATTGTATAAACACAAACATGCAAACCCTAGGCAAAGAGGATAAAAATGGCCACCTAAGCAATAGTGCAATCTAAGCATATTTCCGTAGCCCCAAGCCAAATAATACAAACTTGTCTTAAGAGACTTCTGGAATGTCAAAAGATATGGAGCTGATTTAATCTCAGGGTTTGGGGCAAGAAACTTCCATAAGCAGGTTCTGCAATAGCAAAAGCAATACACCTAGGATCCATCAAATGTAAGTCCCTAGTTGATGTACCTGCAGCATGTCTTCTCTGCCAGATTTAATGTGGTAGGTTGTAATAGCCAAGGAGAGTTGGTTCCTTAGATCTCCTTGGTTCTATAACCAATCCTATGCTATGAAGGGCTTTTCAGGTTTAAATCAGCAGTTTGAGTTGGAACCAGAAGCAAAATAACAACTAATGTTGCTTAGGAGCAGAGGTGCAACATACTGTTCTAGGAATGTGCATAACTACCCATGCTGCTGCATTCTGTACAGGTTGAACCATCCTTTTCAAGGACATATAGGGCCTGTTGCAGAAGTCCAGTCTGGAGGTATGATTTAAGTAGGGCCTGCTGATTCAGACCAGCAAAATGCTGTGGACACTTAAGACTTCAGCAAAGCATTCAACAAAGTAGACCACAACCTACTCTTAATAAGCTAGAAAAATGCGGGATAGATAGCATCACCACCAGATGGATTTATAACTGGCTGACATATCATACTCAATGAGTTGTCCTTAATGGTACTACATCTGCCTGGAGGGAAGTATGCAGTGGGGCGCCATAGAGGTTCATCTTAGGCTCAGTACTGTTCAATATCGTCATAAATGACTTAGATGAGGGAATAGAAAGGTTTGCAAATTACACTAAGCTGGCAGGAATAGCCAACGCTCCAGAAGACAAACTCAGTATCCAAAAAGATCTTGACAAACTTGAGCAATAGGCCTGATCCAACAACATGAAATTTAATGTGGAAAATTAAGGCAGGAAAACCAGATTAGGCAAAACCTGGTTCAAAAACAGTAACTCTGAAAGGGACCTTGGACAATCACTTAAACATAAACCAGCTGTGTGCAGCAGCAGCCAAAAAAGCTAGTACAATTCTTGGTTGTATAAACAGGCATAGAATCAAAATCACGTGAAGTATTAGTACCACATTATAAACCCTTAGTAAGGCCACACCTGGAATATAATTTTGGTCTTCACATTACAAAAAAGATGTTGAGACGTTAGAAAAAATGCAAAAAAGTGCAACTAAGATGATTAAAGGTCTAGAGAGTAAAACATACAAATGGTTGCAGATTATGTAATCCCAGCCTGACAGTGCGCATCTCTGACTCTGCTCGCCAGATTTGGATGTCATCCTGATATCTGGCTCTGAACTTCGCCAGGAAGGCATCAGCATTCCATAATTCCAGCATCCCTTCCAGTGCCAATCTGTAGCTTCCCCCTTGAGACTGGTGACAATGGTGTTGGGTTGGGTTCGTCAGTTGGAACCTTGACATTATTTTGGCTAATCTAGAGAAAAGAAGGACTAGGGGTGACATGATAGCAGTATTCCAGTATTTAAGAGGTTGCCACAAAAAGGAGGGGGTCAATTTAGTGCCTGTAGGTACTAAAGCACCTACAGGCAGGACAAGAAACAATGGATGGAAACTAATCAAGGAGAGAAGCAACCTGCAACTTCGGAGAAACTTCCTTACAGTGAGGACAACTAACTAGTGGAACAGCTTGCCATCAGAAGTTGTAGGTGCTTCATCACTGGAAGTTTTTAATAAGAGATTGGACAGTCTCTTGTCTGAAATGGTATAGGGCCTCCTGTTTGAGAAGGGGGCTGGACTAGAAGACCACCTGCTCTATTCTGATTGAAGTTGTGCAAAAGACCTCCTAGCTATAACTTCACTTGCTCATTGAGCAGGAGTTGTGAATCTAAGAGACCCCTAAATTGCAATGCAACACCATCTAGCATCAAACCAAAGTCCTGGAATCAGCGGGCCCCAAAATTTAGAATTACCCATTCTTGCAAGGATTTAGCTGAAATCTTTAAAATGTAGACTTCAAGAGGAAAGGAGAGAACACTGATGGCTGTGGTACCCAACATAATAGGGGCCAAGGGTAGAACATACCCTAAAAGCCTTTCCAGGTCTACTGTGAGATGGACAGCTTATACATTTAATTAATAAATAGAATGTTTCATTTCATTGCTTGTTACTTCGCTGTTAACAGGGTACCTGTCAGGCATAATGGATCAGGACCATAGGCTACGTTGTAATTTTGAAATATTATCAAAGTTTATACACAAATTTATAATCAAGTAACAGACAGCACTAAATTGATTCTAGATAAGAGTCAATGGAATTTGGGGGTGGGGGGCTGGATTTGGATCTCTTGTGGCAAGACAGGGAGTCTAAACTGATGATGCATTTAACTCCCTCACCAGCTCTGTCTGTTCTTCTCCTACAGCAGCATCAATTCTCTTCTAATTCATCTTTCAAAGCCAGTGACAGGTTCAAAGCTGGCTTTGAAACAGCACAAAGCTAATCTATCAACTTTATGTAGCAAATTTGAGAAATGCAGCAAATTTAAGAAAGTATAGTGTGCTTGTTTCCTTATTTATCTTCTCTAGTTATCTTTATGATCAATTTAATGTAATAAAGAAAATGCTTGGCAATTTCTGAATTTCAAGGAATGTGGCTGCAGTGTCTTTTCACTATGAATGATCTTTGATTAATGATATTTGGTATCCTTATCAGTAAAACAATTCTGTTTTGCACTTCTATAAAATATGCCTATGATGGAAATCTGTTCCCTCAATATTCTAAATGGATGGATGGATGGATGGATGGATGGATGGATGGATGGATGGATGGATGGATAACCATATTTTTCAGATTATAAAACACATTTTTTGTCTCCCAAAAGGAGGTAAAAATGTCTGCATCTTATAGACCAAATATTGCTGAAGCCCCACCCACCTGACAGCTGTTTATTGGCCTCTGTATGACCCATTTAAGGGCCTTTTTTTGTCCTTTTTCTGGTCCATTTTTTTTATTGAAAAAGTTTTACAATAAAAAATTTTTCCCCCTTTTTTCACCCCTGCCCCCATCCCCACCCTCCCATCCCCTCCAACCTCCCCCAACCCCAGCCCCTCCCTCCCCATCCCACCCCTGACTTCCGCTACACATTTCTTAAAAAGAAAAACAACAACAAGAATTTTTAACAGCAAGAAAAACAAATACTATTATATGCTCAATTCTATTCTAAGTTGAGAGAAAGAGAAAAGAGAGAAAGAAAAGAATTAAAAAAAAGATGAAAAAAAAATAAAATGAAATAATGCAAAGAAAAACCCATAGACATAAATATCTGTCTAAAATTAACAATATTGTAATAAGAAAAGACACCAGAAAAAATAGCCATTATGATATTTAACCCAATTTAGAAACAGAAAGAGAAAAATAAAATAAAAAAATAAGATAAAATAAAAGAAACATTACTAACATTACTAATCATATACCATACTCGATCACTCCAAAATTCTATAACTTACTTATTCATATTAGATAATGCCAGATAGTTTAATCCGAACTACTCCCCCTAATTCAAGAACACAAAAATCCCCCCTTCAAAGAAAAAACATGCAATATAATATAATCATACATATATTGTTATAATTTTCCATAACTCGAATTACAGTCTTCTCTTCTTCCTGATTGAAGTTAATTCTTCTTTCTTCACCTATATCCAATGCGATACTCTTCATCTTCTGTCTGCCCCCATCAGTAAAACAAAACATTCCACATAAACCCCCCGTGTGACTTTATATAGATAACATCCAACCAAGAGGATATTCACTCCTGTAGGTAGAATCATTCAAACTAACGTGTTCTATTTCAGCAAAAAAAAAAAACCCAATGCAGCTCCACCAAACCTTAGGAACAAAAGAATAAGAAAAAAAGAAAATAAAAATCCTAGAGACTGCATTCCCAGATGTTCTTGTAAAAACTGTTTCAAATCCTGCCACCCTTTGTTATCCACTCTTGGTTGTAAGACGTTTTCATTTCCATTCTTTCCTCTTAGATAATAAATTCCAAAAAAAAAACCATGATAGGGTAATCACAAAACACTGCTACTATATAGATAACATCCAACCACGAAGATATTCACTCCTCAAGGTAGAGACATTCAAACTGACGTATTCTATTACAGCATAAAAAAAAACCCAATGCAGCTCCGCCAAACCTTAATGACAAAAAAATCAAAAAGAGAAGAAAGTCCTAGCAGCTGCATTCCCAGATGTTCTTATAAAAACTGTTTCAAATCCTGCCACCCTTTATTATTCACTCCTTCTGGTTGTAAGATATTTTCATTTCCATTCCTTCCTCTTAGATAATAAGTTCCAAAAAAAACCTATGATAGGATAATCACAGAACGCTGCTACATTACAGCCTTCTGTTAAACTTGCTCAAGATGTTAAGTCCAATTCAAAATAATAAAAAAAAACTCCAAATCAGGATGAAGACTTTATAATCCATAAGTCCAAATCAATATAAGCTTTAAGAATTTTATGACCATTTTCCAAAATTTTCCATGCTTTCTGATAACAACTGCATCTGGTGAAGGATTTTACGACACTCATTAGTTACCAGTTGAATTTCCTCGTTAAATTCTGGTTCCTGCTGCTCGATATCACCATCCTTTTCTTGCGGAGCGTTGGACCTCTGCTGCTGATCATCTTGAATTATAGTATTTTTTTAATCTTGCTCCAGCAGTTCAAGGTCCGGTGCTCCTAGTCTAGGTTCACTGGTGTATTCTATTTTTCCATCTGAAAGGTCCATAGTAAGATCCTCCGAGGAACCAGATTGCACTCCTTGTACTTTTAACATTCTTTGATTCATTCTTTGAGTCTCATCCTTCTGTTTACCTTTTACAAACTCTCTTTCTTGTTTCTTATTCTTAAGATCTTCCGAAGCTCCCTTAAAAATATTTTTATAAAAATGTTCCGCTTTTTCAGTAGTATTCAAAGAATATCTCACGCCATGGTATCTAAAAATTATGCCAACTGGTAAATCCCATCTAAATGGGATATTACTTTTCTTCAATTCCTTAGTTAAGAAAGCAAATTCTTTCCTATTCTTTAGAACCTTCGGTGGTAATTCTTTAAAGATGTTAATTTGTTCACCTTCTATTTGCACTCTGGCAGAATAGGACCTTTGTAAGATGTCATCTCTCAGCCTTTTATCAGTAAAGTAAACAACAGCATCTCTGGATAAATTCCTTTGTTTGGCTACTCGTGAGTTGACTCTGTAAACTTTCTCTATACAACCAAGAATTATCTCGTCCTCTAGCTCTAGTAATTCAGCAAAGACCTTTGCAATGGTTGCTTTTAAATCTCTCTGGTTTTCTTTAATACCTCTTACTCTGATTGCTGAGGCCATAGTTTTAATTTGAAGCATGATAATATCATTCTGTATAATCTGATTACAAATCTGAGCTTCCACAAACCTTTCTTGTATTTCTTGAATCTGGGAGCCAAATTTACTGCTAATTTCAGTTACTTTCTCCTCCATTTCAATCACCACATTTGAGAGATCTGAAATTACTTTAATAATAGTTTGATTTAATTGGTCATGTTTTCCATCAGTCAAATCCACAAGATTCTTCTGTGAGTTTTTGATTTTGTCAACTACGCTCGATAAAGAAATTGTTATAAGTTCTTTTAAGTCCCCTTCTGCCAATCCAGACAATTGCATCATCTCAGCTTTGTTCTTCAGCTGGCTCAAGGGGGAGCCCCCCCTTCCTTTAGTCATCTTTGCTTTACTTTAAATTGCTTTGCTTTGCTTTACTTTATTCTACTTTACTTTACTTTAATCCTTCTTTTCAAAAGAAAAATATCCAAGAAAAAAAGAAATTTCTTCTTACTTTAAGTGACTCTCCCATAACAGGGTATTCATTTCAAAGCCTCCGTTTTCAATCACTCTGGCATTTTCAATTAAGACCAGTCGCCATCTTAAAAGACTTTCTTAGAAACTTTCACTTCTCTTCCTCTCCTTCCCCCCTCCTCTCATTCCTCTTCCAAGAAATCAATAAAAAATCAGTAAAAAAAAAAATCCATACTTGCTTCGTTTTTTCTTCTGCTCCATAGACGCTTTGACTGTGGTGTTGCTTCCAGCGTCTAGCTCCGCTAATTAGCTAATTAGCGGAGGACAGTCTCGTCGCGGAGCTTTCTCTGGAGGTAGGGAGGGGGCCATCCTTCTGAGCCCTCCCCAGGACAAACAAAACGATCCTGGGGTGACTCAGGGGGCCCAGCCTCACCCCCAGAAGCTCTGCCTGCTCCTCCCGCCGAAGAGCAGGTTGTTCGAGCCGCCTGCCAGCTGTAAGGCGGCTCTGACGCGGCGAGAAGCCGGCGGGCATGGAGGAGCCCGCCGCCAACGGGGAAGGCGCCACCGGAAGTCACCTTTCTGGTCCATTTTTGAGGCCTTTTTCCAGCCCATTTTGGGGGATCTTTTGGCCCATTTGTGGGGATTTTTTCAGCCTATTTGTTCAGTTTTTTTCAGCCTATTTTCAAGGCTTTTTCTGCCCGTTTTAACGGCTTTTTTTGGCCCATTTTCGAGGGTTTTTTTTCAGTCCTTTTTGGAAAAAAAAGGGCCAAAAAAAGCCTCAAAAACAGGCTGAAAAAATCCCTTTGAAACAGGTCAAAAAAGCCCTGAAAATAGGCCAAAAAAGCCCCAAAAATGGAATGAAAAATGCCCCCCAAAAGGAGACCAAAAACTTTTTTTTGTTGCTTTGCTCTTTTAAATTTAGGTGCATCTTAAAGTCAGGTGCATCTTATAGTACAAAAAATATGGTAGATGGATGGATGGATGGATGGGTGAATGGATGAGTGGATAGATGGGATAGGATAGGATGGGATGGGATGGACTGTCATTTATATTATGTATGTATGTATGTATGTATGTGTGTATATATATGTTGTAAGTGGTAAGGAGAAGGGAAGGAAGATGTAGTTTTCCAATGCAACACAGAAAATGCAGGAGCTGCTGTGTCCACTTCACCAGTGTCTCACTGTTGAGCACCCAAGCTAGCTTACTTGTTAGCATCAAGAAACTTGATGCTGCTAACTACCTCCATAGGTGAATCATTAATATTCAGATGTGTGGCTGTGCCTGCCTTTTCTGAAATCAACAATGAACACTTTAGTTTTTCCAACATTTAAAACAAGTCTGTTTTTATTACACCAGTTCACCAAACCCTTTACCTCCTTGCAATAAGCATCATTGTTTTCCTGAATAAGGCCCACTACTCTTGTATCGTCCACATACTTCATAATATGGTTAGTGTCAAACCTTGCACAACATGCAAGGCCATGCTGGTGCAGCGGACTAAGTGCTGTTATGTAGTACTTAGCTGCCAGCTGCCTGCAATTAGTGTGAGTTCAAATCTCAACAGGCTCAAGGTTGACTCAGCCTTCCATCCTTCCGAGGTAGGTAAATTGAGGACCCGGATTGTGGGGGCAATAAACTGACTTTGTAGAAACACCGCTTATGGGGAGCCAAAAGCCCTAATAAGCAGGTATATACAAAAGAATGAAGGCTATTGCTACAAGTGCATTGTAAACTGCCCTGAGTCTTCGGAGAAGGGCGGCATATAACTAATAAATAAATAAATAAATAAACAAACAAACAAACAAACAAACAAACATACATACATACATACATTCAGTGGAGGGATGCTACCAGTTCAGACGGGTTCTAGCGAACCAGTAGTTCTGATGATCAGCTGGCCCCGCCCACCACCCTTGCACTATGCTGTCCTATATTTCCTCCTTTCTGGCTCAGCTGATTCATGCAGCACAGCTGATTTCCGTACTTCTGCTGTTCTACTTACCAGAGCTGCCATAGAAGGTAAGCAGCTGAGCTTCAAATTGCTGTATTTTGAACACATATGCATGTTAGGTGCACGTGTGCACACGCTCACATAACCAGTTGTTAAACAGGTTGGAAACAACCACTGATAACATTCATGGGTCAACATGGCGAAGAACAGCAAATTTTGGACACAACCTTGAGGAGAACCTGTGCTCAAGAAAATGGTTTTAGAAATTTAGAAATATCACACATACTGGGCTCTATTAATATGAAAATCAAGAAGCTAGTTGCGCAAAGGAGTACTGAAGCCTAAAAGGCCCAGTATGCTGAGGAACATAAAATCTGTACATAAATCTTTACATAAAATCTACATAAGATCTATGTAACCTTGGATCTCTTGTTCATCTGGGTACAAGTGATGGTGACTCACTACAATTTGCTAAATTTGGATATAATAGAGTAATTGCTGGATATTCTGCAGGTATGCCTCTTGGATGGGTTTAGATGATTGAGAATCTCCATAGACATTTTCTTACCATATCCTTCAGCCTTTTTAAAGAAAAGGCTAAAGATCTATTTGAATTGGATTAGTATACTTAAGAAGTCCAGGTTAATAAATCCTGGTTTGATATATTGACCTAAATCAGAGTTTTCCCTTTTGACATATTTTTCATTATACTAGAATATAAATATCAAGAAAGAAAATATAAAATTTAGAAACCAATGTGCATTCTGAAAAAGGACTAGATTTATCATTACATAAATGCATAAATAAATATTATTTCAATGTTTTTAAAATTCCAAAGTGATTTCTATTTTCCATCTCATTTTGAAATGGTCATTTCATTAACTCCAATCTCAGCACCCCACGTCCATTAAACTGCATGTAATTTCTCACCCAAAGACAAGTAATTATATAATAGGGACTCTGCATCTTAATTTATTTTCATTCATTACAGACTGAAACTGTATTCCACAGACTGAAACTGTAATCTAGGATACTTAATTACTGGTTTAACTAAAAACCAGTTTTTCAAGATACGTAACTCCATATCTCCCATGGTAGTTCTAATGAAAATGGTTATGCTTTGTTCTTTATGAACACCAGCTTATTTACAAATTTTATCCCATCCCAAAAACAAAAGTTACATCCAAATAGTTTTCTTATATTAATATGAGAGTTATCAAGTTCTAAGAAATCTCTTTAACATCTAGGTAACGTGTGATTATTCAGCCTAGAAGTGATTGACTTGAAACTGATTAAGGTATTTCATAACCTCAGTTGGGCTCCCTGCATATTTATAAACTTTATTTTGCAGAGCAGAACAGTGGTTTGTAATTCTCTGCTGAATCTATTTTTTTTCTTAGTTTGTTTAAGTGTTCTTCCTCACAGACATGTTAACATACACTCCTCTTCCCATCCTTAAACCAGCAGAAAAGTATACAAGTAGTCCTTGGGACCTGAACTTCTTTTGCAAAGTGATGTGGTTGTTAAGTAACTTGTATTTGATTTTATGATCTTTTGATAGTTAAGTGACTATACAGTCATTAAGCAAACTGGCCTATCCCATTGGTTTTGCTTGTCAAAAGGTCGCAAATGGCAATCACATCATCCTGGGATGCTGCAACTGTCATAAACATTTGCTGATTGCCAAGTACCTGGATTTTGATTATGTGACCATGAGGATGCTGTGATGGTCATAAGTGCAACAGCCAATCATGGGTCAAAAGTCTGTAGAGATTCTCAGTCATCCAGTCATGGTTGTTCCAAAGGTGCTTTTTTTCAGGAGGCAACTGGGTTTCCTTTGAAGATGTTTCGCTTCTTCTTCAGCTCTGACAGGATAGTGGGGAATGGAAGGATTTATATTCCTTACAGACAGCTGGTCATTTGCATCCTTTTAGAGGGTCATCCAGATCATGGTTGTCCCAAATGTGCTTTTTTCAGGAGGCAACTGGACTTTCTTGTTTTTTCTTTGAAGATGTTTTGCTTCTCATCCAAGAAGCTTTTTCAACTCTGAGGGAGAGGGGGGGGAAGGAGGAGGGGGGAGGGGGAGGAGGGGGGAAATGGTTGTAAAAAACTTTTTAATAAAAAAAATCCTGCCTGTACTTCTGGTAGTTCTTGATCCACATACTGCTGGAGCCTAGCTTGTAGGATTTTAAGCATAACCTTACTAGCATGTGAAATGAGTGCAATGGTGTGATAATTTGATCATTCTTTGGCATTGCCTTTCTTTGGATTTGGAATGTAAACTGACCTTTTCCAATCCTGTAGCCACTGTTGAGTTTTCCAAATTTTCTGGCAAATTAAGTGTAGGACTTTTACTGCATTGTCTCTTAAGATTTTGAATAGCTCAGCTGGAATACTGACACTTCCACTAGCTTTGTTGTTGCTCAGTTTTCCTAAGACCCATTTGACTTTATATTTTAGGATGTCTGGCTCAAGGTCAGTGACCAGCCCATCGTGGTTATCAGGGATTTTAAGCTAGTTTTTGTATAGTTTTTCGGTGTAATTTTGCCACCTCTTCTTAATCTCTTCTGCCTCTGTTAGGTCCCTGCCATTATGGTCCTTTATCATGCCCATCTTTGCATGAAACCTTCCCTTCATATCTGCAATGTTCTTGAAAAGATCTCTGGCCCTTCCTATTCTATTGTTTTCTTCTATTTCTTTGCACTGTTCATTTAGTGATTTTGCACCCATCAGTTTAGTGATGCCTTAAGGAAGAAGAAGTCTTCCCTGGAATGTATCCACAACATGTATGTTACTGCAATATATCGTTTACTCATAAAAGTCTGCTACTTTTGATTTGGAAGTTCCATTTTGCTCTCCAAAAAACCCATGAAACTGTCTGATTACAGTTGTGTCCTTAAGAGTAATCAGAAAGGAACCAGAATCACGCATAGACTATCCTTCTTTTCAGCCTAGCAGAAATCTCAAAATATTCAAATAATTACTGCACCCATTTTTCTCTCTCTAAATAAGGAGAATTGGTGACTTCTTGAAATGTGCAAATTGCCTTGCAGAAGAATCCTGTCTGAAGCCTTCCAAGTGTGCTGAATCACGACTTGCAAACCTAAAGGCTTCTTTCGGAATTGGAAAAACCCAAGAGTTGATGTAGTGCAACCCATCTAGAGAGCGGCAGGTTGGGGAAGTCTCGTTCCTATGAGAAGACTTTGCAATTCCCATTATTATTAATGTGTAAGCAATGAGGAAGGAGGTTCGACTCCGAATATATCTGGGATGTAATACGTTCCATATGGTTATCCTTGAAAATCGCCCTTCGTAAGACAAGCAAACCCCCCCCCCCACCACCACCAATTGACAACTCCTTTGCCGACATGAACCCAACACAAAGTTGTGAGTGGGAGGCACCTTGTGCAGGAAAGGAAAGGGAGGCGGAGACAGTCGCCCTCGCCCCCACTAAGCCGCGCCCGAGTGCCTAAGTCCTGTCCTGCTGACCGCCCCGCCTGCACCCCGTCCCGCCTGCTCTGCTCTTCCCCTCCGTCCCTTTCGCGGACGCGGCGTGCCTCGATCTGTCTGCGCCTGGCCTCGGGAGAAGAGTAACCATGGCGTCCAGCGAAGAGGACAGCGGCGCCGGCAACGGGCCGGTGGAAGAGAAGGAGAATGGCAAGAAGGTGCTTCGGCCTCGCAGCTCGGTGACCACAGCCTGGCTGATCTTCTACAACATCACCATGACTGCCGGGTGAGCGGGGTGTTGCAGGTGGAGCCCATGGTGGGTCGAAAACGGAACTTTTCCTTCTCCCCGTCCCAGGTCGAAAGGCTTCCTCTCTGAACTATCGACGGGGCTGTACCTGCTGGGCACTGTGGCGAGGGGAGAAAGGAGGCTGCATTGGCGGGGCAGCGCGCGACGACTGGGGGGGATAAGCCCTGGCTTGCTTGCATTGCCTAATACGGTGCAGACTTCCAGCAAGACGAGCACGTCATCCCTCGAGCCCGCCGGAGAGGTTAAGTATAGCCCGAGCCCGGAATGCCGGCCGGGGGTTGTGGAATGGGGCAGACTGCTTCCCTCGGCATAATTTATTGCGGTGGCCGCCGAAGACAAGAGCATGTTCAGTCGGCGCTCGGTCCCCTCCCACTGACTTGAGCCGGCTTCCTTCGATAGCACCTGCCCCGGCCAGATGGCCGAGGTAACCCGAGCCTTAGGTGGATCAGGGAGCATTTAACCCCAAACGTCCAGGGTGACAAGAGGGTTAATGGGCCTGTGGAAACTTTCTAACTTTGGTACAAAATTATAACTTTGTTTGCTTTCAGATTAGCCTGTTGTGTTGCTTTAACTGGCTTTAAAACACAGTCGTTCTATTAACCACCGTGCTTTGTTTGATCATCACATATTGAATAATTAGCTAAATTCATACAGTACATTACATTACCGATCTGATTTGGACTTTGAAACTCTTCAGAATATTCAACTAAGAGATGCTCCTTCTCCCATAATAGATATAAATGACAATAAAATGTTTTCCCAAAAAGAACGCATGCTACCATTATCAAATCTGCTTTTGTCTGAGCATATTTTCACTATTTCAGATTATTAAAAAGATTGAAAAAGAACCCCATTCTCCCCCCACCCCCATTTTTTTTCTTTTTTGCTTGCTTCATGTTCTTCAAACATGTCAAACCAAAAACTAAGAATGGCAGTGATCATAATTCTTCCAAGGTCTTTGTGTCACACATATAGACAGACTCTTGCCAGACTGAGGACTCTGCCTGAGGACTCCTGAGGACCCACCTGCAGAATATTGTATATCTCTTTATTAGAGAGAGAGTTGTCTTTTCTCTCTCTGCAGTATCTGGACTGAGCTGCCTCCTATTTTTCTGGAATGCACCCTCTTCCTCCTGGGAATCCATCCCTTACTACAGTCCATCACAAACATTAGTGAATCCAACCTTTGTGATTTATGATTCTGTTCCTATGTAGCTACTTCTATACTTTTAACCCCTAAATTACATCTATGAGACCACTAAGAATCTGGCTGGCCCCAGAGTGGGGTGGAATGGAGATTTTGCAGTATCCTTCCCCTGCCATGACCATCAAGTCACGCCCACAGAACCGGTAGTAAAAAAATTTGAATTGAGAGAGAGAGAGAGAGAATAGATATAGATATAGACATAGATAGATATACATACATTAAAAAAATTGAATTTAGTAACTAACTAATAAATTAGAATAGAATAGAATAGAATAGAATAGAATAGAATAGAATAGAACAGAACAGAACAGAACAGAACAGAACAGAACAGAACAGAACAGAACAGAACAGAACAGAACAGAACAGAACAGAACAGAACAGAACAGAACAGAATAGAATAGAATTTTTCATTGGCCAAGTGTGATTGGACACACAAGGAATTTGTCTTGGTGCATATGCTCTCAGTGTTCATAAAAGAAAAGATACGTTCATCAAGAATCATAAGGTACAACACTTAATTATAGTCATAGGGTACAAATAAGCAATCAGGAAACAATATCAATACAAATTGTAAGGATACAAGCAACAAAGTTACAGTCATACAGTCACAAGTGGAAAGAGATGGGTGGTGGGAACCATGAGAAGATTAATAGTAATGCAGACTTAGAAAATAGTTTAACAGTGTTGAGAGAATTATTTGTTTAGCAGAGTGATGGCGTTTGGGAAAAAACTGTTCTTGTGTCTAGTTGTTCTGGTATGCAGTGTTCTATAGCTTTGTTTTGAGGGTTGAAGTTGAAATAGTTTATGTCCAGGATGTGAGGGTTCTAAATTCTCCCTTTATCAGCTTGAGCCAGGGGAGAGATTGTTTTTCTATCAAAGCACCTAGTCTACCCCAATGTTGGAGGGTGTATACTGCTTCCCTTTTGCCTTTCAGTTCCAATCCAGGAGCCCTCAAGCAGTCCATCCACGGCAAACCATTTTATTCCAAATTTATATTTTACTGATAAAGAAATAAAGGGAGACTAGTATAGATCTATTTCAAGCTATTTAGCTCTCATCAGGTAGCCATACCCTTACTCGGATTCAAACTTGGGCTGCCTGCATATTAGACAGTTGTATTAACATCTGAGCCAGAAGTTCTCCTCCCTTTATCAGCTTGAGCCACAGGAGATATAAAAGTGTTTTTCTGTTGAAGCACCTAGTCTACCCCAATGTTGGAGGGTGTATACTGCTTCCCTTTTGCCTTTCAGCTCCAATCCAGGAGCCCTCAAGCAGTTGCATTCACGACAAACCATTTTATACCAAATTTATATTTCGCTGATAAAGAAATAAAGGGAGACTAGTATAGATCTATTTCAATCTATTTAGCTCTCATCAGCTAGCTATACCCTTACTTTCATGGATAAGGCAGGACATGAACTAATGGTCTTCTACTTTCTAGCCTGGTGCCTTAATCAAGCTGATTCACAGAAGATGTGTCTTTCTACTATGTATAAATTGTTTATATTTGCTATTTATAAGCAGTCAGATATTCTTATTCGGCAAACAGTTGTTAAAACAATCTATAACTTGGTGCCTTGTAGAACTTTATTAGGTTGGACATGTTAGGAAGAGCTTCTATTCCTGGTTAAAAAATAGCAATAGCAATAGCACTTAGACTTATATCCCACTTCATAGTGCTTTACAGTCCTCTCTAAGCAGTTTACAGAATCAGCATATTGCCCCCAACAATCTGGATCCTCATTTTACCGACCTCAGAAGGATGGAAGGCTGAGTCAACCTTGAGCGTGGTGAAATTCGATCTGCCAAACTAGTGGCAGCTGGTTTTTTAAATATGTTTTAAAAGATACCTTCAGACCTCACTACCTAGAGGGCAGCTTAAGATTTGTTTTATTTATTTACACAATCACATTCATCCTGGAGAAGGTTTAGCTGTGAAGTCTGAGTAATTGTTATTTGATAGCACATAGTCAATCATAACCAATCCAAACCAGGTTCTTTATTATTTATTAAATTTTTACCAAGGTTTATGAAAGCTTTTTTAAAAACAGAGAGAGCTTGAAAAAGTTTGGAATGAGATAATGGAAAACTTTTCTTCCTTATACTGTATAACAATAATCACAAATAATATATCACTATCAAAAGCAGAATTTAGCTTCTTTCCTCCTAGTGCTGGGAAGAACAGTCTCTTGAACTATTCCTACTACCATTCCTTTGACCAGGAAAATTGCTTTAAAAAGACTTGTGATTATCAATTTTTGCTTGTGTATCTTCCTTCATTTTGCTGCATACTAGATACATTCCAGAATTTTGGAATCATAAGTGAATGCTTTGTGTAGAAAATCATAAAAAAGGTCTTCCTAATTTGCTGCATATTAATGCACCTATCTATCTAGTAAGGGCCCAGTTTATCTTAATAGAATTATTTGCTCCAGAAATTTACATGGTAGTTTCCATTACATTTTTGTAATGGGCAGTTTAAATTCAGCTGTTCTGTACAGCTGTTGACTGTTGAAAAACATAGAAATCGCTCTTGTTACCAGTGTTACCAAAATATACTCTTGTTTCTGATTGTTCATGATTAATGGATTTTGCATAACTGTAAATTACCAGTAATTAGTGGTACAAAATGTGTAAATAAAAGAAATAAAATAAATTCAGTTGGACCATGAATAATAGATGAGATTAGAGAAAGGAATCATCTGAAATGTTCTTGTCTTGCTGCAGAGTAAACTTGATCTCCTTTCTTTCCAGTACTTTGGAATTTTTATCTGTGTAAAAACACTTTCACTTAGTTATAAATACAAAACACAGATGAATGACAGTGCCCAAGAGATGACATAAGAGATACATAACTGATATAGGACAACATGAAAATACTTTAACTGTTCATTATTCCATTAAGGATATTGTTTTTTCTGTTTAGGTGGCTTGTACTGGCTATTGCCATGGCCCGTTTCTATATGGACAAAGGAACATACAAAGGCTTATATAAAAGCATTCAAAAGACACTTAAATTTTTCCAGACTTTTGCTTTGCTTGAGGTAAGTTTTTAGTAAATATATCTTACAGATATATTCTAAGGTGTCAACTATAGCTTTCAGAATGTCCTTTGCAAATTGTTCTGTGACACCTTATTAAGTGTTCAATTATGAAAAAAGGAGTTAGAGCCAGAGTAAGATAGTTAATTTTCCAGAGTTCCTCTTTGAGATTCTGTTTTCCAGACCAAGATTTTTTTTTAAAATGAAAAGCCCTAGAAGTTGCTAGAAGACACTGGAGCTGCATTAGATGAATTGGTGCTTTCAGATAAGAGCTGTACCTGTCACTGATAAAATATATGCAACTGTAATAATTATTTGTGAGATGTCAAGATTGAATTATAATTCATAGACATCCCAAATGAAAGTGCTATGTGAACATTTCAGCTTACAGACTTTAATGCTGCAAATTTGATAGTAACTTGGTGTGCTCATTTAGAACTTCTCCAGATGACTGCAATATAGTCTAAATTAATTCAGTTAGTATAAGGGTAGTTCTCAACTAATGACTGTAATTGAACCTGGAATGATGATTGTAAGCTGTGACCATGTTCAGTTTTACAATCTTTTTTGTAGTGGTCATTAAGTAAAAATCATGAACTCTAAGTGAACACCAGTGTCATTAAATAAGTCTGTTTTCCCCAATAGATTTTTTTTTTTTTTTTGCTGGAGCCTGAAACAAATTCCAGAAACCAGCAAAAACCCAAAAATCATGGTCAAGAGACTGAGCGATGGGTGCAGCTGTCAACTGACATTTGAAAACAAGTCATAAATAACTCTGGGAGATCTGTCTTAACTTCGAACAATTGCTAAGCGACTGGTCATTAAGCAAAGACTACCATTGTTTTGTGATGCATCTGAAACTTGTTCAGAAATTCCTGAAGGATCAGGAAGAGCTGCATTGTTGGGCTTCTGTGTTTCCAGATACCCAGCCCTCTCTCTTTGTGCTGGCTGTTATCCAGTATGATGTCATTCCCTGTCAATCAGTCTCTGAGCAGTTTAATGTCTGATTCCAGTTTTTTTTAAAAAAAAGATTCCTTAATATGTTCTTATCTATTGAGTGTACCTACAATCCATTCAATCAATTACTGCTTATTTGCAATAATATAGGGTAAGTCTTCATGTGCTCTGATATCCTGAGAATTTGTATTTGTAATCATAAATGCCCAATGATATGCAGTGATTGGAAGAGAGTAAAGCACATCACACATTAATGCTCATAAGGCAGTTGATAAGAAATATAGAAACCCATGCTTATGTCTCAACTCACCCCTGGAATTCATTAGGTGGCTTTGGGACAATCACTTTCAGCTCAGATTCTTTCATTGGCATGCTGCTTTTGGGATAAACTTAGGGAAAAGCCTCATTGAGTTGTCTTGTGAGACAATGCAGAATAAAAATGTTATAAATAGAATTCTCCACAATAGAGAATCCTAATCCTAACAGTAATCCTCTAAAGCAGGGGTGTAAAATACAAGGCCTGTGTGCCAGATCTGGCCCGCAATGTGGTCGGATCTGGCCCGAGGGACCATCCTGGAAAATGTAAGCGGCAAGCCCGCATCGCTTTGGCCTGGTCTACCCAGTGCGAAATGGAAACATGCCAGCAGTTTGGGGAGTGGCCTCAAGCTGGCCACGCTCATCCAGTTGGCCACACTGACCCAGTTGGCCATGCCCACCCAGCCCATTAGGTCAACCACAGTCCTGGTGTGGCCCTCAATGAAATTGAGTTTGACACCCCTACTCTAAAGCCTCTTTGAATGTAGGTGCCAGAGGAATCATATATAATAACCTTCTGTAGCCTGCATTTGAAGCTCAGTTTCCACAATTTCCTAGTTGTCCAGAGTGGATTTTACATTAAGACTTGAATAAGACACATGGCCATCCAAATTCTTTGGACTTCTTCCCATCATCTACAACCAGCTTGACCATTGGCGAGATTTAGTTGGATATGCTGGAAGCATCATTCATTCTATGTTCCTTGTATCTATATAATTTCTCCAATTTTTAATTAAGATTTATTTTCATGTTTTTTCCCCAAGATATTAGACTTCATAATTTTATAGGTCATAGGATTGGTTAATTAGATATTGAACTCTAGTGCCCTATAATTATTTGTTTATTTTTTTCAATTTGTAATAATGCTTCCCCCCCCCTCCCTTATTAGCAACAATAGAGAAAATGGATACACAATAAGAAATGTCACGGCTGAGTTGTGGATGCATGTTAATCATAACTATGAAAAAGTGAGAAGGAGAGAGAAATAGTGAATTAAATTATAGACAAATGACACTATTTTACACCAAGTAGCATGGTAATAAGCACTATACCAACAAGCAAGATTATGTCATTTTATTCACTTATAACTGTGGGACATCATAACTCATCTCTTCCAATCCATTTGTATTACATTATAATTACCTAATTTGAGTAATTAATTTCAAATCATAAGGAAGATGATGCCAGGCTGGTCAAAAGTGCCATAATCAGTAATCTATATAATCTAAATTGGATACATTTTGGCTAAGATAAGAAAAAAGGACAGCCTGCTATTATATCACCTTTTGTTATTACTGTTGTTTTTAAATTAATATTCCTAAAGTGAATTAGGTAACCCATCTCTCTTTCTTGCCAGAACCCTACTCCAAAATTGGCAAGTGAACATACTTCTCCAGTAATTTATCCATGTATTACCTGTATTAAAACTCATTTTTGTATTACCTGTATTAAAACTCATTTTTGATACAAAATCCATGTACAAATTTGTTATTTCCATATGTATGTAAGAAAAATATATCTGAAAAGAATACAGCTAAGCAGAGATTTTCCAGCCATAGATCAATTCTGAATACTCACGTTCTAATTCCTTCTGTCTACCCCTCCTTTCAATTTTACAGATAATCCACTGTGCGGTTGGTGAGTCTCTTTTCAGTTCTTCAGTTAACTAAGCCCACTCTTTATTGGACAACGGTGACCTATTTCTCTTTTTAAGGAGTAGTGCACACTTCTGTGCTTGTGACGGGGGTCCAAGTGAGTTCCAGAATCTTCATGGTGTGGTTTGTTACACATAGTATAAAACAGGTAAGCAACGAAGTGAACATTGCATCGTTCGGTCTACAATATCTTGATATCACTGAAACAGTTAAACATTTAGAGATACATTGAAAAATTTTAAAATATAAGTTAGCATAGACCCATTGTCAGCGCTCTTAAGAAAGACTGAAATGCACAGTCCTATAAGGTGAAATGAAAAAGTCCTAGTAATTCCATATAGGTCAAAAGACCAGTGAGGCTAGATATACGACTTTTATGTTTTGCCATTCCAATAGTAAAGTGTTGCGTATTAAAATAACCCTGAAAAAGTACCCGTTCTTGCAATGCATATTATAAACTGAAATTGGATAGTTTTTTGAGGAGAAACGTGCAGTTTTAGGCAGCTAAATTTTTGGATATACATCCTAAGAGCAATTGTTATGCATTGAGTAGCTATGCTTTCGACTTCCTGAAAAATAGAAGTAAACAGAAGAATGGAGCCTAGTCCCTCAATGTCTCATTAATTTCAATTGTATTTAACAGTTTGTAGCTTCCTTCTGTTCTGATACATGACAAAGAGATTATTGGTATAGTTATTAATTCAGTGAATAAATGTTTCAAATCAAGAATGTAATTCTCCTCAGTTGAAGAAGTTCTCTCTAGACAGACATGGGAATGCTAATCTTAAATACATTAGCCAGAAGATCATTTCTTATTGCACAAAAGAGTGAGAAAAAAAAGTCTGGTTAATTATATATTCATGACTGCCTTATACCATTTTTGTTGGATGGGGTGCAGATTTTATTATAATAAGATAAACAGTGTTTTATGCTATTTCATAGCCTGTTGGATCAATCCTTGCATTTAGGAATTTTTACTAAATTGATTGTGAATCACAACGGATCTTAGATTTTAGAACTTTTGCTCACATAAAGCTGGTTTGTTTTTGTATACCCCTATGCACTTTGAAACATTTGGATCTCTCACCAGCAGATGGCACTTAGTGATTTCCTTATGTGAGAAAGTAAGTAGGAATGGCCTCTTCCCGCTGATCAAAATTCATGTGGGGTTTTTTCTCTTCCTATGGTACTTGAAAATTTATTTTTTTATTAAACGAGATCAGGGCTGTCAAGTTCCCGGCCCACAGGCCGGATCCGTCATGTGCTGCCCACACCCATGCCAGGTTTAGCAAAACTTTAGGGGAAAATTTCCAATGCATCACAATGCCTAGAAACTAGTGGATTGTGATTTCACTGAACTAGGGCTGCATAAAAATCTTGGTTTACGTAGGAGGAACCTTGCTAAAGAGAAATATACATAAAGCCTACGAAAAGGAAAGAAAACATATATATACATATATAAAAAATAACCTGCACTAGCAGTTAAAAGGAAGAAACAAGCTGCGATCTCACATTGCTCCTAGAAGCACGAAGCCGAAAACGCCAGCCTGAAGATGACAAATGAGACTTCATCGAAACGTTGCCAAGACACTTGTAATTTTATGTGGGAGAAAACCCGAATAACCAAAGACCTATATACAAACACCCACGAAAATTTCAGAAAACAAATATAAACACACACACACACACTATTTTTCAGCATCAATAGAAGGTATCACCTAGTTTCTAAGATATTGATCATGTTAAGTTTATGTTTCTCAGAAAGAAAAATGTAAAAAAAACCACATTGATTCCAGGAGAATGCTAGAGCCAATACAGTGGTGTGGGGGGGGATGGGGGTGGGGAACGACAGGAAATATTACAGCTAGTTCTTGACTTAAAATCATAATTGAACCCCAGATTTCCATTGCTAAGCAAGGCAGTTGTTAAGTGAGTTTTGCCACAGTTATTAAGTGAATCACTGTGGTTATTAAATAAACCATGTGGTCATTAAGCAAGACTGACTTCCCCTGTTGATGTTACTTGTTGGAAGCTGGCTGGGCAGACTACAAACGATGATAATGTGACTCAGGTATAGTAAAATCGTTATATGCCAAATGTCCACATTATGATCATGTGACCATGGTGATGCTGTAACAGTCATAAATGTAGAAAGCGGTCATATGTCCCTTTTTTCAGTGCTGTTGTAACTTCAGATGGTCACTTAATGAATGGCTATAAATCAAGGACTATTTGTAAAAGGCTATCCAACCAGGAAAAAGAAGTTTAAAAATAACTGTAGGATGATAATTTTATTAACAACAACAAAAAAGCTATGAAGCTTTCTGATTTATAATGCATAAATTAAATTACACTATGCCATATGAAAGACAAGAATTCAGGTTTTAAAAGAGCTTTGAAAACCTAAATGTGTGGTAATCCCACACTTGATTTTCTATAGCAATAAATCAAGATACCGAAATTAAAAATATTGTGTTTGTTCTAAAACACAAGTAGTAACTTATGTAACAACAACAACAACAACAACTTTTTTGTCATTGTACGTGTATACACAGTATGCCCATACAACGAAATTCACTTAACCCCCAGACCAGGTCCAACACACAAAATAATCCCCAAACACATTCCCACCACCACAATTTCCCACCCCTAAACCATCCAAACATCCATACAACAGACCAAGTAATACTGTCCAACAGCTCACCAATGGTGGCCCTTTAGTTCATTGTTGAGTTCAATTATAGCTCTGGCATAAAAACTATTCAGAAAAATAAGTTGTCTGAGTTTTAATTGTTCTGTATCTTCTGCCAGAAGGCAACAGTCCAAAAAGATTGTAAGCAGGATGGGAAGAGTCTCTGTATGGGTACAATAATGGTATTTATAAAGTGTTGACTAGAGATTATTAACACTTAACCAGTTTGCATTGCTTATAAGCATTTAGTCCCCTCATTCCCAGAAACCACAGACTAAGTGCAAATATCACAACGTTCGTACAGAAGTTAATATTTTAAGTTAAAATATTCCTATTCCTTAAACACTTCTAGAGAAAAAAAATTGAATGCATTAATGAAAAAATTGATATTCTTAAAACTAATATACAATCTTTGTATATCATTGTAGTGCATTAGCTGGAAGTATTCAAGGTCCTCTTTTCTCTTAAAAAACAACAATTTTGAATTTTTATTTTATTTTATTTCTCAGAATAAGAAGATCTATTACAAAATTCTTCCTATTTTAATAAAAGGAAAATTACTTGTCTATAATGATCCTCAGAAACTAATCAATAGATCTTATTTTGTAAATCTGGGCATTAATTTAATACACCATGGATGCTGATATCATCATAGAAGAATGGCTAGATCAATACAAGTCCTTGAGACAGTGAAATGACTAAGGATTTTTTTCCATCTGCCTGAGAACAAAAAAAGTTCTTCATTGCAGTAGTGTTAACATTTTATTTTGAAACATGCAAGGATTTTTAATTTGTTTGTTTTTTTCCTTTTACGAATCAAGGGTATTCTGCCAAAGAATCCCTCAAAACTTGACCCAATACAATCTCTGTAAAAAAATTATATATATATATTTGCCAGTTATCTGAATAGTTTTGCACCCCTACATGTGATGGAATTCTAAAGAAGTTGTTTATGAGAAACTACATATAATAGAATTCTTTAACCTACTGCTCCCCAGATATGTAGGATTTCAATATTCAGAATTCTCCACCTAGCTTGGGCATTTTTTACTTGAGATCCTGAGTTTTAGAATTCCATTATAGCTGGAGAGCACCAGGTTGGGGAAGGGTGATGGAGATAGTGCTTATGGGGCCAAATATAAATGATATAGGCATCATCTTAAAAAAGGATAGAAACAGAAGACAATGGCTAGTTTTAAAATTAAGAAAAATGTTATAGTACATATCATTTATTTGCTTCTATATCCTTTTCTGTTTAATAATAAAAGAAAATATAATAAAATATAGATTGTGTGTATATTCATCCTAAACTATATTGACTTTGGTGAATTCTGTTGTGGGAGTCTGTTGTGATTCTAAGGATTCAAGGAATCCTTAGAATCTGGGAGTCTGTTGTGATTCTAAGGATTCAAGGAAATGTTGGCTCTTTATACTTCCGCAGATCCAGAATGAGGAGAGTGTTATTCTTTTTCTGGTTGTTTGGACTGTGACTGAGATTACTCGATATTCCTTCTACACATTCAATATGCTCAACCATTTGCCATACTTCATAAAATGGGCCAGGTGGAGAATGCCTTGCAGTTTAGTTTCTCATTGTTCTGGGCATGCTTTTCATGCATGCCTAATCAGCAAGGAAGAAATTTGCTTTGAGAGTTTTCCATGTATGTCTATAAAGTGTTTTGATATGCTTGAAACATACTGTAAATTCCTAGAACTGGATGTATTCTAAAAGCAGAATTCTGTAACTTTTTGTTAACTTTCTCTTTGCTTATGCCATTAATATACCTAACGCATGCTTGTGTGTGTCTTTTAAAAAGACTGAATATTGAATTTATTTTAATTTCCTTATTAGATTTTTATCCCGCATTTATAATTTTTTATAAATACCTTCTCCTGTTTTCCATACAACAACAACTCTGTGAGGTAGGTTAGGCTGAGAGAGAGTAACTGGGCCAAGGTCACCCAGCTGGCTTTCATCTTTAAGTGAAGACTAGAACTCCAGTCTCCTGGTTTTTAGGTCAGCACCTTAATCACTACACCAAACTGGCTTTCTCAGTTACGAATTGTATATTTCCTGATTCTTATTAGATAGTCAGTGTACCATTTAAGGTGTCTTCCATTTATGCATATTGTAATACAAAATATTACTTACTATAAAATTTGTAAGAGGCTTTCTGTTCTGCCATTTTGGGCCATTATTTTGCTGGAATTAAATGTAAAAGAAGGTAAATAGAAATACATATGGTATGGTTTCTGGAAAAGCATGTCATATCTAAAAAAAATAGAAAATTATTTATTAGAGAAATTAAATTTCAAATATTCTATTCATATTCAACATGAGCTTTTTTTCCAGGTAATTTCTCCTTCAATAGCTAGTTGTTGTAGCCATATTACCTTTCACAGAGTATATGGACTGAAACAGAGGCTCTGGACATCATGATAGTGATTAGTATGTTGCTTTTTATGTCCATCCAGTAAAAGTGTTTTTCACTTTGAAGATTCAATCATAATTGTATATTTTGCAAAGGCCTACACAATTAACATTTGGGGCATTTTTTTTCTTCTCAAGCTAAATCAGGTTTTTATTTTAACTAACATAAAATTAATTGAATTTCATGAAGAGCTTTCAAGCTGAATAGAAAATTGAACTTGGGGCTCTTTAGTAAGATAGGATCATTTTCCATCGAGCTGTACTACGTGTTCAGTTAAATGTTAATATTGCTATACATCATTACAATACTACATAAATGGCAGTAATTAGCAATAAATTATAAACAGTGCTAAATAAGAATGCCAGTAAATTAGCAATTTAAATTTTCAAACATTTCACTGGAGTTAAAAGACCACTTTGCTGATTTTTCTCCCCCACAAATATCCTTCGTTGTAGAAATAAACATTGTTTTGGTGGAAAGTTCCTTGTGAGCGTACAGAATTTAAATTCTAAACCTAATTTGCAGGATTGCAGACATGTAAAGGCTAAAACAATTTTCATATTATTTTTCAGAAGAAGATAACACATACAATAGCACCAGAGTAGTTCATTAACCAATATTTTTTTTGAAACTTAATAAAATGCATAATGACAATAATAGTCAAACACTGAGCTCTTCTGAGGGTAAATCAGAAATTCTGCAAGTTGTCTGAATATCATAGAACAAAGACAACTATAATTTAAAATAGAATTGCAAAAATCTATATGACAATTAGATGGCAGCCATTCTTTTGTGAAATGAAAATGATAGCCCTAATCTGAACTTTTCCACTTGAATTTTTTCTAAATGGTTATAAAAGACTTTTTGGTTCAGTGACTTTTTGATTTAAATCCTCAAATTTTGGTTTTAGAATTTTTATTTTTGCATAGGTATGATTTTAACCTACACATTATTGATTTGCAGTTTTTATAGTTAAAGTTGCGTTAATTGGTTTCTCCTTCAAAGCATTTTTGGGCCTCTTGTTGATTCCCATTCATTCCATTCCAGTTGACCTATATATTCTCTAAGTCTATTAAATCTTAATGAAGTTTTCAGGTTCTGGGGCTGCTGCTTCAAATCTTAACTATTTTCCTCATGGAATGCCCTTTGTGCAGTTTTTGTAACTGTCTCCTTGCTTTTTCCAGCATGAGTTGAAGAGAGGTTTTATTTTATGGAGAGTACATTTGCATGCTGTATCTTGCATGAAAACTCTTCAAATATTTTCATATCCTTTTGAAGGTTTTCAGTGTGTGACTTGACAACAAGTAAATAAGGCAGTGCTTTTCAAAGTAGCTGGTCTTTCATTTTTTTTAAAAAAATCATCCTAGCATTTCCCAAGATGCTATTTCTTTAGTTGTGAGCTTTTATCCATATAACATCAATAGTTGCCTATAAGAAATAGCTGTGGGGATTGCTTGACTGCTGTTCCTTAGATCATTTTTAAAACATTCAACCTAGCATTTTTAATGCCATCCTAAACCATTAGAGCATATCCTCCAAGTTAAATTTATAAGTGTCACTATAACCTAAGGCCTCAGGTTCTTATAGGAAAAAAAGATGAAGAAGAAAAAAATGAATAAATTAACAATATATATATATATAAGTAAATAACGAAAAAATATAGCAGCAATAAATTTTAGAACATTTTAGATTATGAATATGAATCTTTAAAATCTCTTATTGGTGAGAATAAAAAGTTTTCTATCTGATATAAAGATTCAGTAAAACTCTTATAGATCTGCTGAATTTATAAAGCCTATTTCTGAGTAGGTAGTTAGTACATTATTACAGTATGCCCTTCAGTGGGACAGCGTCCTATGCATTTCAACATATATTCATGCTGGCCACATAACCACGGAAATGTCTTCAGATAACATTGGCTCCATTAAGAAATGGAGATGGGCACCAATCAGACATGATTGGAGAAAGGAAATCTTTACCATTGCCTTTATGCAGTTATATTTCAAATAAGCAGGGGTATCTAAAAGGGAGAATGAAAATGATAGCCATAGCTGTGTGATTGAAGTCATGTCATTTTATGAGCATCCACATTTTTTATTTATTTATTGGATTCTTAAGCTGCCCATCTCATTAATACAGCAACGCTGGGCAGTTTACAAAATAATAAAAGTTAAGTGCAAAAACAATTAAAATAGAATAAAAAGTTTAAAAATAAAATTAAAAACCAACATGATGGGAAGCTTGAAAGGAAAGAATTTTTTCTATCTCATCAGCTGCTCCCAATATTGTAGGCCCCAGTCATGTCCCAAGGCCAAGTGGCAATGCATTTCCAAAAGGCCAGGGTGTGATACCCGGCCTAAGTAGCAATGCATATTCCAGATGATGGGGACTACAGTAGAAAAAGCTCTTCTTCTGGATCTCTCTAGCTAAAATCCTTTGACTGACAGAGCTCTTTTTGCTGAAATGAGTGAGACAGGTTATTCCCAGTGGGGTAAGGCAGTTCCTGACATGCAAGCATGACACTATAGTTGAAGACTTCTGGCTGGCATCGCGGCGAGATCGAATGCAAGGATTGAGTATCCATGGTCCTGCGCCGAGTTCTCCCCATTGGACAGCTCCAAAAACAGCTAAAGCCACCCTGTAGGGGTGGTGAAGAAAAGAGGGGCGCCCTGCAGGTCGCGGTGAGTCGCAACTCTCCCATTTGATCCAGGGCTTTCTTCCCTCTCATCAACGATGAGGAGAAGAGGCAGCCATTATGGCTGCTGAGAAGCTGGGACAGCCGAGGCAACAAAGAAAGTGCAAGAGTGGTGTAGATGAACAGTGATTGGAACTGGGTGAAATGATTCCTTTTTATCTAGAATCTAACCCTAAAAGGGGAAAAAAAAATCCAGGACACTTTAGTTGATGATCGCAAGACCCTTCCCCATTGACTTCCCTATGAGCAGGTTTTCAGGCAGGACTTCAAAATAATATGGATACCGGAAAAAGATACTCTGTTGATGGCTTTCCCACCAGAATACATACATATTTAAAGCAATATTTAGAACACTACTTTATGCTGGATACAAATATATTTTTCACATAACAAACCATCCTACACTGAATTTATTTTAGATCAATGATCTTTCATTTGCTAGTTGTGTATTGCAAAGCAGAAGACAAGCAATTTATCTGCTGTTTCTTCCAGGTACAATTTTTTCATCATCCTATATCCAGTAGGAGTTGTTGGTGAGCTTCTAACAATATATGCAGCATTACCCTATGTGAAGAGATCAGGCATGTTTTCAGTGAGACTTCCTAACAAATACAATGTGTCTTTTGACTACTACTATTTTCTACTCATCATCATGGCCTCTTATATACCATGTAAGTTTCAATGAATGAATGAATATATATATATATATATATATATATATATATATATATATATATATATATATATATATATATATATATATATATATATATA
Organism: Coluber constrictor foxii; assembly: GCA_038048745.1. Lineage (NCBI taxonomy): Eukaryota > Metazoa > Chordata > Lepidosauria > Squamata > Colubridae > Coluber > Coluber constrictor. The sequence goes on from CM075961.1 coordinate 146,451,091, forward strand.
TATATATATATATATATATATATAGTTATTTTTGTTGTATAGAGCTACTGTTTAAAGAATGCTATGAATGTTATACTCATTTGAAATTAACCACTTAATAATAAAACATGGGTCTCCAGTGAAATTCTGTCAGGCATCATAACTTCTTAGGTGTGATATCTAAAAATAAAAAGGATTTTGATTAGCCTGAAAAATTTTTTAGTGAGCCAGAGATCATGAAGAGCTGCTATTTACTGGAGTAGGCAAAACTGCACTAGATAGACCAGTGATACGTTTCAGGTGTAGAGTAGGAGTAGACAAAACTACACTAGATTGATCAGTAGTATATTTCAGATGTTCCAGATGTACTGGATTTGCAAAACCTAGAATTCCTTCCCAGCATGTCTTCACTATAAATCAGGAACATGGTTATTGTCTTCCCAAATGCTATACATGATATATTGAAATAACTATCTAGTGAAATACTATCAAGTGTTATTCATTGAATTATTAATGAATATATTAACTCAAAATTATCATTTTGATATAGTAATAACACGTTATCAAAGACTAATACACAATAAGCTAAAAACAATTCTTGGACTTTTAGATTTGGATCATTCTAGCCAATTTACTAATCCAAGATTCAGTTCCATATTCTATCAATTCAGTGCACTGAAGTTTGCACATTTTATTTTCAACATAGTCTAACTTGTTTTATTTTTGGCTTTTTTTTTTTTTAGTGTTTCCACAACTGTACTTTCACATGCTACGTCAGAGAAGGAAAGTGCTTCATGGAGAAGTGATTGTAGAAAAGGACGATTAAAACAAACTTTGTAATCATGGTGCTTTTTCAGAGTAACAATCAAATCCTTCATATTACCAAATCCAATCTGGAAATTATGGGACAAAATAAAATCAACACAGATCATGATATTTTGTCATATACATACTCCAAGGGCTTATATGAAATTTTAGTCTTATTTTTGTTTAATATGCTTTTGGTCACATCTTTCAGCAGAAGTTGAGTAAGATTGGAATTTGTTATTCAGAAATTCCCATTCATTTTAAATCATACTTGATTATTGAATTGAGATTATTGCACTAGCCTTTTTGGCTAAACTTTACTTAAGAAATGCAAGTCCTGATTGTTCTCATGAAATCTTTTTACCTGTCCTTGAAGGTAAAGGCAGCTTTGAGTCAGTTAGTAGTGACAACCTGGAACAAAAGTTTGTAGTTTTCGTGGCAATACTATGGAAACAGCTTACCACTGCCTTTCTTAGGATGTTTTTATCTTCCAACGCTACGCTACAGATTTTCTGTTTTCTTTGGCAATTACACATTCACATTCTAACCAGGCATAAACTTAGTTAGCTTTAGAACCTGGCCAGATGATGCCACCTACTGAGCAGTATTTGAAAGTAGTTGGAAGAGGCTTGTGACTGCCTCTTTCTATGTTATAAGATGATGCTTAGGAAGGTCCCTGAGTAATGAAAAGAGTTTTTTTTGTTAACAATATTACATTCATAAATTTTCATTTCATGCTTAGAGTTTTTAACCAATCTTAAACTTAACATTCATTAGAATTATTTGCATTGAATATGAATAAATTTTAAAAGCATCACCCTGAAATAATTACAACAATATAAATGAATGATAGAAATTAGAAATAGAAGAGAAAATAAATAGAAATAAAAATAAATAATAGAGATTGGTCTTAAACCTAGAATAATTCATAACTGGAAACAGCTAACAAGCAGATAAATGCAATATCTCTGCAAATCCAAACCTGCTAAACTCCAGAATAATTTTTAAAAGGAATATTTAAGTACAAAACTATTTTTAAATAACTGTCAAAAAGCATTTTTGTATCAAAAAAAAATTGTATACAAAAATGTATGAAAACATTATCACCCACTAGTTATGTAATGAAAAACAATTTAAACACAGTCAATTTTTGGTGTAGCATGCTGATGTTTAATGGTTCTTAATTATTTTAACCCTTCTGGTTAAACAGCAGAGCAGAGTTAAAGTTGCAGAGCAGGATTCAAGGAAGCAAACAAAGGCTGGGTAAAACTTTAGTTTCAATTCCAGAAAAGTAACCTTGGAGCACATGGGAGTGTGACTGCCACAGTTGTCTGCAACTCTTTTAAAGCAGCTATATCTTTCCCAAGATCTTGTTGCAAATAAGACCACATCTAGTCCCATGCTAGGACCAGATGTGCATTTTAAAGAGTTGCAAGCAAGTTCCCATTTTCATGTCTCAAAATTTACTTTTCACAGTTATTTCCAAAATGAAACACTGCCCTAACAATTACTTCAGGTATTCATGGAGTCTTAGGATTTATATTTTGTAAGGAAAAAACTTTATTTGATCTAATAGATTAAAATCTGCTGATGGGAAATAAAAATCTAACTTTTCCTCCAAAGTAATGCGATGTACATAGGCTATCAAATTCTTTAAATTCAAAAGCAATTTTTTTTGGCAGCCGAAAGTTGCACTTTTAAAATGTATTTTTCCAGTAGTGAACAATTATAAACAGTGGATAGTAAGAGAATGACAATATAAAAAAAAGTGTAGCTGTTAATATTTTGCCTGTTCATTGTTGTGGGGATAGGTGCTAAGAATTCCTAATCAGAAACTAGTGGTGAAATGCAAAATTTTTTGCTACTGGTTCTGTGGGAGTGGCTTGGTGGGCATGGCTGGGGGTGGGGGGTCATGTGACTGGGCGGCCGTGGCCAACCTTTTTTTTTTTTTTTTAACTTTTTAAAGCATTTTTACTACCTATTCGCCCAAACTGGTAGTAAAAAAATACTTTAAAAAAGTAAAAAAAAAAGTTCTGACAATCACAGCATGATCATCGGAACTTTTTTTTTTACTTTTTAAAGCATTTTTTTTTTACTACTGATTTACTTGAACCAGAGCAAACCGGTAGCATTTCACCCTTGTCAGAACCATAACCTTTCTATTTTAGGAACAAATCATTGCTTTTCAGGGTGCCTTTGGACTTCAAAAGTGTGATCTGCAGAACTCTATGGGATATAAAAAAGGGGGAGGGAACATTTCGACTTGGGGCTCATAAGATTAAGGATGCTGCTTTGCTACACAGCATTTGGGCTGTAAAATCTATAGGGGTATACTGGCTAAATCTACGTGATGCACTTAATTCTTTGGGTCAAATCCTTATGTGATTTTAAAGAAAAGTGCATTAAAACTACATTTTTTAAAAAAAAATTATTTCCACTGTTCAGATACTGTATTTAATTGAAATTTGTTTCTACAATAACATGATGAAAGGTGCTCTGTTTATCTCATGTTGTAGAAAGCTTTAAGATAAAGTACCACAAAAAGCCTTCAGTTATACTTGTATGTAAAGATTTCAAGAGGAATCAATTGTATCTTTGAAATAATTACTTGTGTCTTCTTTTAACCATTTCATCAGTCACACAAAATATCCTGGCAGCTGTTTGAAACAGGTTTCTGAATTAGTACAGCCAAGAGCAATATGAGGGGGGGGGAAAGTTTGTTAATGACTGATGTCTTTATTTTCTTCAATGTATTAACACTAATTACATATATCTTCTTCATGCTGTTAATTTTTTTCTGGTCTAACTTGGAATTGCTCCAGGTGTTTTTTGGATATAAATATTTGGTTCTAATATCTGCTGTCATTAAACTGGAGATGTCATTCACTAAACAAATGACTATGATAAGGTGTTTTTTAAAAAAAAAATCATTTTGAACATCCCATTAAAATAATACCATTTTTGATTCTGAATACATACAGTACTTGGAATGTCTTTCTGGACATAATTTAACAAGAAAAATATTTTATTCTGGAAAACTTCCGATAAATCATTAAATCTACATCCTTATGTTTTAATGATTTTGCTATCCGTGTTTCCCTGAAAATAAGACCAGGCCTTAAATTTTTGGGGGGCTCCAAAATAAGCATTATAGTTTATTTTCAGGAAAACATGATTTCAGGGTGATCAGCTGAGTTGGGCAACCCACCCACCCCAGCACACATATAAAAGACAAAGAATGCACGGGTGCCAATGTCCTGCAGCAGCTACAGCCTGCTGGACAATTGGTTGGCATACTTTGGGGTTGTGCAGCCTGCACAACGCAGATAAATTGATTACTTGTCCAAGCATCAGGTAGTGGCAGAGGCATGGGGGGAGGGCATACAATCCAGTTGTGCTGCATGGGCCGTGGGAAAGATGAGAGTTGTTCGATCAGAGCAGGTGGGCAGCCATGGAAGCTCATCTTTGTGTTATGGCACTGGCAGCAGAAAGAGGCAGAGGTGTGGGGGGGGGAGGCACGCAACATGGATGCATTGCATGGTCCACAGGCAAGCCAAGAAATGGTGGGAAGGAGTAGGCAGCTGGCCATGGGAGACTTGCCTTTGTATCTCTCAGGCTTGCCTGTGGCCTCTGCAGAGCATTGGGATTGCCCGCCTTCTTCCCCATGCCTCCGTTTCCATCTGCTTCCGGTGCCGCTATGTGAAGACAAGCCTCCTGCAGCCACCCACCTACTATGTCCCATTGACACTCTGCTTTCCCACAGCCCACGTGGCATGTCCAGATCACCTGCCTGCCCCTGTCTCTGCCTCTGCCTGCTGCTTGGACAGATAATCAACTCATTTGCACTGTGTAGGCTGCGGACACCATTGGCCACCACCCGCTCCACTTCTGGTGCTGGCCATGCTCACCCACCCCCTAGCTGATGACAATCTTCACTAGGGCTTATTTTCAGGGTAGGTTTTATTTTGGGGAAAACGTTATTTTCAATTCCCAGAAACAGAGGACATTGGATTATTACCGTATTTTCCGGCGTATAAGACGACTGGGCGTATAAGACGACCCTCCTCCGAGCCTTTCGGGCTGGTCTGCCTGGTTACAGGAGAATGAGACCCAGCGTATAAAACGACCCCTGACTTTTGAGAAGATTTTTGTGTGTTAGAAAGTAGTCTTATACGCAAGAAAATACAGTACTTGTTTTATAGGATTAAGACTTAGTGTTGAGTCACATATTTAACACTAAGTAAAGCAGGTGGGGTTCACTTATGGCAAACTGAAAACAAAGGATTCATATAACTGTGTAAAAACAAAGGATTCATATAAACTATGTGTAAAGCTGCAGTCAAAGGATAGATTGATATTTGAATAGAGTATGTTTCTCAAACTTGGCAACTTTAAGATGGATGGACTTCAACTCTCAGAATTCCTTACCATATTGCCTGAAGAAATTTGGGGATTTTAAGTCCGTGTATTTTAAAAGTTCAAATTGAAAAACACTGGAACACTGGAACTTGGCTTGCCTGTGGACCATGCAAAAGTTCAAATTGAAAAACACTGGAAAACATAGCCTCGTTTGTTACTAAAGGATATGAAAAGATGAAATTTCTGATGTAGCTTTTCCTTTTTCCTTCAGCTTGGCAATTGTGTTGGAGCATTCTGCCCAGGTTTCCTAATGTTTTACAGTAACTCATCAGTTTCATCTTATATTGACTTTAATTCACATTGAGAAATTTAAAGATGTTCTATATGATGCTGAGCTGCTGATGTTTTATTTTTTAAGTCATTTTTACAGAACAGAAAATCTGTAGTCAGATGTCTTTCTATAATTTTGGCTGCTGAGCTCTGAATTGCAGTATTTATTACGGACATTTCTGAGAAAAATGGACCAGTTTTGAAAATGGAATCAAACTAGTTTTCAAAATCACAGTTTGTTCATAATTCAATTTCACAGGTTCATTTGCAGTTGTGGATTCTTAATTGTTGTCATCCTATATCCCTGATGGCGAACATATGGCACGGGTGCCATAGGTGGCACGTGGAGCCATATTGGTAGAGTGTTGCCCTAGCTCAGCTCCAGTGCACATGCGCGCACTTGCCAACTGATTTTCAGGTCTTCTGGTCCTACTGGAAATCAGGAAACTGGCTGTTTTCGGCCTCCTGGGGGATGGGGAAGATTGTTTTTGCTCTCCCTGGGCTCCTAGAAAGCCTCTGGAGCCTGGAGAGGGGAAAAAACGGGCCTACCGAGCCCACCAGGCCATCGTGTTCCAAAAGCAGGGGAAAGTGTGTGGGGGTCATATGCGGGAGGGTGGGGCACATTGAATTATGGATGTGGGCACACACACCCTCCACGCAACCCCACTTTTGGCACGTGATGGCAAAAAGGTTAGCCATCATATCGTTATGGTATCTTTGGATTTGCAAAACATTAGATTACCTTTAATATGTATCTTTAATACATATGGCTCTATGCATTTTTTTCTTACACTTTTATTATCAATAGCCTTCTGAATATATCTATTGTCACTTACTCTTGTTTTAAAGTATTTCATATGGAAAGAATCTGTTTGTACAAATTCCCCAAGATGCATTTTCACAAGCACTGCCAATCCTACTGAAAAGATATGTGGGTGAGTTTTTTTTTCCAAAAGGAAACAGCAGAAAAATTGAAATCAAATAATTTCCAACTGTTTACATAGCAAGACTTTTCAGATGACACTGTACATTTGCCTTTCAGAATGTAACCTTGAAGCTGATCAGTGGGATAATTCAGTGAAAAATCTGTTGCTGATGTGGTTGTGCTTAATTTTAATAAGCATTATTAAAGACACAGATCAGCTTATGCAATTAAAGATTTTTCGGAAGGTTAAAGCAGGTCATCGCACAAAAACAAAAAAATATTGACAGAATATGTCAGAAATATTGCATAAAATATTTCTTTGAAATGCATCACATTTGGGTACATTAAAAACATTCATACATTTTCAACACTTGGAAACATTCGGTTCAAATAACTATTGTTAGTAACTGCTCATTAACTTGTAATTTACTTGGGGCTTTCGTTTTTCTTTCTTCAGTGTACTGACAGGCGTAAGAAATAGTACCTTTGCTCCACTTGTGCTGAATAATGATTTCCTGCTATACAGGTAGTCCTTGACTTATGGGACCAGAATTTCTATTGCTAAAGCAAGGAGGATATTACCTGAGCCTCACCCAATTTTATGATACTTTGTGCTAACATTGTGAAGCAAATCAAGCAGTGGTGGATTGCTACCAGTTCACCCTGGATTGGACGAACCAGTAGCGGCGTGGTGGGAGGCTCCGCCCATCCACTTGGACAGTTCTGTGCATGCACGCACAAGCGCCCATGAGCAAACCAGTAGCGACGGGTTCTGAAACCCACCCCTGGAATCAAGCTTGTCTCCTTGACTGGTTGTCAGAAGCTAGCTTGGCTGGGAAGGTCACAGTTGGTGGTGACATAACTCTAGGATGCTGCAACCATTGTAAATACATGCCAGTTGCCAATTGCTCAAAATGTTATTACATGATTGTGACAATGCTGTCACAGTTGAAAGTTACTTTTTTGGGTGCTGTTGAAACTTTGAATGGTTGCTAAATGAATCATTGTAAGTCAAAGACTATCTGTAATACAGTTAAATGTTGACTACAATCATCACACATCTTGCCATTCTCTTTTATTCAACCCCATAAGCCAGACTTTTAACTAATCTTTCTGTAGATGTATCTGATTCCATCTCTTCGGTCTTTTAACTTTATAAAATTAAGTTATTTTTCATTTTCTCTTCAATTATATCAAATAGTCCTTCATTCGTTTGCATGAAGTATCTAGTTATATATGATTACCTTTTCTTCCCTTTGTGTAGTTGTCTTTTCTTTTAGCCAGCTCCTTGTGCATTCAGTACTTTTAATGGAAAATGCCTTTCCTTCCTCCCTTTTTCCTGTTAACTATATTTTATACCAGGATGGCATACCTAAAATAAGAAATACTTTTGAATTATATTCATATTATCACCGACTAATTACTTATTAGTTGATATTGAATTTATTCAATATTGAATTTATAATGCCATGTATCAGAAGTATTTTTATGAAATTATTTTCTCAGAGATAAACTAACTCCTCTTAAAAAGTTTCTTTTCTTAAGAATGTTTCAAGATGTGTTTCCTTTCGAAGTGGCTATAGAATATCTTACCTATACTTTTTGCAATATAAGATGCACTTCCCCCTCCAAAGAGGGTGGAAGTGTTGGTGCATCTTATACACCGAATACAGTCATTTTTGGCCTCCCAAACCCCCCAAGGGTCGTGTTTTGCTTTACCCAGCCCTAGGACCACTGCAGGCCTCTCAAACCCTCTGTGCATCCCATTTTTGTGAGAAACGGGCCTTTTTTCATGAAAAACTGACTGCTTTTGGCCTCCCAAATCCCTACATGTCAAGTTTTTGTCCTCCTCAGCCCCCAGGACGTGCAGAGGTTTTGGGAGGCCTGTGGAGTATTCCTGGGGGTCAGGGAGACCAAAATCCTTTTTTTTTTCTTATTTTCCTCTTTGAAATCTTGGTACGTCTTATACCCCAGTGCATCTTATAGTCTGAAAAATATGGAAGCTTCTTTCATAATTCTTTTTGTTTTCTGACCTCATATTGAATTTCCAATCTGCATCCACTCAGTCAAGAGGCAAGATGTCATGTCCTTAAATAAAAATATGTATGTTGAGTCTGTATATAATATTTATCATTTATTTATTTGTATCTTGCCCTTATTATTTTTACAAATAACTCAAGACGGTGAACATATCCAACAATCCTGTGAGTTGAAAGAGAGTGGCTGGACCAAGCTGAATCTACGACAACTCACCAGAACCAACTTGTCTCAGCCAACTCTCTATGGGACAATTTGACCTAGATCATTTCAATGCTGTATTAATAGTTTCATTCAGTTACTATTATTCTTGGTGATCAGTTTTCATTGAAATTATTGTAACTTCTATATTTCTAGATTGACTTTATTATTATTGGCCACCATTCAATTGAAATTAATTTAACCTTTATATTTGTTGAGTTGTCCCATGGCAAGTTGACCCATTCCAACCCAAGCTCACCCGTATTACCTAATAATATGTATTAATATGTGTGCATATATTAAATGAATCAGGCTACTCATACAGTGCATGAAAATTGCAATGAGATTTAGGCAAACAATTTTTATTAACGAATGTATAACTAATATTTTTTTAAAATATTCAAAAGAAATTAAAATGAACAGAAAAAAATAGATGTTAGGAATTACAATTCTTAGAAAATCAATTAAAATTAAGATAACCCCCAGTTACTTCTCAATATATTATTTTTTTCCTACTGATAGGAAGGATTTGCTGCTTAAACAGCAAGTTACTTTATTACAATTGGTTTGAAGATACTATGGTGAGGTGAGAGCTATATGTGATGAATGTTCTACAAGCATGGTGTCTTTGATGTTTTCCAAACTTGGCTGGTTTTTTTGCAAATATTTCATTATCCAACTGGGTAATAGCTTTAGTACATTGAAGATGTTACCTAGATGGATAAAAAAAAATTTGCAAGAAAAATAACGAAGCTCAGAAAGCACCCAAGACTCCATGGATCAACTCTGAGCTACAAATATTCTCTTCTAATAATCTACTAGGATGCATTACCTCAATTGGACTGTGAAGCAAGTAGCAACATAACTTTGGTCTCCAATAGGGTAAAGGGTAAAGGTTTCCATGTTCACTCATGTTCAACTGTAGGGTGCAGTTGTCATCTCCATTTCTTGACCAAGGGAGCTAGAGTGGTCTGAATACATTTTCCATGATCATGTGGCTAAAATGGCTATATGCTGAGGGCACATGGAACACTATTATCTTCCCACCAAAGTGGTACCTATTAATCTATTTTAACTGTTAGGTAGGCAGGAGCTGGGGCAAGTAATGAGAGCTCATCCCGTTGTGTGGCACTCGAGTCTCAAATCCATCTTTAACCATTGCACTATCGCGGTTCAAGGATTATAACTAATGATTGGCAATTATTTATAAATTATCAATATTAATAATTAATGATTAGCAATCATAAATGGCAATTGGTGATTTTCCATTATGAATATTAGGAGTAAAAGGTAAAAGTAAAGTTTTCCCTTGCACATATGTGCTAGTCGTTCCTGACTCTAGGGGGCAGTGCTCATCCCCATTTCAAAGCCAAAGAGCCAGCGCTATCCAAAATTGTCTCTGTGGTCATGTGGCCAGCATGACTAAATGCCAAAGGAGCACAGTACACTGTTACTTTCCCGCCAAAGGTGGTCCCTATTTTTCTACTTGCATTTGTTACATGCTTTCGAACTGCTAGGTTGATAGAAGCAGGGACAAGTAATGGGAGCTCACCCTGTTACGTGGCAGTAGGGATTTGAACCACTGAACTGCCGACCTTTCGATTGACAAGCTCAGCATCTTAACCACTGAGCCACTATATTAGGACTACCAACAGTAAAATGCAAGTTAGATTTTAAAATCATTGATCTCATATGTCTGAAGTCATCAGCTATGACTCTACATTTTAATCACGCATCAGGTCCAAAACAGACTGTGAAGATCAAACATTAGTTGCTGTGATATTTTCCATTCAGGTAGCTTAACCAAGTGAACATTATTCTCTTGCTGACATTTCTACTGTTCTAATCCAGTAACATTTCACATGTTCCAAGGACGGCATTCACAATTGGCAAATCACCAGTGCTGGGTGGAGAGACTTTCATAATTTCTGTTAGAGATAGGCCTTTTGATTTGGCATGTTCAACAGCTGAATCCCAAATTGTATTTTTGTGGCAAACTTCCAAATGCTATAAAGTATCTCAGGTTTGCTTGAAATAATGATGCAACAGATTGATTGAGATATAATTCTCTTTTTCTGATCCTTTTAGTCCATGTTTCTCCGTTTAATAGCTGATTTCTTGCATTAATCTTTTGCAATTTGACACCTTCATAATGTGGTAGAACCTCTAGTCAGCATACAGCCTGCATTTATTTAAACATAATTAGATTTATGATAGAGGAGTTCTCTAAGTATGCATCAGGCAAATTATAGCACGTTCTTGTGTTTTCCTCAGCTTTTTCCCAACAGCATCGGCAGAATCCAATGATTTCATCAGAGTAGTAAGCATCATGGCAGACATACAAAAGGCCAAAATTTGTGTTGTGATGGCACAATGCTTAACTTTCTCTTCCATTCTGAATGCTTCTGCCTTCAACCACTTCTGTCCAATGTTACTGAAAATTGGTAGCATACTATTACCTGCAGTGTAACTATCAACACCCCCCCCCCAAAATAAACTTCCTTCTCTGTACGGCACTAGTGAGGCCACTTTTGGAATATATATGCACTTCTGATCACTAAGATACAAAAAAGATGCTGATGCCCTAGAAAGAGTGCAGAGAAGAGTGACAAAGATGATAAGGGGTGTAGAAGCTAAATCTTATGATGAATGATTAAGGGATTAAGTATGTCTAGCCTAACAAAGAGAAGGATTGGAGTGACATGATAGTTGTCTACCAGTACTTGATGAATGTCATAAAGAAAAGGTGTGTAACTAATTCTCCAAAGCACCTTCTTGTACATTTGCTGCTTAAGATTCTCCTTATTGTAGAGCCAGCTGTATCTCTAAATATCAGAAGAGCGGGGCTAACAGTGCATTCTTTAACTGGAAAAGAATGCAAGCCATCAGTTGCATGAGTGATAGAAATGGAATGGAATGGATTGGATTAAACTGGATTGGAGAGACCCATTGATCCTCCTTTTCTCCATCTCTTTCTTTCCCCATCCTTATGGTTTTCTAGGAGTTGACTAACGGCAATGAAAATGTGTAATATATCTTAACATTACCCTGAGTTTATTAAATAACAGTTAATAGTTTTCTATTATTTTGTTTTTTGTATTATTTTGTATTATTTCCTATATCAGCATTCATTCATTTACAGACAAAAACTAAAGTTAAATAGATCACAGAATCACCTGGATATATTATACTAAAAGCTTATTACATCCTTTTACCAGATTTGTTTAATATATTTGAAAGATTCCAATTGTATCTTGTCATTTTAGCTCATAATTTGTGCATATTTGCAACGTACCTTCTGTTCTTAAAAAGAAAAACCCTACAAAACAGAAGGTTTTCATTGAGCTAATTTCTATATTCACTCTTAGGCAATGCACCAAGATTCATTTTACTTTTGCCGAAATAAACATGTAAAGGCAAAGGAACTATTTTCTGGACAAGGTTGAGTAGCTAGAACATACAGTTGAGTAGCTAGAACTGTATAGTTAGCTACTTAACAATATAGTTAGTGGCCATAGGAAAAATAATTAAATATTATTGCATCATTTTGCAATTTTATTGCTATACTGGTAATAAAATTAATTGAGTCCATAGTACCTGTTTCTATTTTTATAAAATACAAAACATTTAAGTGATCCACTAGGGAAATCCATTGTTCTCTGCACTGAGCAGAAAATCAGATCTGAATTCTAGCTCAGTGACTGCATAGGAAAAAAAATGCCTAAAATATAAGGAAAAAACAACTAACTGGTTTCCTAAAAGGACAAAAACTTTAAATTCAAAAGCAGAAATCATAAACTACAAAAAAGGTAATATTTTTCCAAACTGAATGAAAGATATTGCTTCAACACATTTGGTTTTGGAAACTATAGAATTATATAACGGATTTTTCCTAAACTTTTGCTTTCTGTCACATGGATTTCTTTACATGAGAAATTTGATTAACCATGGCAGTTCCATTAAAGTAAATATTTATTAGGAATTACTGTCAAGTACAAAAAGGAATTATTCAGCAGTAGAATATAAGTTTTATATTATTTCCTGATTTCTAACATTCTGATAAAACATTTTTCCACCTTTTTATATGCGGCTTGAAGCCAAGTTATTTATTTAACATCAGTTGTTAATCTACTAGTTTTGGGAAACATGGATGGGATAGGAAGTAAACGTCTTTGATTTATGGACAGATTGTTGTTGTTATTGTTATTGTTATTATTATTGTTGTTATTATTATTATTATTATTATTATTGGTTCGATTTATATGCTGCCCTTCTCCAGAGACTCAGGGTGGTTTATAATACGTTAAGCAATAGCCTTCATACTTTTGTATATACCTGCTTACAGTGGTGGGATTCAAATAATTTAACAACAACGGTTCTTTGCCCTAATTATTTCTTCCAACAACCGGTTTGCCAAACTGCTCAGAAAGTTAACAACTGGTTCTCCCGAAGTGGCTGAATCCCACAACTGCCTGCTTAGTAGGGCTTTCCTCCCCCCTCCCAAGCGGTGTTCTTTTTTATACAAAATCAGTTTATTGCCCCCACAACCCAGGTCCTCATTTTACCTACCTCGGAAAGATGGAAGGCTGAGTCAACCTTGAGCCTGGTGAGATTTGAACTCGCAGTAATTGCAGGCAGCTGGCAGCTAAGTGCTAATTAACGGCACTTTAGTCTGCTGTGCCACCAAGGCTCTTATTATCTTGTTGGCTTGATATGGAAATTGTTTGCCATTGCTTTATTCCAGGCCTTTTGTTTTCCCAGTTAAGCTCAGGTTTCTCAACCTTAGCCATTGGCTGGGGAATTCTGGATGTTGAGGTCTACCATCTTAAAATTGCTAAGGTTGAAAAACCCAATAGCCCTGAAATTCCCTTATAGTGTCCAATGGAGTGTCCCTCTGTAAGGGAGATGAGCATTTAATAAGTTTGATATAAAACCCTACATGGCTCAGGGCCAGGTTATCTTCAAGACCACCTTCTACCGCATAGCTCCCAGCGATCGGTAAGATCCCACAGAGTTGGTCTCCTCCGGGTCCTGTCAGTTAAACAATGCAGGTTGGCAGGCCCATGGAGGAGGGCCTTCTCTGTGGCTGGCCCAGCTCTTTGGAACCAGTTACCTCCTGAGGTCAGGACCATCCCCACCTATTGGCCTTCCGAAGAACAGTGAAGACCTGGCTTTTTCGGTAGGCCTGGGACTGCTGATCTTGCTGTTGCGATCATGTGAGATCCGGCCATGAATGGTGTAAATGGGTTTTAATGTTTTTAATTTTAAAGTGTTTTTATAGTGTATTGAGTGTATTGTGAGCCGCCCTAAGTCTTTGGAGAGGGGTGGCATATAAATTGAATGAATGAATGAATGAATGAATGAATAAGTAAATAAATATAAAATTAACTAAGTCTGACCTTCATTAGTTCTTCAAAATCATCTTGGTGCTGCCACCTGCTATGTATCAGGGAAACTACTATAGAAACTAATATTGATGGATATGGGCTAATTACTAAACAGGAATGGCAAATTTGAAATACTCCCCCTAAATCCATGCATCTCATACCTCCCTGTTGATTCATTAAGTTCATTAGCTATGGTTTGCTTGACAATAGAACAAAAATATGATCGATTCCCACAATATACTAAAGCCTAAAAAAGTTTTAGCGCAGTGAACTCAGCCTCCGGCAAGACCAAAAAATAGTTTATTTGCTCATGCCCGTAAATCCACTTGCACTCTCTATTTACAACAAGTCAACAGAGCAAAGATGATAGCTAAGCCAGCAAATGACTTATTGGTTTATATCTATCATTTTAAGTGTAAGAAGCCAGGGTCATACCAAAGCTAAAGATTTAACTGAGACATGGTCTTATATTATGCTTTTCTTCATTCTGACCTTCAGAAGGATAAGAGTAAATTACCAAATAAAAAACAAAAATTTATTTTGATCTCATTATTTTATTTTTTTTAAAAAACAGCGGAAAACTCTTCTGCTTTCAGCTAAGGCCTTTATAAGTGGATGGGAACAGGAATTAATTTTTTCCCCCATTATTCACATTCTAATCAACGTCAACCCCTTTTCAGTGCAGGAAATTCAGAGTTCTGGCCACTTTTTAAAAGTTGCCATAATGTAAACATAACTTTAATTATGTTTTAACTTCAATTAGGCTTTGATAATGTGAATCTTACCTTTTATGTATACACCCCATTTATTTGAAATCCTTTTATTTAATCCTGTCCTCCAGCATATCAGAAAATAAACATTTGAAGACAAATTACAGATTTTTAAATGAGCTGCTCAAAAATTTCACCACTTCCTTCTTACTGCTAACACAGGAAAGCAATTTATTTGGGATGAAAATGTAATCTGTAGCAGAAATGTGATTAAAGAATGGAAGTTTAATGACCGTTTGCAAAGAACAAGCATGTAACAAAAATCCACAGATGTAGAATGGAATGTTACAGATGTAACTGTGGGAAGCAAGAACTAATATCCTCTATATATGCTATCTGAGGGAATTGTGCCAAAGATGTTAGCAAGTTCAAAGACTTTCAGAAATCATACTGGACAACTGAAGTAATGAAATTGCTAGCTTAACAGACTAGCAAGGATTTACAAAATCCTGGTTTTCACATCAGGCTAAGCCAAACCCAAACCAATCACATTTATTGGCGTAAGCAAAATGTGTGAATTCAACAGGGGTGAAATTCAGCAGGTTCTGACAGGTTCTGGAGAACTGGTAGCTGAAATTTTGAGCAGTTCGGAGAACCGGTAGCGTAAATTTTGAGTAGGTCAGAAAACTGGCAAATACCATGTTTGGCTGGCCCTGGAGTGGGGAGGGAATGGGGATTTTGCAATATCCTTCCCCTGCCATGCCTGCCAAGCCACGCCCACCAAGTCACACCATGCCCACCAAGCCATGCCCACAGAACAGGTAGTAAAAAAAAATTGGATTTCACCACTGGAATTCAACCTTTATGGCTTATTAACCATTGTATATGATTTAATACTATGTGAACCAGCACATTTCTTTCAACAAACAAGAGTGAAAAACTAACATTTATATTTATGCCACTACTTAGCCTCAAGGTTTGTGGTAATGTCACATCACAAATTAATGCAAATGGGAAGACAAGGTTAAGTTAAATATTTTATTGTGCAACCACTCTGTCTTATTTATAGAATCTTACTGGAGATTCAGATATGTTCTGCATTTTTCTACCATGGTACAACATACTGTATGAGCTCAGACAATTGTGGTTTACTCATAAAACAGTGACCTACAATTCATGGTTTATAGAACCTTCCCACCAGAATGATATAGCCAAGAGCAACAATCTTTTACATGTCTGTCTCGTTTTCCATAGATCCTTTTTCATTCAAAATAGGCACATAAAAGCCAGAACAAAAAGATTATGAGTTGATCATGATTTCATTATTGTACTGGTTTATATGGCTATTACCCTCTACAATTTGTCCAGTCCAAAATATGATAAACCATGATTTATCATAGAGAGCTCAAATAGCGTATGAGTTATATTGGAAAGAAGAAAAGAGATGACTGTATATGAACCGAAAGACCCCTTGTTTAATACAGTACAGTATGGTGCTACATTTGTTTCAGGATATTTGCTGAAAGACCGAAGTAGATTTATGCCTTCTGAGTGGGTAATTTCTCCTAAGCAGAAGAACTTTTTTTTAAAAAAATCCTGAAAATATAAATTTCAGAATGAAGGGAAGGATCCAGTTATATCACTGAGAGGGATCAAAGGTGACTTTTTGTGTACTGGTGTGCCGAAAAAAATATGAAAAAAAAAAACCCCTGCAGACCGCTTTCATTTGACTCTGACATCATGATCTGCCCATATCTCTTGCCAGGAAAAATAGTTGGCTGGCCTAGCATTGAAATTGATTTCATTCCTTTCATTGCTATTTTCTTGCTTCCTGGAGGGTATCAACTTACAGATTCTGTATTGCAGAGCCAGCTTATGAAGCTGCAATCATTTGTACTAAGCAATGGATTTTAACATTGACTTCCTCAGAAACAAAGATCTGGAGTTTAGCATCCAGGCAGGACAACTCTGACAGCTATTTTTGGAGCCATTAAAAAAAAAGTTTAATAGAAGCATTATGATTTTGCTATGAATCTTACTCTTGGGAAACAGAAGGCTTAATTGAAATGGATTGTATTAAAATCCTATGTTCATACAACAAGACTGCTTCCACGGGCATCTAAAGTATCAGTTTTTCAGCATTATATGCTTGTTTTCTTCATGAAATGATAGTTATTTTGTTGCTGAGGGGGGATATAATAATCACCATCTTGACAGTTAATGTTGCAAATGAAACAACTTCATTTTAGAGCTGTGCTGAGGAATTGTTCGTGCATTAATTAGGTTAAACTCCAATGGAATTTTACTTATTGTTTTTCACTTAGTAGCATCTGTACTTGTTCAATGTACAATTGATTTAAGATGTTTACTGCCACAAGGGACCTTGGTATTCACATTACTTTAGTTAGCTTTTTAAAAGCATTAGCTAAACTGATAGAAGGTAACATTGTCAATAGTCCCTAGATTTCTGAGCTCATTGATTTTTAGAAAACATCCACAGCTGCAAAATTTTACTGTATCAGGCATGTTCTTATAATGTTCTGCATAATTCACTATTGTACTAGAGAAGGAATAACATTAACTATAAAATTATTGTGGTAGGCTTTCCATGCCAAAAGAAAATTCTTTATTTATCATTTAGATCTCTAAGGTTATCCAACTTAACAGCAAGAGAAGAATCTAAAAATTCTGCTCCTAATTCTTGACCTGGCTTCTGTGTATTTTTTTAAAAAATGTTTTTTATATTAAGGAAAAACTTTCTAGCCAGATTGGGGTATCTGGGGCTTCAAAACTGCAAATGTATGTAACAAAGATGGAGGACTTGACTGTAAAGCTGTGCCTGCTTTCCTGTAGACCAGGAGTGTCAAACTGGTGTCTGTGGGCCGGATGTATCATCCACAGGCCATGCCCACCCCAGCTCCGTGAAGGGGGGAAATGTCGTGAAACATCACATGACAGCAACATGCCATGGTGAGTTTGACAACTGTGCTGTAGACTATGAGTACTCCCATGGAAGCCTTCCTCTTGTCTCAGCTGGATAAAATTATGATGATGCCTTGATTTCCACAGGGAAGTAGATCACATTGGGAACACCTATCTCATATTGGAAGCCAAAAGTACACTATTTCAAATCTTTTGCAGATGCAAACAGACATAATTCCCAATTCCTAGATTTTCTTCCAATATATAACATTGCAGCTTTTCTTTTTTTTTGATTGATTGACCTCACTTTTACTTCATATTCCTCAAGGCACAGAATCTCCAATTATTTTTCTCATAACAAAAATCCTATGAAGTGAGTTGAATGAGGATGGCTGGCCCAAATTCATCTTCATGGCTTCTGTGACTAAAAATCCAACTGGTAAAATGGACAATGACCTATACCAGTGTTGGTGAACCTTTTTGGCACTGAGTGCTGAAACATGAATGCATGTGTGTGGGGGAGGGGGCACCAGAAACCAGAAGAGCAGTTTCCCCAGTGCAAATGCACATGCTGGGAAGCTGAGCTTCCAGTTTCTATGCATGCCGGTCATCTGGTTTTGCGGTTTCTAGCATGCATGCGTGCACGAAGACCACATGCACACACCAGAAACTGGAAGCTCAGCTTCCCAGTGCGTGCATGCATGCCAGGGAGCTGTTCTTCTGGTTTCCAGTGATCCCACGTGCATGAAGATCAGCTGACCAGCACACATGTGCGTGCTGGAACCCGGAAGAGCAACAGGTGATGGCTGGCATGCCTAGAGAGATGGCTCTGCATGGCACTTCCAGCACATGTGCCATAGACTCACCATCACTGACCTATATTAAAGTTGTCTCCTAGTGTGTTAATATATGGTATTCAAAGGGAAATTATAGAGAACTAACCCAGTTTAAGTGTGGAAAACACTGCAATTTATTGGACATTTTTAAAAAAATTGGTCCTTGTACTGACCAAAACAAATATAGCATTATAAAGAAATAATAAGATGTGTATTTGTTAGTAGTAAGTCCCACTGAATTTATTACCAAAGAAAAATGACTGAGCTGTCACTTTATTTAACTCTGTAGATTATTTGGATATATCATCTTTTCCTTTAAAATAATACAAAAAAATCTCACAAAGGATGGCTATTCTGTGGGTTTTAAAATTAAAAACACATTTTTCTAATCATTACACAAGTCTGTCCTCAGCTATTAATGCAAATTAGGGATTTGCCCAATTGTTCAAAAAGAAGCTGACAATTCAGCCAGGGAAATCTAAGGACTGTTAAAGAACTCTTTCCATTTCAAGCCATTAATTAAGACTTTACTGCCACTTTAAATTATTATCACACTGCAAAATGATAAATTTCTCTTTTGGCAAGGCAGCAGCTGCCTGAGGTGTAAAAAAAGAAAAAAGAAGAAGAAGTAGCAATATTTATAAGGTGATAGAAAGAAGATTTAGTCCAATTTAATGATAAGAGCAAAGCCAGCAGCAGTCTGTTGCTATATCTGAAGAAACCAGAATGTATTCAATTGTAATGCCAATTTGAATGGAAGCATCTTTCTAGATTCAGAATGATGTAATATTTTCTAAAATAGCAGATGGTGTCTTGTCTCTCTTAAATACATACGTAGCATGTAATTCAAAGGGAACAGAAAGTAAAAGAGAAGAGACTAAAATAAATCATTGTTTGTTCTATCAATTATTCTTCAAACTGAGGGTTGCCCTAGGCTTCATTAATGGCATCTCTGGAGCAATATTCCCAAAAAGCATGGTAAAATGAGGCCAAAAAAATTATGATTATTCTGTCTTTGATGATGTTTCCCTTTTTTCCACATAAAAGTACTAATTTAAGACAAACTTTGGGGTGACTGTGGGCCTGTGCTCAAGACTTTGGGGGCCCATAGATATATTCAGATCCTTTTTTAATATGTCCCAAACTTGCTAGATTATTGGTAACAGGACTTGAATATTCAACTTGAAATTAAATGATTATACTGAATTATTCAAATTTTGCTTTTCATATAGATAAGATCTTTGATGCTGTGATCTTCTAGATATTTATACAGAATGTGAAACCATTAAACTTAGTTTGAACAGCATGAAAAGCTTTAGAGTTTCTATGAGCTTTGGTTTTCAGTGCAAAAAGAAGAAACACATGTTGGTGCAAGAGAGTATGTGATTCCTCCACACTATTAAAAGCCCTTCAATTACCTTTTTGCTTTACTTTCTAGACTAGCTTGATGGCTGATTTGCAATTTTAGGTACGAGTTATGGCAATACTAGCAGTTTTGCAAAACACAGTTGGTACTTAAAAACATCTGACAAACAGCTTAGTACAATATTTGCTGTGCTTTGAATGTCAATATATGCACATCTGGAAGCTGCAGAAGTAGGAAGTTATAGAAGAACATTTTGACAACTATTAGAATGCAGCTATAGACTTCATTTGTTTGTTTAGATTAGCTTTATCTCTGCAAACCTGAACAGGTCAAACTGTTCTTTGTGACAAAAGTCACTAGCAAAATTAACATGATATGGTTATTATGTATAAATTGGGTTGACAAAATGAGAAATGAGGAGGTGATAAGCCACCTGGGGAAGCCAAGAGAACTCAACAAAATCATAAAAAAGTGAAAGTTAGAATATTTTGGACATATTCTATGGCCATGTTGGTGAACATATGGCACAGGTGCCACAGGTGGCATGAGGAGCCACATTGGTGGGAACATGATTATTGCCCTAGCTCAGCTCCAGCACACATGTGCGCACTGGTCAACTGATTTTCAGGCTTTCCGATTCCACTGGAAGTCGGGAAACTGGCTGTTTTCGGTCCCTGGAATGCCTCCTGGGGGATGGGGAAGACTGTTTTGCCCTCCCCAAGCTCCTAGAAAGCCTCTGGAGCCTGGGGAGGGGTGGAAATGGGCCTACTGTGCCCACCGGGCCATCATGTGCCAAAAGCAGGGGGGAGTGTGTGGGGGTCAAATGTGCATACGCGAGAAGGTGGAGTGCATTGATGTGGGCATATGCACCTGTGACCCCCCATGTGACCCCCGCTTTTGGCACATGATAGCAAAAAGGTTAGTCATCATTGTTCTATGGCATACTTCATTTAATCCTCCAAGGAAAGATTGAAGGCAAACAAGGTCCAGGCAGAAGAAGAGCATCATGGCTTCAAATCTAAGTGACTGGTTTGGACAAAATTCAGCAGCACTTTTTCATGCAGCTGTTGAAAAAAATAGGATCACCAACATGATCGCCAACGTTCAATGTTAGATATGGAATAATAATAATAAGAAAAATCAACTCACAAAGAAAGTGAAGGGTTTCACGAGCTTCTCTGAATCTCAATAACCAAATACAATGAAACTGATGTTGTTCAATCACTAACTCATGTCCAACTCTTCGCAAACCCATGGCTACAGCATGACAGGTTTCCCAATTCTCCATTGTCTCTCAGAGTTTGCCCAAATTCCAGCAGAAGTAATAGGAGGGTTTTTATTTGACATGTAAATGTAAAAGCATATCAAGTTGAGCAGCAGAGAGAAAAATACCAAGATGCTTCTTTAACTCTGTCTGGTTCTTACTGCCTTTTTCCCTTTAGCTGCTTCCATTTACAGCAGGATGCCCTAAATAAATGCTGTCATCACACTAAATTTCATTCAATAAAATTTCTTTTCACTAATGATGATAGTCCACAGACTATATTCTTTCAGCTCAGCCATTAGAGTCAGTCAGGAGATAGTAGCATGCCAATTTAATAAACATTTTTAATTATTCTTTTTGAAATCTGTTTTGTTTCCATAGAAAAAGTAAACCCTGACTTCTGGTTGATGTCATGGCAAAATCGGACATGGAAAGCGGGTCTCCGTGTTTCTGTGCTGAGTTCTACCCATTGGTGGGCTCTGAAAGGAGCCAAAGCTGCCTTAGAGGGGTGGTAAAGCAAAGAGGGACATACTGCGAGGTTTCGGAGAGTTGCATCTCTCCTGCCTGACCCGGGCTTACTTTCCCTTTCAACCAAAATGAGAAGAATAGACAGCCTAAGATGGCTACCACAAAGCTGGGACAGCCAATGACCATTTGAGCTTTGAGCTGCAGTGGATTTGGGTGAACAGTGTGGAACTGGGTGAGAGCATTTCTTGTACTGAAAGTTAACCCCAAAAGAGAAATCTAGGATTTACTCAAAACTATCTGTTAAAGTGGCAATCAAACACTTTGAGAAAACCACCAGACCGGAAGGAAAGGATTAAAGAGAGGGAAAAAAAATTCTTCAAAACGTAGGAAATTGGACTTTCAAATTGAGAAGACGTGACATTGGGAAGGCAATTTAAAATGCTGAGATTATGGATTTTAAAAAACTAACACTGCTTCTATAATTGAATTACAATTTAAAATAATTAAAACCAGATTTTTAGTAATAATATTAAAATTAACCTGAGAGTGCAACCTGCTGGTGAAGGGAAAATATGCTGTGAAAATATTTACTGGACTATATACATATACCATATAACTACTGGAGATTTAAATGTGGGAACAAGGAAGACACTTAATTAAAGTGAATGTTAAATCATATGACTGCATCTATAAATGTGACTTAAAGAGGCTCGGATAGCTCCCTATGTAAATGGAATGGTGGCAGGAGGAGAAATTAGAACAGAAATAGGAATGTGCTCAATAAGAGTTTGGGGATTACTTGTATATATACTTTACATGATGAAAATTAGAAATTGAATGATGGAATTACTAAGTAAGTTTAAATAACACTGTGATTGGTAAATGTTGAGCAATTAAATAATGAAAAGAACATATTTTAATATAAACATATGTTAACACTAGAATTATATAGATTGGATGAAAGCAAAGAATATGAATAGAGTTATTTTGTATGTTTAAATAATATTGTGATTGGCATTAGAATAATATATTGAAACATTGAATAATGAAACAATGAAGGATAGTATTTTAATATAAATAGATTCAAAGAGTGAAATATGGAAAATATGCATAAGAACTAAGTATTAAAATGGAAAATTAGAGATTAAATAATGGAATTATGGAATTTGTTTAAATAATATTATCACCTGTAGTGGAATAATAAAGTGAAATAATGAGTAATATAATGATGAAAGAACATATTTTAATATAAACAGGTATATTAATAGTGGAATCATATAGATTGAAAGAATGTAAAGAATATGAATAGAATTAATTTACATGTTTAAATAATATTGTGATGTATTGGAATTACATATTTAAATATTGAATAATGAAGTAATGAAGGATACTATTGTAATATAAAGGGAACGTCTTTTAATATAATGGTGACATGAATAAAAGTTAAAATAAAGACAATAAGAGAAAGGGGGAATATTAGTAGACACATTTTTATAAAATAAGGCAAGTGCAAGGATAAGAGGAAGGAAACTGAACGGCAATAGTATTATGTATATTTAAACAATATGAAATAATGAAAGATTATAATTTGATATAAATGTGTAATACCACTAGAAATATATAAGCTAGATAAATGTTATAACTATGATCAACAATCCAATTTATCTGTACTGTAATGTATGGCACCCAGGTATCACATTGTTCAAGCATTGATATGTATATGTAATATAAAATTAAAAACTTGATAAAAAAAAGAAAAGGTAAACCCTGTTTTATCAACAGCTCTTTTAGTGCCATTATTATTACAGTTGGCTGCAGAGTCAGCCAGATTTTAGACAAGATTTGGCATTTTTATCCACCTATCAAGTCCTTCCCAAGAACCTGGGATAGACAGATGTTGTTATTTGATGGTGTTAAAAGTATGGTTGTGGTATATAAGCTGTTGCAATAAAGCTGACTTTTACAATTGACTCATTGCAACTGATTTTTGTAAATGCCAATAGTGTTCAAGCAGTGATCCAAATGTTTGGGGATTACACCTGAGACATCTATAGTTATGAATACTATCTTGGCTTTTTCTTGCCGCAGTCATTCTATTTGCAGTTTTTTATATTTTGTGGTTTTCTACAGTTCTTTTCTTATATTCTGCTGACTCCAGGTACTACGACATCTACTATCCAGATTTTTATGTCTTTCTTATCAAGCATTGTTAAGTCTGGAGTATTGTATTGCAGGTGTTTGTCTGTTCTAAAATACTAGGAATTTTAACTTCTTCATTTTCTATTACTTTGTTTATTTTGTGACCCCATCAAGTCTTGCTTGCAGGCAAATGGTATTTCTTGCAGATATTATACACATACTGGAATACTGTTGCTATATTGTCATGGCGTTGTTTGTAGTCAGTCTGTATGGTCTTCTTGCAGCAGCTAATTAGGTGGTCCACTGTTTCTTCAGTTTCTCTGCAGAGATGACATTTACTCTCTTTTGCTATCTTCTTAATTCTGACTTTATATGCATTTGTTCTTAAGGTTTGGTCTTATGCAGCCAGGATTAGCCCGTCTTTTTCTTCAACTTTTCTGCTCTTAGCCATTGCCAGGTCTTATTTTGTATGCTTTGCCTGCTAGTTTTGTGTGTTTGTGTGTCTGGCCATGTAATAGTTGGCCTTGCCACGTCTCTTTTCTGTTCTGCATTTGATCTTTCTTATATGCCAGTTTGATCTTTCCAGTATTTAATAAACCTTCAGGCATCTTCTTCACTATCCTTCAGGTATTCTTCCAATCCGCTTTTTTCTTCTTCAATTGCCTGGTGTACTTGAAAGATTCCACTCCACCTAATGTATGTTCCTTGGCATATAGAGTCTGTCAACATCGCTGGGTGGATGAAAGGCATGATTCATTGTCACTATTTTTCTGGTCTTCCATCCAGGGCTTTTAATTCTGCTTGGGTCCAATCCACTATTCCAGCTGTGTATTGAATGACTGAAATCGCTCAGGTGTTGATTGCCTATTTCCTCCAAGGAATTTGGACTTTAAGATCTTCTTCACTCTCACGATGTACTCACTACTAAGCTTCTCCTTGACTTTAGTTGTCTTCATCCAGGCACCTGATATTACTGTATTTTCCAAAGTATAAGACACTCCTCTTTCCCCGCTAAAAGAGGCTGAAAATTTGGGTGTGTCTTATACTTCGAATGTAGCTTTATCGAAGCTTATTTCAGCCCTAACTAGGCACTAACGAGGCACTAGCGAGCGACTTTCCGCTGTGCTTTAATGAGGTGCTAGCGAGTGAAGTGATCTCCCTGCTTTGCTCCAACTCTCAGCTGTTCTTTAGAAGCTTTGTTCTAGCCCTAATTAGCCACTAGCCGAGTGAAGCGATTTCCCCATGCTTTGCCTGCTTTTCTCATTGCTGCTTCCTGTCGGCTGTGCCTTAGAAACTATTTTTTTTTATCCCCAAGCAGGGGATAAAAAACCAGCAAACTAATATGCTGAAGCTAAGGACGCTAGCCAGATGAATACCTGGTAGACAGATCCCCCCCCCTCCATTTTCCTTCCCCAAAACTAAACTGTGTCTTATACTCCGAAAAATACAGTATTTTCTTAGGGACCTTAATTCCTTCAGTTTTCACTATTTTGCTCCAATTGATGGTAAGGTACTTTTGTCCAATCCAAATTGCATTGCACCATGTTAGTTCTATATATATGGACAGTTCTCAGCAGCAATTCTTTTTCAGATCATTTTTCCATATAGCTTCAATATTACCCATGTAAAGGAGCTGATTTTGATGTTTGATAGTCATAACTTGAATTGTTTAGTATTGTTGACTGAGGAATCAATGCAATAACAATCAGTAGTAGTGATAATGAGCCTCCTTGAAAGACTCTTCTTTTCATATTAAACTCTCTTGATCTATCCCCATTATTCACTGTAATAGAATGACAATATTTTGTACATTCATGTTTAAATTGCAAAATTTTGTACAAACAGAATTCTGAGAGTATTCATATTCTAATGCCAGTTAGAGAAAAAGTATTGTTTCCTGCTTATACTTGGTAGAGAAGAATTTTGCCCCTAGCTCCCCACAATTTGGATGAACTGCAATCATCAAAACTATAACAGACCAACTACTGTTTTAAAATACTCTCTGTAACAGCCAATTTTATAAATGTTATACAGCAAATGTTGTATATTCAATAAACTTATTTTAAATTGCTTCTCTAGCTTTATGCTACAAATAAAATTATCTGATTTTTACTTTATGTTATTACTTCTGTGTATGTAACTGCATATATTTTTAATGAAAATATACACTTTTCAAAATAAAAGGTCAGATAAATTACAAAAAAATGGAAACATGCAAATATTAACATGTCAGATAACTAGTTCTGGGAGTATGCATTGGATAAACTATGGATTAATTTTGTTCTTTATTTAACTCAGTATTATTAAAGATAAAGGTTCCTCTCGCACATATGTGCTAGTCGTTCCCGACTCTAAGGGGTGGTGCTTGTCTCTGTTTCAAAGCCAAAGAGCCAGCGTTGTCTGAAGATGTCTCCGTGGTCATGTGGCCAGCATGAATAAATGCCAAAGGCACACAGAATGCTGTTTCCTTCCCTCCAAAGGTGGTCCCTATTTTTCTACTTGCATTTTTTACTATGCTTTCGAATTGCTAGGTTGGCAGAAGCTGGGACAAGTAACAGATGCTCATCCCGTTATGCGACACTAGGAATTCAAACTGCTGAACTGCCGATCTTTCAATTGACAAACTCAGTGTCTTAGCCCCTGAGCCACCACATCTTTCCAATATTATTAGAACCACTATTAATTTTATTACAGTAGCATTTTAAACCTTTTCCTTTTACCAGATAACATATGCTGTTACTGTAAAGAAGACCCAAAATGGTGAGCATCTGCAAAAATTCCAATTTAGGTTCAACATGGCTATGGAATATTATTGTTAAATGCTTTATTTTCTTTCTTCTAACCAATATATACTGTATTTTCATTGTTTTTGTGCTATTAGTGCTTTAGTAATCATCTAGCTTGCTTCTTGTTTGAAATTGTTACTGTGCCATCTAGTGTTTTATCTTATTGATGAATTATGTGCAAGATAGGAGTGGTATTGGAGATAATTATGTATAAGCAGCTGCATGATGGCATATAAATATGGAAAATTAATCCAAGTCTCTTACAGTGTTAACTGAGACTTTATGGGGACTATGTAAAACATTTAAAATCACTTTTCCAATAAAAAACAGTTAATATAGGTAATACAATCTAAAGCTCCTATTTAAAAAAACCATCCCAAAATCCAGGAAAAAGATTAAACATCATTTTCAGATACAGCAATATATACTGTGGTATCATAAAATCCTCATAAACTAAAAACCATCATGAAAGGTGATATGAATACAAGTTACTATATTTTTTTAAAAAAGCATCTAAATGGAATTTCATATCCCATAGAACAAAGCTATAGCTGCTTTCTTGCATTTCTCATTTCAGTTTATTATTTACCCTGCAGACAAGAGAAAAGTAATATGATGATCATTTCATTACTACACATTCTATTTTTTCTTTGCTGTTTCTCACATACTGGCATATAAAGAATTCTGGTGCGCGTGCGCACACACACACACAGACACAGAAGAGAGTATTCTCTGTAATAATGGATTTTCAAGGCTTTTGATGTGTATCACCGTTACCATTTTCCTGATTCATAATTAGGCATTCACTAGAATTAAATAGCATAAAGAATCAAAGTCTAGGTTCAGACTTTTTGCTTGGAATGTTATCTGAACCTGGACTTTGCAGGGCAAAATGAAGGTGTGTCAGGATTGGTCAAAAATGTTAAGATGGTGTTCCAGTTGGCATCTCCTTCGTTGCTGGACGATGTTTTTATGACCTCCGGCCTCGTCGTGCGTTGGAGCCGCCTCACAGCTGGCAGGCGGCTCGGAAAACCTGCTCTTTGAATGGAAGAG
This sequence comes from Coluber constrictor foxii, assembly GCA_038048745.1. Taxonomy (NCBI): domain Eukaryota; kingdom Metazoa; phylum Chordata; class Lepidosauria; order Squamata; family Colubridae; genus Coluber; species Coluber constrictor. Next base: position 146,478,660 of record CM075961.1, read on the forward strand.
CGGGTAGAGCAAGTGGGGTGCGGTAGAGCCCCCTAAGTTGCCCCCAGGACTTGTTTTTTGTCCTGGAGAGGGCTCAGGGTGATGGCTCCCTATTCACCCCACAGAAGCTCCGCGCAGCGAGGGACCTCTGCTCGCAGCAGCAGAGCAAGACGAAGTGAGTTACGCCACTACAATGATTGAAACTTACAGCAAGCAAATAATCTGGTGAAACTTGGATTTACTAAAAAGGAAAAAAAAAGCAAGTATGGTTTTTTAATTAATTTTTAGGAAAAAAGAGGCTTAAGAAAATGTTTTGGAAAATGGCGACTGGCTTTGCTTGGAAAACGCCTGAGAAAATGGAGAGTGGAAAGTGAAAGTGAGAGCTAAGCCCGCGCTGAAGTACTTAAAAGAAACATTCTAGCAGGATTTTAAAAAGAAACAAAATTGATTTAAACAGAATTTCTTCGTTTTTCTGGGAAAAGTTAAGATTTTGTGAAGTATGACTCCTAAACAAAAATCAAGGGGGGCCTCCCTTACTTGTCAGACAAAGGAAAAAGCAGAAAAGATTCAAATGCAGCTGCAGGGAACTGGAAATGAGGACTTAAAAGACTTTATAACTAGCTCCTTGGGAAGTGTTGTTGAGAAGATAGAAAGCTCACAGAAGCATTTTGAGGAACTGGTACAGGGAAAATATGATAAACTGAATCAAATTATTACTAAACTAGTTTCTGATCTTTCAAATGTGGTGTTGGAAATGGGGAAGAAAGTGGCTCAAATCAGTACAAAGCTTGATTCCGAGATGAAAGACATAGAAGAAAAATTTTCTGAAGCTGATGCCAAAAATCAAGAAATTGAAAATGATGTCATAATGCTTCAATTTAAAGCTATGGAATCTGCCTTAAGACTAAGAGGTATAAGAGAGAATAATAGAGAAAATCTAAGAACACTTTGTGCTAAGGCTTGAGTGGCATTATTAAACTTGGAAGATGATCAAATTCTTGGTTGTATTGAAAAAGTCTATAGGGTCAACTCACGTGTGGCCAGACAAAGGAATCTGCCCAGAGATGTTGTTGTCTATTTTACTGACAGTAGATTGAGAAATGATATTCTGCAAAAGTCTTATTCTGCTATTCTGGAGGTAGAAGGTATACAAATTAGTGTTTATAAAGAGTTACCACCTAAGATTTTAAGATACAGAAAAGATTTTGGATTTCTGGTGAAGGAATTGAAGAGAAGTAAGATTCCATTTAGATGGGATGTACCAGTTGGTGTAATTTTGAGATATCAAAATGTGAGATATTGTTTAAATACTATTGAAAAAGCAGAACATTTTTATAAAAATATTTTTAAGGGAGCCCCCATATCTTCATCCTCATCAATGTTGTTAACTATGGAAGAAGACATTAAGGATAAAGAGTCTGAAAGAGAGATTGAGGAACAATGTATGCGGATGGAATTAGAAAATCAAAATAATCAAAGTGTGTCAGAAGAGAAAGCAGCATCAGGTGGTTTTTCAGATGATTTTATTATGGACTTCCTGGACTTGAAAACAAAGCATCCCAGAGATTCAAAAGTTGTGGTGCTGGACCTTGAACTGTTCAAGCAAGAATTGAAAGATAAACATATAATTCGAGATGAGAAACAACTATTATTAAAGAAGAAACAGCAGAGGCCCAGTACTCCACAAGTGGAAAAGGGGGATGATGGCAAGCAACAGAATGCAGAAGTTAAGGGAGGAAATAACCTGAAAACCACTGAAACTGCTGTGCAACAGAAATTGCGTCAATTGCTTGAGTTGCTTCGTGAAACTTAAAGGATATTTATGAATAGATTAAATTCTCTACAGAAAGGATGGCAAATATTTTACTAACTGAAATAGTTTAAAAGATAATCATGGCCAAAGCTGATTTATATATGAAAATGGATTATAAAATTTTTGTAAAACTCATCCTGAGTTGGATTTGACATTTTGAGAAAGGTAAATAGACCACTGCAATATATGCAGAGGATCTGTGGTTACCCTATTATAACTTATTGGAATTAATCATCTAGATGAAGAAAATAAAGATGGAAACATCTTGGAAACCCGAAGGAAGGAAATGGGAAGGTTGGCAGGATTTGAAAGAGTTTTAAAGGAACATCTGGGAATGCAGCTTGTAGTTTTTTATACAAGGTTTGGTAAATTGGGATAAGCTGCATTTGTTTTTCTTTTTAATTGATACAAGGAGGAGCCAGTTTGAATGATCTACCTAGAGGAATACAAAATACCTTTGTGGTTGGATTTTATAAATATACTCACTTGGGGGGATTTATATATGGAGAGATGTTTGTTGCTGATGGGGGCAGCTGGAATAAGAAGTTTATTAAAACTATGTCGGAGGTCATTTTACTTCAATCAAGATGAAGAGAAGACAAAAATTTGGACTACCAAGATTGAAAATTATTTGATATAATTGTTATATATTCTGAAAGAATATGAAGTTTATAAAAACTATGTTGGATTTAAAATTGGATTACTAAAATAGAAAATTATTAGATATAATTGTTTTATATGATATATTATATTTTATTAGCATACAACAAGGGGGATTGATTTAGGTAATAATTATTAATATTAGATTAGAGAAATGTTTGATGGTTTTTTTGTTGATGGGCGTACTTGGAATATACTTAATTTTAATTAAGATGAAGAAAAAGACCCAAAATTGGTTGCTTGATACAGAAAATTATCTGATATGGATGTTATATATTATATTTAGGGGGATTGATTTAGGTAATTAATATTAGATTAAAGAAATGTTGACATTTTGTAGCGGGCTTTAAATATGATAAGAGTATTATTATTATTATTATTATTATTATTATTATTATTATTATTATTATTATTATTATTATTTTAACATACTATTAATAGTTTCACTGTATTTTTTTTTAGATCAATATAAGTAAGGTAAAGATTTTTTAAAAAATTTGTAGCGGAAGCCAAGGGGGGTAGGGGAGGGATATGGGATTGGGGGGTGAGGGGGAGCTGGGGGGGGTAGGGGGGAAGTGGGGGAGAGAAATGATAAAATTTGTATTGTAAAACTTTTTCAATAAAAAAAATGTTAAGATGGCAGCCTCAAACTCCATTTTATATGCATCAGACATGCAAAGCTGACTTTGTATAAAATATACAAAAGTATGAAGGCTATTGCTTAACACATTGTAAGCCGCCCTGAGTCTTCGGAGAAGGACGGCATATAAATCAAATTTTTAAAAAAACAAAGGTTTTTAAAAAGGGGATGGGCTTCAATTGTGTTGCTTGTGATTGCCATATTTAATACATATTTCCCTGCCTGGATTCCTGTTTTTTAAAAAAGGTGTGGCCTGTGGATTGGATGCAACCTCAGTTTGTTTGTACTTGCACAAAATGCTAGGCATGCTTTCTTTTTATGTTAGTCTTCTTTCTTTGGAACTTCACATGTTGGATGAACCCAACAGTTGTGGTGTCTAAAGCATAGTTTTGGACAACATGTCTTGCGTGAACCCTACAAACTGAAATTTATTCAGTGTTGTGGTCCAAAAAATGCTCCTGTAGTTTATTCAATAAAGTAAGGCTGAGAACAATGTGTGACCTCAATCATATACTATTCTTCATGGCTAGATTTTAACTTGGTTATTTAAGGGTGCTTAAAAAGAGCAGAAAGTTTTTTAACATGGCAATCTGGGATGAGCAATTTTTAATGTCTCCAGTTTTATTCATATACTATTTCTCAGTTTCATTCCTAATAATCAATGATTTATCCATTAATAGGAGCCTGTGTAGCGTAGGGGTCTAATGCTTTCTACTAAAGGCAGCAATTAACACCAGCTGCCTGTAATTTCTGTGAGTTCAATCCTCGCCAGGCTCAAGGTCGACTCAGCCTTCCATCCTTTCTAAGGTGGGTAAATTGAGGACCCAGTTTGTTGGGGGCAATAAGCTGACTTTGTATAAATATACAAAAGTATGAAGGCTATTGCTTAACACATTGTAAGCCGCCCTGAGTCTCCGGAGAAGGGCGGCATATAAATCAAATTTTTAAAAAAAAATTCTTAAATGACAGTAATATATCTTGCAGAAAATCAGATGAGCACAATCAACTGTGCTACAAATATGACTGTTTGATGTGTGGACATTCCAGGGGTGAAATGCTCCTGGTTCGGACTAGATCACCCAATCTAGTAGCGATGAAGGCAAGTGGTTCAGAGAACCAGTAGCAAAAATTCCTGCCCCCCTCCCCCATGCCCAGCTGAGCCGCATGATTATCAGAGGCTTTTTTTCTTTTAAATGCCTCTGATGATCCAAGTTGCATTGCCTGATTGGCAGAGGCTTTTTAAAAAAGCCTCTGCTGATCAGGCAACTCATTCTGGATCATCAGAGGCATTTAAAAGAAAAAAAGCCTCTGCTGACCAGGCAACTCAGCTTGGATCGTCAGAAGCATTTAAAAGAAAAACTGTATTGTAGTTTTATTTAAATTAAGAACTATGTTTCAATGTTAAATTGTTATATCTTTGGGATTAGAGATAGGATTTAAATTTGGTGAAGTAATAAGGAAATAAAGATTTAATGAGCATTATATGAAGTAATAAATGTGTGGAAGTTTTAGAAAGGGAAATAAGATTTTGAAATATAAGCATGTTTGATCTGTATTGTTAATAGGATTTAGGCTAAGAATTGTGAAATGTATTATGAGGTATTAATTGAATTGAGATTCAAAATGGATTAATAGAAGGGTAATTGTTTTGATTAAATAAATAAGAGTAAACTTCTTATAAAATGGTAATAGGGGAATAGGTTATTTAAGATTAAGTATTATTAATAGTGAGAATTTAGGGTAAGAATTGTGAAATCTACTATGAGGTATTAATTGAATTAAGATTTAAGGGGGATTAATAGAAGGGTAACTGTTTTGATTAAGTATATTTGAGTTAATTTATTTTAAGATGGTATTAGTTGAGATAGGTGATTTAAGATTAAGAAATAAGTGTCATGGCAAAATAGAATATATAAAATTTTGTTAAAGATGAGGGGAAAAAATTGTATAAATTGATGACCGGATCAGGGCTCTGTTCCTAAAAGATATAATTTGTACATTGGAAAAATAAAAAAACTTTTTGCAAAAAAAAAAGTACTTCCACAGCTTCATATCCACTGACATGTCAGAATAAGAAATAAGCATATCGCATATTTATTCAATGTGCTATGTAGAGCACATGATTTCATTTATTTATATATCGTCCCATAACCACTATGCATCTTCATCCCTCATAATCAAAGAACAAAACTTTAGTAATTGGGGTTGAATTCATTGAGCTGTTATTCAACAATTCATAATTAAAACCAATGTGGAGTGGTATGATATACGGTTTTAATATTAGTTATTTTTGGTTGTCCATTTAATCTCCAAGGTCAAAAATTCAACCACATATCCTTTAACATCCTAAACCTAGAACTTCAATAATAAATTTTCATTCCCAGAACAAATGTTGAATATTAAAACTTAGAAAATGCACAACAGGTTAATATCTGATTCTAATTAATTTAAGTCAGTAGATATATTCATGTGACCCATTAGATACAAGCAATTAAACTCTAGAAATGAAGCAAGTTACTGCATGCTGAATAATGAGGCTTATTAAGACAAATCTTAATAATTATGAATTTATTGGGGTTTTATTGCAAATGGTAGGATAATTATTTATAATCTCTCCTTCAATTACTTCTACAGTAGTTGGTGAAGTGAAATATTTTAATTCTTTTTATTTTTAGGAAGTTTTTAGGAACAGTGGCCTTCAATTGCTAATTTTAATTTTATTTCTTCTGTATTTTTACATAATACTTTTGAAATTTATTATTCTTCAGCAGAAAGTGTTCCTGGTGTTTTTTTGGTATTTACTTTCCCTATTTTCTTTTAGCTTGTTTCATCATTACAAAATTAATTCTGAGTCCATGACTTCATCGCCACTGATCTGTCTAGATGTAGATCTGACAAGTCTCAAATAAACTTTTCCCAAGGCACAAAGATATCTAAAGCAGGCCACGTAAGATTTCTGAAGCCCTGAGAAGATCAAGAATTTTAAAATCTTCTGATGGATTCTTTACAGAATGCCTGCCATGCTTAGATTTGGCTGGTGAAAAAATATTTGCCTTGAATCCTTATACTACTATCCTGCGCTCTCACTCATGTTTTAAATTCACATTAAAAAATCTTGACCAGACTGAGACACTCGGAGTGCATGATCGTTGGTCTGAACTGCAAGCAACTACATCCCGTCACAAGATCATTTTCATGCATCTCTGTGTGTGTGTGTGCAAATGTGTGCTTTCATGCACAATGCATGTGCAGATATATGCACATACACACCTACACTGGCATATACATGACAATGCACAGATATATAAGATTCAAGGACCCAGTTCGGTGACTTTGTGTTACTCTTAGTCCTATATTTAAATTAATTTCAATATATTGTACTGAGATAACTGAAATCAATTTATTGAATTTAAAAGGAAAAGAGGCAGAAGATGGGGCGGGGAGGGAAATCCAACTTCCTCAAAACTGCTGAAGTTAATCAAACACTGGCAGCAGGGCCAGCTTTTTCATAGAAGATGAGCTTCACTGAAATAATTGTGGGCCTCCCCTAGCATTTTAGCCACTTCATAAATATTTAATGCTTACTTTGGATATTTTAAAAGCATAAGGAATTTGTGATCTCTGCATAAGCTTTTCAGGAACAGGCATATTCCAATGTTTTGCAACTTTAATTTAGCCTTGCAGCTGTTTGCCTTTTTGTTCATTAACTTTTTTTTTGTTAGCCAGCCTTTTTCATTGAAATCAGGTTCCATATTCACTACTCAGTAACCAACAGCCACTGCATTTCTTCCTTTTTGTTGTGCAGTATGTTCCAAGTTAGATAATGTATGCTTTCAATAAATGGTAATTGCTCAGTCAAAAAATTATAACACAGAAGCCATTGGGTGAGCGCACACTCAGGTCCTCATTTAATGCACTGGCTAAGTTTAATGACATCAAATACTATATGTATATTAATGTGTGTTTCTATGTGTTTCTGTGTATCCCCACATGGTTGGATAGTGTAGTGGTTAGAAAAGCTTTCCCTAACCTTTCTGGCTTTGTGGACCAGCAAGGGGAGGAGGAGTTGTTCCATGAGAGCGGCAGGCAAACATGCATACACAAAGCTCCCTTTGTACAAGCATTGGGCATATATGCTGCCACTTGTGCAAGTGCAGCTGCATGTTCACCCACTGCTTCCACAGTCTGGGTCCGAATGGGCCAAGGCTCAGTAGCCGGCCGTGGGTTGGGAACCCCTTGTTTAGAGCACAGCCTTTGCGCACAGGAGAATGGGGTTCAAATTTTGGATATACCTAATTTACAGTAGGAGTCCTGCAAAGACACCCCCCTCCCCCGCAAAAGACCCCTCTCTATCAAAATATGACATGAATTTAGAAGACTCATGCTGGCTCAGACCGGATTGGCATCAGATGCTGAGGAAGCAAAAACTATCTGATGATAGGTGGGCCACTAGAACAAACGATATGTGAATGAGACAAAGAACCTGGAATTGGTGGAATATACTACAACAGTAGACCTAATGACATGGGATATATGAAACCTATGAAGGAACTATGTATGGACAAAAGATCTGCTTCCATACAATTGAGAAACATCTAGTTATCAAATGCTTCAACATAATGAAGAGGAAGCTATTCTCACAATTTACAACAGAACAACTTCACACCACATCCCATACTTAAGAAGATCCAGAAGAACAACTGAGGCTAGAACATCCATCCTCTCCATTACAGAATAGAACAGTTGATTTGGGGCATAAGATCATGGATAAACTAGCTACAATCAACCCTTGAGAATAATTACCAAGACTCAGCAGAGAAAAACCATCAGATTACAGACTAATAGAGTTGGAAAGGACCTTGTAAGTCATCTAGTACCTGCCCAAGCAGACCTACAACACATACTTCCCCTCCTCTGGAAAATAAAGTTAGAAGCTAGGATCAAGGGAAATCAGATAGAGATTGTTTGTTTGTTTGTTTGTTGGTTGGTTGGTTGGTTGGTTGGTTGGTTGGTTGGTTGGTTGGTTGGTTTGATTTATATGCCACCCTTCTCCGGGGACTCAGGGCGGCTTACAACATGTTAAGCAATAGCTTTCATACTTTTGTATATACCTTCTTAGTAGGGCTTTTGGTCCCCCCAAGCGGTGTTCTTTTTATACAAAGTCAGCTTATTGCCCCCACAATCCAGGTCCTCATTTTACCTATCTCGGAAGGATGGAAGGCTGAGTCAACAAGATTAATCAGTTGGTGCAGATTTTTGTTCTGCAACGGCACTTTCTCTGCTTAATCTTCCTCCCATGTCTGCTGCTGCTTCAGGCACTCTCTCAGCAGAAGCTCATCTCTGGATGCCATCAGAGATATATTCCTATATGACCTGGGTTTCTTCCAGGACTTTAACACTCATCAGATTCCAACCTCCCTCTTTCTGGCTCGTGCACAGTTTTTGAGTGTTGGACTTGGGAGGCAAACCTCTGTACATCATGAGGAATTTCTGGGTCTTCACATTGATGATTTCCATGTTCTTCTTTGGCCATTTTAACCTTCACACATTTCTCCAGACAGCTAGGTATTAGCCAATCAACCAGATACCATGGTAGTAGACAAGCACCAGAAGATAGTGATAGATGTAGTAGTGCTATAATCAGAAAGAATTATGAGAAGCTGAAGAAGTACCAGAGCCTGAAGAATGAACTGGAGATGATGTGGAAAATAAAGGCCAAATAGACCCTGTGGTATTAGGAGCATCTGGGTCTCCTAATCTGGGAAAGTGGCTCTACAGATCCCAGGAGCAGCAGCAGAGTTCTCTGTCCAGTGCAGTGCAGTGATAGGAACATTAGAATCCGCCAAAGAAGCTCAAACTACCAGGCCTCTGATAGAGGACCCGAGATTGAGAAAGACGCAGACCACATCTAAGGGTGAAAGAAGATGATTATTAAATTTTTTTGCTAAATATAACAACCAGAAAATATATTGAACAATGAATGTGTGATATTTATAGAAATGTATATCCATAAAATGTTAATAGAGAACTACATCAGGCCCTTAAGGTATAAAATCCAACCACGAAAACCATCTATAGCTGCACCTTCTCCATTGTTGTTTCAGTACAATAATATTTATATAATATGCTTAGATTAACATTTAATTAAATCTTATCTACATTTAATACCTTAGTATTAAATGTAGATAAGAGGAAAGAAAACAAAAGTGAATATTCCATCAATATTAGTACAATTTCAAATGCCAGTGTTACAAGCATCATAATTATTTGACTTTTTATTGTATATATTGTATGATTGATGCCTTCAGCCTTTATGTACTATTATTTAGAAAAAATAATAAAGGCAGGATTTAAAAAAAAAACACAGTTGGGGAAAATGGGCCATTAAACAGCTGTCGATCCCATTGGTACATATGTACGAAACTAAACACCAGATTGGAAATGCTTAATTTAAAATAATAACAACAATAATCATTATTATCATCAATATCATCTGAGTCTGGTGTTTTTGTCATCAGGCAAAGCTAGGCTCCCTGCAGGCAAAGCTAGGGAATGGAGAGTTCAGTATTTTTTCCAAACCTTGCACAAAGTTGAATTAAATTTTGTCAAAAGAACAAGTTTAGCCATTTATTTATTTATTTATTTATTTATTTATTTATTTATTTATTTATTTATTTATTTATTTATTATTGCGATTTATATGCCACCCTTCTCCCAAAGGACTCAGGGCGGCTTACAAGATAAAAAATCAACAATAAAAAGCAAAATACAAGTTAAAATTCAATTAAAATTCAATTAAAATTACTACAATGTGCAACACCCCCCCCCCCAACGGATCAGCCCATTTGATGAAAGAGCCACGTCTTCAGTTCACGGCAAAAGGAGAGGAGGTTGGGGGTTATCCTGAGCTTGGTGGACAAACCGTTCCAGAGGGTCGGCGTTCCCACAGAGAATGCTCTCCCCCTGGGGGCCGCCAGCCGACACTGTTTGGCTGACGGCACCCTGAGGAGGCCCGCTCTGTGAGAGTGTACAGGACGATGGGAGGATGGCAGGAGATGGTCCTGCAAGTACCCCAGGCCTAAGCCATGTAGGGCTTTATAGGTGAGCACCAACACCTTGAAATGAACCCGGCGGACTACCGGCAGCCAATGCAGCTTGCGCAGGAGAGGTATTACATGGGAATAATGATAAGCTCCCGTAACAGCCTGTGCCGCCACATTCTGGACTAGCTGGAGCCTCCAGGTGCATCCCAAGGGCAGCCCCATGTAGAGGGTGTTACAGTAATCCAACCGAGAAGTTACAAAGGCATGAGTGACCGTAGCGAGGGCATCTTGGTCTAGGAAAGGGTGCAACTGGCGCACCAGGCGTACCTTTGTGAAAGCCCCCCTCGTCACAGCTGTCAAATGATCATCTAAGGACAGCTGAGAATCCAGGAGGACACCCAGATTGCAAACCCTATCAGAGTAAGGGAGTAACGGAGTAAGAGCCTCCCCTCCTATCACTAATGATGAAACTTCTAGATCCCGAGATGCCGGCATCCACAGCCACTCAGTCTTGGATGGTTGAGTCTGAGTCTGTTCCTTCCCATCCAAGCCTGCACCACTTACAGGCAGCAGGACATCATGGAAAGGGCATCCCTAGGATGATCAGGGGTGGAGATATAAAGCTGAGTATCATCAGCATATTGATGATATCTCACACCAAAACCAAGGATGATCTCACCCAGCGGCTTCATATAGATGTTAAAGAGCAAGGGGGAGAGAACCAATCCCTGAGGCACTCCATATTTGAGGGGCCTCTGGGAGGATCTCTGACCCCCCACCCATACAAACTGCAAGCAACCCAAGAGGTAAGAGGAGAACCACCATAAAACAGTGCCTCCTATCCCAATCCTTTGAGTCGCTGCAGCAGGATACCATGGTCGATGGTATCAAAAGCTGCTGAGAGGTCAGGTAGGACCAGGATGGAGGAACAACCCCCATGCTGGGCCCACCAGAGATCATTCACTAAGGCAACCAATGCCATTTCCGTGCTGTGACCATGCCTGAAATCAGATTGGTAAGGGTCAAGGTAGTCTGCTTCCTCCAGGAATTGAGGGAATTGCTATGCCACCACGGACTCAACAACCTTCGCTAAGAAGTGAAGTTGTTAAGGAAGTCAGGATCCAGGTTAAGCATCTTAAGGAGGGGTCGAACAGCGGGGAAGACCCTTTCCTTAATGAAGCATTGACAATAGCCTGGATCCAGTCTCCAGTCACCTCTCTGGCTGCAGAAACAAGCCAGTAGGGACAAGGGTCCAATAAACACATGAAGGCACCAAGCCGACCCACTATCCTGTCCATTTCATCCATCGAAACAGGCTCAAACCCAACTCAGATGTTCCCATCAAGAAAAGCACCTGTCTCCTCGGTAGACTCTGCCCAGTCGGAGTCCAACCCAGTCCGGATCTGAGAGATTTTATCTTGCAGAAACTATGCAAAATCCTCAGCTCGGCCCTGCAAACTCTTCGTTTGCAGAAACTCACTGGCTTCCACAGGTAATGAAGAAGGAGGCTAAGATTGAGCAGTAAATCCATATTATGTGTGTCTACACTCTTTTTATATTCTGGGACTGGTTTGTTTGTTTGTTTGTTTATTTGCCCCTTGACAAGACGAGTATGCCCAGATTGGAGTGTAAAATTTTAAAAAAGAAACAATCTGATTGAATCTTGACATGGATGGTAATCTAACATCTCTAGATTAATTGATATAATGAGGAGGATTAGTAAAACTATTTTAATTGGATGAGGACAGTGTTAGAGCTGATTTTGTCATGCTGACTCTGAACAATTGCTTTGAATTCTCCAGCAAGCCACATGCCTGCAGTTCAATTGGAAAAGTCTGCACAACTTTATTTGCATTCACAATGTGCTTCGTAATAGTTCATGGAGAATTCACACTGTGAGCTTGTGCGAACAACAGAGTAAGTTCTAGGTTTCTGTGGAAAATGCTTATATGCAGTGATTATGAAGACAATTGTTCTCTGCTAGTCAGGCTAATTTAGGATATCAAGAATCTCCTAAAAATAATCAATTCTACTTCCTGCTTCATTTGTTTGTTTGTATGGAGAATGCATGCAGTAAGAAGTTGATGATGGATTGACATTGCCTGCAGGGATAAAGAATAAAATTGAACTTGATAGCTTTACATTGCTTTTGAATTTTTTATTGCAGATCTTCATGAGCCTCTGTATGTGATCTGATCTAAATGTGGTTCCTTAAGAGCTACTTTCCACACTGGTGAGCTTGCACAAATGTGAATCAATGCAAATGCTTGGAATGACAATTTTAACTTCTTATATAATCAATAGATTCACCAAGAGTCACTTATCACATCCTCAATTATAAAAGAATTCAGCCCAGTTATATCCTACTAGATATAGTTAAAATCCTATTCCCCCAAGAACTGTGTCTGGTAAATCAGTCCAATATTTTGGCATTTTGGCCTTATGTAAAGATTGGAAAAAGTTGCCTATTTTTTCCTAGCATTTTTACTTTGCTTTTCATCTAAAATTTGTCAGAGCAAATTGGTTTTCACAATGGGGCAGGAAGTACAATTAGGCAATTAATTTCTGCCTTTTGGAAAAGGAATGATACAAATCTATAGTTATCTAAAGAGGAATTTTGGAAGAACATTAAGTACAGGATCTGTTATTTATCATGAATCATGGATGCAGTCCTCAGTCCAACCACATGGCCTTCCTATGTCATTTTCTATGATACTCTTGTGTTCTTCAAACTTTGACCAGCAATTAACTTCTCGACAGAAAATTTCATTCCACAAGTAGGAAAATGTTTCAAAATGTTTAGTTAACCAACAACTGAACTTAACGAAAGGATCATGTCTGCAATTTTTGAGACACCACATTGTTTTATATTGATGGACTCATTTAGGATCAGACTGTATATTTTGAGAGCATTCCCAAAGTGATTCCCATGTGTCACAAACCCTCATTTCTTAGCAAGCAAGTAGGTGATTCCCAGTTCTTCTCCAGTGAATTTTCATCATTTTCTTGAACAAGTGGGCACCATATGAAAGAATTCCCCCTTAATTGGAAAGAATATAAATGTATGTCTTTAAGCATTCTTAAAGTTGGTTCTGAGGCTGCTGCTTTGCTCTATAGCATGCTGATTTCCCATTTATTTTTATTTTTACTTAAAAGAATCTTTAGAAGAATTAAGTAAGTTGAAAAATGAAGGTTTGTTTGTGCCAAGGGAGATGTCTGCAAGCATATCATTTCCCATGGGCACCAAGTTCATTTCTCTTGCTAAAATTAATTAAGATTCCTATAGGAGCCCTTCAGTTTGGAACTGTCCCCAGGAGCAGCTTACATCATATCAATAAAGGAGAAACAATCTGATGTTCCATGAACTAGAAAGCAAACACTCAACACCAGACTGCATTTGGAATGAAACTTGTTTTAATTGATGGACTGTAACTGTTATTACTTTCACTGATAATATTATATTTTTGTTGCATTTTCTTTTTTGTATTCCACTTGGGGGTTCTTTTAAGAGGAAGAGCGATATTAAAATAAAGTGGCATAAATTAATCATTAATAATACCGTAAGTGAAGTAGCTATTAAAAAGTAGCCACTTCCAGCTTCAACAGAACTATGTGTCATCCAAGATTTAAAAACCTCACCAAGTTAAAGAGACTTCATCTAAGACATTAATTTTTTTTTTAATTATTTCAAGGCCAGGCAAGGAGCTGAAGACAATGACAAATGAATAAAATGCTAAACACATGAAAACAACAGTAAAATGACATGACTGATGCCATAATTGATATCAGAACGCTATTATTATTTCTATATTGTATATAAATCCCTTTGGGCTTTTTTCCTGAATCAAAAGACTAGATAGACATAAAAATAGCTTGCAAAACTAGCAGCTTGATGCAGATGGCTAAACTTTGGGTACAGATCATATAGCATTCCAGCTACCTTTGAATATCTGTGGCAATGTTTTCCTTCTCAGTTTTGCCATAGTAACTAATTTATACAACTAGAGGGTCTTATTAAGGAAACGAGGTAACTATAATTTGTTTCAAGAGCAACAAAAGAACCAGGACAAGGAAACATCAATTTGTTTGGAGGTTTCGGGGGGGGGGGGATCAAAAGGATCAGGATTGCTCATGTGATTGAGGTCCAAGTCCCTTTTTTTATAGGCATGCATTGCACTATTAAAAGAAATGGGCATTACTGCCATGTTGATGTTTATAACACACACAAACGTTAATTTTAAATTTTAATTTAATTTAATTTAATTTTAAAATGTTAAGGGATTAGGCTATAGAGACTGAGACACATAAGTTTTGCTGCCACCCTAGGCACAAAGCCTGAGTGACCTTGGGCTAGTCACTCTCTCTCAGCTCTAGGGAGGAACACTTGTAAAGAACCTTGCCAAGAAAACCCCAGGGAATTGTCCAGGCAATCTCTGACAATCAGATGAGATTGAACAGAAGGAAAATAGACATACAGATATACCCCACAGGCATCCCCTACCTTTATCATATTATTGGTCTTGCTTGACTGGATTCCCACTAAAACCCCTATAATTTTGCAAAAGGGAACTTGTTTGCAACTTTCCTTTTTGTTGCATGCATAAGTAAACCTAGAGAAATTTATTCTAGCTTTCCTTGATTATAATCAAGCTGGAAGATGAAAAGCCAAGGTTGCTTTGGCCATAAAAAAGAATCTCAACATATATATTAAGGCAATGTGGTTAATTCATTAACATGCAAACCATTTAAGTTCTCTATGACTGCTTCTTAAGAATGGTGGTAACTGAGCAAAATGGTTTTTTAAAAAAATATTTTCTTTTTAAAAAAGGATTATGATTGACATTGTGGCTACATCTCATCTTGTGATAGAAACAGTCCTTACGCTGTCCATTCTGACGATAAGTCACAGGCCCTGCACATTTCTTGATTGTTTAGGATTTACTGTGTTTTCCAAAAGCTTCTTCTCTTATTAACTTGAGAGATAAGACTCAAGCTGAACACCTGATAAATACATGAATACTTTCTTGTGTATTTCTTGGCAAAACTACAAAAAATTAATAAACATGGAGTCTGGTAGCACTTTCAAGACTAAACAAATTTATTAGAGCATAGGATTTTGAGAGCAGCTTACATCCTAATGAACTTAATCTTGAATATACTACCAGACTCCACTTTGTTCATAAACTAACTTGGCTCTATCCCATCTCTAATTAGGACTATCTTTCCCACTATCTCCTTCTCAGATACTTCTTTGAAATATTTTACAGCTTCAAAATATCATGGTGACCCTAGTATCAGCATGTTTATCCCTGCATAGCTATTCAAAATCAGCCAACGTTGCATAGATGTTTAAACAAAGAGGGAGGAGGAGGAGGAGAAAAACCACAAACAACGCATGCTTTATTTCAGGCATTTTCTTTTGGTATGGCAGCATGAAGCCATGGCAGATGATAGACGAAGTGAAAAAGAAACTGATTCTAGACAGATAGTGTCAAAAGTCTGAAGCAAACTGGCAGTGGCTGTAGGCAAGGCCTGGGGGATGACAGGGAGAAACATAATGAATCACATCCTCTGTCAATCTTTGGGTCCACTTGATGTGTTGTCTGAATGTGATCTGAGTTTGTTTCTTTCCCCTTTTCTTTTGCTTCACATAAAGTGACCTAGCATATTCAAATGCTTTTACAATATTCTATGCCCTTGACTTGAACTACCATTAAACATTATTACCTTAATTTGCATGTTAGCAGGCATGGAAGAAACATTCAAGTGGATCCAGATTGGAAATCATGTAGCCATGTAGTTACCTAAGTGGAACACTTAAATTTAGAGAAGATCTCTGAAACCCAGATACTGACAGCAGACATTAGGGGACAGCTGTTGACTAACAATTACAGGTCCTGTTTACAAATTTACAAGAAACATCTGGCTGACCACTGGTGGAGACACATTAATTAGGGAATATCTTGACTCGGTGGAGTTTTTACCAGATCTGAGTGTCATCCTTGCCTTCATTTCTTTTTTGTTGGATGTCCTCTAATTTGTAATGAAAAGAATTTTCACTTTTTAGATGTTCAGTACTGCCCGCACTTAAGAAGAATTTATTTTGAAGTACGTTTAAGTATTCTAAAGTTCAATGCTATGAATGTGTTTCATTATGAAACAGATCATAAAGAAGTTCACCCTCTTGAACACAAAAATGTTGACTCAACGCTTTGATACAATCGGTGGTACAATTTTTTGGGAGGGGGTGGAAGGGGAGGGAGAACAGGTACCAAATTTATGGCATGCTAAAAATAAATGTTCTTCAGAGCATCAAAAGCCTCTTCATGCATTGAAACAGCATCTCTGAAGGACAGAAATAAAAAGAGTTGAGTTCACTGGAATATGATTCCTTCTTTTTTAGAGTTCAAGTATAAGAAGTTCTCCCTTCCCAATGTCTCTATAAAAATTACACTGACATAGGCACACAAGCATTTTACATATCAAGTGACTATCTTTATATCTTGTGGTGTGCAAAATCCCCAGGAAGACAAAAATCTGACACTAATAACCTCGTATTAGATGTGCCTGCACATATGACATGTTTCTGTCAACATCTATCTGAGGCAAAACAGTTTTTGGAAGCCCTACAGGAATTCAGAAAGTTGGTTTTGTTTTCTCTTTTTCTAGCCAATTCAATAATCTTCTATGAGTTTCTTTAAATTATCCATAAATGAAAAAGACATGCCATTTTGTAGCTGTAGAAGTTTTGCTTGCATAATATAATCTTTAATACAATTATTGAAGGAAAAGTCTTGCCATGTTGGTGGATGATAGACAATAAACTACACTAGGTTGGCTGTAACTTCCAAACAGAATTCCCTGAAGGACATTTCTGTAAAACAAAGCATTGAAATTTAAAGAGAAGCTTTGCACAAAGTCTCTTGACTTGTCTGCCTGACTGAGATTTATTGGGATTAATCCTCCTATGCTAGCAAATTTCAGATCAGTTCAAACAATAAGCAAAAGACAAACAATAGTTATTTGATCTTCCAAAATCCATGACAAATCCAATGAGGAAATCATGATGATCAAGGGCCAAATCCAAGAGTAAGCATATGACTCTTTATTAAGATTAAAGGGGTGATGAAATGTTAGAGCTGGGCATGGGCCCTCTTCAATGTACCCCTGACTATATTTCATGTACCGTCCAAAGGCAAACAGTTGAGACTTTTGGCAGGATAATTTCTGCTAGTCTTCCAGATATGGAGGGCAGGGGTGGGGCGGGGCAGGAAACAGTGAGAAACAGAGAGTCAAAGAGAAGTAACAAAAAGAGGCAGTGAATAAGAAGATGGCAGAAAACAAATATATTTATTTGGTTTTGTCCAACCTATTACTTCTCTGGTATATCTTTTTTCAGATTTCTACGCCACCTTATTTTAATGTACAACTCAAGCTGACAAACATACACAATACTCTTTCCTCCTCTTATTCTCCCCACAATAACAACCTTGTGGGGTGATCTGGGCTGAAAGAA
This sequence comes from Coluber constrictor foxii, assembly GCA_038048745.1. NCBI lineage: Eukaryota > Metazoa > Chordata > Lepidosauria > Squamata > Colubridae > Coluber > Coluber constrictor. Next base: position 146,496,311 of record CM075961.1, read on the forward strand.
AAGTGACTGGCGTGAAGTCATCCAGATAGCTTTCATGCTTGAGTCAGGACCTCTCATAGCAACGGGTGACCAACCTTTTGGACCTCAGGGACCACTAAACTTATAATTTTAAATCCTACAAATCACTAATATGATCTGTGTAATAACCGGCTGGGTGGGCGTGGCTAGGTGATCATGTGACTGGGTGGGCATGGCCAATTCGATGTCACTCACATTGTAGGGTGCCTCTCCTGCCTCTCCTCGCCCCTCGCCTCCCCTCCTGGGCTCCTTAGAGCCCCAACAGAAAGCAGACATTGGAGTTAAGCAGCCACCATGAGAAAGAGTTGGCAAAACAGCTCAGTTCAAATTGGATCTGACTGAGAAGGAGGCTCAGCAGAAGCACTTCACTGAAGACTACGAGTATAGGCTTTCCAAGCAGAGGGAAGACCTGCGAGAGTGTAAAGCCAGGTATCGGTGCCCAGAGGCTCAGCAAACTGAGATGGTCAGTCAGTTCCAGGTCATGAGGCAGTTCCACTGGAACAAAGCCCTCCCGCTCTTTGCCACCAGCAGCACTTCCCTCCAGCCTTCGCCCAAAGCACTACACCAGTAAGCTGAAGCAGACCCCAAGTCGGAATTTCTTCCCCCCTCCAATCCACACAAGAAGATCCCAAAGGGGAAGACTCTGCAGTAACACAAATGTTCATTGCATGTAACCAGCTCAGGGGCCATAGTTTGAGGACCTCTGATTTAGTGCAATATAAAAAATGCAAATAAATGTTCTGCGGACCGCCAAAATTTTCTTGCGGACCACCAGTGATCCATGGACCACTAGTTGGTGACCGCTGCCCCACAGAGATCCTTACCCACCCACTACATTTGGGTCCCTTCATATCCTATTTCATGTTTAGAAGACATAGGGTGAAGATAATGTACTGCTGAATTAGACTATACAAACTTCCTGTCCAGCATTTACTTCTCAGCTCCTTTTCACAAATAGCTGTTCAGACAGGCCTTGGAAAAAGCACAAACAGGACCTGTGGCCTGATGCTGGAGATAACACATCATCTCATCAGACAGCCTGGTATTTCACAAGCTATGGACTGAAGAAATATATTCAATAATTAACCAGGTTAATGCAGTGAATGCAGCCAATGAATTTGCTTGTATTGATCCATGACTAAATTCTAAATTCACATGATGAATACATTTTTAAAAAACCTCAGTCAAGGTAAAAATAACATTTAGCACAGTGGTTCTCAACCTGTGGGTCACAACCCCTTTGGTGATTGAACAACTCTTTCATAGGGGTCGCCTAAGACCATTGGAAAACACATATTTTCAATGGTTTTAGGAATAATTTTATGGTTGGGGGGTCACCACAACATGAGGAACTGTATTAAAGGGTTGCAGCATTAGGAAAGTTGAGAACCACTGATTTAGCATATTGTACCTATACAGGTGCTAGATATAGAAGTGATCTTCTCAAGCTGGTTGTGTCAATACATTTGTTGGTAACAAAAGTAACTAGTGAGAAGACATGAGAAGGGGCAAGGCTGACCCTCTTGTTTTCCTTTTCTCACTATTACCTATAAAGGAAAAGTGAGCAAAAAATTGCTCACATGGGAGGGCTTGGCAGTCCTCCACTCTAGTAGTAGCTTTGGATGGATGGCCACAATTTAAACTTAAGAAATTTCCTACATAAAGGATTTTACAAATTGTGGGAGCTTCATCACTGGAAGCTTTCAAGAAGAGACTGGATGGCCTTCTTGAAAGCAGAGACTGGATGGCCATCTGTCAGAAATGGTGTAGAGTCTGGGCAGGAACCTCTTCCAACTCTGTTAAACCTGTTATATTTATCAATGTTTGGGTTGAAATCTTACTCCTCCAACACTATCATTAAATACAGAAAGGGCTCTGGTGGCTTTTTCATACTATGTTTGCTTGGGCCTCATGAGAAGATTAAAATCCAATTATTGTCCCTAAAGCTCCACCATTCCTCACATGCTCAGAGGCACCCTTTTCCTGTCGTTTTACACCAGTTGCTGCTGGAAAATGGGTGCTGGCAAATATTTTGGTTTCACTCCGTTCTTCTCTTTCATGGCACCCGATTACTCCCACTGTCTTCCCCGCACCACCCTCCCTCCACCACCACCACCCCCATTCCGTTTCCGTCCCTCCAGGCGCTGGTGTAGACAGGAGAAGAGCGAGCGAGAGACCGCGGGGGAGAGAAATGGAGGCGGGCTGCCAAGGGATGCTCGTAGGGCTGGGACAAGGTGCTCCCCTCCCCTTGGCTTCGTCAGACCTAGAAGGAGGCGAATCTCTTGCCACCAAGCCGGACTGGCGGTGGTCGCCCCTCGCGAGTTGAAGCAGCTGGGGAGGCGGCGCGGCGCGGCCAAAGAGGAGGAGGCGACCCTGGGCGGGCCATCGCCGCCCCTCCTTTACCCACCACCGCCACTGCCGCCGACCTGACTGGGTTGCCATCACTGCAGAGGGGGGCTGCCATCGCCGTCGCTTCTTCATCTTCCGTTCCTCGCTCTTTCTGTAGCTTTCGGGTCGCGTCTCCGTCCAGCTGCCCCGGCAGCTGCAGGCGGGAGAGCGCACGATGCGGGCGGTCCTTGCCCTGCTTGCTCTGATCGGTAGCCTGCTCCTCTTCCTGTGTTTGGCGCGGCTCCCGGCCGGGGGCGCCGGGGGCGCAAGGTAGGCGGAGGAGACCCGGAGCTTCCACGGGGGAGGCGTGGCTTAGGAAGGGGGAACAGAGTTCGGGGGGCAAATGGCAAATGGGGGTGCCTCTATCCCGGACCTGGTGTACATAGGTCACGGTACAAGCAGGATTAGCCGCTGGGTAAGCGCGTGCTGTGGCTCTTGCTGACCGCTCCTGTCGCTGGGCACTCTAGGACAACTTTGGTCTCTCTTACTTCTTTGCTTCCTTGCTTGCCAGTGGCTGGGACATGGAGGGCAGAGCTGCGACGGACTACACCCCCAGAGTGATGAGGTACCTCCGATCCCCCACCAATGTCCGCCTGGTCGCTCCGGTGACCCCCGACAGGTAAAGATGGTGAGGGGCTTGCTGTGTTGGGAATACATCTCTGTGTTATCTTGAACCAGAAGGAATCACTGCTAACATCAGTCTGCTCTGAGGCTGCAGAGCATCTCAAAAGGTCTCAGCGGTTTGTCACTTTGGGTTGGGGAGTAATGTAAGGAATTATTGCACAGGAAGCTAAGATGCCCCCCTCACCCTTCTTCTAGATGGCTGATCCAATTATTTCCTAAAGTTTAGTTGTCTATTAGTGCAATAATCTTTCATAACACTAATAGCTGGGCAAATGTATCTGATGCTCTACTTACAGCACTTTTAAAACTTTGTATAAGTATGTAAGACTATATACTGAACATATATTTCAGATTTCTTGAAGTAAACCCCAGAGTTCAGTAAATGCTATCTTTACACAATAGCAGAAAACACACTAATTTGTAACACTGGAAAAATGGTATGCCAAAATGGACTTGTCTTTGTTCCACATTTAAGCAAATAGAATAATAATATTTCTGAAGTAGTTTGGAAAATTATTTACTTGGCAACCATTTCTGTTTCTTTCTAAGTTTCTTGAATTTTATCTTTTACTTTGTCTCTAGTCCTTTCTTTGATGTGCTACTAGATGTGTGTGTGTGTGTGTGTGTGTGCAAGTGCGTAGTAACATATTTCCTGTGATTATTAATACCATCATCATTTAAAGGGATCTGGGATGAAAATTTTTCAAAAGAAAAGAAATTCATGTTTAAGCTCTTTGGCATCATATTTACTAGTGCTCATCTATCATTTGTTACATTAGCTTCCTATAAACCTCAAATTCACACAGTGAAGTAGTGAAATATATCATTACGAGTGCTTCTTCACACAATAAGCATGCAGCAAAAAACCTAAGTTGCTGATTGAATAAAGTTTGCTATTACCCTGCTTTAAAAAATTAGCACTGTTGTGCTCAGCCAAAGCAGTGGCCCAATGTTTACAGAGACAGACAGAATGGGAAGTAGAGAGCAAGCTTCCCATTTATTTTCTGTTCTCTGTAAAAATAAAAGGATACCTCAGGAAAAAGCCCCTGTTATTTACTTTCAGAAAATCTCTTCTAGTTGACAGGTTGGTTGGTGCCTGTGGAAAGCAATAAGTGCCAATGCCCTTCTTCTTATGTTTACCAAGTTTTTTTTATTCCACCTACATTTTAGAAATAGATTATTGTATGAAGCAGGTAAGTATGGGGTAAGGACTAGGAATGAGAAAACCTCAGTTCAATTCCATCCCCTTAACAATGGATGGTCACCTGGTGGCTCTTGGTCTCTTTCAGCTGAACTCACTTCGCAGGCTTATTGTGATAAGAGAAAAAGGAGGACAGAACATTATGCAGCCTTGAGCTCTTTCATGAAAAGGGGTATCGATCAAATCAGCCAATCAATATCATAATGCAAACCATTGGTCCTTACCATTTATTTATTGGAGTGCTTTGGATTGTTAAAAGATCCCTTTTCATCTCCCAGAAAGGCAGCACATCCTGAGAAGTTCATTTACCTCTTGAAAAATTCATCTTTTTGTTCAGGATACTAGATCTGGGTTACATACCTGTAGGGAGGTACAAGAAGATGCATAAAACTTAACTCTTTGCTGTTTCCATGTTTGAGTTTGCAGCTTGGATTTGACAGCTCGATGGCCCTTCCCATTTTAAATAGGCAGATTTCCATGGTAACCCTTTGGGAATGCAGCAGCCCACATCTGCTCCCAATGTTCCAAATATGTCCCTGGCTGAAAAAAGTTGTTCCATTGTTGTGTGATGTACCTATATGAAATCAGTTGTCACATAGGAAACATTTACCGCTTGCTATACTGCAATGCTTTACAAATATAAATATAAAAATGTAATACAAATATCTACCATAGCTACCAATCTGAGCCGATAAAAACTGAGATGCTCCAAGGAGTCAGCAAAGAAATACAGAAAACTGTATAACATCTTACTGTTATCTAGCAATCGTCTGGATTTTTGTAGTCCAGATTTGGTAGCCCTAGATTTAACACACACACATACACGATCACTTAGGGAGTGCATTCTTGTTCATACAGGCATTTTTCTGGTAGATTTATAAATGTTAAACCACTGCTGTGGATGGTTCAATAGAAATTCTTTTGTTTAAGATAATGTGCTCTTTCTTTAATTCCAGGGAATTGCAAGATAAGGTCTAGAGAGGAAAAAAATAGGATTAGGTTAACGACATTTAAGTTGCAAAAATCCTAACAGCCTCTAGATGCCAGCAAAGATGTACAGATGTAGATACATACATTGCAGTGCAGATGTGGTAGCTCTAAGTAACGTAGAACACTTGGGTGGCAGGAGGAAATTTCATCTAGATTAGGCACAGGTAACTATTTTTGGCTAACTGCAGAGGATTGCAAGGTGCATCTCCAGTGAGCGACCAACATCATAAAGAAAGGAGAGTATTTTGAGTTTGGAGGAAGGTTGAGATAGATAATAAATTTAGAGCACTATCATACAAAGCAAAAAACAACCAAAAGAAACAAATATACCAACCCAACATAGCGTCCTGCCATCAATAATTGGTTTAGCTTAATTTGGATTTCTCAATTGTTGGTAGTGAGTTCTGAAGTTGGACTCAGGCTGCAAAATGGGGAGCTATGAGGCTGTGTGTGTGTCTGTGTGTCTGTGTGTGTTCCATAGACACACATCCCAATTGACCTAGCAAACAACTGCATCCAACTCAGGAGATGTCTGACAAGAAATTATAGAGCTATAACTAGAATAACTAGATTTTTTTGTAAGGAGTTATGATATGGACTCAAATTTGGTCATGTTTAGAGAAAATATACTGAAAATATTAAAATGAGACAAGTTATTTATTTGCTAACTTAAATCAATTTAAGCTATTGATTTCAATGTGCTTACTCTAAGTACAGCAATAGTTAGAGTAGGTCTTTCCATTATGATTCTGAGAAATTACAAGGACAAATGGAAGCTTCAAACACTACTCACATCAAATAATATTTATATTATTTCAAGTTTCCATTCATGAAGAATTGCAGAGATAAAAAGGGAAAAAGCCTTTAAAAAAGTAGAAAGGAAGTACTGAATTCTCGTATTGTAATAAATCACAATGTGTTTAATTTTTCTTCAGTTGCTTAGTGAATGAAATGGTTAACTTAAGACACTGAATTAAGCCCACACAAAATAATTTACATTCTGGTTTAGGACAATAAGATAAAAACAAGTATATTTCACTTTGCTAAAACTATACTTATATGAGAAAACAGGTTTTTATCCGTGCCTCTGTGCTTGCCTGTTACTCTTTCGTTCTGCCAAAGTATTTTATGGTCCAGAGCACTGATATTTTTATAATCTGTCTGACTGTCTCTCTGTTTCATTTTGGAATGCAGTGATTAGGGTTCACACTATGGCTGAAGAGTGCTAATTACTTTATAAATTTGACTACCACCTCTTAACTGTTGTTTTGTTGTAGAAAAGACAGGACTAGGCCAAGCTCTTCAATGCAGGAAAGGTTTTATTACGCGCAGGTTCAAACAGCAATAACACAGCAAATTGTTTGAACCCTGAAGGGTTTAGAAAAGCATACTTTTATACCTTATATTACGTGTACATAGTCGGGGTGATACATTTGGACATATATGGTATAAGGAGGAACTGAAAGACACCTAATCCAGACGTTTGGTAAGATAAGAGATAAGAAGGGCATCACATGAGTATACTGTATGGCTTCGCCTGCACTATCATGTGTTATGTATAACATTTAGGGTGGAATGCAGAAGTGAACAACAGGATGCTTCTGTCTGGGTCAGTCTGCACTTTTACAGATGAAATACCTTCTGTCATTTCAGCAACTCCTTCCAGGCAGGGGAGGAACTTTATAGCCTTGACCAAAGTTTTGGGCCCTTAATATTAAGACCTTTGATCTAACCAGAGTTTTAATCCCCTTCAGTTTTCTTATCGTTTTCCTTGGCTTTTAACTCTGTAGTCACAATATTATGAAACAGAATAGTAGAATATCAGAATTGTAAGGGAGATTGGAGCCTCTATTATTCAGGACAAATGGCTGTCCAATCTCTTCTTTAAAACCTCCAGTAATGGAGCATTCACAATTCCAGAAGGCAAACTGTTCTACTGATTAATTGTTCTCACTGTCAGGAAATTTCCTCTTAATTGTGGATTGGATTTCTCTTTAATAATCTTCTATCTGTCACTTCTTGTCCTGTCCTTGGAGAGGCAAAATACTTTTCTCAAGGAACAACCTTCTTTATCAACTTTTGCCAAGTCAAGGGCTGCCTTTTAGACCACATCAACAGCCAAACATTCCTTACTGTGATTATTCCAACATTATTTTTCAATGCCAGTTTCTTTAATGTGCATGTTGTAGGAGCCTACTCTTATCCAAGTGAGAGTTAGTGTTAGCTGAAGGTAGGTGGGAAGGAAGCTTTTTTCAGGGATTACATCAATATATTGGGCTATATTCAACTAAAATTCATGGCTAATTATTGTAAAAGGTTGGGTGCAATTCAGCTGGCCTTCTTATTTCTTAAAAGGACTTAGAGATATTCTAACTTCCAAGAGCTTTGTGAATTTCCTTGTTTCTTGGTAGCTGTCCTACAGAATTCAATATTGACATGCAAATCCTGGGAGGAAGTGGAAAGATTTCACTTTGACAAATTTTGAGCAAAACACTACAAGCTGCTTCATAGGATAATGTGCGTCATTTCCTTGCTTTGGACTGCAAAATTAAATGGACACATGCCTTTGCTTCTCCTGCTTTGCTTCCTTTCCTTATGCCCTCCTGTGGCCAGCAACAGACTCCATGGAGGTTAGAAAAGCCATAAAGATTTCTGTGGAGCAGTAGGAGCTGCAGAAAAGTCACCTGTAAGCATCCCAGCCATTGGATGGAAGCTTCTGTTATACAGAGAGCATTTCTGAAAGAGTTGAAAAGATGGACCGACTATGTGGGCTGCATTTCATCTTCCCCTCAAAGAACATAACATCCCTGGGGTATAGAACTTTTGTCAGGCTGTATTTAAATTGCCTGCCAGAGGCCCAGTGCTTGCAGCCATTGTAATGGTTTCTCCCTACTGCATTGCAACCTTCTTGCTGAGGCAACATATGTCATAAGGAGTTGTTTTTCAGCTTGGCAATTTTAAGTTTCATGAGCTTCAACTCTCAGAGTTCCCAAGCCAGCATATGTGAGCTTATTTGGTGATATTGTTGCTGTGTAGAATAACTAAATTGCCATTTATTCACCTTTTTAATAGGAACAGAATGAATGAATAAATGGAGAGATTGGGAGAAGCAGGAAGACAGTGGGATGGACGGAGAGAGGGAGAGAAGGCAAGACAGAATGAAACTGAGAATATTTGGAAAAAGAAAAAAAAAATTAGAATAAAAACTTGAACCCAAGGTCACAATGCCAAATGCAATTAGCAGGAAACTCAAAATACAGGATAAAAGAATCAGCTGACGTAAAGATTAGAGCAAAGCAGAGTGATTAAGTATTTGCTTTAACTATAAATAATCATTGATTTTGGGTAAATTAATTTGCCCTAATAACTGCTCCAATTATTAGGACAAATTAATGGCTAGGATGGTGGTAGCTGAAGTTGCTTTGCTTTACTAAAGTTTTCTGTTTTTCGCTATTCCTCCAAATACTTAACTTGAATTATCTGTTTTTTTTTTATTGAAAAAGTTTTACAATAAAAAATTTTTCCCCCTTTTTTCACCCATTGAAATTATCTGTTTTTAATGGTAGCATCAAGCTTTTGCAATTCTAGTACAACTTCACTCCAGGGTAGCTATAAGAAGGAAGCATTGATTTATAAGCAATTACATTCTGACACATTAATTCTGAATGCTTTATGCTGGGCATTTTGTACTATTTTATACAGCTAACTTAGATTAGGGTTCACTGTTTTACTTTATATGATCACCTTCCATAGAACTGTTCTAGGAACAATTGCCCAGCGTAAACTGCCCAGCATAAAGCATTCAGAATTAATGTATGAGAATGCATTTGCTTATAAATCAATGTTTTCTTCTTATACCTACCCTGGAGTGAAGTTGTAGAATTGCAAAAATTTGATACCGCCATTAAAAACAGATAAGATTCTGTGATTTGTTTTTTAAATAGAATTTTGAGAACACTCAAGAAAAACATTTTATATTTATTGTAAAATATGTCAATACAATTTTGAATTGTATTTCTATTGAAGTGGGAAGTGGGATTGAAATGTATTTCTATTGAAGTTGAAGTGGGAATTCTTTTTCTTTTAATGTGTTTCTGATTTACATTAGCATCTACACAATGCGCTATACAATTCAATCCAAAATCAAGTTTAAAAAAATAAATTCTGCATTTGGTGGCAAGTCAAAGTCATTCATCTTCAGACTGAAATAAACCTCATTGAAATTTCTTGTTACTTCCATTTATTTATTTATTATTTATTTATTTATTTTAGTTATATGCCGCACTTCTCTGGAGACTCAGGGCGGCTTACAATGCGTTAAGCAACAGCCTTCATACTTTTGTATATTCCTGCTTAATAGGGCTTTTGGCCTCCCCCGCAAGCGGTGTTCATAATTTGACCTGTTACTTATCTTTTCAGCAATTCATTGTGCTGTTGCAAAGAGTGTTTGCTCTTCTTTCAAATGGATTTTCCTTTTTATATAAACAGAACAATTCTTAATACAGCCAGAGTGCAGAAATCTGAGCAAGCCTCAAAATGCAAGGATATATGGAGTAACAATTGGTCATCATCGATCAAGAAGAAAAGGTAAAGTGTCTGCATTCGGTTATAAATGTACTTGACTGGCAAGCAGCAATGGCAATTTTACAATCCTGAAGAGTAAGTATATAGTATAACAATTTTAGGTGTGAGAAATCCATTGGCATCTCCTTATAGGAACTTGGCCAAGATCTTTTAGTAGTCGAATTGGCCAACATCTGATTTAACCTAAATATGGTTACACTAAGAAATTATTATAGCATCATATCTTATTGTCATGGCACTTGACAGTAAGGTATCTCCAGAGGTTCATATGACCCCCAACTTCATTGCCCAGAAAATTAGTTTTAATTGTCTGGTTCTTTCCCCAGGCCCTGGGGTAAGAAATTGGTTTTGATGCCTTTTTATTATTAGACAGGCTTTTTTGTTTGTTTGTTTGCTTGCTTGCTTGCTTTTCTCATTTTTATCTAGCCTTGCTTATAATTGGGTGTTTTGTATTAGTTGTTTTGTTGTATCTGTCTTGAGTTGGTTGACTTGGGTAGCTCTTTAAATTTGATGTCATGCAGTATATAAAATAACCTGAATTTTGATCTGGGATATGCATTTTCCTATTCAGAGATAGGTCCACCGATGAATTATATATTTTGATACAAAGATGGAGATTAGAGATAATATGCTTTGTACAAAAATACTGCTTATTGTCCAAAGAAGGAATGAGTCCTGATTGGTATGGAAACTATCCTAATGACATTTCATGGAAAGCATGAGGGCCTAGATTTTTGCTTATGTTGGGACTATCAAATCATATGCCTTAAATTGCCCACAATGCCACTAACTGAGATCATTCTGATGCATTGTGGGCACTAACACAATGGCCCGATGCTATTGTAAGGAAAGCTTATCTATATAGTAGAAAAGATGATAGTTATACTAGATATTATATCCAAGATACTTATTAACTAAAAACTGGATTAGGATTAACCAATCCAGGAGTTTAAATCTACCAGCCAGTTGAAAAAGTCTGGTTGCTACAGATTATCTCTTCATCTAACTGTGATATCTAACTGTGATATTTTGAGACAATCTTGCTCCATGTGATAGCCTCCAAATATGTTGCTTTTCTGTATCCAGAAGATCAAGATTTGGATGTGCTGCTTGAAATTCTGGGAGCTGAAGTTCAATATATTCCCAAATTACAGATGGCTACTCTGAAGTCTGAACACATAGCTGGTAGTTTACTAGCTCTCTGCCTTAACAGTCTATATATATATATATTTCTAATACTGTGGGACTTTTACTTATAGTTGAAGAAAAAGGATAATTGAACTTCATCTGTTTATTTAGTTTCAGAAGCTCTATTTATGCTGTAATTTCATAAAAAAAGTACTCACTTATGTTAATGCAATGATGCATGACATCAAACAAGCTATCAGGTAATAGCCTTTTTTCCCCCTTGCTATGGTTGAGTTTTCTTCCGTACATACTGATTTTTATATTACTGGTTTAAACAAGCTGAAATTTCCTTGGCCTTATTTTTTATATTTTATAAAATATTTTATTTTATGTCTGTCTATCTGTCAATTAGTCTGTCTGTCTGTCTGTTTGTCTGTCTGTATCCATCCATCCATCCATCCATCTATCTATCATCTATCTAATTCTCATCCTTTTTTCCATAAACAACTCAAGGCATACATACCAATATCCCTTTCCTCTACTGTTTTCTCCAGAGCAACTCCTTCTCCTTATGAAATGAGTTGGGCTGAAAGAAGGATGACTGATTCAGTTGGCTTTCATGCCAAATGTGAGTCTCAGTCTCCAGTTTTCTAGGTCGGCATCTTAACTACTACACTGAACTGACGTTTGTATGATGCCTTTTATTGCTTTTGTTAGATGGCAAAAAAATCAAAAGAAACATGCTTCCATTTAAGCTTTTTTGGTATTTTGATTAACAAATACTGTTTCAATATCAACATTGCTTTGGTAAAGAATCTCCATGTCAAGACATTCATACATAATATTTCAATGAATTTTTCGTGACAAATAACCCAACACAGTTGATTATCACAGCCACCCAGCTATATAGTAGTGGAGACTGAACCTCCAGGGCAGAAGAATTCAGAACAACTGATTCAGCAGGGTCAGGCTTTGAGGCACACAAGTCAGGTTGAGTCAATAGCAGCCTGTCAAGCTATTGGTTGCCATAACCCTTGGCAGCCATTACAGAAGTTTTTAAATAGCTGTAAAATGGAATGCTTTTGGAGCCTATTTACACAGAAAAGCAGACAAATCTTTAGCTATTTCTTATTCAAAGATTAAGAGCTTGCATTAATTTACATCTTTTGGTTTTATGCATGCTGATAATTCTAATGCAGCTTCAGAAATCTTTGACCTATATCAAGATTTCTTACAGTTATAGATCTTTTATGAATTAACAATAAAACTTTCAAAGCAACACAGTAATTAACAGTATTTGCTTCACTGAACATTAGAATCTGATATCTTCTTTCTCATGTGCTGCTCTCTAAAGTCAAGCAGTGATGACCAACTTAGAATTTCCTTCAGAAGATATTACTAGGTTGAAAGCAAGATGTGTATAGATGGGAAAACTTCAGTTTAATATAATTTTGAGACCTCATATCAAAGAGGACATAGAGAAAATGTGACAGAGTGTCAAAGAACTAAAATAAGACAAGGTTTATTAGTTTATTAGTAAATTTCTAATTGGAAACATCACAGTGAAAGACTTGTTGCTCATTCTTCAGAAACCATAGTATCCTTCAAAATTATTTCCAAAAATTGCTTTAATACCATATATATTGTGGAAACCAGTCCATGTAGAGTATAGGATTTATCGTATGTCACTGATACCAGTTGATTTAATATTTTGCTGGAGATTGTTTACATGATACTTAGCCAGATTGGTATTTGCATGATCTTTAAACAAATTGGACCTTTCCAGAAGTTTTGGGGTATAGCTATTTAGGTCTCTTGGAACTGACTATTCTCAGATGGTAGTGGCATACAAAAGACATACTCAAGTATTAAGAATATAGACAAGAGGCTTTTTATAAGTAACTTCTGTGCTTTTTGCCATAATGTACCATAGTCCAGAAATTTTTCTTGATCACCTATAACCTCATCAGAAGAAGTAGAAATCTATTTTATCACTTAGTTATCCATTTTAACACTTCAAAATTAAATCACTTATATTCCATATCTTTTGTAATATCTATAGAAGGGAATTCCATCTCTGCATAATCATAAAGAATTAAGAGTTTTTGAACATTACCATAATATTTTTCTGGATGCATCTACAGGTGTGTACTTTAGGGATAATACTAATTCTTATCTTTGCTTTATCAATGAAATAGTGGAATAGAATCATTAAAGAAAGGATGGAAAAGGAGGGACAGAATGAAATATGAATGGAAAAAATTAAAATAATTGTTATTTATTTTCAATAATTAAATAGAATTGTTAAATTGTCCCACACTGAATTGTCCTGCTGCAAGTTGGCCGTGGTGAATTTTCCTACGGCAAGTTGGCTATGGTGAGTTGGCTGCAGTGAATTGGCTATGGTAAGTTGTCCCATTCCCCATCTCAGCATGGCAGTGTCTTTATATACTTCAATTTTGAATCAACATGTAAATGCAATACTTTTCTCTATCCCAAAAAGTAGAATCTACTCATTCCTTTCCCTACTTTTCCCTCTGTCTTAATGGATCCTTTATCTTGGCTTTCTCAAGCTATGGACTAAATGATAGTTGGCTTTTGGCCAGGGGTGAAATCCAGCAGGTTCTGACAGGTTCTGGAGAACTGGTAGCAGAAATATTGAGTACTTCAGTGAACTGGCAAATACCACCTCTAGCTGTCCCCAGAGTGGTGTGGGAATGGGGATTTTGCAATACACCTCCCCTGGAGTGGAGTGGGAATGGAGATTTTGCAATATCCTTTACCTGCCACACCAAGCCACTCCCATCAAGCCACACCCACAGAACTGGTAGTAAAAGAAACTGAATTTTACCATTGCTTTTGGCTAATTAGGCTTCCTGCCTTGGAAATAAATCTACCTCACTATATACTATGTAAGTATAGTATATACTATATAAGTTTGAAGCAAAGAACATGTAGTGTCTTATCCACCATTCTTTCAAGTAATTTTGATAAATAATTATGTATTAACAAGTTATTGATTATATTAATAATCAATTGATTTATTATTATTTTTATTATAATTATTGATTTATTAATAAGATATTGAGCGAACGGTCAGCAGTTCAGCGGTTCGAATCCCTAGTGTTGTGTAACGGGGTGAGCTCCCGTTACTTGTCCCAGCTTCTGCCAACCTAGCAGTTCGAAAGCACATAAAAAATGCAAGTAGAAAAATAGGGACCACCTTTGGTGGGAAGGTAATAGCGTTCTGTGCACCTTTTGTTTTTAGTCATGCCAGCCACATGACCAAGGAGACGTCTTTGGACAGCGTTGGCTCTTCGGCTTTGAAACAGAGATGAGCACCACCCCCTAGAGTCGGGAAGGACTAGCACATATGTGCGAGGGGAACTATATCTTATTGATTAGACAGAGTTCAATTAGATTGAATTAGGTTTCAGTTCAAGAAGCTGGAGGAATTAGAAGGCAACTGAGACTGTATCCTGACACTGAAGCTTATGTGACACTTCCAGAAACACCTAAGGAATTTTCCCCAATGCTAGAGCCAAAGAAGGGATTGCCAGTCCAGCTGGCATTTGGAAATGGAATGGGGAGCAGTATCATCTTGTTATATCTTAGGCCAGTCTATAAAATAACTGTTCCTCTACTTGCTATGAATGAAAGCACCGCCCAGAATAGGGGTGTCAAACTTGCATCGTCGTGTTGCCATCAAATGACATATCACAACTTTTTCCCCCTTTGTTAAAATGGTGTGGGCTTTTCCAGAACGTGATGCATCTGGCCTGCAGGCCGTGAGTTTGACACCCCTGGTCCAGAGCATATGCTTATTTCATAGGTCTAGCTATTTAGATTCTGAATTTCAAGCTTCAGAGCATCTTTCTTTTCTTTATATTCTGAGCTAAAGTGTTTCTTTAAGACTACCCAACTCTTTTCAAGACTTCATACCTCTGAGGCTGTTCGTAAACTTTTTGCATCTACCATGATTTCTAGAGAATAGGTAGAAATATCAGGTTCCTACTTAATGATAATAATCTGTTCAGATTGTGAGATTTTCTGGAATTGAATGTTGCAGCTGCCATTTTCTATTATATTGCCAGTTAATGACTTTTCTTCCGGAGCCAGAGAGTTCTCATTTTCTTATCCTCAGCCAGTGAATGTCTTTAGGCAACAACTTCCCATTGTAAACTGGCAGGAATTTCTCTAGATGAAATCATTGCCCCAAGTCACTTTTCCCCCTTCTCTAATATCAGTTTTATAGTCTATCCCTTAATTTATAGAAAATTCTCCCTTAAGCTTCAAGCTACTAAGTAAAATTATTTTTCTGTCATAAAATGATAACCAGCATAACTAAAGGAATGGCTGAATAGATACTCTTATTCACCCTTTCTTCTCTGCTCTGCTGAATGATATTCTGACCAGTGGTGGGTTTCAAAACTTTTTACTACCGGTTCTGTGGGTGTGGCTTGGTGGATGTGGCGTGGCTTGGTGGGTGTGGCATGGCTTGGTGAGCGTGGCATGAGTGTGGCATGGCTTAGTGAGTGTGGCATGGCTTGGTGAGCAGAAGGATACTGTAAAATCTCCATATCCTCCCCAATCCAAGGGAAAGTTGGTGCAAAATCCCCATTTCCTCCTGATCAGCTGGGACTTGGGAGGCAGAGAATAGATGGAGACAGGGCCAGTCAGAATTTTTACTACTGGTTCTCCAAACTACTCAAAATTTCCACTGCTGGTTCTCCAGAACTGGTCAGAACCTGCTGAAATCCACCTCTGAGTCTGACCCTAAGATTTCCTAAAACAGAAAGCTTAATAAAATTAACAATATCAGATAATTGGTTTCTACAGAAGCATTTATTGAATGCTCCAGTGTTCACTGCACTGTAATGTTTGTTTCAAGAGCATTTAAAATAAAGTATTTAATAATTTCTGTATTTCTGGAGTATACAAGCATGAATAATGAACTATACATTGGAAAGATTTTGGGGGGATCTTCTTTTTGCAAATTTGCTTTATCAGCTTATCACTGTAATCAGACTGAACATAATAAAATATTATGATCATAATGGAAAAAATGCATTATGTGATTTGTGCCAAATATCTTGAAATATGTCAGGACTTCTTCCTTCCAAAACCCCCTTCTACCCTCATTCAGACATATCTCATTTCTCACAGTTAGAACTGTTATGCTATTCTAGCTGAGTATCCTGTCTCCCACTTACATTCATACCTGTAATGTCTTTTACTGTTACTACAGGGCAAAATGGCACTCAGACTGAGAAGGAAAAAAAGGCCTCTCCTACGCTAGAAACAGAAAACCTGTTTGGTATAGTAGTTAAGGCACCAGCAGACCAAGAGTCCTAATCCCAGTTTAGACACAAAACCGACTTAAAACAAAGTTTGACATACTACATCACACTAAAAGTGGTGAAGAATCATTGCCTGGGACAATTTTTTAACCTACGCAAATTTACTGGAGATGGGGAGAATACTAACAGAGTATTCAGAATAACAGAGAATACTAATAGCATTCAGAGTTCTGTGATGATGCTTTTGACCTCTTTGCACACACATGCATTAGAAGTCCAACTATGGAAAACATGAAGAAAATGTTTTCACTCTGTATAAAACAAAAGACAGAGGGGAGAAAGTTTGAATAGCATCTGTCAGGTGCAAAGAATCAGGATTATTTTTATTTTTATTTTTTATTTGTCAAGAATGTATTAGGATATCCATATAAGCATGCTTATATAAATATAAGCATGAATTGAATACATAAAATAGATACAAATAGAACCATTAGGACAGGGATGGTAGGCACACTGGTGCAGTTATGCACGCCCCTTACAGATCTCTTAGGAATGGGGTGAGGTCAACTGTAGACAGTTAAAATTTGGAGTGGTTTTGGGATGAAACCACAGAGTCAGGTAGTACATTCCAGACATTGACCACTCTGTTGCTGAAGTCGTATTTTCTGCAATCGAGTTTGGAGTGGTTCACTTTAAGTTTGTATCTGTTGTGTGCATGTGTATTGTTGTGGTTGAAGCTGAAGTAGTCATTGACAGGTAGGACATTGTAGCAGATGATTTTATGAGCTATGCTTAGGTCATACTGAAGGTGGCGTAGTTCTAAGTTTTCTAAGCCTAGAATTTCAAGTCTGGTAGCATAAGGTATTTTATTGCAAGCAGAGGAGTGGAGGACTCTTCTTGTGAAATATTTCTGGACATGTTCAATTGTATTAATGTCCGATATGTAGTGCGGGTTCCAGACAGATGAGCTGTCTTTTTTTTTGTAAGCATAGAAGATTTATTGAAGCCTATACACAAGAATCTGGTCGAAACTGAAGTTCAGTACTAAATTGGCACCAGATGAGGGTCAACAGAATTCAGGAGAGGTTGGACTTGGAGTACTTGTGGGAACTCAATGACTCTAAACCAGTGGTCACCAATTGGTGGTCCACGAGAAAACTCTGGTGGTCCACAGAGAAATTGTTGCATTTCTCTCGAAGAGTCCCAGCCAAGGTTTCCTGTGCCACTCATGCTTCAACGCTTTGACTGGGGTACTTCAGGCAGTTAGCTTGGCCTCCTGTTAGCAGAGAGAAGCTTGACTGGGGTACTTCAGGCAGTTAGCTTGGCCTCCTGTTAGCAGAGAGAAGCAGCCAGAGTCAACCCTGGCTTTGCTGTCCATTGCAGACGCTAGATCAGCCCCCCTGCAAACTCTCATCTCCCAAGGAGCGCTCGCTGAAGTGGCACGGGAAACTTTTGCCGGGCTCCTTGAGAGACAAGAGTTTGCAGGGGGCTGATCTAGCATCTGCAATGGACTGCAAAGCCAGGGTTGACTCCGGCTGCTTCTCTTTACTGTAGTGCTTCCTGAATGTGGTTTACCACTCCAAGCCCCAAGAACTCCAGGCCCCAAGCACCCCCTCATCAGTCCCCCACAGCAGCTCCCTCCAGCCAGCAGGTCGAGCCCAGTGCCAGCTCTCATATGCCATGCCAAGCCCTTCATCTATTTCAAGCCATCCCCCATCAGGGGGACCCCACAAAGCCTTTGCCACCTCTTCCATCCTTCTGCCCCCACCCAGCCTTTTGAATGAGGTGGGAATACTGGATCTTCAGAGGTTGGGTGTCTATGGCCAGGAAGAAAAGAAGCTCCAGGAGGAGGATGAATCCTGGTAGTAGGGTATCTTTGCCCGACTTTTCTGCACAAAGGCTTGTCTCCTGCCTAGCTCTTTCCCTGCAATCTTTCTGGGGGAAAAAAGACCCTTTCCTCTTTTTGTACCCAGCTGGCGCTTTCCAAAGCTGGCTTTTCCAGTGTTAGCTATCCAAATCCCTTTGATTGTGATTTTTTAAAATTATTATTATTTACATTGGCCGTCCCTTTCCAAACATCTCTGGTTTTCTCATTGATTTACCCCTCCCCCCCAATCATTTCTTTCCCAAGTCCTCCATTTGCTTTAAATCTGCTTTTTTTTGCCTGTGCAATTTAAAAACAAAGATTTAGAAACACTGGGCTTTAAAGACTTCTCTTTGTATTGGATTGGTGGATAAATCCCAAGCATGAATATGCCCATACATTTAAAATGGGAATGAGTAGAATTTTTTAAAAGAAATTTAGCATGAAGCGGAGAACTGAGATTTGTTAGCTTTGCTTTCTTTGCTGGATTGTCTTGATTATGTTATACAAAAAATAATAATGGTACACCGGTTAAGATTCTAGGTTGATGCTGTTTAAATTTAAAATAAGACAGTTATGAACAGTGTACTGTAATGTAGGAAGAAATAGTAAAATGGAAAAAAGCTGTAGTACTTCCTGGATGCGGTTTACCACTCTGAGTCCCAAGCAGCAGGCGACAAGGGCTGCCTTTGGTGCCACCAGCTGGCGCAAATATACCACGGCAAAAGCAGAATGCTGATGCCATGCAAATGCAAGTAGCACTTCACTCCCGCACCTTCCAGCCATCACGATTGCCACTTCAGCCTCTTGGGCTTCCCCCCACCAGCGGTGGGTTCCTCCCAGTTCGGCCCAGTTCCGCTGAGCTGGTAGCGGTGACGATATGACATCATTGAACCAGTTCTCTCCCTCCACCCTCGCCCCCCCACGTTATTCTTACCTTTTATTTGGCACCACCCCCAATCTATTGCTGCTTCTTGAGTCACAGCTGATTGGCTGCAAGGAAAAAAACTGTTTAAACTCTTGCCGCGGGGCTTCAAAGGGCCACTCTACAGCTGATCATGGTAAAAGGCAGTTTGGTGGTAGACCGGTGCCTCCAAAAACAAATGAGTAGACCGGTGCCTGCTAAAACAAATGGGTAGACCAATGCCTGCGAAAATAAATGGGTAGACCAGTGCCTGCAAAACTACATGAGTAGACCAGTGCCTGCAGAAATAAATGGGCTCTGCAAGCAATTAAAATAAATGGGCTCTGCAAGCAAGCTCTGCAAGCAATTAAAAGCCTGGTAGACCAGAACCTCTGCTAAATCCTAAAGAATTGTCACATGACCATCAAGCCACACCCACAAAATAAGCCACACCCACAGAACCAGTAGTAAAAAAAATTTAGAACCCACCCTGCCCCCCACCTCTGTAACAGCATCATTATCTCATTCCACTCAGCAAAGACCTGCTTTTTGCATGCTGCACATCTGCAAAGCTGCACATTGCACGTGCCAACCCCTATGGTGGAGATTTCCAGCCCCACCAAGGCTCCGTCCCATATTCCAGAGCAGTAGTAGTCACAGGACTGAGTAGTCACAGGACTGGCCCTTTGGTCATCCTAGAGCAGCTCCTCCATCCGGGTGCACTGGCCTGCAGGGGAGCTACCTGCAGGTCCAAAAGGTTGGAAACCCTGCTCTAAACTGATGATACACTAAATTCTGCCTCCCAACTCTGCCTGCTTTTCTTCTATAGTATTGTGCTTAAGAATAAGGCTTTAAAAAATTAGAAGAAAATTTGTCAATACATTTGATAAATCTGACACTCACTCTATATATCCCCCCTCCTTTTTTTCCACGAGTATCTCACATTATATAAATTTCCTTTAAATAAGCATTTCCCTAATCTGTATTTTCTCTTTTAAACTCACCAGACTGCTTGTCATATCCATTTATTCATTATATGTTGTTGGGGGTAGTTTTCTTAGTGTTTGTCCTGCGTAGTTTATTATTTATTTATTTATTACATGTATTTATATGCTGCCCTTCTCCTGAAGGATTCAGGGTGGCAAACATAAGTTAAGAAACATGTACAATAAAATCGCCCTTTAAATCAAATAACTAATAAATAATGATAATAAATAATAATGATAAATAATAAAACCCAGAATCAGAGTCAGCCTATTTGCTTGAAGAGCCAAATCTTCAGGTCCCGATGGAAGGAGCAGAGATCAGGAGCTGTCCGGAGCTCAGTAGCTAATTCATTCTAGAAGTTGGGAGCACCCACAGAGAACGCCCTACTCCTGGGCACCGCTAGATGACATTGGCTCGCCGTCGGAACCCTGAGGAGAGGGGCCCTATGTGAGCGAACAGGACTCTAGTTGTAGAGTAGACCTAATTCTTATATGAGAGGATGGCATGAAGATCTTCAAATGGTTGAACTGACAACCATTTTAAGAATTGGCACTCATGTCAGCCATTTTGTTCAACCATCGAAAGCATGTTTCCAAACTTTGAAACATATCCCACAGACTTAAGAGAAAGATGAAAGCCTGTTGTGTGCCAGGTAGTATAAGCCCCCCTTTAATTGTAGTCCCATTTCTGTTGGTCCTTGATTAAAGTATAAAGAAATGAAGTTACATACTTTGCCATGACATTTTTTTAATCAGTTTTTTTAAATTTTTGTATAGTTTATATATATCATTATGTGAATGGTGTGATATCTGAGTATCATACAATTCAATACAAATGAACATATTCATAATTATTATATTCCATTTTCCTTATTTCATATTATTAATACATTGCTTTACCACCCTTCCATTCTAAACTTTCTTTAACATTTCTCCCTTCACATTATTATATTCAAAGACATGATAATCTGTTTTATTATTCATATTCCCATTATTTAACTCTTCCTCTCTATATATATTAAAGTTTCTTTCTTCCTTCCATTATTTAATATCTCAATAGTGGCTTCTAATATCAATCACAATCATTTAAAGCATTCAACATATTCCTATTCTTTTTTCTAATTTTCTAATTCAAACTCTATTTTGTTGTTGTATATAATTCTATTATTATTATGCCTAGCTATATCTTCTCATTTCCAATTAATAGTAAATTCTCATTTATAATTTTTCCATAGTTACATATCCATTTATAATAAAAATGTTTATCCTAGTATTTATTATATTACATACCAATTGGTATGTAATGGCTTCAGTGAGACAACTTGTGTGCCATTTTAGGTGAACCATTACTGGCTGCAGAATAACTGGATTTTCATACTCCAACATGGCTGTGAAGACAGAAAGAAAAAAGCTGATCGGAAACATTATTGCTACTTGTTGTTTTGGCTTTTCACTGCTTAGACGTAGCAGTATTTTAATCTATGCTACAAAATTTGTTTGGGAATAGGAGTTATGATTGGGGCTTCAGAGGTTCTACTCCTTCTCTTAATATTGCAGAGTAGCATTACCCATTTTCAATTCTTCCAACATTTGAATTGTTCTAGAAATGATTCGAGCCTTATCCTGCTTAGAGTTCTCATTGATAGAATATAGAGATTCTTGCATGAATGGGTATATGAAAAAAGTTAAATCATATAATGACTTATACTAGATAGGATTAGGTTTTTCTTATCTCCCAAATTTATAGGAACTCTATTGAGAAGTGACTCGAATCACTTCTAGTACAATTACAACTTTATGGGATTGACTAATTGGACCCAGTGCAAGCCATTGCTGTCAGTAAGTTATACTAGGCCCATTTTTGAATCTATAGTAGAATCTGAGTAGGAAAATAGAAGTTTATTTCAGAGACAGAGAATCTGTGGTACCTAGATTTTTAGCGAAACAAATATCAGCTGTTCCAGAGAGTATGGCATTAAAATGCTAACAATTGAAGTTTAAAAATATTGTACTGTATTGTACTGTAAATTCCTCTTAGTTGGAATACATTATATGGGACTTAATAATACTAATACTTAATAATACTAATAACATAGATTTCAGCCTAGTCACTCTAAAGAAAACTAATTTTGAACCCTAACCCACTAAATTTGTTTTTTTTTTTTACATCTGAACAAACTCTATGCAAGATGCTTTTTTATAGGAAAAATAAATTATTCTGTCGCAATCTTTATAACCTTTAGATGGCTCATTGCATATGAATGTGATGTTCTGTGAAAATGTGTCTCAGCAGATAAATGTTCATTTTTTGAAAAAGTATTCAGAACACTAGCTTTGGACACAAAAGCTTGTGGAAAAATGCCAAGAAATAAATCAATGAAAATTCAAGGCAATGTGCCATTCTATGTTGCCTTCACAGAGATTGTCTTTCTCATTAATGTTTTAAGGACCTGATTCAACAACAAGAAAATATCTTTGGCACAAAAATAGGAAAAGATCCCTGTCTCAGAATCCATTTCAGGCAGGATTTCCACATCTTTCTTTAGAAGGGATTTGAATCTTCTCTGGTGCAGTGAAATGTATGTCCCATTCAGGATTGATTGGAAAAGCTTTCATATAACCATGAAGTCCATGGGTGCCTGACAGAAGACAGAAATCATTCAATTCAAAGGGAATAATCATATTAAGACATGCAGTTAACTCAGTGTTAATTCCATTTATATTAAATCCAAGCTCAAAAAGATTTCTTGCTTCTGAAATAGAGGTTGATCATTCTTAAATTAAGAATTGTGGTGTAAAATAGAATACATGCCCCTTATTCTGGATGTGAAACAGGAAGCATAATTTTAAATTGCCATGAATAAATAAATTATTATTTCCTTGGCTTCCCTTTGTACAGCAAGTATAGCAAGAGAAAAACATGGACAATCTATAAATAGCAGTTGAGAATAGTGAAAGAGCTGCCTTCAATTGTTTTGGTTTTTTTTTTTAGAAATTTAGTATTTTTATTTGGATAGCATTTTTGTAAAGGGCTTGGACTTTAGGTAAGTAGCATCTAATACTTTGTATGTATATGTATATAAATAAAGGGTCAAACTCTTAAACCATATAACTGGCATCACAAAGTACCTCACAACATGCCCTGAATAATTACTGGCTGAATTTTTTAGAAGTTCTTATTATGTCCTACTAGACATAATAAGTGCATTATTTCCCTAATTCCTTTGTCTAAGATATTCTTTCTCCTATGTTATGCTGGAACATTTCAATTTGCAAAATTTACATCAATTAAAAATATTAGCATACATTCCTTCATTCTAGCAAAATTTTAGTATGTTTTAGAACGGGTATATTCAAACTTGGGCCATGTTTGTTTGTTTGTTTATAAATTTTATAGGCCACCTGTCTTACCCATAGGGTAACCCTGGGTGGTTTACAATTACATCTTAGTTAAAACATAAAATGTTAAAATCTAATCTTAAAACCAAAGACACACATGGGATGGATGGGGGTGGAACAGAGAAGAGGTGGGATTTGTTGATCAACCACCTCCATTCTGTTGTTCCCCACTGAGTCCCCAAACTGACTGGCAAAGTCATGTCTTTAGGCCCTTACAAAAAGATAGGAGGGTTGGTACCAACCTCACATTGGGGTGGGGGGGGGCAAAATGTTATAGAGGGCAGGAGCACACAGCCTCCTCTGGACCCCACCAGCTGGAATAATCGAGCTAATGGGATCTGCAGCATATCTTCCCTGATGGCATGAATGGTACAGGCCGATCACAGTGGGGTGAAACAGTTTTATACATTAACTATATTATATACAATTCATTTAATACAGCCTAGGCAAGCCTAAGTGTTGGATACACCTGTTTTATATCCTACAGTAGGTACCCTTTTAGTTCTAATTTTAATTTTGTTCTATGCTGTCCAGAGTCTGTAGCTTATGAGATGGGCAGTTATATAAATGTAAATAAATAAAATACAGGTCACAAAGAAAATAAAACTTTGCAATTGGTTACTTTTTCTCTTACCATGGAGACCAGGTTTGTTTTTCTTAGCAAGCTTGTCTTTTCAACGCTATATATCTATTTCATCAGATGTTGAGAAAGAAATGTTAATATAACCATCTGCTTCATTGCTGTGTTGAACTCTTTTTCTTTTAGATATTCTGAAGATTATTATTTGCAAATAGTTGGTAATCTACAGAACTGTACCTGGAATAGAAGGCCACAAGAATATGCCAAATTCAGGTAAGGGGATTTGGAAATGAGCCCCACTGAATCTGTGGAACTAGTTAGTGTGACAGATAAGCTTAATTTATTGTTTGTTAATTCTACAAAATCATCTGCAGAAGAATTTTAAATGAAAATCTGATATACTAAAATAATAAGATTGTTTTTTTAACTCTCTAACTTGAAATGTATTATTGTTTGCATTTTATTTTTACTACTTTGGGAATACAGTGCTATATTAAGGCAATTTTCAGTGAAATGAAAACTAGAGAAATGATCTGTAATATTACTTTTTCTTTCTATTTTTGTGGATGAATTGCAGAATTAACCAGAATTAGCTTAGTGGACGCATTTTAGCAATATAGATAATGCTTCCTTCTATGAGATATATTACATAGAATGTTCTTACATGGGCAACGCATGTCCTTATACTACATTTATGTGAACATGTATTTATATTAGATACTAATTTTGCCCAAATACTTTTCTTTATGGATTTTGCCCCTCTGCTTTTTATGGAGTGGAGACAGGCAGATATTTTTTAGCTGCAGACGACACTCTGTTGTTAGGGGCAGGAGGTTGCAGTGACACAGCAATGTGGTTGAAATGTTCAGCAACAGAATTTCTTGCTTTTTTGTGTTTGTTTTGTTTTTAAAATAAAAAGTTGTCTAGTTGAGGGTTAATACACTTATTTTGCTTTTTGTTAAAATGTTTTTTTCACCAAAATATACCATTTAAATGCCTTTGAACAAGGAACAGAAAGATCATGGAGAATAAAGCTACCAGTGGCTCAGTTTGTATGATATGTTTACCCATGCGTAATAGAAACATTGCTTAGTCAATAAACTCTTGTTCTGGGTTTCCACAATACACTGAATCATTAATTAGATGGGGTAATTTGAACAAATGCAATTTGTATTCATTGCATCATGCAAAGATCAGCCAACAATGAGTAATCATATTTGTGATATGCTCCTTCTAGATTTAAAAAAAAGCTCTTATCAACTGCTAGGGAATTAAGAAGGGATTGGCAACTACATCCTGTTTCTGAATTAGTCCTGCGGAAGGGAGGATTTTGAACTGGAAAGACTTTTGCTCTAGTTTTAGAATGACTGTCTTAGATGATAGGGCCCTGATATGTTTTGTTCAACATACAAAACTTAAGAACTTGAAAGTCAAACTAATTTCAGTGTGCATGTGCTCTGCGCACTGGTTCTTCCTGCTCAAATATTGCAAAAGTATCTTAGAATGGATGAGTATTTGTTCATCTTTTCAGTCTTTTGAAAAGACTCCTGTTAATAGCTGTCTTCATTGTTACATTCTCTGGATGAGTTTGGAAAACAATTTAGGTAATTTTTAGGTAATATGGCTTTTGGCCAGATAGGCTAGGAATTTTGAGAGATGGAGCCATAGACATCTCTTAAGTTTTCAGGTTGGACTGGATCCAAGCCTACTGATGCCTGAAGCTGTAGGGAATATTACATTGTATTTTATGTTGTGGACAATGAACAACAGAAGCTAATATTTTAAAGAGGTGGTGTATAAAATGTGAAAAAGAGTATGCATACAATGAGACCAGTTTGGCATAGTGGTTAAGGTAGCGGACTAGAAATTGGGAGACCTTGAGTTCTAGTCCCATCTTGCCAAGACTTAAAGTCATTGCCACGTCCCTCTTACTTTATAACTCATTTCTTTATAACTCATATATAACACAAAGAAAATTTTCTTTGTACAGGTTAGCAAGTAACTAATTTTAAAAATAATGTCCAGATCAGAACTGAAAATAACAATTTAAAAAGCAGATTTTAAAAAAATATTCTGTGCAGTACTTCCTGTAATTCAAACATGATATAAAGATTCCAAACCCAAGCCTTTTATTTTCCGTCACTGACCGGAGAATTGAAATATAAAATAAATGTATATTTTCATTTCTGCATGTGTAATCAACTGAATTGTCAATGATTCTATGAGAAAGTATCTTACAACAAGTATCTGCTTCCATGAAGTTGCCTTTTGTCAGTGCTTTTCCTTGTATAATTTTCAGAAAATACACATTAACATTTTACTAGGATTTTGCTTTGAAAAAACAGAGAATAACAAGCATTCTAATCTTTTTATAAAAATGAGAAAACAGCCTTTTCCTGTTAAAAAAATTACTACAGTCCTGGTATTTTTTAGTGGAAATACATATTGTGTGCTCATATGTGTGTTTCTCGCAAATCAGTGGTATAATCCTCCGCAGTTTGCCACTGGTTTTCTGCCTGCGCGCACACACAGTGTGTGCCTGCGCACGTGCACTGCACACCAAACACGTGCTGTGCACGGAAAAAGGAGGCTTACGAATGTAAGTAGAACAGCGAGGGGGAGGAACAGATGTGCCGCGCCATTTAGATTTGCTAGAAAGCAGGATTTCCTGCTTTCTAGCAAATATAAATCATGCGGCACAGCTGATTGTTGGAAATACCAGCTCAGATGAACCGGTAGCTTTTTTTTACTATCTGGTTTGATTGAACTGGTATCTTTTATTACTGCTGGTTCGCGCGAACCGGTACAAACCAGTAGCATTCAATCCTGGACCAAATGTATTATGAAAACTAACCAAGCAATCTTCTGGGGAGTTTGGATTCAGAATCCAGAAATCTCTCTCAGAGTGTTGAAGAAACAGAGTCTATGCTTTTAAGAAAGGTGTACTAAATATTTAATGGCAGATAAGATAGGTTGATCCCAGCAGGTAAACTGGGATTGACTGAGAACTTTCTGATTTCCATTTATCTTAGTTGCATGCTCTTGTCCATGTTCTTCTCATGCAGTGGTAACCTATCTTCATTGGACAACAGTCAAACAAAATAATTGACATGCATAGGGGCTGCCTTGAGATACATAGACCATAGTTTCCCTCCCTCTCCTCAAAATCAGATAAACATGGCATATGATGGCAGAGATGTACAGAAACAGTGTTGGGTACCATCAGGACTAAAATATTTTTTGAGCATCCTGTTTATACATGCACGCATGCATGCAGACACACATATACACAGTGGCCTATGATTTGGCACCACATATAACTTTCAAGAAAAAACCAGTATTTAATTAATGAGCAATATGTAATAGTTAGTGTGCAGAGTGCTTAACATCACCCAAGATAGGTCATTTTAAATAGGAAGTTTGAAGCAGAAAGAATATCTGTCACCATCTGCGGTCACAAATCAATTCTCAGTTGAAACACACAGCCTGGTAATTAACCTACATTTTTGTTTGTGGTGTTGGCCTAAATACAAATGCTGTAATTCTAGGCTAAAGCTGCAATGGAAATAAAAGGGGGAAATTATCATGGCAGAAAGATATGTTAATAGGTGTATGGAACAACAGTTGCTATGAAAAACTTGATTTAGGAGCAGGTGATTTGAAATGTGCTTCACAATTCCAGAAACATTTGAATGTACCTTATTTAAGGGATTCTGTATTGCCCTTCAAAAGAAAATGTTTTTCTAGAACACTTTATGAGCCTGTATCTGTTCATATTATGAGCCCAAATCAGAAAGTACAGATTCCTAACAACTATCAGACCAAACGTAGTCACTAGACCAAACTGGTGTTCGAATGTATCCATTAATAATTAATCTGATTTAAATATTTGTTAAATAGGAGAAAATTGAAATAATGGAAATAAGATTTATTAAAAGGCTCCAATGAAAAATAAATAGGTTTTGATATTGTATTGATTGAAGGACTGAAAGAATGAAAACATGCCAAAATCTACTTTTAATCTGCATGAAACCTTTTAAGCTACGTGACTTTGGGCCAGTCATTCTCTATCAGCCCAAACTACCTTATAGGATGGTTGCTTATTTGTGTTTGCTGCCTTGAGTGATTTATAAAATAATTAAGGGAGCATAGAAATCTAATGTGTAATAATTAATGTAAAATAATAATGTGTAAAATAGGAAGACCTATTTCTTCAAATATAGTAGGCTCAAATCAAGAAAAGTGGAACTGGAAATAAATGGGTTGATTAATGCAATTTATGTCCTGTTTGGTCAGCAATCTTGCTAATTATTGCATATATATAGGATCCAATCTGAATCAGTCTCCAGGACCAACATTTTATTTTTCCAAGCTTTCAGACTCATGCTGGAGCTAATCATCAGGAAACTTCCAGCATGAGCCCAGTAACAATAACAGAATTAGAAGGGATCTTGGAGGTCATCTAGTCCAACCCCCTGCTCACACAGGAGACTTCTACTAGGGACTTCAACCCCCGACCTGCTGACCTTTCTGATTGACAAGCTCAGTATCTTAGCCATTGAGCCACTAGTCAGCCCAAAACCTTTGGAAGAATAAACCTTGGACCCAATCACTAACTCAGATTGGATCCTGCAACATTATCCTGGGACACATATATTTGCCTTCATTCGCGAGAGATACGGGCAACTAGAGCTTCATGCTACATATACTTTTGAATGCACATATTTTAAACACTTAGGGTAGTAGCTTTTTTTAAAAAAATGTTTTTATTAACTGAAGATAAAACAAAAAATAAATACCAGAGAAAATTAGAGAATGACAATTTTTAAAAAAATATAGATATAATATTTGTATATACATAAATATATATCAAAATTCCATATATGTTTAGTTTTGTTGTATGCTATCCAGAGTCATTTCCTTGGGAGATTGGTGGCTATATGAATTACATGCATACATAACATAATTTATAGCATTTCAGTAAAAAGAAACCATAATTTATTATAATCATCCATAGCTAATTTACATTTGTTGAAATTCAAGCATACATTCCCAATAGCTTTGTAATAATCTGCTTAGACCTGGAGGAACAAATTGCAGGAAAAAAACGTACCTCTTCTCAAATGCCTTTAATTATCTGGCTGTTAATATCAAAGTTAGGCATAATATATAATTTCCAGATAATATCTTTATATCTTGATTCATAATTACAATGGTAGTTTCTGGAGTTCGATTTCTACAACAGATCCATTTATTTAAAAGTATGTTATCCAATCATGATCCCTTGGGAGAAGCTATTGTAATTTTTATACTTCAGAGAGTCTGTATTATATAGCTGGTCTCTTTTTGTGATCTGCATTTTGACATTAATCCTCAAAACCTACATAAAGCATTTTTTAAAATAAAGCCTTGTAGGTAACCAATCGCAGCAGCAGCAATTTGGCTGAGCTGAGCATTTGGCTACGCAAGTTTGATAGCATTTGAATGGGAAAAATTCATTTCTGGGATTGAGAAAAAATAAAAATAAAAACACCTCAGAAAAGGGCAGCCGCAAAGCAGTTTCATATTGCTGTTAAGAAAACTACATAAATATATATGTATTAAGAGCCTCAGATAGCTCAACAGGCTAAATAGCCTGTTATTAACATTCAGTTGTCTGCAATTATTGCAAGTTCAAGGTTGACTCAGCCTTCCATCCTTTTTAAGATAGGTAAATTGAGGACCCAGTTTGTGGGGGCAATAAGATGACTTTATATAAAAAATATACAAAAGTATGAAGACTATTGCTTAACGCATTGTAAGCCGCCCTGAGTCTCCGGAGAAGGGCGGCATATAAATCTAATTTTATATATATATAAAATATCTCGGGTTTCTTCCCGTGTAATTGCAAACATATCTTTGGAAGTATTGCAGCGACGTTTCGATGAAATCTCATTCATCATCATCTGGCTGATGTTCTCGGTTTGGTGCCTATGGGCAAACTGTGTGATCTTAACTGACATCCTTCTTTAAAAGGAGGCAGAGGTGTATTCTGATTGGTTGACAGTGCTGCTTTATTCTGATTGGCTGATGATGTAGTTGTATTTTGATTGGGTGGAAGCACTGTTGCTGGGATGTGGGTTGATGGATAAGATATGTTGGAAATAGTGGCTACACAGGTCTCCTGATGAACCTTTGACCTATGGCTTACACTTTGTGTTAAGATTCGTCTATTTATGAGAGCAGGTTTCCAAATACATATATATATATGTAGGTCTTTGGTTATTCGGGTCTTCTCCCGCGTAGAATTGGAAGTATCTTGGCGACGTTTCAACGAAGTCTCATTCGTCATCTTCAGGCTGGTGTTCTCGGCTTCGTTCTTCCAGGAGCAAAACCGCGAAAACCTCAGAGAATGGAGATTCATTCTCTGAGCTTGTGGATAGTTTCTGAACATTTTGTTACCATTTTGTGAGGTAACATCTTCAATGGAATTTATGGAATGTCAGTGTTGGTGTTCTTCTGCTTATAAGAGCTTCAAGATGTCAGTAGGTCTTGTAATGGAAGGGTCACATCAGGTGAGGGTCAGGTGTAAATCACTTCAGGTGAAGCCCTTGCGAGGGCTCTTGTGAGGGCTCAGGTGTGGGTCTCATCAGGGGAGGCCTGAAGTGTGGTGGGCGGTAGCATGGCCAATGATTCTTGTATTGCTCCAATCAAATTGGTGCTCTTTGGTGCCAATGTGGGTAGAATTAAGGATTTGGGATCATGGTGATTGACTACTGGTGTTTATGAATTCTGGTTTTCAATTGATGTGATGTTTGTCCCCCGTAGAATTTGTTTGAAATTGTTACAGCTGATTTTTACATTAAATTACATTGTTTCTTTGAACCTCTAAGAATAACAATAGCCCACAAACCCACAGCCACAATCCACCAGAAATTATCCAGAACCAAAGACATGCTAGAGAAGGATGAAAGAAACAATGTAATTCACAAAAACAACTATAACAATTGCAGCCAATTCTATGTGAGACAAACATCAATTGAAAACCAGGATCCATGAACACCATCTTGCAGTCAAATGCCATGATCCCAAATCCCTAATCTCTACCCACACTGACACTAAACAGCCCCAATTGTGATTGGAGCAATACAAGATTTATTGGCCATATTACTATCTACCACACTTGCAAGTTTTTTGAAACGTGACCCTCCACAAGCAATTCAACTTACAAACAACCCAAGAACTCCTGAGAATTAAAATCAACTGCACAACTAAGCAGGGTTCACAACTCCCCCAACCAACATTTCATTTGACCCAATGATCCTCACCTGATGTGATCTCCCCACCACAAGACCCATCACAAGACCTTCACTTTACATGACCTACACTGACAAGGCCCATCATTAGACCCTCAGCTTATGTGACTCTCCCATCACAAGATCTATTGACCATGCAAAGCACTTAGAAGCAGAAGAACACCTACACTAACATTCCCTAAATTTTGCTGATGATGTTAGCTAGCCCAGTATAAAACATTTGGAAAGCAACCCACAGGCTTGGAGAATAACGTCCACTCTCATCCTACACCCGAGCTATTTGCCACTATTATGTGCCTATAAAACATATACATATATAATCATATATAATCTGTAATGCAAGTCTTCCAGGCAAACTTCTAAGGCATAATAACATGAGAATAATTTTTACGGCTCAAAAAGTGAGCTGAAAGCAATTTTAGGTGCTCAAATAGTGCAACATTACAGAATTTCAGTTCTAGAAGGTGAAGGGTGTCATTAAGATTTTTAGTTGCCTCTCTTATGGAAGTCTTTAAATTTCTGATCATATTTTGATATGGAAGCTTGTGTGTATGGTCTATGATTCCCCTATATAATTTTGATTTGATTTGATCTAATCTTATTTGATTTGACTTAAACTGATTTGATTTTGGAACCACCTTTCTCCAGAGCTACTCTAAGCATCTTGAGATGGAAATACATTAACATAAATACAAAAATAAAATAAAGGCTTTATCCATTCATATTTTTTCAAGAGTTAATTAACATTCTCCTGGGCTGTTTTATTATGATTTTCCTACCAGCTTAAACTCATTGGTGGATGATTAGTTTATAAGTATGAATCTGGTTTGAATCTATTAGTTGGAAACTATTTTAATGACACATTTTGCTCCTGGCTTTGGCTTTATATGTTCCATTGTATGAAAGAGGGATCTTTGTTATGTGCTAATAATTTATTTTACATCAAAGGAAAGTATTTTCATAAAATATGTACAATTTATAAATAATAGTATAGTAACTTACTAAACAGTAAGTTCTCACATGCCAAGGTACGATTAAACCAAGGTGATGCATAGACAAAGTATTATTTGGTGATTCTCAAAGAGGAAAGTGTATGTAATTACAGGAGCTAAAATCAAAACATTGCCAGTGTTTACTTTGGCATAATTGTATTCATCTTAAGAAATGAGGAAGGAATAATTTAACAAATATTCTTGTGTTGTCTCTTGTCCCACTGATGCAGGGTATTAACATAATACTGCTTGATTGCATTTATCTCATTAGGCGAAGCATAAAATTAACTGCAAACTTTTTGTATCAGTTTCTAATTTAAAAAAAACATTGAACCGTTTTTGGTTATATTGCTGTCTGCGTTGGGGATAGCTTTGCTTCTGAATATTATACATCATAGAGACATTTTAACTGATATTCACATCTTTGGCTAAAGCAGATGCTTGCATACCGCAGTACACAGCTCTCTTTTTTATGAAAATGGACTTTGTAAAATGCAGATTTAAAATGAAAACATTACAAAAAATGTTATAGTAGCATTCATATTTGGATTGCTGCAATGCACTCCCAATAGTGGCTCAGCAGTTAAGATGCTGGACTTATTGACGAGAAAGTGGTAGCCCAGGTTTGAGACCCAATTGCCGCACTGCAGGGTGAACTTCCATCCTCGCTCCAGCTCCTGCCAATCTAACAGTTCAAAAGCATGCAAATGCGAATAGATAAATGGGTACCACTTCAATGTGAAGGTAACAGCACTCTGCAATGTCATGCTGGCCACATGACCACAAAATGTCTTTGGACAGTGCTGGCTCAATGGTTCTGAAATGGAGATGACTACTACCCCCTGTAGCCAGCAATAACTAGCAGAGTAAAATCCTCAGGGACTTCCCCCCCCTTTTAAAAAAAACTCTACATGGGTGCCATTGAAGACCACTCAGAAACTTTAATTGGTTCACAATGCATAAGTGCATATACTAATGTGGGCCCTAGATTTGCCAATGTAATACCTTTGCTGCATGAGTTGCACTGGCTTCCTGATTACAATGTGGGACTACCTTTCCCTAAATCATTAACTCCTAATTCCCTAAATCTACTCATCCTACCAGGGCCAGATAAAATGTACACACTTCTATTCCCTATGCCTATCCCTATCCCTATCCTGCAGCTCCAGAGCCACATGTGGCTCTTTGGGCCCTCTCCTGTGGCTCCCTGTCAGATGATCCCACCACTGATTGGCCCTGCCCCTCGTCCTCCCCTCCCAGTCACTCTTAACCTGGGCTGAGAAGGTAAGGGCGACTGTGGGGGATGGAGAAGCAGCCAGAGCAGAGACAGAGAGAGGGGGGGAGAAGGGGGAGGGAATGAGGGAGAGAGAGAGAGAGAGAGAGATTTCAAAAGGGGGTTTTGGTCCCCAGTGTTTTTTAACAACCAGTTCTCTGTCCTAAAGACCGACTGGGTAGGTGTGGCTAGAGGGTTGTGTGACTAGCTGAAGTAAGTGATATCAGGTTGGCCACGCTGAACCCAGGTTTTGTGGCTCCTGGTGTTTTCTTTTCTGTGGGAAACAGGTCCAAATAGCTGTTTGAGT
Organism: Coluber constrictor foxii; assembly: GCA_038048745.1. Classification (NCBI taxonomy): domain Eukaryota; kingdom Metazoa; phylum Chordata; class Lepidosauria; order Squamata; family Colubridae; genus Coluber; species Coluber constrictor. Next base: position 146,530,144 of record CM075961.1, read on the forward strand.
GTTTAAGGTTGCAGCCCCCTGCTGTAAATATTGCTATCTGATGGGAGCCAAGTAGTGTGCCCCTACTGTGCATCCCCTGGAATCCTTTACCCTATTAGCCTTTCATAAAGCCTTTGAAGACCTGACTTTTTCCCCAAACACTGAAATAAGATTAGATGATTGAATATTAGAAGTTTAACTTGATGCCAGATTTTTGTTTTTAATGTTTTAGTGTGTTTAGTTTCATAGATTTAATGTGGTTTTATGTGATATTTTGATTAGGAGCCCCTCAGAGTTGGTTAGAATATAGGTACTCTATAAATGTTTTAGTAAACAAACAAACAAACAAAATAATATTAATAATGAATAATAATAATGAATGAATCAAAATCATTCATGAATTTTAAAAATCATTATTTTTCCATAGCTGTATTGGCTCCTCTGAACTATGCTATTCATGGTAGAAATAGGGTAAGTAAAGCCTTACAGAATTAAAATATTTCATAAAAATCTCTCTCCTAATTTGTAACACATTGTGCAACCATTTTATGTCTCATCCCTATTTACTTCCTTGGAGAATTAATTAAAGTAGCAACTGCTGCTATATAATGATTACAGTGATGGAGTTGGACAGGGCAGATCCTCTCAAGATGCCTGGAGACCGTGTGGACCTGGAAGCGGGGTCAGAGGCTTTGGCTGAACCCTGGCAAGACAGAATGGTTTTAGGTGGATGGAACTCCAAGATCCAGGATTTAGACATCTTTAATTCTGGATGGGGTGGCACTACCTCAGATGGTTCCAATCTGCAACTTGGAAGTTCTCCTGGACATTCCGGTTCAAGGAGCAGGTAGCAGTCACAATTAAGGAGAGCCTTTACAGAACATCAGGTGCTATGCCAATTGTGGCCTTTCTGCATGGCGAGTCCCATGTGCTCAATCACTCAAGCTCTGGTCATCTAATGCTTGGACTACTGCAATGTGCTCTACATGGGGCTAACCTTGAAAACCTTTAGGAAGGTTCAACTTGTGCATAGTGAAGCAGTGCAGGGAATCTTTGGATCCCCTAGAGTGACCCATGTTACTCTGCTGTTCCATGAGCTGCATTGTGCAATTCAAGATGTTGAATTGTATCTATCAAGATATCTATAAACCATGCATAGAATGAGTCCTGGTTACTGGAAGAACCATCTCACTCATATGGGACAGGCCTGCCCTGCCCAAGTTACAGAGAAGGCATGCTGCAGATCCTGTCAATCAAGGAATCCCAGCTAGTGGGGTCCAGGAGAAGAGCCTTTCTTCCATGACCCCATTCCTTTGGAACATCGTGCTCCCTCATTATAAGTAACCTTGGGCTTTCAGTGAGGTTACGAATAACATGCAACAACCAATAATTCGTATATATAAATTTACCCCAGGAATAATTATTATAGGATAATACTGAAATACTAAGGTGTATACTTCAGAATGGATTTTCTATGAGTTGATCTTCCACCTCTACATCCTGTAACAGCAAAGTGGATTGCTTCATCAAAAACTTAGGATCCACTCAGATTAGATCAACTAAGTTTTATATTATTCAAGCCAGTGTCTTTATATTTAAAATGCTTTTCACTAGAGTAATGGAGCAATACGTAATTCCCTGAAAACAATCCCGTTGAAATCCTGAGCTTAATTTTGAGCAGAATTGCACTATAAAATTATAATTATAAGGCTTAGTTTAGATATCATGCATGCCATCACAGAGGGACATGACTAAAGAAAATGATCAAGTATTGTTCTCATGGGCAAAAAAGCAGTTTTTTTTAATGTCTAAAAGCTATAGATAATATTAAATTAGGGTTTGGTTTTATTTTTTTATGTTTTGGACCTGTCTGCTATCATGGCTGAATTTACTGGAATATCGAATATAACAAGAAGCCTTTTAAGTACAAAAACAAATGCACCACTGTGGAAAACTGTCAGATTCTAACAATATAAATACATAACAATATTTTGCCCAGGAGTCTTAAGAGTTCTTTGTATTTTAAATCAGAACTTATTAATAAGCTGAATCCACACTAGTCTTTATGTTAAGAGACTTATTAATAAAAATGGGGTGTGAAATTAAAGTTATCTGTTAAGTCCTATTTCCTTTGTTCTGCCACAGAATTCCAAAACAAAATCTGCAGCAATAGCATTTTCTCATTGTGTCCGGTAGTCCTGGTATTTGATCAGGACTAGATCCATCCCTTACCAAAAAAACTAATAAATACGTACAAAGACCTACATAATAATAAAATATGTTGCATTCACGTCTTAAAATCCTCACCTAGTCTTTGTTGGCCAAACTGGTTGATGAATTATATGAATTGAAATCCAATTTATCTCAAGAATGTCTTGTTGGAGTCATTTAATGGATGTTTATAATAATAAGCAATATGAATCAGAAGTTAATTTTATTTGGTAATGGTTATCATCATATTAATATCTCTACTAAACTCATTACACTGGTCTTTCATTTTTATTATGAACTTCAGGGCAGAGCTTGCTTCATGCTGCGATGCTATGCATAATTTTATTGCTTCTCAAAATAATACCCCACTGGGAAGCAACATGTCTTATGAAGTGGACAATAAAAAAACCATCCACATTACAGAGGACATATTCCAGATGTTGCCAGAGGTAAGAAAAGCTCTGATGTTTATAAGATACCATAAACAAAGCAGTATAGAACCAATAAGAGGTGAAGAAAGAATATCTTTTGAGTTTAGCTTTGACAAAAATAATTTTTTTAAAAAAAAAGTTCTATTCTATTTAGCTCTTAGTCAGACGTGATGTCCAATTTCATCTCACTAGAACTGGAGAATGTCTCTTGCTTGAGAAAACTATTGTCAGCTTGAAAGACATGATTAGAATGATTACAATGACTCAAATGTAAAATTACTTCATGTTTTGGTTCATAAATGTATCCAAAGTCACTGCTATATCATTCTATGGTAAGAAATTACGGAGATACACTATAGGAAGATACGCATTCATTGACTGAATTCACATTTCCTCTTATATAGTATGGGCTTGATTTATATATAAACGCTACTATTATAGGTTGTAGACCATGTTTATGGCTTTGCACAGTGGCATTTCAACAAATCATGATTAAATGAAAATTGGCTTAATGCAACATGTGTACCCAGAATTATTTGGTCCCTGGAAATACCAGGAGTTTAAGGATAGGAGACTTGTACTTACCAGCAATGGAGGTAATGATCACTCAGTAAGTACTTTATTAAAAGAAATGCATGCTCCTGCCTTTTTAAACTTGGACACACTCTGTCACTGTCTCTTGTTTTCAGTCTCAGCCTCTAGATTTTCCTTTCAAGCAATGTGCAGTTGTTGGAAATGGAGGAAATCTTAAGAATTCCAATTGTGGAGCTGAAATTGATAAATCTGACTTTGTGTTTAGGTAAGAAATTTTAACTATACAGGGGGCAGAATAGTTGGGGGGTATTGCATGATATGGTATGATTTGGATTTCACCTTGGGAAGTCATGGGGGGGAGGGTTACAGAGGGGAAGGGGGGGAAGTGGAAAAATTTGTGTTTGTAAAACTTTTTCACTAAAAAGAAAAGAAATGTTAACTATGATAATCAACTCATTGCAGCCCATTAATAAGAAAGGGAGTGAACCAGTCTTTCCCAATGTGTAGATGTTGGCTATAGATGATGTGGAGTTATAGCCTAACACATCTAGAAGATGAAGGCACATTTGTAGAACAGGGGTGTCAAACTCATGGCCCACCCACCATCAGTTTAGCGAAGGGGAGAAAAGTTGTGATACATCACATGATGACAATGTGATGCTGCGAGTTTGACATCCCTGTTGTAGAAGAATATAAAGGTCATTAACTACAAATATAACATTGTTTGTCCATACCTTTCAGTACCAGCTGCTTGTGCTGGAATTTAGATGTTCAAGGTACAGTATGATCAGTTCTAAGTGGGGATAGCAAGCAAGAGCTGTGGTGGCACAGTGGTTAGAGTGCAGTACTGCAGGCTACTTCTGCTGATTGCCAATAGTTCAAGTGCCACTGGCTCAAAGTTGACTCAGACTGCCATCCTTCCAAGGTCAGTAAAATGAGGACCTAGATTGTTGGGGACAATATGCTGACTCTGTAAACCGCTTAGAGAGGGCTATAAAGCACTGTGAAGCAGTATATAAGTCTAAGTGCTATTGCTATTGCTGTAAGGGGCTGTTGGTTATTCTGCTATATTTGCCTGTATGCTTTTTTTTTTGCTATATAATGAAATCAGCTGCATCAGATCCATAAATACATTGAGGCAAGAGATCCATACATGTGTTGAGGTGAGCTTAGTCCTAAGGTTTACCAGTGAATGAAGACAACCTAAATCAAATAAATACACAGTACTTTCTCCTCACCAATTTTCTGTCCCCAAATGAAGTATTGAAACTTTCCATTATAACTTGTTGCAAACATAACTGGACTTAAGGACAGCCTTACATCTGAAGTTATCTCTGATCCATCTATTCTCCCTTTGAAAGTCTGACAAAATGGATGACATGGTATCTATTATTCATTTTTAGCAGATACATAAATTTGTATCTACTAAATTAAAAGATACATAAATTTGTATCACAAATCCATCTAAATAATTAGATAAATTTCCTCCCAATGTATACAAGGAATGCTATAAGTTAGATATGATTCCTAATTTTGAGCCTCAAATATTATGTATAGGATACATTTTCAGCATATTTTTATGCCAAAATGTAGGTTCCATTAATTTCCTAAATGTATATTTAGAATAATCCTTAGAAATCCAATCTTCATATACAGTCATCAGGCTATAAAAGACAATTCTCAGAATTCAGCTGGCTAGAAGTTAGATAGAGCCTGATTTGGTAAAATTAACATATCTTTTAATTCTTGAGAGAAATTTGACTGTTATAATAGGAATGGAATCTAAACACCTTTTGTAAAATTACAGGTGCAATCTTCCCCCAACCAACGGAAGTGTCAGTCAAGATGTTGGCAATAAGACAAACCTTGTAACTGTTAACCCGAGCATTATAGCTCAGAAGTGAGTATTACTATGGTATTATTTGCAATCTGTGTTTAATTATTAGGTTAAACATCCAGAAGCTCATTGGTGTGTTATCATCATTACCATGGCTTCTCAGTTCTATTGGCTTCATTAATGTCCCAAACTTCCTCTTAAAAGGCAGGCTAATACGAAGAGGGACTCCTTATCCTTTTATCCTTCGAGAAAGTAATGGAGCCATGGAGTCCTATAGTTTCTGCTTCCACAAATTTCTCCATCGCTTTGAGATCAAGAAAGTATTGGAATAATGAAAACCATTATCTAAAAAGTGGCAATGGATTTTCTTGTTTCTCAGTGCCCCTTAAGGTTTTGCTTCAGTGCTACAGCTACTTTTATATTATGCATTGACTGAACATATGGCAAAGAACCAGAAGGAAATGGGGGAATAGATTCTTCATGAAACAAAATCTGCATAGTCATTTGGTTAAAAGCGGCTCAGTTTGTGTACAAACTAAATACTGGTAAATTTAAATAAACTGTAAACTCAATCTGACTGCCTGTCTATAGTTAAACTACTGCTGCTTAAGGTAGATGTCCTCCATTTTTAGCACATATCTACATCCATTGTTTTTGCTCTTATGATCAGATATAACAAACTGAACGATCAGAAGGCCACCTTCATGGAAAACATTGCAAGTTATGGAGAAGCTTTCCTCTTGCTACCTGCTTTTTCCTTTAGAAGCAACACAGCAGCATCTTTCAAAGTACATCACACCCTGAGAGAGTTCAGTGCAAAGCAGAAGGCCATATTTTTCTATCCGAGGTATCTCAAAAGTCTTGCCCAGTTCTGGAGAACTAAGGGTGTCAAAGCCTACCGACTGTCTTCTGGCTTCATGATCACCAGCGCAGCAATGGAACTCTGTGAGAATGTGAAACTGTATGGTTTTTGGCCTTTCTCCAAAAGCATAGCAGGTATCCCCATAAGTCATCACTACTATGACAACCAACTTCCAAAGCCAGGTTTCCATGCCATGCCCAAAGAGTTTAACCAGATACTCCAGCTCCATGGAAGAGGTATCCTCAAGTTGCAGTTTGGAAAATGTTTGACAGAGTAGCCCAAGGTATGTTTTTGCTTCAGAATGGAGAACACTTCTGTGAAGGCCTTGGATTCCTGTTTTGATAATCAGGAAGACAGTATATGATAAGTGATGCCAGAAGTGTTGGATGCTGGCGCTCAAACTGGGTTGTAAACCTCTTTTCTCTCTGTCTTTCTGAAATTCTTTCTTTCTTTGTGACAGTATATTTGTTTATAACATTCCCTTCTGTGATTCTCTCTATTTCACCCACTTGACATTTCCCAAAATTATTGTCTATAAAGGGCTTTTGAAATGAGGACACCTGTACAGAATTACAGTGAGAACCAGGTGGTGCATTAGAATCATAGATTTGTCATTTTTACTTTCAATGAAAGAGAATATTTATAGCTCAGGGTTGAACTGTGGAGTCCTTGGTGCTCTCTGAGTCTGGTTGTTTTCTTGCCGATATTTCATTAGCCAACTAAATCAGTGACTCACATTGATAATGTTATCTAGTCAAGTAATGAAATGTGTGCATGCAAATAACAGGACTTGAAGAGCCCTAAGAATGCCACAGCTTTATTTTATTTGAGTATCTAGTAATTAATTAAACAGCAATGGCTTCATGTTTTATAGCTGGGGAGGACAATCTGTAGCCCATAATCACATGCCATCCTCAAATCCAGACCTCTATGATTGAGGTCAACTTGGAGATAAGAGATGCATAAAACTTGTAAAAGAAGCCCTAAAATATTTTAATATGGCTTTAAGTTTCTTAATGCCATCTAAAACCCAGGGGAAAATAGTAGATCTTAATCCTGCTCAGGATTAAATAGGGCCACCACATGATCATTGTATGCCCATGTATCTGAAGCTTTTAACTGCTCCAAAAATGTTATTTGATTTCACCACTTTAGAGTGCCTCTGACAACAGTCTTATTCCTGTGGATTTTCCTGGGCCTATCCTTACCTAAAATTATAATTTTAATTTTGCATGCGGACATGATACCACCTTGTAGAAGGAACCTGGGAGAGAAATAAATGGAGTCTTGCTAGATCAGAATCATTCTATTAAATGTGGTCCTTGTTCTCTACAAAGATCAGCAAGCACATACATTAAAGTTTATTTCATAAAATATCTAAAAACATGCATGATGTATGCAAAGATCTTTAAAAAACAATAATTTACTGTCTTACTTTTAAACTTCTAACCATAAATTTGATATTAGGGGAGATACTGGCTTAGAATGAACAATGGTCTGCATTTTTAAAATCATTAATCTTTAAGCTAAAAGAGAAGCTATGTAGCTTTTTATTGAGTTTTCCAAGGAAAATAATGTTTTGATGATATTGTCATGGAGGAGGTCTGGACTTTTTGTATTTATTTTATATGTAAGGGATTTCAATGTGCAATGATTTCTCCATCAATATTCAGCCTCCTTCTCTTTATTGAATCCCAAGGTAAAATGCCATGACATAGAGATGCATTGCAATCTGTTGTTGGATTTGATCAAGTCTCAAATAATTAATTTTGCAAGTATAACTACAAAGTATTTTGTACTTAAATATGGCGATATAAAACTAAATGTGTGCCATTGTAAATGGTTGTAATCTACCTTTTTCCATAGATTACATTTTCAAAGGTCAGAATGTTCACTAAGAAGACACAATCTCAGGATGAAAGTAGTGTTTATGTAGCTATTGCATGCTTAGTTGTTATTCTTATAAACGTATTTATTGTTTCTTACTGCAACCTAAAATGGTAGAGCACTGTCTATCTAGGATCTTGAAATATTACTGAACCTTTTCCAGTGTGCAAAGAGTTATACATGAACTACGTCCAAATATGAGCCTTCCTCTGCATTTTGCCATTGCTTTTTTGTTTTTGTTACTTGTGGAATCTCAATGTAGCATCCAGCTTATTTCTGTAAAGTATTGAATTGCCAAAAAGTGCAACCCTCTGCAATCTCTTTACACCAGTGTGCAGGTAACATGTACTGAATCTTCTGCATATTTGTCTTGTCTATCTCCTCTACGGAATTTCTTTTATATTCATTAAAATAATAGTAACTGAGAGCAGGCAAGAAACTTTAAAAATATTCCAACATGCCTTATACAATCAAATATTCCAAGAATTAACCATCCTTGTCTCATTTTCCAGTCATAATATCAAAAATTACATATTCCTGTATTTTGTAACAAGGATAAAATTATACTTTTAAGTGTGACACTAAATAATGGAATTCATGAGATCAGAGTAATGTGGGAAAAAATTGCTTGGCAGGGAGTAGTGAGTGTGCTTTGCACACCCATTTTCCAATATCATAATACTTTTCTCGTATGGGCAGACAATCTATTTCTAATTGATTCATGTTTTACAGATAATCATCCGGACCCTGATATTTAATTCTTAATGTGTGTTTCATTAAAATACTATTGGAATTAAATTATTAACAAGCCTTGATTAAATTTTCTTTCCTTAACAACATGGAACAAGGGACAACAAGTTATATCATGCATTCCAATAAAAATTGGGATATGTCTCTTGAGCAACATTTTCAGACCATTGATAGTATTCCATTAACCAAATGAGGCACTTGTCTATAAAAATAGGAAAAATAAATAACTTTTTGGATTGATTTTCTCCAGAAATGAAAGACAGAGCAAATATTCTACTGAGCATAGGCACTTTCAGAACTGAAATTCTGTTTAATTTTGTCCACTTAGTGAACAAAGCTGATGGAATTCTATCTGATTCAATCTATTTATGAAAATCATATCTAGTTTTGGTAATTAAATCTCTTTCTGATAGATTTTCCATAGTCAGCAGAAAAGCAGAAACTACATAGATCCAGCTGCCTTTTGCATATATTCTCAATCATGCACAAAGATACCACTAGCAGAATACAGAATAACAGAGTTGGAAGGAAGGGACCTTGGAGGCTTTCTAGTCCAAGCCAGTACTCAAGCAGGAGAGCCCATATTATTCCAGACAAATGGTTGTCTAATTTATTAAAAACCTCCCAATAGTAAAGCCCCCACAACTTCTGAAGGCAAATTGTTTTCACTGTCAGGAAAAGTTCTAGGTTGGATCTCTCTTTGATAAGTTTCCATCTGTTATTTCTTGTCTTGCTCTTAGAGCTTTGGTTAACTCCTTCTTCTTTGTGAGAAGGGGATTAATCCTCCCTCCATTAGATTAGACATACCCAGTTCCTGCAACTGTTCACTTTATGTTTTAGACTCCAGCCCTCTAATCATTTTTGTTGCTCTTCTCTGCACTTTTTCTAGTCTCAACATCCTTTTTATATAATGGTGATGAGAACTGGATGCAGTATTCCATGTGTAGTCTCACCAAAGCAGTATATAGCAGGATTACTATTTTATGTGTTTTTCAACAGACTGTTCCTCTGTTGATGCATTGGCTGAACTACATTGACTGTTTTGGCAGCTGAAGGGCCCTGCTGGCTCATAATTAAGTGGTTGTCCACTAGGATTCCTAGATCCCTCTCTCAATTACTACTTTTGAGCCAGATATCATCTTTTTTCCAGAGCGCTGCTCCTACAGCAGCAGGGAAGGGGGAAAGTACTTTAAATTTTCTCTCAGTTGTTTGCCAAAGGCTGAGGATTAACCCATTCCTGGATAGTGTACGCAGCGCCCTGAAAAGGGACGTTCAGGTAAGCCAACATCCATTCTATAACTGTGCATTTTCTTTCCTAAGTGTAAAACCTTACTTTTTTCACCACTGAATTGCATTTTGTTGGATAGGGCCCAGTGTTCAAGTCTATCAAAACCTTTCTGGATTTTGAGCTCAACTTCTAAAATGTTGGCTATTACCCCTAGCTTGGTACTGTCTGTGAACTTGATAAGCTCCCTTCTATCCCTTCATCTAAATCATTTATGAAGATGTTGAAGAGTACTGGAACTAAGAAGAACCTTGCGTATCCTACTGAATATTTCCCTCCATGTAGATGTAGTTCCATTGAGGACTACACATTTAATATGATTGGTCAGCCAATTGTGATTCCATCTGGTGGTGATAGTGTCTTATTTTACTAAGAAGTAGGTTGTGGTCTACCTTGTCAAATGCCTTACTGAAGTCCTAAAGCACATGCCACTATTATTATACTCCATTCCCGATTCTTGATTTCAGAGAAATGTAATCTAGGTGGAGACACATAACTGACAAGATCCATGTGAGAGATCCTTGCATATGTGTCGTGTTGTTACAATGTCAGGCATTTTGCACTGGGCTTAGAAGCATGCTGTATTTGAAAATTCATTAAACACATCAATATGGTTTCAGCTTATAAAACCAGGGAATGTCCTTTTGGTTTTTATGTCTATTGAAAGATAGCTTATATGCTTTTCTCCTGGACTTTTAAATAAATACTTTTTCATTGTAGTATTTATTGGTTTACTGAATTTCTACAATGATTGAACTATTGGACATAGAATCCCAAACTATTTATGCTTGTGTAGGTATTTTCTTCTTCTTTTTGTCTCTTTTCAGTAAATTTGTCACAATACTTGATACTTTACAGTCAAACTATAATATTATTATCTATTTGAAATTGTTACTAAGTGTCTGACTATATTTATGGATCAATACCTTCATTTTCTGTGTAATGTATTGAGAATTGTACTTTGCTATCTTTCTGTATTGGTTTATTGTTTATTAGTTAATATTTTGTTATCAGCCAAAAGACATTGTTGATACTTTCTTTTAATGAAGTATCTCAGTGCCAAAGATGTTTGCTTTCATAGATATAAAGTATATGTTGGTTGGTGAACTAGAATATTTTTGTGGTTTTATTTGAAAATCTTGCTAATAAAAAGATTTGTGATATTTATTGCATCTCCCAATTCATTTTATGCCTACATTCAGATCATTATGAATGCATACCCATATTAAGATGAGGGATCCTCAACTATTTTAGGATTGCTAGATGGTGTGGAATTTTGAAAATTGTATGGGTACCATCAGAAAAAAGGGCACCATTGTGTGTATAAGTATACAAATCACCAAACACCCATGTGCCAGAAGGCAAATTGGTGAAGTTATTTTATTCTTCCATACATTCTCTGTGGCTTCTCTGAAAATTCTGCCTCCCCCAGCTTAATGTGTATGTATGCATCTCTGAGCATTCATCCAAAAAACTAGAATGCAACCATTCAACATGTTTTTCTTAAGACTGTTTCTTAAGAAATGTTCCCATGAATGTGCATGGGATTCAGAGATTTTTGTTTGAAATAAAGATTATGTTGAGATTGTATATTTTGTTTTTCTACACATAGAATCATGAAAATTTTATGTCCCAGGTCAAACATACCATTAGGAAGATCACCATTAAAGTAAACAGGGACAGTTAGTATGTTTTCTCATTTGCTTATAAACAAGACAAATGACCTAAAGCCTACATTTAACAAATTAATTGAAGAATAAACAAGGTAAGATATGTTTTATATTGCCTCCATGTAGGGAGCAAGTTTGATTTATTATAGTTGGTTTTTTTTATGTTGAAAACTCACCAAAACCAACTGCTTTTGAGAAAATTCTCTTTAAGTATGATCTGAATCAAGATATGCAAATGAATTGTTTACCATGGCAAGAAACTGGAACTGTATTTTTGTAACCAATGTCTCTGATTAAGCTCTGCTGGAAGATTCTCATTTGCATGGCTTAATTAATTGATGGCCCCAAACCTTGTTCTACTGAAACAAAAAGATTTCTGTATGCAGTGGTCTTTTGTTAACATGCTTTGTGCACATAACAAAATCTTGGAAAATAAGAAGTACCTCCTCTTAAAGCCATCTAACCTTCTGACTATTGTTATCAAATCCTAAGGCATTAGTTTATATAAATTAATTGTGAATTATCACAATAATACTGCATTTACAGGAAAGAGGCTGTAGTACAAGTTTATTTCAATAAGTCACAGAATTAGAGTAGGGTTTTTTGTTTTTTTGGGGGGGGGGGGGTTGCTCAACTCTTCTCTCTCTCTTTGTAGGTTAGAATTTATATCTAGCTTGCCTTTCCTAAAAATGAGTCACATATAAAGTGAACTATAAAATATGAAAAAGAACACACACATGAACATATACACAAACACAAGACTTTAAAATCATAACATTGACCCTAGACTGGCTGGATTTGTGAAGTGAACTTTAACTGGTTATTTAGTTTTTACTCAGTGTGCTGTATGAATTGAATTTTTATGGTAAAACAATAGCTTTATATCACAGTATGGACCAAATACAATCAGACATGTTTTATGCAGTACAACAGAGTGACATCCTGGCTTAAGAACCTAGCTATCATCTAGATCTAGGAGTTTGTTTAGGTATGTGTACTTTTTTCTGAACATACAAATTACCATTTCTATTATAAGCCTTGTGATCTTGTAAGTACAATAAATGAAGGTTTGGGGTGGCTGCTCTAGTGATGCAAGTTACCAGAACAATGGAGGAATAGATAATATCCCTTTATATTATGCAACCCTGTCTACATACCATAGTAGGGTGTCATGAATCTGGACAGAGAGATCTCCACACCAATGGCCAGAATAATTGCCCTATACATCAAAATGTTCTCCTCACGTTCAATTTCTGCAGCAACATTCACTGCTCATACATGGAAGACTCTAGTTTCCACAAAACCTGACAGCTCACTGAAGGAAGTTGGGATCAAGGTTCATGGATCAGTGTGCAGTGATAACTCAGCTGATTCTAGAGCAGGTCAACCAGTTTGCTACATTGGAGGATGTTAACCTGTGTGGGCAATCCCTGCCCCTCAGAAATGTTTCCTATCCTGGATCCATTGTTCCTTGGGAAAGTTGGTTCACAGAGTTGCTCTCCCTCCACTTTGATTGAATTTTGGTTTTTTAAAGGTATTTATTAGTAGGGTGTTTTATATTTATTCACTCTTTTTTATATTCTTTATTGATTGTTGTGCACCTCCCATAGTCACATCAGTGAGATAAGCAAATATATAAATTTGATTAATAAATAAGAAATAACTTCAAGGAAGAGCAATGCCTCCCCTCAGTTCAAACTAAGCAGAAGGTAATTGGCTTCTCCTACTGACAAATAATTTGATTATTTCCCATATGTAGAAAAAATAGGTATCCTGCAAGCTAGAAAATTAATGTGCAGTATTTATCTGTAAAAGTGGGACTCTGCAGTCTATGGCTTTGGTAAATTCCATTTTTTAAAAAAAAATTCACAGAAGCACTTTAATGTAATTTCAATTACTGGAAATGTTTATTTGATGAAGGGCAATTTGCCTGAAGGTCTCCTAGGCACTAGGAGGATTCCCAGAAGGAATTTGCCATTCACTTTCAAAAACCAAGCCAAATATTCAGAAGTTGAAAACATTCGTTTCCTTGCTTTTGCAGTAATTGCTTGGAAACAGCAGCATTGGAAAGATAGAAACATACATTGAACAAGAGTCAGGCAAAAGAAATATCTTTTTGATAGCTTTGTTGTGACATGAAATGTTTTTAAAAGGGGGGGGAAAGCTTCATACTCAGCTCCAGAATCAATGTTTGTTAATGTAGTTTTTTAAGGAGTGGGCACAGTGTGTGTGTGCTCTTTTGTAAATCTTCACAATAGTTGTGTACAGTAAAGTAGGGCTAGGAGGGAATAACTGGGTCACCTGGTCTGGAAATTAAATTCAATTTTTTCTCTCTACCTGTAGGCCAAGGATCAAACTGCTAAATAAAAATAAAAATTTACCAGGCAATGATTTTATTCACAATCTCATTGAGCAGTGGTTTGATTATCTGGGACTTATGGAATAGAATTAATTGGCTGGGTCAATTATACCAAAATCATGCAAGCTATATCTTGGTAAAGATAAAGGTTCCCCTCGCACACATGTGCTAGTTGTTCCTGATTCTAGGCAGCAGTGCTCATCTCCATTTCAAAGCCAAAGAGCCAGCATTGTCTGAAGACATCTCCATGGTCATGTGGCCGGCATGACTCAATGCCAAAGGTGCACAGAACACTGTTACCTTTCCACCAAAGGTGGATCCTATTTTTCTACTTGCATTGTTTACATGCTTTCGAACTGCTAGGTTGGCAGAAGCTGGGACAAGTAACGGGAGCTCACCCCGTTACATGGCACTAGGGATTCGAATCGCTGAACTGCTGACCTTTCATTCAACACGCTCAATGTCTTAACCACTGAGCCACCGCATCCCTTTTATATCTTTATATTTTATATCTTGACTTAGAGTGGTGTAAATCAGAAAAAGAGTCAATATCTGGTATGTCTTACAGCTTTTATTGTGAATGAATTCAGTCATTATGGCTTGTTAAGAAACCATGAGCTGATACAATGTGAGCTTAGAAGCAAAGTATTTTTCCTATTGCAAATGCCAGACGCCAGCCAGAAGAATCAACCCACCTTCTGCAATATTCATTTATAAATGCTTCTCCTCTGGAAAAGAGTCTACTTGAACCTGTCATCAAAGGGATGTTTGATAGACAAAACCACAGACCATTGGGAAAAAGGTGTTCCACAAAAAGCTAAAATAAACATTAAAAAAGTGAAATGAGAGGTGAAATGCTGTAGCACTTAATTTTAAAAATCAGTTTTCTAGTTGTCTGAGCATGAGTGAAAGTTGTAGTCCTTATCCATAATGACATCGTAGTTGAAGTGTGGTGTCAGTGCTATGCTGAGGAAAAGGCTTGTGCTCCTTCAGTGTTGTGAAACGCCTTTTTTAATTTATAAAAAAGTTTTTATTTAATAAACATTAAAAAAATTGGACATGGTGTGACCATCCTGGTCTTATCATATCCATACATATTTTTTCCATAACAACAAATTTATTTATTTATTTATTTATTGGACTTATATGCTGCCCTTTCTCCACAAGTACTCAGGGCAGTTCACAGCAATAAGCAACAACAAGTCCAAATTAAAATTCAAAAAATAAAAGAATCTAAAATTCCCATTAAAACCTCTTCAGTCCAGGCCAGCCTGGTGAAACAATCATGTTTTAAGGTCACGGCGGAAAGACCCGGAGCTCCAAGGGGAGCTGATTACAGAGGGTAGGTGCGCCTACAGAGAAGGCTCACTCTCTAGGGGCCTGGCCCATCAACTGACATTGCCTGGCTGATGGAACCCCAAGTAGGCCGTCTCTGTGTGAGTGCACTGGGCGATGGGGAGCTGTTGCTGGCTGCAGGTGATCTGCCAGATACCCCGGGCCTAAGCCATGTAGGGCTTTATAGGTAATCACCAACACCTTGAACCTCACCTGGAGGGCAACCAGTAGCCAATGCAGATCACACAGGAGGGTGTGACATGGGAACATCAGGATGCTCCCATCAATTCCCACGCAGCCGCATTCTGCACCAGCTGAAGCCTCCAAGTGGTTTTCAAGGGCAGCCCCATGTGGAGAGTGTTGCAATAATCAATCTGGGAGATGAGTGCATGGGTTACCATGCATAAGGCATCTTGATCCAGGTAGGGATGCAACTGGCGCACCAGATTAATCTGGGAAAATACCCCCCCTGGTCACAGTTGTGACATGGTCTTCTAAGGTCAACTGTGCATCCAGGAAGATGCCTAAGTTGTGCGCCCTATCCACAGGGGGCAACACCTCTCCCCCTATGACCAAAGATGGAATATTCCCTTGGAACTGCAGCCACTCCGTCTTGGCAGGCTTGAGTCAGAGCTTGTTCCTTCCCATCCAGAGCTGCATGCCTCCAGGCATCGGGACATCACGTCGAGGGCATCACAGGGCTGATTTGGGATAGATATAAAAAGTTGGGTATCATCAGCATACTGATGATACCCCACCCTAAAACCATGGATGATCTCCCCCAGGGGCTTCATATAGATGTTAAGCAGCAAGGGAGAGAGAACCGACCCCTGGGGAACCGCACATGTGAGGGACCTCGGGGTCAACCTCTTCCCCCCTGCCAACACCACTTGCGAGTGTCCAGAGAGGTAGGAGGAGAACCTCTGTAAAACAGTGCTTCCCACTTCCAACCCCTCGATGTGCTGCAGCAAGATATCACGGTCGATGGTATCAAAAGCTGCCAAGAGATCTAACAGGACCAGAGGAGAGGAATATCCTCTGTCCCTATCCCTCCAGAGATCATCCACCAGTGTGACCAATGCTGTCTCCATGCTGGAACCTGGGCCTGAAGCCCAACTGGTATGGGTCTAGATATGATGCTTCATCTAGGACCAGCGGGAGCTGACATGCCACCATGCTCTCAACAACCTTCGCAATAAAGTGAAGGTTGGAGACAGGATGAAAATTGTTTAAAATAACTGGATCCAAGGTGGGCTTCTTGAGGAGAGGCCTCACCACCGCCTCCTTCAAGGTGGTAGGGAAACTCCCTTAAGCCAATGATGCAGTGACCACTGCCTGGATCCAGCTACATGTAAACTCCCTGACCGAATAAACAAGCCAGGAGGGACACGGCTCCAACAAACATGTAGTGGTGCTCAGCTTCCCCAAGCTCCTGTCCACTTCCTCAGGAGTAAGAATATTGAACTCATCCCAAACAAGCAGACCCGTCACCACCTCTCCGATCGACCCCGCACAGTCGGAGCCCAGCCCGCCCCGAATCTGAGTGATCTTATCCATCAGATATTGACTATACTCCTCAGCCTGTCCCTGCATAGGATCCTCCCCCTCCGTCTGATTCCAAAGAGAGCAGGAGACCCTAAACAGGGCAGCCAGGAGATTATCTGCAGACACGATGAGGGCAGCAAAGTAAGAGCGCTTCGCTGCCTCCATCACCACCAGATAAGACCATGAAAAGGATCTCAACTGGGCTCTTCAGACTCAGAATGGCTGGATCTCCAACAGCTCTCTAGGCCTCTCCTCCCATGTTTCATCTCCCGGAGCTCCTCCGTAAATCAAGTAATAAAATTACTATTTAACATACATTGCTACTTTGTTCTTATATACATATCCCTTGTCCACATTTACATATTTGTTCAAATATTATCCAGTATTAATTCTACAAACCCTATATCTTTTTTATTCCAACTCCTTCTAAAATGCCCTTCTTTAGTACAACTTTCCAAAATACAACTTTCTGTCTTGTTTTTGTTTTTTGTTTTTCTAGCTGGAAACCCTACCTCACACAATTTTGCATGATTGGGCTTTGTGACGCATAGATGCATTTCATACTGCAGCTGTAGAATTAATGTCTGCTTCAGTGGGAGGAAAGGTCATGTTTTGCTTTTGACAAACCACTATGGTATGAATACAGGGGAAATGCAATCTCCAGAAGTCCTTTTCCAAGGGGAAAATGTCAGGATCTTATACATACATTATGCATGAGCATGTGGGAATTACATTACTACTTACATTACCAAGTATGTGGGAGTTACATTAGGGAATACACTAAATCAGTGTTTCTCAACCCTGGCAACTTGAAGATGGTAGACTGGAACTTCCAAAATTACTAGCCAGCAAAACATTGCACTAAAAGAAACCCTGCCTCCCCCACACTCATCCCCACCCAGAACAAATCCTATGAGAAATTAGTGCTATAACAGTAGGAACTGTTGTCTCAAATAGCCGATTGTTGCATCATCCATAACTAGAATAGTTGGTAGCAGTGGTGAAATCTGAACTGCTTTACTACCGGTTCGCTGGCTGCGCCTGCATGCTGCGCACCAAGCGCATGCTGCACGTGTGCATGCACAGTACACACATACAGGTTCGCCCAAACTGGTAGTTAAAAATGCTTTCAAAAGTTTTTTTTTAAAAAAAAGTTCCGATGATCATGCGTTGCTCAGCTGAACTTTGGAACTTTTTTTAAAAAATTTTTTACTACCGGTTCAGTGAACCGGTAGCATTTTTTACTACTGGTTGGGGTGAACTGGCCCAAACCGGTAGCATTTTACCTCTGGCTGGTAGATATGGTCAAGGTTGGTTTCAGTAGAGTAACTACTCAACTTCCTTATTTCTTCCTACTTTTCTTCATTTGCAATATTTCCTTCTTCTTCACACTTTTGGCATCTTGTTCTAGACTTTGCTTGGAATGCCAATTTATTTTATTTTGTCAATGTCAATTTTTTTAAAAGCACTTAGAAGGCTCCCTTGCATTAAAAATAACCCAGAAACCATCCAGCCCAAATGTTTTTAATGTGCCTTAGAGAGGTATATCGTTTATGAAAATCTCTCCAGGCTGGGGCATGGGGAAATATTAGTGAAATATTATTGTTATTAGAAATATTTTTATGGTTTTATTGCTTTTAATGTTGTAAACCATCCAGAGTCATCTTGTGGTGAGATGAATAGCAAATAAATAACTAAATAAATAAGAAAGATATATAAAATGTGCAGAGGAACAGCCAGTAAAAAAAATGTTATTGGAAGGATTCCTTGAAAGTCATTATAATAACTATGGTCAAAAAGCTTATTGCTCCAAATGTAATATGACATATAAAGTATTTCTGCCTGATAATTTAAAATAATCCATAAAAAAGGAAAATTGAATATTCATGGGTAATTCGCTAAGAGGCAATAAAATGGTAATCAGAAGGACAGAAAAGGAAGCCATCTGTGGCGTAAGAACTTCAAAAAATATATAATGGCATGATTATGCATAAGGTAATTCCTTTACTTTAAAGTACAAATGAATAAAGAGGTGTCACTTCTCTAAGTATCTTAAATAATTTTTTGAAGAATTTCTTGAAACACCACGGTTAACATTATCTAAAGAATAAATATTATTTATAGATCACAGGAACAGAAGGGTGGAAGTTCATTAAATTAGTTCCACTTAGGGCACAATTATAGTTTGAACATTTCTGAAAAGAAGTTAAAAGAACAACTTTTTTAAAAAATGGTTTAGCCATGGCAGTAAAAATTATGTTTTATTTCCAGAAAACAAAAATTTGAGACAAGACAGTCACAATTTAGTAGCATAGGGATAACATCCATACTAGTAATAGCATTTATATTTATTGGTAATTATTTATGTCCAGTAATGCTGTCCTTTATTTTAGATACATCAGCATTAGCTTCCTTCTCCCTTTAAGCCAATACTGGCTGGAGAATTCTGAGAGTTGAAGTCCATAAGTCTTAAGTCTTTCCATTCCTGCTCTGGATTAATCAATGATTCCCAAACTTCTTCTTTACGAAAACCACCACATCCTCCCTGAAAACCTTTAAGGACCCCTATAGAAGTATACAGAACCATGGCACAATGGCTCATGGTTAAAATGCTGGGCTTATCACCTGGAAAGCTGACAGCCCAAGTGCCACGCAATGGGGTGAGCTCCCATTACCCACTCCTGCCAATCTTGCAGTTCAAAAGCATGCAAATACTAGCAGATATATAGGTACCACTTTGGCAGGCAGGTTACTGCATTTCATATTTTCATGCTGGCAACATGATGATGGAAACATCTCTAAACACAGAGTCTCTCGGCTGAGAATCAGAGACAGGCACTGCCCCCTTGTTGTCAGTTATAACTGGAAAGGGGAAACCTTTATAAAAGCAAATAGAAGTCCTGTAGTTCTCCATCCCCACTCTAGCTGGCTTTGAATCCTTCCTTCCTTCCTCCCTCCCTCCCTCCTTCTTCCCTTTCCTTCCCTTCCCTTCCCTTGTTTCTTTTTCAGAACTTCATATATAAACCTTTTCCAAGGTCGTTTGGGAAATTTTGTCTCAAAAAGAGAAAGGGAAGGTTAAGTTGCTCCCTCTGTTGCAATGCTGTCAATTGGATAACCCAAACATTTTACCTTCTTGGTACAAGGATCCTCTAATTTACCCTATGACGGTCCTGGCATAATGGATTAATTTTAGGATCAGCATTCTAGGAAAGCTAGTGATCATTTTCTAATTGGACTGCCATTTACCATTCCCCAAGCATGGAGCATCCTATGATACTGATCTGGAACAAATCTATTGAAAGCAATGAAAACAGTGCCCTTAACCAGCAGCCCTATTTGTTAGGACCATCGATCCAGGCAAGTTATTGTTTGGTTTTATGTTGTACTGATTTATTGAGGGTTTTACTGAAACTTTATTAAGGTGTCATTACAATACTTTGATTGAACTGTCCAAGGCTCGAGAATTTATTTATAAGGCTCTTAAACAAATGCAATAAATAAAATGCTTTCCCGGATTCTTAGTTAACATGCCTCTCTTGCTTTATGTTTGTAACAGCAACATCTAGTGGTGGATTACATTACCTACATCCTTAATCCATTGTATTGATACAGTATTTGAAGAAAAAATAGCAAATTTCCATCATCAGGATCAATCATTAGGAGAATTATCATAATCATTATGTTTTGTCCACAAAAAATACTTCTAAATATATTTTAATCAAAATAATTATTGTTTCCTTCATTTCTCAAGACACCAAAGTGGCGAGCCAGCACTATCGTACTATTGCAGTAGTATAATATATCTTGTTTCCCCCAAAATAAGACCGGGTCTCATTTTCTTTTAGGCTTGAAATAAGCACTTGGATTTTCGGGGAGGTCTTATTTTTTTGAGGTGCAGGAGGTGACAAGCATGGTCTCCTCATGCCTTTTGGGCCCTTTAACCGTGGACTGCAGATCAGCTGACTGTGGGCTGGGAGTTCTGTCTCTCCAGGTGCCTGGAGATGTTTGCAGCGCACTCTTGCTAGCCCCAGTCCTGCCATGGTGCCAGGAAACCTTGTTCCACAACTCATCATGTGGCTATGGAGCAGGCAGTGACCAGTTTGCACTCTACCAGGCCTGGAGCTCAGGTGTTGCTCAAGCTGCTGCTACAATGAGGCAGAAAGCCATTAGGCCCATCGGAATCAACTCCCTTGCTGCCTCTACCTGGCTGTTGCTGCTTGAAAAAAGAACAGGCAATTGTGGAAGATTGTTGGAAGCATGTGCTTATGATAGAAGCAAAGCCCAGCCTGTCCTTTCAAGTGGTCATATGTATGTGTCTGTGTGAGAGAGAATGAGAAAGAGAAAGAAACGATGGAGGGGAGTAACAAGAATTGCAGGCAATGCTGTTTGAAAAGGTTTCCTCTCCACCATTTCTTTTTCTCCCTCTCTCTCTTTCTCCCTCCCTCCCTCCCCCCCCTCTGTCTCTCACACACACACTTGATAAGAAATGGTGGTGCATGGACAACCCCTGCATAACCAATGTGAGAAATGGGCTCCCTCACGGTGCCTCCTCTCTGGACCTTACCTGCCTTGGATCCTGCAGGCATCCTGGCCATATAAATGCCGCCCAGATCCCTGGGTTGTTTGCAAGTAAAGCGAACTATGCAGCCTCTCCACCCTTCTAGCACCCTCTGCCCTGGCAAAGGCGAAACTGAAGCAGCTGAGCCTTCAATGGCCCTGGCACTACTTGGGGGCAGCCCATACACAGGGTATGGCTACGGGTTGAGTTTGGCATTTCACCTTCCTGCATTTTGTGAACTTTTGGCTGCACACAACGAAAGCAGCAGGTGTGAACGGAAACTCAACCCATATCCACACCTCATATATGGGACAAGCAGCACTGGTGCTGGGGAGACCATTGGAGGAACCCCGTGAGGCCCCCACTTGCTTCAGTTTTATGTTTGCCAGGGCAGCGAGCACTAGAAAGGCACTGTCCCGAAGACTCCCCTCCACTAGTGGGCAGGCAGGCAGGTGGAGCGGCTGCACAGCTCACTCGAGTTGCAAACAACCCAGGGATCTGGGGAGCATTTATGTGGCAAGGATGCCTGTAGGATCCCTGGCTTCCAAGGCAGGTAAGGTCCAGAGAGGAGGCACCATGCGGGAGCCCATTTCTCACATTGGTTGTGCAGGGGTTGTCCATGTACCGCAGTTTCTCATCAAGTGTGTGTGTGAGAGAGAGGCGGAGAGAGGGGGAGAGGGAGAGAGAAACGGTGGAGAGGAAACCCTTTCAAACAGCATTGCCTGCAATTCTTGTTACTCCCCTCCATCGTTTCTTTCTTTCTCTTTCTCTTTCTCCCTCACACAGACAAAGTCATTTGATCACTTGAAAGGACAGGCTGGGCTTTGCTTCTATTGTAAGCACACACTTCCAACAATCTTCCACAATTGCCTGTCCTTTTCTCAAGCAGCAACAGCCAGGTATAGGCGGGGTGGAGTTGATTCTGACAGGCCACATGGCTTTCTATCTCATTGTAGCAGCAGCCTGAGCAACACCTGAGCTCCAGGCCTGGCAGAGCATAAACATGGTTGCCACCTGCTTCATAGCCACAAGGTGAGCTGCGGAACAGAGGGGCCGTCAGCTGCAAGATTGCCTGATGCCATGGGCAGGTCTGGGGCTAGCAAGAGTGTGCTGGAATCATCTCCAGGCACCTGGAAAGACAGAACTCGGCCCTTGCTGGATCAACTGATCCACGGACAGCAGTTAAGGGGCCCAGCAGCCATGAGGTGATTGGGAAAAGGAACGGTTTCCTCCTGTGCCTCCTCCTTTACTCGGGCTTATTTGTGGGGTAGGGTGTATTATTGGGCCCACCCCCCCAAAAATCAGGCTGAACTTATTTTTGGGATATTTCGTGTTATTTATTTATTTATTTATTTATTTATTTATTTATTTGCCACCCTTCTCTGGAGACTCGGGGTGGCTTACAATGCATTAAGCAATAGCCTTCATGCTTTTGTATATACCTGCTTAGTAGGGCTTTCCCACCCCCCCGCGGTGTTCTTTTTTTTATACAAAGTCAGCTTATTGCTTCCACAATTTGGGTCCTCATTTTACCTACCTTGAAAAGATGGAAGGCTGAGTCACCTTGAGCCTGGTGAGATTCAAACTTGCAATAATTGCAGACAGCTGGTATCACTTCAACACCACTTAAGCTGCTGCACCACCAAGACTCTTACATATGAAAGGAGAGTTATTTACACCACAAAATATTAAGCTTTAGATCTTCACTGCTAGGAATCTGTATAGAGACTAGGATATCTCAATCAGAATTTATTCACACATAGCAGATGTGATCAGAACCTCTAACGGGACTTAGGTAGTCATGGCCTGTACCTACAGTATTAACAGTATTTATAGCAAGAAAAAAATCATGATGGATTGAGGAAAGACTAAATTACAAAAACAGGGTTATAAAATCATCAGTTTATCAGTGTCAGAAACATCAACTCATTTTTCTGATTATTCAAATTATGGATTTAATTGAAATATACAGAGCAATGCTCTGCTGATCTCCCATCTTCCAATTCCTAAAATAAGTTTTAAAAAGAAAAAAGCCTTTGCTTTAGAAGTTCTTTGTTTCTGAGCTTCCCACCTTACTCTGGGATGGTTTTTGTTTTTTATTCTTTCCAACCCAATGGAACATTGACATTTATGTAGAGGCTCATGATTGCCTGTGCTTCACCAGGATATGAATACGTAATGGAACAGGAACAGATTTATGGGCATAGAAGCTGATTTTAGAAGGTCTAAATTTGAAAATGGGCTCAACCATCATGGCAGCATTGGAGAAAAAAATAACCCTGTACATGTATTCCCATGGAAGAAAGGGAGATGTGGGCAGATTATTGACAGCCTCTCCTTTATCAGCTTCCTTGTTTCCAGTTATGTGACCCAGATCAGGGCATGTGCAGCACACCCCAGACTTCCCACCGTATTTTTCAGAGTATAAGACACTTTTTTCCCTCCTAAAAGAGGCTGAAAATTTGGGTGTGTCTTGTACTCTGAATGTAACCCTGCGCTTGCGGTGCTCAAAATGGCTACCGGAACAGCTGCTGCCTTCTCTTACCCCTTCTGCGCTTCGCCTGCTTTAGTCACTGGAGTTCCCTCCAATAATCAGCTGTGCTTTTGAAGCTGTTTTTCAGTCCCAACCAGCCCCAATCTCAAAACCAGCGAGTGAACTAATGTGCTGAAGCTGATGCCCCAACCAGCCCCAGCCTCAAAATCAGTGAATGAACTAATGTGTTGAAGCTGACCAGGCTAAGGACTGCCAGATGAATACCTGGTAAGCAGAATTTCATTTCCTATTTTCCTCCCCAAAAACTAAGGCACGTCTTACACACTGAAAAATACGGTATATATATTGTTGGTAAAGGGATTAGAATGAATTTCAGAAGGCATGTCTCTATCTTGTTTCTACTGTCACATCTTTCTGGCTGCCCATGTTTTGTGAAAACAAACAAGGTGCAAAAGACATTTCCTTAGTTTCTTCTCTTGCAATTATATTGATGTGTGAACTTTGGGAGATTGTGGACCACTGAAAATATTATTGAAGGATCATTAGAAATGCAAGGGCATCTGAGAAAGTCATTGATTTTTTTTTTTTTTTGCCTTACTTGAAAAGAAATTCAAATACAAATTTAAAAACCTCAAGTTGCATGGAAAAAAAATCAAGTGATTAAAACAATACACTTGCCAGTTTATAATTATCGAGGTGGGTCATCAGAGACTGCATGCAGGCCCCCGTCTTTTTTTTTTTTTTACAAGGATCAGAGTCATTATCATTACTCCATCCCAAGTTCACGCTACTTTAATTTGATAGCAAATTTTCAATTTCAAAAAATAGTTTTTCCCTTCCAAAATGCAAGCTAAAGTAAGTTCATTAATAGTCTGATTATCCAGATGCACCAGTTGCAAGGGCATCCATGGCAGTGGTGGGATTCAAAATTTTTTACTACCGGTTCTGTGGGAATGGCTTGGTGGGTGTGGCAGGGGAAGGTTTCTGCAAAATCCCCATTAGCTGGGACTCAAGAGGCAGAGAATAGATGGGGGAGGGGCCAGTCAGAGGTGGTATTTATCGGTTCTCCAAACTACTCAAAATTTCCACTACCGGTTCTCCAGAACTGGTCAGAACTTGCTGAATGCCACCTCTGATCCACAGGGAGTACAAAGGCGGCTGTGACAAACACGAATAAAGCCCTACCTCTTTTTTTGTGTCACATGTAACACTCATGAAAAGAGTGTTTTAGCAGCGGAGCCAGACGTCGTGAGCAACACCACGATTCATGGAAAACTTAAACAAGCTGAATATGGAGTACCCAAAAAGGAAAAATGCAAGTATTGTTTTTTATTAATTCTCTAGAAGAAAAAAAAGAAAAAAGAGAGCGATTAGAGAAAGTGCTTTGAAAATGGCGACTGGCTTTGCTCGGAGAAAATGGAGAGTGGAAAGTGAAAGTAGAGCTTAGCCAGCGCTGAGGTATTTTAAAAGAAACATTTTAGTAGGGAAAAGAAGTAAAGACTGATTTAAACAGAATTGTTTTTTGAAAAAAGAAGAATTTCTCTGTTTTTTTGGAAAAACAAAAGCTAAAACCCCTTTTTTTTTCTTAGAAGTATGACTCCTAAACCAAAAGTAAAGGGGGGCTCCCTTACAACTCAGATAAAGGAGAAAGCAGAAATGACTCAAATGTATTTGCAGGGAACTGCAAATGAGGATTTAAAAGATTTCATAACTAGGTCTCTAGGAAATGTTGTTGAGAAGATAAAAAGCTCACAGAAGAATCTTGAGGAGCTGGTACAGGGAAAATATGACCAATTGAATCAAACTATCACTAAAGTAGTTTCTGATCTTTCAAGTGCGGTGGTGGAAATGGGGAGGAAAGTGACTGAAATCAGTAGTAAGTTTGACTCCCAGATGAAAGAAATACAAGAAAAATTTGTGGAAGCTGATGCTAAAAACCAGAATATAGAGAATGATGTGATCAAGCTTCAAATTAAAGCTATCGAATCAGCAATTAGATTAAGAGGCATAAGAGAAAATAAGAGAGAAAATTTAAGAACAGTTTGTGCAAAGGCCTTTGCGGAATTATTAAAGTTAGAAGATGAGCTAATTCTTGGTTGTATGGAGAAAGTTTATAGGGTCAACTCACGTGTAGCTAAACAAAGGAATTTGCCTAGAGATGTCGTTGTCTACTTCACTGACAGAAGATTGAGAGATGATATTTTACAAAAATCCTACTCTGCTATTGTGCAGGTAGAAGGTATACAAATTAGTGTTTTTAAAGAGTTACCACCGAAGATCTTAAAGGACAGAAAAGATTTTGGTTTTTTGGTCAAGGAATTGAAGAGAAGTAACATCCCATTCAGATGGGATTTACCAGTTGGTGTATCTTTCAGATACCATGGCGTGAGATATTGTTTGAATACTATTGAAAAAGCGGAACATTTTTATAATAATATTTTTAAGGGAGCCCCGGAAGAATAAAAACCTGAGAGTCTGTGAAATGTAAGCAGATGGAAGAAATCCAAAGTGTGTCAGAAGAAAAAGGAGCACCAGGTGGTTGTTCAGAGGATTCTATTATGGATTTTCCAGAGGAAAAAATCAAGCATCCCAGAGATCCAAGAGGGGGAGTACTGGACCTTGAGCTGTCGAAGCAAGGATCAAAAAATAAAATTATAACTCGAGATGAGAAACAGCAGAGGTCCAGTACTTTACAAGAGAAGGGGGATGATGCTAAGCAACAGCAAGTTGAAGCCAAGGAGGAAATTCGACTGGAAACCACTGAGGTGCTACATAAGGAGATTTATGAAATGTTCAAGTCTTATGTAGAAAGGTGGAAAAGATCTGATTAACTGTACAGTATAAAAGATGATTTTGACTATATCTGATTTATTTACGAAAATGGATTATAAATTTTTTACAAAGTTCATCCTGAGTTGGATTTATATTTGACTTATATATCAAAATGGATTATAAAAACTCTCTACAAAGTTTATCCTGAGTTGGACTTAACATCCTGAGAAAGGTAAACAGATTGCTGCAATATATGCAGGCGATCTGTAGTTACCCTGTTATAGGGGGGTTTTTTGGAATTAATTATCCAGAAGAAGAGAATAAAGATGAAAACATCTTGGGAACCCAAAGGAAGGAAGTGGAAAGGGTGTCAGGATTTGAAAGCGTTTTAAAGGAACATCTGGGAATGCGGCTTGTAGTTTTTTATATATATATAAGGTATGAAATTTAGGAGCAGCTGCATTTGTTTTTTCTTTCTTTTAGCTGGTACAGCATTAGCTAGTCTGAATGTTCTAGCTTCCTCTGAATCTAGAGGATTACAAAATACCTTCGTGGTTGGATATTACCAATATAAAGTCACTTGGGGGGATTTTTATATGGAGAGATGCTTTTTGCTGATGGGGGCAGCTGGAAGATGAAGCTTATTGGAACTACGTTGGAAGATAGTATATTTAACTTCAATCAAGATGAAGAGAAGATTGAAACATGGATTATTGAGATAGAAATTTTTTTTTGGATATAATTGTATAATTATAATTATATATGTATAATCATATATTATATTCTATTAGAATAGAGATGTTTTATGTTTTTGTTTTTTAGTTGAGGGGTGTAGTTGGGATAAAATTATTTGATATGGATATGGATGTGATATATTATATTTTATTATAAGGGGGATCGATTTTGGTATATAATTAGTAATGTTAGTATCAATGGATAAGAGAAAGGTATATTTTCTAATTGGGTTTAAATATTGTAAGTATGTTATTGATTGATAAATGAATATTGATGGTTGATGGTTGATTAATGAGGTAAATTTTATTATTATTAGTTCTCTTTATTACAGTACTGCTAATTTTAGAAAAATTTTATTATTTATAGGTTTATTTGTTATATCATTTTGTTATATGTACTTGGTTTTTTTCTCTTTAATTTTCTCTTTTTTAAATTTTTTTAAAATTGTAGCGGAAGTCAAGGGGGGGATGGGGGGAAAATGGGGTTGGGGTGGAGGGAGGTAGGGGGGAAGGGGGGGTTGGGGGGGAAATGAAAAAAATTTGTATTGTAAAACTTTTTCAATAAAAAAAAAGATGGTGGGATCTCACATGATCATTTCGCTTTTTGAATCTCCTCTATGGATACTCCCAGAATGGATGCATCTGGAAATCATCAATATTTGAGAGGCCAAGACAGAAAGTTAAAATTTCTGGACCAGCTATGCTTCCCAAACATGGCAATTAAGATGTGTGACCTTAGCTCCAGAATTGCAGATCAGCTGGGAAGTTCTTGGAGTTGAAAAGTCCACACATCTTAAAGTTGCCATGTTGGAAGCTAGAAAGCATGCAGTGGTATAAGATCACAGGAAGGGGTAGCACCAAGGAACTTGAGTTTTAAGAGTAAGGACGGGGAGACAAGGCCTATGTGATCTTCCACCTTTATAATTACACAATCAGTTAAAAGGTTGAAATAAAAATAAGGTGCTGCTTCCTGCATGAATTGAGACACCCATCTAACAAAAATTACAAGCATTGCTGCAGGCTTAACTTTCTGAGTTATTGGCGATATGGCCCCCAGGGTATAAAAAGCTGCAGGGAGGGGAAAAAAGGGACCGTAAACATTGAGCCTTCAGTCTGGAAGGCTCCACAATTACCAGGGGAACTAATCTGTGCTTGGCAGATAAAGCAGCTGGAAGGAAAACAAAAGCCTTACCGAACAATAAATTCATCCTCTAATATATGTTCATGCACTCACACACACACACTTATCCCACCATGAGTGTCTTTGCTTGCCCCTATTAATAGTCACGTTTGCAAAAGTAAGGTTTTCATGCAGAATTTAGAATAGATGGCAAGAACAAAATTGAGCCACCTTAAGATTTTAATATAAAATTGGATGGTTAGGGTTTGGGTTAACCCATCCAAATAATAACCTGGCCTACCTTTAGAGAGGCGTATAGGATGTTATAGTCTGTTTTCGGACTATAGTTTATTTCTGGCCTGCCCCTAATAATCAGTGCCTTTCAGAAGTTGTGTGTGCCATATCATTGGAGATTTTTAGGAAGAGTTTGGACAACCATTTGTCGAAATGGTATAGGGTTTCTTGCTTGAGCAGGGGGCTGGACCAGAAGACCTCCAAGGTCCCTTTTAACTCTGTTAACTATCATATAAAT
Source organism: Coluber constrictor foxii (assembly GCA_038048745.1). Taxonomy (NCBI): domain Eukaryota; kingdom Metazoa; phylum Chordata; class Lepidosauria; order Squamata; family Colubridae; genus Coluber; species Coluber constrictor. Next base: position 146,559,039 of record CM075961.1, read on the forward strand.
CTTATAAGCATATAAGATTTATATAAATATAATATGCTATCAAAATGAATAATTCTAATCTGGGCTGATCACAGGACCAGAATTTTACTTTTCTAAGCTAATAGCCTGGGATTAATATTCCAGTAGAGAGAGGTTTCCCAGGATGATTGCCAAGTTTTCCCCTTACATTGAATTCCATGTTAGATACTTCTGTTGTTTCAATCAAAATGAAAACAAATAACAAATTAATCGTTTGCAAAGTGACTTTATTAAAGCAATGAGAGTTGTGCATACAGTGTGGAAAAAAGTAATTTAATTGAGTACAGAAACTTAAACAGTAGTGCACCTTGATAGTTATGTCAACTAAATCCTGTTTTCTGTAGACCCTTAACTCTCTTGATGAGTTAATCAATTCTCATTATCTAATACCTATTATTTCTACCATAACCATCCTGTGCTCATGGGGAAAATATGTTGAAAGGCACTTGAAAGGGTTAAGTGTGCAAAATATTTCAAATTTGAAAAGCCGTCTCAAGTTAGGATCTGTCTCAACCTCAAAAGCAGATCCTTCTGATCTTACACTCAGTGTTTAGATGCGGTTTTGAGCATCCCCAAAAATCAAAATGAAAGTGGCCTTATTCTAAAAGGGATATTGAAACATTTTGCACACTACTTGAAAGCTGTTTTCATTTAGTGTTGCTGGTAAAGGATCCTTTTGTTTCTGCACCAGATGTGTTACTCTCCCTCTATTCCAGCTCATCATGATGAGAAGTTTCATTGATTACCTGTCAAGAGAAATGACATCAAGTATTATAATGGGTATTAGCGGACTCGGCTTCTAAACATTTGCTCATGACCTTAAAGAGGTTTTTTTTTTTTAACATTTACTATATTTCAACTGATGCCAAGAAAATTCATATGAAGTTCTCCATCTGTTCATAGGGCAGTATAGTTCCCAAACTCAAATCCAAAGAAGTTCTTTCAGAAAACTTTTGGGGAGAAGATGAAGAGCCACTGAGTTTTTAATAGTTCTTCTGGATTTCTTCTTCTAATCTTAGAACTATTGGCAATAGACAGTTGCCCAATTAGACCCGGTGGCCTAGAGGTAGAGCTCTTGCCCCACAATCAGGAGGTTGTGAGTTTAATCCTAGGTAGGGGCAGATGTAGGGTCTCCTGCTTGGGCAGGAGGATGGACTAGATGACCTGCAAGATCCCTTCCAACTCTGTTAATCTGTTAAATAGGTGGCGTATTTTATGCCTTTCTGACTTCTGGAAGCAAAGTGGTGCACAGTCCTATAAGCCTAGTCCGAAAGGGCTACATTTAGCATTATCAAATACTTGCATGGACTAGTCCTCAACTGTTGTTATAGATGAGCATTACAGGGAATTTGCACTAGCCAATGGCAGTAGCCAAGCTATGAAAGTGAAAATGTATTTTAATTCTGCTTCCAAAGTCATATGACCAATCACCCAATCATTAAGAACAGAGAGCAGACAGAAAAGTACCAAGCTGTTCTATACTGCCAAAATGGACCTGTCACTTTGTGTGCAAACATGTTTCTATAAACTGAGCTAAAATTCAGCAGCTTTTGCATCTTGTATGACAATAGGTATCATCTTAACCATTGCCTCAGCATGATCAAATAACTAAGGTGCATCCTGCAAAGCTGCATAAAACGTGTGCCTAAACAAACATCTCATACAAATGTTTCTTTATCTATAATAAAGTTAAGAGACTCACTTGGCCATCTCTAGTTTCAACAGTCTTGATTAGCAGTGTTCTCTTGGAGTGGGTATCAATTGGAATAGACTCAAGATTGGTTTCTGCAGAAGCAAAGACAATTGGTTACAACTTCCAGCATGCAATTGCCAATATATGTGAGTTCAAAATGTAGTGATGCTGATTTTAGATATCAGGCTCAGATAAAGCAGAATGCAAGCAATCTGGTAAATTAGGGATTTTAAAATTCAGGTTCTATAAACTTCAGCCATTAAGTTTATTTGTTTGGGTCATTGAATAAGCAGTGATCTAAAGCATCTGAAATCCACTAGCTGGCAACCTCTCTATAACTGCGAGACCATTAAATGTTTCAACTAATAGAAGAATCAAGATAGGAGAAAACTAAAGAGGGCTTTTTTACCATTTATACTATATGCCATTCACGTAGGCATTTTGTTATGTTTTTTTAAAAAATTCAGGTGAGCATAATATGGGGCACGCTAACCTGTGAAATTGAAGCTATTTCTCTTGATCATATGCCAAAATGATACCTCCAAATGCTAAATGAAAGCCAAAGTTCTGTTTCCTGAGACAGCCAACAGCTACTTACCTCTCAGATTCAGGGAAGCAAAAGTTGGGATTGGCACATTAATTCTATATATATAAAAAAAAGGACAAAATTCATTGAGGTTAACCAAGAATGATCATATTGTGACCAACCTTCCCAATTCAGACATAATGTATTTTGTACCTGCTCTCCTCTCCCTCTAGCAGTTTCCTGTAAGTAGCAATTTCAATATCAAGAGCCATCTTAACATTGAGCAGCTCTTGGTACTCGCGGAGATGGCGAGCCATTTCTTCCTTCATGTTCTGGATTTCTTCCTGAAGTCTAGCAATGTTGTCTTGGTAGTTGACAGCTTCAACTCCAAAGGCATCTTCCATCTCGTGCATCTGGCGTTCCAAAGACTCATTCTGAATTTTTTTTAAAAAAAAATATCACAATACATTCAGCCACTGGCAAGCTCATCTTTGCTCAGATTTTAAATTTAAAAAGTCCCTTCACCCATTTCCTTTTCTTTTTTGTAATACGTCAACATTTTAAAAACTTATTTCATAAATGTTCACAATAATTGCTGATTATTTGTTTATTGCTGATTATGTTTGTTTTTTACAAATAACTGAAAGTTGCAAACATATCCAACATACCTTCCTCCTCCTATTTTGCCCACAACCACAACCCTGTAAAGCAGCTGGGCTGAGAGAGACTGACTGGCTTGGCTGGTTGGCCAAATAGCCAAACAATATAGCTGGATTTTAACAATAAATAACAAGAGACAAATCCTGAAGGTCAACAAAAGTCATCACTTTCTTGCAACATCTTTCACTTACGCTTCCTTTAAGGGCATCCACTTCACAGGTGAGAGACTGAATCTGCCTGCGGTACTCACTGGCTTCTTGCTTAGCCTGGCGCAGGGCATCATTGTTCCTGTTGGCTGCTTCAGACAGATCTGCAAACTAACATCACCATGCCAAGTTATGAAACTGTAAATGTGCATGAATAACAAAAAACACTCTTTTATTCATTCAGCGTTCTATTTTGGTTTGGGTTGCACCAGGACTTCTAGACTTCTCTTCATTTACTTTCAAAAATCGAAGGTGCTGTTTGCTATCAATATTGCAACAATAAATTTGAGTAACCACCTGCCTCTGTACAGTAACTGAGTTCATATTAATATGCTTTACCTTTGCAGTTTATTTCCAGTTTTAAAGAAAAAAATATAGACTTATGTATACAGATATGCCAAAAAATATATCCCAAAAATTGGGTTCAGCTTATCCATGGAGGGGGATATCACAAGTATGCATGGTTAAAAAACTACTTTTTTATTGCTCCTATTTTTTTAGCATAAGGGAGGACATAAAAGGATGAATACAACTCTTCACATTTAGCAAAAGCTAGTGTAAATATTTAATATTAGTGTTAAATCAGCAGAATCCAGTGACAGGTTTATACCTTACTTAACAAGTCACTTCTGGTGGATCAGCTGCACATTATTAAGATTCTTTGAAACTTGCATATTAAAAAACACCATGTTTTAATTAGCTTGCTTTGGAAGATTACAGCATTAACTCCTGGCTCTTTATTTTCAGAGCTTTTGTTTATAAGGCAAAAGTAATCCCTACAGGATTTCACTAGCTTTTTAACAACAAAACCAAACCCACTCATTGATTCTCTGACATTTCTTAGCAACAGTGCAGAAGGAAACCTATTTCTGTCTTGCAGCTTCAGGATATAAAACACAAGGAATCATTTAGATTAGTGATAGCCAACAAATTGACCTGAATTATATGAAATTTTCTGGACTAGTATTGATGAGTCATAAATATATTTGAAATTCATGTAGAAAAATCTGGCTGGTAATCATATTAGGGCAAATTTAGGCATCACATACTTATCTTTTTACCCCACCAAAGTCAATAGAATCTACATTTGAGTAGACAAATACTGAACTAATTCTTTTAACTGAAAAATGCAAGTGTTGACTAGATTCTCTTCCAGAAGTAAAAAATGCAAGGTCCTGCTTTCTAAATGGTAAGCATGCAAAAACGTTAGCATTGTACATTAAAATATAAGGCAGATTTTAAATATACCTGGGTTACTTTTAATGGTCATAATTCTTTTCAAGTTTAATGTTAGGTCTAAACCTAAATGTAGTTTAGAATATTCCAAAATGCACATTAAATGCTTGTGTGTGAGTGCAGATACTGTTGTTCAATCTTCAGTCAATAAGTCACAACTTCAAAATTTTAAGTTGATCAACTACAATTTTTTCTTCTTCTTCTTAAAGTGTTATTGAAAACATTTTGCTTACTTTGGATTTGTACCACTCCTCAGCTTCCTGAAGGTTCTTTGTAGCCACAGATTCATATTGCTGACGTACGTCACGCAGGGCAGCAGTGAGATCAGGCTTGGCAACATCCATATCAATCTGGATATGCTGATCCTGGATTTGGGCTTGCAGCTCACGGATTTCCTTTGGAAATGAACAAATACTGGTTAAGCATTGAACGCATTTACCAAGATTATTCTTTGTCCGGATAACCTTAAAACCATATACCTCCTCATGAAGTTTCTTCAAGAAAACAATTTCTTCTTGCAAGGTTTCAACTTTGCGTTCCAGATCCAGACGGGCCAAGGAAGCATTGTCAACATCCTGAAGTAAGAAAGAATAAAACTAATTCACCAACCACCTGGGAACACCCTTGAAATGCAAACTAATAATGCCCACAATAAACCCTGTGGTCAATTCTTTTCATACTTGCAGCAATTACTGTCTAAAGAGTGAGTAAATTCCATTTCTTTCCAACATACTAAAGTAGGAGGAAAGGAGATCTAACGTTTTTTCAAAGAAAAAAAAATATTGACAATTTGCAAGGAATAGAAAGGGTAAGTCTTTCAGTGTCGTATTTTTCCTGTAGAACCATGTGCTTAACATAAATTGTTCTGAAACATTCAAACAGGGCTAAAATTAAACTATAATTATTATGTTTCAGGTTTGCGGAAGTTGGAACTGATAATACCATTCAGCATCTTCACTTTCTTTTATTATGTGACAGGATGAGTGTATTAAACTGTCAGGTCTTTTTAAAAAAATTACTATCAGTGAATCCCAAACTATGCTTTCATTTTATATACTTTATACACACCACCACAATTGGAACCAGCAACTTAAGCTGGTAATTAAGCAAAGTGGTCACTAAATGAGATATCAACTGTGCTTATAATCTTAGTTCAGCTTTTCTTTGCTTTAAGACCTGCTATAAATGTGAAGATTGTTTGCAAATTTATTTTTCACCACAGTTGTTATTCCCAAATGAGGCAGTTGCTAAACAAGGACTATCTGTATGTAGATGTGACACTATGCTTTAACTATTATTTAGCCACTATATCCATTTGAGGGATACTGTGAGTTATAGTTCAATAACATCAGGAGGATAACCGATTGCTGTTACAACTACAATGAAGTATGGAATTTCAGTTGTAAGTTAAGGCACCACATGCCCAGACTTGGATTTTTACCACCGCTTTTACAAATGGTCAAATCCTACATAGCCAATAGGCATTTTTTTCTTCTTTTCTAGAGGAGGAAAAAAACCTCATAGCATATTACACTCCTATGATCATGGGATGATGCAACTGGTTGTAAATGTGAACCAGTTGCCAAGCACCCAAAGTATATAAATCAAGGACTACCTGTAGTTAAAGCACAGAAATAAAACACAAAAAGAAAGATCATGCAACAGTTTGGACCTTCCTCAGTGAAGTCAGTTTAAAAGCCAAGTAAAATAAAATACTGTTGCTCACCAGTGAAACAAATATAACCTTGCCTGGGCCTCCCTTGGCACAGAGTTCCAAAGACTGAAAAATAAGTCACTGAGATGTCCCTTTCCTGCAAACTATCTCAACAGACACCATGTTGTCGCAGGATGAGAGGGAAGAAAATTCCTCCAAGGCTTATAAAAACTTAGCAGATTTCCATAAGAGAAGGCACTCTTCTCTTTCTGATTAATTACTGTGAACTTTGCTTCACATTCCATTCAGGGTAGCAAATAGGCTACCTCTACAATGTGGTTTTCATTAAATATGTCAGTTTTTCAGCAAACAGAAAAACATCCAACATGGAAAGGGAAGAAAATGCTACAACCAAAATTGAAGCACTGCGTACCTGGCAGCATATAGAAAAATTAGAATTTGTATCAGTAACTTTGGTCTCCTATGATCTTTGCAGAACTTTCACAAAGCAGTTTAAACTTAAGCACACAGAAAGCTTGGGCTGGGCATATATAAGCCAGGAGTATGACTTCACATCTTTTTCAAAGTCCATTTTCCAGCCCAGTGCTCACTGAATGCATTTAACCATACCCACATGACTTTCCAGCAGATTGAAAGTCATCTGGATACAGTTAAATGTATTCATCCTTCTTGGTGCCCCCACTGTTTTTCAGTAATTAGTGAGTCAAAGAAAGCAAACAGCAAGCAGCCCCAAGACTGCGTAGCTAATATTTAGCTACAAAATGCTAAATTATAATGGAAGAGATTTCCATTTAAAAAAAAAAGGCTATCCACCAATAAAACAAATATATTAATGCAGTGTTTCACTAGCCCTCCCAAGGACTCCATTGTCTCATTTTGCAGGTGAGAAGACAACTGTGGGTCCCACGAGACACTGCTGCCCATATTGAGTTAAGGAAACATCTGCAAATGCTGCTATACTGAAAAGTATTTTGCAAACTGATTTGATTACCATAAGTAGGTCAGTGTTTCCCAACCTTGATGACTTTAAGATGTCAAGGCCCCAAATTCCCCAGCCAGTAATTTAAAGCCACTAAGGCTAAAAAAATTGCATCAGGCTTATGGTACAGAGAAAAAAAGAATCTCTCTACAACAAAACAGTGAAGGTTTTTTTTTTCCAGTGTAACATTATGGAGAAAAGTCTGAAACAGACAGATACAAAGCGTTAGATTACAATCCAAATGAAAAAGAAGAAGACATTACCCAAGTTCAGAGATAGTATTAATTCAGAGGCTAGCAATCTTTACTGGCACCAGGAATAGTCATAAAATGTGGAGTTCCAAATTCAAAAAATTAACAGGATAGGCTTTTTCTAATTTCAGTTGAAATAGCCCAAGTTTTTAGGAGAGAAATCTTGCAATGTTTTGAAGATTTATTTTTAAGTATATTTTCTCAGTCATCTTATTTAATTTAATTTGTGGTTTTGCAGTCTTGGTGCACACAGAAATCACACTAATGATATTTGAACCAAGCCCGGGTTTGTTCACATTATACTACCTGGTTCAAAATCACACATTAGTGTGGCTGAGAATCTGTGGAGCTGCATTTCGAACACATTAGGTGTTACACTAGAAAAAAATCAAAAGTTTTCTTCAGGTTTTAAAGTTAGAGATGCAACATTCCAAGGGACACTTACAATGTTTAAAGTGGTGTTCAAAGGCATTTATGTACTCTGAAATATGTAATATGTAAATTTACATTTTCTTCAAGCTTCAGAGATTTATCATAATGTTGAGCATTTCTTAATGTTTCAACTGAAATGAGCAACATTTCTCCTTAAGTTTGATGGATAATAACTGATAAACCAGGGGTTCTTGGTCTGTGGCTCTGCATACTCACCAATATAGCCAAAGGAAAATCAAAATTTTTGAATAGCCTAAAACATAGACAGTCTCCAGGAAGAAGACGACGAATGTGTATGTCTGATGAGTAAATTAGCTTACTCTTTAAAGTTGCCACTTTCAAAATGACATAGTACTACTGTTGAGCTTATGGAATGAAGTTGCTTTTTTTCGGGATGAGAAAATGAACTCTGACACTGAGGACACCCAACACGTGAAATCCAAAGTAAACCACTTTGAGAGCTTGCACTGTTACCTGAATCCAGTCAAGGCAGGACACTAGTGGCTCCAAGGAGAAAGGCTGAAAGGCAAATGCCTGCCCAATTCAAAACCTTAGAAGGGAGAGAAGGAAGTCTTGCTATATGTGGTATATGCTAATAGGGAGGAGGAGGAGGCCTGGACTGGGACATCTTTCTATAATCAGAAAGAAAATACAGGGGGGATCTCCTCTTTTTAGAAGCCATTGGTAAAAATGGCTGAAGGGCTGTTTCTGTTGCATATCACCAGTGTTTGGGGGGAATAGATTTTTGTTTTGTTTTGCAAAAATAAGAGTGTTGTTTTATGGGGAATCACATAATTTGTGAATTATTATGTCCAATTAGCATGCAGTATGAATTCAGTCTCTGTGGTTTTAATTACTATGTAGAAGTGTTATGACTTTGGCACCATCAATTCATTGTGTGTGTGTGTGTGTGTGTAGTCTTTTCCATCAACTGATTACCTGGCTTAAAAATGGGGGGAGGGGAGAAGAGACATTAGAACAGCCTAACACTTACCCATCATTGCTAGTGAAATAATTCATAATACACAACCTACTAAATAAATTTTAAAAAACCTTTATGTTCCAGTTGCTTTGAATTCTTTAGAAGGGAAAAAATGTCTCGGAGGTTGGCAGTTGAATGTCAAAGGTCCCAATGATGTGAGGTTTTTTTTATTTGAGTTAAACAGCAGCCTGTACAAAGAGCTAAACTAATTGATGGATAAAGACGATATGCAAATCAGCATTCAAATTCAGCACTTTTTCTTTCAGCCTTTGAAGAAAGTTTATTTTGAATGAAAAATAAACTCTGGTGCCTCCCCCATCATCCTTCCCAGGGAAAGTATCTGTAAAATTTGAACCCTAAATAAACTTCTAAAAAAAACCAAAACACCCTCGGTTTAAGTTAGTACTTAGGCCAGCAGTTAAAAAAACTTTGTTCAGTGCCTGCTTATAAATTGTAATAGATAAAGTGACCAATACTTTAATTTGTGGGTTCTTAAAATGTGCTTGCATCATGACACATTTACTAAGAATGCAGCCTTTGCTTAGAAGCACCCCAGAATACAAAAGCTTCTGTTATTTCAGTCTCTGGCCACAAGGCAGGCTCCGCATTCCAGACTGAATCCCATAGAAACTATTAATACCTTTCAGTCGAGAGAACAGATGTTCCCCTTTCATCCCTACAGAATTGGGGGAGGGGGATGGAGTCCATAGAATCTCTTGGATGGCAGGCAAAACTTTTTGTCAGAATTTTTTTAAAATCTTGCCTCTAAAAATATCTGAGCAAATGAATATGAAGCAATGTGTTCACAAACTAATCTAAACACAGGTCAAAATGTTAGAGGTAACGCTTAAAGAAATGATCTTGAAATATCTGCATAATAATGAAAATCTCAGTCACATATCTACAAGCTGGCTATTAGCAAGAAGCAATGTCTGAGTTTTGAGGTTACTAAAATAATCTAAGATTAAGTTGGACCCAAATATTGTCAAAGCCATGGCTTGCCCCACTTATTTTATTAGGTCTTCTCTGGATCCAGCGTAAAGGGAAAAAATGTTTCTTCCACATAGCATCTTAAAAACTGTCTTTTCTGTGAAAACAAGTGTAGTTATGGCACATAAATCAATATATGGTATACAGATAATTTCCTACCCTGTAAGCTATGTCTAGAATTCAAGATAGTAGGATTGAATCTAAAGTTTGGAGAGCTGAAATCTTAAGGAGCACTGTCCCCTCCCTTGCAGTCTTCACAAAAACATGTGTTCTGGATGGTGTGTAACAGCGAATTTCTGGATTAGAATATAGGTCTTTCAATGGACCAACTAACATTCTAATAAAATTATTGGTGTATCAATACTTGCTACACACTCAAAAATGTAAGTTTAGTAGGAGCAACAAAAATGTACTTATATCAAACAATAGAGAAGGCTCCCCCTTCAGGCATTTTAAAATTTCAATCTAAGAAATTTCTTGCCTACAAACTTCTTAACCGCTAGGTGGCTTCAGAGTTACTTTTCCAAGGAAAGCTTGGATACTAACCTGCCTGAAAGACTGTAGGGTATTCTCAGCATCTTCTCTCTGAAGCATCTCATCCTGAAGTCTAAAAAAATAATTCAAAGATATTGAAAACATCAATCACAAAAAGATTAGATGTCACAGGCAGCCACACCTAAGAAAGAAAATAAGGGGGGAGCAAGAACAAAGCTTCCAAGAAAATTATCTTTGTTATGGATGATTCTTTTTTCATTGTGGTGTGACCAACTCTGGAGTGAAACTACTTGAACTGCATTATTTATAATCCACCAATATCCTTTTTCATCTACTTCAGTCCAATTATATCCTAGCTATCCTTAACTTGCTATTCTTCAATAAACTTTCCTGCTGAAAAAAATTGAGGAAGGAAATTTAAAACCAAAGTGTAAATTCTAAAACAGATTTAGCATATTTTCAGCAAAGTAAAAAAAATGTAATTCCTGCTCAAAAAAATTGGAGAAAAAAAAACCCACATCCAGCCACACACATGATGTAACCTCACCGAGTTTTCTCTCTTCAGTATAAATGAGCCAAGACCAAAATGTTGCCTGTCCATGCTACAAAGCATTGAAGTAAAGGGGGGGGGGGAGAGAGAACCATATCATTTGTTTCTGTGCTACAGACCGTGGGAAGATGACCGGCTAGTGCATTCTTCTGGACAAAGAATTTTATTGTGCTTCCATTTTTTTTAACTCCATAAGCTTCATTCTGGAAATGTGTTTCAACTTTCTATGCAGTTTATCGTATTTATTTCTTTCAGATTAGTGAGAATATGAATTCTTAAGTATTCACTCGTATTTGAATACAAAATGTTTTCACAAATTTTTTTAAACTAAAACTTTAAAATTAACTATTTAACCAGAGCTAATACACCAATTTTATTTCTAAGGGAGAACTGAAAATGTCTCATGCTTAATTACAGCTGAAACTTCTTGGAAACTAAGACACCCATTTGCTATTTCATTTGCATAGATCTGAATGTTTGCACTTTTCACTTTTATCAAAGAACAGTCTACATATAGGCTCAAAAAAGAGCCTACATATAGGCACATACTTACTTTGCAATCCAGGATAGAAATGCCTGTTAAACTGGTGTTTGCCTCTGCAATCAAGTTTATACATTAAAAAGGAATATACAATGGCCAGTAAATTGGGAGATAGAAAAAAGGCCCACTAGTTCCTTTTCCCTTGCTCTCCATTACTTGCACTCCAGAGGACACACCCATTATCTACTCCGAAGAGCATGCTCTTCTCTGGCAAATAAGCAGCTATTAACCAATAGTTCTAGTATCCAGATAGTTCGTTTTTCGGAACAGAAGAGCCAGCCTCCCTCGTAAAACTTAGTCCACTCTTGAGACCGGACTCACACAAAGGGCTTTATAATGGCTCATAAATCATGATTCTTTGGGGGTTGATTTTTAATCACAGTAATTCAAGGCGGAGAACATAAGCACTACTCTTTTTTTCTTCCCCCTTAATCCCCATCACAACCCTGTAAAATGGGTTAGGCTGAAAGAGTCTCACTGGCCCAAAGACACCTAGCCGGCTTTTACGCCTGTGGCGGGACTAAAATTCCAGTCTCCTGGTTTCTAAAGCCAGCACTTTAACCACTATACCAACTGGCTTATTCCGAGACTCAGCCGAACGGGACCTGCCGAGCAGACTGCTCCAGGACCCGATTCGCTTCCCGGGCCACTTACTTCTCGCGCAGACGCTGGATGTCGTCGCCCAGATTGTCGCGCTCCACTTCCACGCGCGCCTTCTCGTTGGTAAGCTGGTCCACTTGCCGGCGCAGCTCGCGCATCTCCTCCTCGTAGATGTCACCCAGGCGGGAGGTGCCTTTGCCCTTCAGTTGCTCGAGCTCGGCCACCAGAATCTTGTTCTGCTGCTCGAGGAAGCGGACCTTGTCGATGTAGTTGACGAAGCGGTCATTGAGCTCCTGCAGCTCGGCTTTCTCGTTGGTGCGATTCGCTTTGAACTCGCTGTTAATGGCGTCGGCGAGGGAGAAGTCGATCAGGGAATCGCTGCCGAGGCGCAACGGCGGAAGGCTGCTTCGAACCCGCACGGCTTTGGAGGCATAGATGCCGCCTGGAGAGGAGACCAGACGGACGGAGCTCGGTCGGATGGAGCTACCCAACGAGAAGCGGCTGCTGGAACTTAGAGAGCGGGTGCTGCTGGGCCGGCCGCCGCCGAACATGCGGCGATAGGAGGAAGAAGTGGTCCGGGTGCTCATCGTTGGAATCCGAGGGGCTTTTCGATGCCGAAGTAGCGTCGTCGTCGAAGTCTTGCTAAGAGCGAGCGGCGGTCGAGGAAAGAAAGTCCTTCTCCTGCGCGTGCCTCTTATACCAAACCCGGTCCCACCCTCCGGAGCTTTACCGTAATTATCAGAGAAGTGCTTCTCTGGCACAGAGGGCGCGTAAGTTAGACTGTCGTCTAACCTAATAGGCAAATCCACCAATCGTGCTTAGCGTTCGCAAGAAGTCGACACTTTTGGTATTTTAAGAGTAAAAAGCTAATTTTGCTCTCCGAAAGATTCTCCTGTTGCTCTGTTTCGGTCAGCTAGTTAGTTAACTACATTCCCCAAACAATTTAAACCAAAAAAAGGGTAACCCAAATATTTTATTGAGCGAACAAATTGCGTTTAGTCATTAAATACTTCCGCGCTTTCCTCTTAATTAGTTCTTTCTTCCTTTGTGCGTTTATAACTTTTTGTACCTCAGATCGATTCTCTACCTCCCTGTTGACGTGGGTGGAGAACCTCAGAAGCTGATCTGATAAACATGAAAGGCCCCCCACAAAAAACTCATCTGTGTGGTTGCACAAACTTAGGGCGCTTTCCCGGCCGAGAATTCTTGGCAGCAAGGCAGCAGAAGAGAGATGGCGGAGAAGTAGCGCTCCCTTGGAACGGTCCAAGTTGTTGCTACGAAAACGGAAAGAGGCCATCGCGAAAGAAAAGATGGAGGGGGAGAGAGAGAAAACTAAGGCGGGGGACTCGCAGAGAGAAAGAGATGGAAAAATGGGAGGAAGTGAATTGGAAGCTCGGGGCAGGAGTGGAAAGGGGAAGTATCCAAAAGACTGCTAGGCTTCCCGACGGCTGGACAAAAAGACTCATTTAGAAGTTGAAAAAACGACGAAGAAGCGATTGGCACTGTCTAGCTTCGTATGCAGGAATTCCTCCCTTGTTGCGCATCTAGGCCCAGGACGGCCTTACGGGTGCCCATTATCAGGCACTTCCATGTGGCAACTCTTTTAGTCTTATCTTTTTTCACGAGGTGCTTTTCTAATAGTGCTGCTGGTATTAATTTTTCGAACATATTGCCTAAAGGGAAGGATGTGGTATTTGGATCAGGACATGCTAAACCAGGGTTTATTCCAAAGTTATTATTTAATAACTCATGGTGAGTTATTAAATAAGCTGCAGTGCCTGCCAAAATCAAGTAAACTGGTATGCCACACTGGTGGGTAGTGTCGTAACAAAATATAGCAGAACAACCTTGAAGTTAGTGCCAAATTTGCAAGCTTATCTGGAAGTAACAGTTGTCTATACACGTAATATTTTATCCCATGTAAGAAATTAACTTTTTTTTCTAAATATTTAAGGAAGGAAGAGTAAACTTAAATAGCACCAAGAAAACTTAAAAGTGAGTCAGATCACATTCACACAGACTTCGTGGACTACTTTAGAACTGCATTTGAACCTTTCAACAGAGCCAATAGTTCTCTAGTTTCTAGTCTGATTACCTTTTTACAATACTGTACTCCAATATTCTGCAGAGCCTGTGAGAAATTCATTTCCTATAGGGGGCAATGTTTGCCTCATTCCACCAAGGTTTGACCTTCATTCCTGGAATTTGCAGATTTTCCTTAAGGTGGACCTTTTCCTATTTAGATGCAGTAGAAATATACAACCATAGAGTGTTGGAGGGAAAATCATCTGATTTGTAAAAATGTTGCTGTTATTTCACATCTCAAATGCAAGAAAATGAGTCTTACAATCAGAGACCTACTTCTGATAAAAATTGTTCAGATCAGAGGTGGGTTGCTCCCGGTTCTCTCCGGTTCTTGCAAACCAATAGTAAAAGTGGCGGGAGGCTCCACCTACCCGCCCTGATGTCATATTTGGCTATTTGTGCATGTACAAAAGCGTGCACAACCAAAGCAAGCGCGCAAGCGCGCTCCCGTTGCAAACCAGTAGTAAAGGTAAGTAGAACCCACCCCTGGTTTATTTATCTGTTGTGGATAAATGAAAGTATACTACAGTATATAAACTAAAAATGTGGGTTGTAACAATAATCTATTTGGAGGGATTTATGAAGGCTGTGGGATAGGGTGAAGGATAATTGTAACTCCAGAATCTGGTACCTTGGAATGCAAGAAAGGTTTGGTTGGCTGGAAGTGGATACTAATATAGGCTGGTTCAAATGGACCATTGACTGGTGAATATAAAGTGTTCCATGGATGATCTCGGTATTGTGAAGTTGGTCACCTGTCCTTCCTCATCTCTGAGGATCCATTCTAGAAGTGAACATAAATCATCTTCATACTAAGGTAGTGTTTCTCAAGCCTGGAAACCTGACAATGTATGGATTGCAGTTCCCAGAATTTTGGGAGTTGAAGGCCACACATTTTCAAGCTGCCAAGTTGAGAAACACTACACTGAAGGATCAGGAAGTGAAAATAGTTAGTTTGAAGGTGTTTTAAGATTATTTTGCATTAACTTTAGATTAAGAGAATCATGACAATTACAGTTGCCATCCTGGAAGATGCTACTTTGGGAAAAGTTTATCTAAATCAGTGTTTTTCAACCTTAATAACTTTAAGACATTTGGACTTCAAGTATCATAATCGCATATATCTTAAAATTGCCAAAGTTGAGAAACAATTACCTAACTACTGTATTTTGAATTCATAATACTTGCAAAATAATATCTAGCTCAAGATTAGGTGCTTGTAAACACTGCACATGACTTATCTGTTCACTTGCAACTGTCTTGTCAAATTTAATCTGAATTTATTCTTATCACACCACTGAGGAAGAATTTTTTTTTGAAAAAACATGAAAGGAAATATAACAAGAAAAAAGACATTAGAAGTGCCAATATGAAGTAAAATGTTTTTAAAAATACTGGCAAGAGAATTACTTGATAAGTAAGTAATCTTCAGCTGAAGTTGATTTTGATCTGGAAGCCACAGTGATGCCAAATATTATTTAATGTTTCATGTTCTGAAGTTGTAAATAATACTTTTAACAGGGTTTAACAGTAACAGAGTTGGAAGGGATCTTGGATGTCATCTAGTCCAACCCCCTGCTCATGCAGAAGACCTATACTAGGGATTTGAACCGCTGAACTGCTGACCTTTTTTATTGACAAGGTCAGTGTCTTAGTCACTGAGCCACTTTAGCCAATCCAATTGCAGCGGGGCTAAAGATATCAAATTGTATTATAAACCTTACTGTTTTTAATTGAAATAAAATAAACTTCATGAAGAAATTGTGTCCATGTGTTCACTAGTGGTTTATATTACTTTATAGAATGATTTAACCATCACTGTAGCAATATATTAGTTTTTATGTTGCTGCAAAAGTTTTTAAGTTACTATAACTAGTGGGGGTTGCTACAATAAGCTATAAATCAATGTTTATTCCCCAGGTGGCTGGGGAATTCTGGGAATTGAAGTTCACTCATGTTAAACTTGCTGAGGTTGTGAAAGACTTCTATAGATCACCACTGAGGAAATGGCCTTTGTTTGTTTTAGCTATTCCAACAGGAAAATATTATTTAGGGGAAACTGCAGTATTATTCCTCTGAATTCAGGCAAAGATAGTTTCTGTTTTGCAAAGGTTTCTTTTCTACCCTACACACACATACACAGTTTGAAGTAAAAAAAAATTGCACTAATTATAATTTAAAAAATTCTGTTACCTCCTTGTTGCTAATTTACTTTTAAGTTACAATTTGCTTTGTTTGTGCTATGTAATTACAACAGAAGTGACCAGTTAGATAGTTAGCTGTTGATAGCTTTATACTGTAGTCATAAGCATATGACAGAAGCCACAGTGACATCATGGAATTATCACAGACATGTGAAAATTTTAATTTTTCATGATACACACGTCTTCATTTATGCTCCACTGGTGTCCAGCTATAGTCCAATTTGTTTTCCTTATCAATGGAATTTAAGACATTAAGTTTTCACTATAATTCTTTGGGAATATTTCCTTAAAACCTGACAAAAACACTTTGTTCAAGTTCCTAAAAACAAAAAGGAAGGGAAAGTTGCTGGAAAACTTTATTAATAGATCTCTGGATTGTAGACAATTTACATGATAACAGCTTAATGATGCAATTCATTTGGGATCCCCCCCCCCTTTTTATATTGTTCTGTGACAAAATTAGCCCATAAACCATACAAATGCTAACAGTTTACCCAAGAGAGCATCTCTTCCATTTTGCTATCTCTTCATTTCCTGAGTGCAGTCAGTTTTTAGATTTCCCAATCAAAGTGGCCACCAGCCATCCTGGTTGGCAATCAATGGAGCTATAATGTCAGTGAATATTAATTAACCCATCTCTGTTAAGACAGAGAAGAAGCCAAAGAGTCAAACAGGAATCAACCCAAGCA
The DNA here is from genome assembly GCA_038048745.1 of Coluber constrictor foxii. Lineage (NCBI taxonomy): Eukaryota > Metazoa > Chordata > Lepidosauria > Squamata > Colubridae > Coluber > Coluber constrictor. The sequence continues at coordinate 146,575,851 of CM075961.1, forward strand.
AATTGCATTTGCTACCTAATAAACCAGAGCTTTGCTTTGGCTAATCAACTTCTTATGTCTCTCTGAATCTTCAAGTTGAACTACTCTAAGCAGTATTAATGATCAAGATGTTAATCAGCAACCAAACACTTGCAGACAATAACAAAGTAACTTGTACATTTTGAGAAACAGGAAGTGAGAGATTCCGAGGAAAGCTGTGTTAGTTTACAGTGATAAAAAAAAATCAGGTGCATGATATGTTTTCCAACTAACATATTTTATTAAAAGGCATAAACTTTGTGAGCTGCAGCACATTTCATTAGATGCATAGATTAACTACATTCTGATAAGATTTATACTGAGGGCATGTGTGGAAGGGAAGAGATGATTTCATGCTTGTCCGTAATTTAAATGCTGTACTAACCTGGGGTTGCTTGTGTGCTATAGTTAATTTATTTCTGCTTTCTAATTCTATCTTTTATTTCTGACCCAAATGCCATAGAAAAACATGGCTCCAGCTGCCAGCACAACTACCTCTTTGTGCTGGGCTACTGAGAAACATGCTTGCAACTAGCATTGGGGCATCCTTCTTCCTCACCAGTCCTTGGCCTCCTGTTTTGCTTCTCTGTGCAGTGCAGTGTTTAGCACAGAGTCAAAGGTTTTCTGATGCTTATACAGTGGGAAGTTGCCTATCCTGACCAGGGAGTCTTTCCTCAGTTAAAGAGCTCCTTATGTGTCCTGGAGCCAGCAAAACTATAGAGCAATATTGTCCTTACCTATCTTTTCTCTGTGGCTTCTGTCCTGATTTTTTGAAGGATAGTTTTTGAAGGAAAACTATCTTTGCACACCTTTGGCTTTCTCACTGTCACTAACTGGTGTGATCACAGCAACATCATTATATTTGTTTGATGGATGGCAGGCAGGCAGCAAAATCCATGGCATTAATTAACTATCAAAATTGGTAAGATAATAATTGATTTATTATCACATATGATAATAAATCAATTATTATCACTGATATTGATAATCAGTTATATTATCACTGATAGACATCAGACTATGTCTAGTCTGATGAAAAGAAGGACTAGTAGTGACATGATAGCAGTGTTCAGATATCTCAGGGGTTGCCACAAAGAAGAGGGAGACAAGCTATTCTCCAAACCACCTGAGGGTAGGACAAGAAGCAATGGGTGGAAACTAATCAAGGGGAGAAGCAACTTGGAACTGAGGAGAAATTTCCTGACAGTTGGAACAATCAGTGGAACAACTTGCCTCCAGGAGCTGTGAATGCTCCAACACTGTAAGTTTTTAAGAAGATGTTGGCTAACCATTTGTCTGAAGTGGTGTAGGGTTTCCTGCCTAAGCAGGGGGTTGGACTAGAAGACCTCCGAAATCCCTTCCAACTCTGTTATTTTATTCTATTTACAGGAAGAATAGAGGCTCTCTGCCCTCCAAGTCTGTACATCTGGGCTTTCTGAAGATAAAAGATTATTTATATTTATACCGGAATTATTTCTCCTGGGAATGGTGAAGAAGAGACTTGGAAAGATAAAGACCCACTTAATGATACATATAACTACAGCTGCTAGGTTGGCCTATGCCCAATACTGGAAGGAGAAAACCTTGCCACCAGAAGAACTTATAATTAGGAAGGTACTAGAGTGTGCAGAGTTGAGTAAATTAACCCATGAAATAAATAATGATGAAAACTCGGATTACTATACTGTGTGGGAAGGGTGGTACGAATGGATAAACGAAAAAACTAAAACAGGAGCAAAAAGGTGTGTTAAATAAATAATAACAAATAGTAAAAGTGACACCAGGTAATACTATGTACATATGTATAAACACTGCATATCCGATGTAAATAGAAATGAAATATTTTTGTATTTATAAAAACTTAATAAAGTATTAATAAAAAAAAGATTATTTATATAAAGGTCTTAAACCATTTTCCCAAGTCCAAGCAAGTTTTGGAAGGCTATAGTAGAATTCTATCTACCACATAGAGAGAGCAATATACACAACCATGCAAATACTTTTTTTTTTAACAGGGTCCACAGTAGCTCAAATTGCTGGCCAATGAAGAACATTCCTGAGGTTCAAGTTCAAAGCCAATGTAATACACTCTATGCTGCTGACCTTAAATCCTCTGATGGTTCTAATTTGTTTCATTCTTAGTTTCAAGTTGCTTCTCTGAAAACTGTATTTTATTCTCATTTCATTCACTTCTTGGTCGTTAGGGCTAGTAACCAAGGAATGTATACAGTCAATAATACTGAATTTGCATACTGTTTTTTTTTGGCTGTTACCATGTAAATGTACCAAACATTTGCAGACAGAAATGAGAAATGCACTGGAGATTTCAAAGGAAGTGACTCTAGAGGTGACTTAGACCCAAACTTTTTTTTCTTTTTCTGTTTAGCTTAGCTTTTAGTTGTAAGTATTTTAAGGGAAGATGTTATTCATACAATTCAGATCATTCTAGGCTCGTCTTATGAGTAAATCTGTTTCCACATTTTAAGGGCTTTTTAGAATTCCCCAGATCTTGTGATTTTACCATTTTTATGATCATTAAAATGTTCAGAAATTATGTGATCCATTTTGGATCTATTTTGACTTTTCTGATCACAACTTCCAGACATCCTTAATTTGAAAAACTTAGGCCAAAAGGTCAAAATTATGGCCACAATAGTACAATAAAAACATTCAGACAAAAGTCTGAATGTCTAGTCTGATGAAAAGAATGACTAGGGGTGACATGATAGCAGTGTTCAGATATCTCAGTGGTTGCCACAAAGAAGAGGGGGTCACGCTATTCTCCAAAACACCTGTGGGTAGGACAAGAAGCAATGGGTGGAACTTAATCAAGGAGAGAAGCAATTTAGAAGGAGAAATTTTCTGACAGTTAGAACAATTAATCAGTGGACCAACTTGCCTCCAGAAGTTGTAAATGCTCCAATCTGGAAGTTTTTAAGAAGAGATTGGATCACCATTTGTCTGAAATAATGTAGGGTTTCCTGCCTAAGTAGGGGTTTGGACTAGAAGACCTCCAAGGCCTCTTCCAACACTGTTATTCTATTCTATATCTGATCAAAGACTGTTTGTCCTTTATAACATCCATACTTTTCATGTCTTTCTTCTATCTAGATTGCATTTGCCATTGAGGCCACCATGATAATATTTTGACCATAATCTACAAAGCACAATCTTACCTCCATTGATGCTTTTCTGCTTTCCCATCCTAAGTGCTTCAGTTTTTCAACAAACAATGACACTTAGATGATTTTGGCTGTTTCCACAAAATGTTGTACTGAATTTATATGGAATATCATCTCATGAAATCTCACAGAGCAATTTCAGAGAACCTTTATTCTGCTTACACTGGGAGCTTAATTGTTCTGTTTATCAGTGAGATCTGTACATGGACTTCAATTATGTTCAGATTAATTTCCCCAGGCATTAACAAGATTCCCTAATCCCTATCTGATCTGCCTTAAAGAGCAAGATGCACACAATATGCAAACATAATGTTTGCTTGGATGTGGCTGAAATGTTCTGTATATATCCAAGTATTATTTATTTATTATTTATTAGATTTATATACCGCCCTTCTCCTTACGGACTCAGGGCGGTGCACAGCCAATTTAAAAAACAAATACACAAAAATTAAAATTTCGTAAAAAACAAATATAAATAGCCGTAAAATTAAAACTAGGTCAATTAAAAATAGTAAAAACTCTAAAAGTGATAAATATTTACAGGAATCAGGCTAAGCCGGCAAGCTGAAAAAGATGAGTTTTTAAAGCCCGCCGGAAAGTCAGGAGGTCGGAAATTGTTCTTAACTCTGGAGGCAGATCATTCCAGAGGGTAGGTGCTGCCACAGAGAAGGCTCTCCCCCTGGGGGTCGCCAGCCGGCATTGTCTGGCTGACGGCACCCTGAGGAGGCCCTCTCTGTGGGAGCGAACCGGCTGGTGGGAGGCAATTGGTGGCAGAAGGCGGTCCCGTAAGTACCCTGGCCCTAAGCCATGGAGCGCTTTAAAGGTGATAACCAACACCTTGAAACGCACCCGGAAGTCCACCGGCAACCAATGCAGCTCACGCAGGAGAGGTGTCACGTGGGAGCGCCCCGTCGCTCCCATAATCCCCCGCGCGGCCGCATTCTGCACCAGTTGAAGCCTCCGGGTGCACCCCAAGGGGAGCCCCATGTAGAGAGCATTGCAGTAGTCCAGGCGGGAAGTGACGAGAGCCTGAGTGACTGTGCATAGGGAGCTCCGATCTTATGAAGCCAATGTTGTGTAAACATTACCAGTGGTAATTCATTGTGTTGAATAAACCATCTTTAAATAAACCATAGTTCAGCATAATGAGCTAACAAGATCAGAAGCTGTTTTAATTTTAAAATAATAATGTGGCATATTGGAAATCATTGAACCACCCTCCCAAAAAAATTTTATTTCTAAAAATGTCTTTAGGCCCCACACAGAATCCAAAACATTATTAAAAAGAGAAAAAAATGGTGGATGACTTTAATCTTTTAATAATTATGTAAATGAGCTCACCAATTTTAAAAAAGGCAAAGATAAATAGTAAATATACTGTGTGAGCAAACAAGCTGTCGTTTATTTAATAAACTGGCTAAGAAAATCACAGCGTGGTGTTGTATAATCATAGCTGTTGCTATGTTTAGGCTTTAAAGAGCAAATGAGTCCAGAAGGTTCTATTCTAAATTCTTTTTTTTCCAGATCATAATAATTCATTAATATTGGCAAATAGATTGATACATTTATAGAAAATGACAGTATATTAAAAATGACCAGTGTGGATTTATAAGAGGCTGACAAATGTCAGACATAGTAAGAAGGTAATATATAGGTTACTATATAAAGAATCATAAATTAAAGGTGCATTAGCATTAGATATATTTAAGGCCTACGATTGTGTGGAATGGCCTAATTGAAGATATTAATAGAAAAGTTAGGTTTTGGAAAAAAATAGAAAAGTGATAAATCAACTATATTCAGAGAATAAAGCAAGAATAGTTATAAATGATGGTGTTACAGAGACAAAAACCTTAAGCCTGGGAACGAGACAGGGTTGCCCTTTATCCCCAGTTTTATTTGCATTATTGATTGAGGTTTTGGCAAATGTAATTAGGGAAGAATCATTGACTGAAGAAATTGGTGTACAGAAGAAAATTAAAATAAATTTATTTGCAGATGATACATTATTAACATTTCAAAATCTCATAGTTATTATAGAGAGGATATATTTACACCTGAATGAATTTGGGAAATATAGTGGATTACAAATAAACTGGGAAAAATCAGAAATAATGTTATAAAACCTTAGTAAAGAAGAAGTGAATGTACTGAAAGGAAAATATAAATTAAAAATAATAGATAGTATTAAATATTTAGGTATTGTCATTCCAAAAAATATTCAAGAGTTAAAGAAAATAAATTATGAAAAGTTAAAGATCTAAAAGATAAAATAGATAAACATGAGAAAGTAAAACTATCATAGTTTGAAAGAATTGCAATGATAAAAATGAAAGTTTTACCAAAAATTAATTTTTTGTTTTGGATGATCCCAATTAAATTTTCAGATCAAGAATTAAAGCAAATACAACGGTTGCTGGAGGTGTATTGTAATGGAGGTAAGAGAGCAAGAATAAGTAAAGCATTATGGTATGAACCATTAAAAAAGGGTGGGCTGGGTCTTCCAAATGTTAGAAATCATTGGGTAGCTAATCAATTAAAGGTGGTTCCAGATATTATACGTAACATTAACTAAAGATTTAATATGGAGGGATATAGAGTTGAAAGAATTAAGAGAAATAGGTGATCCTATAGCAACATATTGGTCTAAAAAGGATACTTAAAAAATTGCTAAGGGGATTCAAAATCCCTTTTAAAAAAAATTGACAGAACTATGGAAAAAATGGAGGTACCAGTTAATGCCAGGAATTTCTCCATTAACACCGGTAGTGGAAATGGAGAAATTACCTAAGATTGAATTGAAAGAATGGATTAGAAAACTAAAAGAAAATCAGATATATAATGGGAAGATATATAATGGAAGAACAAGATAAAGAATATAACACAACTAAAGAACATTTTATCAGATATTAAATTAAATTGGTTGAATTTAATACAATTAGAGAAATGGATAAAAGTGGAAGAAAGATTCAAGGAGAAAGATAGACAGTTAACAAAATTTGAAATGATTATAAAAAAATGTGAAGTATAGTTTTGTTCCCTTGATTAACAGATTTAACAGAGTTAGAGATCATCTAATCCAACCCCCCATCCAAGTAGGAGAGCCTACACCAGGGGTGTCAAGCTCAATTTTATTGAAGGCCAGATCAGGGTTGTGTTTGACCTGGGGTGGGGGCTGGGGGTATGTAACCAGATTGACGTCACTTGTGTTGGGGGACTTGTGGTAGCCCGAGTGCTCTGCCAGTGAAAGCGGGTTCCCAAGCTCCATTTTTAGCTGTGATGACCTCCTGCAATCGTCTGCCAATGAAAACAAACTCTGGAGGGCTGCATGACCTCCATTTTCACTGGCAAAGCCATCACAGGCCGGTCCTTTGCTGTTTCCAGGGTGTTCCCATGGGCCAGATATAAGCACCTTGTGGGTCATATCTGGCCCATAGGCCTTGAGTTTGATACCCTTGCCCTACACCATTTCTGATTGATGATGAATCTCCCATAACTTCTGAAGGCAAGCTGTTCCATTGGTTGATTGTTCTCACTGTCAGAAAGTTTCTCCTTATTTCTAGGAAGGTTGAATCTCTCCTTGACGAGTGTCCATCCATTATTTCTTGTCTGGCCTTCAGGTGCTTTGGAAAACAGGTTGACACCCTGCTGTCTGTGACAGCCCCTCAATATTGAAACACTGCTAGCATGTCTCCCCTGTAACCATTCCTGGTTCCTGTAACCATTCTTCATGTTTTAGCCTTCAGTCTCCTAATTGTCATTGTTACTCCTCTCTGCACTCTTTTTAGAGTCTCAACAACTTTTTAATAGTGTGGTGATCAAAACCGGATACAGTATTCCAGGGTTGATCTTACTAAGGCTTTATAGATTGGCATTAGTATTTCATTTGATCTTGATTGATTCCCTCTGTTAATGCAATTTGGGATTGTGTTGGCTTTGTTGGCTGCCACACACTGTTGGCTCATATTAGATTGCTTTCATTGCTTCCAGCTTACTTTAGGGTTTATATTACAAACTTCATGTGTTTCTTGCTGCCACCAATGTATCACCAATTTTTCATAATAACACTGGGGTGGGGGGGGGGAGAATCCAGAGTTTCCCAAAACATAATTGGGGTCATGTCTGATCTTGGGAGCATCTGCTTTATGAACAACTGAACTAACCTATTTGTCAATGTACTAATTCCCCAATGACTGCAGTGCAACATTTGCTGATACACTCCATGCCCCTGCACATTAGGGTCATTGAGGACTTGTGTGAACGGGGATATTTGTTCAGAGTCACTGAATCAATGTTATGAAATACTGAACTATGGGCTAATTTAGGATGTTTTATCAGAACAGCAGCATATTTTCAGTATGATCTACCTCTAACAACTATTAATGATAGTTTAATTGGTTAATTATATAAATGTTGTACAGTATGACAAATATAACTCCTGAGATGTGGTTGAACATGAACTCCTGGCAGCTGAATTCAGACATATCTAGAGGATGGCAGGGTACCTACTCCTGCCTTCCAAGGCTAAATCCAAAGTGACGGGGCTACTTAAGAACCACTTTGAACTTGATGAAGAAAGAGGATGAAGCAAGAGAATACACTGAGAAAAGAAAATGGGCAGATTTATGCCTTAGGCTAATCTGTAAGGTGGTTAGTTTGTTTTAGGCTTAAGATATTGCATGAATCCAGCTTCTGCTATTTATATAACATGTTTTATGACTTAGCCAGCTCACCGTGGTTTATTCAACAAGCTGTGGTTAAAATAAGCAACTGAGTTGCGTAAACTCAGCAAGATTGTACATTACTACTACTGTGCCTCTCAGTAAGGGCAAGCTGTTTTAAAGGCCAGAGTCGTGGTACTTGGGTTTCTATGGTGACCACACCCAAATTACTTGCATCAAATGTAACTCGGTATCTGAGTTACTTAAGGCCAACCTAGATGCATGAAACATTTACACAATATTGGGTTGTGGTTGAGTTTAAATGAAGTGTTATGACATGAAATATAAGCCCAGGAAGTTTGAATCATGAGGGGGGAAAAAAGGAAGATCTTCATCTCTTTCCTCACTTTTTCCTGCTAAAAACAAAAGTGACTGAGCTAGTTTTGTGCAGGTGAAATATATATACCTCTGGGGAGAGGAAACAGCTGTTGAGGAGGAAACCTAACGGAAAACTGTCATTTTTCAATAACTGCTTTCAATTAAATTAAGATATCAAAGGGATGCTGTTTCTACATTATAATATCCAGCATGCATCTGAATGTCTGCCAAATGGTTACAATATATAGCCCACTGAAGCAAAACCAATGTTTTCACTTTTTGTTTTTCCCCCATGCCACAAGTGAGTTGCAGGGATTTGGCTGTATCTTTGAATGCAGATCCAAAAATTATTCATTTAGGGATTAATTGATAGCTGATTAAACATCTCCAAGAATCTCTTGAGGGTTGAGCTACAAGAAATGGCTTTCTTTTTTTGGACCAATTTATTTTAAAGGATTAGAGTGCTTTCTATAGAAAATCTTGTCTAAGCACATATATTCTAAATGAATTCAGTCTTAGCTTCCATGATCCCTAACCATGCTCGCTACAATTATTGAAATTGTTCAACACCTCCAAACCCTTTCTGTAGTTTTTATTTTTATTCTCTCCCATGCAATGATGATTTAGATGAAAAAAAAATGAAGTCTCCTTAAAAGGACTTGGAATTATAAATGATGAATTTATTTCTTGGCAATCTTAATTTCATGACATTATGGACCTCAGGGGAGAACTATTTGCACAACCAATTGGATGCGTGACAAAACGTTGCTTTTGGGAAGTAGCCCATAGATTTTTCTAGCAGATGTTTCCCAGATTTCTTCTTCCTCCTGTCACCTATATTGAGCATAATATTGGAATGTTTTTGCTAAGGATATTAGAGATAAATGGTGCTATTTCTAGGCCCTGCAGTGAAATTGATTAATCTGACAATTGATGCTATGTCTTGTGAGATGCCCAAAGCTATTTTCAAAAGGTAGCCAGCTCATCCTTTTAGCTGGTCTCTAATGCCAATATGCACTGAGGCCAAATTGCCATTGCCAAGTGGGCAGTAAATTGGCTACATGTTAATATGACCTTTTCCAGAGTAAAAGGAAATTGCCTGAAGATTTGTCATGACACACAGACCAGAGGAGTATTGCTCAACACACATTTCTAAAATCTTCCTGTTTGCTAGCCAGCATTATATCCCAGAAAAAGAAGTTAAGTCTTTTAAAAAGTTACTATTTTAAATTATCAAACTATAACATAAGCAGAAAACAAAGAAAACAGGTTTTATTGTGAAGAAAAAAAAATAAGTATTTTTAAAATAAGCATAACGAATGAGAAAAACAATAAAAAAGAGAAGAAAGTTTCACAAAATCATTGATATTGCTATAAATTTAAGTCCTTAAATGATCACTAGATGTAAAAAGGGTCAGATAACAGATTTTATCTGATCTATTTTTAAATAAAAGCATATATGGGCCAGTTGCCTCATTGTGTAATAGCTGGAACAGGATAAGGCAATAATGTAATTCCATGAATGAGGACCTGAAGAAAGAGATCAACATATATAAAGATATAAAGTCATAAGGACTCTTCTATACATGGAGCCTTAAAAAGCAAACATTTTTGGTTTTGTGTTGATGTGTTTTAGTTTTGTATTTTGCTCTTTTGGCCTTTGTAATTTTATTTAAATAAGTTGATGTTCAGTGAAGCCATTTACAATCATTTAGGGATCAGATGGTCTTTAAATAAAATAAATACTAAACAAGGCAAATTAAGTAAAAAGCTATAAAATAAATGATAAAATGGCAGTGGAATGCAAACATTTCTTTTATTCTTTTAAATAAGTGCAAAAGTGGCACAATAACAGAAACAATTTCCAAATGGCTTAATTTGTTGAGGAAAGAAACAAAAATCTTTGACATATTAAGAACTAATCAGTTTATTATAGCAATTTATTATCATTTTTGGTCAAGATAATATGACAATTACCTTATGACCTCAAGAACAATATGACCTCAAGAAGAATATCCAGGTCAATGGAAACTTGTGTAATAAAGTGGAGTCCACAGTCTTTTTGCTTCATGAATGTTAAGTCCTCAGACTTACAACACAATAGCGAGGAAGCTCCTGTTTGGCTAAGGTGCACAGCATTTGCGCCAGAAGAATAAAGCTCTCCAATTCTGGATCCATGTGGATTTTGCAGGGCCATTTCATGGACAGATCTTCATGGTAGTGGTGGATGCCTACTCCAAGTGAGTAGAGGTAGTGTTAATGGCATCCACCACATCCAGCGCGGTCATCCGAGTCCTACAGAGGCTGTTTGCCACACACAGATTGCCAAATGTGCTGTTCTCTGATAATGGGCCACAGTTAACATTGGCTCCATTCCAAATGTACCTGGCAGAACATGACATACACCATCCCCAGGTAGCCCCATTTTGCCCAGCTAGTAGCTCCATTTTGCCCAGCTAGTAATGGCTGAATGGGCTGTCAAGTCAGATTGGCAGGAGAATGTGTCCCGTAACACATGGCAGAACACGTAACACCATGTCCAGCTGAACTACTAATGGGCTGACAGCTCCAAACTGACCTTGATCATCTGTACCCCAATTATGCACCTGAGAACCACCCAGACTCTACTAGCCGCACCTGAAACTTTAATATGGGAGATCCAGTCTATGCCCAGAACTATGGGGGCGAACAAAGGTGGCTGCCAGGACTAATAAAAGAAATTACAGGGCCCTGCTCATATAGAGTCGAACTCAATGATGGAAGGATCTGGCGGCGCCACATCAATCAACTGTGGAGCTGGCCTATCATCACACAATAAGAAACAGCCAACAACAAAGAACTAAGCACAAATTCAAGTCCAAGCAATGAACTGTTTACCCCACCCTTCAACGTGCCAGTGGCACCCAACTTACCTGAAGAGCCAGGCGTCCCGCCTGAGATGGTCTCTGAACATAAAGCTCCAGAAAAGTCGCCGGTAGTTCCATAGGCCAAGCAAACACCTCCTACTTCTTCAGAAGCCACCCCTGGACTGCGAAGATCTGCGCAGAAACATTGGCGCCCTGCATATCTGGCTGTCTATGCATGTGCCATCCAGGAGTGAAGGGGTAAGTCCTCAGACTTACAATGCAATGGCAAGGAAGCTCCTGATTGGCTAAGGTGCACAGCATTTGCAGTGAGAGAATAAAGCTGCTATATAAATAGCTGTCAGATGAACAAATTCTTCTGTTGTCATTCTAAACTTGCTCTGTTCCTGTTGCCTGTGTTAAGCCAATAAAGACTTGTTAGCTTCGGAACCTGTCTCACCTCAGTTCTTCCCAACCCCTAGTTGCCCAACAGAGCAGTGAACAAATCTGGAATTTTTTGAACTTATTGTGAGCACTTATACAAAGTGGTATCTGAAGATCTTGCCTTTCAAGACAGAGGACCTTGGACAACTCACTGTGGTGAGGTTAACGTGGAGGGGTGGGCGCGGATGGGTCAGCCTGACCACATGGGTGTGGCCAGATCACCACGGATAGCTGGTTGTGGCCGGGTCGGCGCATTGGGTCAGAGCAACCAGGTTAGCATGGAACAAGTCAGGTTGACCAACTGGACATGGGGACAATTCAGTGCCCTACCAGATCCTTGCCTCCCTAACTGCCAGCAGGCAAGCACAGAGCTGGGTGCTGTTTTATCCCACCCTAGCATCACAACCTCAAAGGGAGAGAAATCTGTGAAGACTATCTGAGCCCATGCCGGTGGTGGTCAGTCCATCTCCTCCAAAAACAACTCTACCTCAACCCTAACAAAATGGAAGTTTCAGCCCACTGAGATCTAGAGAGCTGTCATGTTTTATATCTTAAAAATGTTAACCTACCATTTTATCCAATGGTGGAATTCAATTTTTTTTATTACCAGTTCTGTGGGAGTGACTTGGTGGGTATAGCTTGGTGGGCGTGGCAGGGGAAGGATACTGCAAAATCTCCACTCCCACCCCACTGCAGGGGAAGGATACTACAAAATCCCCATTTCTTCCCCACTTCTGGGGGAAGGATATTGCAAAATACTCTGGGGCCAGCCAGAGGTGGTAATTACAGGTTCTCCAAACTACTCAAAACTTCTACTACTGGTTCTCCAGATCCTGTCAGAAACTGCTGAATAGCACTCCTGATTTTATCTAGCCCCCTTCTTCAGCATATTTCCTACCCTTATCCTGCTTCTGGAAAATGAATTGAAAATCACTGAATTGCAGCTGCCCATTATTTTAATTTTCTTTAAAATCTCATGTAAAACCCAGGGGCTTCTTGTAAAGAAAAAAGGTAGTGAAGAGCAGTATTTTGGAGCAGGTCAGTTTCCATTTGTTATGAAAAAAATATAAGTTGGGAAGGGATTGAAGCCAGGGTAATGTCATATTGGCATAAGTAATCTATTAAATTGAAGGTGCTACTATCAAATACGTCTGGATTTCTACTACTTTATACACAAGGATAACCAAGATGGCCAGGAGTCTAGCACATTCAAAACAGCAAATTAGAGCGGTGTTGTATGTGGATCATAGAGACCAACATTTCCCTTTGTTCAGTAACCTAGGCAACCAGCCAAAGCGGAGGGTAGCATTCAAATGGTAACAACTCCACAGAGGATTTCCCTCCATTGTTATTTTTAAAGGCTTTACAATCCTTGGAAACAATTCTGCTCAAATCACAGGCTACATCTGGCAATTTTGAGGCAAACAACTTTTTTCTTGACAAATCATCTCTAAAATAGATATTTGGGGGGATGACAGAAAAGGATGCTTAATTCAAACACCTAATTTGAAGTTTGTAATCCTTTGATGTTACTTTATGGAAGTAATGATTCTTATAAGAGTCTTTCTGGGGAGTAATAAGATAGATCTCAAGTAAATATGTACCAAATAAACACAGATGGTTACATTTGGTTTGTTTAGCTTAATTACTGCCAAAAAACCCACACACCAGAACAGCTGTGGCAAAGTACTAGCACAGCTTTTGTAGGAAGCTAGAAGAAAGCTTTTGAAGCCTATCAGGCTCAGCATGCTTTAGAAAGCCGCAGTTTGATTTGAGTAATGCAAACCTGCTGATTATTTCACTAAGCATACTTGGTCTTAGGGTGCAATATGAACCTAACAGGAAATATGCGTGAACACATTCTAAACCAGAGTTGGTTTTAGCTGTGGCTTGTTGAATAAGTCACAAAACTATATTAGCACATACTGAATCACAATTAACTTAGCTTGCTGTGCACACAGCACTGCACTTACAATCCATAATGGTTGGATTCACACATTGCATTAATTCTAAACAGTTGGAGGCCTATTATCTTACCATACCTTAAAACAGCTCTTAAGTGAGTGGTGGCTGATGTGCATGGATGCCCACTGCTTGCACAAGTTGAGCTGCTCATGTACACTCCAGCCAGGTGCCTCAATTCTGAATAAGCCACAGCTCAGTAGTGGGTCACGGCCTGGGGGTTGGGGACCCCTGCTTTTAAAAAATATCTTATTTCTAAATGAATATATGACTGGAGACCAACATAAAACATTTATTTAATGGCAATTTCAAATAAAGTGATGGCAAAATCCTGAAATAATTTGAAATAATTACTTCATTTCCATGACAGATTACTTTATAAATTGAATAAATAAGATGTAAATAAGGATCTTAGGTTTGGTCGAGGCCTCTAATTATTCGAGAAACAAAGAGGCTTGGTACCAACAAGAGAATATAGGTACAATAGCCCAATTGCAATGGGCTAGAATTTAAAAAGATTACCTGCTTAGCATTCATATCCAGGACATTTTGGGCTTATCCACATTGTATGGCTGGTTTCCTGGCCCTCTGTCTTAATTTTCACTTTCAAGGTAAGTCTTTTTCTGGCTCTGCTGAAAGAACGCTTACTTTGCACTTGGTACCTCAGTTCAAAACTAGCAGAATATTAATTATGTTTATGATGAGTCTTCTCTTGAAAGAGGAAGAACCTGAGGAAAACTCAATAACTGAGTTGTAATTAGGGAGTAGTAGTTCTGTAAAAAAGAAAATTATCACCAATGATTATGTATTTAGTTTTGATTAGTATTATGCTGTCAGCGGTTTTATCTCAAACTAGAAAATAATCTTTTTGGTTTTCAAAGTCAGATTGTCCTGAAAGATATAAGAGACGATTTTATGAGATATAGTAAAAGCAAGTTATGTTTTCTCTTTTTTAATTAAAAGAGAAAGATAGTTTTTCTATCCATAAAAGTCATTGAGCAAAACATTGATCTCATCTTTCTATAAGCAGGAAAAACATACTTACGTTGATTTAGCCCGGCTTTTCTCAAAAGCACCTCTCCATTCATTGCTCCAATACAGAAGAATAGAAGCTCTGGGCCTTCTGGTCCCCTACCCCCAAAGTAATTGTTTTGTATACTTGTTTTGACCTGTCAAGCCAAGGATGACATCCATTCAGTTTTAATATTGACTGTTGATTAGGTTTTCCCTACAATGCCCAAATACCATATTTTTCGGAGTATAAGACACACCAGACTATAAGACGCACCTACCTTTTTGGTGAGGAAAACAAGAAAAAGAAATCTGCCCCAGCCTCCCAGCAATTTTGTCTCGTTGCAGCAAACAGCCTGTTTTACTTTCATTTTCATTTTCAGCATAGCTTGATTAACACAAGAAAAAAAAATCTGCTTCAGCAATTTACCTCCTTGTAGCAAGCAGCAGAGGCCCAGCCAAAACAGCTGAGAGCAAAATAGCTGAGAGTTGGGAGGCCAATCCAATCAACTTGTGCTCATTAGGCTGTGCTGAAGCTGAAAGGAGCTGTTTCTTCTTGCTGTAAGGAGGTAAACTGCTGGGAGGCAGAGGCCAAAGGATGGGGGACAGTGGGTGGGCGGGGCTATATTTGATGTATAAGATGCACCTAAATTTTCACCTCCTTTTAGGGGAGAAAAGATGCGGCTTATACTCTGAAAAATACGGTAATCTTGCTTTCACTAGTGAGGGAGTGAAGCAGGTGATCTTGAAGCTAAGCTACAGATTTCAGGAGCAGGTTGGCCCTCAGTTCATCTTCCAATGGCAACAGTAATTTTATGGCTGCTGCCATTTAAGTAGGAAAGTAAACTTTATGTCTTCTGCTCTTGCCTCAGGTCAATGCTGCACTTCTCTCTTCTCTACTCCACCCGCTTCGCTAGAAGACATTTTTTTTATTCTTAACTAGATTCTAGGGAAGAGCAGTCAGAACTCAAGACGACTTCCTCATAGACCTTTCTCAGAGTTTATTGTTCACAAGCTTTTGCACTAAGCCATAAATCAGGAGTGGGGTATAAATTTTCTCAAGGGGCTTCATAAGAAACTGGGACTATCATGAAGGATCAAACCAATAGAATACATTCCACCTGCTTGCCTGCACATTGACCAAGGCAGTGATGGGTTGTCGCTGAGCCCAGTCCCCTTACACGATAACTTCCTCACCCTCAGGCTGCTCCAGGTCAAGGACAAGCATTGCACAGGCATAGAAAAGCACTTTATCACTTTGAACTCCTGCAACCACAAGCCAACTGTATGAGTGCATGGTGACTTTACAGAGCTGGACCTGATTCAACTTCTTCTCCTGACCCCTTGACGCCTTATTTACTTTGGATTTCTAATTTCCAATTGATCTCACATGGGCTGGACAGGGATCATAAACTGCCCAGGTCTGTCATAAACCATGATTTGCAAATTACAATGGCTTCCTTCTTCATCCTGAAAACAAAGGTGGCAATTGTGCAAGTTTAATATTGCAAATTGAGAATAACATAGTAGGACACCAAAACAAATATCTAGCATGACATATCAAGTAGGTAATAAAGATTTATCTTTCTGCTTGTATAGGCAACTGGCATTAGACTTTTAAAATCCACTTTTGAAAATGGAATCAGCAATCAGAATTAGCAATGGGAAATCAAATTCATTATGTCCACCTGTCTGACAATTTCTTTCAGCACAATAAAAAAAAGATATTTCAACCAAAACTGTATACATCCTTTGAGTAGATGATCCAAACATTACAACTGTCCACAGTTTTTAGCAGTATTTCTTATAATAGTGTCTGAGATTTTTTGGAGAGGGAGCTTGCTTCTTGATATGGCATCAATAAATATATGAGGATGAAATGTTTGGAAACAACTGCCTACTTATTCACTAAAGCATTGCCTTCATTTTCCTTAAGAGATTTCTTTCAATTATGAATCTTAAATGAGATGTAAAATACAGAAATTCCCTTTTACAAAATTCAGTGAATTGAGCAACTCTTCATGTAATTTATAGCTAAAGTTAGATTACTGCATCCAAAACATTCTTCCTTTTTTATTATTTTTTTCCATGAATGCATAGGACTTAGCCTGATGAAAAGTAAATGCTATATGCACTAAAAATACTCACAGCTCATGAATTACACAAATAACATACTATTAAAAGTAGCCTATGGGTCGAAAAAGCCTACATCCTCATAAAAACATGACTGACTTCTTCATTCAGAAAAGAAAAGTGACAATTATGCAAGTTTAATATTGCAAATTGATAAGTACATAGTAGGACATCTGCAAACTTCTCCCATGACTACCGTTAGGAGACTGAGGTCTATAATTGCAGCAGTAGAATTAAAAATATGCCTTATATGCATACTTTTTTAAAATTATCATGGATTTAATTTTTGGGAGAGCCAGTTTCGGAGAGTTAGCCAAATGATTAAGGCAACAGGCTAAAAACCAAGAGACTGTGAGTTCTAGTTCTGCCTTAGACACAAAGTCAGCTGGTTCGACTTGGGCCAGGCCCTCTTTCTCAGCCTTAGGAAGGAGGCAATGTCAACCCACTTGTGAAATCTTCTCAAGAAAACTGCAAGGGCTTGTTTGGTAATTTGCTAATTTTGTTGTAATATACTATTTTTTTATGTATTAGGTTTTTCTTAAAAATATAAGCATTTTGTTTTATCCATAATTTTAGACACTTCTGTAATGATCAGCTAAGGAGGTATTTCAAGGAAATAAATATCATTCTCTAGGAAAGCATCACAGTGGATATGGGCAATGGAGAGAATAGGAAAAAACTGCACTGATCATCTTGCTGAGGCAGATAAATCACGTACATCCAGACGATGCAGAATAGTAGGAGTATCCTGGCTTTCTATAAAATATAGAACAAAAGGAACTTCAAAAAATATTATTTTATCCTAGACTGGACCACAAATCATGCTAAGCTTTGTTGTGTATGAACTCAATCTCAGTATTGTATAAAAGCATGATTTATGATTTACATTATACAAAGTCACTTGATAGCACATTTTTCAACAAATTAACATTGGGATGGTTTAATGAAGAGACATAGTTCTGTGTTTCAAAATAGATGTAAAAACAACTAAAATGGCAATGGCAAGCTACTTCATTCTACTCATAAGTAACTGCATAGTTTTGTGCTGAAAATTTAAAGCTTTCTTTGTCATTATAGAAATTTTGCACAATGTTGTTCTAAAGAAGAATTTTTTTTTGTCTTTTGAAATCTCAACAGGTATTACTAATATACTGTCAAGCCTAATTTTAGAAATATAATCGCTGGACATGTGTGTGTTTTTAAATAAAATATTTAATTTTGCTGCCACTGAAGACATGGCCTCATCCCTGCAATATTAGTCTGGACCCAGATAAATGAAAATAATAATTTAAATACAAGGTGCACCAACAGAAAGATCACTATCATCATATCAGTAATTCTATCAGACTTCCAGATACTTTTTCTGTCCAATCTACCAAATTAATACAGACTGTATACTATCAAGATTCGGTGCTCATGAGCGTGACAGGTGAATAAGAGCAGGAGCAAACAGAACTGCCAGCTGTAATAACAAAAATATTACAGATTAATAGACACCATATGCTGAAGAAGACTTCAAAGACAGCTGTCACTGGACAGTAAATATTAGGAAACCCATTTAAAAGGTCAATCAACTGTGCAGAGCTAAAATTTCATGCACAGAAAAACATTTAAAACTTCTTCTCCAAGTAAATGTTCAACAATATACTGAGAAGGCTAATAAAGGATTTGATTTGGGTGATGAAAGGTAAAGCATTACACTTTATGTAGAAAATATTGCAGCATTTTCTTATATAATACACTTGGTACATCATGCAGCATTGTACATAACTGATAATAAGCAAAGTGGCAATAACGAACAAACAAAGCATAAAAACCACTTGACTGAACAATTTCATCAAGGCTTTCAATAATAATGGTTTGTGGTGCATCTTTCCAGCCATTTCCCCTTCTTTTTCCCAGTATCTTATATATTTGTACATAGAAAGATAACAAGCAATGAAACAGTTTCACCACTAACTTCCTGTTCTTCTATGCTTTGCTACGCCTATAGGTTCTGCAAAAAAACCTTTTAAAAAACAAAACAAAAAACAACAACCAGCTTTGCTTAGCAAAGCCACTGCTATAAAAGAATTTAGAAAGAAATTATTTTTTCAATAACTGAGTAAAACAATCAATTTGGAAAGTATCTAATATTAACTGCAGTTCCATGCAGTTTTTTTGAGGGAGTAAACTCATGTAACCTAGCTGCAGAGCTTTCAAGTTTGAAGCCTTCGGACCACTGATCTACTGATTGAAGCAGATTGATGTTGCCTTATTACACTGTGTTTTTCTGCTTTAATCTTGGCAGCCACAGAATCAAAGAAAAAAAAACTGGAAAAGAGGATAATTCATCATTATGCCTATGGCAGTTTTTTATCCCTGCACAGCAAGATCAGATTCTGTTAAGGCAGGGTAGAGGGGACTTTGGGGGCCCAGCTGTAGTGAGTGGGAGAAGTGATGCAAACTGGAGGAAGCTGATTTGTTAGATTCCTTCAACTATGTTGAGGCTGTTCTATGACATTACTTATATTAATTTCTTATGCCTTTAAAAATGGTGGGAAGTTTCAAATAATATGCCCAAAGGTTACCAGAGACTGAAGCAGTGGATTTAGTTTCAGTAAATGAACAAAGGTTTTAACAATGTATACTTATTTATGTTAGGAGAAAAAGGAATAGATGACATCAGGGTGAAGGTTGGATAAAGGTCAAGGTATCAGAAGAAAGATACAGGGTTTATGTGACAAAAGAAGCTGTGTGGACTATAAGAAAACAGACAGAACCGTGACTGTGTTGTGTGAGCAGCACTGAAATTAATTAAATGCCATCAAACCGGGTTCAGCTCTTGAACCCAGTATGGATATATGCTTACCAACTTGATTAGTGTCTGCTAATATTTTGTAGGTGCCAAATATAATCTTGCCATACATCTTATCATTGTCTTTCCTTTCTTTTTCTAGCTTCAATCATGCTAACCATAATCAATTTTCCAGTACGTCAAATGCTTATATCACATGTCCAAAATATGTGAGTTTCTGCTTGCTAATTATTGCATGAAGAAAGTAACTGTCTTTATTTGGTTCCAGACTGATTATTTGATTTCTGGATAGTTCAATGTCCAGATTCGAACTTCAATTGTATCTCTTGCTCATTCTCAATTTCTAGCTTTTATAATGATATATCAGTATTTGAAAATCCTTTGACATACTATTTTAATCTTGGTTATTATTGAAATGTCTTATCCTTTATGATTTTGTTGAGGTTTGCTATTGTCTTCATCAATAAATTTAATCTAATATTTACAGCTCCATCCTATCATCCTTCTTTAACAGTATTTGAATCCTTCTAAGGTTTCTTTAATTTTGACTAATGAAGAGGTGTCATTCACACATTTCAATTTGTTAGTATGTCAACCATATGTCATCCCACTCCATCCTGTTGTTCTGATATTTACTGTATAAATTGAACAGAGATAAGCACAATATCTATTCACTATTTTTCTTTTTAGTTTTCTTAATTTAACTCATATCTGATACCAGTAGGTTATGATCTGTTCCACAGGTAGTTGGTAGTTATGGCTACAATTGGGGCCAGAATTTCCATTGCAAAATAATGTGGTCATAAAGTGTAACATAATGTGATTATATTGCTTAGCAATAGCAATCCTGCTATGTTTGCTTTGGGGGAGGGGAACGGGACTTTCACTTATGAAAAAGGCCACATTTCTTTTCTGCTTTCTTTCAGAAAGAGGCTGTAGGCAGTCTACATACACTCTATTTAATCCTTGGAGCAAAGTTTTTTATCCCCTTTTCAGTTGTCCTTGTCCATTGTGCAACATTTTTTTTCTTGGCACACCAAATGCTGGTTTATACAATCATAAAATACCTGCTTCTTTTTAGTTTTACCCAGTCTTATCCAGGGATTTCCCTGCATCTAACTAAAGGCAAGTGCAATTTTCCATAATGAGATATTCTTTCAAAAAAAAAAATCTCCACCTTGGAAATCTTAACTAAAGAGTCTCCTCCGTTTTTCAGAAGTTGGATCTTAAGTGGTCCGAAAAGAGAACTTTCCCGACTGGTTGTGTTTTATTATACAAATGCAGGAACGGAGTTGGGAGGCAGCGAATCGTAAAGGATTCAAACAGAAGCTTCGACCAACTTTTCAACCGCCTGCGGGGATTCTCAAATCGCTAACGCTCTTGCTCACCCGGTGAGATCAAGCTCTCTCAGAGATACAGAATAGGAACGAAAAAGCAGCGGAACAAAAGGTAGTTTACAACGCGCGGCCGACCGGATGCAGTTCGGGGTTGCTTCTGCTGAAAGTGGGATCATGGATCAGCGGCTGCGAGTGTTGGAGTTATACAGCGGGATCGGAGGGATGCACTATGCGTTGAAGGGTAGGTTTATCCTTCGATCCGCACAGGTATTCGGATCCCGCCTCCTAGGCATGCCTTTCACGGTTTGGCTTCCTGGTAGGGAAGGACACCTGCAATTGCAATCTAAACTACAGGAACCAGTGCATTGCAGAAAATGAATGTTATGCTTAATGCAGAGGGTCATGGACGTTTAAACGATTAGCCCTTCATGACTAATCGATTTTATTCTCCGGAAAGGTAATGCCAGCCGTTGCTTTGCCTGCAAATTTCTAACTTTTTGAGTTCCTGTCTCTTCAAATCAAGTGTTGATTTCTGGCAACTGCCTGGAACTGGTCCCTGCAGTTTTCTTGTTAGAATTTATAAGTGGATTGCCCATTGCCCTCTGATTCACATGGAGGAACAGCTTCAGGCAGCTCAGCATCCTGAAGGACTCCTGAAGTGGCCACTCCTCTCATCTGGCTACAGCATGCTCTCTGGGGAATTCTGGAGGTTGAAATGCATTCCTCTTAAAATTGCTGAGACTAAGATAAAGATATTTTGGGTTTCCCTGGCCATCCTTGTTTTGACTGCTAGAGAGTGTCACTTGACAGCTAAAATTTTCTTTTAGGCTTCAAAAAGGAATGCAAAGAATGATCTTATGGAATGTAAATAATATGTCAGATAATCAGAGGAAATAAATCAACAATCACCATCACTTTTCAGTGGGATCCCTGTTTTATCTCTTGAACAGTCTGCTGCCATCCTCAGCTGACCTGGAACCAAGTGCTTTTTAGGAAGCTTGGAAATAAGGGCAGGAATCCCCCTTATGAGGAATGGTGAAGGGCCTATGCAGTGGTGAAATCCAATTTCTTTTACCACCAGTTCTGTGGGCGTGGCTTGGTGGGTGTGGTGTGGCTTGGTGGGCGTGGCAGAAGGATACTGCAAAATCTCCATTCCCACCCCACTCCAAGGGAAGGATACTGCACAATTCCCATTCCCATCCCTCTCTGGGGCCATCCAGAGGTGGTATTTGCTGGTTCTCTGAACTGCTCAAAATTTTCACTACCAGTTCTCCAGAACCTGCTGGATTTCACCCATGGACCTCTGTTTGCAGTGAGGATAGAGGGAGCAACAAGAATGAAAGTAGGCCAGAGATCCTCATGCAATGAAGCAATTCCTGCTCAGGAATTGTTGAGATAGCTTTGAAGAAAAGAGGTTCCCTTCCTTATCCCATGGAAGTAACAACGGCAGCAATTAGAAATTCCAGTCCTGGGTTAGGACAGTTACTTTCATAGCTTTGTTTCAATGTGTAACTTCAGTTGGGGTGACAGCTTTAGAATGGGATGAAAGCCTATAACCAAGTGGGTTGGCAACAGGGGTGGGTTCTGCTTATCTTTACGATCAGTTCGCAACGGACCCGTGCAGAAGCGTTCTGATGACATTGGGGTCGGTAGGCAGAGCCTCCCATTGGTTTACTACTGGTTCTATAGACCCTGTGCAAACCGGGGAAACCCACCCCTGGTTGGCAGACTCTCTTTCCTGAGAGTTTAGCCTGCAAAACTCTTGGGAACCTTGATTTTTTGAAAACATTTTTATGCTTTGCGCTCTGGGCTCATTTTAGCAATGCAGGAAATTGCTTTTCAAATAGTCACTTAGTTGGTCTAGTGTATTGTCTATTTTGACAGCTGGAAGAAGCAATTGAGTTTCTCAGAGAGGTGACCATCTGCTTCTTGTCCTGTTACAAATCATCGCTTGGGGAAACTTAAGTGGTTCTTCATGAAAACATTGATAAATCACATCTATCTATCTGGATCTCAGTTCTTATTCTCTAGCACAGACTTCCCCAACCTGGTAGCTCTCTGAACTGTCATGCTTGCAATTCTTTTAATTTTTTCACCTATTTTAAAAAGATGCATGATGGTGTCTGAATACCCTTTTGCTATTAAGTGTTGGTAATGTAGCCCTATTTGTTACAAATTAAGTGATTGCTGCAATATTTAATACACCAAAAGTACACTGGACTTCTCTTTATACTTTTGATAAAGTATATAGATTAAACTAAGTGAATTAATTTGTTTGCATGTTGAGAAATTATGTAATCTCTGTAATCATCAAATGTTCGCCTGGATCTTTTGTGCTTGGTGTGGTTGTATATTTATACAAAAAAAGAAGAAGAACTCAAATATTTATACTTTTACTGTATGAAAAAGGTCTGTTAAAAAGTATGGGTTGATAAGAATTTAAACTAATTACTTTCCAATATATTTTCTAATATATTTCCATATATTTAATAGAATATAAACTGTACTAAAGAAATATGCAAATATATCATTACAATAATAGATTAATTGAATATGAGCAGATCTATATCTTTAATATACATTAGCTCCTTCCCTCATATATGTATATGTATACATATACACACATACATACACACATACACATACACACACTGTATTTTTTGGAGTTTAAGACACACTTTCTTCCTCCCTAAAAGTGGGAGAAAATTTCAATGTGTCTTATAGACCGAATATGGGCCTGTTTTTGGTCTCCTGAACCCTCTGCGCCAGGGGTGAAATCCAGCAGGTTCTGACAGGTTCTGGAGAGCCGGCAGCGGAAATTTTGAATAGTTCGGAGAATCAGCAAATACCAACTCTGGCTGGCCCTGAGTGGGATGGGAATGGAGATTTTGCAATATCCTTCCCCCAGGAGTGGGGAGGGAATGGGGATTTTGCAGTATCCTTCCCCTGCCACGCCCACCAAGCCATGCCCACTAAGCCACACCGTGCCCACCAAGCCACGCCCACAGAACTAGTAGAAAAAAATTGAATTTCACCACCACTCTGCATGTTGTGTTTTTGCCCTCCCTGGCCCCCAGAAGCAGGTGCAAAACGGGCCATGTGGAGCACTGCAGAGTGCTTCTGGGGGCTGGGGAGGGTGAAAATGTGACCCACGGAGGCCAAAAACTATTTTTTTACTTGTTTCCTCCTGTAAATCTAGGTGTGTCTTTTTTTTATAAAATTAGATTTATATGCCGCCCTTCTCCGGAGACTCAGGGCGGCTTATAAGGCATTAAGCAATAGCCTTCATACTTTTGTATATTTTTTTATACAAAGTCAGCTTATTGCTCCCACAAACTGGGTCCTCAATTTAGCTACCTTAGAAAGGATGGAAGGCTGAGTCAACCTTCAGCCTCGAACTAGTGTAATTATATGTCCTATAGTCTGGTGAATCTTATAGTCCAAAAAATACAGTATATTTCTCTGCAAAAGAGATGCAGTATGCTCCCTCCCACATGCTGGAGTAGACCAGGTGCCTCAATAGAAAAAACACTTTACCTGTGTGTGTGTGTGTGTGTGTGTGTGTGTGTGTGTTTCTCTTTAGCCGGGTTCTTCCTACATAAACAAGATTTTTATGCAGCCCTAGTTCAGTGAAATCACAATCCACTAGTTTCTAGGCTTTTTTTCTGGGAGCCAGCAGACCCTCTGCTGCCCATTGGGTCCAACACCTAAAAGCCACAGGACATGAAATTGACTTTAAAAAGACCAGAACCATGGCCAAAACTGAACACTTTAACAACAGAATAATCAGAGAAGCCACTGAGATAGAATAATGCTCACATAGCATGAATAAACAAGATGATACCTCCCGTCTACCAGCCATTTGGAAACCCACCCTTATTGACAAACAAGTCCCTAACATGAGGAATGACACCAGACCCACACTCACGAGGGCCACACAGGATGTCACCACCACACATCCACACGGAAAGCAGACTCAAACCCACACTGATGATGAGGCATGACCACGGACCAGAAGCCAGACCGCAGCTGCATCATTAGCCACTTTAAACGCCTCCAATCCATACATGAAGCAGACTGACACCTGCCATGAAGATGTGGTACGACTATGAACGACCGCGAAGCCAAACAACAGCAATGCAGCTCAACAGGTCAAATCTCCCTGCAACTCAGACTAACCCGAGCACAACCAAGCCCCCACCCAAACAGAACATACCCCCAGCCAATCAGAGCACAGCGAATCCCCCATCCAATCAGAGCACAGCCAAGCCCCCAACCAATCAGTTCACACCCCCACTAGCAGTTAAAAGGAAGAAACAGCTGTGATCACACATTGCTCCTAGAAACATGAAGCCGAGAACACCAGCCTGAAGATGACAAAAGAGACTTCGTCGAAACGTCGCCAAGACACTTCCAATTTTACGTGGGAGAAAACCCAAATAACCAAAGACCTACACACACACAAACACACACACACACACACACACACAAACATATATGTACCACACATACACACATATACTGTATATATATATACACATTGGACTTTAGCTTAATTCATCAAAAGGTTGTAAGTTGCAAAAACCAGGGTATTATATCATAAAATAATTAACTGAATTATAAAATCTGTAGATCAACTTTTTTTATACCACACTCTTATCTTCTCCGTCCATCCTCCTCTCTGCTCTGGTTTCATAGTGCTGTTAACTGATCTGTTAATTGTTTTTTTTCTTAACCTTCAAAATACATATACCAGAAAATGACCATAACATATCCACATATACATATAGAATAGAATAGAATAGAATTCTTTATTGGTGATGTATGATTAGACAAAAAGGAATTTGTTTTTCGTGCATATGCTCTCAGAGTACATAAAAAGACAAGGTACAATATTGAGGCAAATTCATGGCACGTTGCATTTAACTATCTGAATGGACCAATAAACTAAAAAAAGACTGCATTGTCATTTAGTCAAGAATTTAACTTGATGTACTCTAGATATTTTTTGGGCCATAGTAGTCTATAGGAATTGTAGTCTATATTAAGCAGAAGATACTAGTGCATGCATTTTAATGTGGTGTATGAATTCAAAGTAAGTCATAATGTGTTTCGTTGAATAAATTTAATCATTGTAGTGTGTAAACTATAATTTATATGGTATGAATCTAGTAAATTATGGCTTATTTAATAAACCATAGTTAATGACTGAGCATGATGTTTGAACCATAGTTAATGACTGAGCATGATGCTTGAACATGCTGTGTTGCTGTAGGCTTAATTTGTTTGGTTAGCTGAAGCTGCTTTGTTACCCACGCTAGATGTCAGTGTTAACTAGTTGGCACACTGTGGCATTGGTTATTCCTTAAACAAAGCAGTATGCAGTCAAAGAATACCTAGTTGAATTCAGATAACCTCAAATTTTAAACAAAGTTAGACCTTACTAGTACTTGGATGGGAGACCACCAGAAGAGCTCGAAGCTAAGAAAACTACAAAGATATCCTTGAAAATGTGCCAAATCTTGTATATAATGTTGCCACAAAAACTTCATGAATATATTGGTAAAGTCACCAAAAGTCAAGGTTGGCACAAAAGAAATTTTACCTGAATACAAGTAGGAAGTATGATTACTGTCATCTGTCTACAAAGTAAAATGTGCTTATCTTAAAACTGTTTTATTTCTGGTAAAGTATATATAGCATAAAGAAACTATACAAAATTTCTTGAATGTGCATAACTTCATATGTTTAATGTTTTTCCTCCAATTTTTAATCTTAATTATGAATAGATCTTATGACTCTATAAACACAGGCCAAATAACCATTACTTATTTCCTAACCAAACATATTAGTTTATTTGGGCACCTGGGTCTGATCCTGCTTTGGAGGAAGCATTAAACAAACATGTATACATACACTGGATCACATATCTAAAGGAGCATTGAAGTTTACTTTGGGGATGCTGCTTGCTATGCTTTCTCCTTCTCTTGATGGTAACTGCTAAAGATGATGCAGGTAACATCACCAGGCAAAAGATAGACTGAAATACGGTCTCATCCACCATGCTGGAGTGCTGATAGGCCTTCACCTATACCAGGGGTGTAAAACTCCATTTCATTTGAGGGCCACGCCAGGGTTATGTTTGACCTCGGGGGTGGGAGGGGGGAGCGAAGAGTGGGTGTGGCCAGTTTCATGTTACTCATGTCAGAGATGCCTGTGGTGGCCTTAG
Organism: Coluber constrictor foxii; assembly: GCA_038048745.1. Taxonomy (NCBI): domain Eukaryota; kingdom Metazoa; phylum Chordata; class Lepidosauria; order Squamata; family Colubridae; genus Coluber; species Coluber constrictor. Next base: position 146,602,846 of record CM075961.1, read on the forward strand.
CGCTCTGCAAGTGAAAACAGGCTTCTGAGCTTCGTTTTTAGCTGCATCAGCCTCCTGCAACCCTTTGCCAATAAAAATGGAGCTCAGGAGAGCACAGGCAGCTCTCCCAAGCTCTATTTTTGCTGCAAGAGGCACCACGGTCCTTACCAGGATAGCTCTAGATCTTGAATTTGACACCCCTGATCTATTCCATACCTTGCATCAATTCTGATTCTTTGAGACCCCTGCAATTTTCATCTGATACTAGGTCACACTCTATAGGATCACAAATGACTAACATTGAAAAGCAGAATGTTTCTAAAACAGATGTTTAATCCTCCCAACAACCCAAAGTTTCCCCCTGCAAGAGACTGCATGGCTGAAGAATAGTCACATTTAACTTCCTTTGGGTCAAAGGTTGGAGGTAAATCAGAAATTTTCTCTGGACCAATACACCTCCTGAAGGTCAGATTCAAAGAGTTAGGGTGACATTCTTGTCTGACATTCAGTTCCTGGGCTGCTGATAGGGAGACTGTAGTCCTCTGAACTGTGACAAGAACTCTTCAGCATTATCCATCCCCAGTCAGATGACCTAAGATTTAAAAAAGTCATCCTTTTGTCACTTGATCAGTAGCCCTTGGCTTGACCTTCCTTCTGACCACTTCCTACAATTGGTACACAGGGGTAATAGAGCCTTGGTGGTGCAGTGGACTAAAGTGCTGTTAAGTAGCACTTAGCTGCCAGCTGCCTCAATTACTGCGAGTTCAAATCTCACCAGGTTCAATGTTGACTCAGCCTTCCATCCTTCTGAGGTAGGTAAAATGAGGACCCAGATTGTGGGGGCAATAAGCTGACTTTGTATAAAAAAGAACACTGCTTGAGGGGGCCAAGAGCCTTACTATGCAGGTATATACAAAAGTATGAAGGCTATTGCTTAATGCATTGTAAGCCACTCTGAGTCTCCGGAGAAGGGCGGCATATAAATTGAACCAATAAAATATACTACATGAGGCTAACTAAGCTGTTGGTGCTGGCAACTGAAAAGCTGATAACAAAACAAAAGGACTGCGCGTAACAAATAAGCATGTATATATATAATGAGAATTAGTTTGATCTAGTGGTTAAGTTGTCAGGCTAGAAACCTGGATGACCTTAAGTCAGTCACTTCCTCTCAGTCTTAGGAAAGATGAATGGCAAACCATTTCTGAAAATGTTTGCCAAGAATTATCAAAGGATATATTCAAGTAGTCTTTAAGAATCAGACATAACTGAACAGGGGAAAAAAGGCATAATAATTTGGGCCTGACTCTTAAGTGAAGGACATTGTCATTTTATGTTCTAAAGGGGTTGTATTGAAAAAGAAAAAAATATGAATGTGTTTTTCTCTTTCCCTTTTGATCATCAACCCCATTATACTGAATTAAGGCTAAAACACAAATGCCCAAAGAAGCATTCTTGAATTAAAACAGGTTAAGGAGTTTTGAGGGAAGCAGAAGCAATCAATCAGAACAATGATCTCCCATTCTAACCCCACTGACTCTTTGGAATCAATTCAGAGGTGGGTTTCAGCAGGTTCTGATCAGTTCTGGAGAACGGGTAGCAGTTTGGAGAACCAGTAGTAAAAATTCTGGCCCCCATCTATTCTCTGCCTCCCAAATCCCAGCTGATCAGAAGAAATAGGGATTTTGCAGTAACCTTCCCCTGGATTGGGGAGGGAATGGAGATTTTACAGTATCCTTCCGCTGCCATGCCCACCAAGCCACACCCACAGAAACGGTAGTAAAAAAAATTGAAACCCACCACCCAAACAGTTGATAAGCAGAAGCAAATTCCATGGAGAACCACTGGCTCAAAAGAATAAGGGCTTCAATCTGCAATTGCTTCCATGACCTTGAAAACCTTGAAGCTCAAGTGCTTGGGCACATTAAAGAGAATGAAAAGACATTGGTTAAAGTTTTCAGTAGTTGCAAAATAAATAAGATGTGACTGTTTCCTTTTTTGGAATAGCTTTACTGAGATATAAATTATCCAGTTGCGCTTAGAGAAACAAACATATGTATTTGTTTAAATCACTGCTCTGCAACTGATGCTTCTTATTCTGTTTGTCCTCCCCTGGAATTTTAGCAAGTGGAATACCTGCAGAAGTTGTGGCAGCTGTTGACGTGAATACGGTGGCCAATGAGGTTTATGCACACAATTTTTCTACCACACCACTGTGGCCAAAAACAATTGAGGTAAGTGAAATAATCATTTGAAATCCTTATACATTTATCTGTTCGCATGTTGGTGAAGCCATACTGTCTGGTACCATGCTAAATAAGAAACTAATTTGGTTTCCCTGCCCCTCCAATTTTGTACTTTATTTCTCTTGCTTTGTAAATGAGGGTGAAGATTCACACTGCTGTCCCAATTAAAGCAGATGATTGGTTTCACACAGCGGGATGTGCTAAAATGTGATTTGCTTGTTGACACAGGTTCTGGCACTCTGAGTTGCAACCCCTTGGGCATCAGGAGCAATTTAGTAGGGGTGGGAGGGTCACAGTTAACCTGATCAGATTTCCAAAGGTAATGAGTTTGCTCTGGATTTTGAAATTTCGAAAATGCAACATTTGAGAATGCCTGCAGTTTAAAGATTTATAACTAAAGTAAATTAAGTAATCTATCCTGCATTTTATTCATTGGAACAAATTCAGTTATTATTTAGGGGGACCTCCAAGTTTGCCTCAATGTATTGAATAAAACTAATTACAAATTACAGCCTAGCACATCATATGACCCCAGCCAGTTTGGGTTCACTCCAGAAAGCATGATTAAGCAACCCAAAGCATATTGTAGGAATTGACAATGCAACACCCCTGCCTGTTCACTCCACAGGCAGGAATGATTCATTTAAGCAAGCTGTTACGACATTCAAAAATTACAGATAAGGATTTATTGAAAAGGGCCATGTCGATGCATTTTGGCAATTACAGTGACTCAGGAACAAGCCTATCTATTGAAAAAAGGTTCAGGCTCATGTATGTTTCTTTTCCACTCTTTGCCTTGGCTTTTCTTTTCTTTTTATACCTATATACTGAAAATATTACACCTTAAAATATAATAAAATAGGCAACATGGTGGGTTAAATAAGGACAATGAGCAAGAAAAGTCCCTAAAGTGCAAAAGGCCAAGGAACAAGGGGAAAGATGGTGACTCAGGTATACGTTCTTAAAGTTTACTTTGTAGCTTGTTATAAGAAGCAAGAATAGAAGACATTGAAATAATCCCATTTCCTTCTCTCTCTGCAAGCCTAAGTCTCCTGCGTATAGTGGGAAATGTTTCATTAATCTCTTATTTCTTTAGGGAATAACACTGAAAGAACTCAACAGCTTATCTTTTGATATGATTTTAATGAGTCCTCCTTGTCAGCCCTTTACAAGGTATTTGCTATTATTTTCTTTTGGGGTGTTTTTCTCAATTTTTCAATGTAGACTGAGGCAGAGTCCTAGGCCAAATGCTGGCCCAAAGCTGGTTTCGGTGCCTGTCCTCTGGTCTCTCCTCTCCTAGTGTAGCATCTTAACCACTAATCTAAATTTGGCTCTCTTATTCTAGTTATGTTAAACTGCATATTGGTGTTCTGGTTAATGGAAAAAAGCTGCCAGCTAAAAGGCCAAAGCGAAATTTTACTATTTTACAGTAAAATTGTTTTTATGTACCATATTTGCATTTAATGGAACATCATGAAATCCTTCATTTCATATGAGATGTGGTGGTAAGAGTGCAGTACTGCAGGCTACTTCTGCTGACTGCCGGCTGCCTACAATTTGATAGTTGATAGTTCAAATTTTACCATCCCTGCAATATTTACAGTGTTATGCACTGTAAAGCGGTATATAAGCCTAAGTGCTATTGCTGTTTCCATGCTGCATGGGTCTTCATTTCCACTCACTAGAGCCTTTTGTATTGATCTATGAAAGAGCATTAGTGTTTCAGCTCTCAGGCTACTGAACTAATTCTCATTTAACAATCATCACAGGTCGAGCTAAAGAGTCTCAGCATATATGCAATTGGACATCCAAATTCTAATACAGCTCAAATAGTTGATGTTAAGAAAATACTATTTTTAGAGGCAGAAATATGAGTTCTTCCAATTTTGTGCACAGAAGTTAAACATACATTTTTAAATTTTACATCTTTACTTCTTCCCCACAGAATTGGTCGACAAGGTGATATTTCTGACCCTAGGAGCAAAAGTTTTCTTTATATTTTAGATATTCTTCCAAAGTAAGTATTCAGAGTAACTGTTCTCCTTTAATATTACTGGTTAAGATTCCTGATGCCATTATGTCTAGATTTTAAAGCCTGTATCACTTTCCATGAGTTGTAGTTTTGTACAATTTTATGGATCATAGATTTGTATTGTTACAGACTTGACTAAGAAAACATGTTAAAAGAATATAAAATTTGTATTTTCTGATGAAATATTGAACATGAGAAATGGACACATAAAATCATCATGTTTTAGGAACTACAGTTTTGTGCTGAGTCTGTATAGGTGCAGACTTTGTCTCTTCCTCTCTTCTTCTTTGAAAATAGCATATGGCATATAAATTTGAGTTGATTTGCAAATACAGCATTTGATTCTATTTATTTGGTCTTTTTAGTACCTATGAGCAAGATTGATACAGATTGGAAAGAGTTGTTTTCTATCATAGTCTACTGTATTTCTGTTATACATATTAAATTTATAGTAACAGTAAATTATCAAATATAGCATATTGGTAGCTAGATCTTGATAACATCTCATATGTAATATGCTTGATACCCAGCATGATATATACATAATGTTGGATTGTCCTAGGCTTATATCCAGTGATGGAAAATCTATGACAAATATGTATGTCATTCCATATAATTTGTTATGTGCCTAGAAGCCGGACTAGAACGTGGTGTATTGCTGGGCAACCTTTGGACTCTCTGGAAGTTGTGAGATACGACCTTGTACTTGAATGGCCTGAGGAACTTCTGAAAATTATGAAAGAACATTGTTGAATGTTTTTCAGAGTCTCCAAAGGCTGCGTGAAAGCATGACCCTGTAGCGCAATTACCAGAAAGTCCAGAGACCACATCACATTCTTATGTGGCTTTGGCAACCTTCAAAAAATGGGAGAAGGTCTTGTGTAATTGGGGGACTCCAGAGATTCTTTTGTGATTTTTGGAGACTCCAGACTTAAGAATGTGGTGTGTTCTCACATGATATCTGAATTCTATGGAAGTCACGTGAGAGGATTCTGCCCTCACATGTCCTCTAGACTAGAGCCTCTAAAATGCACATGAGTACAGAACATGCTTTTCCATTCTTGGAGGTTGCAAGGATATGCAAGAGCATTTTCGAAAGTTTCTAGGCCTTGTGCAACCCAAAACTGCTCGGATAGGGATTTTTTTTTCCTGAGAGACAAAGATAAATTGAAAAATATTTACATTTATTCATTCGTTAGTTTGTTTGTTTAATGGGTCAAAGATAAATTGAAAAATATTTACATTTATTCATTCGTTAGTTTGTTTAATGGGTCACCCATTTCACTAGTCAAAGTGACTTTGTTATGAGTTGTTTCTCTCCCCCTCCTCTCTTTGTGTGTATGACACACTAGCAGAGTCAAGTTAATCTTTTTCTAAATTTTTGACACACTGACCCCAAAAACTTTGCCATCACTGAGAATCTAGTTTGACCCAAAGTCACAGAGACTCATGGGTGATTTATAGCCAGTCACCAGTCAGAGGGTTTTATTAGTCCCAACTATATTTCCGTGCTTTCAAGAAAATCACTTCATTGAAAGTGTTTTTTTTTATTTAAAAAATATCTAACATAGTCATATCTCTATTCTGTAAATGAAATGTCTATATTAAAACACTTCACATGCTGACTATTTAATTATATGTTCCTTTTTCACAAACTCAGATGTATGATTAAGGAAGTAACAAAAAAAACTTTTTTGTTTTTGTTTTTCTATGCTTGGAACAATCTAGCTTGAATTCATTGTGTTATCTGTAATTTTTAAAAATGCATTTAATCTTGCTTGACCATATGTCTCAGTGAAAAAGCACTGACAAACAGTTTCAGTCTTAAACTGCTAAATTCTGAGACATGGTCTTACTCAATTCTTGTCTCCTACTGAGATAAAAGTTGATACATTTTTGATGGATTTATTTAACCTGTTGCCAGTAATATCTCTTTTTAAATTGAAATAATGAGATGTAATCTAGGGTGAAAAGTAACTAAGCTTAATGTTTATTTTGATCCAATTGTTCATCCTTATAACTAAAGTTTAAACAAATTGTTTTTCAGACTAACAAGGCTGCCAAAATATTTACTTTTAGAAAATGTCAAAGGTTTTGAAACATCTTCTGCCAGGTATATTGGAATTAAACATTAATGCCAATTTTTACATTTTGTTGGCAAAAGAGTAAGGAACTAATAAAATTATACAATGGGTATTTTCAGATTGGAAAAATGTAACATTGCCAATACTTAGAACATGGAGATTAACACGTAATACCTCATTGTATTTAAAAAATAATAATAACTCCTAATTCATATAACTGAAGTTGTTATATTAAACTGTTTTTAGTTGAGATGTAGTGATAGTAAGGTTATATTTATATATTATATATTTAGAAGTAATATTTTATTGGAAAATTTTAGGGCATACTAGCTTTTTATTTTAAGACTAGTCACTTAAGAAGGCAAGAGATTTTGTTTTTAAACTAAAACATGAATTTCTGCTTAGCAGTGTGAGGAAAAACTGCAGGGGTTCCATCTGTTCCTTGCTCTCTTTTTCTATAGGTATTGTATAATGTACTCTTTTAGTATCAAAGTATTGAGGTTCTTCTTTATTTCAAGATAAATAGGATCGGCAACTAATTTTCATGACACATTTCCCAGCCCAAATGACTAAACTGAATTCACATTTCATGTTTTTCTTTAGCTTAGTGCTGTTAGGATCTCAATCATTTTCGGTCATAACTAAGATGACTTTATCTTATTGTAAAAGTATTAATTATAGTATCTGAATCCAAGCATTATGACAGTAGTGAAAAAATATATTTAGATAACTTTGGATATTCAGTCATAACAGTGGAATTCATGTTTTTGTTTTATTTTTATACTGCCAGGGATGAACTTATACGAACACTTAAAAAATGTGGATTTACATATCAAGAATTTCTGTTGTCTCCAACTTGTGTGAGTAATGGTATTTTAAAAATTAGTTCAGTTCAAAAATTTTCTGTAGATTCACTTACTTTTGAGAAGTGCTGATCATTGCATAATGTTTCTCCGTCCAAAATTTTCCTACCAGTTTGTTACTGAATTCACTTTATAATTATTCCATCAAAATTGAATTCTGCCTCTTTTCTCATAGAGATGTTGATGCAGAAACATTTCTTGGAGTAGAAGAGCAACAGAAAGAAATATCTGATTCTTTCTCATTGACCATACTGGTCAAGAGCTGAAATCTAAAACATAACTTCACCAAATTATACATACTTGGTTGTCGTATTTGAGATGAAGATGTTGGGAATCAGGAAATATAATGATGGAAGGATTTGATGTTGTCCCTATTTCAATTAGAGAGGCAGTTTGTTGTCAACAGATTAAGATAACACAATCCAATGAAATGGCATTTGCATCTCAGACTAAAATACTTTGCTATTTTGAGAGGAAGATTTGTGTATGAGAAAAAGAGAAATAGAAGGAGGAGTGAAAGCAGGATGGACCAGGAGAAAAGGATTCATCCAATTTGTGGTGAGAGAAGAAAGGGATGATTGAGTTAAGGGGAAAAAACCCTTTGAAAATAGCAGTCTTATAAAGAGATTTGGACTTCATACATATACATGAACCTGTCCTTTCAGATGCAGGCACGTATTCACTACATATTCCCAAGCAAAGTGGGAAAGTTTTGCTTTCTCCTTCCTTATTGTGATGCAAATTACTGCTTCTCTGTTGTGATTGGTGAAAATGCAGTCTTCTTCAGAATCCCTGGAAAGAGAGGGAAGCCTTTACTTCTTCCCTTCCAGCCACCTTGTTCCTGAATGATGTTTTTCTTCCCTGCGAACAGTCAAGGGGAGAAATGAACCAGGGATTTTCAACAGAAAAGAGGGCATTAAAGCCACAGGATTGCCTGTATTGTTTTTCTTTTGAACTTAATCTGAAATATATTTCATAACTGTGGACATAGTGATTGGTGTGATGAACTTCCACAGTGGAATATTATGCCAGTTCTAACTTTTTATTATTGTAAGGCCTGAAACTTTGATAACTCAACCATTGTTCTGATCATCTAAACCAGGGGTGTGAAACTCGCAGCGTCACATTGTCATCATGTGACATATCATGACTTTCTCCCCTTTGCTAAAACTGGGGTGGGTGGGCGTGGCCAATGCATGATGCATCTGGGCCACGAGTTTGATACCCCTGATATAAACCATTGAGATTGTTATTTACTTACAGATTGGGATTCCAAACTCAAGACTGAGGTACTTCCTGATTGCAAGACTCCATTCAGAGCCCTTTTCTTTTCTAGCACCTGGGAAGGTGAGACTATCTTTTCATCATTAATCATAAAAGCTACTGGTTGCAGTAATCTCAAAATTACAGTCATCTGTGAATAGAAATTTTAAAATGTTCCAGATATATTTTATTGAAATATGCTAAACTGTTTAAAGAAATGAGAGAACATTGCATCTTGAAGATGAATAATATCATGTAGCCTGCTTTAATTAGGTACCTAACAAAAAAGGATTATAGTCCAGCATGGTGCTTTTCAGTTTTGTTGGAACTGCAATTTCCAGAAGTCTCTGCTAGAAGAAATGATTAAAGAGAACATTGAAGTTCACAATGTTTTTTTTTTCCTGTTCATTTGTGTTGTATTAAATTGCTATTTAATTTGATATGAATGCATGGATTGTTCTTTCTGTAGGAATCTCCTGTCAGAAGGCATTTGGAAGATTTTCTTTTTCAGAAAAGAACTTGAAACTGCTCTAATGGAGCAACCAAACTTAGTTTAAGGGGGTATTGAAACATTGTGCAAAGTGATCCACAAATCTAATTTTGGAATCTTTTCTTTATTTTTACTTAATCTTTGAATTAACCTGAAACACAAATGCGAAGCTAAGACAATTTATGGCTGATTCATGTCAGGGAACAAGGGAAATTCAAGATTTGTAAACCATTTATCAATTCAGGTGATCAACCAATATCAGATTAGGCATCCTTTACTTCAGGGGTTTCAAACTGAAGACCACAGACCCTTCTGGCATGAACGATGTTGAAATGGCCATGCCCACCCCGGTCTCTGGAAGTCAAGCATAACCCTTATGCTGCCTCAATGAAATAGAGTTTGACATCCCTGCTTTACCTGATGATTAGCTTCATTATTATATTCCATATACTGCTTGCCCAAAAAAGGTGTTTGCCAATATACTTGGGAGACACTGGATGAGAAAAATTGATTTATAAAATAAAATTTAATTATGTTGAAAATATTTGATAGCTGATAATCTTAGAGAAGGATCTTATTCAATAACATGGTGACTGATTTAATATTTTGCACTGAAATACATTTCATTTGTTTTTTTGAATAAAATATAGTTTGCACATTGCACAAGTTCACACATAGCTCTAAGCAGTCATAGTGCTTGGTGCATAAAATGCAGTAAACCCCAAACCAAACAAATCACATGATAGTCTAGTGTAGTGCATGAACCTGATCTGCAGATGTTGTCATCCTTGCTAAAATAAAATTGGAAATTTCCTTTGAATGTTTGTGAATATGATACTTTATCATTTGCTGCACATTTTTCTTCAAACAGATTTTGACTGATTTCCCAAGCCAGGAAACAGAGAATTCAGAGACGTGTAAGGTTGCTACAACTGTGGCAGAAGGTGGTTCTCAAGGACTTATGAAAGACCTCAGTTCTTGTCATGATGCTAATGGCAAGCAGTGTGTAGAGAAAGGGGAGTTTCTGTATAAACTTGAAACAGAATCTGAATTGGAAAAAAAACAGCAGTGGGACAACAATCTGTCTCTACAGATGCTCAAAGGTTTTCTCCAAGATGACAGAGAAAAGCTGAGTCAGTACTTCTTACCATTGAAGTCCTTGCTACGTTATGCTCTTCTTTTAGATATTGTCAGACCCACTTGCAGAAGATCTACATGTTTCACAAAAGGGTAAGATCCTCTGAATAAATCTGTTAATTCATTTGGTGTAGCTTTCATAATAAAAATGTTTTCTTTGCATCGTCTTTTTAAAAAACTTAGTCAATAAGCCAAAGCATAGTTCTCCTAAATTCATTTATCCCAATCATTTAAAAGACATACTGAAAAGAAGATTTGCAGAGGAGATTGACATATTTAATGATCTTTCCAAAGAATCATTTAAAAGCAAAACCCTGTTAGTAGCTATTGGCAAAGATATCTTTGTTTCATTTCATTATAGTGTTTCAGGACAATGAAGTAAGGGTGGAGAACTGAATCAGGAAAGGGTGGGAAACAAAAATTGGATTCTATCCGCTCATATTCTCCAGATACCCAAAAGAAGGCCAGATACCATCACGGGAGAGGAATCCCTCTCTGAAAGACAATTCCTTGCTGCTTGCTCTCTTTGGCATTCGATTCTCCACAGGGAGCAGGAGGGAGCTACCTTCTAGTGGTCCAAACTATTGTATGTAGTTTAAAGACTGTACAGCCTTGGAGATTTACCAGTGAATTTTGTGAAATGGTTTGCAAGGTGATTGCAACTAATAAACAATTGAGCAAAAGAGATATGCTTCATTATGGTGTTGACCATCAAGCTACTTTTCATTACTTTACCAAATACACAGGATGACTTTGGTTCGTTTTTTCTTTTCTTTTTTTTAAGTAATATTACTTCTGTATACAAGTCAATCTTGTAATATATAGTGTATTTTATTTGCAGTTTCTGTCCTCAGAAACTGTGCAATGCAGCAGAGAGATGCAACTCTATTATTTAGAGGTCCAACTCTTTTTTTCTCTCTCTTCTGTTCACCCTGTGACTGTATAGAACAGTCATTTAAACTTGCCCAGCTTTCTTTGTTTCCTTTACTGGAATCAGTGTTTGTCTCTAGCTACAGTTCATCTCTCTCTCTTTCTCTCTTTCCCTCCCTCCCTCCCTCCCTCCCTCTCTCTCTCTCCCTCCTTCCCATGTCACCTTTTATTTTTTGTGGGGGTATGTTTGGTTCTGTTTGTTTGATAACTGTTTCTCAGGTTCTGCTTGTCCTGTAATTAACAATAAATAGCAGTCTGCAAGAAACTGCTGCATAAACATGTTTATGCAAAAAACCCACAGTGGCTCCAGAAAAAGGATACCATTATTTTTAGTGCTTCTATCTCAAATATCAGTGAGCCCAGCACTGTATACGTTAATGCTGTGTACATCTGGAAAATGATTTGCAAAAAGTGTTTTGGCTTTCCAAGAGCACATGATTCTGCTGTTCATTAAAGCAGTCTTTATTGTTTTCATGCTTCGACAGCTTACAAAAATGTACCACTTTTTGAAGAGTCACAATAACCTTTGAGTCACTCCTTAAAAGAAAGCATGACTTTTTTAATGTTCAATACGTTTGTGGTCCTGAAAGGTTCAAATCATTTCTTCCACATTATTTTCAAAGCAGGGATAACCATGGGATGTATAATTGGAACAACTGTGGGCAGATTTATAAGCTGAGTAATTTGTATGGATGCAATTGAAAACAATGAATCCACTATGTATATGATGCACACATATCTCATTTGCAGTTCATCAATATTAAACCATGTTGATGCAGAAAAAAATATTTACAAGGAATTTGAACCCTCTGTAGTAGCCATATATAGAGAGCATTTTATTTTATTTATGACCAATGGTTGAACTTGCATTCCCTGGACTACTTATATTAAATTGGTGTTCAGTTAGATGCTTTTATAAGCCATTTGCAAAGATAACCTCTCTACTCATCAATGGTGCAAATCTCAAAGGATTGTAAGCTATTACTCTTAATTGATTTGAAGGTATGGACACTACGTAGAAGGAACTGGTTCCGTGTTACAGATGGCAGAGGATATTCAGGTACAGTGGAACTCTTTATATATTCATGGTTTAATTTTATGGTGGAGAGTCTTGGCTTTAGTTAATTAAAAAAAAGATAGAAGTAAAGTTAGCAGTAAGAAAATTATACAGGTTGCCTGATGACCTAGAGTCAAGCTTAGATATGTTATTTATTCTTTTTATTAATATATTTAATTATATATTAATATTCTATGGAATAATTATTAGGGGTTCAAATATTTGAAAACCATTCAGTTTTCTGAAAAATGTATGTAGATAATCGTCAGAACATAAACACTCATTTAACAACTGTTCAAACTTGTGATGGCATTGAACAAGGGTTTTTTATGACTCTGCTTCAGGGTTCTGACTGTCACAGTCTCGTCTTGATCACATGATCTGTGCACTCCTGATTGCAACATTGAAGTGATGTCAGAGCAGAATATTAATTCCCCTTAAAGAAGCTGTGTTAGCAACTTGGCTTGAAAAATCTTAATTGCAGCAGGAGCATAGTATCCTCCCTTTGAGCAAAAAAATGAGGTCTCATTTAACAATCCACACAGTCCTAGTGTAATGATGGAAGCTGGGCCTCTGGAATTGCTGTCAATTAGCAATGTAGTCACGTGATATTGTGCTTTATATCTGTTGTTTAGAAACAGCAATTCTGGTCCCAATTGATATTGTAATCTGAGGAATATCTGTTAAACTAGTACAAATTTGAGTGAGAAGGAAAAATTGGTTAATAAAAATAGACTGTACAAAGAGATACGTATTTGCAAAGGTTTTTTTAGTTTTTCAGATTTGCATGGCCAGTGATTTTGAAATATCATCATTATATTTTTATCTACTTCTTTCTATACCAGTCATTGGACTTTTCTGGAAGTTTTTATTCCTATGATATCATCAATGTAAAATATATCTTTTAAAGTTAATAGTACAGATTCAGTATGAAATTATCTACAAAGCTAATTTTCTTTTTAAAGAAAAATATATTTCAAAATCAAGACTATGAAAACAGAACTGATAAAGAAAACTGCACTTGCATATTAATGTGCATGAATCTCTAAGATGATAAATAAAAGCTAACTATGCATTTAAGGAATAAAATTGCATTTATTAATAGAATCAATTAGACGCATAAGTTAAGCAAAGATTGCAGTGAAAAATCAAATCTGCAATGAATGAACTGCAAATCAGAGGTGAACAACCTTCCCTTCTCTAAATGTTATATGATTACACTTCCAGTATCATTTATCAGTAACTTAGCATTAGAAGAAAGGTGTTTTTTTATTTTATTTTTCCCATATTAAAAAATGCAATTTTTTTTTAATTTTTAATAATTTTTATTATAGTTCAAAAAAACAAAAACAAATGTATAGTAATTTTTCTCTCACAGTGTAATATCCCCAAAATATCCATGTATATATTCACCAATAATCAGAAGTAAAAATAGAAACTATTTACATATTCTTATATACAAATTTACATTTCCAATACTTATTGATTACCATAATTATACCATCATCTATAATTATAATCCAACATAATCCTTTATCTCTCTTCCATCGTTTCTGGATCCAATCATACCACATGTTCCAACTACTATAAAAATCTGAATCTCTTTTACCCTTGATCAGTTTTGTAAGTCTGTCAGACTCCGCAAATTCCATGATTTTATAAATTATTTTTGAGTCCGTTGGTAAGTCCTCATTCTTCCATTTTTGTGTGAATGCCAGTCTCCCTGCAGTGATTATCAGCATCAGATGCCATTTAGTCAATCCAATATTTGCAGGTCTAACCCCCAGCAGAAAGGTTTCAGGTTTCAGTTCCACTCTATAGTGTGTAGTTTCAAGCAAATGTTGTTTTTTATTGGGCAGCTGGCTCTCACAACATTTGTGTTTGCTTTTGTCATACCCCAAAGTCATAGGGAACCAGATCAGAGGAGACCACAGAGAAGTGAAATGGGCAAAGAACTACCCAGGCCACAGTTCCTCAAGCTGTGTCTCCTGTGTGCGTGCACCTTGATGCTATGGGCAGTGTTTGTGGCTTGAAGCTGCTTCCATCTGTCAAAAGCATTAGGTCCTGCAGATATCCCTGACCTAGACAGAGTGTTTCAGCTCAGCTCTGCTTGGATTATGGAGCCTTGCAAATCATTGTGATGGATGATGAAATAGTGGATGAAAATAAGAATGTTATAATTTAGTCATACATAATGAACAATTAGTCAAACCCTTTTCTACAGCTTGAATCCGTATTTAAATCCTTTGATGATTTGTCTGAAGATGAAAAGCTTAAGAATCTATCAATGCTTCAACTGCGGTATTTTACTCCGAGAGAGATAGCAAATCTGCATGGATTTCCCCCTGAATTTGGTATGTTTGGTATTTATTAAATACAACTATAAGTAATATTTAGAAATGTGTACACCCCAAAAGCTCAGTGAAGATGCTTACTATATAGACTCATGTATAAGTTAATCTGCATATAAGCCTACCTGTGAAATTGCAACCAGAATTCCAGGAAAAATGGGCTACTGTACATAAGCAGACCTGCTTATTCTGTTCTGTTCTGTTCTATGTAAAGCTGAACCCAAGTATGGGGATATTGTGGAATCAAAAATTGCCACCAAGCAGAGAATAAGTTTCCTTTGCTTCCATTCATAAACTTGTTTTTCACACTCCTCACATTCTCTTGCAGTAGCAGAATTATTCGTTTTTTCCATGCTACTAACAATTTTTAGCTTGAAAGTTGCAATATATGATAATCATTGTCAATTTCTGGCATTGGCATTGCAATTTCCTACCTCCTGGAAATGAGTACAGAAAGGGTGAGAAACTGCAAACTTTTATGTCATCATTTAAAACTAGTGATTTTTAAAAAAAATAAATCCAAGTTCTGTTCTATGGAAAGCTGAACGCAAGTATGGGGATATTTTGGAAACAAAAATTATTGGCTTATAGGCAAGTATATTGTATATGGTATGCTATAAATTCTTCAGCAGGCAAAACACTTCTTGAGCTTATTCTAACTTGTTTGTCCTTGTGAACTTTGAATATAATACATTTCTTCTAGTGTGACAGGTTTTATGTTCTGCATTTGTAGTCAATTATAAAATGCACATGTTCTCGGTGCTTTGGTTGTTTTTATATGTGAAGAAGCACCTAGAAGAGGCAGTTTTTTAATTGTTTTCATTAATAAAATCAGTCTCCTAAGGCTGCTGAAATAACATCGTTATGCTCAATTATGATGCCCATGCATCTGTGGCTAGCTTTCAGAAAGATGACATCAGATTATTCAGAAAATGCTTCTGCTGCTAATGTTTTCCCCCAAGGCTAGCTTAGCCTTCTTCAACCTGGTGCACTTAAAATATGCATGGTTGCATGCAAGCAGAGCATTATACAGATAATGGTCAGATACATCAGGAAGGCATTAAATTGGATAATGGCTGGTTCAGAATAGAAATGAAGAGAGATGTTGACATACAGGCTTGAGACAGATTTTTCTCTCTTCCAAGTGACAGATTTTGTAGAGCATACCATTTAGTACTGAGGTCATGCTGGAATCCAATTTCTCCACAGTTCAGTGGATGTGAATGTAACCAGGAGGAAAAACACTTTAAATGAGGGGAAAAAATCATTGCTAAATGGTAGTGAAAAGGCAAGAAAGACAAGATGTTCCCTAAAATAGCAAAGTTCTTAAAAGAACCACACTTTACCATGCCAAAGAATAATGCTGAATGTTTAGTGGATTAAATATCATGAAATAATCATGCTTGGTCAGAGTAATCCATATTTCATGGTTCGGATGCTATTTGTGTTAGCAGTTAAATACCAGGAATTATTAAAAAAAAACACCAAACCCCAGGCAGTTCTTTCAGTTGAAGGGTTCTTCCACATTTCTGATAATGTTGTAAGTTATAGAGAATACCAAGAAAATAGAATGTTTGCAGTGCCGTTCTGTATCTATATGAAAAACTCAAGTTATTTTCAACTGAAGCTCAATGCCTACATAAAAACAACAATGCAGTTTTCTTGGCAACAGTACAGGAGTTTATCTTTGCTTCTTCTGTAATATATGTATTTGGATTGGTTGGTTGGTTTCCCAGTCTAGTCTATAATCCTGGTGATCTCCCATCAAAACACTAAGCAGGATAGCTCTTCTTAGTTTCCAAGCCAAAGTTTTGCTGCTTTCTGCTGAGACGACAGAGACAATTTTGAGCTCAGTGATCTTGCTCTTAAGTCAAAAAGGACTGCAGTTCTGTACTCACTGGTCTTAGAACAGGGGTCACCAACCTTTTGGACCTCAGGGACCACTAAGTTCACAATTTTAACTCCTGCGGACCACTAACGTGATCTGCCTAATGACCGGCTGGGTGGGCGTGGCTAGGTAATCATGTGACTGGGTGGGTGCGGCCAATTCCTTGCTTTCCCACCTGGGCTCCTTAAGGCCCCAACAGAAAGCAGTCATTGGAGCTAAGCAGCCACCATGAGAAAGAGTTGGCAAAACAGCTCAGTTCAAATTGGATCTGACCAAGAAGGAGGCTCAGCAGAAGCACCTCACTGAGGACTACAAGCATAGGCTTTCCAAGTAGAGGGAAGACCTGCGGGAGTACAAGACCAGCCAGAGATGGTCAGCCAGTTCCAGGCCAAGAGGCAGTCCCACTAGGACAAGGTCCTCCGGCTCTTCTCCATCAGCGGCATTTTCCTCCAGCCTTCACCCAAAGCCCCACACCAGGAGGCCAAAGCAGATTTCAAGTCAGAATTTCTGCCCCTCTACGACCCACACAAAAAGACCTCAAAGGGGGAGAGTCTCTGCAGCAACACAAACGTTTACTGCATGTATCTGACCCAGGGGGCGTAGTTTGAGGATCCCTGATTTAGTGCAATATTAAAAACGCAAATAATTTTTCTGCAGACTACCAAAATTTTCTTGTGGACTACCAGAGGTCGACGGACCACCAGTTGGTGACCGCTGCTTTAAAATATAAATAGTTGAAGTTACTTGTCAATTTATGACTAAGGCTTTGTAGGATTTCAGGGTTAAAATAATAGCAGTATCCATTAATCCCTCGGTTGAGGGTGGGGCGATAACTACGTTATGTGGGAGGGGCAGATATGGCGAGAGCAGGGGACCATATCATGTGCGGGGGGCGCGCACTCGCTGTCTTCGAGCGATTGCGCGCCCCGGCCCCCGGAGCTATTCCTGTTCCCCGGGTTGTTTAGAGTCTCAGGACCCGGGGCTCCGGTTGCTGTTGTGCAATGCGAGGTCTGTGGTAAACAAGGCCCCCCTCATACGTGATCTTCTTGAAGAGGGGGGTGCGGACCTGGCCGGTATTACCGAGACCTGGTTGGGCCACGAGGGGGGAGTTCCCCTCGTGGAGATGTGCCCACCAGGTTTCCTTGCATTCCACCAGCCGAGAGCCCAGGGCAGGGGTGGGGGAGTAGCGGTCATTATCAAGGAAGGTCTGGGTCCGAGGGAGGCCACTGTACCTCAGATAGCCGGGTGTGAGTCCGCCTTTGTGAGATGGGGTCCCGGTGGGCAGATGGGTCTGTTAGTCACGTACCTGGCTCCCTGCCACGTGGCAACGACCCTGCCCGAGCTTCTCAATGTTATAGCCGAGGTGGCGGTTGATACCCCCAAGCTAATAGTTATGGGGGATTTCAACCTGCCATCTATCGGCGAGACATCTGAGGTGGCTCGGGAGTTCATGGCTTCCATGACGGCCATGGACCTGACCCAGGTAATTCAGGGCCCGACTCACATTGGTGGACACACCCTGGACTTGGTTTTTGTCTCTGGTCAGTGGCTGAGTGGTCTTGATATTGGGGATATATGTGTTGCACCCTTGTCATGGACTGACCACTCGCTCCTTCGTCTTGACTTTCTGACCGTTACACCCCATCGCAGGGAGGCGGAAGCAACTAGGTGGTTCCGCCCCAGGCGCCTGATGGATCCTGATAGGTTCCAGACGGAGCTTGGGCCATTTCCTGAGACACTGACACGCGACTCGGCTGAGGACCTGGTGGCTGCCTGGGATAGGGCAGCCGGTGGGGCCTTGGACCGGGTCGCGCCTTTGCGGCCTCTGACCCGGCGCCGAACTCACTTATCTCCTTGGTTCACCGAGGAGCTGAGGGAGATGAAGCGCCAGAAAAGACGCCTAGAGAGTGGTTGGAGGGCTAGTCGCTCTGAATCCGACTTAACACTAGTAAGAGCTCATATTAAGACTTACTTAGTGGCAATAAAAGCGGCGAAATCTAATTATTTCACCGCTCTTATTGCATCATCAGATAATCGCCCAGCCACCCTGTTTAGGGTGACCCGCTCCCTCCTCCATCTGGGAGCGTGGGAGGATCCCTTGCAGGGTCGTGCTGAGGATTTTGTTCAATATCTGGATGATAAAATAACTCAGATTCGGGATGAGCTGGCCTCTGACTGGGTTAGTTCGGGCGAGGTGACTGAGCCCAGTCTTGAGAGTGTTATCTGGGCTGAGTTCGATCCTGTGGCTCCTGAGGACGTGGACAGGATCCTGGGGAGACTGAACGCTACCACATGTTTATTGGACCCGTGTCCCTCCTGGTTGGTGCTGGCCTCCCGGGAGGTTACACGAGGCTGGCTCCAGGAGATTATAAATGCTTCTCTGAGTGAGGGTGTCCTTCCGCCTGCCTTGAAGGAGGCGGTGGTGAGGCCCCTCCTCAAGAAGCCCTCCCTGGACCCGGCTGCTTTGGTAAATTATCGTCCTGTCTCCAACCTTCCCTTTTTAGCGAAGGTTGTTGAGAGTGTGGTGGCGCGGCAGCTCCCCCGGTACCTGGATGAAGCTGTCTATTTAGACCCGCTCCAGTCCGGCTTCAGGTCTGGTTACAGCACCGAAACGGCATTGGTCGCGTTGGTGGATGATCT
Organism: Coluber constrictor foxii; assembly: GCA_038048745.1. Taxonomy (NCBI): domain Eukaryota; kingdom Metazoa; phylum Chordata; class Lepidosauria; order Squamata; family Colubridae; genus Coluber; species Coluber constrictor. The sequence continues at coordinate 146,621,806 of CM075961.1, forward strand.
CTGGAGGGCCCGGGGTAGGGGGTACTCCTCTATCCTGGTGCTGTTAGACCTCTCAGCGGCTTTTGATACCATCGACCATGGTATCATGTTGCGCCGGTTGGAGGGATTGGGGGTGGGGGGTACCGTTCTGCGGTGGTTCTCCTCCTACCTCTCCGACCGGTTGCAATCGGTGTTGACAGGGGGGCAGCGGTCGACCCCGAGGCGCCTAGTGTGTGGGGTGCCACAAGGGTCGGTCCTCTCGCCCCTTCTGTTCAACATTTATGTAAAGCCGCTGGGTGAGATCATCCGTGGTTTTGGGGTGGAATTCCATCAGTACGCTGATGATACTCAGCTGTACATTTCCACCCCAGGCCACCCCAACGATGCCGTGGAAGTGATGTCCCAGTGCCTTGAAGCTGTGCGGGTCTGGATGGGGAGAAACAGGCTTCGACTCAACCCCTCCAAGACTGAGTGGCTGTGGCTGCCGGCGTCCCGATATAGCCAACTGACTCCATCGTTGGTTATTGGGGGCGAATCATTGGCCCCCACGGAAAGGGTGCGCAACTTGGGCGTCCTCCTGGATCCACGGCTGTCATTAGAGGATCATACGACAGCTGTGGCCAGGGGGGCTTTTTATCAGGTCCGCCTGATACGCCAGTTGCGCCCCTTTCTAGATCGGGACTCCCTGCGCACAGTCACTCAGGCGCTCGTCACGTCTCGCTTGGACTACTGTAATGCTCTCTACATGGGGCTCCCCTTGGGATGCATCCGGAGGCTTCAACTGGTACAGAATGCGGCCGCGCGGGGGATTATGGGAGCGACAGGGCGCTCCCATGTGACACCTCTCCTGCGTGAGCTGCATTGGCTGCCGGTTGATTTCCGGGTGCGTTTCAAGGTGTTGGTAATCACCTTTAAAGCGCTCCATGGCTTAGGACCAGGGTACTTACGGGACCGCCTTCTGCCACCTATTGCCTCCCACCGGCCGGTTCGCTCCCACAGAGAGGGCCTCCTCAGGGTGCCGTCAGCCAGACAATGCCGGCTGGCGACCCCCAGGGGGAGAGCCTTCTCTGTGGTAGCCCCCACCCTCTGGAACGATCTCCCTCCAGATCTAAGAACTATCACTGACCTCCGGACCTTTCGTCGGGCGTTGAAGACTTATTTCTTCCAACTTGCCGGACTTGCCTGATCCCTCCTATTTTTAAATATTTTTAAATTTTTTAAATATTTAAATTTTAAATTATTTTAAATTATTTAATTTTTAGAGTTCAGCCGAAATTTATATAGGTTTTTTAGTATGTTTTAATTCACTGTATTGTTGGTTTTAAATTGGCTGTTCACCGCCCTGAGTCCGGAAGGAGAAGGGCGGTATAGAAATTTGATAAATAAAATAAAATAAATAAAATAAATTGCTTTCAGAATTAAGATATTTCATATTGCTGAAAAAAACCAATGTTTTCTCATTTTTTTAAAAAAATAATAATTTTTGTTTTAGATTTTCCTGAAAACATTGCCATAAAACAGTGTTACCGTCTACTTGGAAACAGCCTCAGCGTGTTTGTGGTTGCTAAATTAATTTCATTTCTCTTTGACCCTATCAATAAGTGATGAATTGTTCAAGTGAACTTTCTGGGGCCATTATACTACATCAGAATATGGATTTCTTTCTTGGAAGAGGATTGAATCTGATAACTATGGTATATTTGTGTGGATGGTCATCTTTGTTTATAAAATAAATAATTGTCAAATGTGTATCTGTTTTACCATTTGTGGACATTGAGGGTCTTACTGAAAGTACTGTGTGTTTTAATTTATGAATACTGGATCCTGAATTTATGAAAAAATAGGAATTTATATGTCATTTTAAATCTTAAACCAGATCAGTGATGGAATATAAATGTTTTTAAATAAAAATTTTAAAGGCAAATATTAAATTCTTTTTAATATCTTGAAAACAGCTCTTTTATTTTTAATATCATTTTATCACTGTTTCTCCCAAAGAAATTCTAGAATTGTAATTTCATGATAATTTCTTGTTAGAAACACCTACCTTATGTTGAATCCAAACTGCAATTTTCAAGTTTCCTCAGGGAAAACAGTGATTGCTAAAGATGCAACTCAATTTACTTTTTGTGGTATAAATCTATGTATCATAAAATCTCTGCATGTCAAATTCCCTAAATTCAATTAGTAGCATCTGTAATTATAAAAATAACAAGCAGTCTTTTCAATCTCAATATTTATATTTAAAGTAAAGGACAAATACCTTCTGGACTCAGCACAGATTTACTAGTAGATCCAGTGTTTCATTATTATCAATGTATGTGCCTCTTCGAATATGGAACTCAGAATAATGATAATTACAAAAACAACTTTTCAGGAAAAAAAAGCCCTGAATTGCCACAGTTGTTAGAGGAAAAAACAGAGCGTCTTATGATGGAAATTTAAAAATAATTGATAATTATAAATCATGAGTAGATATTAGAAAACAACCATTTGGTTAGGTTCAAAATTGTCAAAGAAATCGAATTTGGCTTTCTACATTCTTATAAACCTTATTTGGTACTATATGAGAATTCAAGAGGTCTAGTTGCTGAATAGTTTTAATGTAGTCATTTTTCAGACGAGAGAAATTTTAAGGTTCATAGAGGACTATCCTATAATAGCATCTGAAATTCTGATGATAGGGCTGTCAGCATACAGTATGCAAGCTTGAAGACATACTTCAAAACATTTGCTATAGAGTTATAGAAGTGTATATAATTAAACTCTTGTCAATGTGATAGCTTCTATCAATTCACCATCCCTCTGAAAATCTGTATACACACACACACACACACACACACACACTCACTATCTGCCTTGGGAAATACTCTGGTGAAGAAACAGAAGGAAGATGTTCCCCTACCTGAAGAAAAGACACAGAAGATTTGAAAATGAATTTTTACTATAATATTTCGAAGACACAACAGGCTCCCAGGTTAACATTTTTAGCCTATCTTCTTGAATAAACCCAATTATAACTATCTATATTGAACATATTACTGCTGAAGATAAGTACAATATACAGAGATATTTGGTAAATATGCTTGAAAATTGTCATGAACTACCATTTGCATACTAAATAATAATAATAATTAATAATAATAATTTTATTTCTATACCGCCCCTCTCCCGAAGGACTCGGGGCGGTGCACAGCCTAATTAAAAGCACAAGACAAACAACAATTTAAAAATTAAAAATATTAAATAATTTGGCTCAAAATAAAACCCCAAATTTTAAAATCCCAGATTAAAACCAATTTAAAAATCTTCACATTGATAACCCGGCCTGGTGGAACAAAAAGGTTTTGAGGGCACAGTGGAATACACGGAGGTCAGTGATCTTATGTAATTCTGGGGGCAGTTCATTCCAGAGAGTAGGAGCTCCCACGGAGAAGGCCCTCCCCCTGGGTGTCGCCAGCCGACATAATTTGGCTGATGGCACCCTGAAGAGACCCTCTGTGTGGGAACGGACTGGCCAGTGGGAGGCTACTGGTGGCAGGAGACGGTCTCGAAGGTAACCCGGTCCGATGCCATGGAGCGCTTTAAAGGTGGTAACCAACACCTTGAATCGCACCCGGAAGACTACTAGGAGCCAGTGCAGCTCACACAGTAGGGGCACAATGGGCACAACGGGTTGCACCCATAACCACCCGCGTGGCTGCATTCTGGACCAGCTGGAGCCTCCAGGTGCTTTTCAAGGGGAGCCCCATGTAGAGAGCATTACAGTAGTCCAATCGAGAAGAGACAAGGGCGTGAGTGACCGTGCGTAGGGCATCGCGATCTAGAAAGGGCCGCAACTGGTGGATCAGGCAGACCTGATAAAAAGCCCCCCTGGCCACGGCCGTCATATGCTCTTCTAAAGACAGCCGTGACTCCAGGAGGACGACCAGATTGCGAGCCTTCTCTGAAGGGGGCAAAAGTTCACCCCCAATAGTCAGCGATGGCACCAGCTGACTATATCGCGACGCCGGGAACCATGTCCACTCAGTCTTGGAAGGGTTGAGTCTAAGCCTATTTCTCCCCATCCAGACCCGCACGGCCTCCAGGCAGTGAGACATCACATCAAAGACATCATTGGGGTGGTTTGGGGTGGAGATGTACAGCTGAGTATCATCAGCGTACAGATGGACTCTCATCCCAAAACCACGGATGATCTCACCCAGCGGCTTCATATAAATGTTGAACAGAACGAGTGAGAGGACCGACCCCTGCAGCACTCCCCATGCGAGGCGCCTCGAGGTCGACCTCTGCCCCCTGCCAACACAAACTGCGAGCAGTTGGAGAGGAAGGAAGAGAACCACCGTAAAATGGTGCCCCCTATTCTTAACCCCCTCAACAGCTGCAGCATGATACCATGGTCGATGGTATCAAAAGCCGCTGAGGGATCTAACAGGACCAGGACAGAGGAGCAACCCCTGTCCCGAGCCCTCCAGAGATCATTCACCAACGCGACCAATGCCGATTCTGTGCTATACCCCTACCTGAAGCCTGACTGGTACGGGTCTAGATAGATAGCTTCATCCAGGTGCCCGGGTATTTGTCGTGCCACCACACTCTCAACAACCTTCGCAACAAAGGAAAGGTTGGAGACCGGACGATAATTAGCTAATTCAGCTGGGTCCAGGGAAGGCTTCTTGAGGAGGGGCCTCACCACCGCCTCTTTCAAGGCAGTGGGAAAGGCACCCTCACTCAAAGAAGCACTTATAATCCTCTGGAGCCAGCCTCGCGTAACCTCCCGGGTGGCCAGTTCCAACCAAGAGAGACACGGGTCCAATAAACATGTGGCGGCACTAATCCTACCCAGAATCCTGTTCACATCCTCGGGAGCCACAGAATCAAACTCCTCCCAGATAACATTCTCAAGACTTACCCTCATCTCCTCCCCCAGACTCACCCAGTTGGATTCCAAGCCTTCCCGAATCCGAGCAACTTTATCATGCAGGAATTGTACAAAATCCTCAGCTCGGCCCTGCAAGGGGTCTTCCCGCACTCCCCCCCCCAAAGAAGGGAGTTGGTCACCCTAAACAAGGCGGCTGGGCAGTTCTCTGCATATGCAATAAGAGCGGAAAAATAGTTAGATTTTGCCGCTTTTATCGCCACTAGGTAGATCTTGATATAAGACCTCACCTGTGTCCAGTTGGAATCGGATCGACTAGTCCTCCAACTGCTCTCTAGGCGTCTTTTCCAACACTTCATCTCTCTCATCTCCTCAGAGAACCAAGGAGCTAATTGAGATCGGCATCGGGTCAGAGGCCGCAAAGGCACGACGCAGTCCAAAGCCCCGGTGGCCGCACTCTCCCAGGCAGCCAACAGGTCTTCAGTCGAGTCGTGTGCCAGAGTCTCAGGAAATGGTCCAAGCTCCATCAGGAACCTCTCGGGTTCCATCAGGCGCTAGGATGGAACCATTTTATCGGTTCCGTCTCCCTGCGGCGGGGGGGGGGGAGGGGGTTGGTAGGAAAGTCCAAGCAAAGGAGAGAATGATCTGTCCATGACAAGGGTTTAATGTCTAGATCCCTTCTACCAAGATCATTCAACCACTGACCAGAGACAAAAATCAAGTCCAGAGTGTGTCCCCCCGTGTGAGTGGGGCCTTGAACTAATTGGGTCAAGTCCATGGCCGCCATGGAAACCATGAACTCCCGAGCCACCTCTGACGCCTCACTTGCAGATGGCAAGTTGAAATCCCCCATAACAATAAGTCTGGGGGTATCAACTGCCACCTCGGCAATAACGTCAATCAGCTCAGGCAGGGTCGCCGCCAGGTGGCAGGGAGCCAGGTTCGTAGTCAGCAGACCCATCTGCCCCCCATGGCTTCACTTTACAATGAGGGACTCACATCCGACTATCTCAGGTACAGTGGTCTCCCTTGGACCAAGACTCTCACTAATAATCACTGCCCCCCCCGCCCCTCCCCTGAGCTCGTGGCTGATGAAATGCTCAGAAACCTGGTGGGCACATTTCAACAAGGGAACCCCCTCCCTCGTTGCCCAACCAGGTCTCCGTAATACCTGCCATGTCTGCACCCCCCTCCAGAATAAGATCACAAATGAGGGGGGCTTTGTTAACAACAGACCTGGCATTACATAGTATCAGCCGCGGACCCAGGGCCTGAAGCTCTGTGCAACCTGGGACCTGAGTAGCGCATTGGGGGCCAAAGTGCGCAATTGCTCGTAAGCAGCGTATGCGCACCCCTGGAACATGATATGCCCCCCTGCGCCGTCATATCTGCCCCTCCCACTCACTACTTCAATTGCACTGCCCTTTTTGACAACCCGCTGTTTCCCAGTCAAAGTTCTCTCTGTGATCTCCCTGCCTTGCCCAACTAAACTCTCATCCCGCTCAGTGGCTATATGAACCCCCCCAGGTCCATCTTTGTAATCCCAACCCCACTTCCCAGGTCCCCTTAAAATTTTCCTTAAAAAACCCCTCAACCCCCTCTTCGCTGCATGCCATCTCTCGGGGTTCCAAAACCCATCATCAAGATAGGCCCTCGATAATGTGGAGGACCAGGCCTGCGAGAGGGGGGAGTCTCGCAATGCGAGAAGGTCGGCTTTTGGGATCATCAACTGAACCAACAGGAAATGGAGGCCAGCCCATCATAGTCCAAAGGCATAACCGGGCGTAAAAGATCATAAAATGTCCATTCTTTTTAGGGCTGGACTCCGCTGTCCTCTCACGACAGGGAGAAGGTCCAATATTCTTTTTTCCCTCCAGTGGAGGCTCATGTCCAACCTCTCACGACGGCTGGTCCTGTTCCAAATAGTTATCGGGAAAGATGTTATGTCTTCTCCATTGGGGTATAGGAAGTCCCTCAAACCCCTCATAATGGCGCTCGTTCTTTCCCACCAGTGTGGGTGCAGATGAAAACATGGTAAGAGGTCCAAAGTGTAGTGGTTCGTAGGTCCCTCCCCAATTAGTAGAAAGGGGGAGGGGGAGGCGGGGAAGGGAAAGGAAAAGGGGAGGGGGGAAAACAATGACCACAAGAAGGATGTCATCTCCTCCTCTGCCGGTTTGTAAGTCCAAGCCTCCTCCCCTCGGCTTCTTCTCTTCACCCCCAGCAATAAACTCCATTGCTCTTGAGTGGGAGGGGAGGGACTGCCTGCATTACTGCCAGAGCGTCGACCCCTTCCAGCCCCTTGTCTTTGATGAAATAATAATAAAAACCGCAGCCAGATAATTCTCTGCGGTCAAGCCAAGCTGCCACCACCATCACTCTCATTATTGCTGACCCTGCCGCCGCTGCCGCTGCCCTTACTCTTGCGGCATTCCGTGGTGGTCCTAGCTCCTCCAGGGCCTCATCCATGTCGCTCCCCCCTCGCACCAACCACGTTGTTTCTGGGGGGAGTAAAAGACTTCCCCGGTTGGGCAGGAGTTCACCTCGCTGGGGCTAAGGGTCATAGAGGAATTTGACGACCCAAACAGCCCCCATCGTCGGACCGGGAGCTAACCCAACACCGCCATCTTCAGGCATGCAAAGAGAAAAAAAAATTCCTATAATTATATGTTTTAAAGTAGATTTAATTCAGACTAAATTAATCCTATGTTAACAATACTAAGAATTTATGGAATAATCTGGAAATTAATTTGTTTTTAGCCATATTCATATACTAATCAAAAAGTCTTAATAAATTACAGTATCGTGGCTCAGCTTCCTTCAGAAGCTGTGAGGAATTCAGAGAATTTATGTGTTGAAGTCTCAGAAAAATCCAGACTCATGAATCCAGACTGTCTTTGTGTTAACTCATTTTCTCTCTGGATTTCATTTTAAACTCTTATTTAGACATAATACTCAATGGAATATCAAAATAGCTGATAAGGCATGATAATGTTTATTCCTTGTTTATTCCTTATAAATATTCCTTCAGTTTTTATTGTAAAGTATATCTTAAGTATGATAGCATTTAATATATCTCCAATATGATGAACATTTTAAAATATTTTCAAAAACTATTTTTTGAAAACATCTGCCTCCTTTTAATTTTTACAGGTTTAGCATTTTTGTCTTTGCATTTCATAGAATATTGAGATTCAAGATATTATCAAGAAAATCAAATAATGTTCCTTTTTTATTTTGACACAGTTGCTCAAATTCATAAAATATTGTTATGAATAAAAGTTCCAAACTTTGTAGGAGTATATACAAAAACTGATTTGTTCTGTTAGTGGGAAAAGAGATCGGGAAGAAAGATGATGTTTGCTTTTTTTGAAGTTTAGCTGAACGTTTAAAAGCTACAGACAAACCTGATTAAAACAAACTAGCTATCCACTTTGGATTCAAAGCTTCCTCACCCTATTATATACTCTTGACTCAGTTCTTACTTACATGTTCTATTTCTTCTTCCTATTTCCTTACACATGTACATGGCAATGAAATATGTTAACCCAGAACCTGCATTTCAAAGAGCAGATCTGAAACCAAGCTAAACCTTGTCTAATAATCTACTTCAGCTTTCTCCAATCTCTCTACCTGTTGTTACATTTCCCATCTTTCCCAGAAAATAGGTTCACAATGAACATTTCACTGTTCTGTTTCATCAGACTATTTATCTAATTTATAAATACATTAGATTAAGAAAATAATGTCAGTGACTAGTAATAACCCTCCATAACCTGCTACATGTACCTTTTAGTTGGAAGTGCCATCAATTTTTTAGAGGAAAGTTGTTATTTCACCACTGAGCTATAATACATTAATGTAATATATAAGTACAATTAAAATATCTTGTTAATATAAACTACAAACTATTGTGAAATTAGTGGAAGGACAGTATCTAGATAATATAACATCTAATTTCCACACAGAATATCTCATACTTTATCTTGGGTATGTCTAGATAAGATTGAAGAAATCTCTGGTAGAAATGAAGCCTGGGAAATTGCTGACAGTTTCACAAAACCAGATAATCAATGACCTGACCTGTAATATGTTCTTATGTTCCTCTTTTTATTATACCACAAAACCATTATTTAATAGCAACATGTGCAATGTGGATATGTTAATTTTTTATTTGATATCATATTTTTAGTTGCAACGTTATTTCTCAACCATGGCAACATGAAGATGTGTGGAGTTCCCCTCCAGAATTCCCCAGTTAGCAGTCCATCCATTTTCAAGTTGTCAGGGTTGAGAAACATTGGTGTAGACTAACCCTCACTCTTCTTCTGATATTCTGCCAGTGATAACACAGCCATCAAGCCTCTCTTACTTACGCCTAGGCTGTCTTCTACAGATGTCAGAAATTATTTCTGAAAGTGTGAAAAAAGGCTAAAGTTTAGTGTAGCAAAATCTATTGTTGAATCATCTTTATTCATTGGCATAGTGTAATAATTTGCTTCTGCAAAGATTAAAAGGAATTAGAATGATTAAAAACAAAAAAGTTAAACAGTAGAGGTTTTTTTAAAAAACAAAACTTGGAAAACATTCTTAGATGTATTTGATCTACATGCATATCGACACACAGTTTTCCACTCCAAAGATCCCTTTCTTTTTCAATTTTCTTCCCACTAACATCTCATTGTCCATCATATAATTAGGCTTCCCTAAATGTGGTAGTCTCCCTCCTTTGTCCTTGGCTCTTTCTCTCTGCAAATTTAAAGTTGTACCAGTGTTTGCAAACCAAATATTTGTGAGTAAGAAGGGAAGCCTCCCATCTGTTTCAATTCATATTTGTGCTTTTCCAAAGCCACTTGCAGTCCCTCTACCCTATTTCTATTATATAATTTATTTTTCCATTTAAGCCCTTAGGATTCTGTTTCATGCTATATGATCTAGTTAGGAAATACATACTGGATATTAAGACTTCATGATACCTTATAACCACTGGGTCTGATTAGAAATGAATGTTACAAAGCTAAATCAGAATAAAGGTAAATTCTTCCTGTCATCAATTTAAGTGGTGACCAGGAAACATTTTTGCTGTCTCTTACAATATTTTTACAGTTGTTGAATTGTAATGGTGTGTGAAACTGTATTTGGGAGACATGAGGGAGAGCTACATAAGGAAAACAATGCAAAAGATTTGTCAGCCCATAGAAGGAGAGGAGATGTGAGAAACATTTCCTTGCCTGGTTTTCCACAGAGCAAAAGAAAGGGAGAATACTTGTAAAATTCCATTAATGTAACCTGTCAATAAAGATAGAGTAAGTACCTGGATGTGCTTATATAAACTACCTCAAAGAATTAACATGAATTCTAATAATACCTCAGTATTCAAATTCCTGCCTCCTTCATAGCTGTGTTTGCCAAAGACAATCTTTATAGATATCGATTGAAAATGATTAATAAATTGTAAATATTCTATCTGTCATTTTGTTTCTTATTATAAGTATTATGATTATTGCCCCTTTATATTCACATATAAAACCTCCTCTTTTTAATCAGGAATTTTTCCTTATGGTCATGAACTGAAGTGAATTTCCAGCCAATACCATAAACATGAGGCAGGTACTAATTAAATAAAACTAAGCTGTAATTCTCAAGAGACAATATAATAATGTGCATGTACATCATCACACCATTAGAAAATAAGAACCAATATTCCACTATCTGCTCAAGAGAAGTCATGGAAAACTGTTGATTTACTTTTAAAGGTTAATTGCAAATATGATCTATAGCAGGGGTCATCAACCTTTCAGACCTCAGGGACCACTAAGTTCACAATTTTAACTCCCACGGACCACTAATATGATCTGCCTAATGATCGGCTTGGTGGGTGTGGCTAGATGGTCATGTGACTGGGTGGGCATGGCTAACTCCTCGCCTCCCGGCCCGGGCTTCTTAGGGCCCCAACAGCAGTTGTTGGAACTAAGCAGCCACCACAAGAAAGAGTTGGCAAAACAGTTCAAATTGGATCTGACCGAGAAGGAGGTTCAGTAGAAGCAGCTCACTGAGGACTATGATCATAGGCTTCCAAATAGAGGGAAGTTGAGGGAAGACCTGAGGGAGTACAAGGCCAGGTACTGGCAACTGGAGGCTCAGCAGGCTGAGATGGCCAGTCATCTCCAGGCCACGAGGCAGTGCCACTGGAACAAGGTCCTCTGGCTCTTCACCACCAGCGGCATTTTCCTCCAGCCTTTGCCCAAAGCCCCACAGCAGGAGGCCGAAGCCCCGCACCAGGAGGCCGAAGCAGATCCCAAGTTGGAATTTCTGACCCCCTCTGACCCACACAAAAAGATCTCGAGGGGGGAGACACTCTGCAGCAACACAAACGTTCACTGCACATATCCATCCCAGGGGCCATATTCTAAGGATCCCTGATTTAATGCAATATTAAAAATGCAAATAATTTTTCTGCGGACCATCAAAATTTTCTCGCAGACCACTGTGGTCCACGGACCACCAGTTGGTGACCGCTGATCTATAGAATAGGCAACTATTCCTTTTATAGCAAATAAATCACCCTTAGCATTCCTAACTAAGAGAGGAAAGAGTGCTGAATAAGCATCTCTATGAATATGCAAAGACATTTTCAAGAGCAAAGTTCACCTGACATAGGATTAATCCTCGAAGATAATACAGATTTCACTTTAATTGACTGCACAAGTCCAGAAGGCTGGAAGTGAGAGATGAAGTGTCTAAGCTTTCTTCCTTGGACCTTGGTGACATTATTGATAATTTCTGGGAAAAACTATGGATTTGATTCTGATGAAAAAAATAGATCCAGAAGGAACATTAATCAGGCACAGTGAGTACCATTCTTGATACTTTAATTACAGCTTACTTGCATTCATATAGATACAGAAAAAAAGTTGTCACAGGAACAGAATAAATTATGTAGCTTCATTAAAGTTCTTTACAGTGTGTTCTTCCCTTTGACATATCAGGCCTCGTATGTCATCTGAAGAGGGCAATTTAGTCTTCCACACTGGCTCTGCCAAGAATATTGAGTTCAGAACTGGATCACAGGGCAGAATAAAACTTAATGAAGAAGACCTTGCTGATGTTTTTAGTCAGGTAATGATTTGGATCCATTGTTCACAATGTTATTTATTATTATCTAAATACTATTCTTCAATAATGCTCAAAGGGGATTTAAAAAATAAAATTTAAATATGTTGACACCTGATGATTCTTATACATTCCCATCAATTATACTGTTTTCTAAAATAAATATATTATCTAAAGAAATTTTTAATCTGGTCCCAGATTAAATAATCTGATCCCAAAATAGGATAATCCATAGATCTTATTTATTTTTATAATTCCTAGATTACTTTTATATATTATATTTTTGTAACACATAGATCAGAGAATACAGTTACTGAAAGGCATCCAATGCATAACCAGGACAATTATTTCAGACATCACAATTATGTATTTAAAATGATTATAATCAGCTGTATATCAAAAATGTCAGAATATATTATATTGATAACTAAAGGTAATAGCTACAATATCTCCAAACCACACATATAGATACCAAACATGCAGGAATAGTAACATTTCCATTGACAGTAAAATATGTTGCCTACACCAATAAATTGATTGCATAAGGCTTTATCATCGTGTCCCATTTATTTCAAATGATATCCTTCAATGTGGTTTTATTTTGCTTTGACTAAACCATCACTTTTCTCCTATGCTTATACTCTCTCTCTCTCTCTCTCTCTCTCTCTCTCTCTCTCTCTCCCTCTCTCTCTCTCTCTCTCTCATCTAACTAGCTAGCTATACACAGAGGGAGATAGGGAAGGAGAGGAGGGAGGGGGAGAGAGAGAGATTGTTGAGATCCTTTGATATATGGCAGCCAATAAGTATCCAGACCATAGATTTGGTCTCTTGTGATGCAGCCTTTATGTATTTATTAGCCTTGATTGTTGTTATTTTGGCAAGCAGCTACAATAATTTTGCATAGATTGCAAGACCAATCTGAGGCTCATGAAAATTCTACAGTTTGAGGAAAGGACCTCCTCTCTCATAATTTTTTCATCATAGGCCAGTGATTGAAAATTGTCATAGAAAGATGAAATAAGGTTCTGTAGTTTATTTATTCTTTCAGTCACTGTTAGTTTAATTATAGGCCTCTGCTTTATCATCCAATATTTGCCATACTCATACCTAAGTATACAGTAGTGGCTGGCCAAGAGTTCATGTTTTTGCTATTGTATTTCAGTTCCCATTGGAAAACATTACCACCTTCTCAACAAAAGACTTGTCAGACTTCAAAAGCATGCCCAGCTGAAATGTCTGATAGCAGTCACTAGAAGGATAAGAAAGAGTAGACACAATAGCATGGTAGAGTTGAAAACAAAATCTTCATAATAGCCTAATTATGTTGGGTTTTGAATAAACTATCTGGAGTTTTATGTTTTTTAACTAATGGTGTTTAATATTAAAATGCACACTGAAATTCCCTGACTTGTATGGCAACTCAGAAAAGCCTTTATATAGAAATATAGTAAATACATATCCTAGTTTAGAAGAGATGCCAGTCCCTACAGATAGTAAAACTGCACAGTAAAATCCAAACTTTCCTCCTTCTCCTCCTCCCCCTGGATTAGTCCCTGCAGTTTTCTTGACAAAGTTTTTCAGAAGTGTTTTGCCATTGTCTCCTTCTGAAGGTCAAGAGAGAGTCGACCAGCTGGCTTTGTATCTAAGTTATAATTTAAAATCCAGTCTCCTGGATTCTAGCCAAGTGACTTAAGCATTACACCAATTGGGTCTCTGTCTTTTGTTAGAATCTAGAAACCTGTAGAATCTTCAGGGACTCTGCCCCAAGGGTCAAGTTACTCAAGAGTTTTTCAGGGTGAATAACCTCTGTTTTAGCCAGCATTAATGTTATAATTCTTTCTTTCTCTCTCTAAGTCATACCCAAATGTTGTAAGATGAGTGGAGTTTGCAGTATTCTCATTTGAACAAACACTGAGTGTGGAGTAGAGTGCTAGCCCTCCTTCTACTGACCTACTTCAATGGAACTATTCATACATTTGCCCAGTGAGCCTTTATGTGTAGTGATGGCTTAGAGTTCCTCACCCAAGACTGGCAGCATGATACCTCATCCATTTTTAACACATGAACCAGTGGTAGGTTGCCCCCAGTTCGCACAGGTTCTATAGAACCAGTAAGTGTGGCCCCGCTGAAAACTGGTAGTAAGGATAAATAGAATCCACCCCTGACATGAACTGATCATGTGGGTCTTTCTGCCTGGACTGGAAGTTAATGGTACTGGAGCGTTGTCTGCATATACATCATTCGAAAGAGGAGAGCTAGCAGAAGCAATCCCTAAAAACAGCAGGACCTATAAAGAGTAAGAAACAGAGTCTCTTCGTCTTCCTGGACAGCATTCTCTTCATTCACTGAGAATTAGGCTTGCTGCAATTTTTAAGCATTTGAAAATTGTTGATTCCTTTTCTTTCTAAATATAGATCCAAAGGAATAAAGATGAAATTCTAGAACTAAAAAGACTCACCAACAGAACTCTCACAGAGATCATCCAGCTTCAGTCCCAGGTATTTTTTAATATCTCTTATGTATCATATATATTGTACATCTAGTACAAACATCACATTTAACTAACAAATTAATTAATTAATTTGCTGTCCTGCAAAATAGTTTTGAGTCCTGATGTGAATCCTACATTTTATGCCACACAAAGAGCAGCCTACGATAACTATCAATGGTTTTTTATTCGCCATATAAAAAATGTATTCTATAAAGAATAAAATCCATTTTTAACTAGTGCCAAAGATGAATTGTTTGAATTAACTGTAAATTTTGAAAAGAGAATAATTCATTGCTTGTTAATGGGTTAATACCTTAACCGTTGGACAATTGGATGGTGTTTGAGACCACTACTACTTTAAGAATATGAAGGATACCTCATGTAGATGAAGAAGTAGAATCTGAAGGGCAATAAAGTGTTAAAAAGACTGCATAGACCAGTGATGGCGAACTTTTTAGATACCAAGTGCCCAAACTGAAAGGTACACACGCACGTGTGAATGCATGCATGCACGGACAGGTACAGACATACACGCACACATGCATGAACATGCACACATGTGCAGCAGAGACCCAATTACCAGCTGGCCAGCAGGAGGCGGGACATCCTAACATCGGCAGCACGGCAAGAGGTGAGATCTTTTTCTTTCGTGAGCTTCTGTTTCATCGTTTTCTGGGAAACAGAACCTCATGAAAGAAACACCACAGAGATCTGACCAGGGGTGATGGCGTGCATGCCAGAGAGAGGGCTCTGTGTGCCACTCTGGCACACATGCCATAGGTTTGCCATCACAGTCATAGACTATCCTGGATTTCTAGAAAGGCTTCATCTTTAGTAAAGGCGAATTTAATTATTTTGAAACATCAACACCTACAATTAATGCAGTAAAAGAAATCTTTCTTGATTTTTTGTACTTTTTTTTAAACTCTGGAAATACTAAAATTCTCAAAGTAGATTCTGTTGAAATAGTATCTTAAGTCAGTTAGAGTTCAATTTACCTGAACTCTGCAAATATTCATAAAAGTTGCATAAATGTAACATAGAAATTTTGTGCTATGGGACTTTGTGGATGTTTTATTGAAATTATGAAATTGGACAGAACAGAATAATATAATGGTGGCAACAAATAGATTTATGTTAATCTACATGCCATTCTTTTTCTGCAGCAGATTGTGAATATTGAAGACCGACTTCATAATCTTGAGATAGTGAGTAAAATGATGTACACTTTTTATGTACTTTAGAGTTAATTAATTGCCAGAAGTAATAATGCTAAAAGAATGACTTTATTTTTGCTTTATGTTTTGTTCCAGACCTTACTTAAAAAAGCCTGTAATAGCAACCCTTGCCAGAATTCTGGAACCTGCATAAACCTACTAGATGCTTTCTTTTGTCTTTGTCCCAACAATTGGCAGGTAAGGTTCTTAGTATTGCAATGTATAAAATGCGCTTTTCACCAGCACTTTGCATTACACAAGACTCAATCCAGTGGAATCAGTCTAATTTATAAAAGCAGACTAGTCAAAACAGAGCTTGTATGCCCATGCAACAGAATAACATGGTGCAGGAGATATTTGCCACTAGGGCAGACTAAGCAGAAATTATAAATTGCTATAGATATTAAGAGAACTACAAATTGGAGGTATTGTATATCACATAATCTGTTCATCCACCCTAGGCAGTGGAGACAGAATATCTATTATCCAGGTTGTAAAATTCCGTTGCTCTTCTAGCCAGCTTGTGCATTCTGTCCTTGATCTCAGGCATAATTTGTCTTGGTCTAGACCAGTCATCATATACTGTAACTTAGACTGCGTAATTCTTTCTCCAGATTTTTAGACTGAGGTCTTCCTGGTCACCTGCCATTTGAGATCTTTTTCTTGGAGATGCCAAGAGTTGAAGTAGGATTTTTGGCATGCAAATTTGTATTCTGCTATTGAGTTCCATAACCTTCCCTTGCATTTAATACCTGACAACTGAGAGTCTGATTATTTTGAAAAATGGTGTATACCAAGGATGGTTAAAAGGGAACTACTTAGTGATGGAATCCATAGGTATTAAAAATATGCTAGCCAGCCCAAGAATTTTCAGTTGCTTACATTTGTTTGTGTTGTGATGATTCTTAGTTGAAAAATATACAAAAGAGGATGGTTTAGGGGGAAAAATGGGAGGGGGAGCAAATTTATCGAACTCCTTAGCTACAAAATTACAGTTTAATTCATGCAGACAAATCTTTTTTTTTAACTGATCTTGGTCATCTAATAGTACAGCAGCAGCTTAATTACCATACAAATGGCCCTATGTATAGTATATTTTTCAGTATAATATACATTTCTTTGTATATCTAGCATCAGTTTTTAGGGCTAACTGTATCTAAGCTGATTTTCAAAAGAGTTTTATGCTTTTTTACAGTATTTCTATGCTTTCAAGTAAATGAAAATGCACTGCACTTAAATGAACAAGGAAGGGGCAGGCACAATCCAAGTTTTGTTTTACTGTTTATAAAGGAAGCATTATGGTGGGAAAGTTAGATACTCTATACCAGTCTTTTTTCACCTTGACAGTTTTAAAATGCATGGATTTTGACTGCCAGAATTTGCTGGCTGGAGAATTCTTGGAGATCAAATTTGCCAAGATTGAGAAAGATTACTTTGTGCCTTTTGAAATTTTATATCATATATTGGCTTGATGCACACGTTTTAATCATCGATTTATTTGGAAAATAAACTGTGCTTTTCTTTTCAGGGACCAGATTGTTCTGTTGATGTTAATGAATGCCAGATTTATGAAGGAACATCCTTAGGATGCCAGAATGGAGCAACATGTATAAATAAGCCAGGGAAATACAGGTAATTCTAATAATCTTATGTACAGTCTTTTGTATAGCACTTTTAAGTGCCACTTTTGTATGAGAGAACATTTGTCCTAGTCAAGAGAACAGATGGATAGGAAGATATCAAATAGATAGATGCTTTTCTTTCTTTTTTAAAAATATTTTTTTATTTTCAAACAAAACAAAACAAAACAAAACAAAACAAAACAAAACAAAACAAAACAGAATATAAAAACCATTATCATTCCATACAATCAAAGACAGTGTAACAGTTGGTGGTATTTTTTGTGCTCTTCCTTTCTTCAATTTGTCACTAAGCATTTTAACTTATTTTCAAACAGTTTCTACATCAGTTATATCATAATTATTTCCAATTCTTATTCTCTATCCATTGCTAAAATAAATCCCATGTCAAATAATATTGTCTATCTTCCTGTTCTCTTATTTCAAATGTCAATTTGCTCATTTCAGCACAATCCATTGTTTTCTTAATAATTTCTTCATCGTTAGGTAACTTTTCTCCTTTCCAGTTTTTAGCAAATACAATTCTGGCTGCTGTCAATAGATTTACGATTAGATATTGCACTTCTTTATTATATATCTCCGGTACGATTCCTAATAAGAATATCTCTTGTTTTAAATCAATATGTCTCTTTATCATTTTTTCTAACCACGTGTGTATCTTGGTCCAATATCTCCTTGCTTCTACGCATGTCCACCACATGTGGTAGTAGGATCCTGGGGTCTGATGACATTTCCAACATTTCTCCAATTTATTCTGGAACATTCTGGCTATCCTCGACAGGGTATATGCCACCTGTAAAACATCTTATACAAATTCTCCTTATATGCTGTAGACATTGTCATTTTATAATTATGTGACCACAATTTTTGCCGTTTCTCTAAATCAATACCGTAACCAAAATTCTTCCCCCATGCTATCATTGATTCTTTAACTTGTTCTTCCTCCAATTTAACTTCTAGCAAATAACCATATAGCTTTTTAATTACATGATCATCAGAACCCGTCAAAATCTTATCCAAATTAGTCAATACATTATAAAACCCTTCTTGTTTAAGATCTTCTCGATATCTAGAAAATATTTGCTTATATGTAAACCAATCCATCTTATACCCTTGACCTTCTATATTTTGCTTTAATTTAAGTTCACCCTTTTCATCCAGTAGTTCCTTGTATCTTATGATTTGTTTCCCTTTAAACGTCACTGAATACGAAAATGCTTCAATTGTAGATACCCAGACTGGTATCTTCAAATAGTGTCTTTTTTTATCTTCTCCCAGTTCAACCATAAGGCTTCACGTATTTTATGTCTTCTAAAATACCCTTGTATTTTAGTTCCTTTATACCACAAATAGGCATTCTAATAATCTTTTGGGCAGTCTTTTGTATAGCACTTTTAAGTGCCACTTTTGTTATGAAAGAACATTTGCCTTGTCAAGAGAACAGATGGATAGGAAGATATCAAATAGATAGATGCTTTTCTAGGCCCTTCATAGTAGGACAGGTTCATGCTGCAAATCCCAAACTATATAATTTTACCTTTTCACCATTAGATAGTTCTTAATTTATGACAATAATTGAGATTGCAATCTTGGAAGCAGATTATGACAATCATAACTGTCTCATGTGATTTTAAAACCTTTTTTTTTTTTTTGCAGGAATTGTTAAATGAATGCAATGGTCATTAAGCAAACACCATAGTCATTAAGCAAACCCATTGTTTACCACGGGGCATTTTTTGCCGGAAACCAGAAATTAACACTGTTTTTTTAAAAAAATTGCTGTAAATCATGATCATAGAGTACTAGCTGTACATTTTTGGCTTGATTTATCAATTCACTAGACTTTTCAAGAAGTCTAAGTGTGTATCACAACCCTGACACATAACTAGACACAAGGACATTTTTTTCCGAATGCCATCATTCTGCTGAACAACTAATTCCCACAACACTGTCCAATAATTTACTAACACTGTATTACTATTATTCTTCTCTTTCTTACTAGTATCTATCACTTCCCACTTATTATTATAACTATGTTGTTTGTATCTTTCAATTTATATTATTTTTACTTGTTTCCTGGTACGATTTGATAGCTTATTAGTAACCTAATAAGCTGGAAAAACCACGGGATTTTCTTACATTTCCCAGAATAGCTTTGAAGTGGATCCCTTAAACACTCTCTGGAAACTAGATTTTGGTATGCTTGATCTATTGTGAGAAACAAAAAATACAGCAAGGCTCAGCAGCTTAGCCCTTCTGAGAATGCTGTCACTACCTTCAAGTTATCTATGCCATAACTCAGTTAACAGAAGGATCTCTTCTATCAGAATAGATACAACTTGCCTTTAATGGGGGGATGTAACTGAGTACAAGGGATTAAAAAACAGTGTATTCTGTTTGGATGTTTATAACAAATGTCATATATTGCATTACACATGCATTCTATGGATAGCCCTCAATTTAGCTCATTTAGTGACCATTCAAAGTTACAACAGCATTGAAAAAGTGGTTTATGATCTTTTTTATACTTATGACCATTGCAGCATTCCCATGATCATATGATCAAAATTGAGATACTTGGCAATTAAGTCATATTTATGAAGATTGCAATGTCCCGGGGTTATGTGATCACCTTTTGTAAACTTCTGACAAGCAAAGTCAATGGAGAAGCCGGATTCACTTAACTACTGTAGCGAGAAAAGTTGTAAAATGGGGCAATGTCTCACTTAGCAACAGAAATTTTGGGCTCAGTTATGGCTGTAAGTCAAGAACTACCTACATATCAGGGGTGGGCTCTACTTACTTTTACTACCGGTTCGCAATGGGATCGTGCACGTAGATTGCTGATGACGATATCCGGGGCAGTGGGCGGTTTTACTCCCTCCGGTTTTACTACTGGTTCTTGCGAACCAGTCCGAATCGGGGCAACCCACCACTGCTACATATGTAGAAAAACAAAGAAAAAAATTCAACCCTTCAACAATAAATAAATGTTCTCTCTTTATCTTCTCAACCATGGCCATTATTTTCCAAAAAAACATTTGAGTTATCCTTTTTTTTCAGGCAGTTCACCAAAAATCTGGGCGAGCTGTTGTTCGTTAGTCATGATTCATTTGATTTGAGTTTTGATTAAAAAAGAGACTGGCTTATAAAACTTCCTAACAAAACCTTTTCAATGAAAGCCATTTTTCTGCTTGACATTGAAAAATTATACCTAACAATAGCTTTTAAAATAATTTATCTTTACAAATACCAAACTGACATTCTTTTTGTTTTAAAAATTTTGACATAGCTTAAAAGTTTTTAAGTGAAGGCAAATTTAGATCAACATATACTTAGAGATTGTTCTTCTTCTTTTTAGAGGGAGGGGGGTTATTCAGAGGCTTTCAATGCTTTCAGTTTTAAAATTAAAACCCCTTATAATAAGAAAACTATATTGCAATAGGTCTTACCCATTAAACTGTTTGATCCATCAGTCTATGTTTGAAGTCTTATAGTGAGGGATAACTTACTGAATAAAATAATATATGAATAATAAAACTGTGTGAATGTCAATAAGTCTCTGTCTCTCTCTCTTTCTGTGTGTGTGAGAGAGACACAGAGAGACAGACAGACAGGCTCTAACACTAGGAGAAGCTGGAGCAACCAATAAATTGTTAAAAGCCAAAAATGGGTGAAGGTCCACTTTTTTCCTCAAAATTATTTTTCTCCCTGGAATCCTTTTTCTTCTATTCCTTATTTTTCCCTTTACTCCCCTTCCCACAACCCAGGAAAAGCTTGTTTGCTAAATCAATTATTATTAGAGGCCTAAACTGATCTTTTTCAGAGGCTTTTGAAACTGTGTGAAGAACAGCATGAAAGTTGGCTAAGGTTTGCAACTTCCTCTTTCTGTTTAGATAATTGTGTCAAAGCCCAAGCAGCTGTGCAAGATCAAGGAAGCAAGACTTCACTGAGTTATCTTTAATCCTACATTAGGGTAAATGTCACTGCCATGTAGCTACATTAGGATAAATACTGAATCTTGGAAGCTGTTCTAGGATTTCTCCACCTTCATTTATAGTAAGGTGAAGATTCTTTGAATGATATAAAACACTTCTTTCCAGTCTCCTATAGGTTGTGTTGCTGTTTATGAGATACCAGCTGACTTACTCATTGTCTCTTGATTATTCAAGGATTCAAACTATTCTTACTATCAAAAATGAGTTTAGTAATGTTCAGTTACAGCCAACATCTTATAATTTTAATCAAATTAGATCCAGCCTCTGTCTCCTCTGGTAGCAAAAGGTCCTTTCTTACTCTTTTTTGTGAGACTATCCCTCATTGATGAAGAAACTGCTGAATCTCAGCCTTCCTCACCTCTAAATACTAATATTAATTTATTAATGTGTCTAATACTTATTTCTGTATGAAGAACCAGCTTTGTTATTCTTTTCTGAATCTGTTCCAGTTCATCATCTTTTTTAAAACCCTAACCATGATGCAGTACTCCAAATGAGTTACCTCTCATGAAAAAAAATGGTCTAACAGTAGTAGCTATTATGTATGAGAGTTCTATACAGTTCGTCCTTGAGATATGACCAAAATGGAGCTTGCCAATTATGGTTGCTATATGTCAGTTGTTAGGTGAAACATTCCACTTCCATCCCTGCTCTTTCCAATGAAATGTTGAGAAATACAGGTCTTTAAGCAGAACAAGGACTTCCTCCTGGATGGGGGAGACCATTGGAGGCCTAATATAGGCCCTGGCTCACCTATGGCCTCCCCACTTCCAAGATGCCCATTGTTTCACTTCCCACACCTTGGGTTCCAACAGAACTTTTCCCATTCCCACTGGGTCCTGCCTGATTCCCATTCTACCAGACCAAACATCTTTCTCCTCAGTTACCTTCTGAAGAACTCTAAGGCTTTGATTTCTTCAGGGCATTGGAATAACTTCCTTCTTTGTGCGGTCACATTGTTCCACAAAAGTGGCAGCCATATTTGGGTCACTGCCATTCTCTTGGCTTATCAAGGTCTGTACCATGCTGCAGAAAGTTTCTACATTAAGAAGCTTCCTGCAGCATTGTGTAGCAAAATGAAGCACAGTTAGATCACCCTGCTGCATCATGGGGCCATATGGCCTGCCCTCCTTCTACAACATTGAGGTTGAAAGAGCTTCAAAAAGTAAATATGGGGCATGATGGGTGTGGAATGGAATGGGTAGAAAGAGACAATGGGATTACTGCAGCAACCCTGTGCTAGATTGTACGGACAAATGATCACAGAACCACTGCAGCTGTCATTACTTTGAAATCAGGTCCTGTGTAGCTTTTGGGAGGTCTAATGTATGTAATTTGGAGCGTTCATTAATGGCTTGTTGTATCTCAAGTATTCAGGGGATCTCATTCAGGGGATCTCATGTAGCTGATTTCCAGATGTTGGACATAGAATAATCATGGATATTATTCTCTGTACTTTGAAGGATTGCTGTTTGAGGTATAATTTGGGCCTAGAAACTGGATGGACATTTGATCTTCATTATTTTAGGTGCCAAAAGAATTGTAAAGTTTAAACTAGGAATTCTTCAAAGGAATAGAATGAAGACAGTTCTAAAAGTAAAACACATGCTGTCATATATGTAGTAGTAGTAGAATAGAAATAATGCAAAAAAAAAACCCCTAAAAGACTCATTAAAGAATAAATCTATTGCAACGCAACTTGCACTAAGTTATAGCTTCTCTAAAGTTCATGCAATCAGTGTTGGCTTCCCAAAACTTAAACATACATACAGGATCATAAAATTACAGGTTTTCAAAATTGGAAAGGACTTGGAAGCTGTCTTGCTCAGCTTTATGCTCAGTGCAAAATAACAAATGCAGAATGTTGTTATAGCATTTCAGAGAAGAAATATTTAGGCTCTGCTAAAAAATTTATCACAGATGAGGGCTCCTGAAAAGACTCTTTAGAACATGCAGAATAGATGATATGATAATATTTTTAGTTTTAGTTTTACTTGAATATATTTGAATGTATAATTTCTAGATTGATGGCAGACTCCACCTTCCCCCACTGGCTCTCCACCTGGCCATCTTTTTGCAGATCATATTGATGTATTATTCTTGTTGTGTTCTTTTGTCATTGTTTATTTTACTGTTCTATTATTATACTTCTGTTCATGCTTCTTTCATTTTTCTTTCTTTTAATTACTATAGGCTTCTTAGAATAGCCCAATGGTGAGATAGATAGGTCAAAATATATTTACCAAATATTAATAAATTTAACAATATTTTGTTCTCATATAAACATTCATATGAATATTTGTATTATAAATTCATGTGAAGTTATCATTATCAGCCAATTTAATCAATTCATCATTGGAAAATCAATGAGATACATTGCAAGCTGTTTTGTACAAGGGAAGATCAAATTATTTCCATTCAGTTTCATGTGCATTACCTCATAAATCCATTCCATTCTGTTACTATATCAACCCGCATTTTAAATTCATTCTTCTGCATTTATTATTCTGATTTTTTGTAGATAAAATATGTAAAATTTTATTTTTAAGTTAATGACTACATTACAATATTTGGAAACATGAAAACTGTTTTTTGATTATTTAAAAGTGATAAAAGCCAAGATACTCCACGATATCTGGATTTTTTTCCAGTCACATGAAAGAGAGCACATTCTAGCTGGGAAAACATTATTGTTTCTATCACATAAGAATTTTCTCTAAGAATATAATGTTCCATTTCAAGTTGTAAAAATGAGGAACAAAAAAAAATATCAAAAAGTGATCATGATTAATGATGTGATGATTTGCTTAATGGCCAATCAAAAACTGATCAATTGGCATAGTTAAATCAGGCTTCGTCATGTGATGTTTCACTATGCAATTGCATTGTTACTGGCCCCAACTGTGGGTGATGAGGACTATATATTGTAATATAAACACAATATAAAAATGATGAATGTGCCTGAATCAAAAACTTACATTGGACACGTAAAAGGAATATTTATATTAATTCATTATTTTTCTTTCAAAAGTTGCATTTGTACACCAGAAACATACGGACAAGACTGCACATCAAAATTTGATGATTGTCAAGGAGGATCCTCTCTTCTTTGTGGGCATGGGGTTTGTGTGGATGGAAACAGAGAACAGCTCCATCAGGTAATCAAGAGAAGCCTTGTTTCAAGAGTAGATGCCTGCCAAGAATAAAATAACAGTAATAGAGTTGGAAGGGACCTTGGAGGTCATCTAGTCCAACCCCCTGCTCACTCAGGAGACTTATACTAGGGATTCAAACCACTGACCTTTCTGAAAGACAAGCTCAGCATCTGAGCCACTGAGCCACCTAGGGAGCTTTATTTCAGATACTTTATTTGGCATTTGTGCAGGACGTGAGGAGTTGTACTCAATTGCCCAAGTAGTTTTTTCCAAAACTTTGAGATATACAGCAGTGCAGTTGCTGTACAATCAATTTCCTGGATATAAGACTCATTTTTTTTTCAATTGTCTTTTAAGTTCTACTATCCATTATCTGTGGAACTTAATCAGAATTAACCTAGCTACCCTGGGAATAATAAAATTTGATTTATATTTATTTGGTTAAACATTTAGCAGCAACACTTTCTTAGAATACTGTGGTCAGCATCCTTCATCAACCTAAGAAAAAATTGAAGTGGAAGAAGGAATCTTCAGTAGAGAAGGTTTCCATTGGCAGCAGGTATCTCTGCCTGGCTGTGGAGGACCTCTGCCTTCCCTCAGCATGAGAATGGATATGTGTTACAACACTGCCTTATTTCAAAATTCCCCTGATTTTCTTAGTAGCATTTGGGGAAAGTTATGCAGACTACTGGAGGAAAGAGGGGACAGGAAATTTTGCTTTCAGAAATTGCCTTCTATAGGCTACTATCCGGCTGTGAAAAAGATTCCCCAGTTCTCACTATATTTTATCAATGTTTTATATGCATATTTTCTTATTAATTCAACATTTCCCATGTTTTTAATTGCTACAAAATGAACAGCATTCATACTTTGTTTAAGAGGTATGTCTCCAAAATGCTTTGAGTTCTTTACTAGCAATATCTTACTTGTCCTTGTAATAACTATAGTTGCCATTTTGCAACAGAGATGGTTTCAAAGAGTATCACTATACTATTTGCTGTGTAGTAGAATCTAGACTTTGCCTTCATGATTGTACTTATGTTTAAATCAGGAACCTATTTGATAGCCTGGAAGTCTGTGAATGAGCAACTTTTATTTACCTGCTTCCTCAGATTATAATTACATAGTTTGCCAAAAATAAATCAGCTAATGTTCAGATTGGTGTGTTTCTTTCTGCAGGTTTGAGATGTATTTGTTGTTCTACCTCTATTTAGGTTCATTTCGTGATTACCCATCATTTTCTACCTTTTTCAGAGAAAATTATAGGTTTTCTTTTTCTGATATGATAACAATATATTTCACTGCGAGTATGTATTAAGCTTTAATTGTTAGGAAGGAACAGAAAACCTGGGGAAATAAAATAAACTGAAATTGCATCAATAATTTTGACATGTCAGATTCTAGAACAATGGCTTGTTAATAGTAACAGTGCAAATAAAAGTAACTCTTTTAGGAACATTCACAGTTATTTTGATGTTTACCTTATTTTAACCTGGCAGCCAAATTATACTTGCATCTGTGATGATGGCTGGATGTCGCCTCCAGGGAGCCTTGCTTGCAATGCTGACATTGATGAATGCAGCCTCCCGAACTCACCTTGTTCCGTGAATCCTCCTGTACGGTGTATCAACATGCCAGGCTTTTATTTCTGCGATCCTTGTCCAGCAGGTGAGTAGTATTTCATAAATGTCCTCTCAGTTGTTTCTCATGGGGATTAGCATTGGCATTATACGGAGGTTCATGGTGCCATCATCTTCTTTCTGACATGCTGTTTTCAAACTTTATATTGTTTTGTTTGGGGCATTTTACTATTAAAAATAGTAGCTCTCTGTATGAAAATCAGAGTGGTCTTGTCTTTGTGGAGGAATAACTCCTGTTTGGACATATTTAAACATAAGACACTAACCTAGCATTTTTTTAAATGTGATTTGACAACTGGGAGGGACATGGAGTATAGCTGCCAAGATATTAATGAATCTGTAACAGGTAATGAAAGTTGTTCATCTTTCTCAATTGTTGACTTAACACATTGGAATATTTTTATTGTAGTCACTGTCCACCAGATAAATACTGTATTTTCCTGCGTATAAGACTACTTTCTAACACAAAAAAATCTTCTCAAAAGTCGGGGGTCGTCTTATACGCCGGGTCTCATTCTCCTGTAACCAGGCAGACCAGCCCATAAGGCTCTAACGAGCCTTAAATGGCTCTGAGGAGGGTCGCCTTATACGCCCAGTCGTCTTATACGCCGGAAAATACGGGTAAGTTTATTAGTTAATTAGGTTCACTTTATATTAGTATCCATCCTTCCTTTACAAATCTGGAACAAATGTATTTTTAAAATTTCCACGTTTGTGTCTTCATATATATAATCACCCACACACATGTCTGTATTTATATGATGCAAAAGTAAACAGTCCACTGTGTTTCCATACTGATTATTAGAGGAATTTCTGAATCTACCTCTGAAAACATGGTATTATACCAGGAGTGAAATTTATTTACCTTCCCTACTGGTTTGGAAATGTGAACGTGTGTACTCGCTATGCTTGCACGTGCCTTGTCCACACATGCACAGAGCCTTCTGCACCATGCATAGAGGGTAACCAGGACATGACGACATCAGGGTGGGTGGGCGGAGTCTTCCTCTGCCGGTGCTACCAGTTCGCCCAATAGAACCGGCTGAATTTCACCACTGTGTTATACCTCTTTTGTGTGGCCTGCTTGATTATCTGAATAGATTATATCCACTCTTCAACAATTTTTTTATTCATGTAGTGAATTGTTAAATACAAAAATTATATCTAATAAATTGAAAGGCACAATACTTTTTGAATTTGTTGTCTTATATAAGCTATTGTTCCAGTTGGTACATGTAGCAAAAGCCTTGAATGGAAAGATTAGCTCATAAGATAAAGTAATTTTTCACAAGATGCTAGCATGGTCAGTATCAGAAGTTGCAATTACTAGGCATTTGTGGAAGTCCAGATTTCAATAACAGAGAGAATGATTGGTTATCAGGGTTTACTAGCTAGTTACTGTTCTTTTATCCATCGCCAATTGAACATTCACTCAATCATTTTAGCTAGTAGAAGACTGTTGATCAATAATACTGTATGAAACAAGAGAAGTAGCTGGCATTGCCTCTTTTTTCTTAGGAAAAGATCTAAATGGGAAAAAGATCAACCACTGAGGAAAGAAGAAAGGTTGTTGAAGGCATCTTGTTCAATAAATGTTGGCCAACTCTCTGCCTTCTATACTTAACAATTACAATGGTGTAAGAATAATGCAGACAAGCTCAGTTCAGAGAAAGGACAAATGTCCAGGAGAAAATAACTATAGATTTCATATATCTTATAAAAAGAGAATGAAGAACCAAGAATGCTTAGCTTTGAGAAGAAAAAGTTGAAGGAGAGTTAGGGCTCTTCAAATACCTTGAACGAAGTCACAGAGAAGAAATCCAAAGCTTATTCTTGCATCATTTGATCACTTGCATCATCCAAGGCAGAAAATAATGGATTTTACAGGTTAAAATAAAGTAGATCTTGACTGACTTTTTAAATAATTAATAAATTAATATCATTTTGTATTGAGGTGCAAATTACATTCCTTTTTAAAGAATTTCCTTCCATAACAGTTGAAGGGATACATATTACTATATTTTAATCCATACTTGAAGGTTACCAAATTATTTGCATGTTCTATTTATGGAACAGTTCATCAAGCCATGTTCATTATGGATATCACCATACTGTTCCTTTTTAATGCATTTTGTGTTAGTATAGTAACTGGTATTTTGGCAGAGACATAAGGATGTCTTGAATCAATGAAGTGAAGTGCAGTATTTAATATAGTCAAAGTCATAAGATTTGATCTGCTGACCACATTTCCTCCTGATTTATATACTGCTGCAAATTAATTTAAATGGCTTGTACGGATGTCAGGGGGATCTGAGTTTCTTCCTAGAATGTAGAAATCTGTGAAACAGTTTGCCTTTGGCAAAGAGTTCACTCAACACTATTGTCTAAGAGCAGTATTTATTTTTACTTCACCGTCACATGCCATCACTGCTTGATAAAGTTACTGTTTTCTTTAAATCAGGTTATGAAGGTGATGGAAAAGTATGCACACTGATTAACACATGCTCAGTCGACAATGGGGGTTGCCATCCACTTGCTGTATGTAACAGCATATCAGGTAATATTGAAAATAACAACACTAGGTTTGTATGAAGGCTATATCTAGCCAGCAAAATTTTCCCTTTCCTTATCTAAAATAGTGTTTCTCAACTTGAGGAATTTGAAGATGTATAGACTTCCAATTCCCCAAATTTCCCCCAATATTTTGGCTAGGAAATTTGGGAGTGGAACCCACATATACTAAAGATGATTGAGGTTGAGAAAAACTGATCTTCAAGACAAGATGGTACCCAATTTCCATTCTGTATACCAAAACTGGCAGTTGAATCTTAATTTCCAGAGTACTGAACTGGTTCATCTGACAAAGCTTATTTAAGGTGCACAGGACAGGCCACATGACTGGCACAACTGTATCCTTCAGGTGGGCCCTGAGAACAATGTAATAAGAGCCAATCCTCAGGGTTGATCTTGGAGAAGCACTCAATGAAAAGGGAAGATTATGAAGTTGAACTAGAATCCTGAGAATCCTGCTTCAATAAGCCAAAAGACATATTAGGTGATTTTTTACCTTCTGTCTAGGTAGCTATGAAGGTTTGGGAAGGTAAATCAGGAAGAAAGAAAACCATACTTATCCTTTAAGCTCCTTGGGCAGTAGACAGGACTTAAAGATGGCATATAAAATGCAAATCAAAAAAGATATTTTTTGTATAAATTTAATTTTAATCTCTTACTGCGGTGTTTCTCAATCTTGTCAACTTTAAAATGTGTGGACTTTGAATTCTAGTAGTTCAGGGATGTCAAACTCGATTTCATTGAGGGCCACATCATGCTTGTGCTTGACCTCAGGGGGCCAGGGTGGGCGTGGCCAGGGTGGGCATGGCCAGAATGACATTACTTGTGTCAGGGAGGCTGTGGTGGCCAGAGCGCTCTGCCAGCAAAAACAGGCTCCCAAGCTCTGTTTTCGGCTGCAATAGCCTCCTACAACTCTCTGCCATGAAAATGGAGCCCAGGAGGGGTGCGTGCAGTCCTCACAAGCTCTGTTTTCACTGGTGGAGGCACCATGGGCCAGTCCTTTGCTATTTCCAGGGTGGCCTCATGGGCCAGATCTAAGCACCCTGTGGGCCAGATCCATCCCTCAGGCCTTGAGTTTGACCCCCTGTAGTAGTTGAAGTTCACACATAAAGTTGCCAAAGTTGAGAAACTCTGCCTTAATGGAACCTCTGCTTTCTAATTGTGCTGGACCAATAACTCCAAGAAATGTAGACCCTAAACATCTGGGGTTGGGGTCATCCACTTTGTAATCTTTTAGTTTCAATACAGAAGGAAGAGGATTGTCTTCCAAAACATACAGAGATTCCAATAGAACTCTACACTTTTCATCTGATTTATACGAAAAAGAAGCTTTGTACTCGGGGCTAGCCACAAACATTGTGCTATATTAAGAGGTATGATGTGTTGGTGTCTCCTAACATCCACTCAAAGTTTATGGAACATAACTCAAATTTCTTTGGGAGAGACTCCAAATTTCAATAATACCTCCATTTGTCTTCGTTATAAAAAATATATATATAGTAACAATATTGTTCAGTATCTGGCTTGTAGCATGGTGGCACAGTGGTTAGAATGCAGTATTTTAGGCTAATTCTGCCCACGGTCAGGAGCTCAATCCTGACTGACTGAAGATTGACTCAGACTTCCATCCTTCTAAGGTTGGTAAAATTAGGACTCAGATTGTTGGGGGCAATATGCTGATTCTGTAAATTGCTTAAAGGGTGCTGTAAAGCACTATGAAGTGGCATATAAGTCTAAATGTTATTGCTATTGTTTTTATAATGCTTCACATTAGCTAATGTGGCTACTGACTCTGGTTGTTCAGACATGTTCCCCTTTGGCATTTCCTATTACTTTCTTCTCTGTTCACAGCTTTGGTCTCTTCATTTTCTGGCATGGATGCTAGTATAACATTTGGGTACTCTCAGATAATGAAAAATTGTGGTGTTACTAAAATAGCAGAAAATAAGGATGCCCAAAGCAAATTCAGATGATTGCTTTGCCTTCCTTCTTTTTTTATTTCTAGGCTCTATACCTAATTGTGTTTGCCCAGATGGATACACTGGAAATGGTTATGGTTCAGATGGATGTTTTGCCCTGAGCATCATATGCCAAACACACGATCCTTGTGTAAATGGACAATGTCATGTATGTGTCATTAAAAGTGAATTTATGAACATGAAGTATTAAACCTTCAGTGCTCTTGTTAAACTTTTATTATATAGACTTGTACTTTCTCAGACCACATCTATCTTATCAGTAGATATCCAAAATATTATTGATCAATGTATTATTGTTATTGTTATATGAATTATACTCAGTGGTGGGCAACCAATTTAATAACCAGTTCTGTGAGCACGGACTTTGTGCACACGCACCTAACACACTTGCACACAGCGTTCAAAATACAGCAATTTGAAGCTAAGCTTACCTTCTAAAGCAACCCCGGTAAGTAGAACAGCGAAGGCACGGAAATCAGCTGTGCCAAGCGAATGAGCTGAGCCAGAAAGAAAGAAATATAGAACAAGATAGGGCAGGTGCAGGTGGTGAGTCCAACCTCTGGTGGTAACTACCAGTTCGCCCGAACAGCCTGAATCCCATCCCAGATTATACTACATCATTATTATGCTAATGATATATTACAATGTATTATTGTATTAACTATGCTATTCTAAAGTATTTTCATTAGTACCTTCCCAATTATATATTGTCTGGATTCAGACACTGCATTAAGCCAGGAGTAAGACAAACTCAGTTGTTTAGATAAGCAAAATTATTAAGGCTTGATGTCTGCCAACAAACCTAAAGAAATGACAGAGCACACCCACCCAGCTGTAAGTCAGGAAAAAGCCAGGATTCTGGATTTAAACAAAAAGCATGGTTAAATAACTCACAATACAGAAACATACACACATACACCGAGTAAGAAACAAAGGTCTAAACTTTAATGTTTGCTAGCCTTCCTTACGCTGCCACCAAATGTACAAAAATAATCCCTTAAAATTTGCAAAATACCTATATGCAAAATACTGATATGCAAGATTGGCTGGTTCCTAAGCTGTCTGAAGATTCATAACTGAACATGTGAACATGTATAGACTGAATTTAGATCACAATACTTCAACATGTATAGAATTACTTTTGAAATTGGGTTCTTCTGGGAAATGATGCATGCTTACAGCACTACATTTCTTTTTTCTTTGGGTTAATATTTACAGGATACAGTCTCTGGCTATAATTGTGAGTGTGATCCTGGTTGGATTGGTATCAACTGTTCAGAAAACATTGGTGAGTGTTCCAGAAATCCATGTTACTGTGGAGGAAACCATATTACTGGAGTGAATGGCTACTCTTGTGAATGTAAGATAGTTGGACTGGAGTACAGTGTCAAATATTCAGCAAAGTAAATGAATAATTCATTGCAATGCAATATAATGCCAATAGCAGGATGTAGAAATCTTGTTTGTTGACAAAAGAGTTGTTGCTTCAATGAACCATTCCAAGGCTGGTATTCCCTATATAAGTGTTTCTTAATCTTGGCATCTTTAAGATGTGTGGATTTCAGTTGAACTGTGTGGGGAATTCTGGGAGTTCAAATCCACACATCTTTTTGTCAACTCGTTCCAGAGGGTAGGTGCCCCCACAGAGAAAGCTCTCCCCCTGGGGGCTGCCAGCTGGCATTGTTTGGCTGAAAATACCCTGAGGAGGCCCTCTCTGTGGGAGTGTACTAGTCGGAGGGAGGCTACCGGTGGCAGAAGACAGTCTCATAAATACACGGGTCGTAAGCCATGGAGCGCTCTAAAGGTGATAACCAATACCTTGAAGCGCACCCAGAAGACCACTGGGAGCCAGTGCACCTCACGCAGGAGAGGTGTTACATGGGAGCGCCGAGTCTCCCCCATAACCATCCATGCGGCCACATTCTGGACTATTCGGAGCCTCCAGGTGCTCCTCATGGGGAGCCCCATGTAGAGAGCATTGCAGTAGTCCAGGCGGGACATGACGACGGCATGAGTGATCGTGCGTAAGGCATCCCGATCCAGAAAGGGATGCAACTGGTGGATCAGGCGAACCTGATAGAAAGCCTCCCTCGCCACAGCCGTCATATGTTCTTTCAAAGTCAGCCGTGTATCCAGGAGGATGCCCAAGTTGCGAGCCCTCTCTGTGGGGGCCAACGACTCACCCCCAAAAGTCAGCGATGGTACCAACTGACTATATCGGGATGCTGGAAGCCACAGCCACTCGGTCTTGGATGGGTTGAGCCTGTTTCTTCCTATCCAGATCTGCACGGCCTCCAGGCACTGGGACATCACATCAAGGGCATTGTTGGGGTGGTCCAGGGTGGAGATGTACAGCTGAGTATCATCAGCATACAGATGACACTTCACCCTGAAATCACGGATGATCTCACCCAGCAGCTTCACATAAATATTGAACAAGAGGGGCGAGAGAACCAACCCTTGCGGCACCCCACACACAAGGCGCCTCGAGGTTGATCTCTGTCCCCCCGTCACACGAACTGCGACCGGTCGGAGAGGAAGGAGGAGAACCACTGTAGCACGGTGCCCCCTATCCCCAATCCCTCCAATCGGCGCAGCATGATACCATGATCGATGGTATCAAAAGCCGCCGAGAGATCTAATAGGACCAGGACAGAGGAACAACTCTTGTCCCGAGCCCTCCAGAGATCATCCACCAACATGATCAATGCCGTTTCCATGCTGTGCCCAGGCCTGAAACCTGACTGGAATGGATCTAAATAAACCGTTTCCTCCAGGTACCTGAGAATCTGTCGCGCCACCACACTCTCAACAACCTTCACCACAAAGCAAAGGTTGGAGACAGGATAATAATTAGCTAATGCAGCCGGGTCCGGGAAAGGCTTCTTAAGGAGGGGCCTCACCACCACCTCCTTCAAGGCCCTCACTCAAAGAAGCATTGATAATCCCCTGGAGTCAGCCTTGTGTAACCTCTCGGGAGGCCAATACCAACCAGGAGGGACATGGGTCCAGTAAACATGTGGTTGCGCTAAGTCTGTCCAAAATCCTGTCCACGTCCCCAGGAGCCACAGGATCAAATGACATTCCGAAGGCCCGCCTCCGTCACCCCACCTGAAACTACTCAGTCAGAGTCCAATCCTTCCCGAATCTGAGCAATTTTGTCATACAGATATTGCACAAAGTCCTCAGCTCACCCCTGCAAGGGGTCTTCCCTCACTCCCTGATGGAGGAGGAAATGGGTCACCCTAAACAGGGTGGCTGGGTGATTGATGACGCGATAAAAGCGGAAAAATACTCAGATTTTGCCGCTTTTATCGCCACTAGGCAGGTCTTAATATGAGACCTCACCAGTGTTCGGTTGGATTCGGATCAGCTGGCCCTCCACCTCTCTCTAGGCCTCTTTTCCGGTGCTTCATTTCCTTAAACTCCTCGGAAAACCAGGGAGCCACATGGTATCAGAGGCCGCAAAGGCACGATGCGATCCAAGGCTCCGGCGGCCACCCTACCCCAGGCGTCTACCAGGTCCTCAGTCGAATTATGAGCCAGAACCTCAGGAAATGGCCCGAGCTCCCTCTGGAATCCTTCAGGATCCATCAGGTGCCTGGGGCAGAACCACCTAACCGGTTCTGCCTCCCTGCAGTGGGGGACAGCGGTACAGAAGTCCAGTCGGAGGAGCAGATGATCAGACCATGACAAGGGTTCGATGACTACATCCCCTATATCTAGATCATTCAGCCATTGACCTGAGACAAAAATCAAGTCCAGAGTGGGTTCTCCTGGTGTGCGTTGGTCCATGAACTACCTGAGTCAGGTCCAAAGCCGTCATGGAAGCCATGAACTCCCGAGCCCCTTCTGACATCTCCCCTACAGATGGCAGTTGAAATCCATCATTACCATAAGTCTGGGGGTATCCACCACCACCCCTGCTTGGGCAGGGCTGCTGCTACATGGCAGGGAGCCAGGTATGCAGTCAGCAGGCCCATCTGAACCTCATGATCCCACTTCACAAGGAGGGACTCACATCTGGCTATCTGAGGAACAATGGCTTCTCTTGGACTCAGATCTTCTTTAATAATAACCACCACCCCACTGCCCCTACCCTGAGCCCTCGGCTGATGGAACGCGCAGAAACCCGGTGGACACAGTTCAGCGAGTGGGACCCATCATACATCATGTGACTCATCACAGAAAGTTTTAGGAAGAAAGATAATCTGAACAAAAAGTCTCAGTATATAGGTTGAATAGCTATAATAATTGAGAATGGCATGAAGCCTTTCATGAAAGGAATTGCTGCAACTAGCCCTGCTTAACCCATTCTGTGAGAGCTGTAACTCACATATCTCAAGCCGTAACGGACAAGGAATCTTGAGATTTGTATTTCCCGAAAAATTGTGAATAGGTTTGCATAGGCTAACTCTTCATTTTTTTCCTCAGTTGCAGATTGTGGAGGATCCCTTGAAGGCTCCTCAGGATCATTCAGTTACCCTGACAATTCAGAAAATGTGCAATATAATCAAAAGGTCGATTGTAATTGGGTTGTCAGGACCAAATTTAATAAGGTAAAGAGTGTTAAACCTGGAAACAATAGGACAATAAGAAAATTGTTTTGGTCTTTCTCTTATATTTATCTTTGTAATTCACTGTTAACCTACATTAATGGTTTATGTTCCTATTTCTATATTAGGTCACTCTAATTACTTCCTAGTCTTTTTTCTCTTTTCTATCTTCCAACCAAGTGTACCACTTTTCCCATACTAGATAATAGTCATGCTCCTCTTTTCTTGTAGTTCCTTTGTGAGTCTGTCCATTTCTGCACATTCCATGATTTTACTAATTACTCTATGTTCTGTTGGTATGTCATTACTCTTCCAATTTTGTGCAAAAATTATTTGTGCTGCTGTTATTATATGAATGATTAAATACTTTATTTCCTTTTCATATTGTCCATTTATTATGCCTAGTAGAAAGGTTTCTGGCCTCATTTCTATTCTTTGTTGTGCAATTTCTTCTGTTTGTGTTCTAATCATTTGCCAATATTGTTTTGTCTTTGGGCCGGTCCACCACATTTGATAATAGGTTCCTTTGTGAAGTTTGTATTTCCAGCATGTTGGGGAAGTATTGGGGAACATTCTTGCCAGTCTGGCAGGTGGAAGGTGCCACCTATAAAACATTTTGTACAGATTTTCTTTATAGGGTACAGACATTGTTCATTTATAATTTATTGTCCATAATTTTTCCCATTTGTCTAATTCGATATTATAACCAAAATTCTTTGCCCAGATTATCATGTTCTCTTTAACCACCTCTTCTTCTAATTTATATCCTCGTAAATAGTTATAAACTTTTTTTTATCAATTTGTCCTGTGATCCTTGTAAAATTTTATCTAATTCTTATTGACCTTTTTGGAATCCAAATTGAGCCGAATCTTTCTTATACTTTGATTTTATTTGTAATATGGCCACCAGTCAATATCTGTACCCATCTCCTTCAATTCTTGTCTTGTTCTTGGTTGTTTAGCAAATCTTTATAAGTTTTCATTTTGGTGAAATCCAGATTTGGGTAAATCTGACCTTCCATGGTCCATAACCATTTCGGAATATTATTGTAGTGTGTTTTTTTAATGCCCTTCCATGTCTGATATAATGCTTGTCTTGACAATATGCCTCTGGAAATATCCATGTTGTTTTTTGGTGCCTTCCCATAGAAATGCATGCCATCCTCGTTGTAGATCGAATCCTTCCAAATTCAGTAATCTTTATTTTTAAGTTACATCCATTCCTTGATCCAAATCAGTGCTGATGCTTTATAGTATGTTTCCCAGTCCTGTAGTATTAGTCCTCCTCTTTCTCTTGAATCTTGTAGGTGTTTTATTTTAATTCTTGCTTTCTTCCCTTGCCAGATGTAATCTGCTATTAATTTATTGAAATCCTTAAAAAAAATTTCCCCGATTTTATTAGGATCACTTGGAATAAATATAGAATTCTAGATAGGACATTCATTTTAATTGAATCTATCTTTCCCAAAAGAGATAGTTGTAGTTTTTTCAAAATTTCTAAGTCTTTTTTAATTTGTCTTGTCAATTTATCATAGTTGACTTCTCTAATTGATGAGCTTTTATTAGTAAGCCATATTCCTAGGTATTTTACCTTCTTTTTCATTTGTATACCTAATTCGTCTTCTAGTTTCTTTTTCTTGTTGATTAGTGAGATTTTTCGTTAGTACCTTTGTTTTTCATTTATTGATTTTGAATCCAGCTACTCTCCCATATTTTTCTATTTTATCTAATAATTTGGTGCCGGTTGTTATTGGTTGTTCTATAATAAATACAACGTCGTTGGCGAAAGCTTGGAGTTTGTATTCCTCCCTTTTAATTTTCAAATGTTTTATCTCGTTATCTCTTCTAATTTTCTCTAAAAGAGTTTGCAAAGCTAAT
Source organism: Coluber constrictor foxii (assembly GCA_038048745.1). Lineage (NCBI taxonomy): Eukaryota > Metazoa > Chordata > Lepidosauria > Squamata > Colubridae > Coluber > Coluber constrictor. The sequence goes on from CM075961.1 coordinate 146,658,899, forward strand.
ATGAATAACAGAGGAGACAGGGGACATCCCTGTCTCACTCGTTTTGATATTGGAAATTGTTCTGTCAAGTCGCCATTTTATTTTTGCCTTTTGGGAGGAGTAAATTTTCTTTCTTTATCATATTTGTAAATTTATCACCAAATTTCATAGCTTCCAATTGTAATGTAAGAAATTTCCAATTAGGCCTTGTCGAAGGCCTTCTGTGCATCTAAAAAAATTAAGGCCAGTTGTTTGTCTGAATTTGTTTCATAATATTCTAATACGTCAATTATTAATCTCATATTGTTTTTTATCTGTCTCTTTGGAAAAAAGCCATTCTGATCTGAATGAATGTATTTGTTAATTATTTTCTTAATTCTTTCTGTGATAATAGATGTAAATAGTTTGTAGTCCACGTTTAAAAGTGATATCAGTTTGTAGTTTTTAATATGTGTATGGTCTGTCTCTTCTTTTGCTATCAATGTAATGATGGCCTCTGTCCAGGAATTGGGAATTGTAGCTTCCTGAAGTGTGTCATTAAGTACTCCGAGTAAGATTTTGTCTATTGAGTGTTGGCAGATTTTATAAAACTCTGCAGGTATAACATCCGATCCTAGGGTTTTGTTTATTTTCTGTTTTTTCCTCGCCTCTATTAATTCTGTCATCATGATTGGTCTGTCCAATAAATCCCTGGGTGTTTCTTTTAATTCTTTGATGTCGGCTTCGTTTAGGTATTGCTTGATGTCCTCTTCTGAAGACTCTTTCTGTTCTTTTAATTTTTGAAAAAATGTTCTTGCTGTGATCTTTTTGTCCTTATTCCTGTGATATATCTCTCCTGTATCATCTTGTAGTTGATGTATTGTCCTTTTCTCTTTTTCTTTCTTCAATTTGTATGCCAACCATCGCCCTGTCTTATTTGCATATTTGAAATGGTTTTGTTTTACTAATTTAATTTTCCTAGCTATTTCTGTTTGTGTGATTAAGTTTATTTTGTGTTTTGTCAAATTTATTTTCTCTTTGATCCTTTTATTTTGAGGTTCGTTCTGTAGCTCGGATTCATACTTTTTGAGTTCCTTCAACAAATTGTCTCTTTTCTGTTGTTTTTATTTTTCTTCGCCACATATGCTACTGTCAGGCCTCTTATATAGGCTTTCACCTTGTCCCATAAGTTTTGGAGGGAGGCTTGCTCTTTGATGTTGATCTTGAAAAATATTTTCATTTCTTTTTCTATCATTTGTACATAGTCTTTGTTTTTTAAGATTTCAGCGTTCATCATCCATCTCTTCTTCTTCCAATAGCCTTCCCAAATTATTTTTAACCGGATTATGATCTGCCCATATGTTTGTCATTATTTCTATTTCTTCTAGGTCTTTCCTAAGATCTGTTGTCATCCAAGCCATATATATTCTAGACCAGGATAGATGTTGATTGGAATAGAACATATAATGTTTTTTTTCTTTATTTATTTCTCTCCAAGTGTCCTGAAGGCATAGTTCTTGCGCCATCTCCTTAAAAGTATCTGGGAGGGTCTTTTTCTTAGTTTTATTTTTTCTAGTACTCCAATAGTCTCTTTCCATGTCCGAAATTGCATTGAAGTCACCAACAATGCAAATATTCTCGTAATCCAAGTCTTTTACTTTGTTGTGTATGTTTTGGAAGAAGGCACATTGATTCTCATTTGGTGCATAAATCGAGATCAATAATATTATTTTTAATTCTGGTTGTATTTCGATCATTAGAACTCTTCCCTCTTCATCTGCGTACACCTGTTTTGTTTTTAAGTGTTTCCTAATGTAAACTGCAATGCCTCTTTTTTGTTGTTCTGCTAGTGAAGTGTAATAGGTTCCCTAATCTTATATTTTCTAATATCTTTTGATGATTTTTTTGATGTGAACTTCCTGTAGATTTATAATGTCCATCTCCAATTTTTGTAATTTGGTAAACGTCCGGTCTTTTGATTGGGGTGTTTAATCTGTTTATGTTGATCAAAATCATCTTTATTCCTGTTCCATTTTTCTTCCTATCTATTTGTTGTCCGTAGTTTCCTTGTGTTTCTTGTTATTCTTTGTATTTTTCCCCTTGCTCCTTCTCTCTCCGTTCTTTCTCTTTCCAGTCTTCTCTTTTCCTTTTGTTCACCTTCTGTTTCTTCTATAGGTTGTTCCTCTTGGCTCTTATTTTCCAATTCTTCTCTGGATTCTTGATCTTCCTCAAGGACAAAGTGTTGGTCGAAAAACTCCTGGGCTCCTTCCAGACTATCTGTCTTAAATTTCTTGTCCTGCCATGAGATTCAGATGCCCTCTGGTAGTAGCCAACAGAACATCACTTTGTTTTTATTTAGTTGTGTTGTGAGGAAGTTATAGTTTTTCCTCTGGTCCATTACCCATCTCGGAATTTGCTTCAATGTTATTATTTCCTTTCCTTTATAAAAGATTGTCTCCTCTCTCATTCTTCTATATATCTCCTCTTTTATTGTTTCTTTGTGCACTTCCTTTGGCAGTTTGCTCCTATGTGCGTAATTGATGTGCACCCTATAGACTTCATCAATATCCCTTCGTATGTCATCTTTATCTCTCTATGTTGTTTCAGCGAAAATCTCTGTCATTGGCTCTCCAGGTCTTCCTCTTTAGTTTCTACTATGTTCTGGAACCTTAAGTAGAATGATGCCTTCTCCATTTCCAGGTAGGTAAGTGAGTCTTCCAGTTCTCAATTACTTGCCATCTGTTGTTGTTCCAGCATTTCTACTTTCTTGATCATCTGTTCCATTTTGAATTCTGTCTTTTGAATCCTTTGTTCGTTTTTGGCAATGTTCTGTTGGATTCTTTCTATCCATTTTCTCTATGTTATCATTTATTTCTCCCACATCGGATTTCAAATCATCGTGATTTCTTTTTGTCTCCTCATGGTTATTAGCAATCGATTCCTGAATCTTATTCATCACTTCCTGTATCATTGCCAGGACTGACTGGATATTTTGCATGCTGAAAATGGAACCCATCTTTTCTTTTTCTGTTCCAAGCATAGTTTCTATAGATCTTTGTTGTGCAGGGGATGCTGTAAGGGAGGCTTGATTTGAAGTTATTTTCTTATTTGCTTTGGTCATAGTGGTTGTTCTGGTGCTTGTCATTTTAACTCTTTTTTGTAGGTTCTGCCAAAATTTCATGCACTGAACTACTCTTATTGTATTTCAGTTTGTAATCTACAGTAATATTTTTGTCAGTAGTTATTTTTAGAGTCTATGTTGTGTAGATATTTAAATAATAGTTAGTCTTATTGGGTTGTAGATTACTTCTATAGATGTCCTTAACACTCTAATAATTAATTATATATTAAATATATAGATATATACTCAAGTGAGGGAGAAGAAAGATAGGGTGAAGGAGATGGGGGGAAAACTCAAAATTCTAACACTTCATTAAATCTTAATATAGTTAGTACAATACAATATAATAATCAGTCTATCAAATCAAATCTGTCAAATCAAGTATCACTGATGTAAATATATAAATAAGAATTAAATATTGTTCAAATTAATATCGACTTAAACTATTTGTTCCAATTGGTTCTTAATTAATCATCAATATAGTCGTTTAGTTATCAATTAATTAGGTGTCTCACAATCAAAAGGTATTAGTAAATAATTATACTATTTTACCAGGGTTAATCAGGTACATATATGAAATTATTTTGCACTTAATATACAGTTCTTTTTCACTCTTACATGTGAAGTTCTTGTGTCCAAGTTCTTATATATTATAGTCTTTAATATCTCCTTCTCCAGGAATATCCAAATAGCCAAAAATCCAACTCTCCAAAGTTCAGCACTTTAATATAGCCCGTTCACCGTTATCAGTTAATTAAATTTCATACCAGCTTCTCAGTTATTTTTTTAAAACACCGCTTCTCCACTTGCCTATCTGTTGCACCACTCTCACTCGCTCTCCCGGCTTCAATGGCTTCCATCACTCTCAGTCTCACCATTTCGCTGTCTTCCTGTTATTTGATCTCTGGATACTTCCGTCTGATTTGCTCTGATTCACTATTCAAGTCCAAACATCCTTCTTTTCCGTTAAATCCAAATCCAAAGTCTGGTCCAAATCGCCACCACGTAGATCTTTTTGAAATTTCTCATTCCAAGCAGTCTCTCTTTTTTGCGCAGTCACCGCCTGTCAGTTCTTCTTCCACCCTTATCGTCTTTCATTGCTGCTTTCTCTGGTTGCTGTTCCACCGTCTTTTGGGGTCCAAAAGGGAAAGATTTTATATTTAATTATTATGTACAAGAATATACTTTTGTTATGGATTCACAAACTTTCTATTAATTTTTTTTTTCTGAATGTAAGTTCACATCCAAAAGAGGGACTGGTATATCAGGGCAACCTGGTCTACCCAATTATGGGATGGAGCATACTGCTTCCGTTTTCCATTCACATCTATACCAGCCAAAAAAATTCATTTGGTGACTTGGGCAAGTTGTATAATAAAGCCTACCTATCAAACAGACATCATGTATTGAGTGGAGCGTCAACATTGCAAGCTTGCCTTAATGGAAAATCTGACTCTTGCCACAAAAAATCATACTAATATTCTTGCTCATAGAATAACTGCTCAGTAATAAAGATACACTGAAATCTCAGTTTAACCTCCAACCCCAAAGAGTTTGTAATGCAATAAACCAAATTTCTGTCCAGATATCTCTCAAGACTTTTGTTTTATCAGCAGTACAGTTGCGAAGGCATTGATAATAATAATCAGTTCCTTGTTTGCAACGATTTATATTACTTGCATGACTTTTTGAAATCGTTATGCAAATTAATTAACTGCAATGGTATAGAAGCGAGTTAAAACTACAGTAAATTGGGTTTGTTTAATCTTGATTATTTACAAATCATAACATGGCTTCCTAATTTATATACACTATGTTATACCAAAATCAACATATTCATGAAACTACTTTCTAAATTGTTGTAAGACTGTCTTTCCCCATCTTGTGTTCTTCCAATATGGATTTTACATTCTGTAATGGCTGAGAAGTCTGGTAGTTGAAGTCAAATACATCTAAAAGACATTGAATTAGAAATATCTTCTGTATGTTTGGAAATAAGATAATATCCATAGGGACATTATTTTGTTATACTAATGTTGCTTGCATATATAATTTCTGAATTGGCTATAAAGGATTATTATAAGAGACAGGGGATAAGGAATATTAATCCAGATCTCCCAAGGCTAATAGTGCAACAATTAAACCACACAATAATAAAATGTTATCAGATGACTGAAATAATTAGTAGTGTCTGGGATTAAATTGTTCTGTTTTTGAGTCTGTGATAACAGTCTATAATATCTTCCCTTGACCAGTAAAGTTCCCTTAGCTTCAATTCAATTCAATTCAATTCAATTCAATACAACATCTTCTACCAACAGCGAAACTTAATCTTCCTTCTCTCCAGGACTTTCAGAACTTATGTCATCTTCTTGACCTTTTAATGATCACCCCTTTGTCACCGGATGTACTCAGCGGCTGAGCTTCTTGCGCTGCGAGACTCCCCCCTCTCGCAGATCTGGCCCTCCACGTTATCGAGGGCCTACCTTGATGACGGATTTTGGAATCCCGAGAGGTGGCATGTTGCAAAGAAGGGGTTGAGGGTCTTTTTATCTAATTTCTTATCTAATATCTTAAAGATTTCAAAAAAGGGGGCAGATGGGAGCGGGGTGGGTCATGTGGATTTGGGGGGCAATCCACAGAGGGATGGGTTAAAATATGATTTTTTAAAGACGATGCCAGATCCAGCACAGAGTTATGCTATAGGATGTGCAGATCTGAGAACGGAAGGGCTTAATACCTGTATTGAAAGAGGTTGTTCCATCATGGTCATGGTTGGGAGGGGCAGATACGGTGGGGGCAGGGGGCCACATCATACTAGGGGAGCACGCAACCGCTGTCTTCAAGCGGTGTCATGCTCCGACCTCCAAAGCTCTTCTCGTTCCCTGGGTTGCTCAGAGTCTCAGAGCCCGAGCCTTAGGCTAATGCTATGCAATGTCAGGTCCGCAGCTAACAAAGCCCCCCTCATTTGTGAACTAATTCAAGAGGGGAGAGCGGACCTGGCAGGCATTACAGAGACCTGGTTGGGCCATGAAGGGGGAGTCCCCCTTGTGGAGATGTGCCCACCAGGTTTCCACACATTCCATCAGCCAAGGGCTCAGGGTAGGGGTGGAGGGGTGGCGGTTATTATAAAGGAGAGTCTTGATCCTAGGGAAGCCACTGTTCCTCAGACAGCCGGATGTGAGTCCCTCCTCGTGAAGTGGGGCCATGGGTTTCAGATGGGCCTGCTGATTGCGTACCTGGCTCCCTGCCACGTAGCAGCAGCCCTACCTGAGCTCCTTGGTGTAATAGCCGAGGTGGCGGTTGAGACTCCTAGGCTTCTTGTCATGGGAGATTTCAATCTGCCATCCATCGGTGAAACATCTGAGATAGCTCGGGAGTTCATGGCTTCCATGACAGCCATGGACCTGACCCAGTTAGTTCATGGACCTACTCACACGGGAGGACACACTCTGGACTTGATTTTTGTATCTGATCAGTGGCTGAATGGCCTTGATATAGGGGATATAGTCATCAAACCCTTGTCATGGTCAGACCATTCTCTCCTTAGGCTTGACTTTCTGTCCGCTACACCCCACCGCAAGGAGGTGGAACCGATTAAATGGTTCCGCCCCAGGCGCCTGATGGATCCTGACAGATTCCAGATGGAGCTTGGGCCATTTCCTGAGACTCTAGCTCACAACTCGATTGAAGACCTGGCGGCAACCTGGGATAGGATGGCCTCTGGTGCCTTAGATCGAGTTGTGCCTTTGCGGCCTCTGACCCGGCATCGAAGTCGCCCGGCTCCTTGGTTTTCCGAGGAGTTGAGGAGGATGAAACGCCGGAAAAGACGCCTAGAGAGTAGTTGGAGAGCCAGTCGTTCCGAATCTGACCGAACACTAGTGAGATCATTTATTAAGACCTACTTAGTGGAGATAGCAGCGGCAAAGTATAACTATTTTTCCGCTGTTATTGCGTCGGCAGATAATCGCCCAGCCACCCTGTTTAAGGTGACCCGCTCCCTTCTCCATCTAAGAGCACGGGAAGACGCCTTGCAAGGTCGAGCTGAGGATTTTGTACAATATCTACACGATAAAATCACTCAGATTCGGGAAGGCTTGGACTCTGACTGGATATGTTCAGACGAAGTGATGGAGGCGAGTCTTGAGAATGTTATTTGGGATGAGTTTGACCCTGTGACCTCTGAAGATGTGGACAGGTTACTGGGGAAGTTGAACGCAACCACATGTTTATTGGACCCGTGTCCCTCCTGGTTGGTACTGGCTTCCCGAGAGGTTACACGAGGCTGGCTCCAGAAGATAATAAATGCTTCTCTATGTGAGGGTTTCTTGCCTTCCACCTTGAAAGAGGCGGTGGTGAGGCCTCTCCTCAAGAAGCCCTCTCTGGACCCAGCTGTTCTAACAAACTACCGTCCTGTCTCCAACCTTCGTTTTGTGGCAAAGGTTGTTGAGAGTGTGGTGGCGCAGCAACTCCCGCAGTACTTGGATGAAACTGTCTATTTAGATCCGTTCCAGTCCGGCTTCAGGCCTGGTTACAGCACTGAAACGGCATTGGTCGCATTGGTTGATGATCTCTGGAGAGCTCGAGATAGGGGTTGTTCCTCTATCCTGGTTTTATTAGATCTCTCAGCGGCTTTTGACACCATTGACCATGGTATCTTGCTGCGCCGGCTGGAAGGGCTAGGAGTGGGAGGCACTGTTCTACGGTGGTTCTCTTCTTATCTCTCTGACCGGTCACAGTCTGTGTTGGCAGGAGGGCAGAGGTCGACTTCAAGACACCTTATTTGTGGGGTGCCACAGGGGTCGGTCCTCTCACCTCTTTTGTTCAACATTTATGTGAAGCCGCTGGGTGAGCTCATCCGTGGTTTGGGAGTGCAATGCCATCTTTACGCTGATGATACTCAGCTTTACATCTCCACCCCAGACCACCCCAATGATGCCCTTGCAGTGATGTCCCAGTGCCTCGAAGCCGTGCGGATCTGGATGGGGAAGAACAGGCTCCGACTCAACCCTTCCAAGACTGAATGGCTGTGGATGCCGGCGTCCCGATATAGCCAGCTGATACCATCGCTGACTATTGGTGGCGAGTCATTAGCCCCCACAGAGAGGGCTCGCAACTTAGGTGTCCTCCTGGACACACGGTTGTCTTTAGAAGAGCATATGACAGCCGTGGCCAGGGGTGCTTTTTATCGGGTTCGCCTGATTCGCCAGTTGCGGCCCTTTCTAGATCGGGACTCCTTACGCACAGTCACTCATGCCCTCATCACTTCCCGTCTGGACTACTGTAATGCTCTCTACATGGGGTTCCCCTTGAAGTGCACACGGAGGCTCCAACTGGTCCAGAATGCAGCTGCGCGGGTGATATTGGGAGTGACATGGCGCTCACATGTGACACCACTCCTACGCGAGCTGCACTGGCTTCCGGTGGTCTTCCGGGTGCGCTTCAAGGTGTTGGTTCTTACCTTCAAACTCCTCCATGGCTTAGGACCTGGGTATCTACGAGACCACCTTCTGCAACCGATAACCTCCCACCAACCAGTACGCTCCCACAGGGTAGGCCTTCTCAGGGTGCCATCACTAAAGCAATGCCGACTGGTGGTTCCCAGAGAAAGAGCCTTTTCTGTTGGGGCACCTACCCTTTGGAACAGGTTACCCCCAGGGATACGAATGATCCCAGATCTTCGTACTTTCCGTCGTGCAGTTAAGACCTTTCTTTTTCACCAAGCCGGTCTGGCATAAATCTTTTCTAATTTTTTAAATCTTTATGCTGAAGATTTTTAACTGTTGAGCCAAACTGGCTTAATTATTTATATTACATTCTATATGTATGTCATTTTAACTGTTCACCGCCCTGAGTCCTTCGGGAGAAGGGCGGTATAGAAATTGAATAAATAAATAAATAAATAAATAAATAAATTGTTCTTGGCTATATCAAGAAACTGTAGAGCACGAGAGACAGTTATAGATAGCAGACAGGTGTACAGTTTAATTGTACAAATGGTATCTAATCATCCTGCAGAATTGACTCTATTTTGGGAAATGAAAAAAAAACCCAATGAAATCATTCTCTACTCTTTCCTCCTAGGTTCTACGCATCACTTTCTCATTCTTCCAGCTGGAAGGGAGTAGCAGCTGTCCATTTGATTATCTCCAGATTCATGATGGGGCTTCAACATCTGCAAATGTGCTGGGGAAATATTGTGGATCACATCAACCAGAGCAGCTTTTTAGCAGTCACAATTCTTTGTATTTTGTATTTCATTCTGATCGCATGATTAGTGGGAGGGGGTTTACAGTTCACTGGCAGTCTCAACAGCCTGGTAAGATCATATTTTTGTAAGGAGCATTATTTTGTTTCTTAAAAGTCAAGGATTTAAGCTCTGGCTGGATACATATTCAGGTTGTACCCTAAGCCAGGAAACTGCAATTTCTATTAATTGAATGTATGAAATTTTGAGGTTTGCTAGAAGCTAACCCCCAACTAATGGTAGTTGGAGAAAACTCTACTTGTAAGTTTTAATAGGATTAAAATCTATTATGGCTCCTGAATTTGCACTTCTGGTGAGGGAAGAAGGAATGCCATCTTAGAAAGTTATATACTCCAATCTTAAGACATGGTTTTAGAGTCTCAGTAGTTTTATACAGCATACTAAGTCGTAAAGAAATGAACCATTACAGTCTGGCAAAAATAATAAACCCATTCAGTGCAGTTCTAGTAGAATGGAATTAAAATCTGAAGAACACAAGTTTTGAGTAATTATGGAATCCCAATATAATTTTATAGAAAAACATTTTTAAATATAAGCTAGACTCTTAATGTAATGATTTCCCTATTGTTGGGTTCTTTGTAACTCCGAGTTTGTTTTTCTTCTTGCAGATATTGCAATATCAGACTAGATAACATTCTCAGTAACATGGGTGGAATGGGAGCTATTTGCCTATAGTAGCTTGATTGAGATATGGTTTACTCAGAATTCCAAGCACAAAATACAGCTTGAATCACACATTCCTAGTTCCTATTCAGGAAGGATTTTGAGACAAATATTTATACTATTTGGGTCCAGGGACAGCCTTTCAGGGTGGGTCCAGGGACAGCCTTTCAGGGTGTCCCTGGACCCTATTTCAGGGACAGCCTCCTTCCACTGGGTTTCCTTTGCCCCACGCATGCTGCAGACCCCGTCAGCTCAATTGTTATGGCTGGGGTTCAGGAGAAGGATCTTCTCTGCTGTTGCACCTGTCCTGTGGAACTCTTGCCCCCTCCTCGAGTGAGGTCAGCTCCTCCCTCCTGACTTTCCAGAACACCCTAAAAATTAGCTTTGCTGGAGAGCTTAGTGTTCCAATAGGGCAGCATCACAGTGGAGGTTATTGTTCTCAACGTGGTGGCCTCTCCAGATATAACTTGGATTATAACTTCCTGGTTTTGATCACCTAGAAACTATATATTCTGTCATCTTTCCTTCCCTTCATCCAAGTTTGATGAAGACAAAGTAGAAATCTCTTCAAGGCATTTTTTCCTTGCATTTGAATTAAAATTTAGAAAGAATAGTTTGTACTTCAAGCAGCTAACAAAATAAGATGACCTGTGCCCCTATTAAATATAATATGACTACCAGCGATGATAATCACAATTATAGCCTTAATGAATGGAAAATTTGAAACAGCTTCCAGAACTTATGACCTGCAATAAAAATATTAAAAAGGGAAGTAATAATTTAGTTAATTTTTTTCCTTTACCACCTCCTTTCTCCTTAGAATGCGGTGGAGAACTGACCAGTACATATGGGATAATTAATTCACCTGGCTATCCTGGCAACTACCCTCCCAATAGGGATTGTTATTGGACCATTACAACTAATCCTGGTCGTCTTATTACATTTGCTTTTGGCTTATTGAGTCTTGAACATCATGATAGCTGTACCAAAGATTATCTTGAGGTAAAAATAATTTGAAAAATGAATGGATAGCAACAGCACAATTTTTTAAAAAAAAATTCCATAACTTAAATAAGCTAAATAGAAAAATTTGTATATTATAGGAAGAGTTCACCATAGCATTTAATCTTGGTTACCATGTTCTAGCCAGTAAGTCATCTAGTAACATGCTAAGAAAATATTAAACAAAAGTTACAAATCATATTATCAGCTTCAACACTGAAAATCTTTCGTCATATATGAACCTAGCCATATACATTTCTTGAACACTATACCATTGATTTTCCAGATTATTATATTGCACAGTCTACAAAATATTTTATAATTTTAGAAAATATATCAGTAGACTTAAATGTAAATCTGTATTTTTTCATGATATTTATATTTAAATATTCCAGAAGATAGGCTTAAAATATAGAAGGATCTTGACAGACTTGAACACTGGACGCTATCTAACAAAATGAAATTCAGTGGTGAAAAAAGTAAGGTTCTACATTTAGGCAAGAAAAATAAAATGCACAAGTACAGTATATAAGGTACCTTGCTCAATAGTAGTAACTGTGAGAGGGATCTTGGAGTCCTATTGGACAAGCATTTAAATATGAGCCACCAGTGTGCAGCAGCTGCCAAAAAAACCAACACAGTTCTAGGCTGCATAAACAGAGGAATAGAATCAAGATCACGTGAAGTGTAAATACTACTTTATAATGACTTGGTAAGGCCACACTTGGAATATTGCATTCAGTTTTGGTCACCACAATGTAAAAAAGATGTGGAGACTCTAGAAAGAGTGCAGAGAAGAGCAACAAAGATGATTAGGGGACTGGAGGCTAAAACATATGAAAAGTTTAATGAAGTTTAATGAAAAGAATGACTAGAGGAGTCATGATAGAAGTTTTCCAATATCTCGGGCTGCCACAAAGAAGAGGGAATCAAGCTATTGTCCAAAGCACCTGAGAGTAGGACAAGAAGCAATGGGTGAAAACTAATCAAGGAGAGAATTAATCAGTGGAACAACTTGCCTCTAGGAGTTGTGAATGCTCCAACACTGGTAGTTTTTAAGAAGATGTTGGCTAACCATTTGTCTGAAGTGGTGTAGGGTTTCCTGCCTAAGCAGAGGGTTGGACTAGAAGACCTCCAAGGTCCCTTCCAACTCTGTTATTCTATTCTCTTCTAAAATGTTTTCAGAGGTGAGAAATCAATATGTATGATCCCATTTCTCTATTGAGCTACCAAACAAAACCACAAATATATTACCTAGAATTATTCTCGGTTAAGATTAGATAAATAAATCTATCCATATTGCAAACAATGAGAACACACTGAAGTTGTTCCAAGTTCATCATCAAAAGTATGTCAAATGAAACCTGTTTTATAGAACATGCACAATAGTTCATTCTAATCTTGAATCATTTCGACCCCCAAGCATGAATCAAAAGAATCATGTGAAGGATGAGAACATTTCAGAAAATATTTAAATGTTAAGTGCTTATCTCCATTTCTAAGAAAATAAGTATTTCTCAAACACTTCTTGAATTATATGTAGCATTGACCACATAAAGAAAACAAACCTCTTGTATTTAACCAGGTGCATCTTCAGAAGAGTTGATAATGTAAACTACCTTTTAAACAGCCAAACATCCAGTTATTTTTAATGTTGGTATCATGCAATTCTTAAGGATTGCTCAATTTAATAAATATTACTAGCTTTTTAGCTAGAGTTATTGTCAGTGGAAGCCAGAGAAATCTGAAGTCCAAATTTTCAGCTCTAGAGTTTGAAGGTGATGGACCTGGTCTTCTGTTCGAATATGATAGAAAGAGCAGGAAGAAATATCCTTAGCTCACAAATACCCCAGGAAGAAGGGTTGGAATCATAATTCATGGGGAGCTTAGGATGGCTTTACGTGCACAATCTCTACTCAATTATTTTTTGGGGAGGCAGAAGTATGTGGATAAAGGTATAACTAAAGGCATATTCTGCTCTTTCAAAAAAATTCAAGGCAGCAAACATAACCAATACAACTTTCTTCTGTTTCCCCCACATGTGGGGCTGAACCCAAAGTCTAAGTCCAGTTATCTTGAATTCCTATCACTTCTTAACTCCTGTGCATTTTCCTTAGTAGTCACTTGGCAAGATTCTTGTAGAGAATTAATGCTTGCAATGAATTTGAACTTATTTGAACTGCCTGAATCTCCTGATTTCCTGGGCTCTTGATACTCTGGTTTCTAGTCTGGTGGGTTAACCACTAGTTCAAGTGGCTCTGCTTATTATTTTGCTCACAGTCAATTATACAAACATTAGATCAGTTGAATAGCATCAAACAGAACAATAAGTATCTGGGTTGTTGAAATTAATTTATTATGGGCAATATGAAATATTGTAGAAAAAACAATTAATAGAGAAAATAGAAATAATAGAGAAAATAAATATGCTTTTGATGTTAGATGGTACATCTACATTTGACAAAGTATAACAAATATATGATGGCATGTTTTTGTTTAGATTCGAGATGGCCTTCTCTCACAAGATCCCCTCCTTGGGAAATATTGCAATACTGGATTATCACCTCCTCTTCAAACCACTGGTCCATATGCTTGGGTACATTTTCATTCTGATAGTTCTGATAATGATAGAGGATTCCATATCGCATACATAACATCACCTGGTAAGTGTATTTGTTCCTATCAGCCATCTTCTGGTGCCTTTCAGATATGTTATCAATGGAAACCCTAAATTTAAAATTCTCATCCTGCATAACTAGACTGCAGCAGTCTGAAGCAAGACTATATCCTGTACTGGAGCAAAGAATATTCAGATACTTCTTATTCACAGACTGTAATTGGGATCAGCAACTCCACTGTTAGCAATGTGGTTGTTAAGTGAAACAGTTCAGGCTGCTGTTATTAAGGATGACATTATTTGATTGCAACTTGTGATTTCTTGCTGGTTTCCCCATTAACTTTGCCTATCAGAAGCTGGCTATGAAAATCATAAATGGTGAGCATGTGACTGTGCAATGCTGTGACCTTTGTAAATGCATGCCAATTGCCAAATGTGATCACATGATTGTGGAGTTGCTGGGATGGTCATAACTTTGAAGACTGGTTATAAGTCTTTTTCAGTTCCATTGTGAGTAATCTTTTTAAATTGTTCTTCTTCATGTAGTGGATCCCAACTGTGGAGGAAACTATAACGATAGCAGTGGGATCATCATGTCTCCTTACTGGTCCAATTCTTATCTGAACAACAGACAGTGTGTTTATATCATCCGACGGCCACCCAAGGAAAAAATCTACTTGAATTTCACACACCTAGAGCTGGAAAGACATCCTGACTGCTCTCGGAACTATATTGAGGTAATTATTAGTTCCTATTTTAAAAAAAAATGATAAAGGACAAATTAGATGAATCTAAAACTGGGATTAGTTTCTTTTCCTTTTTTTCAGAAATAAAAGAAAGGGGGTTTGGGGGCAATTAGCCTGCTCCAAGTATCTACAAGAGATTATTTCCATTTCATTGTGTTCTTAATATCAACCAGTTTCCAGAGAAAATGACATCAGGGGAAATTTAAAGCAGAAAAATAAACCATTGTAGCCTAAGAGGTGTGGCTAGATGATGTGGCTGATGATGTCATGGTATCACCAGAAGGTATTGGGTTGATATTTTTGGCCAGTATATTGCAGGATTTGGAAACTGCTCAATTTAGGCTGCTTGAAGGATTTTAAGGAGTGAAATTATCTCTGTCATTTTTTAACTTATTTGAACAGCCCAAACACTGAAAACACTCCATAAGGATCAATCCCAGTTTGTAGTGACAGACATTACTTGGAACCCACTCCGCTCTTCATTATAGATTTAATAGTAGAGGAACAGTCATAAGATCTACATTAACAACAAAGGCAAATATTAAATATTAGATTTCACAGATATGAAAAGTTATTGAACACATTATTACAATATGAACTTCTATGTCCTACTAAACTTAACTGCAGTGATTCACTTAACATCTGTGTAAAGGAAGGTCATAAAATGATGCAAAACTCACTTGACATTGTCTTGCTTAATGATAGAAATTTTGGGCTCCATTGTGGTCGTAAGTCAAGAACTACCTGCATGACTATTTTCCCCTTGGGTTCTTCAAAAGATCCTGGGGTCAGACATTTAGAGAAAAGTGCTTGAATTTTATTGAAACTACTACAAGTCTAGATTTTGTTCAGGTTATTTGCACCCCAATGATTCAACCCATTTGGGGATTGGTTGGCCCTTGATTGAGATCATGACAACTGTTTCTGTGATTAGAGTTGATTTACGAGTTCTACTTCAGATTATTTGAAAATCAGTAAATGCTGCTTTTTCTTTTGAATTGTTCTGATTCTGCAGAACTTGAGAACATCTGTTTCTCCAAAGAGCTCTTGCCTACTTCCTGGTTCAGCTCATATGTTATTCATTGTTTTCTCCCTGAATATTTCAGTGCTTTTACTTGCACTTGGCAAAACACCATACAAATGTACACAAATACAGGACACAAAGTTCTAATAATATATTTTATTTCTTTTATATACTATATGGAGTTGGAGTAAGGGGATTTTGTCACTCCACAATTCTCTGTGGCTCTGAAGGTGGGTCACAGATTGGGTGATCATTTTTTGTACTTTCTTTGTAGTCTGTGCATTTTGAGTCAGCAAATTAGTTCCATATGGCTTTTTGACTTGAAGCACTAATGAGAAGGAAATGTTGTCTTTATTTAAACTTGCCTTGTGAGAAATGTTGAAAAAGATTTATGTGAGCTAATATAAACAGAGGAAATATCTAGAATGTATAGATTTGTTTCTTCTTTCCTTCTGTCATAAGCAGAATTAATTTCCAAAATCAGTCAGAAATCTGATATAAAATGAAAACAGGAACATTTATTTATTTAGATTCATAATTTCCTTCTCTAGTTGTTGGAAAAGTCATAGTAACATGCCCTAAGCCAGATGGAACAAAGCAAAAAACCATTTTAATTAGGAACAATAGGTTTAATTTAGCAAGGCATTTCCTTTGTCTTCTGGGAATTAATTCCAGATATTATAGGTTTGCCTGGTTGAATCTGTCTCTCTTCTGCAGATCCCTTTCACCCCTTCTGAACCTCTGCACATCCACCCGGCTAAGGACTATGAGTAGGGAAAGCTGCACAAAACACTTAGTAACTCAATATTTTGGCTATTTGGAAGCATAGTCTTGGATGGGGAGAATGGGAAATTTGTCTCCTTTTTTGCAAGGATCCTGAAAGACTATCTGCCAGATCTTCGGATTTTCAAATGTGGTGGGTCTAGAGAAGAATTGCCAAGGCCACACATCTTGAAAAGTCATAAATTTCTCATGGGCCCTCAGAAAAATAATGCAATTTTGCTTTCTCAGAAATGCTAGACTATCTAGGATCAAGTATGCAACTGGCTATTTTAGCATGAGTGGGAAATGTTTTAACCGTTGAAACAATAACAGTACCTGGGATTTCTGGCCATTACACTCTAAAACTCCAGATAATATATTTATCTGTATTCTAATGTAAACCCTTATCAGAGAATAACCATTGGAAAGCACTGATGATTTGTTAACAATAACAACAATGGATGCATTACAGATAGTTCTGGACTTACAACACTTCATTTAGTGACTATTCAAAGTTGCAACGGCACTTAAAAGAAGTTACTTATGACCATTTTTCACACTTATGTTGCAGCATTCCCATGATCATGTGATTTACATTTGGTTGCTTGACAACTGACTCATATTTATGACGGTTGCAGTGTCCTAGGATCATTGAACCCCCTTTTGAACCTTCTGACAAAGTCAATGGAGAAGCCAGATTCATTTAACAATCGTGTTACTAATTTAACAATTACAGGAGTTCGCTTAACAAACATGGCAAGAAAATCGGGCAAAATTCACTTTAAAATGTCTTACTTAACAGCATACATTCTAGGTTCAGATACGGTCAGGTTGAGAACTACCCATACTTTTTATTTAATACACATTCAATCTCATCAACACAAATTATTGATCAGATCATATATTATTTGTACATGCTTTTGGATGTGGTATTTATCAGTTGTGCTAAGTTGTTCTATTTGCCAATGCTTTTGTCATCAAAGCAAATGATGCAAATCATGTAACTGTTCCAGAAAGTGGGGATAAATTACATAAATTGCAGTTCAGTGAAAGAGAGGAACCAGATAGGAGTGTCTGCTGCAGATTAAAAAAAAGTCAGGATGGTGGTCACAATTGTGCAATTAATTTTATGTACATCCTAGGGTTTTGATCATATGGTTGTGGCCACCATTTTGTTTTTGTTTTTTTACTTCCTATCTCCTTGCAGATATTCCTGCAGATGTTCAGGAATGTGATAAGCCATTCTTTTAATTGATAGCATATGGTACTATTCTAAAAGTTTTGAATTTAAAGAAAGTAGCATCATCTCATATAATAGTGTATTTCCTCTGAAAACGAGTTGGAGACTTTAAAGTGAGCTTAAAATGGCATCTGTATATTTACTATTCTCAAGATGCTTATATTGCCTTCTCCCCAGAAAGCAGATATTTCAAGAAATTGTATACAGTAAAGCTTTGTAAATTTTGATTTACCTCCACTAAATTTTCTCCAAATAAGTAAAGTGCAAAAGGAGTGTAAAATTTTGTGAAAGAAGAAAATATTTTGAAAGTCAGCATGGAAAATATAGAGCAATGGCAAACTAAGCATTCCAATAATTTTCATGTTATTGGCATGTTCTGGCATTTCCATACTATCCTTATTATTACTTCTATTATTATTACTTCTAATATTTCATTGAAACAACTGTCTAGCATATATATGAAATTGATGAGATAATTGAGATGATTAGACTTTTGTTGTTGTTGTTGTTTTTTGATGGATTAGATCCGAGACGGTGATACTGAGAGGGCTCCTTTAATCAACAAGTTCTGTGGAAATATGCTCCCTTCTGCAATCACTTCCAATCAAAGTAGCCTCTGGATCAAGTTCAAATCTGATATCTCAGTTAATACTTCTAACTTCAGGGCCAGTTATGAAGTTCATAAGTGAAAAACCAATTTAAGGTAAGGTTGCAACTTCCATAAAGTTCTAGAGCAGTGATGGTGAACATTTCAGACACCGAGTGCCCAAACTGCGCATGTGCATGTCCAAACTGAAAGGATTTGTGTATGTGTGTGTGTGCGAACATGTGCATGTGCAGACACATGTGTGTACATGCATGAACATATGCATGTATGCATGTGCAGCAGAGACCCAAAGACCAGCTGGCCTGCGGAAGGCTGGGCATCTCATCACTGGCAGCACTGCACGAGATAAGATCTTTTTCTATTATGAGTTTCTGTTTCATCATTTGCAGGGAAACAGAAGCTCACGAAAGAAATGTCATGGAGATTTGACCTGGGGCTACAGCGCAAGTGCCAGCAGAGAGAGCTCTGCGTGCCACCTCTGGCATTCATGCCGTAGGTTTGCCATCATGGTTCTAGGGCAGTGATGGCTAACCTTTTTGCCGTCGTGTGCCAAAAGCGGGGGGAGCACATGGGGGAGTAGACGTTGCCCACACCCATAATTCAATATACCTCGTGATGTGCATGTGACCCTCCACACCCTCCACTCGCTTTTGGCACGCAATGGCACAGTGGACCCATTTTTCATCCACCCCAGGCTCCAGAGGCTTTCTTGGAGCTTGGGGAGGGCAAAATCGGCCTTCCCCACCCCTGGGAGGCTGGAAACGGCCCATTTGCCGACTTCCGGTGGGCCTGGAAAGTCTGAAAATCAGCTGGCCGACGTGCACATGTGCATCGGAGCTGAGCTGGGGCAACGCTCATGTGCCCACCAATATGACTCCACGTGCCACCTGTGGCACACGTGCCATAGGTTTGCCATTGCCATGACAGTTCTAGGATATGTTGTAAATTCTGTAGACTATTTTAAATGGGCCAAAAAATGGGAACCTTAATGATCTTGGAAAAAGTGACATAATTTTCTTTCAATCTCACCCATTGCTGTCCTGAAGTAGTTTGGCCTTATAATAGATTGTTTTACTATTCAGGATAGCAGGTATTTTAAAAGACAGTAATCTTGCCACATTTCAGTCAGATTTCTCTAAGGATGAATGCAATACTTTTTTTCATGAATTCCACTCTCATCACTTTTACATAGGAGATAGCAGGGATAAGGAAAGGCTGTAATAGTGACCTTCAAACAATTCAGCAGAAAACCTATAGATAAATTGTTCTGATTAAGTTCAAAATTCCTCCTTATAAATATAGCTGCTCCAACTTGGATATTGTTTAAAAAGTAAGCACTTTTTAAAAATCAGCCAGTTAGTCATTTCATAGACTAATCTAATCTAGCTCTATTTAATAGTGCAATAGTTCTCTTGTAGTTAAATGTGGGATAGAAGGTAAGGGTTTATGCACCATAGGTCTTTGGTACTTGGAAGTAGTAGAAAGAGTGTGATTTAGAACAGATTAAATTTATTTCATGAGGTGAATGAATTTATGCATAGGTGAAATATTGTAGTTCCATCATAAGCAAGAGAGGCAGAGGAGAAGAATCTGGAGCTTGCAGTTAGTAATTGCTTAATTTAAATAATAGTTATAAATTTCAGAGATCCCCATCTTATTATCTAACCCCCCTCAGTGTAAATATCAAAATGATATAATGTCTGTAACAATCTCTCCAATAACAAGATAACTCTTATCTTAATTAATTCACTGTTTGGATTCCCCCCTGCAAACTGTGATTTTTGCTTTAAATTTTCATCTAATAGAGATAGCTTTTCAAAGTCTAAATTGTAATATTAAATGATACTAAAGAGCAATCTATAAATGTACTACTGTATGTGGAATAAACAATCATGTCCATGTTAGTCAACATTCTTCAAATAGTTCATTACTAAACTAATTCTCCATTTCTCTTATACATTATTATATTATATATATATATATTATATTATATTATTAAATAGATCAACAGATGATGCTGTTAATATGACTCTGCGCTACATCCTACAACATCTTGAATCTCCAAAGACCTATGCAAAGCTCCTCTTTATAGAGTCAGCTCAGCATTCAATGCCATCATTCCAGATATTCTTCTGACTAAACTAAATCAGCTAGCTGTACCTGACCACACTTGTAAATGGATCATAAGCTTCCTAATAGACAGGAAATAACAGGTAAAATCACATAAGGAGCGCCCCCCACCCACCCACCCAGGGTTGTGTGCTCTCTCCACTTCTTTTCTCTCTATACAACAATGACTGCATCTCAAAAGATCCCTCTGTTAAAGTACTGAAATTTGCAGATGGTACAACAATGATTGGTCTCATTCGAAACAGTGACGAATCTGCATACAGACAGGAGGTTCAACAACTAAACTTGTGATGCAACTGGAACCATCTTGAACTAAACACACTCAAAATTATAGAAATGGTGATAGATTTTAGGAGAAACCCTCCTTTACTACCACCTCTTACAATACTAGACAACATAGTATCAACAGTAGAGACATTCAATTTTCTAGCTTCTATCATATCTCAAGACTTAAAATGGACACCTAACATCAAAAACATCATCAAAAAAGCACAACAAAGAATGTTCTTTCTGCGCCAACTCAGAAAACTCAAACTGTCCAAAGAGCTACTGCTTTAGTTCTACAGAGGAATTATTGAGTCTGTCATCTGCACCTCTATAACTTGGCTCTGCAATCAAACAAGACAGGCACAGACTTCAATGGATAATTAGAATTGCTACCAGCCTGCCTTCCATTGAGGACCTGTATACTGCACGAGTCAAAAAGGGCTGTGAAAATATCTACAGACTCCTCACATCCTGGAAATAAATTTTTTCAACTTTTATCCTCAAAACGACGATATAGAGCACTGCACACCAGAACAACTAGACACAAGAACAGTTTTTTCCCGAATGCCACCACTCTTCTAAACAACTAATTCCCACAACACTAAATTATTTACCAAGACTTCTCATCTTTCCTATTACCTATCTCCTCCCACTTATGAATATAACCATGTTGCTTGTATTTAGAAGAATAGAATATAACTTTATTATGGCCATAGACCAGCAATAGACATCATTGTTCCATGTTGCTTGTATTTTATGATTTATATTATTCTGTTTGTTTCCTAGTATGATTTGATTGCTTATTAGTAATCTATGACTATTACTAAGTGTTGCATCTTATAATTCTTGATGGATTTTTTTTTCTTTTTTTCCTTATATGTACACTGAGAGCATATGCACCAAAGACAAATTCCTTGTGTGTCCAATCACACTTGGCCAATAAAGAATTCTATTCTATTCTTGGCAGCTTGTGGGGGATCCCTGTTTGGTGAAGGGGTCATCAGATATCCCTACTTTACCAGACCATTGCCAAAGGGCCATATCTGTGAATGGATTAAATCTGAACCTGAAGTCAATAGTGTGATTCTTACCTTCATTAAATTTTGTATCTATAATGTCACTACTTGCAATCCAGTTTATGTGGAGGTAATTTTTTTTAAAGGAAATTATTCTGAAAACCAAAAATTGCAAAGGCCATAGATACCACCAGTTATGTCCCTTCAAAAACTTACTCATATTTAATTATATACCATAAGAATCCAAAATCTCTAAAAATATTATATTATGGAATATAATATTTATCATGAGAAAAAGGGAAAACATAAACTCTGTTTTAATAAAATTTAAAGTAATCAATTTGGGTTTTGCCACTTTGATCCTTGACTCAAAGACCAAACGCTTGGCTTGGAAAACTGAAATATGTGAGGGGGTCTTTAATCAATGTTAGATTGATCCCATAATTCTAATGTATTTGCTTGAGCTGAAATTGGTGGGATTCATACTCTGAGAATACCTACTTAGGACTGAAAGGTAATACAGGTTTATACATTATTGTAAACTTTATTCAGTAGACATTCTAATAAGCAATTACAAGAATTGTTTTTGGTAACAATTAACTTTAGGCAACGGTGTCCTAGTTGATGAGGTAGAATTATTTAAATACTTCACAATAATAAAGTTTGGGGAATTTGCACTTCTCAAAATAATAATATGTAGAATAAAGTATCTATGTTGTTTTTACAAAGAAGAATACAGCTCTACTTTGCAGCTCTACATAGAGACAAAGGAACAGACAAGTTTCAGATAAAGCAGAGGAACATGGGATAAGACAGATAACCTCAGATGGATAATAGATAATAGAAAGAGTAAGCAGAGATAAGGAGCAATAACACAATAAACCTTTGCTTTATTGATTCAGCAAGGCCTTTTCCTGCTTCATGCCAGAATGTGGAATACGTTAAAACTAATAACGTTCTAAGTGTGCCAGAATATAAGATTATTCTTCTGATGAATCTTTAAAGTGAAACAGAATTGAAAGAAACAGAATGCTTCAGAATAGAAATCAGGATTAAGGGGAAGAGAAGATGTGGGAGATGCGAGGCTGAACCTTAGGGAGGAGTCAAATGTGTCCTAAGTCACGAGTCCCTGTGCCCTGCGAGACATCTTATCTCTTGCTAATTTCCTTTAACCATTAGTTGGTCAGATACTTTTAGAGATCTTAAGCTTGTAATAAATCTTTATACTCAGTTAAAGATAATGTGCTAAAGAAAGTAAGTTAAGATTCATTCACAACTTCTGGAGGCAAGTTTTTCCACTGATTAATTGTTCTAACTGTGAGGAAATTTCTTCTTAGTTCTAAGTTGCTTCTCTCCTTGATTTATTTATCACAGAGTGCCAACATGGCAATTTAACCTGAATAATGAGGTTATGTGAGGAATTTCAATCACTCTTTCACAACTTAACTTCTCCCCGGTTGCACTGGATTTCTTTAACAGCACAACTCAGGAATGATGGGAGTGTAGTGCAGTAGCCTCTGGAGGGCCATCACATCCTTATTCCTTCCTCCCTCCCTCCCTCCCTCCCTCCCTTCCTAGCTCCTCCTCTGTTTTCACCTTTCCTTCCTTCCTTCCTTCCTTCCTTCCTTCCTTCCTTCCTTCCTTCCTTCCTTCCTTCCTTCCTTCCTTCCTTCCTTCCTTCTCCTCTGATTTCACCTTTCCTTCCTCCCTTTCCTTTCTTTCTTCCTAGCTCCTCTTCTGATTTCACCTTTCCTTCCTTCCTCTCTCCCTCCCTCCCTACTCTGATTTCACCTTCCTTCCTTTAATCCTTTATATTGTGGTTCGTTGTTGTTAGTATTTATTAAAGAATGCTGTGTAGCTTAGAAGCTCTCAGCAAAAATAACAGCAGGTGTTATTTGTGACTGAAGCTATCCCGGAGCTGTTATTTACTTACACACAATTTTCAAAGCCTTAAAAATGTCTTTAAAAAATGATAGGGAAATTGGACAAAAGTAATGTAAAACAGAAAAGAAGACAATTTTCTTTCTCTATCCAAAGTCTTGACAGGAATGACTCCCTGTAATATATGTGTTTAGTTCTTTGGTATTTTCATGGGATTGAACTTTTTTCTTTTGCAGATTAGAAATGGTGGCAATGCAACCTCTCTTTCTTTGGAAAAATACTGTGGGAAAATACTGTCCCACCTGTGGTTCAAGACATAACTCTCTTTATATAAAATTCAGAGCTTCATTTACTACAAAATTTGGCTTCATTGCTGAATACAAGCCTTTTGATATAGGTAAATTCTGGTCGGTCACCAACTCTCCCTTTCCACTGAATTTGTTACTCAATTATTAGGCAAAATGTAATACAGCATATAAATTAAATGTACCTGTATTTAATGCTGGGTGAGAGAATGTGAGGCACTGCAGATTTCACATTCTTCACCTTTGACCATGGCATCAGGGTCTTTTAATTCATCAACCACATAAGGCAACTTTATAAGACTATAAATTAATATGCATTAATTACATTTCTTATGTAATGCTAGCAGTAACTCCCACTGAGTTTAGAGAGAGATAAGGCTGTATAATTGAAGATTAGGAAAGATAAAATTACTGTAGTTAACCTAGATCTTTGACATGCTTTTATAGTTCCATTGTTACGTTCTTTCTAATTAATATGATGGGAATTTTATTTTCATATGGTATAGCATGTGTAAAGTTTTGTTTACAACTATAGAAAATATTCTTGAACAATTTTGATCATAAAACTAGAGTTTTGTGAAATTTCATATTCAAAAGCAAACATTTTCAAACATAATTTGTTTGAAACAAAATGTTTCATGCAAGCTAATTACCTTGAATCATATCATGAAAATGTCTTATTTAAACTTCTCCTTTCCTAGTTTAGCTAGAAGATGGATAAGATTAGAGTGGAAATAAGAAATTTGTAATCTGTTTGATACATTGTCCAGTCATCTGGTTGATTAACCATAGTTTGTCAAATAAGTCAATATAGCACTAAGCCATAAACTATACTTCACAAATCAAGTGACTGGGTTCATATAATGTATTAAGCCAAACCAACTAAATTATATTACAATTTAGTGAAATACTGGAATCTATTCAATATTTCACAAAAATGAATTCCATCAGACGATGGTAGAAGGAGAACCTGAGATCTGTACAGTCTTAGGAATTACAGATGATTACTCTTTTTTTTTCTCAGTGCCTTCCTTTTTCTCTCTCTAATGCCATATCTTTGTAGATTGTCAGCCTGATTGCAGGGCTTCTCTGTTTTTATTGAGGTATATTCTCTG
The DNA here is from genome assembly GCA_038048745.1 of Coluber constrictor foxii. NCBI lineage: Eukaryota > Metazoa > Chordata > Lepidosauria > Squamata > Colubridae > Coluber > Coluber constrictor. The sequence goes on from CM075961.1 coordinate 146,683,621, forward strand.
TTGAGAATCTTTCCAGATGAAATACAGTCCTCAATCTACAATCACAATTGGAATCTGCCTCACTAATTGATATATGTTCATCAAGTGAGTGCTACCCAGTGGCATGTTTCAAAAATTTTTACTGCCAGTTCCTTGTGTGTGGCTTGGTGGGTATGGCAAGGGAAGGATACTGTAAAATCTCCATTCTGTTCCCAATCCAGGGGAAGGTTACTGCAAAATCCCCATTTTCTCCTGATTAGCTGGGACTTGGGAGGCAGAGAATAAATGAGGATGGAGCCAGTCAGAATTTTTACTACCAGTTCTCCAAATTACTCAAAATTTCTGCTACCTGTTCTGCAGAACTGGTCAGAACCTGCTGAAACCCACCTCTGTTGCTACCCAATTTTGCAACTATTGTTGTATCATAGTTGTTAAGTGAATTGGATTTTTTTATTATCAGTTTTATATACAGCATGTTGTCCAGAGTTGTGTTGTTTGAGTTGGGAGGTCTTACATATCTTGAAAATAAATACATAAATAAAAATAAAATGTATGATCTTAGTTTAATCTCTTTCTTAGTGAATACAATTTTGCCTGTTTATTATTAGTCTGCTCTTTTATTCTTTCTATTGAATAGAATTTTGCAAAGGAATTATGCAAATGGGATCAACATTCTGCCCATCAGCAGGATAATTTTTTTTAAAAAAAGTGGATAGATTGAGACTAAAATTTCTTTGGGTAGAAACTAGCAAAAAAAAAAAGATGGAATTTGGAAATGGGCTATATTCATCTGGGAGCTATGAAGAAAAAATAATTGAGAGGAAAATAACCCCCCATCAATTCATCCTTCTGTGAAGAGTTGGGCAATGATTGGAAAATTGTCAGTTCCTTCATACTTACCCTCTTCCCTTTTCCATTCTGGTCACATGACCCAGAAGACAAGGATTTTAAAGAGATGAGAAGGGGAGAGAATTCAGGAAGTTATATATGCAACCTTTCCCTGATTTTATAGAATGTGTCTGTATGAGTGTGAGGTTTTGAAAGACAAAACAGATAGTTTTATCCCATTCCATCCAGCTTTTTTATATTTCTTTTCTTTTTCAGAAGGGAAGCAGTGCTGGAGAGCAATTCAGCCATTTAGATTTATTTTTATTTTTATTTTTATTTTGAGAATTGCATTGATCTGTAGCTAATGTAGAATATTTGCGCAGTTACCAGGAGCTAAACTAAACTTGATGGCACCCAATTAACTAAATGATTTACAACTATAGCAGGCAAAAGTTATTGGTAGTGTATAGCACTGTGGGCAAAGCAGCTATGGCTGAATGCCATAGCATGAATAGTTGCTTATATAACTTTCAGAGGTATATTCTACATTTCCTTTCTCTGAGCATACTCAAGATTCAATGGGTCTTTCAGGAAATAACAGGTTCCTCTCAACTGATAGCTCTGGAATAATATTTATTGAAAATCTGGCAGTTATGAATGAGCTAGGAAATGAAAGCATACCAAAGCAGATGAGTAACTAAAACAAAACAGGAAAAGAACAAAAACTCATCTAGAAATCCATTTTTACCAAAGTTACTATACCAAACAAAATCAGATGTCAACTTCTTTTAAAATAAATATTTCTTTAGCATTTCAACTTGGAAAAAGCTGCCATCATTACTTTATAATAATATGTAGTCTGAACCTGTGTACTTTTAAGGTCTATGTAACTTGGCTTCATTGGTGTGTGATCCATGCTATGGCCCTTGCAACAGAAGAATGCTGCCTGCAATATAGTAAATCAAAAGGTTGGGCGGCATAGAAATGCGACTAATAAATAAATAAATAAATAAATAAATAAATAATAAAAGTAGAGAAGTAGTTGGCTTTCTAAATATTGCTGAAGTACAGCATCCCTCTCTTTTCACTGGCTGAGCTAATGAATATATTTCTATAAAGCCAATAATTCTTTACTCACATGATTAAGAAACAGTTATTTTTGTTGGAATAGTTTAGCAGTCATTGATTCTTTTTTATTGTTTGTCTGCCTACTCATTTGAATGCTATAATATCCTACTTTTTTTTCCAAATCATTTTTTATTTTAAAACAAAAAAGAAAAAAAATATTTAAAAATTTTAAAAAACATCATTCATTCAATCAAGTACAGACACTACATCGGTTGGTTTGCATCTCTAGTGCCCTCTCCTCTTTTCACAATATTACTACATCTCCAAAATTTAATCTTACTTAAAATTTATCAGTTGTATCATCATTTAAATATTTTGACATTTCCTTACATATCACCATTTTTTGTTATCTACCCAGTGGTGAAATAAATCCCATAACAAATAATATTGCTTTTCTTCCTGCTCTCTTATTTCAAATGTCAATTTGCTCATTTCGGCACAGTCCAAAATTTTCATAATAATTTCTTCTTCTGAAGGTATCATTTCTTCTTTCCAATTTTTTGCAAATACAATTCTAGCTGCTGTGAGAAGATTCACAATTAAATACTGCAATTCTTTGTTATATATTTCCGGTAAAATCCCTAATAAAAATATATCTGGTTTAAAGTCTATGTGTCTTTTGATCATTGTTTCCAACCACATGTGTATCTTAGACCAATATCTCCTTGCTTCTAAGCACGTCCACCACATGTGGTAATAGGATCCTGGAGTCTGATGACATTTCCAGCACTTCTCCAATTTGTTCTGGAACATTCTAGTGATTCTCAGTGGGGATAAGTGCCACCTGTAAAACATCTTATACAAATTTTCCTTATATGCTGTAGACATTGTCATTTTATAATTATGAGACCACAATTTTTGCCATTTTTCTAAATCAATCCTCCATGCTGCCATCGTTTCTTTAACTTGTTCTTCCAATTTTAACTCTAGCAAAAACCCATACAGCTTTTTAATAACATGATCATCAGTACCCATTAAAATCTTATCCAAATTAGTCATAGCATTGTAAAACCCTTCTTGCTTATAATCTCTCGATACCTAATAAATATTTGCATATATGAAAATCAATCCATCTTAAATCCCTGATCTTCTAGTTATTATTATTATTTATTATTATTATTTATTAAATGTATAGTTCCTGTTTTAATTTGAGTTCACCCTTTTCATCCAATAATTCACTATACCTAATAGTTTGTTCCTTTATGGGATAAGAAAAAGCCTCTGCTGTGAATACCCAAACAGGTATTTTCAAATAATAAAGTTTTTTAACCTTCTCCCAATTCAACCATAAAGCTTTTCGTATTTAATGTCTTCTAAAACATCTTTGTATTTTAGTTCCTTTATACTATAAGAAAGCATGCCAACCCATCAACAAATCATATCCCTCTGAATTTAATAGTCTAGTATTCCTCAGAGTTATCCATTCATTTATCCACATTAAGGTTACAGCTTGGTAATACCATTCAAAATTGGGCAGACCAAAGCCCCCCCCCCTTGATGTAGCATCTTGTAATAGCTTTAACCTTATTCTTGTCTTTTTCCTTTGCCATATCTCATTATCATTATATCTAAGTCTATAAAAAATTCTTTATCCAACTTAATTAGAATTGTCTGGAATAAGTACAGGATTCTAGGCAAGATATTCATCTTAATGGTTGAAATCTTACCAATCAAAGACAATTGCAAATTGCGCCATTTCAACAAATCTTGCCCTATCTATTGTTTAAGCTTGTTTTCTTTCAAAGCACTACATCTTGATGTTAATGTATTCCCAAGTATTTCTCTTTATTTGTAATCTGCATTTTCGAAATCTCCATCAACTCTTTTTTCTTTTTTTCAACATATTTTTAGTCATTACTTTCGTTTTATCTCTGTTAATTTTCAAACCAGCTACTTTTCCAAAACCTCCAATAATTTTTATTAATTTACTTATTGTTGTTAATTGTTCTTCCATAATAAAGACCAAATCATCTGCAAAAGCTTGGAGCTTGTATTCTTCCTTTTGAATCTTCTTGCCCTTTATCTCTTTTTCTGCTCTAACACATCTATTTAAATCTTCTAATGTCAATATAAACAACAATGGGGATAAAGGACATCCTTGTCTCATGCCTTTTTCTATTTCAATCGCATCCGTCAATTCTCCATTTATCATTACTTTTGCCATGTGTTTTGAATAAATAGTTTCAATGACCTGTACAAATTTCCTCCCAAAACACATTCTTTCCATTTGAAGAGTCATAAACTGCCAGTTAACATTGTCAAAGGCTTTTTGTGCATCTAAAAAACCCAAAGCCATCTGCTTTTCAGGATGTGCTTCATAGTACTCTAAAGTGTCCAAAATTATTCTTATATTGTTCCTAATTTGTCTTTTTGGGAGAAATCCATTTTGATCCGAATGTATGAAATTATTTAAATATCTCTTAAGTCTCTCTGCCAGTATTCAAACAAAAATTTAATAATCCGAGTTTAACAAGGATATAGGTCTATAGTTTTTGATTTGTTGTGGGTCTGTATCTTCTTTATGAATCAAAGTAATGTATGCCTCTGTCCATGATTTGGGTATTTCCTTCTTTATCATTACTTCATTCATCACCTCCAATAATGGGATGATCAGAGGTTCTTGTAGTGTCTTATAATATTCAGCTGGTAGGCCATTGGGCCCTGGTGCTTTGCCATTTTTTTGTTTCTTAATTGCTTCTATTAACTCCATCATCGTTATGTTTCTTTCTAATATGTCCTCAATATCTTTACTAATCTGAGGTAACTTTGCATCTTGTAAGTACTTAGACATTTCTTCCTTTTCTATTGTCTCTCTTTTATATAGTTTTCTGTAAAACTCATGTATAATCTTTCCCATCTCTTTATGCCCAAATTTGCTTTCTCCTTGTTCATCAATAAGGTGCGTTATGTTCCTCGACTCTCTTTCCGTTTTCAATTTATGTGCTAACCATCTGCCTGGTTTATTCACATTTTCAAAATAATTTTGTTTAGCACTTCTTATCTTCCTTCTCCAATAGGTCTATTTTATGTTTTACTGTATTCATTTTAATTTTAACAGTCTTCTTCTGAGGATCATTCTGGGGTTCCTTCTCAAGTCTCTTGTAATCGTCTGTCAATGTTTTCAATGTTAATCTTTTTTTAACATTCTTTTTTTCTTGTGTAGTCTATAATTAATCCTCTAGCAAATGCCTTCATTGTATCCCAGCAGATTTGTATAGATGTCTCATCTTTCTTGTTTTCTTTAATTTGATCCAAATGTATGAAATTATTTAAAGAAGAAGGCCAATTCTCTTTCCATCTTCTGCACAAACTCTTGCTCTTTAATATTGTATTATTTAGAGTCCATCTAGCTCTTCTTTTTTGTCCTTTCCAAGCCATCATCACCAGATTATAATCCACCCATAAGTTAGTTTCTATTTCCACATGTTCTATATTCAACAACAGTTCCATTGCTGACCATGTCATGTCTAACCTAGACCATGATAAATGTCTGTCAGAATAAAATGTATATTGTTTCTTTCCTTTATTTCTTTCTCTCCATACATCTCCATACATCATTTCCTCCACCATCTTAAAAAAGGACTTTGGCAATATTTTCCTACTGTACTTTATTGCTTTATTTGTTTTGTAGTCCCAATTTTCCTCCACAATTCCATTAAAATCTTCCATCATGCATATGTTGTCATAATCCATTTCAATTACTTTATTGTGTAGTCTTCTTTAAAAGTCACTTTGGTTTTCATTTGGAGCTTAGATTGCTGTTAAGAGAATTTTTCTATTATCAAATACTTCCATCATCAAAATGCTTCCATCTAAGTCTGAGTATTTACATTCCGCCAAAATAGTTTTTTTAAATACATATTACAACTCCTCTTTTTTTGTTTTGGGCTAATGATAAAAACATTTCCCCCAATTTTGGTTGTGTCAATAGGTATTCATGCTGTTTTTTTAATATGTACTTCTTGTAGACATATTATATCTGCTTTTAATTGCTCTAATTTGTGAAATACTGTCTTTCTTTTAGTGACCAAATTGAATTTATATTTATTGAGATTAATTTTCTCTCTTCCATATTCGTACTTTATATATAGACTTTATTGCTCTAGTCAATCTTATCTCACATTGTTCTCTTGGTTCAATGTTTCCGCCAACTGCTTCTTCAGTCGATTCAAGGAATATCAGTTCTTCCTCAGTAAGTTTTAATGGGACTACTGGTTGAGGTTCAACTTGAGTTTCCGTGCCTTTTCCTTGAAAGAATTGATCATAAAATGCTCTTGCTTTATCAATTGTATTCAACCCGTATCTTTGAAATTGCCATGTCAGCCATGTAAAATTAATTTCTTTCTGAATCAAGATTTTTGTCAAGAATTGATATAATCTTCTTAACTCTCTGATTTTCCTTGGTATCTGTTTCAAGACCACAACTTCTTTTTCATTATATTTCAAGATTTTATCCTTTGCTGCTTGTAAAATTTGCGTTCTGATCGATTTTTTTAGTAAATCTTATGTGTACCTCTCTTGGCAGTTTATTGCGTATAGAGTATTTGGTGTAAATCTCGTCAACTCCCTCCAACACCTTCTCTTTGGGGATTTCTAAAGCTTCAGCCAGGAATCCAGTCATCATATTTGCCAGATCTTCTCCTTTCTCTTCTTGCACATTTTGAAATCTTAAGTAAAATTCAGCTTTATCCATTTCCCAGCTGACTATCCCGCTGGCTCCAAGCCTATATTCAATTTCTTTCATTTTCTTTTTCTTTTGATCTTCTTTCTTCTCTAATTTAGAAAGTCTCTCATCATATTTCACTTTTGCTTGTTGGATGTTATCCACCTTTTCATCTGTTTTGAGTAGCTGCTGCTCCATCCTTTGCACTTTTTCATCTGTCTTAGACAGTTGATTCTCCACCTTAGATAATTGTTGTTCCATTCTTTATACTATACTAGTTGTCATTTGCACATTTCGTAAAATTGCTTGTAGAGACGTTTCTTTGTCTTTATCTTTGTCTTTATCTTTCTCCTTCTCTTGTTGTAACATGATTTGAATGGATCTTTGGCCGCCAGAAGGTGATGGTACAGGCGTAGTTGCAGCTGACCCCACTGTCGTAGCTTTCCTACTCATTTTATAATCCAATCAAAGGGAAAAGTCCAAGACAAAAAATCCAAAAGGAAAAAAAAGGGGGGAGGAGAGAAAAAAGAAGAAAAAGAAAAAAGAAAGGTAGAGTAAAAATTATAAAAACAGGAGAGGAAAAAACATGAGAATATGTTTTCTAAGGTTTTCACTCCTGGAAGCACAAAGCCGAGAACACCAGCCTGAAGATGACGAAATGTCGCCAAGACGCTTCCAATTTTACGCGGGAGAAAACCCGAATAACCAAAGACCTACACACACACACACACACACACACACACATATCTATCTATCTATATATATCTCCAATCTCGTTCTCACTGAAATCCTTTGAGTAAAAAAATAGGAAAAAGAGAAAGAATTTTTAAAAAATAGCAAAAAACAAAAACTTTAAAAAGTAAGGAAAAAAGAAAGATTCACAAACATTTTTAAAAAAGGGGAAAAAAGAAAAAAATCTTCAATCTCTTGGGTTCTTTAGTCCAGAATACTACTTATAATATCCTGCTTTTTCTGTCAGTATCCTAGCTGGGAAAATGCCATCTTCTTTTTCCTTTTTTGCCCTATCTCTGCAGCTGCTTCTGATTAGAGATGAATTTTATTGCAAATAAAGTTGAACTCATAGATAACAGTGGCTTACTGCTACTGCCGACTGCCAGTCAGGTTGTACAAATGACTCTTACATCTATGCTGGTTTAATCTTGTTGCTTCTTTCTCTTATCCTTTCTATGTGTTCATAGGCTATTGGCATGGTACTTAGTGACTCTGAAATCTATTTATGTAATTGCCATCCTGAAAAGGTTTGCCTCCTTCTTCAGTCATCACAAATCCAGTTAGGTATCATTTAATTAGTTATAAAGCAGAATCTGATCTGATCCTTTAGCCTTAATAGCTACATTTGGAGATTTTGTTCAAAGTGATGCTAATTCTGTAGATCTCTATTTATATCATTACTAAATAGTTATGATGGACTAAAAAGAATCAAGAGTTACTAATCTCTGTATAAATATATATATATACAATATACTTGATCCAACCAATTTATTTTTGTCCCTGGCAAACCAATATTCTGAAATATTAGAAACATAGGATTATAAGAAATCCTGCAAGTCTTTTAGTCCAATCTCCTACCTAGGTCAGGAATCCTCAGAGTAGCCAAAACAAATAGTTACCCAACTTTGTTTATAAAAACTACCAGTAATGCAAGCATCTATGGCTTCAGAAAACAGGCTATCCTACTGCTTCCTAACTGTCATCATGAAATTTCTCCTAATTTTCTCTGTTGATCTGTCTTTGTAAAGCTTCTATACACTGGTTTTTGTCCTACCCTCAGGCATTACAGAGAATACAAGTTGTCCTCACTTAATAACAACTTCAGCATGTGGATTCTACCCAAGGCTACTGGTTCACAATAGGAGCACGTGTGCATGCTTCTGCGCATACGCAGAAGCTTCTCCACATGCGCAGATCATTCATTATGACGTCTGGGCAGGTGGGTGGAGCCTCCCGCCGCCGTTACTACAGGTTTGCAAGAACCAGACCAAACCGGGCAACCCACCACTGGACCACTTGTTCAGCGATCATTTGCACTGAATGGTTGGTACTTTAGTCCTTGAATTCTGACCTTTGCAGAATACCTTTAGTCATGTGATTGTGAGCTGGGAGCTCAGCACCTGACTCACAATTATGATATTGTATGTCCTGCAATCACCAGCTGCGACTTTACTGCTAGCTGACAAGCAAAGTCAGTGGGGAAGCCAGTCACAAATGTCATTGTCAACAGAAGACTATCTGTAAATCCAAACTGTCTTCCCTATGAAACTATACATTTCAGTATTGGGACAGTGTGTTAAGTCTCCCCTTAGTTTTTTCTCCACACTAAACACAGTGTGGAAAATGGTTCTTTTAACCATTTTTCATAGCAGTCTGGTCCAAGCCTTTCATCATTTTGGCTGTTTTTCTTATCCTTTCTAAATCCTCAACATCCTTCTTGTACTGGATTCAGTATTCCAGGTGCAGTCTGACTGCCACAGAATAGTATAGAATTATCAATCAATTTTGTGATCTCAGCATGGTATCTTGATTAATGCTGGACTGACACTTTTTGCAGTTATAGCACAATTGCTATTTCATGCTCAATCTAAGGTTTACCAGGTCATCCCTGCACACACATACTACAGCAAGTGTAACTAGGTTTGATAAATCAAGTTAGCTTTAATAGTTATGAAATTATACATTCTTATTTTTGTTCATTTTCTGGTGTACTTTATAGTTCAGTCAAATCAAATGATGAGTTTACTATCAGCTAAATTATAAATTATTATATTTTTTGGATCTTTTTAAATAGAAAGCACAATTCTATTTGCCAAGATTGAAAAATTAATGATTTGGAGTAAATCTTTCCAAGATGGTATATCTAACATGTCTTTTGCAACTAATTAGGGATCTACTTATCATAGAGCAATCCTTTTTCATTCATTTCTTATTTCATCTTTTGGACAATTTGGGATATATGTTTATATTTCAGAGATTCTAATGAATAATCTTAAAATAGAGGGTGAAGAGGACATTTTGTACAGATTGGGGGTTGGGAGCAGCAACCCCCAATCTGAGAATAATATCCGCTTTGATGGTACCTAGATCATAAACAGCTGAAAGCAGATCTTGTCCAATGAAGGAACATAAACTCAGGGTAGGATATTTTATTTATGTCAACAATGACAAGATTCCAAGTATCAATACTTCCATTGCCTTCAGAAAAAGAATATGTTCAGCTGAGAATGCAAGAAAATTTGGAGGAATTTACAAATAGTACAAATTGCTAATTTTCCAGGGAGCTATCCATATCCCTTGACTATGGGACATCAGATTTTAAAAAATCATCAATGATGCAAGAATCTTTATTTGGCATTTAGAATAATGAATGTTTCACTTTTGGAAAACAGATGGAAAGAAATATGCCTGCCACATTTTTCCTAGCTTTGTTGTGCAAGCATAGATCAGCAAGAGGCAACCAAATAATGTTTTAATCTTCTGTTATCTGTTTTTACAGTTTATCATCCCAATAGTTCATTGTCTTTTCTACTGTAGACCTAATCTGATTATTTGGACTGAAAGCCAGGTAGAACTTTCCATTTTTGTCTATTGAATAAACTTTGTGCATATATTATTCCGTATAATCATTCTTTTCTTTCAATATGTAATTCATATGTTGACACTTAACACAATAGAAGTTTTTCTATGTTTTTGTTAACAGCAAAACTTCTATGGGGCTTCGCCCACCAACAAAAAGTGAAAAATAAAACTTTGTTTTTAATTCAGATTAGGAGCATTCAATCCAATAGTTGAATACTGCATTACCAAAAGATTTTCCTTGCTTCAGTGAGAAGCATGGGAAACAGACAAATTACTGTAATGGTTTTGGATGGAACTCCAAGCAAGAAAGCTAGCCAAGCAGGATGTTCATATTTAATCTTTTTAGTCATTTGTATTTAATCTTGTAGCCATTGTGCAATGCTGAGCAAAATCCATGTCCCAGCCCACTTTCCATTGCTCCTTAGATTTCTAAATCCCTTCTTGAGTTCTGTGCAAGTCTCTAATATTTTGATCAGAAATCAGCTGATTACTTTTGGGAAAGTAGAATGGGCAGCTAAATTCTATGCTTCCATAACTATATTCATATGTTATTATGAAAGGATTGTATTATAAGAGAATAGAATGTTTCCAAATAAAACATTTATAGCATTTTCAAGGCATCTTCATACAAAGCCCTTCATACTGATTAGTGAATATGGCATTTTTTTCCTGTAAAATATTTAAAATAACTGGTCTTTTTCCATAACATTGTGATTGTTCTTCACAGCTGAATACAATTCTGAGAACAGCTGTAGCTGCTTTAAAGAATGACAGTAAGGTGCTAATTCCTTTTTGGATGTATAAAGAATCACTTCATATCTAAAGCATTGTATTACCCCAAAATAAATCTTCTTTTTATACATTGGAACACTTGGTAAAGTAATTCTAAGTCAACACTTGGAATACTGCATTCAGTTTTGGTTGCCACAATGTAAAAAAGATGTGGGGATTCTAGAAAGAGTGCAGAGAAGAGCAACAAATATGATTAGGGGATTGGAGGTTAAAACATATGAAGAACGGTTGCAGGAACTGGGTATGGAGATTGGAAAAGAACTGAAGTAGTTCCCATCTTCAAAAAAGGGGAAAAAATAGATCCAGAAAACTATCAGCCTGACCTCAATATCAGGGAAGACTCTGGAAAAGTCTGGAAATTTTTAAGAAGAGATTGGACAACCATTTGTCTGAAGTGGTGTAGGGTTTCCTGCCTAAGCAGGGGGTTGGATTAGAAGATTTCCAAGTTCCCTTCCAACTCTGTTATTCTGTTCTCTTATCTGCCTATCTCAGATTCTTGGGAAGTATTTGATAGATGCACAAAAAAAGCAAAACCAGTCTAAACATTTGGCTGACTATGTGACCAACTGTAGCAATAAATATTGAATGTCAGAACTTGCTAAAAGGATAGAACTAAAAACCACCTTTGGGAAGGTCCTATCTCTCATTCTCAATAAAAACAATAAAACTCAGTGTCTTCTAATGTCTCAAATAAGATATGCATTTAAGTGAAACATTAGCAATGGATAAAAGAGATGGTGACTCAGGTTTCATTAAGAAAATCATTTCAGTTTAATAGTGCTAAACTATTAATAGAAATGTTGTTTTTCTTTTTAATAAAACAAATCTGAACTAAGGAGACAAAAAGAAATCTGGTTTCTAATTTCAATCAGATTTTTTCCTATAATTTATTTTATGCTTTGTTTGAAAGGACATACCAAAACTTGGAAGTTGACAAATCTGCTAAAAAAACTGTATCATAGTCCAAGACTCTTCTTACTCATATGGCTTTCCTGACAATTCAAGGCACTCCTTTAGCATATTTTTTTGTAAAAAAACAAGTGATTATATGTGAGTTGCTTATCCCACCAAATTCCAATACCAAATTAAAATCCTCTTGCCAGTGTTTAATTTCTGATTCTGCTATTTTAAAAAGATATTGCATTTTGTATAAAAAATAATTTCAGTTGGGTTACCTAAGGCAAACAGTTCTATTTTAATGTTATTTGTAAAAATTAAGAATGCTTCCAGAATGATTGCTCTGAGGACTGTTGATCAAAATACTTCGCTTTTTCCTACCTGAGTAAAAAGAAGACACAGGAAGAGATGATAAAAAGAGGAAGACTTCATATCATATATCATATCATATCACAACACATCACATCACTGTTCGCCTCTTCCTCTGCTGTACACGCTTCTCCCTGCGCCGCTGTTGAAGATCCAGCCAGTCCACTCCTTCGTCGCTGTCCACCTGTGGCTGCGGGGACGTGCTTGGCTCTGGGCCTATCTCTTGACCTTCAGTGTCCTCCGGAGGCATTGCCAGAGAGGAGGGCCTTGCCAACTCCTCTCCCTCACTCTCAGAGTCTGCATCTGTCGATAGCCCAGGCTCAGGCAACGGAGCCACAACACTATCCCTGACATGACAACACTATCCCTGACCCGTAGCTACAGGTGGACAGCGACAAAGGAGATAAGTGCTGGCTGAATCCTCGACAGTGGCACAGGGAGAAACGTGCACAGCAGAGGAAGATGCATGCCAGAGATTAGCTGAGTCACATCGCACAGGGTATAAATATGGGTGTGGTGGCTGGCTCAGTTTGTGACGAGCAAAAAACTAGAAACAATCCATAGTCTCTGTGTTACTGGAACTCTGCCTGCCTTATTAGACTGCATTCAGATTTCACTATCCCTGAGCAGCTGACAGTCGGGATGTGGTCGGGACGGGAACTGTTCATGGAAGGCCTGTACCAGGTCAGGGGCATGAACAGAGGAAGCGTTCACCCAGGAGAAATCCTCGGGCCTGTACCCCTTCCAGACAATCAGGTACTGGAAATGCCCCTTCAGTCAATGGGAGTCCCGGATGTTGTCCACCTCGTACATCATGGAGCCATCCTCGGCGACAGTGATCGGCGGAGCAGATGTCATCGGGCATCAGAGGCGGCACGGCAGGGCCTCAGGGACCAGAAGGGACCAATGGAAAACAGGGTGGAGCCGCATGGATCGTGGCAGGGTCAACCAATAGGCCACCGGGTTGATGACTGCCTCAATGGGTAAGGGACCGATAAAACGGTGTCGAGCTTCTTTACCAGTCGGTCCATGGGGACATGTTTCATGGACAGCCACACCCAATCTCCAGCCTCCAGCGGCGGCATTGCCCATCGAGAGCGGTTGGCGACCTGCTTATAATCCTCCTTTGCCTGGGCTGCTCTCAGCTCCATGGGCTCCTCTGCAGGTGCCACGAAATGCAGGGACGCTGTCAATGTGGGACACGGGGGTGTAGAAACAGTTGGGGGTTCTTGGATGGGCTGGTGGGACTTGCGCCATTGGAAGCAGGCGTTGATGCGTAGACACTGTATTATGAGGGCATCGAGGGTCTGAGGTGCCTCCACGCGAACCAGCTCGTCCTGCAGGTCATCGGAGTGGCCATCTTGGAAAACGTCCCTTAGCGCTGCATCATTCCAGTCAGAGTCCTGGTCCAGAAGCCAAAATTCAGCCACTGAATTGGAGTATGCAGTGGGGGGGGCAATTCTGCAGGGGGCGATTCCTTGCTGGAGGTCCTTGATGCGCCTGACTGCCGTCTGAGTCTTCAGGGGGTCCCCGTACTTCACCCTCAAATGTTGCCAGAAGCCCTGATAATCTGCCAACAAGGGGCTATCTTGCAGCAACAGGGGCGTGGCCCATTGAGCGGTGTTGCCAGAGAGGAGATTGATAACAAATGCCACCTGAGCCCGGTCATCTGGAAAAATCCTCCGGCCTCATAGCTGGCATTGTCCCATGAAGGCCAGGAACATCTCTTGCTGGCTAGAGAACTTATCCGGCACATTGATAGGGCTTTTCCAATGGGGAGGAGGTGGAGGTGGAGGGACAGCTGCAGGAGCATTCTCCAAAGCCAATTGCGCAGTTAACTGGCCGACTTGCTGCTGCAAGAGCTGATTATCAGCTTGCAGCTGTTGAAACAATTGCTGCAACTGTGGGTCCATCTTGGCTAAAGATGGGTTAATGTTTGGGGTGATGAGCAAGATGTTCTGTCCCCATCTCACACACACACACACATACACAGACGGGTGGGAGTTAATAAGCCACACAACAAAGTCTTTGAAGATAAAGCTGGCAGCAATCCAGTGGCTGGCTGCCAATTCAGACTTTACTCACACAAAACAAAGATTAGACTGAAAGCATTCCGATAAGGCAGGAGGTCCCAGCAATACGAGGATTATTCTGAATGCAGTCTAATAAGGCAGGCAGAGTTCCAGTAACACAGAGACTATGGATTGTTTCTAGTTTTTTGCTTGTCACAAATTGAGCCAGCCACCACACCCATGTTTATAGCCTGTGGGGTGTGGTTCAGTGACTCAGCTAATCTCTGGCACGCCTCTTCCTCTGCTGCGCACGCTTCTCCTTGCGCTGCTGTCGAAGATCCAGCCAGCACTTATAACCTTCGTCGCTGTCCAGTTGTGGCTAGGGGGACGTGCTTGGCTCTGGGCCTATCTCTTGGCCTTTGGTGTCCTCTGGAGGCATTGCTAGAGAGGAGGGTCCTGGAGAGGGAGGCCTTGCCAACTCCTCTCCCTCACTCTCAGAGTCTGCATCTGTCGATAGCCCAGGCTCAGGCAACAGAGCCACAACAATCACAACACAACACAACACAACACAACACAACATACTAACAGAGTTGGAAGGGAACTTTGAGGTATTCTAGTCCAACCCCCTGCTTAGGCAGGAAACCCTAGACCTCTTCAAATGGTTATCCAACATTTTTCTAAAAACTTCCCGTGTTGGAGTATTCACAACTTCTGGAGGCAAGTTGTTCTGCTGATTAATTGTTCTAACTCTGAGGAAATTTCTCCTTAGTTCTAAGTTGCTTCTCTCCTTGATTAGTTTCCACTCATTGCTTCTTGCCCTATCCTCAGGTGCTTTAGAGAATAGCTTGACTCCCTCTTCTTTGTGACAGCCCCTAAGGTATTGGAACACTGCTATCATGTCATCCCTAGTCCTTCTTTTCATTAAACTAGACATATCCAGTTCCTGCAACCGTTCTTCATGTTTTAGCCTCCAGTCCCCTAATCATCTTTGTTGCTCTTCTCTGCACTCTTTCTAGAGTCTCCACATCTTTTTTACATCATGTTGACCAAACCTGGATGGAGTATTCCAAGTGTGGCCTTACTAAGTACTAATTAACATTTCATGTGGTCTTGATTCTATTTTTCTGTTTATCCAGCCTAGAATTGTGTTGGCTTTTTTGGCAGCTGTTGCATACTGCTGGCTCATATTAAAATGGTTGTCCACTAGGACTCCAAGATCCCTATCACAGTTATTACTTTGTCACTTTGTCAAAGAATGCAATAAGATTAGTCTGGCATGATTTGTTTTTGACAAACCCATGTTGGCTTTTGGTTATTACTTTGTTTGCTTCTAGGTGTTCGCTGATTCGTTGCTTGATTATCTTTTTCAGAATCTTCCCTGGTATTGAGGTCAGGCTGATAGGTCTGTAGTTTCCTCAATCTATTTTGTTCCCCTTTTTTAAAGCAGCAGCTCTTTTCCAGTCCTCTGGCAGTTCCTGGCGCTCCAGGATCTTTGAAAGATATAGTTCAGTGGTTCTGAATGGTTCCCAAATAAAATTATGCTCGCAATTACTCAACTGCAAGGGAAAGAAAAAGTCAGGCTGTCCCAAAGAACATATTTTATTGTTACTCTAGATATTCCAGGATTAAATTTGGCATTGAAAGTATGGTCCAAGGCAAATAGTATAATCCCAGTTGCAAAGTGAATTGCAAAGAGTGAAATGCAAAATGGCAGATTCTCCGTCATATTCTAAATTTAATCATATTCTAAATTGTACCAAACAGATTGAGAGGCGGAAGAATCAAAATTCCTTTCCTTCATCTGCACAGATCTTTTGGGAACAAGGGATATATAGAAGGGCTGATCCTGAAATCTCTCCAAGGAGCCAAAGACCCTTGGATGATGCAGAATTGAAACCATTTCATTCCATTAATTTTATCTCAAAGTGTGACGTTTGGGGCCTACTGCTGTGGAAGCACCACCAGCAGTACAATTATGCCTATTGAATTTTGCTGACTGCAAATGTAACTGTAACCTCAAAACATTTGAAATTGAAGGGTAAATTAAACAGTGATAGATTAAAGAACCATCTGTTCCTTCACAAAACTATTCTGGCAGTATCCATTGTTAATTATGTTAAATGTATTCTTACAGAATGTAAATCGTTACAGGTAAAACTGCTTTATGCAATTGATTGATGATGATTTTGTCAATTCTCATAGTGTTCAAGTGATACTCCAAATGTTTGGGATTGTAGCCAAGGCATCTATTACTATTGGTACTATCAGAAAATATATTACTATCTATTACGAGAAGGTTTTATTTTACAGCGTGTTTCTCTGGACACAATGGCGAGGAAAGCAACAGAGCTTGAAAGGTAAGACTTGCATCCCGCTTCTCACCCACCCTAACTGCCACCCCAAATTGCATCCCTAAAGGGGGTGGGTGGCTAAGCAGGGGGCAGGAGCCCTGCCATGCATGGTGAGGGGCAGGCGGCAAAGGGAACCACGTCTCACTCCACACATCTTGCTTCTCCCCTTCCCCACCTGTCACCCCTCTCAATAAAGAAACAGCAGGGAAGGGAAGAAGCCAGGCTGCTGTTGCCATTGGGGTGGGGTGCGACGTGTTGGGCAAACTCGGCCGGTACGAAGAACAGGGAGGAGAGGGCATGTCCCCCCGTACTTTCTGGCCTTGCCTCCTCAACTCATTTTGGTTACGCAGCAAGCAACCAGGCAAAATGGTAGGACCAGCTGCACATGCGTGTAAGTAGTTGGTGGGGGGGGCTTATTTTGCAGGGGTGTCTTATATTATCCCATGCGCTAAAAAGCCCAATTGGGCTTATTATCCAGAAATGTCTTATTTTGGGGAAAACATGGTATGTATGTGTATGTGTGTATGCATGTATATGTGTGTTCAAATTAGCCTTGATTCCTGACAATTTGGCAAAAATAGTTTGCAACTGCTTTTTTCCCAGATTTAGAAAATCAGTGGCCCAAAGGCCCCCAAATAGTTTATGTGCCTAAGGAGGGCTAGAATTTAACATTGCCTTTAACTGTTACTTCAGACTCTTCCTCTACCACATTAAAATAATTAAAACAAGAGATCCAATGATTTACTAATTATGCTGTACCTGGAAAAAAAAACCCCTCTAAATTATCCAGAATTATCCTAATTACCACCTTATTTATGGTTGTTATTTTATTTTCAAACCCCTGTTATTTCAGGATATTTATTCAAATCACAAAATTCCTTGCTATTTATCAGAAAACCTTTTCATTTGCAAACAGTCTAAAGTTACAATATCATTTCAAGTAGTTTAGATATTACATTCACAACCATGTCTTTCCAAAATGGCATTTATTGAGAATATGGAAGATGAGAAAGAATTTGTTGGAGAAGATCAATGGGTGGGATTCTTATCAGAAAATGTTCCGGATCCTTTTTTGAAAGTCATTCTTATTTGCCTTCTCAAGGTTTATTTCAGGTTTTATTTTAAAATTAAAATATGTACTCCTTTTTGTAAGGTCATCATATAAACCCCTAACTACTGATTGAACTTACGGATCCCAGTAGATTCTTTACATTCTTAAAGCAGAAATATAGAATAAAGAAAACATATATTTTTAATTTTTTCACAGGGAATAGTAATTGCCAATTATTCCCAAGGCATTTTGGAGAGTTTGGACTATCCTAACAACTCTCCTCCAGGTGTATATTGCAACTGGACCATCTAGACAGCGGTCACCAACTGGTGGGCCGTGGACCATTGCTAGTCCACGGGAAAATTTTGGTAGTCCGCAGGAAAATTATTTGTATTTTTTATATTGCACTAAATCAGGGGTCCTCAAACTACAGCCTGGGATGGATACTTGCAATGAACATTTGTGTTGCGTCAGAGAGTCTTCCCCCGTCTTGTGTGGGTAAGAGGGCGGCAGAAATTCCAACTTGGGGTTTGCTTTGGCTCCTGGTGTGGGGCTTTGGGCAAAGGCTGGAGGGAAGTGCCACTGGTGGCAAAGAGCCAGCGGGCCTCATTCCAGTGGGATGGCATTATGGCCTAGAACTGGCTGACCATCTCAGCCTGCTGAGCCTCCAGGTGCTGATACCTGGCCTTGTACTCCTACAGATCTTCCATCTGCTTGGAAAGCCTATGCTCGTAGTCTTCAGTGAGGTGGTTCTGCTAAGCCTCCTTCTCGGCCAGATCCAATGTGAACTGAGCTGTTTTGCCAACTCTTTCACGTGGTGGCTGCTTAGCTCCAACAACTGCTTCCTGTTGGGCCCCTAAGGAGTCCGGATGGGGAGGCAAGGAATTGGCCACACCCACCCAATCACATGACCACCTAGCTGCGTCCACCAGCCAGTCATTAGGCAGATCTGACTGGCTGGATTTAAAATTATGAATTTAATGGTCCCTGACATCCAAAAGGTTGGTGACCTCTAATCTAGACTACAACTGATAACACCCTGAACTACAGTTTCCAAGCATTTAGCACGAAAGGGGGTAATAGATGTGAACATAACATTTAAAGGTATGAAATGCAAATGTTATCCTATATTTTGAAATATAGTATTAAATATATCATTCCTAATAGAGGGAATGTCTGTAGCACTGTTTTTTGTTCCTTCCAAGCCTGAAGACATTGCTCTTTCATTATCTGTTCTAATCAGATGATAATTATTCCATAATTATTAGTTTCCCAGATTATAGGAGTTTGAAGCATCAGGAAGAGAATGTGACATTCAATCACACTCAGTGGCAAGCACAGAGGTATTTCTTTGCTCCTCTGCTTAAGGTCTAAGTTGATTGTGGATAATTGTTGAAACATTCCTATTAAATGTTAACCCAGATTAGAAATACTCTGCAATAAATCTTCCTTTGTCCTTAAATTTCCAAAGCCCACATCTGCTTGTATATTTTCATTCTCCATTAATAATTTATTTCTAGTTAAGTCCCTTAAAGA
The DNA here is from genome assembly GCA_038048745.1 of Coluber constrictor foxii. Classification (NCBI taxonomy): domain Eukaryota; kingdom Metazoa; phylum Chordata; class Lepidosauria; order Squamata; family Colubridae; genus Coluber; species Coluber constrictor. The sequence goes on from CM075961.1 coordinate 146,702,821, forward strand.
TTAGGAACAATCAGACTAGTTTACCATTTAATATTAAAATTTACTGTTTTTCATAATACCTGAAAATACTTGATTCACTGAACTATTATAGCTCTCTAAGTTTATTGAATATCAGGGATGTCAAACTTGATTTCATTGAGGGACGCATCAGGGTTGTGTTAGACCTTGGGGGACTGAGGGTGTGTGGTCAGGGGGCGCTTGGCCAGGGGTGTGGCCAGCTCAATGCCACTAATCGAGGCTCCAATTTTGGTTGTGACGGCCTCCTGCAGCCTTCTGCCAACAAAAATGGAGCCGGAGGGGGGGACATGGACCCCACCCAGCTCCGTTTTTTGCTGCAATGGCCATAGCAGCCATTGCAGCCATTGCAGCCCACATATGGCGCCCCTCCCCCCAGGCTTCTTTTTTGCTGGCAGAAGGCTGCAGGAGGCCATGACAGGCAAAAACAGAGCCTGGGCTGGCACCACATCGCCCTCCAGAGCTCTGTGCTTGCTGGCAGAGGCACCACAGGCCGGTCCTTCGCTGTTTCCAGGGTAGCCCTATGGGTCATATCTAAGCACCCTGTGGGCTGAATCTGGTCTGCAGGCCTTGAATTTGACATCCCTGTTGTACATATTTTTGCAGTTTTTTCATAAGCCAAAAATGAACACTTTCCAGTTTGATGGATATAATATGAAGCAAGCTCCACTTTTATTTGGTTTAGGGTTTTTTTTAAAAAAAGGTATCTACTTCTTTTTATTTAAGTATCCTGATAAAAGTCAACATGGTGCTTTTATTGAACACCCCACTCTTCTTGCGCAGCATTAGCTTTTGCTTCTGATCCTTAAATAGTTAAGAAATTTAGCATCAGGCCATCTGAAGCAGAAGTAAAACCACAGTAGTAATCTACAGGATGCAAGTAGAAATGCCCTCTAATTATAATAAGCCTCAAATGACTAACAGACTGTTTTTCCATGGTGCCACCAAAGAGTTGGGGGAGGGGTCTCAGACAACTAAATCCCAAAATGAATGACTAATGGCTTATTTTTAGTTGTACGTGTTTCTCAGCTCACACACCCTACCATGTGCCTTTTTCCTCTATTGCAAGAAAACAATTACAGTCCTGCCACTGTAAATTGTATTGCTCTATATTAGAAAGGGGAAATTTGGTCCCACTCTCAGATGTATAAATCCCAACTGCTGGTCAGAAATCATGGGAACTATTGCTACAATATCTAGAATTCTCCAAGTTGTTTATTCTCAGCTTGCCACAACTCTTTTTTTGATGTACACATTTGACTCATGAAGTTAATTTCTATCAAAGGAGAAAACAAGGTTAACCATGTTTAGTGATTAGGAATTGGGGAGAAAGTTTTCATATGTTTTCCCAAGTAACCCCAATGTAAGGAGCGGTAAGGTAAGGAGAAATAAAGGAACATCTAATAGATAACTGGCAGGCTTTTGAATGATTATGTATCTATGTGAATAGATGGATGGATGGCTATGAATGGATAATCAAAGTACATACTCATCCTTTGAATATCCATTCATCTTTTTTGTTATGTTGATATATTCCCATTGTGTTCTTTATTTATTTTATTATTCTATTATTTTACTTAGGTTTACAATCTTTTCATTTCTTCCTTTTTATTGCTCTAAGCCTCCAAAAGTTGCCCCATGGAGAGATAGGCAATCAATCAATCAATCAATAAAATCCAGATCTACATCCAATACAATAGAGTGTTTGAAAAGGCTTTTTTGATTGGAAGAGTTGCCACCATTTTTGGGGATAGGGCTCTTAGGCTTTTAATAAGAAGCATAATATTGTGGAATTTTGGTGCTCTTTGAAGTTGGTTGATTTATTAAAAACATTACGCAATAGATAACTTTATCAGTGAGAGTGAGTATGGGGCTGCATATGTCTCTAGTTAATGCATATAATCAGGGAGAAAAGCCCACGAGTAGCAACTGGAAACTGCCTTTATATGGTTACATGTTGTACATTAGAATTGCTCTGTATGATATACATAATGCATAAAGATAAAGATTTCTCCTGCCCAGTAATTCTAGGGGGCAGGGCTCATCTCCGTTTCTTAGACAAGGGAGCCAGTGTTGTCCAAAGACATGATCATGTGGATAACATGACTATATGCCGAGCCATACAGAATGCTGTTACCTTCCTACCAAAGTGGGAATAATGCATACTTAGTACTTTCAATCCAACAGACTCTTGCTGCAAAATAAACAAGATTTTTCTTTTCACCTTTTGCTTAGAGCTAGCAGACAGAACCCTTCTTTGCTTCAGCAGCTGTTTCCAACTGGGTTGTATTTATTGATTTAATTAAAAAATAATTCCATTTCAAAAGTGTCATTCATGAAAGTTGGCATTCTTTATTATTAGTTTCTAGACGTTTTTCCTGTGGACATTTGACACAGTATAAATCCAACCTATGTGTTTTATTTTTCCTTTTGATTTAGAGAACTTCACTGGCAGAACTCTATACTCTGTCAAAGCCTTACTGCAGGAAATACCACAGATAACTCCTAAGGTTTCTGGAGTAAAGTTGCATTTTTTGGCAATGACTTTTTTTCCTTTAAACCAGAATTTTTTAAAATAAATAATTCATGTAGTCCAGTCATGTGGGTGACTGGTTTTGCTTCTTACTACATTTGTTTTAGATTAACAGATAGTCCAAATGCATCATGCCTTGTTATGTGTTAGAGTAGAATTCCCATCAGTTCTAGCCAGCATTGTGAGATTAGGGGAAAATGTTTTAGGTTGTATAATAATGAAAGAAAGAATAAAATCTAACATTTGTTAAAACTGTACACAGTATACACTGGTTGGTCATGTAAAAAAACTTCCAGATTCAGCCCCATAGATGTATGTTAACCATGGGAAGTTACCATGAGGCTGCAGCAACAGTTCTAAGGGTGAAAAACAGCCACAAGTCACTTTTCCAGTGCCATTGTAACTTAAGAGAAGTCACTAAATGAATGGTTGTAAGTTGAGGACTATCTGTTTTCAGCTTTGTTTTCCATTCCATCACACTACTTTTGGGCTCCATTTGAGATCAGCATTAAGAAGCGATGACTTCATTTGAAAGATAGTCAGAGTTATGTAGCTGAATTTGTTATGTGCTAAATATTGTTCCTCTTAATTTCAATTAAGATGGATGGAATAATATTATTCAGAGCACACAACTCTCCCCAGGGCATCTGGTGGCTGGAAAATAAATAATTTCTAACTCTATATTACTGGTATCCATAAAATAAAACGGCTGGATTTGCACAGGTACTTTTTCAATAGGGAGAAACAATTCTGATACTTTTTCTTTTGGAGACCAAGTTTAATGTCTAAGTTATAAATATTAAATAATTGTCTATCTTTCCCTTCTGCAATCATTACTTTCCGTCAATGCTCTCAAGCAATATATAAAATGAGAAAGGGTGAATATCATCACTCTGGAGTGATCTATTGAAAATACTTTTCTGAGGATTGAATAGCCATGCAGATATCCAAGATAACACAGCTGTCCTTTTCTTTTCTAAGCACTGCAAAATTCCAGCAAATGCATTCCACTTTAGCTATTGTTGAGCTTTTTAATATTTACAGCTGTCTTATTTTCAGTTGAATTTAATAATGTCTTCCCTTGGGGACAAAACTGCAGCAGTGCAACACAAAATGATTGTCCATTTGCAAAAAATAGTCTGTACAGAAGGACTGCCAAAAGAAGTGATTTATCAAACTGTGGCATTGGAGGGAGGCCTTTCTCTCAACTGATTAAATGGAGGGAAGGAACTTGAAGGGAAAAAGTGTTTTCTGAGGCAAATTATTGTCAGTTCCAGATTCTTTTGACCCATCTCTTTCTATTTCTTTTCACACTCACACTGTGATCCTGTTCAAAAACTAAATAAATCTCGAGTGAGAAGTCAGAGCAAAACAGGAACATTGGTTCAAGGATACAACCCACATTTCCAAGTACTTGTAGAGTTCTCTATGATCTGCTTTTTATTCCACTTGCATGAGCCAAGGATTTATCTTGGACTCCACAGCTGCAGTAATTGCTAATATTACTGGTGTCCTCTTTGGGTGTTATGCCATTTACTCAAATGGAGGGGAAAATGCATGCACTCTGCCCCTCATATCCACAGATCCAATGGTGGCATATGAGCCTTGGTGGCGCAGCGATTAGAATCAGGGGTGGGTTAGAATAGAATAGAATAGAATAGAATAGAATAGAATAGAATAGAATAGAATAGAATAGAATAGAATAGAATAGAATAACAGAGTTGAAGGGACCTTGGAGGTCTTCTAGTCCAACCCCCTGCCCAGGCAGGAAACCCTATACCACTTCAGACAAATGGTTAGCCAACATCATCTTAAAAATTTCCAGTATTGGGTCATTCACAACTTCTGGAGGCAAGTTGTTCCACTGATTAATTGTTCTAACTGTCAGGAAATTTCTCCTTAATTCTAAATTGCTTCTCTCCTTGTTTGGTTTCCACCCATTGCTTCTTGTTCTACCCTCAGATGCTTTGAAGAATAGTTTGACTCCTTCTTTGTGGCAACCCCTGGAACACTGCTATCATGTCTCCCCTAGTCCTTCTCTTCATCAAACTAGACATATCCAGTTCCTGCAACTGTTCTTCATATGTTTTAGCCTCCAGTCGCCTAATCATCTTTGTTGCTCTTCTCTGCACTCTTTCTTGAGTCTTAACATCTTTTTTACATCGTGGTGACCAAAATTGTATGCAGTATTCCAAGTGTGACCTTACCAAGGCATTATAAAGTGGTATTAACACTTCACGTGATCTTGATTCTATTCCTCAGTTTATGTAGCCCAGAACTGTGTTGGCTTTTTGGGCAGCCTTTACTTGCCTTTACTACCAGTTCACAACATTTGCAACATCAGAATAGAATAGAATAGAATAGAATAGAATAGAATAGAATAGAATAGAATAGAATAGAATAGAATAGAATAGAATTCTTTATTGGTCAAATGTGATTGGACACTCAAGAAATTTATCTTTGATGCATATGCTCTCAGTGTACATAAAGAAAAATAAAATACATTCATCAAGAATTATAAGATACAACACTTAGTGATAGTCATAGATTACTAATAAGCAATCAAATCATACTAGGAAACAAATAAAGCAATATAAATTGTAAAGATACAAGCAACATGGTTATAGTCATAAATGGGATGACATAGGTACTAGGAAGGATGAGAAGAATAATAGTAATACAGTCTTAGTAAATAATTTGATAGTGTTGTGGGAATTAGTTGTTTAGCAGACTGAGGGCATTCATTCTGATGGCATTAGTGCCAGTGCCATCTTCCCTGAAGTGAGAATATGAATTTCCCTCCATTATTACAAATGTTTTCTTGCTGCAAAAATTTGCTTTATGATAATTGAAAGGCTAGGAAGCCAGTAATGAAGATATGATGAAAAAAATAGAGTCATCAAGTAGATTCCACTTAGAGAGAGCATATACTTAACCATGATCCTTTTACTATAACCATATATTTTTTAAAATATAACCAGCATCTCACATATACATCTTTTCTGCTTCCTGTCAGCTTTATGATGGCCCTAATTTATTTTATTTATTTATGTATTTATTTATTTTATTAGTTTGATTTATATGCCGCCCTTCTCCGGAAACTCAGGGCGGCTTACAATACATTAAGCAATAGCCTTCATACTTTTGAATATACCTGCTTAGTAGGGCTTTTGTCCCTCCCCACCAAGCGGTGTTCTTTTTTTATACAAAGTCAATTTATTGCCCCCACAATCCGGGTCCTCATTTTACCTACCTCGGAAGGATGGAAGGCGAGTCAACCTTGAACCTGGTGAGATTTGAATTTGCAGTAATTGCAGGCAGCTGGCAACTAAGTGCTATTTAACAGCGCTTTAGTCCACTGCTCCACCAGGCTTCCTGGTGGAACAGTGTTCAATCCATTTTGATTGTTTGATTGTTTGTGGAGATAGTGTTCTCCCATCCAAGGTACCATGAATTCCAGTCTTCATGTGGTGTTTTTTTCTGACCAAATAGATGAGTCTACTGGATTTCAGATGCTATGGAAAATAAATGGTAAGTCATATTGATATTTTGGGAATTTGGCAGAAATGATTTCTGCCCCAAATCAGCAGGTAACCATCCTCTGAATTAAGTTTGTAATGTGATTTTATTTTTATGTGAGTTGCTTTCTTTTTGTTTCAGTTTTAAATTTTTGTTTTATATTTCCGGTGGTCATTTTGTCAAACAATTTGAAGTCAGGGCTTGGCCATAACAATTTTGGTCAGGGAAAAAAATGTGAGACAACTGTGCACTCGTAATTAGAAATACAATGATCATAGCGATGTTACATTTTTAAAATATTTAAAAATTAGTGTTAATAGTGACAAGTATTGTAGTATAGTGCAGTATAGAGTAGCATAGTGTACCATAGCATAGCATAGCATAGCATAGGATTATCATATTATTATAAACTTTCTTACAGATTAATTAGGGCTGCCAATAATTTTTTTTAAAAGTCATGGTAAAATAACTTTGACCTGAAATGCCCTTCTCTCATGTGATTACTTTAGCTGGTTATAAAGTGGAAAGTATTTCAGTTGATGTTGACTTTGTGGAACAAACTGTAAACAATAGTGCAATGTTCCCCTGCCCAGAAATGTTTGAAGAGTTACTATATTGGCATGATGCTATGTTGTTGGTGAAGTGGAAGGGTTGTAGTGGAGGACATAGTTGTGAATAAGAGCACCATATTCTTCTGCCAACATTGTAACACACAAGGGATGACCCTGAAGGATCTTTCTACTTGAATTTTTGGTAGAGAAGATTCATATCCATTGACAAACAGGCGAAGCTTAGCATGTATTGGTGATGAGTATGGGCATCTGCTAAGATCTGAGCACATCTGGGTTTTGCACTGATAATGGGAGCTCTTGGAAACTTGATAACTCTGCACCCAGCTGTAATTAATACTTCCTTGCAATATAAAAGCTTTGCTCTGATAGGCAGATCCATGCTTCTCACTGTCAGTTGAGGATTATGTCCCTTTTCCATTTTAGTTTCCAGAAAAAGTAGTTGTATGACAAGTGAGTTGGTTTGTTTATTGTTCATTTATTCCAATTTTAGCTATTATATTTTTCTTTGAACTTGATGTACATTTTGCTTTTATTTTTATTGCTATAATCTATCTGATAAACAAAATTCTGTGCGGGAAATCACCCAGCTATCTAAAAATATTAAAATAAACAGGAAATCCAAGGATTTAGATGCTATAATCAATGGCAAAATAAGATGAGATGTGGTGACATAAGATAACCTTTATTGTCATTTTTTTACTGTAAGAACTCTGACCCACATTAAAAATGAAATTCTGTTACTTGCTCTCAAAAGAACGTATACATTTACCCATAGACACATATAACACATCTATACATATGCTACACACACACACACACACACACACACAAGTCTCCTCCCAGAAGGTAACAAAGTGAAGATTGTGAAGAGGATGTCTAGCATCTCAAACAATCCTGCAAACCCTGCTCAAGCATCTTCTTATATGCTATGTCCTAGAAGTGAACTACCAATAATCCTTCTGCCACTCTCACTACTCTCTGCACTGCCTTCTTGTCTTAAGCAGTAATGCTTCCAAACCAGACATAATGCAGTATGACAGGATATTCTTGACCATCCCTCTATAGAAAGTGGTAAGGACAGGGGAAGGAACATATACTTTCCTCATGAGATGCAGAAAATGCAGGCACTGCTGTGCCCACTTCATTAGCGTCTCACTGTTGAGCAACCAAGCCAGCCTACTTGTTAGCTGCACATGGAGAACCACCAGGTGACCCACAGGTGAATCGCACTCAAAGATGTGTAGCTGTACCTACCTTTTCTGAAATCATCAATGGTCTCTTTAGTTTTTCCTACATTTAAAAGGCTGCTTTTGTTACACCAGTTCACCAAACCAGTAGTGGGTTGCTACCGGTTTGCTCCGGATTGGGCAAACTAGTAGCAGCGGGTAGCGGGAGGCTCCACCCACCTGCCCAGACATCTCTGTGCATGTGCAAAAGTGGTGCACATGAGCATGCACATGTCCACAAGCAAACCGGTAGCGACGGGATTTGAAACCCACTATTGCACTAAATCCTCTACTTCCTTGCAGTAAGCATCCTCATTGTCATCTTGAATAAGACCTACTACTGTTGTATCAAATGAAAGGTATTACAGATTGCAAAAGATTTTATACTATTATCCGATAATAAGCTGGCAATTTGACTTTACAGATGACTTTAGCCCTTCAAATGCCTGGGAGATATGGGATGCTTCAACCTGGTATTGAAAAGCTAATAGGCATGTCACAAGGGGAGGCCAAAATTGAAAAGATTCTGTCTCTTTTAAGTACTCACCTAATTTTAATTGTAAACTATTTTTGGTAATAAACAGATGTTAGGTAAGTATATAGAACTGGAAAAGTAAATACTGTCTTGAATTGGATTCCCTTGAACTTGACTCCTAAATTCCTATGGGTTTTATGTAGTTTTTATTTTTCCAATAATATGGAAGTTACTTATCACTGCATTTTTCTGGGATGCTTATATTCAATCTCTCAGTCTAGTCTACAATTCTAAGGAATTCTTGGTGATCCAAGCTGATGAAACAGTTTCAAGATCAACCTAGATCAATTAAGTGCTATTACCATTTATTCATATTTGGGATCCGGACTCTCTGATCCTAAGTTATTCAGGTTTTAAAAATCAGCATCTAGATCTTGGAGTAGCCCTGGAAATTGTCAATTATTTGTAAGGTTGCGACCAGTCCTCAGAGCTTGAGTACCATAAAATATGTACACACTTTCCTGACCAAACAAACATTAATGTGGTTTGATCAAGATGATTATCATTGGTTTACATCTGCCTTTGATGCATGTTAGGAAACATTATTATATCTTTGTTGATTGAACTATGAAAGGGTAATAGTCAATCCTTGCAGAGAATGTGAAGATGATGTAAGCAGTAATTAAATTGCTGCAGCTCCCATCTCTGCCTAATCACTTTGCATTATTAAATTTGTCCCCTTCTAACCGCCTCCAGGTCTCTGGTTGGCTTGAGCAGTTGTATGAATTATTACACAATATCTGAAAGTGAACTCCTTTCCAGGGCAGCCTTACAAAATGCAGTTATTTGTCATCTCTTTCTCTTTCTGGCTAGACTGGTTGCCCATTTCGTATTCAAAGGGCAGTTAAGGGGAGGGGAGGAGATTAGGGGATCCTGGCAACATTGGAAAGAGACAGTTTATGGGAAGCAAGAGGTTCTGCTCAAACTCAGCAGGGAGAAAATGGAAAGGGGATAAGATTGAAGGGCTCTGAGATGATGTCACCCCAGAGCTATACAAAGGAGAGCGGGAAGCTGATTTCCTCAATGGAGATGACATCATCCAACCAGAGAGGAGTTTCTAGAGTCTTTTATTAAGTTACATGCACACAGACACACACGGGGGGGGGGGGGGGGGGGGGGAGGGGAGAGAAAGTTGCTTGAATACACCCGTTATAAAGAACAGTATATAAAATGTTTTTTTTTAATAATAAAATGTTTGACAATTTTTTTATCCTGAAGGAGGATTTAAACAGGGTTTGGAACTGATTTTGTCAAGGCATTTAGGAAGAGTGAAACAGACTCTTGACAACAGTCCTCCTGAGCATGAGATGAAATCCGGATGCTGTAAAGAAAGTCAGCCTAAGTCTTATTATGGTTCCTTGGTAGCCCTGTTCACCGCTTTTCTTTTTCATTAGCAATGCTTCTAAGTTGGTTCTCTCTGAGCTGGAAATATTCTTGGATCCTGCCAAGAAGGGAAAGGAATGTGAAGGTGAAAGAAAAGGAGCTTTCAAAATCTACTGGTATTTTGCTCTTCAAATTCCTCTTTGGTTTTATTATCATCATTTGTACAATGCTGGTTATATTAGTGCCTTCTGGGAAAAATTGCATTCTTCTGGCACATGAAAGGTTAACAAATTTATCAATGTCTAAACTTTTACGGATCACAGCTCACTTTATAAATATTTTCTGAGTTACAATTGTTTTTTCCTTCAAAAAGGAAAAAAATAAAAATAAAAACTATTTTTCTTGCTTTTAGGAATGCTGTTTGGTTACCATTACATATTTATATTTTTGCTTCCGGTTTTTTTTTCTTAATCTATGACATATTTTTTCAGTTGACCCATTTTCACAGTCGTTTTAAAAATCTGTTCAGGCCTTGGCCCTTTAGCTAAACTTTGCTCCTACATGAAGAATCAGTGTTTGCTTCTGATTCTTCATGCTTCTCAACATGTACAGAAATGCTACTTTGTTGTAGGATTTAATGACATAGCCAGATTCATTCGGCTCCCTCTTAAACCAAACAAGGTCAAGGCATAATTACTTTAAGTGTCTTTCTTATTACTCCCCTCTTTTTCCCAAAACAAAAATGTCTTTAATTTTGCTTCAACTTTTCCTTCCAACTCCTCTTCAAGATTATCGCTGCAATTTTCTTCATGGGCACTTCTGCATGAACTTCAACTTACAAAATTTCCCAGCAGCATCTTAAATCTGCTGAGGTTGTGAAATGCTGCTCTACACTTATAAAAAAATAAGTGCCTGCAAAATCATTCAAACACATTGATTAGGAGATTATCCTGCAGGAAAGGAAGTCCATATGTCCAGACAGGATTTGCATACACAGCTTCTTTTTGCTGTATATGAAATTATTGTGTGACCACTGATCACTGCATGATTACTTAGCTATTTCAGGAAGTGGTGTTAGAAAGTTCTATAAATGGCTCTTCTGCTGCACATGAAGTAAATACAGTGTAAGAGAGAGAGATTTCATGAATTTAATAAGAAAAGCACAAATCATTTCTGCCACAAAATACACTTTTAAAGAAATTCTTTCCCTTTTCCCTCTTTTGTTCCCCTTTTCATTTTATCGCAATCACATGAATTTTTTTTTAAAAGCTACTTTAAAAAGAAGAATTAATGTAGTATAAGCTACATTATACTACAATGTAGTATAAGCAGGAATAGAAAGATAACATGCAGGGTAGGTTTTCTTCAGGTTTTTTGCTTTTCATTGCCCTTCCCTTAGGAAACAAATTGCCATTTAAAACCTAATAGACAGTATGAGAACCAGATTAATGTTCAGTTAGAGATGCAACAACAGGGGGAAGATACAAAAGATACACTTCAAAGCACTCCATGGCATTGGACCTGGGTACCTTCGAGACTGTTTTCTGCCACCAGTAGCCTCCCACCGGCCAGTTCGCTAACACAGAGAGGGTCTCCTCAGGGGGCCATCAGCCAAGTTATGTCAGCTGGCGACACCCAGGGGGAGGGCCTTCTCTGTGGGAGCCCCTGCTCTTTGAAATGAACTGCCCCCGGAAATCCGTAAGATCTCCGACCTCCATGTATTTTGCTGTGCCCTCAAGACCCTACTGTCCACCAGGCTGGGCTATCAATGTAATGATTTTAAATTGGGTGTTTTAAATGTTGGGTTTTAATCTGAGCTGAAATTATTTATTAATTCTAATTATTTTTAATTGATATCTTTTTTTGTGCTTTTAATAGGCTGTACACCACCCTGAGTCCTTCGGGAGAAGGGTAGTATAGAAATAAAATTATTATTATTATTATTATTATTATTATTATTATTATTATTATTATTATTATTATTATTATTATTATTATTATTATTTTTCCTATTTTATCTGGACCCCTTTGCCACTGATTTTGGGGTATAAAATGTTAAGTCCATTCACACATTTAACTTGCTGCCTGCTTTACATACCCTGGGAAAAGAGGGGCTCACAATACTTTAGGCATTTAGCTGCTGGAGCTTTTCTTTTTAGTACAGTATTTTGAAGAAATGGGATAGCCAAGTGGGATGGCATAAATCAGTGGTGGTGAATCTTTTGGACTTTATATGTTAAAAATTCAGAAAATCCTTAATTTGACTCTGCTGATTTGTCAAACCCAAGACACCCCAAACAAAAGAGACACTATTTTCTATCTACCCCTCACCCAACTAGACTACCCTGAACAGTAACTTAACACCAGCGATGAGGCTGGGCCCAAGCCTCAACTTCATAGAATACAAGGTTGGAAGGGACCTTGGAGGTTTTCTAGTCCAATATCCTGCTCGAGCAGGAAACATATACCATTCTTGATAAATGGCTGTCCAATCTCTACTTGAAAACCTTGTGTGAATGAGCACTCATAACTCCTGAAGGCAAATCAGTTCTCATGAACAAGAAATTTCTCCTTAATTCCAGATAGGATCTCCCTTTATTGATCTTCCATCCAATACTTCTTGTCCTGCCCTCAGTTCAAATTCCCCTTCTCTCTGAGAGCCTTTCAAATATTTGAAGATAGCTACCACTTAACCTTAATCCTTGTCTCCATTAGATTATACATAACTAGTTTTCTCAATTGTTCATCATGTGGTTTAGCCTAATTATCTTTGCTGCTTTTCTCTGTACTTTTTCCAGAGTCTCAGCATTGTTTTGACCACAACCAGACCAATATTCAAAGTGTGGCTTCACTAGTAGAGTATAAAGCGATGATTTTCATGTCTGATTATCTTGATAAAATCTTCATACTTGATAGCCCTTGTGCCACTGCTTCCACTCAGAAAGGCTGACTTGTGCCATTCCCCAAGATCTGTGAGCCTTAGGATAACAGTATGACTGCCCCCATGGCTCAGTGCTTCCCAGGATCTGCTTCATTTCATTTATCTTGATGCTATGTCCTCTTTCTGTTGATAGGCTCCTATGGCCTATCAGAGGCTGATCTGGGTCTTGAAGTGCTTTCTGAGAATGTTCTTCCATGGTCTCTGCAGCCTCAGAAAACTCTGCAAAAACATTTCTTCTTCTTCTTGGGCAATTTTCAGGGGGTCCAGAGATCGTGCAAGAATACCCTGCATTTTTGTGAGCCCCTTCAGTCTGCAAAAATTGTTGAAAAACATGGCATGTTTTTGAGAATAGTTGTCAGTTGTTGATCAATGCTGATGTGACATGCAAAACATCGTTGCATGTTATCTTTACCACATCTATATAGGTTTGCCATCCTAGTGTCGATGCTTCTCTGATTAGCTTAATCTTAGATTTGCTGTAATTTGACATACAGGTTGATATAAATGCATACCGTATTTTATTTTAAAAGAAGTCAGAGTTTATTTGGAGCAAATGCATCCAGTGTAACTGTTGGTTACGGCTTTTGAAAATCATCATTTATTCCTTTTTCTAAAGAATACAGAGTTGGAAGAGGCCGTGGAGGTCTTCTAGTCCAACCCACGTGCTTAAGCAGGAAACTCTATACTATTTCATAGAAACAGTTGTCAAATCTCTTCTTAAAAATGTCCAGTGTTGGAGCACCCACAACTTTTTCAAATCAGCATGTTGCACACTGTGCTCTTACTAAAGCCAAGATGCCACAGGAAGATACAGTCACCTCTGAGTCATCTGCTTCTTGGTCCTTTTATTTGTTGCAGTTTCTAAGCAATTTTGGCATAGATAAGCACACAGCAGTCATACTTAAAATGGATTTTGGAAGTCATTAAAAAAAAAAACCAATTCTCAAGTTTCATCAGGGGTTTTAGAATTACATCCAAATTTTTCTTCTGTAGACCCAAGTATTATTTTGCCCAGCATCCTTTTCCAATCTCATAGTCTTTTGAAGTGAACTAAAGTTCACTGACAGAACCAAATAACTTTTTAATATCTTTTTATAGTTTTATGAATCTGTGTCAACTTTTTAAAAAATTTGTCTCCTTGGTTGCAAAAAATGGCAAAGACTATTCTTTGTCTAATAGCAGAAAAATAAGATCTTTCTTTCTCCCTGCAGCCAAAATTATCTCTAATCCCACCTTCTGATTTTGCAGATAAATACCAGTAGAGCAAATATTTTCTAACTAATTTTTTACAGAAAGTGCATCATTTCCTCTATGAAGGGAAATTTAGTTATGGTGTCATAATATGATTAGCCTACCATCTGGCTTCATTTTCCTGTCTTTCATATCCATTAGTTTGGAAAATAAGAGCTATTCCTGAACTGGACAGGAACTGCTTTAGAACACCTGCTGAAAGGAATCATGGATATGTATGATAGGTCTTTCTGGTCTGGCTGGTTTAGTCTCTAGATCTCTTCTTTCTCTGCCGCTTTTTATACTTTCCAACTCAGTGGAATGTCTATGGAGATTCTCTGTCATCCAGGTCATGGTTGTCCCAAGGTGTTTTTTCAAGAGGCAACTGGACTTTCTGGTTTTTCTTTGAAGACATTTCACTTCTCATACAAGAAGCTTCTTCAGCTCTGACTGGATGAGAAGTGAAACATCTTCAGAGAAAAACCAGAAATTCCAGTTGCCTCTTGAAAAAGCATATTTGGGACAACTCAGTGGGATGTAAGAAGGAAGCTAAGTAAAGTAGCATAGAATTCTATCAGCCTGTCAGCAGGGATATTTTCCAAAATCTGAATAGAAGAAAACCAGACTTGCTGTTGGGGGAACAGCCCACCAAAAGTGAGATCAAGTTTGGAAACGATCAGAGCATGTAGACAAAAACATTCCAGAAAACAACCACAACCCAATGGACTCTACTGGAAGATGCAGTTGGGAAATGACTCAGAATGTTGCTGAATTTTCCATTCTAGGGCACTTCCCTCTTTGCTTCTAATCATGTGTCCCAGAATGGAGTGCTTTTAACAGTGCTTTGAAATGACCTTCGTCATTTTACGATTGTATGAGTTTATTACCTCATGTGGCTCTTCTACAGACAGATGCCTCTGCCAGGAGATCTTGCGGAGTTAGCAGTCAGAAAATGGCTTCAGCAGCCAAGGGGATTTCAATTGTCAGAATGGCTTTTTGTTTTATTCATCCTAATTACCTCCAGTCAGGAGGAAGATAGATTTAACCTACTTATTCAGCAATACAGCTACAAATGCAACGTAATTTCAGACAGATTCTCCTTTTTTTAATCAGTGCACATCAAGTTGATGAAAACTGATTTGCTTTAAATATTCTTCCAGAAGAAATAAGGATTATAGAGAAATCTTCATGGATGTTATGTGGAGGTGTTAGAAGATGGCAGAGTAGAGAAGTGCCTATTTTTCGTCAGATTCAGAATCTTGTCAGGCAACTTATAAATAACGGTCATTTTAAAATTCAAATTAAAACGGGTCTAGGACAATTGGTGCAGTGCCTTCACCCCAGCCTCTCCACCCTAACCAACCCACCATGTTTGCCCCTTCATGGCCATACTGCCCCAGCTGCTTCATGCCAGCCCCCCTGACTCACTGTAGCCAGTGGTGGGTTGCCCCCGATTTGCACCGGTTCTATAGAACTGGTAGTAAATCCGGTGGGAGGCTCCACCTACCAACCCCGACGTCGTCAAAATGCTTCTACGCATGTGCAGAAAAGTGTGCATATGCTCGCTCGCTTCGTTCGCGCACACATGCAGCCCACTGCAAACCTATAGTAAAGGTAAGTAGAACCCATCCCTGACCGTAGCCTGGAAGCCCCACACACATACCCACACACTGGGTCTCCTCTCCTGGGCTTTGCTCCAGGTGACTCACTATGGGATAAATTGCCATGGCCAATTTGCTGTATGGGACAATTAGCCATATGGGAAAGCTCCCAGGATGCAGATGCTGCCACTGCCACACACACACACACTTCCCCCTCCCTCTCAAGGAAAGATTCCTTCTCAAGGAAAGACTACAGCCTGACAAGCCATGCCCGAGGCCTGGAGGATGCAAGGCAGGCCCATCCCCACTGTGTACTCTCCCTGTCTACTTTGCAAAGACAATTTTCATCTAGCCAGCCAGGCCTTGGCTCCTGCTGTCAGGGCCCACACCTGCTCTTGGTGTCAATTCCCACTGAGGCACATTTTTTCCATACGCATGGCAGAGCTGCAATCATTTTACACAACAGGCTGCACGCAGCATTGCACATGATCTTGCCATACACATATGCCCTCCACAGGGCACACATCACCAAGGATGGCACCCTGAGGACATCATTCCAAGCAACAAAAAAAGTAAATTTGCAATCCACACAAACAGCCTGGAAAGGAGGGAAGGGGGAGAGATAATGCCAGTGAAAGGCCAGCCCTTTTCCTCAAACCACTTTTTCAGATTCTCACTTTCTCTACTGCCCTGAACTTGAGTTAACCCAGCCAGTGTCTCATGACCACTGCAGTTCCAAAGAGTTAAGCTAACAGAGTCTTCCAGGACTGGTTGGCCTTTCATTGACCTGGGTTGGGTAATTGTGTAAACACACCCATCAGGGTCTTTGTGGCACTCTCAGTTTGTAGCTTAGTGCAAGAGGCAACAAAAAATAAACCCATGTAGAATCGAAGCTGGACTGACAGTGTCCTGATGGGCAAAGTGGGTTATAATGGATTATTCACCTTACCTCCTTTTCTCTCTATTTTCCCCCAGGTGGTCTCGAGTCTTTCTTTGGGAGGAGGGAGGTAGAGGTGCGGTGTGCAGTGGCAGCATCCACATCCTGGAAGCTATCAGCTACACAGATAATTGTTCTGTGAAGTGAACTGTCCTTCAGCAAATCTTCCAGAGTGAAGGGAAGGAGCAACAGGGGAGGAGTGACTTGGGTGGGGAGGATGCAATGGGTTGGATTTATTTATTTTATTTTATTTTATTTTATTTTATTTTATTTTATTTTATTTTATTTTATTTTATTTTATTATTTTATTATTTTATTTTATTTTATTATTTTATTTTATTTTTTTATTTGATTTATATGCCACCCTTCTCTGGAGACTCAGGGCGGCTTACAATGCATTAAGCAATAGCCTTCATACTTTTGTATATATCTGCTTAGTAGGGCTTTCAGCCCCCCCAAGCAGTGTTCTTTTTTTATACAAAGTCAATTTATTGCCCCCACAATTCGGGTCCTCATTCTACCTACCTCGGAAGGATGGAAGGCTGAATCAACCTTGAGCCTGGTGAGATTCGAACTGGCAGTAATTGCAGGCAGTTGGCAGCTAAGTGCTATTTAACAGTGCTTTAGTTCACTGCTCCACCAGACTCCTAGGGATGAGTGAAGGGCTAAGCCAGGGGAGGGGCAGGGAGGGACAATCGTGGTGGGTCAGCTAGTGTGGGAGGGCAAGGTGAAGTGGACTGGCTGCAGCAAATTGTTCCATTCCAAACTCAAGAATAGTAGGAGATTTAAAGATAAAAGGTAGATAAGTAATTTTGCTGAAGCAACTGCAATAAACTAAAAGCAGTTTCTTCAAAAGCTAAATATCATTGTATATGAATGGTCCTAGTGTTTAAACCCTGAGCAAAACAATTTATTTGTTGTCTTGCATACTCCAGCCTTCACAATATTTTAATTGTTTTCCATGTGTCAATTAAATATGAAGGAAGGCATCAGGAATAACAGACCCAAAGTATGAGGTTAAAAAGGTCAAAATGGCAATCGTGTGTAATTATACCCTAAGTGTACACAAAGAGTAAATAAACCCTGTCTCTGACACATATACAAAGTAGACAGGGCTTCATGAAACTTTCATTGCCATGATCTTGACATGGCAATGTGTTTTTTATTTAGAGATTACAAAGCATGAGCTTCAAGAGAGGTTTAAACTTGATGGGAAATTGTGCAACAGAAAGCATCAAGAGCAGCAGAAATACATGTGCACACACTCATTCATTAATCTTCAGAATCAGAGCTGAAGCATTTCTTCAATTTTATCAGTTCCTTTCATTAACTTTTACTTTTTTTAAAAAAAATAAATGCTAATCTTTAAAAAATATATTTCAATAAAATTGGGATCTTATTTCATCTGAGAAAATAACTTCTCTGTAATCTGAAGATGTAGCACAAGACTTGCCAAACAGTTTGCTGCAATTATATGTCACAATGTTTCCAACCATCTATTTCAAATATCAGTAAACCCCATTTTCTTGCTAACAGGATGGAGTCAGTGGAAGACGTTTGGATAGAAATGCCTATATTTACATTGAAACATTCCCAGTTCTTTCCCAGAACTACAGTGCATTGCTGCCAGAGTATTCACACAGTGGTTTCCTATGGAACTGAGCCACAAAAAATGTAGTTTGTTGAGAGAAGCTGCATAAGTTCCAAGATCCAAACATTTATGTTTTGCTGTGAATATTCATTTAAATTCTGCTGGCCTGAAGATGGGCTTGCATACAGGTATGATAAATTTCAGGGGCATCCTCATGCTAGTCTTTGTAATAAATAGCAGGAAATGTTATTGACATATCTTAAAAAGTAACCTATTTGTAGTGGCCCAATTTTATGGCTGACATTCAAAAAAGTAAATCCCAGAAGGTAACTGAATAAACAATGCACTCAAAACTACATTGACTTGAGTTTTAAAATTTAACTTTCCATAGCTATAATAGCAATAGCACTTAGACTTATATACCGCTTCACAGTGCTTTACAGCCCTCTTTAAGCAGTTTACAGAGTCAGCTTATTGCCCCCAACAATCTGGGTCCTTGTTTTACCCACCTCGGAAGGATGGAAGGCTGAGTCAACCTTGAGCCTGGTGAGATTTGAACTGCCAAATTGCAGGTAGCCAGCAGTCAGCAGAAGTAGCCTGCAGTACTGCACTCTAACAACTATGCCACTGTAGCTCATTTGATAGGGGCATCTCCATGGGATTACATATCAAAAAAAGAAAGTAACTATTTGATCAAAAAGCCCATCTTGACTTTTTTTTTTAATCACTTCAGGAAGTTCCTGCATTTGGCTCTAAGGGTCTCTTTTAATTTTTTACTTAATACATATTATCCAATGAATGCTCTACATAACTTTTGGAATTTAGTTCTAGGTGTTCATGCATGCAATTGTGCTGATCCTTATTATAAAATATTTAAGTAACGTTTATGTTACTGAAGAGTAACAGTGTTCTCTCAGCATTCACAGTAATAGATTACTTAAATTACATACAACAAACTGTTTTTAAAAAAAAAATTCCACAGGAAGCAACATAAGCATTTCAATACCAACAAGTAAAGAAGGAAATCAGTCTTTTGGACCCAATATCATAACAAGCAGATATAAGATCTCAGGTTAAAGATGGGGGGGGGCAGTATCTCCCGATACTGAAAAAGTTTATGGAAAATGCTCGTTCTTAAAATCAATGCAGTCATTGCAAATGTGAAGAGAAAGTATTTGTGATTAAACAATTAATATTGTCCTAATAACAAAGCTGAAACTATCTCATATAAAAGAAATGCATTTGAAAGTCATCATTAGAACAGAAACAAAAATGGTATTTAAATTGGCATTAATGACTAAACAAAACTAACAAGTTGTAAAGGTCTGCCTGAGGCTGAAGCAGTTATAACAGCAATAGCAACAGCTATTTTACTGACCTCGAAAGGATGGAAGGCTGAGTCAACCTTGAGCCACTCAGAATTGAACTGGTGGAGTGAACAGTGAGTTAGCCCTGCAGTACTGCATTCTAGCCACTGTGCCACCAAGGTTTATTTGATGCCTTCTAGACAAATTGCTACAGCTGGGTACTATCACTTAAAATCTATTTTCATATCGCTATCAACCTAGTTTATTTCAAGTAGGACATATGATAATATGACCAATGAAAGAAATTTAAACTGCATGTAAGTTCATATAGGAGAATAAAGTCCTTTATATATGTTTACCCCAAGTAGAATTTCATAATTAATTTTATTCATTAGTGATTTGAACAAAGAAACAAATTTACACCTGATAAAAAATGATGTAGCAACATAAACAAAACAGATGACATGAAATAAAATGGTGATACTTTTTGCAGTAAGCAGTTCTCAAATATTTTGGTTTTTTACATTCTTAAAAATGACCTCAGAGAGCTTTGATTTATGTGGATTATATCTA
Organism: Coluber constrictor foxii; assembly: GCA_038048745.1. NCBI lineage: Eukaryota > Metazoa > Chordata > Lepidosauria > Squamata > Colubridae > Coluber > Coluber constrictor. The sequence continues at coordinate 146,722,724 of CM075961.1, forward strand.
TCAATATCTACCATACAGTATTAAAATTAAAAATGAAATATTTTAAAATATTTGACTTTATGAACCTTCTGAAATGGTTTCTGTCTCCAGGGCTCCCCATACCACATTATGAGAACTGCTGTACTAAGATAATATGCAATGGTGTATATTTATATCATCTGATTGGGATAATTTTAATTTGCTAATAGCAAAAGATGGAGCATACATAATGATACTCTTTCTCAATTCTGCAAAAGGACAAGTTCCTTTATGTAGACAATGCATAGCACAAGAGACATTACAAGGAGCTAAGCCAGTGATGGCGAACCTTTTAGACACAGAGTCCCCAAACTGCACATACGGTCATGCCCAAACTGAAAGGTGCTCACACGCAACATGCACATGTATGGGTATGTGCAAATGTGTGCATGTGCAGACATACATGAATATGCGCATGTGTGGGTATGCATGCATAAAGAATTCTTGGACGTTGCACGTACAGACATGCACATGTACAGATGTGTGAATGTGCACATGTACAGACATGTGTAAATGTGCACATAAATGGACGTGTGAATGTGTGCAAATATGTGCATGTGCGGACATGCATGCATGCAGAGCAGGGACCTGGAGACCTGCTGGCCGGTGAAAGGTGGGGCATCCCAACACTGGCAGTGCAGCATGAGATAAGATCTTTTTCTTTTGTGAGCTTCTGTTTTGTCGTTTGCAGGGAAACAGAAGCTCATGAAAGAAAGACCACAGAGATCTGACCTGGGGCGACAGCGCATGTGCCAGCAGAAAGGGCTCTGCGTGCTACCTCTGGCATGTGTGCCAGAGGTTCACCATCATGGAGCTAAGCAATCACCTTTTCAAGATAAGAAGCAGAGAAAAATTATGCTCAAATTTAAGACATTTGTGTAGAGATTCTTGATGCAAACGGAATCAGTGATGAGTTCTCTTGGAAACAGGTTTATCACTGCCATAGATTTTGCAGAGACCACTATCCTGATTCTTAAAAAAAAAAAGAAGAAGAAGCCAAAACAAGAACAAAAGAGAAGGTACTCTTTTGAAAGGGTACATGAGCAGAGTAGTATTTTACCAAGTTTATCACGTGAAATAGCAATTTTAAAAACAACTTCAGAACCACATAGAACTTTGACTTTACAAAATCAAAAGAATAATCAAATAATTTAGTTTAGCAACTATGTTAATTAAGGAAGGCAATCCAATCTCTTCAAATGTTAAAAAAAGTTAAGAAGAATAATAGATATAAACGCTTCTATAGTTTTCCTTGAAGTCTCCCACCATATTCAAATATATTCCTATTAATCCAAATGAACTATTGATTTGCACATCTCTAATAGAATATCACATCAATTTTTTTCACAATACAAATAAAGTACTTAAAGTATTTATGAACAGGGTAACTTTATACAGAGAATATTGGTGCCAGAATGATTTTTTAAAATCAGTATTATTAAGACATATTTGATTGTTACTATGCAAGGTCATATCTTTGAAGTGAAGTTTTAAATACTGCAAATACTTCAAGTAATTAGAACAATACAAGAAAATTAGTTTTGCTAGTACAAATAACAGAAACATAAAAGCTCCAATGGCTAATCGCTATTCAAACTGCTATGATTTAGTTTCAGTAACTTTCTTCTTTTATAACTCTCAAGCACTACCAAAAGCAAATTCTTATTTTTACACCCAACATTTGTATTCGATTGTATTATACTGAAAATTGATCTCCAGATGTCTGCAACTGTGCTTCCCCTGTGAAGGAGGCATCTGTTTCTCTTCCTCATTCTCCGGATGTACTGAGTGCATCTCAAATTTCATTTGCAAATACTGCATTTTTGAATATAAGCCAATTCATGGAGAGTTCAAGTATTTTTTGAGGAGGAAAAGGGTAGTTATCAACAATGTTCCATCATTGAATAGCTTCCATTAGTCACTAAATTCATATTAATGAGATGTATTATATTAATTGCTATTTAGGCAACCCACAGTTGCCTAAAGAGAGTGGGGGAAAATAAAAAAAAATGATTTTTGTTTAATTGTATATGCTGTATGTTGATTATGAAATAAAATTTGTTTATTAAAAAAAAGAAATCTTTCAAACTTTTCTTTACAATTGTGAAAAAGAAGAACAAAGAACTCACGACTGCTATATGTCATTCACCCTGGAGAAAACTTTGATTTCTTATTATGTGTGAGCTAACCTTTCACTTTATATTTGATATTTGTTATCTGCTGAAAAGCAAATCCATTTTAAAAACATTCTTTTTTGAAATATTGATATTGTTTCCTGATTGCTAATTTGTACCTTATAACTGTCATTAAGTGTTGTACCTTATGATTCTTGATGAACGTAACTTTTCTTTTATGTACACTGAGAGCGTATGCACCAAGACAAATTCCTTGTGTGTCCAATCACATCTGGTCAATAAAAAATTCTAGTCTGGTCTGGTCTGGTCTGGTCTGGTCTGGTCTGGTCTGGTCTGGTCTAGTCTAGTCTAGTCTAGTCTAGTCTAGTCTAGTCTAGTCTAGTCTAGTCTAGTCTAGTCTAGTCTATAAAACACTATCAAAGCCAGTTGGATGTAGACGTTAAGGCTAAGCCTAGAAACCAGGAGGCTGAATTCTAGTTCCATCGTAGGCATAAAAGTCAGTTGGATGGGCCAGTCTCTCTCAGCCCAACTTGCCTCAAAGGTTTGCTGTTGTGGGGAAAAATAAAAGGAAGAGCTATTAGTAGGTATGCCATCTTATAAAGACAGGATTTTTAAAAATCTAAAATAAAACAAAAAGGTAATTGTAATTGGGAGGAAAAATGCTTAAATAAATGTATACATTGTTAGCATAAGTGAGCGGCCCCCAAACTGATTCCAGATATATGGTGTTCTACAGTTCCTCATCATCTCCTAGTCAGGATGGGTAACTCTGACTGGGGAAGATAGGAATTCTAATTGCACATATCTGGAGAATGTTATCCTGGAAAAGGCTGTTATAAAATGTGGACTGGAGTCCAGGCATGGATTAGCATAAACCATGCATATTTCTTGAAGAACAGCTGTGTATTGTGAAAATGACATAACTATGATTGGGTTTCATATCTTGGGGAAAGCTTTCATTTTGCTCCTATTCATCCAAAATAGGGAAGAAGTCATGTCCTCCTAGGAACTCTTCTCCATACTTTTCCAGACTGAGTCAATGATTCATGCCTGCTTAATGAATCAGATTTGGACATGTTAGCAGAGTATGGATCTCAAACATTTCTTTAAACATTTGAATAGGAGGAAAAAGGAGTTTGTTTCCCAAGAGACCATCTTTGAAATAAATAATCAAATTACAGATATGACTAATTTTCCTCCCTATATAAAAAGCAGCAGGCTGGCATTAATAATGACTCACTGAAAATATAGTAAAGTAAGGAAGCATGTGCTTTTGTTAAATGAATACATAGGATTTTTTAGGGTTTTTTTTCCAAAATCATTTTAATAGCAGAAAGCTAAGATACTAAGAGACAACAAAACTTTAAATAAAGAAAGGTAATATAGGAAAACTAGAGGGTTTTATTCTAGACAAAGAAAAATTTATAGTGAGATTTGTAAATGGATGAGATGGATGAATATTTGTTAGCAACCTTGCCATAGCACACCTGTTCATGACTTATTAGATCACTGAAGTGGTGCCTCCATCCTAGTGATGAAATCCAATCTTTTTTTACTACCAGCATGGTGGGCATGGCTTGGTGAGCATGGCAGGGGAAGGATACTGCAAAATCTCCTTCTCCCCCCCCCCCACTCCAGGGGAAGGATTCCCATTCCCTCCCCATTCCTACAGGAAGCATTTTGCAAAATCTTCACTCTCAGGCCAGTCAGAGGTGGTATTTGCCAGTTCTGCAAACTACTCAAAATTTCCACTACCTGTTCTCCGAACTACTCAAAATTTCCGCCACTGGTTCTCCAGAACCTGTCAGAACCTGCTGGATTTCACCCCTACTCCATCCCTAGATAGGGCTGCCTATGTAGTGACACCATGTATTCTCACATATCAGAATTTCCATTTTGATGTGAACATTTCTTTTTTGAGTCGATATTTCTATCACACACCCATGATGAAGAATGAAGTTCTACCGATTGAATGTTTCCTTTAAATTTTCAGTTATCTCTGAGTTGTTTTTCTATCATAATCTTCCAAAACAAATAAAACATCTACAGTGTTAGTAGTATAACTCTAAGTAAGTAAAATACCAGGAACATGGGTAGCTAAGAAATATAAATAGATTAGAATTAATTCAGAAAGCTAAAAGAATAATAGTATAATACAGTATTGCAGCAATGCACTCTATTATTTGTTTGTTAATCAATAATCAAATTAGTTCCAGCATGTCCTCCTTATGCTATGATCAGGTATGAGAAATAGGACTGCTTATTTGCTCTCTCAGTATTCTGGATTGACAATATCATCTGTTATTCAGAATGACCACTGGGTCCATTTTAAAATAGAATAGAATAAAATTTTATTGGCCAAATGTGATTGGACACACAAGGAATTTGTCTTGGTGCATATGCTCTCAGTGTACATAAAAGAAAAGATATGTTCATCAAAAATCATAAGGGACAACACTTAATGATAGTCATGGGGTACAAGTAAGCAATCAGGAAACAGTATCAATATAGATCGTAAGGATACAAGCAACAAAGTTACAGTCATACAGTGATGGGAACAATGAGAAGATTAATAGTAGTGCAGCCTTAGTGACTAGCTTGACAGTGTTGAGGGAATTATTTGTTTAGCAGAGTGATGGCATTTGGGAAAAAACTGTCCTTGTGTCTAGTTGTTCTATGCAGTGCTCTATAGCATCGTTTTGAGGGTAGGAGTTCAAACTGTTTATGTCCAGGATGCGAGGAGTCTATAAATATTGTCACAGCCCTCTTTTTGACTTGTGCAGTATACAGATCCTCAATGGAAGGCAGGTTGGTAGCAATTGTTTTTTCTGCTCCACTTCAAATTATATCTTTCAATATTAGGTTGCATCAAGCGCTCTTGCATATTTCAGATAGCATGCTTTGGTTTATTGCAGTTCACTGGCTACTTTGTAAGCATGACTTCTAAAATATTTTGGAGCTATCTTCATTTTGAATGGTGTAATAGCAATACTTGCAATACTTGCCCTGTAAATAGAAGTTTGCTAGTTTGAAACCTAGTAGAATTTTATTATTTCTATTTTCCTTTTCCTGGACTATTTTTTCCTGTGTATGGTTTATATATATATATATATATATATATATATATAATCCAGTGATGCATTAGCTCATTGGTTTTCCAGTCATCAGAGACAGGATTTCACCTTCAAACGTACATAAGAGGGATTTTGGAGATTGGAGTTAAATCATTCTATCCCACCTGACTGGAAAATTATAAAATATCAAAATGTTAGAATTCTGTTTTTAAAACTTAGTAGTAGAACTAGATTTAAAAGAAGTGATCAATAGGGCTATATGAAAGGAAATTTATTGTAAAACTATTATGTGTACAAGAGTGTGCATTTGATGCTTTAAATTTGCTTTGTTAGGGTGTCTGTGTTGTTTTATATTTTTAATTGTTTTTACCACTTTTGAGGGTCTGGAGTCTGCTGGAATGAATAGTCATCACCATCATCATCCTCTAGTTTTCTAAACAGTGCTGCCTGTTGTTTTTTTTCCAGGGTATGGTGGACAATTCTTTGAGACATCTGGGTCTTCCCATAGCCCTGGCTATCCAAATAGGAACCCACAAATCAGGGAATGTTATTGATATATTCACACAGCATTAGGTAGTAGCATTCAACTGACTATTCTGGAATTTGATGTGGAATACAATTCAAGTTGCCACCATAATGTTCTGGAGGTAAGTGCTTTTGTTTCAATATGATAATCAAGGAGAACTGCAGGACTTCTGAATGCCCATGGCATTAAAAAAAAGCCATCCTTTCTTTGAATTGTTTTTTCCTTCAGTATTCTTAGTTTTATATTCTAAATACATTTTTGTTTTAAAAACTTACCCTTAGGTTCAGATATATGTTTAATGTTATAACTGTTTACTGTTTTTAAGTTTTTGAGCCAAGAGCTGGCTCATTCAACAGAATCCACAGTAAAAAAAAAATCCCACAAAGTTGGTAGTTATGGTACAATCCAAATCAAAGCTTTATTCCTTTGAGAGTTCTCTATATCTACCATCCTGACATTTTTCTATACTTCCTCACCCCTGATGAACTTATACTTCACTTTTGATTATGACCATAAATGTATTTCTTGGTGTAATGTCAGTTCAGGACTTGAGAGCCTATAGATCATGAGATTATGTCAAATGATAATGCCTTTCATTCTTTTCCATTGTGCGATGCTTGGTTGTGGCCTCCTGCCACTTTCTCATTCTTATCCAAGACCAAGCACAAGATTTTAAAGAGATCTATATTGACACATAAGGTATAGTATGAAATTCAGTGACACTTCTGGCATTCCTTTTCTTGGTTTGGCATGACTTATGCATAGATATGTGCAATGGTCATAATAACTAATACTTGTACATTTTGGTTCATCTTATATTGTTCATGTTTTCCTGCACAGAAGCTACATGATTGTCGGCCATTTTATTTAGCTGGTGAGATTTTTGTTATAAGTATCACCGTTGTCTATATTCCACCTGATACGAATGTTAGCACAGCGCTCTCTAAGTTACATGACACCATCGAGAGGCAGCAGCAAACTTACCCTGAGGAGCTTTTGTCGTGGCTGGGGGTTTTAATCAAGCTTGTCTACAGTCTGATCTTCCTAAGTTTGTGCAGTATGTGCATTGTACCACCAGAGATAAGAACACTTTAGACCATATGTATTCAAATTTAAGACAGGCATATAGAGCAATCCCCCTTTCCCATCTGGGTATGTCTGATCACATCTCTCTGCTACTGTGCCCAAAGTATATCCCCCTTAGGAAAAAGATATGGCTAGTCAGGAAAACTGACCAGAGGGAGCACTCTGCCAGTTGCAAGATTGCTTTAAGACTACTGAGTGGAATATTTTTGAACATTTGGAGCTTCAAGAATTTACTGACACCATACTCTCATATATCAAAACATGCACAGATAATGTAACAGTGGACAAGTGTGTCAGAGTCTTTGTAAATTACAAATCCTGGATGTTAGCAGATGTATGGACACTTCTGAGAGCCCGGAATTCTGCCTTTAAGACAGGTGACAGAGATAAATACAATGAAGCCAGGGCAAATCTATGGAGAGGCATCAAAGTAGCTAAACAAAAATATAAAGAAAAGGTAAAGAACCATCTAGCAGACAACAACCCGAGGCAGGTGTAGCAGGGACTGCAGCACCTAATCAACTATAAGGGAAATATGATGAAGACAGTCAACTCCAAAGCCTCATTGGTAGAGGAATTGAACACCTTTGCCTGCTACAAGGTCAAGAGACCTGCCTGTGTAGCCCCAGCCTGTCGGCCCTCCAACTCCCAGCCACTCACCTTGTATGAACTACAAGGAAGAGCTGTATTGAAGGCCATGAATTCCAATAAAGTTGCAGGTCCAGATGGGGTGCTGGAGATAGTGGTAAAAACCTTTGCTGACCAACTATCAGAGGTCCTAACAAGGATTTTTAACATGTCCCTGCAAACAGCCAGCGGTCATTCCAATCCCGAAGAAAACAGCAATAAAGAGCCTGAATGACCCATTGCACTAACATCTGTAGTGATGAAGTACCTCAAGAGACTGGTTGTTCAACACCTCAGGTCATGCCTTCCATCAAACTTTGACCAATATCAGTTCGCCTACAGAGGAAATAGGTCGACAGGTGATGCCATTGCTACTGCCCTTCATTCTGTAGTGAGTCATCTAGAGAAACCTGGGAACTACATCAGAATGCTTTTCATAGATTACAACTCAGCTTTTAACACCATTTTGCTGGACATCCTCATCGAAAAGTTGACTTACTTGAATTTCATTTCTCTCACCAATGATTGGATTAAAGACTTTCTGACAGACCGGTCACAAACAGTGAGGGTTGGGTCTTTCACATTCTCCTCACTGAAGGATGAAGATCAGCACTGGCTCTCCTCAGGGCTGTGTGCTCAGTCCCTACCTGTACTCGTTGTATACATACGACTGCATATCTTCTGATCCATCTAATGTTATAATAAAGTTTGCACAACCATACTGGTGATACCACCATACTGGTTCTTATCACAGGAGGAGACAAATTAGCATACAGAGAAGAAGTCCAGAAGTTATCCACATAGTCTCGTCTTTCAAATTTCTGGGAGATCTCACCTGGAAAAATAACACGATTCAGGTGGTTAGGAAGGCTGAACAGAGGCTCCATTTCCTTAGGGTCTTGCGGAAGAATCAGGTGGAACAACAGCTGATGACTTCGTTTTACTAGTTTACAATAGAAAGTGTCCTTACATATTGTGTTATGATATGATATGCTGGCTTGACAGCCGTGGACAGAAAGGCATTACGGAGGGTGATGAGCACAGCACAAAAAATTATGGGCTGTTCCCTGACACCATTGGATGAAATCGCCAGGACCGGCTGCCTCAACATAGTGAGGAAAATCCACAGGGATAATTCACACCCTGGTCAGCACTTCTTTACTCTCCTACCTTCAGGCAGGAAATGTAGAAGCATAGCCAGCCAAATGAACAGGCTGAAAAATAGCTTTTACCCATGGGTTGTCAGACTTCTGAATGCAACATAACATCACAATTAGGTTTCATATGATAGATTTGTAGGGCCAGTGCAACATGCAACATATTCATACCAATGTAATATAATATAATGTTACATACATAGAGGTATATGGGAATGTGTGTTATTACTTATTTGGGTTTACGGATTCTGTTTCTTTCATTCATTGAGTTATTGAGATGTATTTTGTGTTTCAGGGGAGAGGCTGCACCAAGGAAGCTTATTCAATTACATTGTACACATGTTGTGCATTAACAATAAAGGTTTTGATGGATTTGATTTGATGGATTTCATAAGAATATTTTGCAACCTTAAATTGAACTAAATTATGTTAATGCAAGTATTAACATTAATTCTTACTTTTGTACCTACTATAATGTGTTTTTTTTAAATTTATTTATATCAATCTCCTGCTACCAGGCTCCAGACTTTTTCATTATAATGGGATTTCCTTGTCTATTACTGAGCAAATCTCAATACCATGTTGGGTTATTCAGTAAACCATCATAAAAAATACAATGGTTTATTTGTTAACAAGATATACAAAACCAGCCACTTTGGATACAAGGGACTTAGTCTCATATTTCAAAATATATTTGCTTATCTATATACTCAATATTTGGGAAAATCATTATCACAATACCTTGAATCAGAAAAAGGAAGGAGGCTTGCTATGAGGCTGCTTTAACAAGTCAGACTACAGTAGTCCTTGATTTATTATCACAACTGAGCCCAACATTTCTGTTGCTAAGCAAGACAACTGTTAAGTGAATTTTACCCCATTTTGTGACCTTTTTTGCCACAGCTGTTAAGTGATTCCCTACAGTTGTTACATCAGTAATGTGGTTGTTAAGTAAATCTTTCTTTCCCATTGACTTTGCTTTGTGGAGTGGAGTGGAGTGGAGTGGAGTGGAGTGGAATGAAAAGAACAGAACAGAACAGAACAGAACAGAACAGAACAGAACAGAACAGAATATTCTTTATTCTGAATTTTGGCATGCGCAAGATGGCGGTTGCATCCTGAACGCTGGGAGGAGGACGAAATGGGCTGGCGGCTTTAGGGGCGCTGCGGGGGTTGCAGCCCATCGGCAACCCCCCCACCCGGCCAGCGGAACACTTGGTCATCACGCTGAGGGGTTTTTTAGCCCCCAGCGTGGCTTGTAGAACCTTTTCGCCGTCGCCATCGGCTCAGCAGGAGCGGGAGGCGCTGCGAGAGATGGCGGCGAGAGAGAGATGGCGACGAGCATCAGCGAGCAGCGGCGGCAAAGAGCGGTGAGCTACGACGGCAGAAATGGCGAGCTGGCGGCTTTAGGGGCGTTGTGGGGGCGGCAGTCCATCAGCAACCCCCCGCCCAGCCAGCAGAATATACGGTCGGCGCGCTGCGGGGGTTTTTTAGCCCCAGCGTGTCTCTTGGAATTGCCGTTGGGCTGGAAGAAATGGGAGGTGCCTCGAGAAGAGGGCGACATGAGAAGAAGGAGAGGAACAAGTGAAATGGTGGCGAGCGGCGTCGGGACGAGATGGTGCCTGGCTGGGGCGAGAGGGCAGCCAGCAGCCAGGCCCGCTGGCGCCCAGGCACCCTGGAGGAGGAGGTGGTGGCAGAGTGCCTGGAGGAGGAGAGAGTGGATTGCCGGAGCCATTGGCAGAGGCCAGCGAACTTGTCAGCAGGGGGGGGGGATCTCATTTTGGCCCTGTATTTATTAACCCCTACTACGCCTGTATATTGTCCGTATGCCCCCGGAGCTCTCTTCTAGATTAGATCTACCGACCACCTCCCAGACACATTGACTATCTTGCTCTTTTGACTATCTTGCTGCTTGACTATTTTATTATCTTTTACTATCTTATTATGACCGTTTGGCTGATTGGCCGGATTGGAGACCATGGCAGTCATCGGAGGACTTTGGAGCCGGTTCTTTACATTATCTACCTCGAGGGGGTGTTGCATTTTTAGGACAGTATGGCCGGACCTCTGTGAGAGAGTGGCCCTGCCTTGTTTCAACTTACTGGACCTTTGCAACGAACCACAGTGAGAGGGTGGTTTGACACCCCCCAGCAGGACTGGGCAGAACTTAACAACTCCATTGCTACTGTGGGAGGGTAGCGAGGATCCTCCGGATAGACTGGTCCGCTCCTAGACATTGTTTTATCTCTGCGGAAGCCATGTTTTTATCGTCCTCTATGTTTCTTATATATTGTTCCGGATGTATTTAAGGTCCACGCTTCTTGCCCTGCGAGATTCCCCCCTCTCGCGGGCCTGGCCCTCCACACTATCGAGGGCCTACCTTAATGACGGGTCCTGGGACCCCGAGAGGTGGCATGTGGCAAAAAAGGGGTTGAGAGGGTTTTTAAATCGGTTTTTAAGAATTTTAAGGGGCTCTGGGGTGGGGGTGGGAGGGGGTTTGGGGGGGAACCCAAATGGGAAAAGGACAGGCTCGGTATTGGGTGTTAAGGAGGGTGTAGACTCTGGAGGTAAGAGGGCTCCTAGAGAGCCCCCTGTCGAGGGTTGGGCTATAGAAACATTGTGTGGGAGGGGCAGATATGGCGTGAGCGGGGGACCATATCATGTGAAGGGGGCACACACTCGCTGTCTTCGAGCGGTTGCGTGCCCCGGTCCCCGGAGCTATTCCCGTTCCCCAGGTTGTTCGGAGTCTCAGGACCCGAGGCTCCGGTTGCTGTTATGCAATGCCAGGTCCGTTGTAAATAAGGCCCCCCTCATCTGTGACCTTCTTCAAGAGGGGGGTGCGGACCTGGCCGGTATTACTGAGACCTGGTTGGGCCGCGAGGGCGGGGTTCCCCTCGTGGAGATGTGCCCGCCAGGTTTCCTTGCATTTCACCAGCCGAGAGCTCAGGGCAGGGGTGGGGGAGTGGCGGTCATTATTAAGGAAGGTCTGGATCCGAGGGAGGCCACTGTTCCTCAGATAGCCGGGTGTGAGTCCATCTTCGTGAGGTGGGGTCCTGGTGGGCAGATGGGTTTGTTAGTCACGTACCTGGCTCCCTGCCGTGTGGCAACGACCCTGCCCGAGCTCCTCAATGTTGTAGCCGATGTGGTGATTGGCACCCCCAGGCTTATGGTCATGGGGGATTTCAATCTGCCATCTATCGGCGAAACATCTGAGATAGCTCGGGAGTTCATGGCTTCCATGACAGCCATGGACCTGACCCAGGTAATTCAGGGCCCAACTCACATTGGTGGACACACCCTGGACCTAGTTTTTGTCTCTGGACAGTGGTTGAGTGGTCTTGATATTGGGGATATAGGCTTAGAACCCTTGTCATGGACTGACCACTCGCTCCTTCAGCTCGACTTTCTGACCGCTGTACCCCACCGCAGGGAGGCGGAACCGACCAGATGGTTCCGCCCCAGGCGCCTGATGGATCCTGATAGGTTCCAGACGGAGCTTGGGCCATTCCCTGAGACACTGACACACGACTCGGCCGAGGACCTGGTGGCTGCCTGGAATAGAGCGGCCGGTGGGGCCTTGGACCGTGTCGTGCCTTTGCGGCCTCTGACCCGGTGCCGAACCAACTTAGCTCCTTGGTTCACTGAGGAGCTGAGGGAGATGAAGCGCCGGAAAAGACGCCTAGAGAGTGGTTGGAGGGCCAGCCGCTCCGAATCTGACTTGACACTAGTAAGAGCTCATATTAAGACTTACTTAGTGGCGATAAAAACGGCCAAGTCTAATTACTTTGCCGCTCTTATCGCGTCATCAGATAATCGCCCAGCCGCCCTGTTTAGGATGACCCGTTCCCTCCTCCATTCGGGAGCGCGGGAGGATCCCTTACAGGGACGTGCTGAGGATTTTGTTCAATATCTGAATGATAAAATAACTCAGATTTGGGACGACCTGGCCGCCGACTGGGTGGGTTCAGGCGGGGTGACTGAGCCAGGTCTTGAGAGTGTTATCTGGGCTGAGTTCGATCCTGTGGCTCCCAAGGACGTGGACAGGATTCTGGGAAGACTGAACGCAACCACATGTTTACTGAACCCGTGTCCCTCCTGGTTGGTGCTGGCCTCCTGGGAGGTTACACGAGGCTGGCTCCAGGAGATTATAAACGCTTCTTTGAGTGAGGGTGTCCTTCCGCCTGCCTTGAAAGAGGCGGTGGTGAGGCCCCTCCTCAAGAAGCCCTCCCTGGACCCAGCTGTTTTAGCAAATTACCGTCCTGTCTCCAACCTTCCCTTCCTGGCGAAGGTTGTTGAGAGTGTGGTGGCGTGGCAGCTCCCCCGATACCTGGATGAAGCCGTCTATTTAGACCCGCTCCAGTCCGGCTTCAGGTCTGGATACAGCACCGAAACGGCATTGGTCGCGTTGGTGGATGATCTCTGGAGGGCCCGGGGTAGGGGGTACTCCTCTATCCTGCTGCTGTTAGACCTCTCAGCGGCTTTTGATACCATCGACCATGGTATCATATTGCGCCGGTTGGAGGGACTGGGGTTGGGGGGCACCGTCTTACGGTGGTTCTCCTCCTACCTCTCCAACCGGTCGCAATCTGTGTTGACAGGGGGGCAGCGGTCGACCCCGAGGCACCTGGTATGTGGGGTGCCGCAAGGGTCGGTCCTCTCGCCCCTCCTGTTCAACATTTATGTAAAGCCGCTGGGTGAGATCATCCGTGGTTTTGGGGTGGAGTTCCATCAGTACGCTGATGATACTCAGCTGTACATTTCCACCCCAGACCACCCCAACGATGCCGTGGAAGTGATGTCCCAGTGCCTTGAAGCTGTGCGGGTCTGGATGGGGAGAAACAGGCTTCGACTCAACCCCTCCAAGACCGAGTGGCTGTGGCTGCCGGCGTCCCGATATAGCCAGCTGACTCCATCGCTGGTTATTGGGGGCGAGTCATTGGCCTCCACGGAAAGGGTTCGCAACTTGGGCGTCCTCCTGGACTCACGGCTGTCTTTAGAGGATCATATGACGGCCGTGGCCAGGGGGGCTTTTTATCAGGTCCGCCTGATTCGCCAGCTGCGACCCTTTCTGGATTGGGACTCCCTACGCACGGTCACTCATGCTCTTGTCACTTCCCGTCTGGACTACTGTAATGCTCTCTACATGGGGCTCCCCTTGGGGTGCACCCGGAGGCTCCAACTGGTGCAGAATGCGGCCGCGCGGGGGATTATGGGAGCGACGGGACGCTCCCACGTGACACCTCTCCTGCGCGAGCTGCTTAGAGTTGTATTTTAAATATGTTAATTTTTAAATTTTATGGCCATTTATATTATTATTTTAAGAAATTTTAACTTGTGTATGTTTGTATGTTGTTCTTAATTGGCTGTACACCGCCCTGAGTCCGCAAGGAGAAGGGCGGTATATAAATCCAAATAAAAAAAAAATTGACCAAGTTTCATTGGACACACAAGAAATTTGCCTCTGTAACATAAGCTCTCAGTATACATACAAGCAACAAAGTGATAAGTCATAAATCATAAGATATAAGCATAAAGAATAAGATACAACCAACAAGTGATAGTCATAAGATACCAATAGGAGTAGGTAATAGAAAATGTGAGAAGGATATGAGTCAGTTGCCAAGCATCTGAATTTGGTCACAACAGATGGAAGTGTGAAAAATGATCATAAGTGATGGCTAACCTTTTTGCCATAGTGTGCCAAAAGTGGGGGGAGCAGGGGGAAATTGTGTGTGCACGTACTCACACCCATAATTCAATGCCCCCGCTCCCCATGCATGCACGGGTGCATGACCCTGCACTCCCCCCAGTTTTGTCACACAATAGCATGGTGGGCCTGGTAGGGCCATTTTCCGCCCTCCTCAGGCTCCAGAGCCTTTCTAGGGCCCTGGGGAGGGCGAAAACAGCCTCCCCCCCCCCCCGGAAGCCCTCCAGAGGCCGGAAACAGCCGGTTTCCTGACTTCCAATCCCACCGGAGCTGAACTAGGGAAACGCTTGCGTGGCCACCAATATGGCTCCACGTGCCACCTTTGCCACACATGCCATAAGTTCCCCATCATGGGCTTAGGTGTTGTAGGATTTATAAGTCTATGGTTAAGATGCATATATAATTTCCCCAACCAGGAATTGTGTTATTTGTCGGCTTCTTGCTGAGTTGGGCAATTCCGAACAGCATGTTTCCCACTGAAAGGCTTTCATGATACCAGAATCTAGGAGTTTGGTCCAGAAAAAAACCTACAAACACAATTCAATGTTCATGCAAGAGCAAATCCATCACTGACAGTATGAAATCTGTCACAATTGCTTTTATGTGATTGCTTGATAAACAGTTTCAACCCTCTACTATTTCACAATGTTCATTGCTGCAATACCAAGATGACAATGCCATTTAGAAATTAGAGACATCTTTTTGCAACATACCCTGTAAGATGCATTCGTTTATTTCATGTCTTCAAAGCAGATCTGCTGAGACTGCAATGCTGGAAAACAATGAAACCTTGTATTTGCTTCCCCTAAACCCTCTTATTTTCTCTGAGGAAGGAGGGCCTTCTCATCTCAGAAGGGCTCCATCCTCTTTGCTAAAATATGTGTTGTGAGGATAGCCAACCACATAAAGCAGCCTTTTAGTTGATCATAACACTGAATTGTTGGCTCAGCTGCTGCAAAAGGGATGCTAACAGACCAGAAGCAAATGGCAAAAAAACAGATAAAACCCTCAGGCTTTATGGGTCTCCTCTCTATCCTTTGCAATCAGTTATATGTTCCAGCTGAACAGCTTTTTTCATTTGATTTGGGCATATGACGCTTATGCATGGACCACACCCTGAAATACATTCCAGCTTCCTTTACGATGGATCTTTTTTTAAAAAATAGATTCATGTGGTAACAATCGGCTTTTCCTCTTACAGCCAAAATTCACTTCAAAAAACAGTTACAGAAACATTGTGGCCTTGTTTCTGTTCCTGCCTTTATGAAAGGAACTGATTAGCTGAACTGGCATGCAAGAGAACAGAGAGGACTTCCAAACCACTCTTGAGATGCTTGTTTTTTGAAATAACTGTCCAAATGTGAACCATACAAAGGACAATTGTGAAACTGGTTGGCAATCTGAAAGAGCACTAAACAAATGAAAGGCAAGCTGGAAATGGTCATGGACATGAGCAATGTTTTCAGTAGCTGAGCTTCTGCATATGTAGATCCTCTTGTGATATGGCAAATGGAAGAAGTGTTCATATTTGGCCATTCAGTCCAACCACTCGAATCCTGCTCTAGGGTAGGCCTTTCTTAAAAATTATAACAAACTTATTGCTAGGTATTTTTCAGATTGGAAAATAGTTTTGCTCTTAGCCAACCAACTTAAAGATTTATTTTTGCCAGTAAGTCCATGTCAGTTTGATCATGATGTCTAGAACTCTGTTTTTTAAAAAAAAAATCTTGTCTGGGATAGTTGAGAATAAATACAATGTAGAAAAACCCATGTTGGGAAAGAACTTTGGTAAGTTGGCTTCTCCAGGACTGAGATGTACATACCATCTGTTCTGCTAAGATCTTTTGGGAAGCCTTGGGAAGCCTGCTAGTATGTGAAAACTTTATGTGTTAAATGACTTTGTTAGGAATGGATACCTGTTTCTGCTGTGATTGCAGATGTGGGGCAGATGTGTTCTAATCAATTCTGATTATGCATCTAAAAGAGTGGCTCTGAACTTGTTCAAATAGGATAGCTTTGTTAAGACCCCACCGTTCTGCACTATAGGTCAACATTGGCACTATATTTGGCCTGAATATTTTCAGTATAGGTTGAAATTGGTTTGATTCTGACTGTTTTTGCAACAGAAAATTATTGAGGGTCTTAGTGGTTAAAGCAACAGGCTAAAAAGTAAGTGATTGCGAGTTCTAGCCCTATTTTAGCCATGAAAGTCAGGTGGGTTTTTTGGGCTGGTCACTCTCTCCATTGCTATCAGGGCTGAATTGCTATAAACAATTCAGGTTGCATTCCCATCCACTTGAAATGCATAAAATTTATGCAGGATGGATGTATAAAATGCATTCACCCTGAATAAAAAGGGTGATGAATGTTACACCCAAAAGTATAGATTGATAGTTTATTGAAACTATCTAGATGCAAAAGATGCATGCAAAACATATTTTGAGCAAAATAGAAGACTGGTTAATGGTGGAAAAATCTTACTGAAGGAACAAGCTGGATTCAGATTAGAGCACTCTACAATAGACAATCATTTTACACAAGAATGAAGACAAATATATATGTGTCCCAGGATAATGTTGCAACTTCCAGTCTGGGTCGGTCACCAGGATCGGAGGTTTACTCTTTCTTGGAAGAGTAAACTCCTGTCTTGCCAACCAGATCTCCACGCTTAATTATCTCCTCAGAAATCTGTCTGGAACTACTGGGGTGTTCATTTTATTACTCTACAAACAGTCTCCCTTGCATTGTGCTATTTAGGGGAGAGTATGTCTGTCCCATTTGGTGCAAGTCCACACACACTACACAGGTGGATAGGATGCTTAGTGATATGTGCTGCATCATTACTGAATACCTGCACCCCACCTCACTTGACAAACTGTATATCATGGCAGGAATAGGCCTATCATTAGAAAGTGTGTTACATGATCCAGCACACCCATTTTTGGCCAATTACCTCCTAGAAAATGACTGAAATAAAAAAAGACCCTGATTACACCAAAGACATTGTTATTGCACCTCAAAAAGAATAAAAAGATGGAAACTTTCATCTTCATAATTGGATAGAGTTGTCTGGAAGTTTGGAGGAAGAGTGAACCGTTTAGAGATGTTTAAATAGACTGCGTACTGGTTTGGTAAAACTAAAGATTACAGGAAAAATCACTACTCTCAGAGCACAAGGGTATTTACTATGGATGTGGTACTATTCAACCTATCCATCTTTTACAGTGCATCTTGGGAACAATATGCACACAGAATGACTTCCTGGTCAGGAATATCCCTGCCATCAATATGACATTGGAATAGGACTATAGTATAGTATAACCTTTCTTGTCATTGTACATCATGTATACAACGAAATTGGTTATATAAATAAAAACTATATAAATACAGCTTTTATTACATGTTTTATTGAAGTTTGTAATCTTTTAAATTTAAATTAATAAGTTTCCCCTTTCTAGTTTCTGCATGTCTGATACCAGACAAGATTAGATCCAGCTCTGCCTTGGGAAGTGCAGTCAATCCACCTTTTAGTGTTATATTTCCTTGCAGAATAGTCCAGGACCTAAATAATCTTTTCTGCATCTGTAGTCAACCAGGCCTAGTGGGGTGCTATGACATCAAAATTAGAGAACACCTCCACCAGGGCACTTTGTTGTTCTCTTTTATGTCCAAGTTCCACATTGATATAGAGGGTCAGCAACCTGCGGGCCTGGAGCCACATGTGGCTCTTTCACCCCTCTGCTGCAGCTCCCTGTCACTCAAAATATGTGTCACAATCTCCAATGTGCGACACCTATGGCACGCGATGTATTGAGCTTTTCAATCCTCGGTAGGCCAACCACAGATAAATTCAAGAAAAGAAAAGTTTCAGAATAAAATAGAATAATTCAACTACATATGCTAGTTTTGTGGCTGCTCAAGAAATAGTCAGGCATGGGAAGGGTTTTGTGGCTCATGGTGTTTTGTTTTGTTTTGTTTTTTTCTGTAGTAAATGGGTCCAAATGGCTCTTTGAGTGTTTAAGGTTGCAGACCCCTAATATAGGGGATAAACAGAGGCATTGTTTTCTTGGTCACTCGGGGTGAGCAGCTCTATTATAGGTTTAACAGCTTCATATGTTGCTGCTAATAATTTCCCCAGATTGTCAAACTTTTTTAAACAATACCTAGTTGTTCAATATCTGACAAGGTGCTGAATGAGTTAATCATGTTTATCTCAAAGAGTCCTTCAGAAAACTGACTTGCTGTGGGAAGTCCAGGTGGCTTATTGAGGCCATCGTTGCTCAAGGACAATGGTGATAGAACATCTTTGGACTTACCAACTTTTATGTTCCTACAATTAAAGTTTAAAGTAAAAGCACTCTTATTTCCAAGATGAATTATTAATAGTTCCCCCAGTTTAACTAATATTTTTGAAGTACCTACTTTTATAAGACTCACTTGTTCAGTATCTGGTAGAATACTGAATGAGTTAATCAAGTTGGTCCTGAAGGATTCTTCAAAAAACTTCATAACTGGAGGTTTTCAAGAAGAGATTGGACAGTCCTTTGGCAAGAATTGACTAGAATCTTCTGCTGAGCAGTGGTTGGACTAGGAAACCTCCAAAGATTCTTCCAACTCCAAGATTCTATTAAAACTGACTTGCTGTAGGAGGTCCAGGTCTTGTTCAGGCTATCACTGCTCAAGAATAGTGGTGATAGAACAACCTTGGACTTACTAACTTTTATTCTTCAGAAAACTGACTTGCTGTTTGACAGGTGCTTTGTTAATCCTGTCTCTGCTCAAGGACAATGTTGATAGAATATCCTTGGTGTTATTAACTTTCGAGCTAATTGTATAACAAATTTTTAAAATAGAAGAACTCCTATTTCCAAAGTTAATTATTAAGGGACTAACTCCCCCTGTGGGGAAAGCCTGAAATGGGAAGAGTTCAAACTTGTGTTTTGTTTTGTTTTTTAAAAAGCCTTCATTTTAAACAGCATGCTGGCAATAGTAAGATGTTTGACAGAAAGGAGAGTATGTTTAGAATCTCTCCTGTAGGGGAGCCATTCAGTCTTTTCCAAATCAACCAATTGCCTTTTGAATTGGAGAACCTGGCTAAGGGAAAGAGTTGCTGCATTTCTGGATCCTCATTTTGCTCTATTTATTCATACTCATGTGACTTTCAACATAATCAGATCAGTCGACAAATCAAACTAATAGTTATTTTGGATTTGCATGCCTTTCATACAGTACTTCCTGGGAGGAGTGGTAATTTGCTTGGTGTGCTCCTCTGGATGTAAGCTTTGACCTCTTAACATATTCCTCACTCTCTTTTTAGTTTCAACATTAGAATCCACCCTTTCACCATCATTATCTACGCTTGAATCACAGTTGCCTCTGCATGGTTTTGTTTTAGTTGACTTATTAGTATTTGGATGTCTGTGTTTCATTTAAATAAGAGCCTTTTTTTAGTGTGTCCATGTTGTTAACAGTAGTTAGCAGTTCAAAAATTGGCAATACTATTTGTACCACCACTAGGCATTGTCTGGTTATGAAATCAATTTGTTTAAGTCTCGTTCCTTTGTTGTGTAAGCCTTGGAGCAGCTGGGCAAATGACTGCATGTGAACTGAAAAGGAAACTCAAGGATAGAGACAGAAAAATCTAAAACTTTGTAGCTCTCTAGCTGTGGATTCCATTGCAGGGGGTCACATCTATTTAAGAGGTTTAATAAAATGTAGGTGAAAGATGGTTACTTTAGCAAGTAGCTGTTCCTCTTTTAGGAATCTGTCAACTGAGCTGTTCATCCGTAGGCCTGAGTAAGGTCTGAGTTTCAGAATATGAATGTTGCCTCTTCTTCCTTTTCTTCATAGAAGAGATGATAAAAAATACCAGTCTCCAGTAAAAATAATAAAAATACAAGTTTCCAGCAGGAGAGTAAAAGAGAATAAAGTAAAATGGATTAAAATAGGAAGAAATAGAAATTAAAATGCTAGTTAAAGATTGAATTTAAGAGTAGCTTTAGAGGGAGCTCTTATCAACAGATGCTACTTCTTATGCTATCTCTACTCCCTTGTGCAATTTTCTAGATAATAGATTATACATCTGGGTAATGATCCTGGTAAAAAAAATCTAAGTTAGTGTTTCTCAAACTTCGCAACTTTAAGATATGTGGACTTCAATTCCCAGCATGCTGGCTGGAGAATTCTGGGAGTTGAAATCCATGTATCTTAATGTTGCCAATTGAGAAACATCAGTCTGAAAAGATGCATTGTTATCCTTTCTTCCTGCTTTTGGAATAAGTAACTTTTTACAAAGGTTTTTAATAAAGGTTTGTAGCAGTTTGGCTATTTTTAAAATTAGTTACATTGGATATAGAGAAAAGCTTACTTTTTTAATCAATCAGTCTTAAAAGAGAGATTTACAGAAAAATTTAAGAGAGGTGTTTTTCAGTTCATTCAAAGATAAAAAGGGGAGGACCAAAAGGGCATTTCAGATTTCTGTTACTATAGTTATTCTAATGAAAATAGTTTTAAGCTTACCCAGCCTATTTCTTGATCTAATCTTCCTTTTAGGGCTGACTTTTTGTGACCAGAAATAAGTCTAAGAAAAGTTATAGAATTGCATACTTCCCCATATGAGCAGAAGAAGGAATACTTAGTTTCATTTGGTCTGATCATATTACATGTAAAAGAATTGTGTTTTTTAAAATAAATTGTAGTTTCTTTGTTAAATAAGTTAACCACAGATCCTGGCATGTTTAAAAAACTGAAATGACATTGAAACAATAAATCCTGATTTTCAGGAGTTCGGCACAGTGAAATATAATCTTGACATTTCTTTTTCTAGAGAAATTATAGAATTTCCAAAGAACGGAAAGGATAGAAAAGAAAAGAAAAAAACCTACCTGATCTGGCCTACCTAAAACTGGACAATCACTAGAGGGCAGCAGAAAGATGTCCTAAGCACTAATTTTTTTGCTAACATTTGGTCATCAGTTTTTACAGATGAGATTTTGAAATCTTGAAGAAAGACTTGTATGACTTGTATAAATTGAGAAATACACATTAAAACAAGCTGAGTATGAATCTCTTGTATGCAGCCAACATTTTTATTTTGTTAACTACCCTTTGCCTTCCATGGATTCTCTTCACAGTACAGAAACAGAGATTCCCTTTCCTTAAAAGAGATCTAATGTTAGCAATAAAATTCATAATAATATACTATATTTATAACATGTTTCAAAAATTGATAGAACAGCAAGTCTGTTAAGTCTAAATGGCATTTCTTTCTTCCAAAAATCAAAATGTTCTTAGTTTCTCAGATTTCTGAGTGAGTATAATAAGCAGTTAACTAAACTGAAATAAAATCCCATAATTTCTGTGCACTTTGGGGGGAAAAGGGTGATTGAATGTCTAGGTTTTTTTTTTTTTTACATCCTGCATGAATCAAAGCAATGGAATTAAAGGGCTGTGCTGTTCTTTCCACTGAGAATTTTCCTTGGGAAAATATGGGGATTCTGTTTTGTTTAATGCAAAAAGGAAGGGCATGGCAGGGTGTACCATTTCAGATGTGATAACTACATTCAAACAGAATGAATTGAAATAAATACACCTGATAATTTTGTTATCTAGGATTGAGGAGACTAATTTTGAAAATTAGATATATTTAGCTATACTATGAACTTTGTAAATTGTAAACTGTAAATGTTTAAAAGGAAACCCTGGGAGTTAAAATTTACATGATACAAAATATATATTTAAGCACATATGTAGCTGTTATCAGGCATATCATTTCTGCAAATTATGAAAGCTTTATTGAATGATAAAAGTAGGATGAAAATAAATTATGAAAGTAAATTCTAAATACATAAATAAAGTCCTCAACTTATGACCACAACTGAACCCAAACTTTATGTTGTTTAGTAAAAATTTTGTTAAGTGAATTTGTCCCATTTTATGACTCTTCTTGCCACGTTTGTTAAGTGAATCACTGCAGTGGTTAAATTAGTAACATGGTTGTTAAGTTACTCTCCATTGACTTTGCTTGTCAGAAGGTCACAAAATGATTCCTGAACACTGCAACAGTCATAAACATGACTCAGTTGTCAAGCATCCAAAGGTAAATCATGTGACCAAGGGGATGCTGCAAATGGTCATAAGTGTGAAAAATGGCCATAAGTCACTATTTTCTGTGCTGTTGTAACTTCAAATGGTCACTAAATGAACTGTTATAAGTCGAGGACTACTTGTATTTTCAGTTTTCAGTTGTATATGGTGTGCGTTTGAACAAAGTATTATCAAAGAGGCTTTACTTCACAAAAATCTGATAAGATTTCTTTCAATAAATACTTATAAATTATAATCAAACTTATTGGTTTGAATATTACCAAAGTAAACGAAGTTGGTAAAAATCAAATGCTGGAAGAGTGATAAACTATAAAGTAGCAAAATAATCTTTGAATAAAGTAAAACCTGCTGAGAATAATACTGAGAACAATGGAAGTAAAGAGTAATATGGCTATCAGATTTAGGCTGCAAAAATCCATGTAACCTCTAGAAGACAATAAAGCATTAGTTCCAGGGGTAAAATCCAAAAATTTTTCCTATCGGTTTGGTGGGCGTGGCTTGGTGGGTGTGGCAGGGGACGGATACTGCAAAATCTCCATTCTCTTCCTTCCTGTGGAAAGAATATTGCAAAATCTCCATTCCCACCCCACTCTGGGGCCAGCCAGAGGTGGTATTTGCCAGTTCTCTGAACTACTCAAAATTTCCGCTACCGGTTCTCCAGAACCTGTCAGAACCTGCTGGATTTCACCCCTAATTAGTTCCTTGCAACATTTTGCTGCTACTCTGGTCTACAAACTTTGGGAAATTATCAATCTCTGAAATAAAATGTGTTAATTTTACATATTTTGATTAGATGAATTAGAAAACAGCTGATAAAAGGTGATGGTTGGCTAAAGGTTTCAAGATATTTCACAATAAAGATTTATACAGGAGAGTATATTTGCTTACAAGGGAGGAAGATGTTTAATGATCATGATGCTTCGTAACTTCTTGTCAAAGTATGGTAGAACAATAAAAATGGTACCACAGGAAAGTATATACATTTATCTTGACTTTGAGAATAGCAAGGGAGATGACTATGAAAAACATGTGGAAAATTTGCTTAAATCCTATAAAGCACTTGGTGCAAACATGTCACTGAAAATTCACTTCTTACAGTCTCATTTAGACTATTTCCCTTGAAACTGTGGGGCAGTGAGTGATGAGCATGGGGAGAGATTCCACCAGGATACCAAGGGAAATGGAGTCCATCCATGCTTGCCAATTACTGCTGGAATATTTTTCTTTATTAGTGACCCAATTCTGGTAAAATTAAGCAACTTTCTTTCTCCTTGTAGGCCAGTGCTATCTACTGATAGTACTAATCTTTGTTCCAATTACACTGCCAAAATCTTACTGAAGTATTTAAGATAATGCCTATCCTGTTCTCTTCTCAAACATTTTTTATTGTTTTTTACTCTCGTCCTCAACAAACAACTGTAGAGTTCTTCGTTACTTTTATGTTTTCCTTTTTTATCCATTCACTATTTAGCTTTGTTTTGGGTTTTTTATATGTCCTTCTAGATCTATGGTGGATATGATTCATCATCACCTAGGCTGCCCCAAGTTCGCACTCCCAGATCATCACAGAATCCTTTGCATGTCTCTAGCACTGGAAATGCAATTACAGTCAGCTTCAATCTATCTATCTATCTCTCCACCCACTCCTGCATTATTCCCCCCACCTGCCTCTGGACTATGATATACAGTATCTCTAGGACACATGCAAATTATTAACTAATGAACTAGCATTTATGATGCCTCATCCTATGATACTGAGAGGTTCATTTACCTAATGGCTTCCAGCACTTGCAGATTATCTTTTTCCACCTAGTACCAACATTAAGAAATTTGCAGTGCGTCTCTAAATTATGATGCCCAGCTTTTTCTAGCCCTGAGGAGGCTGATCGGGGTCCTGGGTTTTAAGTTTAGCAATAGCAATAACTAAAATGCTAACTCAGCCTGATGCCTTGAAATACTAAGATATGATTTTAATCATTTGCTGTTAGGATGAAAAACAACAGTTGGTACTTCCATTTGTCTAAGCCATAGCGAATTTTAAAAAGATAGAATTTCATAACCATAGTCATAGCCTGGTTTAAGTTGATCCGCATTTTTTAAGGTAAAATAGATGCTTCACACACCATTCTAAATCAAAACTAGAAAGACTGTTTTATGGCTTTAGGTTTATTATATAATCAGCTGATGGAGATGAACAAGAATTAGAACCATCCCCTTATTTTGCTTGCTCTGATGAGGTTGGGCTATGAACTGATTCTGAAGGATATGAATGAACATTGCCATCTTCAACCTTCAATCTGCTCCTAGTCCATCCTACTCCTCTCCCTTCCCCTTTCATTCTACATCAAAGTAGGTTTTTTCAAATTCTGCCAGCACAAGTGGGACATGTAGTTTGTCTCCTCAATTCCTCATTTTCAAGAAAGCCAATTGTAATATTTATATTTATATAATATTTACATTATAATTGGCTTTCTTGTATGAATTGTGATGGGCACAATGCCTTCCATCCAGTCACTAATAATTCAGAGGCTAATAGATTGGAAAAATGTGGGACTATCTTTGCTGTTGTTTTTGACAAATATATCTTTTTCGTTTTTTTCTTCTTGTCAAATTGATCCCATAGAAATTACCTACAAGTAGAGCATGGCTAAGACACTGAGCTTGTCGATCGAAAGGTCGGCAGTTCAGTGGTTCAAATCCCTACTGCTGCATAATGGGGTGAGTTCCCATTACTTGTCCCAGCTTCTGCCAACGTAGCACTTCGAAAGCATGTAAAAAATGCAAGTAGAAAAAATAGGGACCACCTTTGGTGGGAAGGTAACTGTGTTCTATGCGCCTTTGGCATTTAGTCATACTGGCTACATGACCACGGAGACATCTTCGGACAGCACTGCTCTTCGGCTTTGAAATGGAGATAAGCACTGCACCCTAGAGTTGGGAACAACTAGCACATATGTGTGTGTGGAATCTTCATCTTTGAGAAATGACAGAGGACAGGAGTTTGGTGAAGGCCAGAAGAGTATTAGGAAAGACTTCAAGAAGGATTCAAACAAACAAAAATTGGGGAGGAAAGGATCTTTGGGAAGTGAGAGAGATCATGTAGAGCAAAACAAGCAATCAAATCTCAAATCTTTTCCCGGCTATCATAAATAAGATATAGAAAACCCGAATTCCACAGCTGTCTCCAAGTGCAAATATACCTTTCTATTTCCTGGCCTAGGATTCTCTAATGATTTGGTTTGTTGAAGTTATCCTAACTGGACTTACATAACTTAGTATTTGGAAGAGGTGACAGAGCAGAAGAGCTGGAATGAAGCTGACAACAATTTGCCAGTTTCCTCTTCGAGGAAATGGCAACAAGAATGGTGAAAGGATGATATTTTCCACACACTGCCAGTTCGCCAGAGGATTGGTGAAACCTTGACATAAGTAAGCAGTATCTGCACTAAGCAGAGGGTTAGACTTGACAGTCTAGTAGTGCAGTGTTTTTCAACTTAGTGATTTAAAATGTATGGATTCTGGGAATTGAAGTCCACACATCATAAAATTACCAAATTTGAAAAATACCACTCTAGTCCTCTACGATTGCGTCCCCTATATGTTATTTGCTCATGCAGATGCAAAGTATCCCCAAAAATCCAGCCAAGGAAAAGAGGGCAACTGGTCAGCATTACTATAAAAAATGGAAATCCAAATACAGATTTTTGAAGTCAGCTAAATTTTCCATCACTATGAATGTGGGAAACAAGCTGCTAAAGGCTGCCATGTGGAAGAGATCATAATCAGAAGTTGAATCAGTGAAATCAAAGATTCACCCGCATCCAAAACATTCTTCCTTTTAGTAATCCAAATTCACTAATCAAGAGGGAAACCAAAGGTCTGTGGGTTTTTTGTAAACTGTTTCCATTTTAATAATCTCCATCTGGCAATATGACAATCACTAACACACAAACAAACATACATACATACATACACCAGAACTATTATTTAATCCTGAAGAATGAAAAGTAAACTTTAGAAAGGATTTAAAAAAAAATATTTCGTTGTTATAAGTAGTTCTCATTTAACTTGAGTTTGTTCATTCAAGAAATCTCATTTGGAAAAATAACCAAATTAATTTGCTTTCTGAATAATTTATTCATATTATTTTTCAGCTTCCTGATCTACAATAACAATTTTGAGAAGCTTTAAATACAGGTCAAAAATATGAAGTACTTTCACCGGAAACTAGTTTTGCTTCAACTATTTTCTCATTTCCTTGTTTTTTTTCCAGCAGTAATAAAGTCTGCAGAGAATAGAGTTTGCAAAACTGTAATATTCTGCTGATTTCTGAGATGCAGGGATCATTTGATTCAAGTTCCTCTTAAAACCTCTCTACAGTATTGCTTTTTACAAAGTTATACCTCAGAGAAATGCCATATTCAGTAGATTTCCAAGATCTGAAAAATCTTGCACCTTCCCACATAGGAGCTCAAGAAAAAGTAAATGATTATTGCAGAAAATTAGCATCTTCCTAATATTTTTATTTAGTAGGGATAGAATATAAAAAAGAAAGACCTAAGTATTAAAATAGCAAAATTAAATATGAATAACTAGTTGTAAGATAGTGGCCCTGATGTTGATTGTGGCAAAAAAAAAAAAGAGTCATCCACAGCTACCTGTTTGCAAAATGCTACACATTTTCATGTTATAGTGAGCCTCTCCAAATAAATGAGTATTCAGTCAAGAAAAAAAGTATACATGTGGGGCATCTATACTCAACATTGTATACACAACTGTAAGATGTCTGAATTTTAACTCCCAGAATTTCAGGGGGAAATGATAGGGAAACATTGATCTATTATACCAAACAAATAACTTTTGTAAAACATTTGTAGAAAACATAGTTTTCCTATCATTGAACACTTAACAGCTTTGAAGAGAGTTTTTAACCAGTTGTACTTCAAATTTTGCTTGCAATTGCTGCATTGATTGTTAAACTTTTTTTGATAATGAAATCCAGATTGTTCTGAGTGACTAACCTTCAGTGGGAATTGTTCAAAATGTCTTCAGCCTCAGGGCCACTATTTTAACTGAGGAGAGCAAGCCTAATCTTAGAGTTGGCAAATAGAGAGAGAGTTAGGGCAGAATGGAAAGACACTCATAGCAGACTGGAAAAAATCTTCCCTTTTATGTTTGTTGCATCCTTTTACAAATGTTTTCCATCTGTTCTTCCTTAGTGAGTTTACAAGACTTGGCTAGATTGAAGAGGCTTTTTTAAACTATGGAGAAGGGGCATTTTCAAGGAGATGCTTTTTTCTCAGCTATCAATAAACCTTTTCAAGTGTCAAATAGTGAATAAACACAGTTATAAGGAAACCAGTTACTTCAGTCATTGCATCTTAGTTTGATTATAACTTCATACAAATTTTGAAGTTGTTCAAAACATATTCAGAGTCCATTTCTAAAATTCAGAATTTCTACCATGCCTGGAAAAAACTCTGCCACTCTCAAAATATGGAAACAATGTATTAATCTGTAAAATGGGGGGGGGGGGATGATTGACTTACTCCAATGTTCTTAAGCAAACTTTTTTTAAAAAAAATGTTTCTAATTATATGTAAATCAGGACAAAATGTAGTTATTTGGAGATTTTTAGTTTTAATTAATGCATGGTTAATAATATTTCATAATGGCACTTGCCTTCTATTTGATTTTCATAGGGCACTAGACATTTACTTGCTGAACCTGAGTGCAGATCCAACTTCACTTAAAATTCATCTAATCCTTTTTATTAAGTATTGTATAATGTATTATATATATATATGTATTATGTATGTATATATGTGTATGTATATGTATATGTATATATATATATGTATATATATACATCTGAGTAATCTCTAATTACATTCATAACCAACACTAGTGTTTAATATTTTCACTACAATAAATTTTACTTTATCTTTGTTGCTAAAGATACAAGGTGATGTTTAAGCAAGTCTCCGAATAATAAATAAGGACTTTAAATTGTCTGAAATACAAGAAAAAGAAAGGAAAGGGAATGTAACCTTTTCCAAGAAAAAAAAAGAACAATTTAGACAGAAACATACTAGGGCAGTGATGGCTAAGCTTTTTGCCATCGCGTGCCAAAAGTGGGGGTGGGGTGGGATGGGGTGTATGCACCTGTGCCACGCCCATAATCCATTGTGCCCCACCCCCCGCACTCCCCCCCCCGCTTTTGGCATGTGATGGCATGGTGGGTCCATTAGGCCTGTTTTTTGCCCTCCCCAGGCTCCAGAGGCTTTCTTGGAACTTGGGGAGGGCAAAAATGACCTTCCCCAGCCCCCAGAGGCCCTCCAGAGGCTGGAAACGGTGGGCCCAGAAGGCCAGAAAATTAGCTGGCCGGCATGTGCATGTGCTCTGGAGCTGAGTGAGGGCAAAGCTCACGTGCCCACAGATATGGGTCCATGTGCCACCTGTGGCATGCGTGCCATAGGTTCACCATCACGGTACTAGGGAAAATAAAGTTTTCATCTCATTTTTTAAAAAAGTAAATATCTGGGTAGGAAAAAGGAATTTCATAAACTGGACACTGAACACCCTTTACCTTTAATAAACACAGAAAGAGTAGTTTCACACATTGCAGTAAGGCATTTTTTACTTAAATATTTAAAATATGGTTGATCGAATCAGTGACCGTTGGCTAGTGTAACAGTCATCTCTCAACCATGCTGTAAGCCATACCATGCTTTTCCCTTCAACTAATCTGAATCACTCTGAAAGCAAATCCACACCTCTGAGAGTCCAGAATACTATATTGATGATGTTTAGGAGCAGAAGTAACTTATTTCTGGAACAGCTGCAGGATTATTTCCTTCCTTCCCATTTTCGACTCTTACGATGAATAGGCATAACTGCAATTAGTCATATTTTGCAAAAATGGGTCTGTACTTTGTTTTTTAAATTTATGTATTTTATTTTTTAAAATTTTATTTTATTTTATTTATTTAATTTATATAGCCATCCATGTCCTCCCAAGGGAACTCTGGCAACGCGCAACAATAAATAAAACACCCAATAAAACAGATAAATACATATAAACCACAATAATAAATAACATAAAAACAAAACTGCTAACCCTGAGCAATGGAACCATCAAAACAAACCTCCAGTTTCATTGGGGCCCCAGGCCTGGCAGCATAGCCTTATTAAAAAAGTCAAAAGAGAGGAGAAAATCTAATTTCAAAGAGAAATGATGTTCCACCACAGCAGAAAAGGCACACCTCGTGGGTCCCAATGTATGTAGGTCCCTCACTGATAGTACCTGCAACATACCTTTTCTTCAAAATCTAATAGAAAACAGGAACTGTGATGGTCAATCATATCAAAACAGAGGGGACAACTGAACAGGGGAACTGCCAAACAATTTTGTCCTGCATCAAATGCATTGTTAATATGAAAATAATTTAAGGAGAGTCTTGCACTAGGCTTTAGGACACAGGCAGGCTGGTACTACATATGGATATTTGCATTTGCAGGTAATGCATTTATATATCAAATGCTTATAAAATGTTGGAATTGTTTATGGGATAACTAAACTATATAATTCTAAAGTTGTATTGACTCTTCTGTCCTACAGATTTTTGATGGTCCAAATAGGGAAGCTCAACTTCTTGGAAAAGTCTGTGGTGTGCAGCAATCTTCTTCTTTCACATCTACCCTAAATGCCACATTTGTGTGGTTTCGCTCTGACTCATCTATACATCTCTGAGGTTTCCAAGCTTGGTTCACAGAAGGCAAGTTTCTCAGTGATATAAAATCCCTGCTAGACTAGTATCCTTGGCCAAAAAGCCATTTAAGTATTGAGATTTTGATTTAATTTAGGACACCATTAAAAGTGATTTTTTGCTGAAACTTTCAAATACAATAGGACATAACTCTGTGAAGAAAAGTAGTTGAAGTATAATTTGGCCAATTGCACATTTTTAAAAGATATAAATGAGAATCCGTTGGCTGTAATATTCAAAGCACCAGAGTAGAATCCAGGAGGTGATGAGTTTCTAGACCCACCCAGACGCAAAACCATCTGAATGACCTTGGGCCAATCACTCTCTCTCAGCCCTAGGAAGGCAGCAATGGGAAACTACTTCTGAAAAACGTTGCCAAGAAAACTGCAAGGCATAGTCTAGGCAGTCACTAGGAATCAATACAGACTCTTATGCACATGTGCACACGCCCGCATGCATGCACACATATACACATACACACAAAATCTAATCTCTGAGAAATCAATCTAGTCCCCTCATCTGAAATGTTGGTCTGTCCATGCTAACTGAGTCTCCTATGTATTCATAGCAGTTGGCTGGGGAATTCTGTTACTGGACATCCACACATTGCAGCATTTCCAGGGCTGAGAAAGATTACTCTAGGGAAAGGGTGTCAAACTCATGGTGTTGCAGGCTGAATGCTTCATGCACTGGCTATGCCCACCCTCATTTTAGCGAAGGGGGAGGAAGACATGATACAACGTGACAACAATATGACGATGCAAGGTTGACACTCCTCTTCTAGGGACTATCTGAAAAGAACTAGGAATTAAAAAAGAAAAACAATGAGATACCTAATTGGTGAACATTTAATTGAAAACACTTTATTAACATCTATAATTTCCCAGGAAACAAAATGTATTAATTTAAAAAAGATAAACGAATGTCTAGTCAGAAACTTTCCATACCATTTTTTTTTAAATCATACTTTATAGTACTTCAATTTTTATGTTACATTTCATGCTCTAAACATTTATTTATATTGTTTTCAGTTTTTAAAACTAATGTTGAGGTGATTATGTTGAAGTAGGCATCAGGGAAATTCTGCATAAATTCTGCATATATCTGTAAAATGTATTTAAAAGCCTACATTGGGAAATATTTACAATTAAAAATATATATGAAGCCTATGTACCCTCAAACGTTCCATTGTAAAGAATTGCAGGAATCAAATAGAAGCTGATTCTGTTTAATGCTTTTAAAAATAACCGCAAGGCTTATTCAAACCAGATTTCTCACACAATGCTATCAAGAGCTTGTTAGAATAGAATAGAATAACAGAGTTGGAAGGGACCTTGGAGGTCTTCTAGTCCAACCCCCTGCCCAGGCAGGAAACCCTACACCACATCAGACAAATGGTTGTCCAAACTTTCTTAAAAATTTCCAGTGTTGGAGTATTCACAATTTCTGGAGGCAAGTTGTTCCACTGGTTAATTGTTCTAACTTCAGGAAATTTCTCCTTAGTTCTAGGTTGCTTCTCTCCTTGATTAGTGGAAACTAATCCAGCCATTGCCAAATCACTTATTTTGAGATCTATACTATGACTCTTTAATTTCATTGCAGTTCAGCTACTCTAATTATTTGTATTTCAAATATTTCTTATTATTCCAAAGTTTCTGGAAGCGTCTTCAGTTGGTGGAGCCATTTCTTCTCTGCATCCAGCAATATACCCAAATAATCAGAATTGTAGTTGGATTATTCAAGCTTAAGAACCATGGTAAATTAATGAATTCATCTCTCCCTGCTGAGAAAGCAAAATGACTAATATCCTCTCCTCTTCTGTAAAAACAATACAGAATTCCTCCATTTCTTATCTGCAGGAAATCCTGCATCCTGTTAGATGGAAAATATCAATGATGCTTATTTCTTAATCTCTTTTTATGGGGATTTAATGTGAAAAGATTTAACAATCTGGTGCGAAATGAGATAAAGTGTTTAGTGTACAGCCTTTATTTTTCAGTATTAAACACCATGGAAATTCTTTATAGGTCATAAAGAAGATGGTTACACAAAGGAAACCATTGTACAAACTAGTCCTGTGGGCATTAGAAAAATGGACAGGCAAACTGTAAAATTAAATTTACAATTGAGGTAGTTTCTCAATTTACGATCTCTCATTTAACAACTGTTCAAAGTTATGACAGACCACCCAAAAGGTATTTAAGACATGGTTTCAAAATTATGAATGCTGTAGTGCCACTGCCATTGTTTATCCTCACAACCAACCAAACGGACTCCACCATCTATTCGCCACGTTCTTGCAGGCCTTGGCTTGGTCCAAAACCAGCCATTTGCTTCTGTTGATCAGCTTTAGGCTCCCTTGTCTGGCTGAATAGCCATTCTCTCTTGGGAGTGAATAAATTTGGGTAATCCCAAGGGGCAGATGGAATCCTTGGGAGGCCATTGAATAGCTGATGGAAAGTAGGCCTTGGCCTACAGGCTGTAACTGCCGTTTGTGTAGTGGTTACTTCTGCTGACCAGTTTAGTTTCTTTTGCCTGGCTGAATAACCAGCTAGCGATTAGGATGACATCCTAATTCCAAGGATCAGGAAACAGAGCATCAAGTGCCTCAAAGGTGGGGATGGCCTTGGGAGGCACCCTATGCCCCAGCATATTTGTTTAATAATTACATTAGTGAGAACAGGGAAATGACCATTGAGATGTACAACCATTGCAGTCATAAGTAGAGGACCACCTATATATATTTGGTCTTTTAATTTTAGTTCCCTATACTGGAATTAACTCTAGTCATATAAGTCTCTAGTCATAAGTCTAGTCAACTCTAGTCATAAGAGACTAGTTAGGATCATGAAGTGTGCTAAATCAGAGGTCCCCAAAATATTTCAAGTATACTGTGAATGCCTATGCAGTGCTGTAATATAGATTAACTAACTATATAGTGACACAAAAACTTTTTTGGAGCTTAGATTTTGTGATAAATGTACTGTTCCTCTTAGTGAACACTAGATGAACAATTTCTTAGCACATACTGGAATTTGTAGTTTGAAAACCTGTACACCATAATTACAAGACCTACTAGATGTGCATAAGTTTAATAGAGAAGGATTCACATTTATTATAGAGCACAATATTAAGTTCTTAAATTCAATTATTTGTTGGAATAGTTGACTGGCTGACCCTATTTTTTAATTGTAATCCAACTGGTTTGGGTATCCAAATCAAAATTAGGCATGGCATTGGAACATTAATACAATATGACAAGAAGGCTCACCTATCCCTTGTTTCCCTTTTACCTAGTGACTATTATTCTCAGTATTGTAACAGTTGTTGTTGCTGAAAGCAAATAATAATTTCAGCTTGCACAAAAATAGAGGAAATTTCTGGTTTTCAAACCTGGTTGGTAATTTTGACTGACACATCAGTTTGTAGTATGCATCTTAGTAGGGAATTTATAACTGAATGCGAAAGAAACTAGAAGAACATTTATTGTAAAGATTAGGAGGGAAAGGAGATTATTGCAATTCTTGGAGGTAGCATGTTTTTTTCTGTAATGAGCTAGGGATCTTGTTCTAAAAGAGAAAAGGTGCAACATACTTCTGTCAGCTTTGTAGCACTTTTTGATATGTCTCATGGGTTGAGTTAAATAATTCTGTTCAGATTCTTATTGTATGTTTGGCTTTGGGAAATAATAATGAGAAATTTCTTGTCCTACTCCAGGAAACTCAGAATTTACAAAAAGTTTACAAGATTGCCAAAAATACAGAAGGGGGCCTGGCAAATATGCAGTCTTGTGAAGGATAGACATTCCTTTATTAAAGTAAATAGCCACAGGCTCAAATATAAATATATCTAATTGAGGAAAAGGAAACAAAAACTTAGATCACTCATATAGAAAAGAAGAAAAACTAAATCACACATAGAGATTTCCAAACAAAAATAAAGAAATTTCATTTTGGCTCCCAGGGGAGATATGGTGAAGATTTTAATCCAAGAAAGTTATAAAGAGATTAAGGATCCAAATAAATTTGGAAAATAGGATTTTATTGTAAGTTTTTGGAATTAACTATAAAAGCTAAACAGCTTTTTGTGAGAAACAGTTTTATTTTGGCTATCAGGTTATTGCAGGTCATAACAAAAAATGAGTAATGACTTTAGAAACTGGACATTAGAGGAAAATAAATATTTTAAGCAGAAAAAAAGTACAAGCCTATTCTTGATGCCTGTTAATACCGAAACTTACAAAATGACATAAAATGTTATAATATCGGAAATGTTAAAAAAGAAGAATGGAGCCAGAAATTAGTAACTATGATATCAACACTGTCAGTAATACTGTTTCCTTCTATAGACTTAGCTATACTATACTATACTATAGCTATACTATATCTAAGAGATGCTAATGAAGGAATGAAAGATGTGGAATAAATTTTATCTAACAAAACAGAGAAAGTATTGAAAATGGAAGTACAAATATAGGTACAAATCCAGAAAATGATTTGGAGAAAAATGATTTATGGATATGCAACAGAAATTAATTTTTTAAAAAGTTTTTTAAAAATGATCTGTAAAATATTTTCATATTGTAACTACAAAAAAGGCTTGATAAAGCTTTGGTGAAATCTGTGGGATGGGATAATGAGGAATGGAAGAGAAAGCAAATCCTAGAACAATATTTTATTGAATTAAAAATTAAGACCGCTGGAAATAAAATGAAGAAAAGGTTACTTTATTTGATCAAAGTTAAAATAAGATTGTTTTTTGCAGTGTTCTAGCAACCCTTTATGGCCTTTTTGCTAATATCACAATAGAAAACTTGAGGTTTTATGGATTTGCTTATAGATAAAAGATGAGATATGGGATGGATGGCAATAGTATTTAGAACTTATATACCATTCCATAGTACTTTGCAGCCCTCTCTAAGCAGTTTACAGTGTCAGCATATGGCCCCCAACAATCTGAGTCCTCATTTTACTGACCTCGGAAGAATGGAAGGCTGAGTCAACCTTGAGCCAGTCAGGACTGAACTCCTGGCAGTGGGCAGAGTCAGCCTGCAATATTGCATTCTAACCACTGCACCACCACAGCTGAGCCAGTCATGCTGTATATATTAATCATAGTTCATTTTGAATGCATAGTGGAAAAATTATGGACATATTTCAAGGTGTTCTCACTGTACTTCTGTTTGATGCAACAGTACCAAATTGAGATCCGGACAGGTTAGATTTGTGAGGGATGTGGGCAATCCATACATCTGATATATAAGATGGGAGGAAAGAAGCCACTTATTTCCTACAAGTAGAATTTTCTGTTATAAGTAACAGAAAGTGACTTACAAGGAGAACCACTATAAGAAGTTTTATAGGTGGCACATGGCCCCTGCAAGGATAGCGAAGATATACCCCAACTTGAGAGCAAACTGTTGGAAATGCGACCATCAACAGGGCACCTTCTATCACTGTTGGTGGACCTGTAACTACGCACAAAAATATTGGAAGACGATATCAAAGTGGATTACAGAAATTATAGGAGAGGATTTTGATTTTGACTCCAAAGCACTTCTCCTGGGAATCTTAAAAACAGAGTATGTTAAAGAGAAAAAGTATCTAATTATCCACATAGTGACAGCCGCAAGGATTTCTTTTGCCCAGTACTGGAAGGAAAAACAGCTACCTTCAGAAGAACTTGTTATAAAGAAAATATTGGAATGTGCAGAAATTAATAAATTGTCCCTAGAAATCAATGACAGAACAGATTCGGAGTATTATGGTGTGTGGGGCATGTGGTACGGGTGGCTGGAGAGAAAAAAAAAAAATGAGATAGTATATATATATTACTGTGTATTATTATGTGCAATTATTATTAAGATAAAATCTATCACTATTACGTTCACTTATCCACTTATAAGAAGTAATAGTATATGTATATGTATGACAAGATAAAAGTTTATGTATCTGTTTATGCACCATGGAACTGAAAATGTTTCTTATTGTACTGTTGATTTGTATAAATAAAAATTTAAAAAAAAATAGAATTTTCTGTTATAAGCCATAGTGTTCAAACAATATTTGCTTTCGTTAAAGTAAATTCCATGCTTTACTAGACTCACCTACTGGAGTTATTTTCTCCATTTTCATAATGTATTTTGTCTCATCTCCTCCTTCCCTTGTACAGCTTGTGGGGGTATCTTCCATATGGAGAAAGGAGCCTTCAATAGCCCATGTTTTCCTGAGCCATACCCATTGAACATTGAATGTGTCTGGAATCTTTTAAGCTCCCCTAGCAACCGGCTCCAGCTGTCTTTCATGTAAATCAATTGTTCAAAGAGTTATTGTTTAATCTTTTAATGGAGCAGCAGGAAGGAAATGCTGGGTTTAGAAGAATGTAATTACTGGCATGTAAAACAGTACCCACAACTTGGAAAGTGAATACAATCACAGCCAGAAAGGGCTTGCTTTATCCACCCCCACCCGCCACTCCCATTGATTATTATCCTGGTCAGCTTTCATGCAACTAAAATCTATACTTACAGATACCATCCCAATTTTGCATCTATAACTTTTACAAAATTACAACTGCAACCGTTGTTAAGTATGACTACTGGTCTCTTTCCCTCCTGCTGCTATTGTAAATTTGAATCATGTTTGCTTGGTACCACTTACGTTATATTAAACTGTGATATATATTTTGGGATTTTTGTTTCATTGTCCACAAAGCAGTCTTGATTCCTGGAGATTTCAAGGACAAAGGTGTATTTCAAGATCTATTTTCCAGTCTACCTTTTTAGAAGTGGTTTGCCTTTGCCTCCACTCCTAGTCTAGGGCCATAATCATTAGACAAACTGGCTCTTGTTTAATTGGCTATGCTAAGCTAGTTCATTAAGGAGCAATCTCTCCTACACCAGGATCTATTTAATAATTTTCAAGGAAGAATACAGATAATCCTCGACTTACGAACATAACTGAGCCCAAAATTTCTGTTGTTAAGTGAGACATTTATTAAGTGAATTTTACAACATTTCTTGTCACAGTTGTTACATGAATCACTGCAGTTGATAAGTTAGTAACATGGGTTGTGAATCTGGCTTCCCCATTGAGTTTGCTTGTCAAAGGGTTGTCAAAGGGTAATCACATGACCTTGGGACATAGTCATAAGTCTGAACCAATTGTCAAGCACCTGAATTTTAATCACATGACCATAGTAATGCCACAAAAGTCATAAACGTGAAAAATGGTCATGAGTCACTATTTTCAATGCCATTGTAACTTTGAACAGTCATTAAATGAACTGTTGTAAGTCATGGACTACCTGTATTCTGAACATGCACAGAGAAATCATTAGATGTCTGAGATGGCATGAGATAAAGTTGAAGTCCAGTCCTTCTCATTTGCAATTAAATCAGAACACATGTGGCAGGGGTTTTGAATCATGCATTTTAAGGGAAATGAATGCACACCCACTTGGAAAAACTATAAAACAAAAACCTCCAAAGCAACAACTAACCCATCAAAGGTTTTAAAATATGGCAAAGAAAATTTCTGGTTACAGGCAGTTCAAAAACAGAAATCCCAACTGAAGAGGCTCTTTTCCTAAAAGTGAAGAGGCTCTTTTCCTAAAAGTGAAAGAAGTGCTCTATCTATAATGGAAATAAAAAATGAATTTGAAGTGGGAAGTACTGAAGCTTCACATTCAGCAAATCAACTTTAATGATATAGTTTGATCCCCAAAATGTAAAGTAATATGTGTGGAATTCGTCCCACTGCCAAATATTATATCTGGTTATATATTAACTATCTTTCAAGGAATGCTTTAGTATGGCATCCAGATGAGCTTAACATTCTAATTTCTCAGTTTAAGAAGTCCAGATACTATCCTCAGAATTGCAATCAGCAGAAACATATACAATTCAAGCTTTGGGGAAGATCAAGCATAGTGAAATGACCTACATGGCTCATTTCTCTTAAGATTGCAAATACTATTGTAATTCTCACTACATTTCCATAGGCAATTTAATATTTTCCTTCAGCTCATAAATGTTAGCTATTGTGGTGTGTTTTTTTTTCAAAAGAAAGAAATGGAAGGCATGAGAAATCACCAGCAGGTAGTCTAAAGATTTCATACAAAGTCATGACATAAAATAAAATATTCCTTTGGGAAGGTAGGTAATTGACTGGCTTAATTCTTACCTCTAGTTGGAGCGTCTGAATCATTATATCTATAATAACAAATTTAATTTTAAACAAAAGAGATTAAAGCTCATGTAGCAATGAAGTTGGCTGACTTTATTTTAGTATTTTCCATTTCTGTATATTGGAGAACCTTAAGTTAAAAGAATTGATGAAATATGATGATAACACTGTTAAAATACAATCATGATTGTTTGCATTCTAAGTGATTTATTTATTTATTTATTATATTTCTATACTGCCTTTCTCCCGCAGGACTCAAGGCGGTGTACAGTCAAGAAAAAATAAAAGATACATAAACATCATAAAATTGATAATTAAAATTATAGCATAGTTTAGCCCAAATAAATAAAACCCAGAATTATATAATATTTTAATCATTCCCAATTAACGTGCTTAGCCCTGCCTGATTGAACATCAGGGTTTTGAGGGCACAGCAGAAAGCACGGAGATTAGGGATGTTTCGTATATCAGGGGGCAGTTCATTCCAAAGGGTGATAACTAACACCTTGAATCGCACCCGGAAGACCACCGGGAGCCAGTGCAGCTCGCGTAGGAGAGGTGTTACATGGGCGCAACAAGATGCACCCATAATCACCCATGCGGCTACATTCTGGACCAGTTGGAGCCTCCGGGTGCTTTTCAAGGGGAGCCCCGTGTAGAGAGCATTGCAGTAGTCCATACGGGGGGGTGATTAGGGCATGAGTGACTGTGCGCAAGGCATCCCAATCCAGAAAGGGACGCAACTGGCAGATCAGGCAAGCCTGATAAAAGCCCCCCCTGGCCACGGCCGTCAAATGGTCTTCTAAAGATAGCCGTGAGTCCAGGAGGACACCCAAATTGCGGGCCCTCTCTGTGGGGAGCAAGGTCTCATCCCCAATTGTCAGTGATGGTACCAGCTGACTATACCGGGATGCTGGAAGCCACAGCCACTCAGTCTTGAAGGGGTTGAGCCTGAGTTTGTTTCTCCCCATCCAGATCCGTACGGCCTCCAGGCAACGAGACATCACAGTAAGGGTATCGTTGGTGTGGTCTGGAGTGGAGATGTATAGCTGAGTGTCATCAGCATACTGATGAACATTCACCCCAAAACCATGGATGATCTCGCCTAGCGGTTTTACATAAATGTTGAACAGAAGGGGTGACAGGATGAGAGAGAGAGAGAGAGAATGAGAGAGAGAGAGAATGAGAGGGAGAATGAGAGAGAAAGAAAAAGAGAGAGAATCAGAGAGAGAATGAGAGAGAGAGACAAAATGAAAGAGAATCAGAGAGAGAGAGAATCAAAATGAGAGAGAGAGAGTGGGGGAGAAAGAGAGTGAGAAAGAGGGGGAGAGAATGAGAGAGAGTGGGAGGAAGAGAGAGAAAGAGGGGGAGAGAGAAAGAAAGATTGAGAGAGAAAGACTGGGAGGGAGAGAGAAAGAGGGGGGAGAGAGAAAGAAAGGGGGAGAGAGTGGGGGAGAGAGAGAAAAAGAGGGGAGAGAATGAGAGAGGGGGAGACAGAGAGAAGAGGGGAGAGAGAAAGACAGAATGAGAAAGATGGAGAGAGAGAGAGAGAAAGAGAGAATGAGAGAAAGAGTGGGAGAGAGAAATGACTATCAGACTTTGAAAACTTGGTATCGCTGAATCATGTTCAACAATTTAGTTGAATTAACAAAAGATTTTAAAATTGGGTTTTGAATAAATGTGAAATTAATTGTTACAGTTTTGAATTTTACTGTTACTATCTTTCTTAGTGGGTTGTGCAAACCACTATTCTGAACAATGCTATTTATAGGGGGTGGGGGTGGGGGGCACTGAGGATGAGTTTGTAGTACCAAGGGGGCGGTGGACTGAAAAAGTTTGGGAACCGCTGCTTTAGAGGAAATGCTGCAAATATAGTTTTGCATCATTTCCTCTGAAGTGAATACCAGGAGGCTTCCTCATTCCCTGGAAAAGCAAGATTAAAGACATTTTTCTTTAATAAGATTTATTTAAATGTAATAAATAAAGTAGATAAATCTCAGCAACCAGATTACTTCACTTTAAAACCCAATTTATTTCTCAGTGTGTTGGGATGGAGAATTTTTTCAATTTTTCATTAATGACTTTTCTGAATTGGTGAGAACGCTCATTTTTCTGGTCATTGTGAAATGCATATGTGGTACCTATGAAATTCTTTCATACTCTTAACATATAATTATTCCCAGATGTCTTCATTCCTATTCTTGGATTTTCTGAATCTGTAATGTCTTTCTTCTTTGGAGAAGAATGACAGGGAAATTTCCATTGCTCCATCATAATCATGTCCCAATGTCCCAGCCAGTTAACTTTGCAATCCCAAGAAGTAGTGAAGATGCTTGTGTGGTACAAAAGCATTGCATAGAGTAAAAGAGGCAAGACTAAGGAATGCATTGAAGTGCCATGAGAAGCACTACTATAGATCAAAAGGTCTGAAGAGTCAGTGGTAGATGATGATGGTGGTAGTGGTAGTGATGATCCTTCAAGTAACTCCAGACATTTGATGATTGCATGGGTAAGTCCCTATAGTTTTCTTGGCAAGATTTTTGGAAATGGTTTGTTGCTCCCTTCTTAGAGCTGAGAGTGAATGACTGGCCCTAGATCACCTCTCTAGCTTAATGCCTAAGGCATTAAGAATTAGGTCTTCCTGGTTCTAGCCTGGTGCCTTAACCACCACATTGTTAACCTAAATCTAAATCTTTCTCTCTATAGTATAGTATAGTCATGCTGAAACATATTTTGTCTTTTTTTCATGGGAAGGAAATGTAGGCCAGATTCTATGGTTGACTAGCGGACATCTTTATTTCTTTCAGTGGCATGTGGTGGCACACTGACAAGACAAAATGGACTCATTGAAAGTATTGGGTTTTCTCAACTTTACTATCCAGATAATTTATTATGTGAATGGTTTCTCCATGGACCTGAAATCATTATTTTACCATTAGTTTTGAAGCACTAGATATTCAGCACTCGGTAAAATGCTCAAAACTACTTGGTAATTCGAGAAAATGGAGTTTTCCATTTTCTCGAATAGAGTGGACAGGTATGTGAATCAATACCATCTCTTTTTCTCTCATGCCCTATTGGGTACTGAAAAGGCATATTTTGAGCTATGGCCAACATTACATGGATTTCTGGTTGTGCAATAGAAATACTTTTCAATCATTTTTTCTCC
The DNA here is from genome assembly GCA_038048745.1 of Coluber constrictor foxii. Classification (NCBI taxonomy): domain Eukaryota; kingdom Metazoa; phylum Chordata; class Lepidosauria; order Squamata; family Colubridae; genus Coluber; species Coluber constrictor. The sequence goes on from CM075961.1 coordinate 146,764,284, forward strand.
CTGGGCACACTTTATATCTATTGTGAAGAGTACTCAAACCTACTTGAGTAGATATAGGGTTGCACAGGGAGGTACAGCAGGATAATGAAATGTCTTCCACTGTGAAATGGCTTTTTAATGGCAGATACAATTAGACACAGCCCATTGTCTCTCACCGTATCTAAAATTCAAATGGATAAGCTTACTTTTTTTTAATGACTCTTGCTGCTGCTTATTTTCTTAGCCTACATCTACTCACCCTACATCCTCTGAAAACTATTCCTAACTGCTACTTGAATGATGCCATCAAGAAGTGTTACACATGGCTGCATGCCATTTTGACTAAGATACTCTTTGAAAACTTTTAAAGTTCTGTGGAGATAATGTTTTAAATCTCCTAAGTGATAACAATGAAGAAGTTAACTTTTCCATAGGAAACTATACATAGACCTGGGGTGTCAAACTTAATTTCATTGAGGGGTGCATCACGGTTGTGTTTGACCTTGGGGGACCAGGATGGGCATGGCCAGCTCGATGTCACTTGTGTCGGGGGCGCCTGTGGTGGCCCGAGTGCTCTGCCAGAAAAATAAAAAGGTAAGATATATACTGTAGTATATACAGCAATATCACTGAGTTTTCCAATATAGTTTTTAAATGAAGTGAAGAGAACAATTTCATTATTCTTTTTTCTGTCCTGAGTTTCCGTTAAAAAAAAACTAAAGCCAAAAAACCTGATAAGTGACATCATTCCAGAGCGTGGAGGTGAATTTCATGGTACTGTGGGATATTTTCCCAACTACCCAAATCATTCCTTGCACAAATTAAAAGGTAAATGAAGAATCATATTGCTATTTGGTCACCTCACCATCAATGACATGGATTTTGGATCCAGCAAGAACTCTGGTTTGAACTATTTGACAGTAAGTATATTATTTAGAATTTGAAAAAAGTGTATTCTATGAAACTGGCTATCACAAATGAGAACATGAGAAATTAAAATGTTGGAAATAACACAAAAATCATCTCTCTCTCTAAGCCAAGATGAAGCCATCTCTCTCTAAGCCAAGCCTATTCTGAATGGAAAAGCATATTTCAAAACATACTCTTTAAAAATATTTGTGTAAAAATTAAAATAAGGTTCTACAATATGAATAGTCTTTTCTAGAGGAATCCTTGCTGGGCTAGAGTCATTGATTTATTGTAAATTCAAAATGGTATTGGTGAAACTGTGGTATGGTGACATCTGGCACTCAAGTTAAGTCTTCTGGACACAAGATAATGGTAGTTATGGTACCAAGTCAAGATTACTCAGAGGCCTGCATCGGAATTACATATACTTCTAATTAAGATGCAAGTAACGATAAAACATATAAATGTTATAAATGGCCTTTAACCACTATGCCAAACTGGTTCTGTAATATAATTATATTCAATACTATTTATTAAGATAATATAATAATATTTATTATTTTTTATATTGCTATTAAGTTGTTAGAGAATGTTATAAGTGTTGCCTTGAGAGGTAAACCTGGAAGAAGACAATAATTTGACATTATTAAAGCAAATACATATATAAATGAGATTAATATCTGAGATGTTCTGCATATTGTGACTCCCTTCCCTAGGAGAATTCTAAAGCAGGACTTCCTCTATCTTAGAAATTTACAGAATGGTTCTTTCCAACATCAGATATGCTATCAGAAAAGCCCAAAGGATGTCATGCTGTTGGCCTATAAGCAATAGGCCAATTTCTTCTGATTAGTTTCAGTAGAAATTAATTTGATGAGGGAAAGAACCAACAACTTGGGAAAGACAAAAAAGTGAAAGCAGACAGTTGTTACATATAAACTGGGTTAACAAAATCACAAATGAGGAGATGATAAGCTGCCTAGGAAAGCAAAAACAAATAATCAAAGCCATTAAAAAGCTAAAGTTAGAATATTTTGGACATGTGATGCAACACCTAGAAAAATACGGCATCCTTCACTTAATCCTCCAGGGAAAGATTAAAGGCAAACAAGGTAGAGGCAGAAGAAGAACTATCATGGCTTCAAAACCTAAAGGACTAGTTTGGACAAAACTCAGCAGCACTTTTTCATGCAGCTGTTGACAAATGCAGCTGTTGACAAAAATAAGATTGCCAAAATGATCGCCAATGTCCAATGACGGATGGCACAACAACAACAAGAAGAAGTTAATTTAATGAGGGAAAGAACAAACAACCTGGAAAAGACAGAAAAAGTGAAAGCAGGTGCCTGTTAAAATTGACGTATACAAAATTGACGTGTCTCTTGACATAAAAATAAGTCAAGATTAGGGCCATTCAAATGAACACCTGACCTTTTTTTGTGTGCTGCAACTTCAACAAAAAGCTATGGAGCTTTGTGTGAGTATAGCTAGAATTTTGAATTCTTTTTTACATCCTACTTACACCACAGATCAGTGTGTGTGTGTGTGCCTACTAATGTATGTGACACTAATATAATTATAGAAACTGTAATATAACATGCTGAAAAGATAATGGCATTCCATGCACCTCAGCTTATAGTCATGTTGACCACAAGGGAAATCTTTACCTTTACCAGGTGCAATCCCTCTAAAAAATACAAAAGATGTGTCAACCTTTGAAGTAGTACAGACACAATATTCCCCCAGAAATACTAGCTTTAACTTTATTTATCTAAGTTACATTAATAGACTCTTGCAAATCTAAAATTACATGTCTAACTTCACAGTCCCTTTAGACTTGTTTGCCACTTGTCTGATCCTCTAGCTCTTCCACCTGTCTTCTAAGGTCCCTCCCACATATAATTGTCACACACCTACTAAGATTTTAATATAGATGACTTTTTGTTACAAAATTACCTAGAAATTATATGACATTGGTACATCTACATGTCTCTTGAGCATGCATCAAAGTTTCTTCAAATATCTCACATTTCATTTTAGCCTGTGGTGGTGTGAAGCAAGCTGAAAGAGGAATTATTTCAAATCCAAACTACCCACATCCTTACAATAGTTCTACTCATTGTTCCTGGCTCTTGATAGCACCAGAAGGACATACCATCAATGTGAGTAATCAATCATCTGTAGAGAACAAGGAGGCTTTTATATTTCTGATATGTGCTAAAAAAATGAGATTCTGATTTTATTTTTTTTTAATTTGATTTATATGCCGCCCTCCTCTGGAGACTCAGGGAGGCTTACAATGCGTTAAGCAATAGCCTTCATACTTTTGTATATTTATATTTATACAAAGTCAGCTTATTGCCCCCACAAACTGGGTCCTCAATTTACCCACCTTAGAAAGGATGGAAGGCTGAGTCGACCTTACCTCTGTATATATGCATTTCAATTCCCAAGCAAAAAATATAAATCAAAAGCTCATGTTTCTGAAGGGCGCCAAAGGGGAAAGTTATTTAGGCAAAAAACATTCAAACAAATGATCTTTATTTTCCACACCAGCAAACATGATTTCCTTTTTTAAAAAAAAATTCGGTGCCCATTGATTATTACAGTCCAAATAGTTGGACTGTAATAAAGAGTTGGACTTCATAGTTGGACTTCAATTATTCTATACACAATTTACCCGAATCAAACTCATGCAATCTGTGTTTCAAATTCCCTTGAGAATATTCTTCAATTCCTATTCTTCACTTACTTGAAGAGACCAAAACTGCAGTTGTAGAAGAATCATTGAGGAACATTTAATAGGAAGAATAAGCCCTTTAGTCAAGTGACACTTGGGTCAGGCAAGTAGCCTGGAAAATGCCAGTTCATTGCCTCCCATTGTTGACTCTTGCAACTGTTCTGCTATTCTTGAGCTTTGTGAACTATGCATCTTAACCTTGGAATATCCAATGGCTATTCTGCCTTGCTTATCTCAACACTGCCTCGTATAAGGGTCTTTTTCATTTACACCATTGTTGGTTGCTGCCCAGGAATTTATTCCTCATCTGGATATGTAATAGAATTGTTGTCACTGGTTCCTAGTCTTTTGTTTCCTACTTCTGATTAAAATAATGATTTGAATTAGGATTTGAGAGCTCATCTTTAAATCCATTCAGATCATGAAAGTTCCTAGGAGGGGTTGGGACTATTTGTTCTCTCTTACTCTAGTCCAGTGATGGCTAACCTTTTTGACATCGCATGCCAAAAGCGGACGGAGCATGGAAAGGTTGCCCAAATGTGTGGCCACACCCATAATTCAATGCACCCCACCCCTGCGCATGCGCCCGCTCCCCCCACTTTTAGCACATGATGGCACAGTGGGCCCGGTAGGCCTGTTTTTCACCCTCCCCAGGCTCCAGAGGTTTTCTCCCACTCCTAACCCTTTCAGCTGTCGCAGCATGATATCATGGTCGATGGTATCAAAAGCCGCTGAGAGGTCCAATAGGACTAGGACAGAGGAACATCCCCTGTCCCGAGCCCTCCAGAGATCATCTACCAATGAGACCAATGTCATTTCCATGCTGTATCCCGGCCTGAAGTGCGACTGGAACAGATCCAGATAGACAGCTTCATCCAGGTACTGAGGAAGTTGCTGCACCACCACGCTCTCAACACTCTCAACAAAGCTGAGGTTGGAGACTGGACGATAAATCGCCAATATTGCCGGGTCCAGAGAAGGCTTCTTGAGGAGGCACCTCACCACTGCCTCTTTAAGGGCGGCGGGGAGGAAACCCTCACTCAAAGAAGCATTTATAATCCTCCCGAGCCAGCCTTGTGTAACCTCTTGGGAGGCCAGCACCAACCAGGAGGGACCCGGGTCCAATAAACATATGGCAGAGCTCAAACTACCCAGAATCCTGTCCATGTCCTTGGAGCCACTTTGCAACTGGGATTGTACTTTTTGCCTTGGACCATACTTTCAATGCCAAATTTAATCCTGGAATATCTAAAGTAACAGTAAAATATGTTCTTTTGGGACAGCTTGAAGGTTCTATTTAGGCAAGAAAAATAAAATGCACAGGTACAGTATTTGTGGTACCTCGCTCAATAGTAATAACTGTAAGAGGAATCTTGGAGTCCTAGTAGACAACCATTTAGATATGAGCCAGTAGTGTACAGCAGCTGCCAAAAAAAGCCAATACAGTTCTGGGCTGCATAAACAAAGGGATAGAATCAAGACCACGTGAAGTGTTAATACCACTTTATAATACCTTGGTAAGGCCACACTTGGAATACTCCATCCAGGTTTTGTCACCAATGTAACTCTAGAAAGAGTGCAGAGAAGAACAACAAAGTTGATTAGGGGACTGGAGGCTAAAACATGTAAAGAATGGCTGCAGGAGTCATGTCTAGTTTAATGAAAAGAAGGACTAGGGGAGACATGATAGCAGTGTTCCAATATCTCAGGGGCTGCCACAAAGAAGAAGGAATCAAGCTATTCTTCAAAACACCTGAGGGCAGAACAAGAGTAATGGCTGGATTAGTTTCCACTAGTCAAGGAGACAAGCAACCTAGAACTAAGGAGAAATTTCCTGACAGTTAGAACGATTAATCAGTGGAACAACTTGCCTCCAGAAATTGTGAATGCTCCAACACTGAAAGTTTTAAAAAAGATATTGGATAACCATTTGTCTGAAGTGGTGTAGGGTTTTCTGCCTAAGCAGGGGGTTCAACTTGAAGACCTCCAAGATCCCTTCCAACTCTGTTATTCTGTTTTTTCTCTGTTATATCAGATTCTGTATTGAGATAGTGCTAAAGAAAATTCATAATGTCATCGGTAAATATTGTAGGAACTCAAAATTGGTTACCAGTTTTATTATCCATCTGAAAGTATGCTTTTGTTTGTTTTTCATTTAAAATCTGAAAATATTCAAAATAAAAATATTTAGTTTATTATTTTATATATATATATGTATGTATGTATGTATGTATGTATGTATGTATGTATGTATGCATTTCATTTGAAGCGTAGGGATGTTCACAATTCCTAAAACTGTTAGTTTTTAAAGAATTTGTCAAACTTTGCTCATCATTGTACAAAACTATACAATAGTCAGACTGTACAAACTACATAATTCGCATTTGTTGCTAAAGGGCAAACATAATTTATCAAAATGTAGGAAGTCATGAGGAACTGAGTAAGTATGCTTTGCTTAAAAAATGAAGGGGCTGAAATGGCATTTGCTATTTCATTCTTTGAAACTACTCTCATGGGCAAGCCATTTTTGTGTTTAAATCTTGCCTTTATAAATAGCTATGAATATTTTAATTTTAATTTCTATTTTTAATATAAAAAGATTGTAAGCAATTTTTCCTGTGCCGCAAGAATATATCAAAATGTGAAGTTGTGTCTGAATTTTAAAATAATTACTTGTTAATGCATATTTATATTTGTATACAGTTTATTTTTATTTATATACAGTTCAGTTCCCAAGACTGTGGATGGTTTACAATAATAAGATCAAAAAAATTCATATCATTTAAGAAATAACTGAAGCACATAACTTTGCAAGGTGGATATAGATCATACTATAAGTATTTGGGAAGGTAATGGTAATTTGTAAGCCTAAGAAGCAACTTCTCATTCCCTGCCCATTTCTTCTATGGTATAGAATTTCTCACATAATTTGTCTTCCCGAGAAGTTGTTACAGAGTTAGGAAGTGAAGCTTCAAGCAAGAAATTATTTACACCTCATTGCTATCAATTACACAAAATTACTGGTGCTTAAATATAACACTATTATAAACCAAAGTAAAAATCAGTAATTCTTTTAAAAAAAGAATTGGGTAGGATTTTTTTTCTGGTTCTATATTTGGTTGTGATAGAGTAATTAAGGTGTTGGTCTAGAAACAGGGAGACTCATGATCAAATCCATCTTCAGACATCTAATTTACCTCAGGTTTATTATGAGAAAAAAATGAAGGAGGTAATAGTATGTATATTGCCTTGAGTTCCTGGAAGAAAGACAGGATATAAATCTCAGAACATATAGTATTAGTATTTTAAAATCCATTATTAAGTTTGTCAACTTGTTGTCAACCATTTTAGCATATTTGTATGTGTTTGTGTGTCTGTGGTATTTCTTTTCTCTTGTATTCTATTTTAACTTACTATGATTTCTGTATTTTATGTGCTGACTATGATCAAATAAAGATTTGAAGCTGAAGTTAGATGGTACATAGATGGATGAAGAAAAGATGGAGGGTTCCAATAGGATGGAGGGTTAAAGTTTTATTTCCTTACTTTAAAAATAAATAAAGAGGACAGGGAATTTTAATCAGCAAATGGTTAAAGATGTACATGCGCTGATATATAAAATGCCACATGAACCTAAAGGAACCAGGTATAAAGTTTCCCTACTGTGTGCATTGGTGAACCACAGCTATGAAAAAGATTTAGATTTTATGACAACTGTATCAGTGGTGGTATTGAACCAGTTCTATCTGGTTAGGGCGAACTGGTAATGGCGATTGCCAGAGGCTCCACCCACCCGCCCGGTGGGTGTCTGTAAATGTTTTGATATATTCAATATCATTCTGTTGGATTCCACTTAGGTGAATTGGTAAAGTCTTTATTTATTATAATCTCGTTTATATCTAGGGATCAGAATATAAGTCAGCTTCAATGAAAATCACCCTACTGTTTTACATACATATTAACACTTTGTCCTCCAGGTACTGAGAGGAAAAGATAAAGAACAAGACGACGCCATATTAGCTGTTGGGTTTGGAAACTCAGCTCCAGGGCCTACAGTTACTCCAGGAAATGTGATGACTGTAGTGTTTCAGTCACAGGACATTTCAGGATGTGGGTTTTCTGTATCATTTATAAGCAGTAAGTAATTTGTGAAGTGATATTTTCTAAATCCCTCTGCCCTTATATCAGGATATCTGATATAAGTAGATGGCATAACATTTACAAGATTTCATCATAATATACATCATTCATCATAATGTACATGCGCTGATATATAAAATGTCACATGAACCTAAAGGAACCAGGTATAAAGTTTCCCTACTGTGTGCATTGGTTAACCACAGTTTTGAAAAAGATTTAGATTTTGTGACAACTGAATCAGTGGTGGTATTCAGCCGGTTCTATCCGGTTCGGAAGAACTGGGGATGTGGTGGCTCAGTGGCTAAGACGCTGAGCTTGTCAATCGAAAGGTTGGCAGTTCAGCGGTTAAAATCCCTAGTGCCACGTAATGGGGTGAGCTCCCCTTACTTGTCCCAGCTTCTGCCAACCTAGCACTTCGAAAGCACATAAAAAATCAAGTAGAAAAATAGGGACCACCTTTGGTGGGAAGGTAACAGCATTCCGTGCACCTTTGGTGTTTAGTCAAAATCTGTCAGAACTGCTGGATTTTACCTCTGGTTTGGATGTCCAGAGCCTCTGATAATAATTTAGTAGATATGTCATAAAGAAATGAGTAAGTCACCCTAAATCCAAAGTTTTATGTGTCTCAGTAATGCATAATTATATGTATTTAATCTGACACTTCCAGCAATATATGAATTTGGTTACTCATTAAACTCAGCACAAAGACATGATAAAGGCTGGCTTACATTTCTTTTCCCAAAACTGACTGACACGTAATGTTGGATCCTAGGTTATAGCTATATTGCAGGGGTGAGTTCTACTTACCTTTACTACCAGTTCGCAACAGGAGCACGTATGAGCGCTTTGCTTACCCTTCTGCACATGCGCAGATCATCAATTATGATGTCTGGGCAGGTGGGCGGAGCCTCCCACCATTTTTACTACCAGTTCTAAAGAACCGGACAGGACCAGGAGCAACCCACCACTGGTATATTGGTAGTTGTGTATGAAGAGTCTGCTGCAAATTTCTACAGGACTTGGTTTATAAATCTGCTCAGATTATGCTGTGCAAGGCTGCTTTAATGCTGCACAAAGCTATTTATCTTACTGAGGAATGGAAGGGATCCTGTTTTTCCAAGAAAAGGCAATTCCTGTTTCTTTGATGGCTTTCTGAAATACATAAAGCAGCAGGCAGCAACAAAGCAACTTTGCTTTGCTCATTAGATATGATGAGGCAAATTATTTTATAAAGAAATGCTATCCTTGAGCCTTCTTAAAAGCAAATCACCCATATAAAGCGTAACTGAATTTGCCTCTTGTTCCCTGTACAAGGGATGGGCAACTTGAAAATTTAAGTACAGCTAAAAGTATTTATTTCTTCATCACAAAGCAAATGACCGAAGTTATAATAGTCATAGATTATAAGAACTGTACAATATTGCTAATTAAGCCAAAATGTAACAGCAATGGGACACGACCCACCCTTATACTGTTCTCAATTGCATCTCTGCAGATGATTTATATAACACAACTGAAAGCCATTTGAGCTATCTAATGTACAAGAAGCACCTTTTTTTTCTTAGCCTCATTTTAATGTCATTGGAAACTAATTTCATATTCAAAGCAGCCCCTCCCCATTTTTTTTATTAAAAGAGGATGTTCAAATTTGTTATTCCAAAAGTGACATAAATAATTGATACCAACATCAACTTCTTTCAGCATCTCTAAAAGTCATAGCTAGAAAACCACTGTTAATTCATCTAGAATACATAAATGCATGACATTATAAAAGGGACTCCCAAAACTGAATGTCCTTGCCCTTCAAAAAAAAAAAAAAAAGGAAAGAAAACTTTCCTTGCGTTAAAAAATACAGTAAATATTCCAATAAGTTTTTATTTCAGCTCTAGTATTCTTCTGAAAATATTAGTTGTCTCCAAGCAGGAATTTTTCTTTTCCTGGCAAATTAAATAAAACCCCAGCTTTGCACTTTGGCAGACTTGGGAGAATGAATGGTGAATAGGGAGACCTCAGCTATAGCAACCATACCAGTCATCTGCTCTTGAGTCAAATGATTCCTATCGCCTCATGACAGAATGAAGTTGCTGATACAGATTCATGTGAGACTCGTCTTTAATTGTCTAGTCCATATATCTCAGTAAGAAGTAGAAATAGAAAAGGAAATCCTTTATTTGTTGTTGTTTTGTTTTTATCCTTTGAGTCACTGTTGAGTCCTAGCAACTGCCTGGGAAATTCTAGGCAACTCCTTGCAGTTTTCTTGACAAGATTTTGGAAATGGTTTTCATCAGGGATGAAATCTAGCAGGTTCTGACAGGTTCTGGAAACCGGTAGCAGAAATTTTGAGCAGTTCGGAGAACTGGTAACTACCACCTCTGGCTGGCCCCAGAGTGGGGTGGAAATGGAGATTTTGCAATATTCTTCCCCTGGAGTGGGGTGGGAATGTAGATTTTGCAATATCCTTTCCCTGGAGTGGGGTGGAAATGAAGATTTTGCAGTATCCTTCCCCTCCACACCACCAAGCCATGCCCACCAAGCCACGCCCACAGAACTGGTAGTAAAAAAATTTGGATTTCACCACTGGTTTGCATTGCCTCCTACCTAAGTCTGAGAAAGAGTGACTGCTTTAAGGGTTACCCAGTTAGCTTTGGGTCTAAGGCAGGACTAGAACTCATTGCCTCCTGGTTTCTAACCGGATGCTTTAGCTGTTCATCAAAATGGCTCTTTTTATTCCATTAGATAGACTTAATTACTATAATTAAAATTCTTGGCAATGCAAAGCAAACTTAAGCATTGTTTTATTAGGCAATTTGGCCTTGTGTAGCTTATTAGTTTTCTTCTTTTGACTAATTTTTCAGTACAATTAATTGCATTTCTTGGATCCTATTTTCTTGCAGGTTGTGGGGCAAATCTTACAGCGTCATCTGGTCATATTGTTTCTCCTAGTTTCTCTGGTCAATATGACAACAACTTGAACTGCAATTATTTCTTAGAGGCAGGATCTCACGATGTTGTAATCCTAAACTTTGAAAATTTTGATCTGCAGTATAAGTGGCCAAGATTTTAATTTTACATTTCACTAGTTAATATATGAAGATGAACAATCTGATATACGGAGTAATTTCATTTTTGAGAATCAAATAGCATCATGATTCTTTGTGATGTAATATTTTAATTGTATGCAAGTGAACAAAAAGAATTGTCATTAAAAGATTTCATATCAAATTATTCTTCATAGTATTTTATACATATACTGTCAGTAGCCTGTCAAACCCATGTTATAATTTTCATGAAACAATGGTAGTTCAATCTATTAAATATTTTTACACTGAGTAATTAAAAAGAATTTTCTCACCAGACTAGCTGGGAAACTATGAATTTCATATTATTTTTGTTTGGTAATAAAATTAATTACGGGGACAAAATCACAAATGTGTGTACATGTGTGCGTGTGTATTGATTTGTAAAAAAAGTTATATAACTATGCAAGCATTGATATGTGTTTGTGAATGAGTGTATATTTAAAATACCCTTAGAAAACAAATTCTGACTACTACCGTGTTTCCCCGACAATAAGACTCTGTCTTATATTTTTTTGAACCCTGAAATAAGTGCTTGGCCTTATTTTTGGGGAAGTCTTATTATTTTGGGATGCATGGAGCATGCACCCTCTTACCTGATTTCCAGCTCTGCATTTAAATATTTTCAGGGAGGGCTTATTTTCAGAGGGAGGCTTATTTTAGTGCATGTGCTCAAAAGCCCAATTGGGCTTATTATCAGGGGATGTCTTATTTTTGGAGAAACAGGATAAGTTTAATGGAATTTATTCTTAGATCAGTTCATCAAAAGTCAAAATGAATTAATTCTTTAAAAATGAAAATAATATTGCTTTATATTTTTAATATTGTTACGTACTGTGCCCTTTCTGCAATTGTGATTAGACCCTCAGCTTCAATTATTATCTGTGTTGCAAGATTTGATTGCTTAGTAGTATCCTAGTTCAAAATATTAGAGCTCCCTTAACTATGAAGTATATTTTCAGGGAACATAATTCTTCTCTGAAAACAAGTACAAAAAGTAAGAGAGCTTGCTAAAAAGCAAGCATTATTTAGCACATGTCTCTATTGTGGAATTCCAAAATAACTGTTTGTAATTTGTCTCTGTATACAAATAAATACCACCTCCCACTTCAAGTGTTAACAGAAGAAATAAAAAAAAATCTCCTTGTTAAGAAGTCTTCCATACCAGGAACTTTTATTTATTTTCCAGTACAATCTTCTTTCTTTGTTAGTTCTTCAAGCCAGATGACTTCTTTAAAAATCTCATTTACATCACATTATTTTAGCTTTCCCCAAACTAGTGCTCTATGGATATGAGAAACAGCTCACAATTCCCAGTAGCTTTTAGTATGACTAAAAGCACAAAAATCATCTACACTTCCTGATTTTATTCGGAAAAGATCATTTCAAGCTGGGTTTGGTTAAAATGTAAACCATTTTGAGCCTTGAACGCTAAATTGCTTTCTTTTTAATTTATGAATATTTGAGGCAGTAGACCATGATCTGGGAAGAAAGATTCACCAGTATGTTTTATTCTCTGTTACATCATGGTTTTAAAATGCTTAAGGTCCATTTTCAACAACACTGCTTGTGACTGTTCTACTGAAAATACTTGGTCACAAGTTAGTTGTATGACTAATTTCTGTGGCAAGCAACTGTTAGAAATCTTGGCATTCAAATAAAAGATTGAGTTTCTGGAAAAAAATATTGAGTGAATGTTACTCACTTAGTAATATTTTTCTGTTTCCTTAAATTATGTTTTTGAGGTCTCATTTGTTCTCTTTCTATCTTGCACATTTTATGTCCACGTATTAAAAATGGATGTTGAAGAAAAACATATGGACCTAGTAGATTGCATGGCGCGCACACACAAATTCTTAATTTATCTGTTTGGATATTAGGAGGACCAATAATTTTGCTCTTTCAAACATATGAAGCCCCTTCATATAATTAAGACACGAAGAAGCCTTTTTTAAATAGAAAAATATATTTCATTTATATTATTCCTTTCTGAAATTGGTTTATCAGTAATGTCACTAATCATTATTATAAACTTTGCTTCTATAATATGGGTGGAAGGAAGCACATTAGGATAGGTGAGTAAATAGATCCACAAGATATTGATAAACTGTTCTTCATTTACTGTTCTTCACAGTACTTTGAAATATTGTGCTTCTGATATAGTGAAGGTTTTTAAAAGGAGTACAATTGTTGAAATACTTTGTGGAAATAAAGAAGGGGTGAATTCTAGTAGGTTCTGACAGGTTCTGGAAAACCGGTAGCAGAAATTTTGAGCAGTTCAGAGAACCAGTAGTGGAAATTTTGAGTAGTACAGACAACCGGCAAATACTACCTCTGGCTAGCCCCAGAGTGGGGTGGAAATGGAAATTTTGCAATATCCTTCCCCTGGAATGGGGTGGGAATGGAGATTTTGCAGTATCCTTCCTCTGTCATTCCCACCAGCCACGCCCACAGAACTGGTAGTAAAAAAATTGGATTTCACCACTGAATAAAATCTTATATTGGCACTGGATTTTTGGTCCCTTATAGAGTAATCCATGGGTAGCCAGAAATAGAGCACTTCGAAAGTGAAATAGCCAAATGCTGTTTATAAGAGGGTACAAATTCATATCCTTGTGTGTTTTTCTAAATCAGAAAGGGGGGCCAAAATGTTAAAGGGAATCAGGGGGAAGGGTTAATCCATGCAATCAAAATTTTGAATTTTATTTCAGAAGCAAGACCTTTTAGCTCTCAGCTTTAAATATGGGTAAACATTATGACTATGTAATTATAAATTTCATCACAATTTGTACTTTATTTCATAAAAGATAATCACACTATTGCTAGAAGTAGTATACATACAACATTGACCAAAGGGCAAATTAATGGTCAAACCAAATTATTAATTATTTTTAGTTAATAAGACAGTCTTAATTCTATTTTTGTATTACTTTTTTTAATGGAGTCAATTTTTAAAAATACTGGTAACTACATCTCCAAAAATGTTCTTGAGATCTGTTACACATTACAGAAAATATTGATACACTTTTCTGTTTAAAATCTTCCTTATCAAGTAGTAATGAAATTGTTAAAGTCTGACACCGCCTATTTTTAAGTTTGCAACTTTAGTACATGGTAGGCCTAAAGCAGAGGTTTTAATGATTTTAATCTAACATAGTGGTACTACAGCTAATGTTACTGAAGTAATCATTGACTATATTGATCATTCTGAATATAGAAAGAGAATCAACCAAAGACCCTTTCTTACTCATCCGACACTGGATAAGTAACACAAAATTCCAACACTCTGCCTAGCCCAATATTTGTATTTAATGGGGCACTACAAAAATAGAATGGAGGTCCTTGTAAATTAGAGAATGTATTTTTCCAGGCTGATTTCATCCCATTAACTTCTAACAGTATAAAATTAAATAACAAAGAAATGTACTGTACAAACAATTCATACTTTTTTCTTTAAAAAAAGAATTGCATTCTGAGACTTTATTTAATGTTATTAACCTGCCACAAATACTTTTAGACTCAAGCCAAAACATTCATGTTAATTTGCTATTCCATTCACAAAACAAGATTATAATAATTGTCAACTGTACTTGAACTCAAGTTCCATTGGTAAATTTCCTCAATAATCCTCATAGGCGTCTTTAAAACTGTGATGACATGAGTCTGGAAAAATCTTGTGTGGCTATTGTTTTCTTAATTTCTGTTTTGGAGTACATCTGTCTCTGTGTGGGAGGGGTAAAGGCAACAACAAAGTAGAATAGGTGAAATCTTCTGCTTTCTCTTTTATTCCAAAATAGACTAAGGTTACCAGATCTGGACTGCAAAAATCCAATCAGTCATAAGATAGCAGCAAAGAGTTAGAGTTCAATTATCTGCTTTTTGCTACCCATGTCTAGCACTCCTGGTTCAGTATGAGTAGGCATCAGATGTGCTAAGAAGGAGAGCAAATGAGCGTTCAAAACACTCATTTTAACAATGAGATTACAGAGTGACAGTTCAGTGGAGAAGTAAGGTAAAGAGTTGGAAGAAGTGATTACAGTAAGCAAGTCAAAAATCAATCAATCAGAATAGAGCTGGAAAGGACTTTAGAGATCTCCTAGTCCAACCTCTTCTCAAGCTGGAAATCCTATACCATTTCAGACAAGTGACTGTCCAGTCTCTTCTTAAAAACCTCCAATGATGTAATATCTACAACTTTTGATATCAAGTTGTTCACTGATTAATTGTCCTGTTAAGAAGTTTCTCCTTAGTTCCAGGTTGCTTCTGTCCTTGATTAGTTTCTATCCATTGCTTCTTGTCCTGCCTACAGGTGCTTTGGTAAATAAATTGACCTCCTCTTCTTTGTGGCAACCTCTCAAAATACTGAAATACTGCTATCATGTTACCCCTAGTCCTTTTTTTTAAACTAGTCGAACCCAGATCCTGCAACCATTCTTCATATGTTTTAGTCTCCAGGCCTTTAATGATCTTAATTGCTCTTTGCACTTTTTCCAAAGTTTCAACATCTTTTTTGTAATGTGGTGACAAAAACTAGCCTTGGCCTTACTAAAGTGGTACTAATATTTCATGTGATTTTGATTTTATCCCTATTTAACACAAAGATTGTGTTAGCTTTTTTGGCTATCACACACAGATGCCTTGTATTTAAGTGATCGTCTACTAGGACTCCAAGGTCCCTCTCATAGTTATTGTTCTTGAGCTAGGTTTCACCTAATCGCGACTTTGGTTTTTCCTGCCTAGGTATAAAACTTTGCTTTTCTCTACATTGTATTTCATGTTATTGGATAGGACCTATTGTTCAAGACTGTCAAGATGTTTTGAATCCTGAGCTTGTCTTCTGAGGTGTTGGCTATTCCTGCCAGTTTAGTGTCATCAGCAATTTTGATGTTCCCATTCTAATCTGTCATCTAAATCATTTATGAATATAATGAAGAGTACAGAGGCCTAACCAGTAACAACGGGATTTGAAACCCACTACTACATTAAACTTCAAGATTACTTAGTCATTCTCATCCAAAGTTCTGGTAATTTCAACTCCTTCTATCGCTTCTTCTTTATTAGTATGAAGCTTTTCCTCTAGTTCCCTCCTGTATCTTTTGGATGACAAAGTTGTCAGCTAAGTTGGTTAGGAATCTGCTTGATCTCTCAATTGCTGCAGAGTTTGCCTCCCAGTTGATATCAGGGTAGTTAAAATCTCCCATTACAGTACTGGTATATTTCCTACATTTGTTAGTTGTATAGCAAAAGGTTCATCTGTTTCTTCTGCTTGGTTGGGTGGCCTGTAGTATACACCTATAGCAATGTCATTATTTTTTACTTATATATTGACCCATATGGATTCTAGGATGTTTTCATCCTTGGTTTTATGGATTTCTGTAGAGATATAGTGATTTTTTATATATACTGCAACTCCACCTCCTCTTTTGTTATGTCTGTTTCTTTTGAACAGTTTGTATCCTTCCATCAGTACATTCCAGTCATGACTTTCATCCCACCATGTTTCAGTAGTGGCAACTATATCATATTTACCTTCATATACTAGTATTTCAAGTTAACCCTATTTGTTCCCTAAACTTTGAGCGTTCAGGTTTAGGCACAAGTCCTTTATGAATCTTGAGTATGTTTCTTATATCTTCTACTTTGTATCTGGTTTTCCATCCTTTCCATCACTCTCTACTTCGCTCTGCTTTTTCTTCCTCCTCATTTCCTACCTCCTTATATGATTATCTAGTGGTGGTTATCTAGTGGTTTTTGTTTGGAATTAGGCCTAAGGTCTTGAAGTTTGTTCCCCCACCCCTTCCCTCTATTTTAGTTTTAATGTTAGCTTAATTTTAGATGTAACAAAAAGTTCAGAGTAGGAATCAGTTTAGTGGAGGTTATGAAGCTAATTTGAAGATTCTATAGCAGTCTTTCTCAACCTTGACCACTTGAAGATGTCAATAATTATTTATTTATTTATTGGTTCAATTTATATGCTGCCCTTCTCCAGAGACTCAGGACAGCTTACAATGCGTTAAACCATAGCCTTCATGCTTTTGTATATACCTGCTTAGTAGGGCTTTTGTGCCCTCCCCCTCAAACGGTGTTCTTTTTTATAGTCAGCTTATTGCCCCCCGCAATCCGGGTCCTCATTTTACCTACCTCAAAAGGATGGAAGGCTGAGTTCAACCTTGAACCTGGTGAGATTCAAACTTGCAGTAATTGCAGGCAGCTGGTGCTAGTTAACAGCACTTTAGTCTACTATGCCACCAAGGCTCTTATGTTGAGAAACACTGCTGTTTAGTCAAAGATCAAAAATATGTGTACTTTTCAGCTGATGGTGACTTCTCAGCAATGTTCTTATTTACTTCAGTCTTGACTCTTGACTGACAGTGACTGGTCCAAAATCACCCATCTGGTTTTATACTTAAAATACAACCGGAGCTCCAATTTTCCAACCCAGTGTCTTTAACCACTACACCAAACTAGTTTCCCTCTTAAATGCAGGTAAATATATATGAGAGCCAGTTTGGTCTAATGATTAAGGCTGGAAAGTAGAAGATTGTGAGTTCTAGCCCCACCTTAGCCATGAAAGCCAGCTGGGTGACATGGGTCAGCTTCTGTCTTTCAGTTCAAATCACCTTACAGGGTTGTTGTTGTGGAAAAAATAGGAGGATGTGTTGGGTACATTTGCTCTTTTGAGTCATTTGACTTAAAAATAATAAAGGAGGGATATAAACAAACAAGCAAACAAATAAACTCAGTTGAAGCTGTTAACAGATGGGGGTTACTCCTATTTCATTTAAGTAAGCCGATGGTTCGAAATTGCATTCCCTTTGATAAAAAGCCACTGCCTATAAACATAAACAATCTTTGTTCAAAGTAAGTCATCCTGATAGTTACTGGCTTGATCGAATAACAGCCCAGGGTGACAATATTCATTTACACTTGAAAAAGTCTTTCATAACTCACTCAAATTGGTTGCTGCTATTTGACCTTTGATTTTATGACATTTGTGAAGTATGACTAAAAGCTTTTTATTAAATTGGCTTTCCCCTCCAAAGCAGATTCTAGCAATTAAAATTGTTGCCGATCAGCTTTATTCTCAAGAAGATAAGGGGCTGATGTGTATATATTTGCTTGCTTATTAAAAATTCTGTTCTCCTATTTTCTGAGTTTAAGTCATTTAATTCCAAGCAGTCCAAAGTGATCTGTTTTCAGTAGACTACTCCACCCTATTATAGCTGAAAATGGAGACAGAAAACTGCGATAGCCATTGTCCTTAAAAGAGTTTTTGCAAATGTTTGTGACTAATGTGATGACTACTCTTTAGAACTTGGTAGTTGTGGGTTTCAGTCATTTGTCAAAAGGGCCAAAATGTGAGTTGCCAAGTCAAGATTATAAAACAGAATACAATTGCTGAGTTGTAAAGCAGGGAATAAAGCCTTATGTCTTGGACTTGGCAAGTCATTATGGGAAAGGAGAAAGAAACTTGCTTGAATGTACTATGGCTTCTGCTATTGCAAGTTGTCAAGTGGATCTTGAAGCAGAGGACATTAACTTTCACCCCCGAAATTCATGCAACTAGAAAATCATTCAACTGTGCCTTTCGAAAAAAGGTAAAATCTGCCACTGCCTCCAGCTGAAGCACTGACTGCATAGAAAGGCATTCCCAGAAACCATAAAAATAAGCATAAATAAAGTAGGAAATATTCGAGGGAAAACTCTTTAAAAATAATCATTTAATCCCACGGGAAGCTACGTAATTTTTCCAACGATTAAGGAAAGTCTTCTTTTGTTCCATCTTTAACTAAATTTTGGTTGATCAGAACATAAATCAAGCACAATGCCTTGTAAACGCAGAACATATGTCCCAGTGAGAATTTTTGCATTAGCGTTCATTATAACATTTTCTCATCTACTGAAAACTTTTTAATTTTCACAGCTTTTCAGTTTACAATTTCTTGTATGCGTATATGTAAATGATAGGATATCTTCTTAATTGTTTGTATAATTTGTTATATTTTATATGGATCATTTTTTTGTAACAGTTACTTTTATTGTTAATTGTACTTTATTTCTAAAAGTTTATCTGAAGCACTTGTTTGTTGGTTTAACTGGAAAAATAAATTATGTGATTAAGATGTTGGATGGAGATTCAACCTCCCTGTTAATCATGACATTTACAGGCTGGTATTATCAGCTGCTCATTCTAGTCTCGTTTATTTTATGGTTGTTTTGAGTATTATCAGTGTTCCTGCAGGATAGGCAGAATATATATATTATAATAAACAGAATTATAAATACCTTTACAAAGTTATATCCCCCCCCAAAAATGATTTAAATTAATACATTATTCATGACTAAATTTTCACATTAATTTCAATATAACTGATGCACAGTTAAAAAGGAGAACAAATTGTAGTGCCTTTAAGATTAATCAGTTTTATTATATCATGAATCCATCTCATCATCAGATCCACAGATAACTTCATTTAAATCTATTAATGGTTAATGTCTTTTTGCTTGTGCCTTCAAGTCACTTCTGATGACTGCATAATTCTTGGAAAATTATAGCAGTCATAATTTTTCATTTCTCTTTTCATCAAACCTTGTGATGGCACTTTTGATGTCTCCAGGGGCAAAATCAAATCTCTACATATTCATTCATGAACTATCATGACAATATGAACTTTTCATACCACATAAATGTTGGACACAACAAAATAGTGGAACTCATATATGTAAGTCAAAAGCAATTTTTAATGAACCATAGCAACTGTTGTAGGGAGAGAGGATGCTTAATAAAAAAAAATGTTGTTTTTTTTTAAAACAAAAGTACCCTACTTATAGGGTACTATAACTGGGAGATTTCTATAATTATGGAAAAACTGTCATGATTGCTGAACCCATATATTAAATAAGTCTTATTCAGGGTCTTTCCATGAAATTATAAATTTTATTTCTTTGAGGCTATAGTCAGTATCATAGACAGGGAACCAGTTGCCTTCTTATCTATGGAGATTCTCAGTCATCTAGGTCATGGTTGTCGCAAAGGTTCTTTTTGATGTTTCCCAATAACCCCTCTCTATATAATTCAACAGTAGCCAGTATATTTTGTAGGATTGTTAGCCATATCTGGCGAGGTATAAGTTCTTCATTTTGGGCTTATAATTACTATCATCCCTAAAATCTTACATAGCACAAAGCTGCACCGAAATTCTTTTGTGGCTCAGGTAGCCTGCATTCCAGATATTAAAAAATATCATACTTTAAATAACCTTTTCTAATTTAGGGGGTCTTAAAGGTCTCCCGTCAAATACTTATTCATAACCTTCACAAGTTGATACTAGTTACCAAACCTATATCAATTGTAGTTATCCTTTTGCATAGATGTGTGTTAAATCTTGACAGATTCAATGCCTTTCATCTTGAGGTCTCTTCTTGTCTCAGAGGCTATGTTGCAATGTATGATGGCCCAAACATTGCTTCTCTACTACTTGGGAAATTCTGTGATGCAATCTTTCCTTCTCCTATCAAGAGTTCCACAAACAACTTGCTGCTAGTATTTAGGACAGATGTCTTTTGAGCTGCCGAAGGATGGGAAGCATCTTTCAGAGAGACAATAGGTAAAATTATATTTATATGAAGAGCTCCTAGCATGTTAAGTAGGGGTGAAATCCAGCAGGTTCTGACAGGTTCTGGAGAACCAGTAGCAGCAATTTTGAGCAGTTTGGAGAACTGGCAAATACCACCTCTGACTGGCCCCAGAATGGGGTGGGAATGGAGATTTTTCAGTAACTTTCCCCTGCCACACCCACCAAGCCACACCACGCCCACCAAGCCACGCCCACAGAATTAGTAGTAAAAAAATTTGGATTTTACCACTGATGTTAGGTACAATCAACTGTTACAAAAGTGCTCACCTCTGGTTCCAGGTCATCAGATTAAAGCAGTTGATCTATAGGCAATCTGCAGCATGAGGCAAGGAAAGGCAGAGAAAGACAATAGGAAGTGTGTAAAGAATAAGAATGCAAGAGGGAAGGGATAGTATCCCCTGGCTTATCTTTATTCCTATTCTACAAATAATTTTTTTAAAAACATAGAACAAAATGCAAAACAAAAGATATACATGCAGTCTTTTGTTTGTTTGTTTTTCAACATTCTGGGCCACAATAAATGGCTGGTTGGCTTAACATTAAAACCAACATGATTAAAGTAAAATGCCTAAAGGTGAGTGACTTCCTGAGGGAAATAAACAAAAGGCCCTTACAATCTTCCTAAGACAAGGTCTTTAAAAAAAGATAAAATTTTAATGCTATTGGGAGCCATACAAATCTCAGGATATTATTCCAGAGGCATACAGTAATGAAGACCTTCATTACTGCAGTAATGAAGGTCTGCCTGCTGGATCTTACTACTAGAGGGGACTGCCTGATGAAGAAAACAAGAGATAGCCAATTCTGCCAGATTCTGCAAAAATCATGGGAAACAATTGATCTCTGTAATAACTAGGCCTTATGTACGTTGATCTGCAGTATCTTGAATCCAACTAATAACCAATGAAGCTTAGATATTTCATAAGCGTGGCATTCTTGTCCATCACTGTTTGTGACACTGTATTCTGTATGAGCTATAGTTTCCACATAGTTTTCAAAGGCAGCTCATATAGAGCAGATTCCTTATGAATGACCATATGAAAGGACTTTCAGTTTTGGAAAGGCAGAAAATGTCACACCTTGAACATATTTGAAAACATTTCCCTCCCCTCATTTGTGACTGGGTCAAAGTCTTCCTGATGGACTGTCCACAAACAATAAGGGTTGGGTCTCTGACATCTTCCACCCTGAAGCTCAGCACAAGCTCCCCTCAAGGCTGTGTGCTCAGCCCCTTCCTGTACTCACTGTGTACCAGAAGTGGGTTTCAGCAGGTTCTGACCAGTTCTGGAGAACCGGTAGCAGAAATTTTGGGTAGTTCGGAGAATAGTAAATTCTAGTTTACTATTTAGTTTATGATCTAAACTATCTAGTTTACGATAGTAAAAATTCTGACTGGCCCCACCCCCATCTATTCTCTGCCTCCCAAGTCCTAGATGATTGGAAGGAAATGGGGATTTTGCAGTAACCTTCCCCTGGAGTGGGGTGGGAATGGAGATTTTACAGTAGCTTTCCCGTCACCCCAAAGCCACGCCCACCAAGCCATGCCATGCCACACGCACCAAGCCACACCCACAGAACCGGTAGTAAAAAATTTTGAAACCTATCACTGCTGTATACATATAACTGCATATCCTCGAATCCATCTAACACCATAATAAAGTTTGCAGACGACACAACGGTGTTGGGGTTTATAACTGGAGGGGACGAATCAGCATAGAGGGAAGAAGTCCAGAAGGTTCCCATATGGTGTTCAAAAAACAACTTACTGTCAGCTTTGGAAGCCATATTAGGCCAGAAGCTTCCACGCTGCCACCTTCTCATGTGTGGGAAGTAGGAGGGGGATTTAGTAAAGGAGTTATCTTTAGACAAAATAGCATTCTTCGTTTCAGTCAAGGTCAGGACAATCCTGCATTTGGAGGAGTGGTTGGAGTGCTGTCTCGAAATGGGACAGATGGTTATTGGAGCATGTGATCGACTGATGAGTGAGGGGATGGTTTGGGATTTTTTGATTTACTGAAGGAAAACCCGGAACTCTCAGATTCGGGTTTTCCCAGATGTGCCAGTATACTTACCCTAATAAATAGAACTTTGAGAAAATGGTTGCTTCAAAGGTTTTAATTGGAGTAGTGGGTTTTCTGGAAATCTGACACTTACATCTAAGTACTAGCAAGACAAAGGATATAGTGCTAGATTTCCGGAAGCACGGAGAGGTGCCTACCCCTGTATATCAAGGGGAGCTGTGTGGAGTGGTTTCCTCTTTTAAATGAGTGCTCATTAGTCAAGATCTCACCTGGAAAAACAACACATCCCTGGTGGTTAGTAAGGCTCAAATGAGACTTCATTTCCTTAGAGTCCCGCGGAAAAATCAGATGGAACAATGACTGATGACTTCTTTCTATTGGTCTACGATAGAAAGTGTCCTCACAAACTTATAACAAACAGTATGGTATGCTGGTCTAACAGCTGCGGATAGGAAGGCACTACAGAGTGTGATCAATTCGGCACAAAAAACCATCGGTTGCCCTTTAACACCACTAGATGACATCGCCAGGTCTTGTAGTTTCAACAGAGTAAGGAAGATACTTAGGGATGAAGCCAAATTATTTAATTTGTTTTTAATGATTTTTTAACTTTTGTATTTATTATATCTTATTCTGGCTGTTCACCGCCCTGAGTCCCGATCCGGGAGTAGGGCGGTATATAAATTTAATAAATAAATAAATAAATAAAATAAATGATTCACATCCTGGCCAGTGTCTCTTTTTGCTTCTACCATTGGGCAGAAGACATAAAAGCATAGCCAGCTGGACAAACAGGTTTAAAAATAGCTTCTACCCATGGGCACAATCACAATCACTCCATGCACATACGGAAATGTATGACTAGTCCCATGTTGGTGAACTTCTGGTACATGTGCCGAAGTGGCACATGTTGCATGGCATGCGTGGCATCGCCCATTTCTCTTCCGGGCTTCCAGGGCATGCATGTGCACCAGCCAGATAGTCTGTGGGTTACTCGCTGCTTCTGGCAGTGCAAGAACCGGCTCCGCTGGGTGTAAGGGAGTGGGGGAACGATTTGCGGTCTGGGGCTTCCCTGTCTTCCCACCTGAGCAGGCTGTCCAGGGGAAGAAAAAAGCTGCTGCCGGCTCTAGACTTGGCGGCCTGCAGGTTTAGCCCAAGCTTTAAAAGTCACTGTTTACCGCACAGCCTTGCCAGATCACCAAAACACCCACAGCGTAGGCACAGCAAAAATGGCTGGCCCAAACAGCCCTGCCTTGGAATAACTAAGATGCCACCTCCACCCCTTTCCACCTCCTCCAGAAAAGGGCTAAGTAGGTCGCTCCCACCACCACCTGTTCTTCATTTGTTGCAATGCGAAGGAGGAAAAAACCCACAGGAAGTCCTGCTCCTGGTGCTGCCAGGGAAGAGGCACCGCAAGAACCACCGCCGCCGAGAGCAAGGGGGACGTGGGAAGAATCTGCTTTTGGGGCTTCCATGTCTCCCCACCCAAACAGGTTGTCCAGGGGAAGGGATTGAAGCCCCCACTCGCTGCTTCTGGCAGCGCAAGAACCGGCTCCACTGGGTGCAAGGGGATGGTGGGAAGGATCTGCTTTTGGGGCTTCCCTGTCTTCCCACCCGAGCAGGTTGTCCAGGGAAAGGGATTGAAGCCCTGGCCCACTGCTTCTGGTGCTGGCACTCCCTCATCCCCTGCAACAGCGGTTCTTGCGGTGTCTCTTCCCTGGCAGCACCAGGAGCAGGCCTTCCTGTGGGTTTTTTCCCCCTTCGCACCGCAATGAATGAAGAATGGGAAGTGGGGGGTGGGAGTGACCCATTTAGGCCTTTTCTGGAGGAGGTGGAAAGGGGGGTGGGAGTGGCGTTGTCTTCATTATTCCGAGGCAGGGCTGTTTGGGCCAGCCAATTCTTGCTGTGCCACAGCGGCTTGTAAAGCTTGGGCTGAGCCTGCGGGCCGCCAGGTCTGGAGCCGGCAGCAGCTTTTTCCTTCCTCTGGACAGCCTGCTCAGGTGGGGAGACAGGAAAGCCACGAAAGCAGATCCTTCCCACCATCCTCTTGCACCCATAGAAGCCGGTTCTTGCACTGCCAGAAGCAGCAAATGGGGGCTTCAATCCCTTTCCCCGAAAGCCCAAAACAGGCCACTGTGGGCGGGGCATGAAGCGAATGTGGGGGACTGCACATGTGCAATGCAGAACACATGCATGGGGGAGTGTGCGCAATGCAGGTGTGTCGTGTGTGTATGCATATGTGTGTGTGGGGGGGGGGTCACATTGCATTATGGGTGCTGGCACACGCACACGTTATCGTGCGCGCACGCACACACACACACTTCCGGCATGCAACGACAAAAAGATTCACCATCACTGGACTAGTCTTTTTTTCCCAATTACTTGTATAGGGATTTTTCTCTATACTACTTATGTTGTTTTGTATTTTCTGTTATGGATTGTACCAGATAGGCTAAAGCAATTTCATTGTATATATGATGTACAATGACAATAAAGGCTATACTGTGCTATCAACATCCTTCTAACAGATGTTCATGTTAAATAAAGAGAAGTGAATGTACTAACCCCAAGACACCTCACAAAGTAGGGGCATTACACTTGACCTACAGTATTTCCTACCAATGGTGACTGGAACTGACCCTGGACAGATGAGACATAAAGAGCTTTCTGCAAAACTATGCTCCCATTCCCACAGTTGGTCCAGAAGAACACCATGTTTATTAGTATCAAAAGGTTCTGAGGTCCTAGTTGCGCTTGTCTCGTTCTGGTTCTGCCATAGATCATTCACAAACAAACATGATCAATACTGTCTCTGTTCTAGCTTCAGCCTAAAAGTCAACTCAAACAGGTTTAAATAATCTGTTTATTTATCTGTTTATTTATTTATCAACCTTCTTCAGAATCTTTGTAGGTGTAACCAAATCACCTTCTCATTACCAAATCATCAAAAAGAGAAGGTTGATAGGATGGAAGTTACTTAATACATTCTTCTATCTATAAGAAAAGACTATCAGGAATATACAATGGAATTAAGTACCTGTTTACATATCAAATGATCATATTCAGATCAGAGAAAACTCATTTGAAGATCTTGCCGAAAAGCTTCATATTCAAGGAACATTTATTAGATGTAAGCCAAATTTTTGGATTTTGCTCTCATGAAATAATGTTTATTCAGAATTTAGAAATTAATTCTGGGTAGGATGAGTGGAGCTATTTTCAATCCAGCCTTTCTGTAATATATTAATATCAAAAATAATTAGCTGAAAATAACCACCTATCAAAACAGCCTGAGATAATCCTATTAATTGAATAGTTTAGAGAAAGTAGTTCTTAACTGATCCTTAACAATCTGTAAAGGAAACATTCCAGATTTTATGACATAAAGCCTTTGTGGTGTAGCAGGACATAGTATTTCACTGAGTCATTGTAACTCAGCCCTTCCCCACCCACCCGTTAGTAGCTGTTTTTAATTTCTATAAGGTTCCTCTTTTGCAGTGTGTCTCAACTGTATTCCCTCTGCATGTACTAAGGATATGACTTCCAGAATTTTTACCTATCATGTGAGGACCATGTGTATTTTGACAGACAAAATAAATGAACTTTAATCCTGAATAAACTGTTGCAACATCACCCAATCAACAACAATTTGAGATTCTTTGTTGAACCATTTGTTTCTCATCTGCATTATTTTTTTTTATTTAAAAAATCTGCTTAAATCTAAAATGGTTAAATCAAAGCCTGGCATGTCAGTTGGAAACAAATCTGCAAAAGAACTCCCTTCAATCCTAAAAGTTTTTATTAGTAGTACAACATGTGCTTAACAGGACTGAAATGAAATTATTCACTAAAGTATAACCAGTGTGTTATTTAGTGACTGGAATATATTAGTAAAACAAGATTGAATAATCTGATTAAAGTATCCTGTTTAATGTTGTTGGTAATTCAGATGAGCTCTTGGAAGAGAAAAAACAGAAATGGCAAACTCATTTGTAGTAATCTAAGCACTGTTATGAAGAAGCCTCTCATCTTCGTTAAGACACAAACTATCTTACTTGAAATAAATGTACCACAGGTTTTTTTTACCTGGGGTACATTTTACTGAGATGAGTCATTTATTAATTTGAAAGTAAATGTGCACTAGGAGTCTGTCCCCTTGTTTCTCATAACTTCATGGAAACATTTTTTTATTTTAAACATCTCTGTTGGTAAATAAACATTGGCAGATGTTTCCATTGAAACATATGTAGGAAGAAAAAAGAGTGTCCTTCAGGCTTCTATTTGTACAACTAAGTTATCCTAAGCATGATTTTATATTATAAGAATGTGCAATCTATGTCAAAAGTGATACCATACTTTGCATATAATATATCACAGTTAAGCTATTATTTCATAATTTTGCTTCATAAGATTTGGTCAGCAGTTTGTTGCATTTGTGGTATAAATTTGTATATATATTTTTTCTGGATGTGTTATGGATATATATTTTATTGTTTCCTATCCTTGGACATAATCACCCAGAATTGACCGAGAGTCTCATGGTCTCCAAATCAAATAAACAAAGAAATAATTCATCCAAAAAGCTCTGCAAAGAAATATGTCTGGACAAGTACTGGCTCCCTGTACCTTTTCAGATGGTAAATAATGGATAAAAAGGTACAATTTTTTCTGTAATAAATTTCTGCACTACATTATGTCTATAATCTTAAAATGAAATGGTGTATTTATCATAAAGAGAAATTTACTTATGGATATTTCTTTAAGATGGTTTGTAGAATAAACCAAAATTGTGGGATTTATATACTGTACTAAGGTATAAGTGATGATTTTATAAAGTTGGATTCACAGAACATTACAAGCCAAAGCCAGGCAAACCATATTATGTTCAAGTATAATATATAAAACCTACCATAAAATTAGATTACTTATGTTCAAAATTCAAAATATTGGGTTTTTTTGTAGTAACTCTTGCAAGTTCATTTATTTATTAGATGTGCCCCTCTCCTTTTCACTAGGTGTTCAGGGTGTCATACCTCCTCCATTTCCACACCACCACTTCTGTCTGGAATAAGTTGATTTGATAGAATGTGAATGGCTCAAACTCAGTCTGTCAATTTCTATCGCTAAGGATCAGTGGTGAAATTCAATTTTTTTTTTACTATCCGTTATGTGGGTGTGGCTTGGTGGGCATGGCAGGGGAAGGATAATGCAAAATCTCCATTCCCACCCCACGCCAGGGAAGAATACTACAAAATCCCCATTCCTTCCCCAATTCTGGGGAAGGATATTGCAATATCTCCATTCCTACCCTACTCTGGGGCCAGCCAGAGGTGACATTTGCCGGTTCTCCGAACTACTCAAAATTTCTGCTACCGGTTCTCCAGAACCTGCTGAATTTCACCCCTGCTAAGGATGAATATCAGCCTCCCTCTTTTAATTTTATTAAAATTAATGTATAATAGGTATGTGTCAGTGGTGGGATTCAAATTTTTTTACTACCAGTTCTGTGGGCGTGGTGTGGCTTGGTGGGCGTGACAGGGGAAGATTACTGTAAAATCTCCATTCCCACTGCATTCCAGAGGAAGGTTACTGCAAAATCCACATTTCCTCTTGATCAGGTGGGACTTGGGAGGCAGAGTATAGATGGGGGCAGGGCCAGCCACAGGTGGCATTTACCGCTTGTCCAGAACTGGTCAGAACCTGCTATGTTAGGTGTGATAAATATATAAGAGAAATACAATGACAGAAAGAAGAACTGAGAGTTATGGAATGTGAGTAGCAGCTAATGGAGCATAAAACTTGTAACATTGTCTGTCCCATAGACTCTCAAAAGTTTATTTGGCATGCATAACCTCAACATCCTCCCATTCCAGCTCTTGAAGTAAGACACTTACTTGAACTCTCACTAACCTAATTGGCTGCTCTCTAAGGGCTTTTTTACTTCATGACCAAATCCAGGCTTCAGGTAAACAAACTATGTGGGACTATCCTTGCATTATTTTATTTAAGAAAGTAAGTAGTAGGATTGTGATTTTCCCCAAACCATGACCTGGCTGCTTTATGCCAAGAGCCTTATGGGTTATATTGGGATCTTGCCAAGTACATACCCTGTTCTCCCAAAATAAGACATCCCCTGATAATAAGCCCAATCAAGTTTTTGAGCATGTGGCAATAAAGCCAAGCACTTATTTCAGGATTCAAAAAAATATAAGACAGGGTCTTATGTTCGGGGAAACATGGTAGTCTACTTAGTGGAATGCTCAGGCTGCTTAAGTAGTCCTAATACAGTGAAATAATTAAATTTAATTAAATTTTAAATTATATTGGGTTATAATAATGCAATATATGTTTACCACTTTATTTGCACAATACACTTCAGTAGGAGAGGATGGGTGATTACCGAATGCTATTTCTACAAATCCATGTACACCTCTGATTGCATTCTTGGAATCATGTATTGCTTGTGACTTAGCAGAAAACAAAGAGAAACTATGATGGGTATTTTCCATCATTTAACTAATACAATGATTTCTGGGCTGGCTAGAATTGCTGTTATTTTCTTTCTCCTTTTCATTCAAAGCAATCTTTTGTAATGCTTGAACTCTAGCCTTAAAAATGTACTGGCATGTTAATTTTGAGACATCTGAAGCCTGTCAAGAATCCAGATGTATTTATGTCCATGGAGCTAATTTGGAACTGCTGCTCCAACCTTTTCCTCTTATAAAGAAATTTACTTTTGAAAGTTACATTTCCAGATGCTCATTCTCTGTGGATTCCACCCTAATATTTCTCTCTTCACTGCAACATCTCAAAAGAGCCCCCTGCTGTGGTATATTCACTACAACCAGTGTATCTGAACCTTGGCAGCCTGAAGATAAGTGAACTCCAACTGCCACAATTTCCCATCCTGCTTGGGGAATTTTGGGAGTTGAAGTCCACACATATTCAAATTGCCAAGGTTGAGAAACTCTTCTCAGAGTCTTGTTTGTCCAAGTTTCTTAATGGTCTTGTGCAAATCCTTTCTATAGAAAATCTCTATCTGCTGAATATACAGGTTGTGAAGGAGCAAACTCGGATAATGCAACGCATTTCATCCTCCTTATCAATATCATAACATTTCAAAGGATTTTTATGAACACACACACATGCACAAACACACACACACATACACATACATAAAACTTCAAGTATAAATCTTTATTTCTAAGAATGATTTCAGGTCCTTTTTTAGTCCTAAAACACTCTTAGAATATTAATAATGATAAATGAGTTCTGGCCAGTAATTTGGATGTGTGCCTAGAAGACAACACAGATAAATTGACAGAATAGCACTGTGGGAAGATAGAGTAATAGGGAGCAATTTCTCACCTGTTTACTTTCAATTAAATGATTTTAATGTTTTTGTCCTTCTTGAGAGCTATTTTCTGCCAGCTTTACCAAATATACCAGACAAGAAACATGAACAGACAAGCTACCTCCATTTTACTGTAAAGCTACATTAACATAAATCTAAAAATACTTCTCTCTACTACCATCACAACCCTGCTTCCCACTCTGTCCCTTTACCGCCTCCAAATTAAGGAGGGTCCCTCCTGAGCCTCTTGCTGTGTCTGCATTCCTGGTACGGGCCCAACTGCCTTTTATATGACCAGTTCCTTGGCCATGTTCCTTAAACCCAATTTCACAAGAACAGTCCCACAAACCATTGCATTTTTAGAAAATAATCTCACATGCTATCAAATTTCTAAATCTATTTATTCAGCCAGAAAATATAGGAAAACCTTTGTAAAGATCACTACATTCTTGTAAAACAAAAGGAATGTCTTCCTTTTAGGCAGTCATTTAATTAGATCTTATCTAACCTCCTATAGTGAATAAAAATTACTTGCAGGCAATCAAATATAATATTACAACTAAAGAAGAGTTCTTCCTCTGGCTTAATATTTTGATAACTATCCCAACATTTTTTCTTAAATAAAATATATATTCCAGCTCTGTGATAAATGAAAAATGTGGATATGTATTAGTTGTCCAGGCTAAATTTCAATTTTGTGCCTTATTTAAACAACTACGGTTAAAATATGGCTTAGTGCAATGGTAAACCCAGCAATTGCTTGAAATCATCCCTGATTTGAATTATGCCAAAACAAAAATCAGCTCATAAGTACATCTGATATGTACTTTGATATGAGTGTATAATTTTATGTTAAAGTCTTATAGTTTATCTGATTCATGATAACAAATCACATTCATTTAAGTTCCTGCATAGAAATGTAATATCTTAATTTGCAACAGCTCTATAGACAAATTCCAGGAATTTATAGAAATTCTAGTCCAAAGACAAAGAAACAGCTCCTCCTACTTTTCAAAAAGAGAAATTGTCTTGGAAGATCAAAGTTGTACTCAAAATTCTATAAATTTTTCCATTTATTATTCATGCATTCTGATTTATTTAGTTAAGGAATCTTATGCTGAACACCATTGATCTCATTTCATGTAATAAGGAAATATAAAGAAATACTGATTGTGTTTGTTTTTAACACTGATACATTCCATGACTGCTATGAAAAAAATCTTATTTTCTGCTGCTTTTTGTTCTCTCTTTGGGCCTTTCTGTATTACTGCACAGAAGAACTATTCACCCATTTTCTGTTAGCATAAAATTATATATCAGCATGAAATGAGTTATACTACCTCTACTGAATTTGTTCCCTCCAGTATCATGACTTGTCCAAGTGGACAACAAAGCTTAACAAATTTTATCCCCCTTAAGACTGTTTTTGAATGCTGTCTAAATAAAAAATAAACCTATTTTAATATCAAAACAGCCAAAGATAACTTAAGGCTGTCTTATTCATGGACCAGGAATGAGATGCCATATCAGCAACATCATGGAAATGATGAAAAACAAAATTAACAGAACATATTTGATTAGATGCAAAGGAAAAAAGAATTTGACAATAATTGTCAGTCATCTACAAAAATTGTAAGAAAATGATACATACCAGTAGGTACAGTTGCCAAGAATAATAGTCATACTGATTGTTTAAAATTAATAAACTCTAAATAAAAATAGTGTAACGTAAGAGCTTAAGAAAATAAACAGTAGCCTGCTGGATCGAATCCTTGGCCCATCTTATCCAGCTGTCTGTTGTCAAGTAGTCAACACACTGCACAAGAAAACCCACTAATCTTGCAACAGATGGCCTTCAGTGTCAGTCACACTGCAGTCAATGATAATAGTAGTACTATCATTTTTTCCTTCCTCCACATATTCAAAATAATGGTAATGTTCATGAATAATGTGATTGGTTGCTTTTCGCTTGGCATCCAAC
This sequence comes from Coluber constrictor foxii, assembly GCA_038048745.1. Classification (NCBI taxonomy): domain Eukaryota; kingdom Metazoa; phylum Chordata; class Lepidosauria; order Squamata; family Colubridae; genus Coluber; species Coluber constrictor. The sequence continues at coordinate 146,796,123 of CM075961.1, forward strand.
CAACTTAAGAATTGTTATACAAACTCTAGTTTACTATGCTGTATAAACCAAAGCACTTCGTAAAAAGCATACTTTTTGTGAAAGCAATGTTCTCCATGCTAAACATTACCAATAAGCATCAAGTTACATGTGGTGTATGAGACAGAAAGTAATGATAAGAGTAAGATATCATTTAATGCAGCAATATCAAGCATTACTAAATGATCATTTGGTAATGGCAAGTTGTAGTGGCTACTTGAGAAATGCAAGTTAAAACTTCAGCTCTCCAGACTGACAAGGATGGGAAAGATGTAGAATGTGTGTGGATTTTAGCTGCACCTATAAACAAATTGATCAACCTCATCTTTGAGTCTTTTTAATTTTAATTTAATTTATCACATTCCTATGCTGCCCAACTCCCAGGGACTCTTTTGAATTAGAAGCTGCAGCATCTTTTCAAAATTGCCATTATGATTATGTCAAGGTAAGAAGATCCATGTACCAGATAACAAAACAATTGTGACTATTCCATTTTTCATTTCATTCATTCTTAGGGAGAGAATGTGTGAGTTACAAATAAATCTTTTTTAAAAATGCCCTAAAGTGACAAAGATTAAAACTGAATTCAAAAGCAGCAAGCCAATAAGCAATTGCTAAATGAATGCAAATGACTTTTTATGAAATCAAAATAAAATCGGCTAGATTTTAAAAATGCCCTAAAGTGACAAAAAGATTAAAACTGAATTCAAAAGCAGCAAGCCAATAAGCAATTGCTAAATGAATGCAAATGACTTTTTATGAAATCAAAATAAAATCGATTCCACTCAGGTGGAAGGTATACTTATACTGGCTTATCATGTTAAGATATGAATACACTATCCTTGTGTATCCAGTTCTCATACAATTTCTTTTGAGTTCTTACGATTAATAAATCTTAGTTTTCATTATATCTCAATCAAAAAATAGACATAAATCCTTAGTTATCCATATTTTTTAAATTTATTAACCTCCATTTCAAGGCAACACACAAAATACAGAAGTTATTTTCAAATCCTGGTACAAGAAACAGGTGATAGTTTCCTGATTTAGATAGAACAGGACATTTCATCTATCCCTGTTACATCGAAAAGAGATCCACTTATTCACTGAGCCAATTTTATTCAAATAATGCCATAGAAGCCTAATTTTATGTATTTCTGTCATCTTTAGTCATATGTTGGTAGTAATGAAGATGCCAATTTAGTTGGAATGTTGTGGCTCCAGTCGTCCACCTTACTTCCTTTTTACTAACAACTTCTTGACTGTTAAGTTTGTTACTGATACATTGTAAGAAAGAGAAAGAAAGAAGGTTTCACTACTACACTACTGTAGATAGTACCATTTTAAATTTCTTCTAAAATAGCGATCCCGTTGCGAACTGGTAGTAAAGGTAAGTAGAACCCACCCCTGGTGTCATCAGTCACATTCCTCAATGAAGCAATTTGGCAGGTTATAGAAGTCACTCCCTCCGGCCTCTGTGAGTCGCCCTGGAGATGACCTTGATGTTGCCACCTTGATGTTGTTGAAAAGCAAGTTCCTCGATGCAGCTGTGGGGCTCGATTTTCCCATCCCCCTGCCTGTGGCAACTCAAGAGCAGGTCAGGAATGCTTCATGAGTTGACAGCAGGCTTTCAAACTCCTCGGTAGACAGGAAAAGCAAATAACAGCTCACCTGTTGCGCAGAGCTTGGGTCTCGAACCCAGGCTCTCAGTTCTCCAGCTGACAACCTCAGTGTTTTTACCCACTGAGTCATCGCACCCCTGAAATATATTTTTACCTTTATATTAAAGGTTAATAAAAATGTAAAAATACATTCTAATTAAACTTGTACCTCAGTGATTTCACAGAGTGCATTTCTGTAGTATCTCAATGATAATATAGAAATGGTTTGCCATTTCCTTCTATCAGTTACTTTTTCACTTACCAGTTTAGTTCTCAGCCTTCTTATCTTGTCCATGGTTTCCCTCTAAGATGCTCGAAGCTCAGTGCTATGTAGCTTCCATATGTAGGCAAAGGCTGCCATCTACTGAGACAAAGGTAGTTCAAGAGATGATAATTCTAATCTGAATTGCCTGCTATAACCTCCTCTTTGCTATAACCTAACTTTTGTTAACAAATGGGCAAATTCGATCAGTCTTGAAAACAAGAAATGTAACTTTTCTTTCCTTGCCAAAATGTTAATGACCTCTCTGCTTTAAAGTGTCCAAAAATTGCTATTTGCATTTTAATGAAAACCTCCATTAGCACCAATGAGAAATTTACTTGAAATGTAAACATCAAAATAATGTTTCTGTAAACATACACAGAATTTGTCAATCCAGGAAAGACCAGATTTCCAGAATTTTTTCTTTTCTCATCCTTGGCTTTATACATTCCTCTAGTCACTGATAATGCTGACATCGATAAGATTAACAAATTATAAACATTCTGTTTTCTTCTGGACTAGGCTGAACCTTGTCTTGATTCTGACATTCTACAGACAGTTCAGAAGTTTCTAGAAGTCCAAATTGCAAATAATTGAAGGTGTCTTGGGGATGGTTTTGTTCCAAAACAGGCCAGTTTTGTTAAAATACCACAGTTAGAAGGAAATACATAAAAGTCTATTGGATTTTAGAAACCATCAAACAATTTTCTGAAGAAGGATGATCTGAAGGAGAAGCAACGTGAAAAATAGAATCTTTTGGAGTTCTCAGAGAATAGTCCTCCATTATTAAATCTATGAATTTTTCACATCTCTACAAACTGGCTGTTTTAAGAAGTCATATTTGTTAGGGCCATAGTAAAAAGGTAGAAAATTAAACACTCCTTCCCAAGACTATTCATTTGTGTTCAAATTCTTTCTCTTTACTTCTAGTTTGGCAACAGTAATATAGGAAATAGATGTAAAAAATTGGTGGCATTCTTTCTAAACTATAAAAAATATACAAAGAATTCTGCCCAGACAATAAGAAATCCTTATCACTCTGGGAAGAATAATGACATGAATAAAGGTTTCCTCACAGAGATTTAGGTATTAGTAGAGTAGAAAATTAATTTTCAATGTAGTATTAGAAAAACTAATTTGTCCATGGACTTAATGGGTTTTTTAGTATATCCAATTTTATGTTAGTGACTTTTTATATATATAGTGTAATGGGAGGTTGGCAAAGACTCATAAAATCTCGAGAGGAAAAAGATTGATGATTCCATCTCTCCCTCCCCCCAAAAAACCCCTAAAATATGATAATGATAGAGAAAATTCTAGCGAGTTCAAACTTAGTCTTTTAGGACAGAGAGATTTTGTGAAAGCACTCATGTCATTTTTGCGAAAAACAAAAATAAACATTAATGTAGTAGTAATACAGGACAATGTGAATTGGATTCTACTGAATTCTTTTATGAAGTTTTACCATTTTACATTTGTACCTGTGTCATGTGTCAGGACATTCAAGAGCATGCTGATTGTATCCACCGATTCTGTGCTTCTGACAACTTTACGATCCTAGATTTTTATTCTTATAGGCAAAGTGCCATTGTAATTTTTAGATCAGATGTTTATATGATTAATAGGTAAAGGCAAAAGTGCTAGTCGTTTCCGACTCTAGGGGGCAGTGCTCATCTCCATTTCAAAGTCGAAGAGCCAGCGCTATCCGAAGACGTCTCTGTGGTCATGTGGCCAGCATGACTAAATTCCAAAAACACACAGAACGCTGTTACCTTCCCACCAAAGGTGGTCCCTATTTTTCTACTTGCATTTTTAACATGCTTTCAAACTGCTAGGTTGGCAGAAGCTGGGACAAGTAATGGAAGCTCACTCCGTTACGCGGCACTTGGGATTCGAACCGCTGAACTGCCAACCTTTCGATCAACAAGCTCAGCATCTTGCCCCTAAGCCAATGGATTACAATGAAAGCTTCAGGAAAAAAAACTGTTTCTTACAGGCATTAGGTTTCATTAGCACAGACTATAGGAGAAAACATTATTTGTCTGACATAAAATATGAAAATCTAAAAAAAAAAAAAAAAAGAGGAAGGAAAACAGAGAAAAGCTACAAAAAAACCTGACCTTATTTCCTTGATTTCAAGAATTTCAAGAAGTTTTGAATTAAGAATAAACTACACCCATGCAACAAGGTTCTTTAATTTCAAGACCCTGGTTGCAATTATAAAATCATATATATGTTCTTTTCATAAAGTTGCTATAAGCTGGCCTTGGTTAATGCTATCTCTCTTTTCATTCAACAGCTATAGGTATGTTAACATGGTGACACAAAAATGAAGAGAGTTTAAAGATGTGGATGTACTTTTCAATTATATACCAAAAACATGAAAACTATTATTATACGAAGAATTATGAGTTAACTGAAAAAGGAAGGTCAGAAAACAGATTGTTTTGTATTTTATATTATTTTGTATATTTCAAAACAAGGATATTTATTGTTATGGCTTCTTTTTTCAGTTTTACTCCTTTGTCTTTCTTTTATACATATACATATACATATACATATACATATACATATACATATACATATACATATACATATACATATACATAAGAAGCGATAGACATCACGATCTCCTGAACATTTAAAAAGTTTAAAAATTTATTTAAAACTTATGCTAAGCTTTTGTCGGCCCCTCCCGACGAAAAGTTTAAATTTTTAAACTTTTTAAATGTTCCGGAGATCATGATGTCTATCACTCCTTTTATAACTATACCTGGAATTCGCATTTTTAGGACAATTCTTTGTATGTATGTATGTATGTATGTATGTATGTATGGGTCTTTGGTTATTCGGGTCTTCTCCCGCGTAAAATTGGAAGTGTCTTGGCGATGTTTCGGGGCTTGGTTGTGCTCAGTTTAGTCTGAGTCTCCAATCCATAGTCTCCAATCCATACATGAAGCAGACTGACACCTACCATGAAAAGCTAACACGGCCACAAACAAGAAGCCAAACAACAGCAACGCAGCTCATCAGCTCAAATCACCCTGCAGCTCAGAATAAACTGAGCACAACCAATCCCCCACCCAAACAGCACACACCCCCAGCCAATCAGAGCACAACCAATCCCCCATCCAATCAGAGCACAGCCAAGCCCCCAACCAATCAGAACAAACCTCCACCCAATCAGAACACAGCCAAGCTCCCACTCAATCAGCTCCCACCCCCACTAGCAGTTAAAAGGAAGAAACAGCAGCGATCTCACATTGCTCCTAGAAGCACAAAGCCGAGAACACCAGCCTGAAGATGACAAATGAGACTTCGTCGAAACATCCCCAAAACACATCCAATTCTACACGGGAGAACACCCGAATAACCAAAGACCTACCTACCTATATACATATGAGATACCAAATACCCAGATACTGAAAAATGACCATCTTCCTCAGGTTTTCTCCATTAGGAGCCCTCCTGGCATACTTAAAAAAAAATTCAGAACAGTCTTGCTCATCAGTTCATCCTAAAGAGACTTTGTTGCTGATAAACACTTCTAATAAAACTACTGTATAAATCTTAAAATAGGATGAAGGTTTAATTAGGTAGCAAGGTGTGTTCAGTCAGTCAAAACTTGGTAAATCAAAAAAATTGAATCAATTGAGAAATTCTTACTAATTCAGCCTTGACAATCACATTGTTACTAACAGAATCTTCATATATTCTTTTAAATAACAGAAATTGTAGTGATATTTGCCACTGCTTTGCAAACATTGTGGAAACTCTTTACCCAATCCTACATTTCCTAAAAACCAAGGTTGAAATGCTCCCGGTTTGGACTGGATAGCCCGATCTGGTAGCGATGGAGGCGAGTGGTTTGGAGAACTGGTAGCAAAAATCCCTGCTCTCACCCCCATGCCCAGCTGAGCCGCACAATCATCAGAGGCTTTTTCTTTACTTTTAAAAGCATTTTTTCTACAACCTCTTGGGCCTAAAAAATGCTTTTAAAAGTTAAAAAAAAAGCCTTTGATGATCGCGTGCCTCAGCTAGGATCATCAAAGGCTTTTAAAAGAAAAAAACATTTTTTTCTTTTAAATGCCTCTGACAATCCAAGCTGAGTTGCCTGATCATCAAAGGCATTTAAAAGAAAAAAAGTCTTTGCCGATCAGGCAACTCAGCTGGGATCATCACAGCCTTTTGAAAGCATTTTTTACATCCTCTTCACAGAAGAGGTTTTAAAAGTAAAAGTAAAAGTAAAAAATAAATAAATTGGCCACGCTCACCCAGTCACATTAACACCCCCCAAAAGCCACACCCACAGAACCGTAGTAACAAATTTTAGATTTCCCCACTTCTAAAAACCATGTTATATATCTGCGTTTCAAAAGCAATCACCTACTTTCCTATGAAGAATAGGAAATTACTTGGACTTCATCTTCAACTGGTACCAAAAATATTTTAAGTTCTGTCAATCAAACAATTAATAAATTAATCCATCAACCAATCTGCCACTTAGTCTTGTAGGGGCAGCTAACAACCTAAACACAAATCAGAAACAAATGACAATGATTGTTTAAGGCTTAAATTAAAACACAATCTGAAAAATATTAAAATGACATCCACAGGGAAGACGTGTAATTTTTCAAATCTAGAGTGGGACTCTCATGAAAGAGATCAAGTAAATGTTTAGCTTACTTTTTCTGTTCCTAACTTGTGGTGGTTTCTTATATGGACAATCTGCTTCAGTCGCCAATCCAGAATATCTAGTTTCTTACCAGAATAAAACTGACTGTGAATGGACAATTAAAGCTCCGCAAAGGAGAATTGTTACTGTTAATTTTGCTTACATCAGCATTGAAGATCCAGGCAACTGTACTAGTAATTACTTGAAACTCCATAATGGACCAGACAGTAGTTATCCATCCATCGGACCATACTGTGAATTGATAGGATTTTTCTTTTTCTGAATTTTTAGTGAAAGCCAGTTTGGTATAGTGATTAAGGTATCAGACTAGAAACTGGAAGACCAAGAGTTCTAGTTCTGCTTAGGCACGAACCCAACTGGATTACCTTTGTTAGACCTTTATTAGAAAATTTAGTATTACATTGCAAATATTGAAAGAACAATGGAAATATATACAATGCAGTATATATTAAATATATACTGCAAGAACCAGTAGGAGCATGGTGAAAGTATAATTTTCTTTATTCTTTATATAAATTATAGACAACCTGTAACAAAATAATATCTCCAAAATATGTAAAGTGTCATAATTCATCATTCAGAAATATCAATAATTCTGTCTCAGAGTGACGTAACTTCCATGTTAGAAGGCATGCTTTAAACCAAAATGGATCTCTGAAATATCTAAAAACCAAGCAGTGCAATCCAATACATGTTTATTCAAATGTAAGACATTTTGCATATTACTTGGCCTGCTCCTTTGAAAGTCTTTTATTACTATGGTTTAACTCACACCAAATAGATAAACATCATTACCAAAATAACAAAGGAATCTAAATAACGCAGAACACTTACTTTTAGTTGTATTTTATTTTAGTTTAAAAAAAAACACTCTAAAAATAGGTTGTAACAGTTTTTTTATTATTTTTCGGGTTCAATATATTGCAAAAAGGTTATCAAGGGATGACATAAACTTCTCTGTGTTACGGTCTCTTTCATTGCACATCTATTTTCTTGAGTGATCCCATATGTACTGGCTTAGTTTCGGATTGATAGCAGATTTGGCTTCAAACTGATGCTTAGTTTGAACAAAAAAAATAAATAAACTAGAGAATGCATTTATGTTTTACTGCCTTCTCTCCCTTATTTAAGTAAAGTGGTTCCTCCCTTATCAGGTATAACCATAGCCACATGATTGCAATATTTGAAAAAACACTTCTGTAAATTACAGTTTTTATAGTGCCATCTAGTGGAAACTTTGCTAAAATTATTTTAGAATGAGTTTTCATTGTGCTTTGTTTTGTTCATGGCCATTGCAATTTTAAAACTATAGTTTATGGCTTGGTGTGATCAGTGATCCACCTAATTGTGGCTTATTCAACAATCCCCTGCAGTTTTGAAGGTATACTTTAACTGTTGTTAAATAGTGCAGGATTTTATTTTAGTGTTTTATTTCCTATTAGCAGCAGCATTTGTAAAAACTTGCATCAGAATGACAAAAAAAAAATGTTGTGATATGCTGCAAACTGTTTAGTATCTCTGTGCAACATTGCAAAAGGAGTGTTATTTCACCATGACCATAATTCTGTGTCCCACCAATATCTGGATGTTGCTGCACATTAACAATGAGACATGACTTAACAAGGCATAGCTTAATCCTTTTTAAAACATTACTTTTTAAATATTTTTTAAAATGCTTACCTTAAATCAATGTGTGGATTTAAAGATCATGGTAAAACATAAATGTTAGTTTATAACAGTGTTTCCCAAACTTTTGACATATGTGTATCCCTTCTATAATTTTGTAACGCTGAGTACCCCTCATAAAAAACATATGCTTTAATAAAAATAAAAATATATTTATTTTTTATTTTTTTGGTACATACACAAAATAAACGAAAGTTATTTGGTTCCTGTTTCCCAGTTCCCGTGTAAAAACTGATACGTGCCTATTTCTTTCTTTGTTCTGTGGGCGCAGCTAAGCACGGTGCAGTGGATATTTCCACGTGATCCCCACTAAACTCCAGTGCAACGCGTTCCCCCACCAAACTCTTCCCGTACCCCTGGGGATACGCGTACCCCACTTTGGGAAACACTGGTTTATAACATGGTGACTAAGCACAACTGTGATGATAACTATTGCTAAGCTATATATCACTTACATACAACAATCAGATGAATTCACACATGAGCCACACCCAAACCCACAAAATATCAGTTTGTGATGAATGAACCTATATCCTAGACCAGGCGTTATCAAGCCATGACCGTGAACAGCTAGTAATTGTAATCCTACAAAATTGTAAATTTTTAACTCTGTTCCAACAATGCAAGAAGTTACTCTACACATGGACACCACCAGGCGGTCAACACAAAAATTGGATTATGTGCTCTGCCGCCAAAGATGGAGAAGCTCTATACCAGTGATGGCTAACCTTTTTGCCACTGAGTGCCAAAAGTGGGGGGAGTGTGCGTGGGGGGGGTCACACCCATAATTTTATGCGCCCTGCCCCCTGCGCATGCATGTGTGACTCCCCCCACACTCCCTCCACTTTTGGCATGCGATAGCAAGGAAGGCCATTTTTTGCTCTTTCCAGGCTCTAGAGCCTTTCTGGGATGCCCTCTGGAGGCTGGAAACAGCCTTTTTCCTGACTTCCAGTGGGCCCAAAAGGTCCGAAAATCAGCTGGCCAGAGCGCACATGCACACTGGAGCTGAGCTCGTGTGCCCACCGATATAGCTCCATGGGCCATCTGTGGCACACGTGCCATAGGTTCACAATCATGGCTGTATACAGTCAGTAAAAAAAAAGACCAGGAGCTGACTCTGGCTCAGATCATGAGCTTCTTGTTGCAAAATGTAGGCTTAAATTGAAAAAAGTAGGGAAAAGCACTAGGTCATTCAGGTATGAACTAAATCATATCTCCGATGAATATACAGTAGGAGTGACGAATAGATTTAAGGAATTAGATCTGATAGACAGAGTACCTGAAGAATTATGAATAGAGGTTCACAATATTGTACAAGAGGTAGAAACTAAAACTATCCCAAAGAAAAACAAATGCAAGATAACAAAATGGCTGTCAGAGGAAGCTTTGCAAATAGCTGAGGAAAGAAGATAAACGAAAGGCAAGGAAGAAAGATACACTTAACTGAATGCAGAATTCCAGAGAATAGCTAGAAGAGGTAAGAATGCCTTCTTAATTAAACAGTGCAAAGAAATAGAAGAAAACAATAGAATAGGGAGGACCAGAGATCTCTTCAAAAAAATTGGAGATAGGAACTTCCAGTTAGACTTCTGGAGATATCAAACGCCTGCCAGCAAGCCCCAGAGGGGTGGCGAAGCAAAGGGGTAGAGAGGAACCGCATCTCCTCTCCCTGACCTGGGAAGCCCCCTCAGCCGACAGCAAGGAACAGCGGCAGCAAACATGACTGCCATGAAGCCGAAGATGACCTGAATACATAAGACTGAGCAGGAGAAGACAAAGTGAATGGCTTGTGAATTGGGTAAAATAATTTTTTTTTTTTGGATGTATCACTAGAAATACAAGGGGGAAGCATACTGGGACTATTTGCCAGTGGCGGATTAAGCACATTTATAGGACGAAAAAAGCCATAATATTTAAAAAGAGAAACTTTATAAAGAAAACAAAGTTAAAAAATTGAACAGTCAGAGCTGAAGAAACTTCTTGGATGAGAAGCGAAACATCTTCAAAGAAAAAACAGAACGTCCAGTTGCCTCTTGAAAAAAAGCACCTTTGGAACAACAATGACCTGGATGACTGAGAATCTCCAAAGACATAGAGGCAAAAGTGAATGGCAGTAAGAAATTGTCTTTATATATGCTTATTCATTAAGCTCATTATGCTTAATTTTTTTTAAAATTTGATTTATATGCCGCCCTTCTCCGAAGACTCAGGGCGGCTTACAATGCGTTAAGCAATAACCTTCATACTTTTGTATATTTATATTTATACAAAGTCAGCTTATTGCCCCCAACAAACTGGGTCCTCAATTTACCCACCTTATAAAGGATGAAAGGCTGAGTCGACCTTGAGCCTGCCTGGGATTGAACTCACAAGTAATTGCAGCAGCTGGATCTTAAATGCTGCCTTTGTAGGAGGCATTACTCTCCTACGCTACTCAGGCTCCTCCTAAACTGAATGGAATCTAAGCAGTAGAATGTGTAGTTTACATTCTGCCTTATATAAATCAGCTGAAAGTATAATCAATACTAGAACTAATTATGTAAATGTTCATTTATAAAAGAAAGCCCTCACAGCAATCTTTTAGAGTATCAACAAGCATATAGAAAGGGGTAAGCTGAAGAGAGATAAAAAAGAAATCTGAATATCATCTGGAGGTCAAAAAGTTTTAAAACTATTCCCACCATATTTTCAAGGAATTCAGTTCTTTTAAAATAAAAGAATTTTAAAATAGTAACGCATAGGATGGGGGTGGGGGGGCATTCTTCTCAAAAATATGATAGAGTATAAATCTGGCTCTAAAAATAGAGAAGAAATGAAATAATTAAATAACAAGCAATTAAGAAAGGAGTTTCAGAAAAGACTGTTCAATCTTGGGAAGGAAGAAAGTATAAACTCAAAATAACCTCATATTGATCTAGTTGAGGCAGAATGGAACAACAAGACACTCTTGAGTTTCTATTATTATACCTATAACACTGAAACATTCCTGAAATCCCTGTAGCTCTTGCTTGCTGACAGGACTGAAATAATGAAGAACAGAAAAAAGAATATCCACAATTTAAGAACAGTGTCATGCCATTTTGGTTGGCATCTTGTGCTAAGCGTCCCAGAACAAGAAGTAGTAATAACATTTGCACCCCATCTTTAGCTTCTTAGCATTATCCCCACAAGAGTGCTGTGCGATAGTTGGGATAATTTTGATTGGCCACAAATCAGTGAGTTTCACAATAGAGCCTTGAATTATTCCGGTCCACCCTGCACCATTTCCATCCCGCGTGGAAACCAATATAAACGTGGCTCATTTCTGAGAAAGCAAAAATAGGGTTACATTGTTAATTGACTTGAAGTTATCATATTTATATAGATGATACCAAGCTAGATAAAATCCAAAGCAGAATGCTTTAAAGCTGCAGGAAAACGTCTCAAAAATGCACATACATTCAGCACATGGCTTAAATATGAATCTTTGCAAATACAAAGTTCATTCTTAATTTTAGGATACCTCTGTTTTATACCCACCAACACGGATATACTAACTTCTTTAATCTTAGCAGTTTGAAAACTAGTCTATATTCCTAGAGCTAGTAGATACGAAGTAAAATAAGCGTGCGCGTAAGGGAAAGAGATCGCGTTCAGTTTGCATACTTTGCCACTTGCCCTCAACACCCTTCCCGGGTCCTACTTTCTTGCACGAGCCAATCTTTCTTTCTTTTTCTTCTTCTTCTTTTTTTCTTTTGCTCCACGCAGTTTTCAGGGTCTACCAACTGCAGAACTGTAAGGCTCTCGGTTCCTCAACTCATTTACCCGCTTTTGAGATCTTCCTACCAATAGCCATCGCCCAAAGGCAAAGGAACTTTGGGATTGGGTAGCCGCCGGCCGCATATCCGAGAGATGGGCGGGCCTTTCACTCACTCAAGCAATTCACCTTACTTGGAGCGGAGCGTGCCCAGCTTCCCCGAGCCCCCTCCTTTTCGGGCGCCGGGGATCGAAGCGCCTGCGCACTTCGAGGAAGGCAATGACGGGACCCGTCGGCGGGAGGCGGACCTTGTGCAGGGTGTGTGCACTGAAATCCGGGGGCTGAGCTGCTTCCGTACGTCTGGTGCCTCCGATCTTCTGGTCTCTCTTCGCGGTGAGTTGCTCTGCCCCTCACCCCCCTTCAAAGCGGAGCATCTCCAATCCACCCCCCCTTTGGAGAAATGCCTTGGGTTGCTTTGGCCGCTTTGGAAGCATGAAACGGTGGGCTCGCCCAAGAAACAATTCCCTTCAGAGAGCAAGCAGTAATAAGTAGGCAGTATTCAACAGGTAGAGTTGTCCCCATGCCTGGCTGTTGTGATGAGAAAAAATGGTTTTAACCTATGGATTTCTGCCTAGGATGGAGCCGTTTTGCCCCATTCTTCAAAAAGTCCTGACTTACATACATATTGCATCTTACATGTTTTCCCTAAAGGGTAAAGTTAGTTTCCATATTTCTCTCTTCTGGTAATCATAGGACAGATCATGGCCAGTTGTTCTTAAGAGGTATGGCCTTAAGTGATGCTGTTCTTTGCCCTTAGGTATTGATGTATGGCGTGCATTTAGTGAAGAGGCTTGACATGTCCGTACTTTGTTATAAATGCTTCCAAGTCTGGCCTGAAATTTCAACCTCTTCCAGCAGTCTTTCCTTTTTCCTCTCCCTCTTTTCTTCTTTCTCTAACTATTTCTCTCTCGTGATTGGATGTTGGCTGTCCCAGGAGACAGAAAAGTTACATCCACTTTTATAAGAGATCCTTGAGTGGCTCCCAGGTAGGTTTAAGATATTTCCTCAAAGTATAGAGCCTGGAATAGCTCAGCAGACAAATGCACTGTAATTTAACTCCAGCTGTCTGAAATTAGTAAGTGCGAATCTCCAGGCTCAAGGTTGACTCAGCCTTCCATCCTTTCTAAGGTAAGTAAATTGAGGACCCAGTTTGTGGGGGCAATAAGCTGACTTTGTAAAAATATACAAAAGTATGAAGGCTACTGCTTAACGCATTGTAAGCTGCCCTGAGTCTCCGGAGAATGGCAGCATATAAATCAATTTTTTTTAAAAAAAGTAGTTACTTTCATTAAACCTACGTCAGGTTTCTTTCCCACCTAAAAATAATACATTAAAACCTGTTTGCCATCCCACTCTCAACAATTATGTCCACTCACTAGGAGGGCTAAGTGTAAATACCACATCACTGGGGCCATACATTACGTTAAATCATATTTTGATTATTGTGCCTTATAGGCTAAATTATAGTTGACTGACTATATGTTTTGGGGCTGAAACCATTTCCTATTCTGGACAGTTGCTCTTGAAAAACGTAGAACAGAAAAGTGGGATGTTTTGGAGAAAAACTGAAAGCTTAGGAATTTGATTGTACATTTGTAGATTCCATCACTTATTATTTGATACTTTAATTGCAAATGGAAGAAACCTGTTTTTATGGAAAGCAGATGGTCTCTCATTCTGATTTGCAGCCACTCATCTATAATCTGTACATTCAGGCAAGCAAATTTAAGGTACTTTGACAACTTTAAAAGTTAGTTAAAGTGTGTTGATTACTGTAGTTATGCTTATGCTTATGCTTATCAAGAGGCTCCAAGATAGTGTGAATGCAACCTTGGATGCAATTTCTCAGCTTTGCTACTATTTTTTAAATTACAGTTTAATCAGAAAACTTATTAAATGCATAAGACATAAATATGCATATGTAATTAATATACTTATATTTAAATTTTTATTAAATTAAATTTCTTTTGCTTTGTCAAATGCAATTTTCAGCATAGAAAATATTGCGCATTTTTGGGATAAGTAATTGGAATTAACAGTAAAAATGTCTGCTTGCTGGTTGTGATTACTATATTTTTTATTCTACAGTGTACCCTGTTTGTTTCAGTTTAAACCATGTCGAAATCCTTGAAAAAGATTGTAGAGGAAAGTAGGGAAAAAAATATTTTGGAAGTGGACATGTGTGAGCGTGGCATATCTAACATGTTGGATGTCCCTGGATTATGTAAGTATTTTGCCGCTCCTTTCATCTTAGTGCAAGTTTAATCACTTCTGCAGGCATAAATATGTTTCCATAAAGATTTGGTAGGTAAGGTGCAGATTATCTTCCAAGCATAATGTTGAAAAACATTTTGATTGCCTAATACATTTGAATAATAGTTTCATTTTATTGTGTAGTTTTGCCCCTTGATCATTTTTCGTAAATCAGTCTCAATACAGTACAATAGCAAAGAACTAGGAAGTGTAAGTTTCAAAACTTAATTTATCCAGGAATTCAACATGCAGTATAAATAAATAAATCCTTTATTTATAGGTCCCAAGCGTGATATGGCAGTAAATATATATTATTGCACGAGGCATAACAATTAGGTTGATTTTATATGAATGCTTTGTATGTAGATACATATTTACTGCTGTTAATGATAGTAATAATAGTTGTGATAATTTTCTATTTCTTCTAAGATTCAAGGCAAGAGGTGCCCAGACTCTGGCTTCCAGAAAAATAGGAAAATAAGACTTTTTGTATCGCCTTGCTTGTGATTTTCTAAGGACATCTGGTTGGTCATTAAGGGAAAGAATGCCTCAGACTAATTAGGTCTGTGATTTCATTCCATAAGTATCTGTTTCAGATTATTTAAAAAAAAAACAGTTCAAAGATTCACAACCTGAAGGCCACGGTTCACACTTATTACTTGCCTAAAAACCATCAAGCATCTTTTTCCATATTAGTTTTGAGGTGAGAAATGATGCACATACCAAGTGTGATTTACAGCCTCATAAAAGATTTCACATCTTAGTCTAAAAAGTCTATATAAATCCATATTATTAGTTTGAGTTAGAGGACTTTTTTCCCTTCCAACAAGACTCTCTCTAAGCAGAGTTTGACTGGTTATGTACTAAATTGAGAACTTGTAAAGAAAATATAGTAATTTTATATTACTGGATAGAAATAACTTCATCAGAACTATTTTTTCAGACTTAACTATAAACTCATGGGATGACAGTCAGTGTTGTGTAAACAGACTTTTCCAGTACAGCCTTTGTGCAACTTGCTTCCTAAACAACTGTGACCAGATATGGAAGAGGAACTATTCTACTGTCTTGATGATTTTTTATCAGTCAACATACACTATTGGAAGCTGTGACTCAGAACAGAATTTTTTAAAAAACACATTCTTTGCTCTTTTCCATATTTTATAGTTCTATGCCTATATATTTGGAGCAATGCTTTTTGTGCCCTCTTGGCTGCCATTCTGTTGCTTTATCCATTCAAAAGACTTTGTTTTTTGAATGTACTCTAACATCTGGATATGAAGGTTGATTTCCCCCTCCCCCCAAAAATAATTTACTTTTTAAATGAGCCAGTTATCATAAATTTGTGGAGAATAGTATGAGAGAAAGGAATGTTCTTCATATGACTTACAAAAGTAGTTCAAGAATTTTGAGGTCTAAATATTGTAAATTATTAGATGACTTAACAAAAATTCAAATTGATTGAAGTACTGTAGTGTTCTTTACAAAATTACATTAATGAAAGTTTTCTGAGGAAAATTCCTCAAGTATACATGCTGTCTCAGAATGAAAGGTAGAACTTGTCATACAATAAAATAATGTGTGATTTTCTGATAGTTCATGTTTATATGTTCATGAGTACAGGCAGTGCTCCACTTAGGACCACAAATGAGCCCAGAATTTGTGTTGGTTAGCAATTGTTAGTGAATTTTGCTCATTTTATGACCTTTTTTGTCACAGTTAATTACTGAAGTTGTTAATCATATGCAACTGTCATAAATATGTGCCAGTTGCCAATTCTGATCACGTGACAGTGGAGATGCTACACCAGTTATAAGTGTAAAAAATGATGTCACTTTTTAAAGTGCCATTGTAATTTCGAACAATCACTAAACAAATGCTTGTAAGTCAAGAACTACCAGTAATCTGGTTTGTTGCTACCTTCTAAAGCAGTGGTCACTAACTGGTGGTCTGCGGACCACTGGTGGTCCATGAGAATTTGATGATCCGTGGCACACATGGGTGGAGGAGCTGCTCCGGGATGAGCAATGGCCAGTCCTGTGACTAGAGTTCTGGAATATGGGGCTGGCCAGGCATGGTGGGGCTGTAAATCTCCACTGTAGAGGGAGGTTCATCAGCTTGCAACTTTGCAATGCAGCCCTCGCTGGGCAGAATGAAGTAATGGTGCAGACGGGCCGAAGCAATGGGTGATGGCAAACCCGGGCTGTTTCTTCCCCCAGCTGTAGCTTCCTGTCGGCTGAACCCACCAGTGGCTGTCCCTGCCCCTCACCCTCCCTTCCCAGTCACTCCTCACCTGGTAAGGGAAGTGTGGGGGATAGAGGTTCCCTCCATGTTCCAGAGCGGGAACAAAGCTTCATTTCTTGCTGGATCTCGCGGCTGTTTCTTCCGGCACTTGTTGGTGCTCCGCGCACCTTGGTCTCTTGGGGAGATGCTTGACTTCCTCTCAGCCCCAAGACACTGGCTGGCCCATGAGATGAGAGAGAGAAAGAGAATCAGAGAGAATGAGAGAATGAAAGAGAGAGAGAATGAAAGAGAGAAAAAGAATGAGAAAGAATGGGAGAGAGAGAGAGAAAGGGAGAGAGATGAGAGAAAGAGGGAGAAGAGAGATGGGACAGAGAGAAAGAGGGGGAGAAAGAGAAAGAGAATGAAAGTGACAGAAAGAGACAGAATAAAAGAAAGAGAGAATGAAAGAAAGAGAGAATGAGAGAAAGAAAGGGGAGAAAGAAGAATGAAAGAAAATGAAAGAGACAAAGAGACAAAGAAAGAATCAGAGAGAAAGGGGCAGAATGAGAGAGAGACAGAATGAAAGAGAGAGACAATAAAGAAAGAGAATGAGAGACAAAGATACAGAATGAAAGAGAGAATGAGAGAGAAAGAGACAGAAAGAGAGAATGAGAGAGAGAAAGAGACAGATGAAAGAGAATGAGAGAAAGACAAAGAGAAAGAATGAGAGAGAGACAGAATGAAAGTGAGAAAGAGACAGAGAGGGAATCAGAGAGAATGAGTGGGAAAGAGAGAAAAAGAAGATGGGAGAGAGAAAGAAAGAGAGAGGGAGAGAGAGAGGAAGGAGGGTGCCTGAAAGACCACATTCCGTTACTGGGAGTCCAGGCACTTCAGCAAGCAGCGCACTGGATTCGTATTAAATTATGAACTTGGTGGTCCCTGAGGTCCAGAAGGTTGGGGACCCCTGTTCTAAAGGACAGAAATGCATCAGTTTCTTGACAGAATAATTCCATGTTTTACTTCTATTGGTGCTAAGGATTAAAGGACTGAAAAATACAATTGTCTAAGACTGTTCTTTAATCTTACTTTATAATATATTCTGTGAATATTACATAAATTAGTAATGTTTTTCCTGATTGTAGAGAAATCAGGATGAAAAAACTCTTTTGTGGATTAGTAACCTATCCCTGAATCTTCAGAGACAGACAAATTTTAACTCTATGCTAATTATCTTATAATTAATTCAGTGCTGCTGTAAGAGACTTTCTTTTTCATGATGTGACATTAGTGAAGTCGCAACACCTGTCTCAGGAGTTCCCTTTGTTTGAAACATTAAATTATCCAATCAGAAATTATAATATTGTTTAATAATGCCAAAGATGTTTAAGTTATTTATTAGTTCAGTATAAGGCAGCTTATTAGGCAGCTGCTGCACTTCAGCTCCCATTGTGGCATTTGGTTAATTAGATAGTAGCTGTAGCCAATATCTAGACTGCATGGAAAAAGAGTTGACTCTTCTTCATCAAAAGAGAATTAAAACAACATCAAAAATTTTTCAGATATTTAAAGCGAAATCCTAAAGTAGAACCTACTCATTTTCAGGTATAGGTATCTTCAGCTTGAACTGAAGAAACAGCAGAAATTACAATGCTTAGTTCAGGGCAGTCAACCCACGGGCTGGCCCTGCCCACACCCGTGACGACGCGAGTTTGATACCCCTGGTTAGATTTTTATCCCCTTGGTTTAATTACTGTTGCAGTTTTAAGACAAGAAAGAAACAAAAGAAAAAAAAATTACCAAACACAACTTTTAAGACTGTTTCCAAGGGTAAGCTGCCCTGACATTTAAAAATTGTTATCAGGATGCTAGTATCTGAAAATGCTAACATAGAATATTCAATTTAATATATCTTTATTAGAAAATCACAGCCATTGAATTCAGTATATGTTGTATCGGAATAAGAATGTATAAGGTTATACTGATTATTTCAGCATAATTTAAAACATTATTCCTACGGGTAAAAGTACATAAAATATTCACATTGAAAATGAAGGTTAGATTGCATGATTTTCTATATCATGCAAATTTTTATTTCCAATGCATGATTGACTGCAGTTTTTTTTTAAGTAAAACTAAATAGGCCATAGGTGGTTTATTTATAGATCACATGTGGATTGTGGATTACATCCTGGATTGTAAAAGGGCATAATTCAGTTTCCTGTAGCATATGAAGTTAGTAAAAGCTCACTAAATGGGAAAAAATGACAATTTACAATAAAACAAAACTGATTAATAACATGATTACTTATGAGAATTGGGATGTGTGAGAAATAGAAGCAAAAAATGCCATGTTTAAATGTCTGTGTGTGATATTTTCTTTATATATTCAATCTTGCATGTTTGTGTGTATTTTCCCCTTAATCATGCTAAGTACTAAGAAAAAGTAAAGCCGCCATTAAATTGAATTCTATGACTTATGATCAAATAGAATAATAAATGATGTAAATTAAATAAACCAAGTACATAAATGTAAGTCTTCTATGGCATTCTTCCCTGGCAAACTTTTTACGCAAGTCTCAGCAGCAAAGGATTTATTTTTGCTATTTAAAAATAAATACATAATTGCTTTTGTAGAAAAACATTATTTGCTGGTTATTTTTTTTTATCATCCTTGTCTCTAAATTACTCCAGAATGGATGATACAATTATCATTTTTAAATATAGATCTAATTTTATTGGAAAACAGATTCAGTTTGGAAGTAAGAGTTTTATGCCCCATCCAGGCAAGTCCCCTGTTAATGCAGTTCCTTTATTTAAGACAATTATGTGGCAAATGCATATCCTGGGTCTTAATCTCATTCCTGTTTGTTGTAGTTTGAGTAACCGCTTTTTTTATCGAAGCTTCACATGGCTTTGTAATCTACAAAAGCGTTTTTTTCCCTAACATTAACAGAAGTCATTTGAGAAAGGACTGTTTTAAAAGGAAAAAAATATCTAATGAGTCCTTCCCAATCATACACCCCAAATGTTAAACTGTAGGTCCATTATCTCTTGCCATAGTGGCTGACGATAATAGAGAAAATATTCCTCAATAGAATTTCTTCTCTATTATCGTCAGCCACTACGGCAAGAGACTCGTAAATCCAAGACTAGTATATTTTTATTTATTTATTTTATTTTTTATTTTTATTTGATTTATATGCCACCCTTCTCCGGAGACTCAGGGCGGCTTACAATGTGTTAAGCAATAGCCTTCATACTTTTGTATATTTATACAAAGTCAGCTTATTGCCCCCAACAAACTGGGTCCTCAATTTACCCACCTTAGAAAGGATGGAAGGCTGAGTCGACCTTGAGCCTGGCTAGGATTGAACTCACAGAAATTACAGGCAGCTGGTGTTAATTGCTGCCTTTAGTAGGAGGCATTAGCCCCCTACGCTACACAGGATCCTATATAATGATCTTTTCTCTTTTTTTTATTAATTTCAGTGATTGAGTTTTGAAATGAGTAATTCTCATTTTTTAACATAGTTATTTTCATTTATCAATTAGAATAAAATAGAAAAACATAAAAACAAACATTCATAGCAATGAAAAAAAGAAAAAAAACCTTGTCTACCAAAAAAGGGAAAAGGAAAAAAAAAACCAAATGTAAAATATATCAAACATTGAACATACAGAATCAACCCTAGCTGGATGCTGAAAAATAAATAAACCAACTAACAAACTATAGATTCTTCTCCCCTTACATAATGAGTATACAAATAGTTATAAGCTTTCCCATCCTTTTTTAACAAAAATACTATGTTAAATAAATATATATTCCAGGATTATCAAATAATTAAAATAACCCAACATCTAATCGTAATATATATGGTTGCTTGTTATTTTGACATAATAATAGCTGAAAAGGTGATACATAGGGACATGACTTTGAAACAATCTTTTTAAAAAATAAAAATGTTATTTTATTAAAATAAAAACCTTTTATTTTATTTTATTTAAAAAATATAAACTTGTAAGCAAAGAGGATAGAAACATTCTTTAACTCTTAGGAAGGGAATCAGAGATTTGGAATGACACTTTCAGAAATCTGTTATAGTAAGGCAGGGGTCCCCAAACTTGGGAGCTTTAAGACTTTTGGACTTCAATTCCCAGAATTCTATGTTATGCTGGCTGGAGAATTCTGGGAATTGAAGTCTTCAAGTCTTAAAGCTCCCAAGTTTGGGGACCCCTGTAGTAGTAACGTATAGTTTGATGATCCCGTGGAGTATGATCAAGCAATGATCTGGTCTACTTTGAAGGATTGTCAGGAGAATAGCAGTGGCTTAATGAAGGCTCCAAATAAACCTTGTTTGGTTCAGAATCCAGGGGATTAGTACTATTGGAAGAAATATTATTCTTTGATAACACATAATTGCTTACTTTTAAATGTGTGAATGGACTATGTATGTAAACATGTACATAAGCAGAAGTTGAAACAGTCTAGTAAAGCTTGTATTTTGTTATTTC
Organism: Coluber constrictor foxii; assembly: GCA_038048745.1. Taxonomy (NCBI): domain Eukaryota; kingdom Metazoa; phylum Chordata; class Lepidosauria; order Squamata; family Colubridae; genus Coluber; species Coluber constrictor. The sequence goes on from CM075961.1 coordinate 146,817,230, forward strand.
TGAAAAGGAAGGAAAATAAATGCATTATGACATGCCATTGAATTGGATATTTTTCAGTGGTTTTTTTCATTTATTTTTCTTATTTAGGGCATTGAAAATACATTTTTTTAAAAAATAAAGCAAGTTGTCATAGACTTCATATACTTTTTTTTAAAAGATGGGAATATGTAATTTCCCCCTCTGATTTTTTCCCCCTGAGATTTACAGTGACAGTATAAACTCTTCCTTTCTCAATGTTATGAATTAAAAACAAAGCTAGGGTGCCATCTTGTGGATCTGATGGCACAGTTTATTATGGTTTACTTATTAAAGAAGTTCTTCAGTAATTCCAATTACATTTTTTTCTTCCTTATAATTCAATCTTGCTATTATTCTATTTTTTGTCTTAGGGATTAATCATTTAATTGAGAGTTAGTGGGAAATATTTTTTACAAGCATGCAAATTCTGTCTTCAAAAATGTTTTAAGTTGCGAAGAATGCAAAATAGTTTTCTAATATATATATATAATGCAATGGATAATGATAATTTATTCTTTTGCAACTTATTGGCAGTGTCTTGAAAGGCACAGATGTCAAATTAACATTAATTGAAGCCTGCTTAAGTATATGAGCATATTAAAGCATCCTGTCTTTAATGCTATTGTCTTATATTTAATTAGTTTTTAAGTTGCTTTATAAACACATAGGTAAATCACCATCGGCTGCTTTATTATTTCTCACCATTATTACTGTTTTCCCCTTCATCTCCCTTTCCCGGAGTTCAACACAAATGCGTACTTCCTTTGAAGGTTAAATAATTATTGCTACATTTATTCATTCTTTGTGAACCAACTGAGTCTTTGAAATATAGCCAATCTATCTTTTTTCCTTAGGTGAACTTTAATATGAAATAAATCATATACAAATCTGTACAGAACATTTATTTAAGACAAATATATATCTATAGAGCATTTTAATTAAATATGTTTTTAAAAAGATACCTAATAAAATAAAACTTGGGTATCGCTTCTGTAATGAGTCATAATTCAAAACTTTAAAATGATATTTTGCAAGGCAACCTAGTTCTATGAAAAGTGTTATAGACTTAAGCTAGACAAACCTACCTCACTAACTAGATTTTTAGGAAAAGTCTACAATGTTTTGTGTGTAAATCTAGTTAGGAAACTGTAAGAATAAGTTCCAATCTGCTCTTTAGATATGTTCTGTTTTGTAATTATAATGTGGGCTATTTTTTCTTTCTTTTTTTTACAGTCAGTCTGTCTCACATCACACAGCTGGTTCTCAGTCACAACAAGCTCACCTGTAAGTGCATTTCTAAATATTTCCTTTCTTCCTCAGTGTAAATGAATTCCTGGCAATTATTTGATTTGAACTCTATTAAATATTACAGATTTTGTAGATGGTCTCTTGTATTGTTGAATGTTTCCATGCCATTTTATAATTTTTTCTTTCTGTTCTGTATTCAACATTTTATTGGCAGGAATAGTAGCACATTTCATTCAAATAATGTTGTCTACACTGAAATAGCAAGTTTATATTTAATAGCATATTGCAGAAATCAACTTTCCTTTGCAATTAATGTTTTAAAATCCTAATTCTTGCACTGATGGAACCTTTCCTCTTGCCACTAAACAAGAAAGGATCTGAAGATTATTTTTGCTCCTACAGTTTACTACTTTTCTATGTCTAAGCTGGTAGGTTGACACATTAGATCCAGAGTGGTCTGATAGGTTTCGTGTATTTATTTGTTTGTGTATTTATTTATTTATTTATTTGAATAGCTTGTAATGGCTCCTAGATTGTATGGTTTGTTGAACATATTTTCATACCTGTATCACATACTTATATATAATGAATTTTGAGACTATTAGTAGTATTGTTTTATTAGTACTTGAACCTTAAATTTCTAATTTAATGTAAAAAGTATTCTATGATTAGTGAATTATTTTTGTATATTATTTAAACATATGTATACATTTTTAAATACTGTATTTGTATGTGTGTATACAATGCAAAATGTTACTTTTAAAAAACTTAAATTGTTGAAGTTGATGTGTATATATGCACGCACACACATTAAAACACTTAAATATATTATGGTATAAATGGGCATCAAGGGTCCAGTTTTCTGCAGAATTATAATCTGGGTCGTTGCCATCAAGCCTCATTTAAAGTACTTGGGCATATTGTTTTGTTGTTCTTTGCAGCTTTACCAGATAGACTAAACAAGAAACCAGATAAAGTAATTTTAGTTTATTGTAAAACTACATTGATAGTGTCATGAAAGTACAATTCTTTCACATTAACCTTTACAGCCTGAGAACTTAGATAATGTCCCTTTGAGCTGTTGCTCACCAACTAGCAGCTATGGGCTATGCTGTTTCTTATCTGACCATTCCCTAGGCAGCATCTCTTCACCCACATCTCCCAAGTTCTTTCCCATATACTATTACATCCTTCCACGAGTGTAGGGTGATTGTCCATAGCAAGAGAGTCATTGTATGTAAGGGTACATACAAACATTCATTGTCAGCCTGACTAGATAGAGCAGACCAAGAAACCAACTCTTTAGGAAGTGTAAAAAGTATATTTTGATTTGACTTAGAAAAAGGGTTAGATTCTAATGGGATTATGTAACTGTTGATTGTGTGATTTATTTATTTTTTTACTTTCCAAAACAAGGAGATACTTGAATGGAAGGAATATCTTATTCCTTTCCATTTTCACATTGTTGATGTGGAAAACATTATCAGAGGTGTATTGGATAGCAAAGATTATAGCAGGATGTGCAATCCTCCCCTGTTCTGGAAATAATTGTTTTCACGTGATTAATAGCTATTGAGGCTGGAATCAGCAAGACATGCCTCAGAAAAACGTTTTGTTCATTGCTAAAAAGAAACATTTTGCTACTGCTTTTCAGCAGATTTACCATAGACCTTAAGTGTGGGAGGACCACAGATGAAATGTGAGGTCATATGCTGTCTGAGTTTCCCATTCCTGCACTATGATTTATTCAATAGTGTCAGTGAATTTATTAGATATTCCTTATTTCCTTTCTATAAGGATCCTCAAGCTGCTGAGCTCACAAAAAGGATTAAATATAAGTCATTTGCCTAGATGACAAAAATAATCTTAGTTCTATATTCCAGGCAAAAGTAAATTTCCCAACATATTAACACTTACGTCATGGTTTTTCTATCTGATGAAATTAGTTGTACTTTTAAGTGTTTAAATGTATTTCATTCTAAGTCATACTTTTGAAACTTCTTGTAAGACACATGGGGGGAAATGTTGCAAGATAGACTGCAATCCAGCTAAACAATAGATAAAAATAAATAGTGTGCTTTACAATTACTAAAAAACTGTATTTCAGTTTTCTTATTTGTCACATTTGGCATTCTTGACCTAATCCCTTAAAAAGATACAATTAATTGTCTGAGCAGATTGTTATCAAAATGACTTGGGAAAACAATGTCAGTGACATTTGATAAGCTTCACTAAGGTCATATTAGCATCTCATACTAGTTTTCTGGCTTATAAATGAGCATGCTTGCTTTGTTGTTCCACTGTTTATAGTAAATATGTCTATTTTCTAGGGTGGTAAATTATTCATGAAAGGTAAGCAGATGTCCAGTGTTTTCCACAGTTAGTGTTTGCAGCCTGACAAAAACCAGCAAGCTTTATCACTACAATAAGACACAGCTTCTTGTTTTCAGGTTGTGTACCACTTCACCATTTTATTTGTTTCTAGCATGTTTTTTTTTTACATTTCTATCCATAAACTGTCAACGTTAGGTATACCTGTGTTCTATAGAAGTATGCATAAGGCAACAGTCCATGCCTAATAGTCTTCGGCCAGGGAAGTTTGTGGAGTGAATGTGTCCTTCTTTCAATTCTCAGCCACCCCTGGAGTTGATCTGAGCAAAGACCAACGGTATCCTGAAAACAAAGAGGAATTTGACTTTGGAGTAGTGAGTGAGAATCCTCTTGTGTCGAATACAAAACTGAACTCCCACTATCTGTTCAAGCTGCTTTTTCCTATTGTCTCACGTAATGAAATTGCCTAAGCTGCCCTAGGCAAGGAAGGAAATGTAAGGAAAGGTACTCAGGCAGGCTACATTGGGGGGGAGGGGAGAGGGGGGGTTTGCACAAAACAATTCCTGTCTCTCCCCTGTAAGCCAATGCAGTCCTAGTCTGCCTCAACAGAAGATATTATTAAGATAGATAGGTTATTATCACTAGACTACTGTTGGAATACTGCATCCAGTTCTGATCACCATGATTAAAGAAAGATGTTGATATCCTAGAAAGAGTGCAAAGGTGATAAGGGATCTGAAGGCTAAACTGTACAATAAGTGGTTAAGGAAAGGATATCTAGCTTAATGAAGAGAAGGACTGGGGTGATATGATAGCAGTCTTCTGGTACTTGAGGGGCTGAACAAAGAAGAGGAGATGACCTATTTTCCAAAGTACTTGATGATAGGACAATAAGCAATGGGTGGAAACTTGTCAAAGAAATCCTACCTGGAACTAAGGAGAAATTTCCTGACACTAAGAACAATTAATCAATGGCACAGCTTTGTTCTCTCCCAGCTATGGATCCCAAAGAACACAGCACACACAAACTCTGAACAAAACTTAGTTTACTCAAATAACACAGTTTTAGTAAAAGCCAGCTGTTAATAAGCGTTCTTAACAGCCTGCCAGAATTCCACAGATAAGATAGTCAGAATCTTACTGGAGTTGGCAGAAAGCCCAGAAGCAAGGTTGCAGAGATATCCCAACGCGATGATTAGTGAACTAAAGTTGTTTCCTGCTGCTTGTTACAAGCTGCGTTCTTTCTTAAATAGGCAAGGGCGTGGACAATTAGCCCCAAGCCTTATTCTCAAGGAGACCTCCTCCTGAGAAACCACTCCTGTCTTTTGGCAGCTCTGCGTGCCCGTGCATTGAGAAGAGGCTCTTCCTCTTCATCCTCTTCACTTAAAGAAACCTCTGGAGGTTCTGAAGGCCCTGACTGAATCCCTGCCTGTGGCACCACATCTTCTTCAGCCTCCTCATTGTCCGATTTAAGCACCGGCTGCATAGGCTGCTGGCGCAGCACCACACCAGCCTCCTCGTCGTCGGGATCAGCAACAATCCGTGCAGGCCGCTGGCGGGCCACAACAAGCTTGCCTCCCAAGATTATGGATGCTTCATCCCTGGAGTTTTTAAAGAAAAGATTGGACAACCATTTGACCAACATGATATAAGATCTCATGTCAGGTAGAAGGCTAGACTAGACATTCCTAACTCTTCATTGATAGAGAAACTGAGAAAACTGATATATATCTGTGATGCAAGAAAGTAAAGATGCAAAGCTTACACACACAAAACGAACAACATACTTAAACAGTATGAGGTGTTTAGTGAACTTTTGTTATTAGAAGTCTGTAACCTACAGTAATACTGTAAACATTGCTCCATGCTATAAAATTAATCCAGAATTACATCATTTTATGGGAATGAAATAATATAATGTTCCCCAAATTGATGAGCTTAAGATGTGGTTCTAAGAGTCTCAGAAAGTCAAACTACAAGCAAAATTAATTGTTTTTCTTCTCTCTCTCAGCTGCAAGAAGTGTTCTGTTGATCCAGAATTCTTTTTGTATATGTGCATTTTTCTCAGCATTATTTAATGTCAGAAACCTTTTACATTTATTATTTAAATACTTTTAATTGAAAAATAGCTTCTTTTTTCTGACTATTTCCTATATGCTATTAAGTAGCTCTCACTTACTGATGGTGTTTAAGACTGACAATCTGGTTGCTAAGTGATGTAGTCATAGTGTGTGATGTTATGTGACTTCTGATGGCCATTCCAGTTACTATTGTTGGGCAATAGTAACTGGAATGTTGATAGCATCCTCCAGTCAGGTGGTCATCATTTGCAATTTCCTGCCAGCTTTCCCATTGACTTTCTTGTTAGAAATTGGTCATAAAAGCACAAATGGCAATCGCATGACTGTGGGATGCTACAACAGCCATAACTCTGAGTACCTGTCATAAGTCTCCCTTTTTCAGAGGGAGAACAGTTGCTAAATAAGTGGCTACTTGTATCTCAGTAACAATGTACTCTTGCTTTGACTTTAATTAGAAATTGATAATTCTTGCATTTTGAATTTATGTTATGCTTAATAACACAGCTTTTCCTAATTTACATTTACTGGTTGCATCTATTGATAAATTTGTGTAATGATAAATTAGATACATAGAATACCAATTTGCCAAAAAGCAATAAAAAGAGGATTAAATAAAAAGATCTGTAGGGGGCAAAATAACTCCTTTCTTTGCATTATTTGTCACTGGTAAATGCAGTATAACTTTACAAATGGGATTATATGCTTATTTAGAAATAATTTTTAATTGAGTACTTGAGATAGTTTGATATTATTAAAATAATATATACAATCTATAAATGTATTATGATTTATAATTATAATTATAAATTGTGAAATGTGAGCAATAAATACATTTAGAAGGCAATTCTCTGTTTCTTCTAAGTTCTGATTGCAGTGTAAAAAACAAAACATTGCATAATTTATCCAGTGGAGGTCACTGCTGAGATATATTTTTACTCTTTGACTTGGAAACTTAGAAAACTTTTAAGTAGGTAACTGCATTTGTTACAGAATGTTTGTGAGGAATAAGGTGAACCTTTTTACTTTCATCTTCAGATAGTATAAATTATATAATTAATTTTACAATTTTCTAGTGATTGATTTTGCATCAATATAATTTCTCTTTTTACATATGCAAATAAATATGCAAAAAGGAATAAGCTGTAAGTGAAATAAATAGAACTGGAACTTTTTAATGTATTCATACATCCATTCTATCCTACACATACTTTATTTGGACACTATTTTGAAGAAATGTGAAAGTAAAACTGGCTTTGGGCCTATTTTCTGTTTTTAAATCACATATTTTCTGCTGCCTATAGATATGTTTAGTATTCATTTTGGTGTGTGTTTTCCTCCCTAGGTGATGTTGTGCTGATGTTCTTTTCATATACTTTGTTTACAGTTCTTTTCCCCTTAGCTCTGTGAATCATGTTCGGTCCAAAAAAGGGCTTTTCCTCCTGCCCTGTCTAATAAACACAAGCAGTTCTGTCTTGGTAGAATTTAATCAAATACAAATGATGTGAAAATTGTGGGCAGAGATTCCCCGCTCCCCAGTATTAAAATGTATGTCTATTGAATGAGTGTAAAAAGATGGGGGGGGGGGTGTTTATTGCCACAGCTGTAATGATGGTAACCATAACAGTTTTTAAAAGACAAATTCAAGGAAGATTAAATTATCAATAGTAATTATTTTAAATGTTGTATATTGCTGCCAAAATCAACATCAGTATCTCTTAAATATTAGTCGATATGTAATGGTAAGGAATAACAATTCATAACAAAACTGCTTTATCTCTTATGATCAGGGCAGAACAAATCTTTGGCCAGATTCACCAAGAGCTTCGATCCTCAGGTGATATGGGTGCGGATTTTAGTAGAGTGTAGTTGTAACTTATCTTTCAACACCTTACAATGTGATAATTTCAGCAAATGGAATTCTCATATTCTGCAAAGCAGAAACCTCTTTCGTTTCTAGCAAAAGAATATATGGCTTACGGTCGCCTTCAAATTGAGTTAAACTTCCCATTACTACATAGTACAACTTGTTCTCTCCAAGATGGTTTTTCAACTCTCCTTGGCATACAGCTTGATATTCTGTAGAACTTTTCCATCAAGGTACTGCTCAGATCTAGCTCTGTCTGGCCTCTGGTTCAAGACAAAATCACTCAGATTCTGTTATCTGCTGCTACTTTAACAATTTATCCAAATATACTTCTACTTTAATTCTGAAATATGACAATACAGGAGAAATCTTTATCATATGTGATCACCTACCAATCCATAAATATTATTTGCTTGCTTAGATTTTGCTTTAATAAATTTAACCAATAGAGAGTTCAAATGTTTATCTGAACTGTAGTATTCATATCACGCATCAGGGCTTTTTTATATTTCTAGATAATAGCTAGACATTGATCTGTTGCTAATCTGATGTAACCTTTTTTGTGAGTATTGATCATAATAGTATCCTCCTCGGAATTGCTTCAAAAGTGGGCTGGCTTGATCAATCTATTATTTATTTCAAACTGATAGCCAAAGTTTAAATGAAACTTAAGTTTAACCGAAATTTAAATTTAAATTTAGATCAAATGCATATCATTTTGAACAGCCAATATTAATACTATAGTTGTATTACCTGCAGGAGAAATAAAGTCACTCCTCAAGATTAAATTCTGAAAAACCAAATGTTAAAGGAAAGAAGAAGCATGCTAAGGCCCCAGTTCTTAGAACACCAGCTGAGATAGAAGTAGTTCTGGTAATTTGATGGAGCAGGATAAGTGATAGCATTTAAGGATAAGCCAAAGGCAATTGGTCTTTCAAAAGATGATAGGATGGAATTATTTCCTTTACATATTCCCTTGATGAAATAAAAGCTACCAAGTAAAAAATTCAATACAGGTGCTTGTTCATAAACATTGTTCATTTATTATGAAGCTATAGCCTACCAGGACATTAAGAGATTTAGAAGGCATGTTAGTGACAACAGAGGTGCATAACTGGAAACTGCAGGAGTGCATGCCCTCAGGATCCGTCTTATAGGTGCTACCAATTTGTAGTTTGAAGTATTGCAGAAGTAAATGTCCAAATTGTTTGATCTTATGTTGGAAGTTAATGGGATTAATTGTACAGTTGCCCCTTCCTCTTCTATTTTTGAAGTGTAAATTCTGATGTACTCATCAAAAGTTAAATCCTTAACTAAAGAAGAGTTATACTATTCTGTTATAGTGTCAGCTGTCCTAAAGTATAATCTGAATAAGACCTAAAACCATCAAGATTTTTGCTCACTGATATTAGCTTCATATTTGATATTTGTATTAGTTGAGCTCTAGATAGACTCACACCCTAATTACTTATGAACTGTCATAAGTCATGACTAGATCACTGTAACATGCTCTTGAATGCCTCAGGTAGAATCTGCCCAATCCTTGTTTGCCTGCAGATAGGGGTCATTGAGGGTCCCCTCCACACAAGAATTCAGGACGCCTGGGCCTGAAATACAATCCTCGTGCTTTAAAATACCTTGTCCCCTGCTCCCCCCTCCTTTCAGTCTTCTGCAAATTAGTGAAAACTGTTTTGTTAGAATAAGCCATTCAGAATTTAGTAGAATTGCTGATTCTGAAAGCAATTTTTTTTCATCCAGTTTTTGTTCTGCATTTTCTTGCTCTTTATTTATTTTTATGTTTTGTTAGAAAGCCATGACCTCTTTCCAGAGATTTTTATTCACCTAAATAGATTAACAGAATGACTTAAGGGTGGACTAAAATGCAATGGGAATGGGAGTAACTCCTTCTGGCTTCCATATTGTGGTTGCTTATGGGAAGCTGGTAGGGAGTGTTGAAAATCACAATCATGTGACTGTAGCACTTGCAACGGTATTGTAATGACCACAACTTTGCAAATACAATTGATCTGAAAATGCTTGAAATTTCAAATCCAGAAATAAAGGTCCATGATTTTATACACATTCTTGAAGTTATTGCATTTAAGATACCTTGATTAAAAATTGTTGTACTATGATCCACAATTTCAGGTAACTGAAGATTACAAACAGAGAAAAAGGAAAGTTTTAGTAGTAAAATAGATATAAACTATCATAATTGAGTCAAGTGATAGCCATAACTATCATGATTGAGCCAAGTGGTATAAAAGAACTGGAAAAAAAATGTATGCAACTAATGATGGGCTAAATCTGTCCTATGACTGGGAGCAAACCAAATATGCTGAAAGACGTTGCTGCCGGAGCATGTTTATGCTATTATTAGTACAAAAAAATCACTTGACGACCTACAGGTGAAGCCAAGTATTGGAAGCTATTAGCAATCCAAAGACAAGGTATTTTTTTGCCCACCAAGGGCAAATTTCCCCTTAAAATGAAAACATATTTAGTATTCACTGATGTTGCTATTGCCTCTGTATATGTACTATATGATTTAAACATTTCCATTAATTGAACTGGGTTGATGTGATTTGTGTGTCCTATCTTGCTTTTGAGGATGTTTTCTTTCTCTTTGTAGCTGTGTCTCCAAATATTGCAGATCTGAGGAATTTAGAAGTACTCAATTTTTTCAACAATCAGATTGAGGAGCTGCCAACTCAGATCAGCAGCCTTCAGAAGCTGAAACACTTAAATCTTGGGTAAGTAGCAGTTGAGGTCAGTTGTTTTAACTTTGCTAACTGACTTTTCCAATCTAATGCTGGCTGGGAATTCTGAGAAGTATAATTTCAAGAATCTAGAAGATACCAGACTGAAAGAACGTTCTTTGTAAGATATAGCTGAATAAAATTATTCACTAGTTTGTTGTTTGGAAAAATATTTACCAAATATTATTCATGGTCTGGAGGGCCATGGCTCAGTAGCTAAGAAGCTGAGCTTGTCGATTGAAAGGTCAGTAGTTCAGGGTTCGAATCCCTAGTGCTGCGTGTCAGGATGAGCTCCCGTTACTTGTTCCAGCTTCTGCCAACCTAGCAGTTCGAAACCAAGTAAAAAATGCAAGTAGAAAAATAGGGACCATCTATGGTGGAAGGTAACAGTATTCTACGCACCTTTGACATTTAATCATGCTGGCCACATGACACAGAGACGTCTTTGGACAGTGCTGGCTCTTCAACTTAGAAATGGAAATGAGCATCACCCCCTAGAGTCAGGAACGACTAGCACATATGTGTGAGGGGAACTTTTGTCTTTACCTTTTTATTCATGGTCTAGCAATTTTATCCTGAAATAAATACAACCCAAGATTGTTTCTTTCAAATAGCAAAGCGTTCAACCTTTTGTATCAATATTATAAAATTATGTCTTAATACTGTATTTATCTTATAGTTTCTCAGAATAGAAATAAGATAGAAATTACATATTTCCAACTCTGAGTAAGCATGAGAAAAAGATTCACTTTGTTTGTGTTAGGTATAGACTAAAGTAGATTGTGGCTTTGACGGATATAAGGATACTGTTATAATACCTTGTTTGTTGGGGCAGAACACTGTTAAATTAAAGCACATTTCCCTAACCACTTCGATTTCCTGATCTTGTGAAGAACTGGCATCCATCTTGAAAGTCTATCAAATCCGCTTACGATTTTGATTTTTTTTTAAAGGATGTCCATTTATTAATTTCACTTTTTATATAATTCTTCCTGCCTTTTGGTATCTTTGTATTTGATCAGGGTTTTTTATTATAGTATTGTTAGCTTCTTGTTTGGGATTGTGCAAGGTATTATTGAAAAGACACTCCATATGGATTTTAAAATACAGTAATACTGATACAGACTACATATACCATGTAAAATGTCACTATTTCTTATGTATCAAAAATAATGCCAATTTACAATCTGCATTCATTCTCAGAATGAACAGGCTCAATGCCTTGCCCCGAGGATTTGGCTCTTTACCAGCTCTGGAAGTTCTTGATTTGACTTACAATAATTTAAATGAAAAGTCCCTGCCTGGAAACTTCTTCTATCTAAGTAAGAAATATTTTTTTTAAAAAAATAAAACTTTAAATCATCTTGAAAAGTTGCTTTGCTTTCTCCAACTGATTTATTTGAGATAGACTGTGTTCTAAAAAGAATGTTTGAGATATATGTCTCCTCCTGCGAGTCCTCTTGAATATTTCTACATAGCTTGGTGATTTGTATCCTTTGATCTATAGTCACCTGATATTTGTGGAATAAATGGACAAACAGGTGTGTTTGATAAGCTGCGCTTCAGTCATATTTCCTTGAATTTTATTCAGCATTTGTAAAATGAAATTTGGGAAATGCAGTACTCTGTTGGGACCATTACAGGAGCTGCTGTTTGTGTCAAGGAATGCTAGCTAGCAACCAAGATGTGATTTACTTTCTTTTAATAACTCTTAGTTATATGTATTATAAATATCATGTTCTTAATTAGCATTTGGTATCATCAGGCAAATGCATTCACTTCAGCAAGGCTCAGTGATTCTTTCTTCTATTTTCTAGATAGGTTCATATATGTTTCTATGTAGACAGACAGAAGCAGAGACACAGAGCTAGATATACAAGCATATTAAGTTTATTTTTGAAAGTGCCATTCAGTAAGCATATTATGGCTTTCAGTGATATCACGGGTTAGGGTTAGGATCTCAAATCTGTAATTCACAAAGAAATCACACCACCCAGAGACCAAAAGAAGCTTTTTTCTTTGAAAAACAGCGATGAAACACTATAATTTCAATTTATACTGAATTTAGGATGGAGGATTAGGGCACAGTGCTATGTCTAATCATAATCACAAGCTAGCCTCCCCTAACCAGAAATTAAGAAACACCTCAAAATCGAAACAAAACCTGGTTGTAACAAAGGAACAGGTAAGGAAGCCATCTCCCCCATTTCCCATTATCATTATGTGGGGATTGTGACAGAATATGAAAAGTCTTCATTGTTTATATTCAAAAACTCAATTCAATTAAAAAAAATATTCTTGAAAAGCTCTATATTCAATATATGGAATATTTTGTGTAAGTCTGATTATTTAAAAAATTCACAGGTTGGGATAGAAATCAGATTGGGAACAATCTGATGCTTGAAAATGTGAAACTAAAATAAACTTTGCTCTTCTTAAGCATGAGTGGTATAATCTACTCAATTTTGAAAATGATTACTGTTTTTCAAATGTGCTTAGACATTCCAAATGTCTAATGTCTCATTAATGTTCCATAAAGTGTTTTTTCAGGGCACGATGATTAGAATTATTGAAATACTTCTTGAGCTATACAATTTGCTTAAGAACTAAGGGGCAGAATGAAAAAAAATACAATTAACCCAAATCATTTAAATCTTTATTCTCTTAAAATGATTCCACTTTCTGTTTTCATTATGGAAGTAAAGAGATTTTTATGATACATAAACAATTTTTTATTTGTGTGTGTTCTAGTGCACCAGTTCTCAACATTTCATATTTCACCAAATGTTTTCTCAAAGAATCTGGTCCCCAAAAAAAAAAGTTTTGTGTATGTGCTACAGTAGTATCAATTAACATAATTTAAGTATATAAAACATTGCAACAATATTGCTGACAATACTGTCCTATATTGCAAATATTCTGATATAATAAAAACTGTTGTAAATAGCATGTTGATGATTAGCTAAGTATTGTAAAATAATAATTGTTGGCTAATTAGAGAGAAGCAATGCTTGCCACTAGGGGGACTATATTTCCACAAGCCTCAATCAAGAAATAAATCAATTAATGAGTCTGTGCTAATGAGCTGAAGCAGTATTTACCAGTATGTGCACTGGTATTCCCCTAAACTCAACCCACAAATTATACCCAAATAAGTTTTGAGACCTAGTTATCTCTAATAACATTGTTTTATTGTATTTTGATTCAAGAAACGTTGTGTCAAAATGCTCTTGGAAGCTTCATCCTTTGCTATTTCTGTCTCTTGAAGGTTCCTTCCACATCTGAGGAAAGGAATTGTGTCCCACTGATTACTTTTGCATATTTGAGAAATAATATCCTAGTCTTATTTTTTAAAAAAAGATGTTACAGCTTTTTGTTTCACAAACCTAACAGATATATACAAAATAACTTTTTTAGGGAGATTATGGATGCTAATTTGAATAAAGGTTTATAATAAACTTGGATAGTTTCTGTCTTGACAAGTTAGTATTACAGTGGCGTGCCACAACCTGCCAAAGAGCGATGTAGTAGAATTTGTTAATTATGTTGGTCCTTTTGGATATAAATGTTTTCCTGAGCAGAGCAATAGTACATAAGCCAGTAAATCTAAGTTTGACCTGCTTGTTATTATTGTGAGCCTTGGGTATGTCAAAGGCTTTTCACCAAGTCAGGGTTATTAATCAAACCTGACACATTTTCATTGATCAGGTCTCAAATGGTCGGGTTGTATGCCACCCTGTTTATATATTGCTGTTTAATTTGCAGCCACCCTGCGTGCACTCTATCTAAGTGACAACGATTTTGAAACCCTGCCATCAGATATTGGGAAGCTCACAAAGTTGCAGATAGTAAGTAATTTATCTAAATTCTTGGGGGGGAAATCAATTTATTTTTGCAGTCTAGTTTGAATAGAATAAAATCAATTTGCAAGAAGTCATGGAAGTTTGTAGGAGTTAACATCAACACCTGTATTGTCTATTTATAATCAGAAAGTACTTATGCATACATCGGAAGAATGGGTGAAATAAGAAAAATGAAAAGAGCTAGTTGTGTTTCTGGCAAGTCTTGATCTACTTCTTTTCAGCTGAGAATTGACCTGATAGATAATACACTTAATCTCCTTACTAAATTGACCTATTTTCTACTATTATATATATACTGAATCATAATTTTATCAGTCCGGATTTATGCTACATGATAAACCACATATTCAGTTTAACCGCAGTTAAGTCTAACTAAGCTTAGCATGTTGTACATATACAGTATCTCCTGTTTGAGTGTATTTTGCAGAGGCAATTTGTCTGTCTCTCTGATTAACTCTTTAACTATTTTCCTTTTTGTAAAGCTTAGCTTTAGGGATAATGACTTGATATCGCTCCCAAAAGAAATTGGGGAACTCACACAACTTAAAGAACTTCATATCCAAGGAAACCGTCTTACAGTATTGCCTCCAGAACTAGGTAAGTTTGGTACTTTGTTGTAGTCTAAATAGCCAAAGAGTTCTGGAAAAGGTATAGTTTTGGATAACTTTTATATTTCAAACCAATTATTGCTGCTTCTCATCCTGTTCTTTCCTCTGGTTTTATTAGAGTGGGTATTCAGCAACAAAGTTTAATAAAAATTGTTGCAACTTAGGCAGTATAGAAGTTTGAGGGAGGGAGGTCCAAGTTGGGAAGCCAAAAGATACAAGGTGAGTCATCACATGACCAGACCCAATTTTATAATAAAAGATACAGCTTCCCCAATGGAGGTTTTTTTTTGTTAGAAATTGACAAAAAAAAAAGGTTGCAAATCACGATTACGTAGAACATTGCAGCTGGTTATAATGTGAACTGGTTGCCAGGCACCCAAATTTCAAACATGTGACTGAAAATGAGCAATAGTTGTAAGAGTAAGTACAGATTGTAAAACATTTTTTCCAAGGCCATCATAATTTCGAACCATTGTTAAATAAATAATCACACATTAAGGATTACCTATATTAGAATTAGAATTTTGACAATTGGCATATAAAATGATTGGAAGAATCATTTGTACCTTGCATTTATGGTGTTCCTCTCCATTTTTCTTTAAGCACATGGGTCATTTTTCAGGTTTCTGTGTGAACCTCAAAAAAGATACTGCTGATTTAAGAGTTATATCAATGACACTCTGTTTAATGATACAGTTCACTGGAGCAACAGCATCTTTTTTCAGGCTGACCAGGAACTGAAAAAAAGATATATGTGATTTAATAAATATCAAAGAGATGCTGTCTTCCCAGTCATTTTCTATTTGTGAAGTAGATGGTATTGTACCTTGGAATATTAGAATATGCATTTTCCCCTTTTTTCAATCGACTAACCTCTCACAGTCATTTAGAATTGGCTAAAACTAGATTTACACTTACAATAAGTTTTGTTACATCACTAACCAAAACTAAATCTTAATCTGTTATTTTTGTTTTGAATTCTGAATATTACTTGTACCCATGCATTATTGACCTAGGCAGGCATTAAGATTTAAACTATGGTGTTCATTTTTCAATATGATGTAATAAACTTATGAATAATGGGTGAAATAGAAGAGACTTCTAAGGGATGGCTCCCAGTAAGTCTGAAGGCATCAGGATGATACGGAGCCTATCAAGTACTTGGTTTGATTGTTGTCACCGGGGATATGTGGATTTTGTAGTTGGCATTTTTATTTCTGTAAGCTGCCTGGAGTTACCATGAGCATGTTGGAAAGCCATATAAGATTTGTTAAATAAATAAAAACAAATTGCTGAACTATCCATCAGTTTTAAGTAACTTTTCTAGAGCTGAAATTGAAGTTCAGCACACTTGGTAAACCTTAGGCTACCTAGGAGATAGTTTTTTTAAACATAGCTTTGAAAATCATGATAAATAAAGCTTTTCAGAACTTCGGAGGAGTACTTCAGCTTGATAAAATCTTGGTCAAAATGCCCTTGGTGGTACTGCTTCAACCTCAGCTAATAAGGTACAGTCTCACAGTTTTGATCAACATGCTAAAAGGGGTTTCAGTGCATGCACGGCAAAGCAGCCAAATGAATTGAATTGGCCCACTTCAGTCCTTATATTTGATGCATCAGAAGAGCAATGTGATTTTCTGAGTCCAAGTAAATTAGACTGCTGTCATAGTTTGAACTGAGTCAGTGCCTTCGGGTGGAGCTGCTTCATATAGCCTTGTAAAATAAGCCCTCATATGTAAACAAGTTGAAATACCCAGGATTTTAAAGTTGTGTACTGAAGTTGAAGACATCTAATGATTTACTGCAATTAAAATATTGCAACCAGTTACATGAAATGCCATGAAGCACTAAATTTATGAAGTGTGTGTGTGTGTATGTGTGTGTGTGTCTATGTTTGTTTGTGTACACATATGCATATGGTCATGTATATACGCACATCTACACACTAATTGTTTAAGAATTGGAGTGTTGTTTTAGAAGAAAATGAAGAGGTAGGTAGAGCTGAAACAGTTGTCAAAATCAGTAGGACATGTCTTAAAGTACATTGCTTTGGCTTGCCTGTGTGCAATGCTATTAGAAAATTTCAGCAAAATGCATAGTAGCCCTAAGTAAGAGACTCATTAATGGTTAGAAAATGGTGCAAAGTCATCAGAAAAAACACAACCATCGATGAAATAAAGAAAGGAAGCTGCACTGCTGTAACAAATTTTGTGGATGTGCAAAAAATAATCATGTTATCTAAAAACTGATGAGTGTAGGTTTTATTATTGCATGCCTTGTTTTATATATAGAAATAAATGATTTAACAAAATGTCAAGAGGAGGAAAAGGAAGAATAAAACAAAGAAAGTAAGTTATTTTGGGTAACAAGGGTGGAGAGAGGAAGTTGCTTTTTGTTCAGCTTTTGCATTACAAAATATTATACTGCATTTATCATGTGGCTGTGATATATTCGGATTTCTAGAGTCTGGAAACTAAATCATTTAAGATGGATAACTTAAACAGTATCTGTTATTTGGCACTAGTGATTCTTCCTTAACATAAAATCGGTCCCAGTATCTATCATCACAAAAGAAAGGACTAAACTCCTGTAACAAGTTCTGAAACAGCATCTTGTTTGCCTCGTAGTGTAGTGGTGTAGAAAAGTACAGGGAATTAATTTCATCCTCATGTTAAGAAGTCAGAACCATCCATAAGTTTCGCTTTGAGGGGAATGCTAGTCATGACACTCTTTGCATGTCAGTTTACTAATTTTATGAATTGAGAAATCCTTGACAAAAGAGAAAACTATATTCACAAGGAGGAATGGGTGTACCAGAAAAATTTCTAACATAGATTTAAGCAGATTTGCAAATATCAGTTGAGACCAACGTTTATTGGAAATACTTTGAATGTGGGATACTTTTTTTTTTTTGCCTTTCTCTTCCAACACATTGGATATAGTATTTTCTTCTCAAGTGCCAGTGAAGCTTGATGTCCACCTTGCTCTTATGAGAAATTTATCCCTGTCAGAAGGACTTGCATATCAATACATCCTCAGCGGATTCTGTCATGTCTAAGGCCTTTCTTCTTTTCTTTGGAAAACAAAGCACGTGGTGTCAGAGTAATAAAAGCTAAGCTTTTTAAAGCATATAGCAAAGCTGGAGAAAATCATAGTTGGCTATAACTGAACAGTTCGTTCTGTTCAGTGGGGTTATCCCATGATTAGCCTTTAATAAAATTGGATCTGGAAGTATTTATATCTAAATAGGAAAATAAAATTAATTTCTTTCTTCATAGTATTGAAGGAGAATATATCCTTTCTGCTAAAGTAAAAAAAGCATTTGAATTTAAACTTCTGTCATATGTGACAGAAAAGTATAATAATATGGGAGGATCTTTTTAAGGACACACACTAGGTCTTAGTCAAAAGGCTGAGAAGGACAAAGAACAGAATAAAGAATGGGCAATTGAGAGAAAAATGTTAATGGAATAATAGAACATGTCCTATAGAAGAACCCAAATATTGGAATATTTTTTAAAAATTTGAATGAAGAACTCTTATTTTAAACATGTTACTACTTTAATTCTTTAAAACCTGTCTCAAATAGTATGTTTTTTTCTATCAATGGAGAGGGTTTTTTTAGAAGAAAATAATAATTTGTTTTCTGCTGGTGCTGGAGGCAGATTTGAATTAACCAGGATGTAAATATTAACATTATGATAATCTTCGTCTGTATGATTCAGTATTGAACTTAGAATGGGGAGACCCTCTCCACAGAAGATTACTGAGTTAGTTTCAGCTACAGAGTTGTTGTTGTGGAAAATATACAGAAGGGAATGCTGAATATGTTTTGAGCATCTGGAAAAAGGGCAGGATAGTTAAGGAATAAATAAAATTAGAATGAATAATTCACATATCTAAATTATAGAATGGAATTAGGCTTTTATTTTCAAGTTTTTCAGTGCTTTTCAAGTGATTTGATTTTTTTCCTACACATTTTAAATTGTTTTATAGTCAGCTGTGTTCGATGCATGCTTCCCTCTTTGTATTTAAAATATGGTAATGTACGAATAAAATGTCAGACAGTTTTCTTGACTTTTTGAAAAAATCTGCTCTAATTTTTAGCATTGTCTTTAATGTTTTACTAATGTAAATGGATGCGATATATAAATTTGGTGCTACACTAAGGAAATAAATGTATAAATACTCACCTTGAATGTGGTTGAGTTGTCTAACAACCGATACTCATACTTTTAATCACCATTCTTGATTGCTTCATACTACTTAGAGTCACTTTCCATCTGAAGGTGGCTATATAAACAAATATTTTTAGAGTAGAGTGGCTGTATTCTCTTAAGCTATTCTACAGCATTTCATATTTTAAAAACCATTGGTTGACAAAGTTGGGAGAAATCCATTCCTCTTTTCAGTGCAAGATGATAGCATCTTTTAAAGATGGCTATTTCAATTTTATATAAATCTTTAAGCATCTCAGAAAGATGTGTATTTTGTTTTGTTAGATAACTTCCCCTGCATGAATTACTTCCTCAAGACATTTTAGACCTCGTGACAGAAAAATCCAAATAAAGCCCTTAATACCCTGACAAAAATAAAAGATAAAATTAATGACCCTAATTTTTCTGCCCTTTTTGTAATTGTCCCATTATGCATAATGCGTAATAGGCTTGCTTTTTTCCCCACCAAAGTAACACAGAGCTGGGGTCTCCAAATAGATATTATTATTTTTTTCAGATATGAATTTATTTCATTAACTTCTATAGTTCAACAACTCATTTGAAGTACTATATCTAACCAGTGAAAATGCCAAACTACATGTCTATGTCTGATTTAGTATTTTCAACCTCTGCAAAATTAGGTTCATGTGCTCTTACCAGATTAAATTTTGAATTTTACTTATGAATTTTACTTAAATTGTGCAATGGCAGCAGGCTGATTTTTATCCTAGAGGTAACATAGTCCTTGATGAATTGTAAGGAGTTGTAACTGTGCGGGTGCCTTTTAAACAAGTTATGTGGTTCTCTTCTGCAGGTAATAAAATGGAAAATCCAATATGCAATTGCAGAATAAGCCTTTGAATGAAATATTATTTTTGTAGCAGCTTTGGTCAGAGGGTTACCACTAATCATACTACTGGCTTGCTTCCCCAGCTCTTGTTTGAACTAGCTAGCATAGATTTAGACAACCCTGCCTTTTGCTTATTAGGTTCTGTTACTCGTAGTGCCTAATCCCACTGCCTGATCCTTGTTAAAACAGATATACTGTTGCAGTCTCTGATAAATGAGATAGGGTGAACTAGAGGTGTTCTTGGGACTGTTGGCAGACTGAATTGCTTCCTACATGTTACGTCTTAAGAAAAGATCTGATACGCAGAAATCTGGCAGAAAAGCGTTACAGATAGTGCTTGACTTATGACCAAAATTGAGCCCAACATTTCTATTGGTAAGTAGGATATTTATTAAATGAGTTTTGCCCTGTTTTATGACCTTTCTTGCACAGTTGTTAAATGAATCACTGCAATTGTTAAATTAGTAACACACAGTTGTTAAGTGAATCTGACTTTGCTTGTCATGATTACATGACATTGAGAAACTGTCATAAATATGAACAGGGTACCAAGCATTTGAATTTTGATTGCATGATCATTGGGGATGCTGCAACAGCCGTAAGTGTGAAAACAGCAATAGCACTTGGACTTATTTACCACCTCACAGTGCTTTATAGCATTCTCTGGGTGGTTTACAATGTCAGCATATTTCCCTTAACAATCTGGGTTCTCATTTTATTAACCTCAGAAAGATGGAGGGCTGAGTGAACCTTGAGCCGGTCAGGATCAAGCTGCAGACTGTGCGAAGACTTAGCCTGCAATATTGCATTCTAACCGCTGATCATAAGTCACTTTTTCAGTGCCATTGTAACTTCTAACGATCATTAACGAATCATTGTAAATTGAGAACTATCTATACTGGGATAACGGCAGGTATTCCTAGGTCAATCTATTATTCTTTCTTTTTTCATGAGTTAGGTTTTTTCTAATTACATTCAGCCTGTTTTATTCATAATGGGCTATACAGATCATGGGAAACATAAATTGAGGATAGAGAGAATCATATTACTGGAAAATTCTGATTGGAAATGGCTGTGATGATAGAATCATGCTTATATAGCTTCATACCTGTGCATTCGTGCACAATCCCCCATGTTCACCCCACCCCCACATGCATGAGCATGCGACCCCCCGCCACTCCTTTTTGGCCTATCAAGCCTCCCTGCAGCCTCCTGGGCCCAAAAATGGGCTGGGGGGGCATGCCGCACCCCTTGCACTCCACCCCACTCCCACACATGCGTACGTGACCCTATCCCCCCATGTGCACGACCCCTCCTGAGCATGCACACATGTCTCCCACCTGCGCCCCACCCCCCGCCCATCCTGAAAATCAGCTGGCTGGTGGGAAGCACACGTGTGCATGCTCATTGGAGCTGAGCTGAGTGACAGCTTGTGTGCCCGCAGAAAGGGTTCTGCGTGCCAGCTGTGGCATGCGTGCCATAGGTTCGCCATCATGGCACTACAGCTTCTGGACATCAATGCTAAGCAATCAGGGAAACCTGAGAAAAACAGCAAAGCAAATTAAATGGTCAGTTTGAATAACACAGCAATTATGAAATGCTGTTTCAAAAGAAGTCCTGAAATTGAGGAATTTACTATTCCAATTACTATTTGGAATACAACTAACCACTTTCAGAAACCAATGAACAGAAATTAATGGATCAACAAAGATTTATCGTTAGAACAAAGGTTTTAGGGATATCACATTGTAAGTATTGGAACAATTAGCTAAAAATATTAATACAGATAATCCTTGTGCAACAATGGCAGTTGGGACCAGAATTTCCATTGCTAAGTAATGCAGTGCTAAAGCATGACATGTGGCCACAATGCTTAGTAATGGCAATTCTCATTGCTGTCATGAAGCAAGAATTGTGGGTTATTAAATAAGACCCTGATGCGACCATGACTTGCTGCTAGCTTCCAATAAAGAAGGTGAATGGGGAAGCTGGCAGGAGAACGTAAGTCGCACACTTACAAACAGTGTGTTCAGAGTGCTAGCAGAGCAAGTACTGTGGAGCTTTGGTGATGGGTGCAGCAGGATCTTTGGGAAAAAGTAGGGGGAGTGACTTATTGGAAAAATATGCAACCTCCCTGTTGACTTTGCTTGTGGGAAAATGCCAATGGTGATCACACTGGAACCTGCATAAGTAGGATTAGTTGCCAAGCGTCCGAATCACAGTCACATAAAGATGGGTGTGATATGATGACTGGAGCTTTAAGTATCTCTTGTTCAGCACCATTGTAACTTTAAATGGTTACTGAGCAACTGGTCATTATTTGTAGTATTGTCAGCCTTCCCAAATAGGCCAGACAGGAAATATAATCAGATGGGAATGTAGTACCTCATAGTAAAGCTACATTAACGGAATTAACTTTTGTTAATGTAGAAGAAAGTATAGATTTCCCATTGTCTCCTTTACAGTCTGAAAAACTAAGCAGGCTCATTTTTGAGCTTGTTTCTCTCCCTAGTATGCAGCTATTCCCCTTTTTACCTGATCAGCCTGAAGACAGAAGGGAAAGGGGGTACATGATTGACACCTTTAAATATATTAATGGTGTGATTAAGGTTCTAGAAGGCAGTATTTTTAATATTAAGCAAAAATCAAGAACATAGGGACATAAGCTCAAATTTATAGGAAAGAAGTTCAAAAGTAATATTAGAAACTATTACTTCACGGAAGTAGTAGTGGAAGCTTTAAACCTATTTCCAGTGGAGATAATGTGTCAATCATCGGTAACTAAATTTAAATATGCTTAGGATAAACACTATCATTCAAAAAATAAAATGGTAGGCTCAATGGACCACTAGGTCATTTTTTGCCATCGGTTTTCTATGTTTCTATGTTTTTGTGATTCTCTGGGCAGCAGTTCTTTGCCCCATTTGTCAGTGTCTTTCGCACATACCAGTACAAATATTGACAACAACTAGAAATGAAGCCCAAGGTCATCAAGTGATCAATTTTTTTGAGCATCATCACATTTTAATTATTTCTGACATTGATAATACAGGTAGTCCTCAAGTTATGACAGCAATTGGAACTAGGATTCCAATTGCTTAGAAGTCACTAAGCAGTGTGGTTATGACGCATGATGTTATGTGATTGCATTACTTAGTGATGACAGTACAGGGTTTTCTACTTTCATTGTAACCACGAAGTGGCAGGAGTCCCAGCTAAGGAGTACAGGGGTACCACCCATGAGTTAGTGATTGGGAGAGGGGATGCAGTGCAGTACCAGCAGAGGAAGGTTGGGGACAGAAGATGCAGTGTGCACACAAGGATGCAAAAGCCCTGCAAACACAGGAAGGCCAGGAAAGGAGGATATAGGGCAGTGATGGCTAACCTTTTTGCTATCACATGCTAGAAGGGGAGGCGGGGGTTTGCGCGTGCACGTGCTCACACCCATAATTCTATGTACCCTTCCCCGTCGCATGCACGCACCACCCGCCATTCCTGGCATGCAATGGCCTGGTAGGCCTGTTTTTCTCTCTCACCTGGCTCCAAAGCCTCTCTATAATTACTACTACTACTACTACTACTACTACTACTACTACTACTACTACTATTATTATTATTATTATTATTTCTATACCGTCCTTCTCCCAAAGGACTCAGGGCGGTATATGGCCTATTAAAAGCACAAAGACAAACCTGAATTTAAAAATAATTAAAATTATTAAATAATTTCGAGTCAAATATAAAACACCAAATTTAAAATCATTATATTGATAGCCCAGCCTGGCAGAACAACAAGGTCTTGAGGGTATAGCGAAATACACGGAGGTCAGAGATCTTACGCATTTCCGGGGGCAGTTCATTCCAAAGGCAGGGTCTCCCACAGAAAAGGCCCTCCCCCTGGGTGTCGCCAGCCGACAAACTTGGCTGATGGCACCTTGAGGAGACCCTCTCTGTGGGAGCGGACTGCTTGGTGGGAGGCTACTGGTGGCAGAAGTCGGTCTCGAAGGTACCCAGGTCCAATGCCATGGAGTGCTTTGAAGGTGGTAACCAACATCTTGAATCGCACCTGGAAGACCCCTGGGAGCCAATGCAGCTCGCACAGGAGGGGTGTCACATGGGCACAATGGGTTGCGCCCATAACCACCTGCGTGGCCGCATTCTGGGCCAATTGTAGTGCTCTTCAAGGGGAGCCTCTCTATGATTCTGGGGAGGATGAAAACGGCCTTCCCCACCCCCCCTGGAGGCCTCGGGAGGCCAGAAATGGCCTGTTTCCCAACTTGGACAGGAAGTGTCTTTTTTGTTGTCCCCAGCCTCCAGAGACTCATAGAGAGGCCCTGGAGCAAGGTGAATAAGAAAAACAGATTTCCCTCTTTTCCCCCCACCCCCCAGGTCCTCCAGAGACAGGAAACAGCCTGTTTCCCTACTTCTGGTGGGCTCAGAAGGCCTGAAGGGACTGAGCTCACATGCCCATTGATATTGCTACATGTGTCACCTGTGGCACCTATGACATAGGTTCGCCATCATGGATATAGGGTGTATAAATGTAGGAGGGAATGGGGGGGGGGGTATTTGAAGAACTGTTTGAACAGCCTCAGGAAGACAAAAGAGAGGCAATATGAACACAAGGAGGCCAGTGGTGGAAGACCTGGTATATGTGCAAGCACAGAGAAAGAAGTTTCAGGGTATGTGCAAGTATAGGAAATCTAGGGAAGGAGGATATAGGGTGCATAGTATTTGGATAAAGGCATAAACAGTCTCGGGTACAACACATGGCACAAACAGCAACTGACTTCCATGAAAAACTGGCCACTCAATTTAATGCAGTGCTTCAAAATAGAAAATTCGGAAGAACAGTATTTTTAAAATTCTACTAGTTATCATCTATTTTTGCATGCAATTACAAATCAATTCTTCACTTCCAACAATATTTAAACACTAATTGGTTTATTTGCAAGTGCAAGTTGAAGTTACATATTCAAAAATTGTATCCACATAATCAAAAAATCAGAATTAATGAGATTAGAAGATTAATTATTGATCGATGAAATGATGGTAAAAATATCCACAGTAAATCAGTTTACAAAAAGAGCTTGTATAGATTATAAAAATATTTTATCACCAACGTAAGTAGATACAGAAATTTTGGAACTAAGTGGCATTACAGCAGCTATCCAGAATTTGTATTTTTTTAAAAAAAAGAAAGCTAATTTTGAGGGTAAATAGTGAAAAATTAGAAATATGAGCTCTAAGAAACCATTTTTTCAAGGGTATTCATTATCTCCATTGCTACTTATGGTCTCAGTAATATATCTTATTCATATCCCGAATAAAATAAAATTTGGATATGAGCTGTCATGGCAAGGTGGGAAAATATTCCACTTGTTACAGTAAGATGATTTGAAGCTATGTGGAAAATCAAAAAATGATGCTGAATACTTACATAAGAGTACCCGTGATGGTGAACCTATGGCAGAGGTGGCATGCTGAGCCCTCTCTGTGGGCATGAGCACCGTCTCCAGCTGCTCTTTTGGGTTCTGGTGCATGCATGCGCACCAGCCAGCTGCTCTCTTCCGAGTTCTGGCATGCGCACTTCTTCCAGAAGAGTGCAAGTGATGCACATGCATGCCAAACCAGCTGTCCAGCTCGCATGCACATGACAGAACCCGGAAGAGCAGCTGGCCGCCACACCATGCGTACTGGCCAGGTGCTCTCTTGCAGGTTCCGGTGCTCCGGCACGTGCGCTACAGTTTCAGCACTTGGTGCCGAAAAGGGTAGCCATCACTGAAATATACTGTACAAAATAAAATTAGGATTTGACAATATGTGATCATCAACATAAGTAAAAACATACCTTTTATGTTCCTTTAATTGAATATTGGTACTGATTTTGTAGCTCTAATCTGTATCTGTCTGTAACTTCAATGTATATGATAAATTCCCGATGATAAAAGTGGTTTTATGCAATCCTTAGCTGATGGAATAATTTCTTGAATTTTTCTTATTGACTTGTAGATACCTTTTAAGTTATATTTTTGCTCTTATAATCAATTTCTGTCCATAACGTTTTCACCTTTCCTACTGGGGGTGATTTTAGATGTACAGATATATAATGTTATTTTTATTGCTGGATTAAATTACTTGTCTGACCTCAATGGCAGAGTAAGTATCAGTCTGGAAATGTGTCAAGGCATCTTCATCCGATGGATAAACTTTCAAACTCAGAAATAATAGCTAATTAGACCTCAGACTATTAGTTCAGAGGCTTATAACCATGGAATTGGTATCAGCTGTAAAACCCTAGATATAAAATATAGGAATCACAGTCAAAATAGATTTTGAAACATATATTAAGTCATTCTTATAGTTATTGACACATTAAGGAGAATGACAAACATATTAAACATTTTTCAAGTACTATATCCACTATGGAATTGGAAAATATATCTAATTTTACCAGGCACATATCATATCTTGCCACATTGCTTAGATAAATACTTATATTTTGGCTGGAACTCACGTTTTCCAAAAATATTGGCCAAAAATATGATATATTTTGTTTCTTCTTTGTATTGTGTTATTATTTAATAATATGTTTTAAGATGACATTGAGCATTCTCATTTGAAATCTTGCTTGAAATCTCAATAAGTTTTGCCAATTGTACCTATTTAAATATAGATACTTTGAAATCTGAGTGCTATGAAGCTTACGCTACTATCATGGTCTCAGACTATAGAATATGAAAGAAAACATCTTTACGTGTGTTCCTATTTAAATCCTAACATCATTTTTGGATTTCCATGCTAATCCTATAGTTAGTAGATATGTTATTGCAATCTTTCCAGCATTACTTGGAATTGTATAATACCTTCTTTTGTGAGGTGTGTCTGGTGCTTGCTTTACAGATATTCCTCACTTAACTATGGTAATTGAGGCTGTAATTTCAATCATGAACAATACGATTACAAAGTGAATGTCACGTGACTGCATCAATTAGCGATAGCTAAGTTGTCCATATAATTAAGTGAGGATTGTGGATTGTTAAGTAAGCCCCTGGTGGTTCGCAAGCAGGCCAGCAGGCAGGTAAATTGCTGCTGTTGAGTGAGGGGGTGCAAAGTGTATGGACAAGGGAAGCTGTGTGAATGACCAGCACAAGCATTGTTGTGCTTGGCTGGGAGTGACTCATGCCAAGTAGGAGAGGTTGCTAATATACAGATTGCTAATGCCATGATTCCGGGGTGACCACTGCCAGGCAGGAGAATGTGTGCAAGTATTTGGCAAGGAATAAGCGCAGCAGCAGATGTTGAGAGCATACCTGTCTCAAGAGGTAAGGTGTTTCAAAGAATGGGGCCCGCTTCTAAAAAAAATGTTACCAACCCTGAGTCTCCTCACCTCTCACATGATAGTTATCTCCAGCATACCTCTCTCAAATAAAGTCATCTGTTTCAGATCACATGCAAGTATTTTCACAGAAGTCAGTATACTTGGTTGGCCCAAAAGAGAAATATGGTTTATGGTTTTAGATGGCTTTCAGACTGGTTTTCAAGTTTAAAAGGCTCTAAAAGACAGAATTAGAGACTAAAATTTCATATATTCATGAGCATATGAATTTTATGAAAATATACTAGTAAATTGTCCATCTTTCATATGTCTACCTAGCTAACAAAGATGTTTCTTTACCGCTTTGGGCCTGGCTTAACTCAGCATTTCAAATATTGTTTTATTCCCCCTTCCCCAGAACTAATTTATCAGATGTTCTGACTAGATCATTCCAGGTCTGTCTAATCCTTCATACACTGAAATGTGTGGAATGATCTAGTGATGGAAGTCTTCTGGTTACTTCCCATAAGATTAAATCAAGGTGCCATAGAAAGTTAAGTCTCTCATGCTAGCATCTCCAGCCTTACAGAGGAATCCAAGGAAATTGTATATTAACTTTTAGACTAATAGATTTTCACACCTCCCTTCTAGGTCACATATTAATCTACTCAGTATTTAGGGTTTTGCATACTCATACTGCCCTTGCTGTTGTTTCTTCCTCCTGCCTCTCTTATTCTTTTCTTCTTCCTGAGTAGTATTAAAACATTCTTTTTGTAATCAGATGGCAACTGTTCTTCAACAATATTAAATTCCTGTTTTAATTTTTTCAGGAAACTTGGATTTGACTGGTCAAAAGCAAGTCTTCAAAGCAGAAAATAATCCATGGGTAACTCCTATTGCAGATCAATTCCAATTGGGTGTTTCTCATGTGTTTGAATATATTCGTTCAGAAACATACAAATAGTGAGTATTGCATTTTTGCATGTTTTTGTTTCATGGTTCCTTGCTCTGATATTTATTAGGGCATTTTGTTCTGTTATTCATCTCCTCATAAACCAAAGGTCAACATTTCCCTGAATTTAAATTAATTTTCCCATGCTAATGTCTTCAAGATATAGTGTTACATTTCTCATCATTTCAAGCCACCATAATTATTGTTTTTAAGTTTTTGTTTCCCCTAATATGTGATCGTGGCAATATAGGAGTTTTTTTCCCTATACACATGTATTTATTACTTCCAACCTAAATTTTGTCTAAACAGTTGCAATGTATTTCAATTGACGCCTTGATGTGATTCAACAAAACTGTAAAATTGGATAACCATTTGTCTGAAATGGTATAGGGCAGTGATGACGAACCTTTTTGTTGTTGCGTGCCAGAAGTGAGTGTGTGTGCAAGTGTTATCACATGCACGTGATAACACGTGCGCGTGCCAGCACCCATAATGCAATGGGACACCTCCCCCCCATGCATGCGCACATGACACCCCACACATGCGCACTGCATTGTGCACACACTCCCATGCATGTGTTCTGCATCGGGCATGAGCAGTCCCCCACATGTGCTGGGCTTTCGGGGGAAGGGATTGAATCCCCCGGCCATTGCTTCTGGCAGCGCAAGAACCGCCGCCGCTCGGTGGAAGGGGCTGGTGGGTGGGAAGGATCCGCTGTCTGGGGCTTGCCTGTCTCTGCACCAGAACAGGCTGTCCCGGGAAACGGATTGAATCCCCTGGCCATTGCTTCTGGCAGTGCAAGAACTGCCGCTGCTGGGTGGAAGGGGGTGGGGCTGGGAAGGATCCGCTGTCTCGGGCTTCCTTGTCTCTGCACCCGAGCAGGCTGTCCAGGGAAGGAAAAAGCTGCTGCCGGCTCCAGACCTGGTGGCCCGCAGGCTCAGCCCAAGCTGCTGTGGTAACCATGAAGCCTTGCCAGATCACCAAACAGCCCACCAATGTAGGCACAGCAAGAATCGGCTGGGCCAAACAGCCCTGCCTCGGAATAATGAAAACAACACTACTCCCACCCCCCTCCCCCATTCTTCATATGTTGCAGTGCAAAGGGACAAAAAACCCATAGGAAGTCCTGCTCCTGATGTTGCTAGGTAAGAGGCACCACAAGAACCACGTTGCTAGGGGCAAGGGCGTGCCAGCACGAGAAGCAGTGGGCAGGGGCTGCAATCTCTTTTCTGGATAGCCTGCTCAGGTGGGAAAACAAGGAAGCCCCAGACAGAGTATCCTTCCCACCCCCACCCCTTTCCACCCGGTGGCAACAGTTCTTGCACTGCCAGAAGCAATGTCCGGGGATTCAATCCCTTTCCCTGGACAGCCTGCTCAGGTGGGAAGAAAAGGAAACCCCAGACAGCATATCCTTCCCACCACCCCCTTCCACCCGGCGGCAGCGGCAGTTCTAGTGCTCCCCTTCCTCGGCAGTGGCAGAAGAAGCTGGCGGGAGAGATAGCATGGTGGCAGGCTGCAGCAGTAGGCTAGTGGTGCCAGCTACAGGGCAGCGGCGGCTCCTGCCACCTTTGCACTCCGGGCAGTATCCAGGCAGCCATACCTGGCCTCCCCCTGCGGCAGCCCACATGGGTTCCAGGCAGCGCAGCTTCAGGGCTTTTCCTTGCAGTGGCGGTGATGAGACAAGCAGGCAGCTGGGCATAGGGGACGACTGGTGGCAGCGCTCGTGGCTGGTAAGGGATGGATATCCCAGGGCTCTATGCAGGCAACGATGGCATGACCGGTGTGCACCCACACGAAAGGCCAGCTGATTGTCATGCAGGCATGCGCACCAGTAACCCGCAGACTAGCTGGCTGGTGTGCATGCGTGCCCTGGAAACCTGGAAGAGGAATTGGTGATGCCAGGCGTGCCAGGCAACATGTCTCTACGTGCCACTTCCAGCACACATGCCATAGGTTTGCCAACACGGGTATAGGGTTTCCTGCCTAAGCAGGGGGTTGGACTAGAAGGCCTTCAAAGTCCCTTCCAACTCTGTTATTCTATACTAAAAGCTTTATAAATAGATTCTGAAAGAGGAAGAAAATTAGAAGAATTTTGCCAGCATTGTGTTGCATGTTATATTAGTAAATATACACCTTAAGTAAACATTAAATAAATAGAACATTATACACTACTGAATTGTTTGTAACCTTCACTTGGGCAAAATTGGAAGGTATAGGGCAAAATTTTTTGAACCAAGGTAACTCCAATGGAGTAACTTACAGAATGTTCAGTTCCATGATTACCATAGGAACTGAAATTTGGGCAAGTTGTGGCATTTCAGCACCGTCATGTCTTGCAACTACACTTCCCAGAGGTTGTGTGGCTCAAGAGAAGATGGGAGTACCAAATGTTCCCCGTCTTCCCACTTCTGTCCCTTGCAGCCAATTGGCTGGCAACAAATTTTGACAGATAAGCAACCATTGTCTTTGGAATTGAGGCTGATATTTAAAATCTCTTAATGATGCTGAACAGTGAGGTATCAACTCAAATGCCTGCCCACAAAGTAGGGCTAGTGGTTGACAGGTAAGCCCTCTTCCTCTTGGTATAGAAGGGGCCTTCAGGTCATGCTATGGTGGGAATACAGTTTTCCTTGGATTCCACAGCTTCCTTTGTTCTTTCTGTTCCAGAAAAGTTCCCCTTCCCTCAGCAAAGTGGTAGTGAAGAAGGAAAAGAAGTTTCCTTTTCTTCAGAAAACCAGTAGGAAGTTGAAAGTTGCTTCTGGTCTTGCTCATTTTTTGTGATCTTTATTTACAACATTCACTCAGTTTGCCAGCTAGTCTCACAATCACTTACAGAAAGGGAGGGGAGGGGAGGGGAGGGGAGGGGAGGGGAGGAAGGAAGGAAGGAAGGAAGGAAGGAAGGAAGGAAGGAAGGAAGGAAGGAAGGAAGGAAGGAAGGAAGGAAGGAAGGATGGATTTCTGCTCCCCACCAGAATCCCCTAAGGAAACAGTGGGGAAGCTGGGAGGAAATTAAAAGTCGCTACTGCTCTCACTGCTTTTTTGCCCTCTTTTTGTCATTTTTTTCCTGTTTAGGTAAAGAAATATTTTTGAAAAGATAATCCGGAAGGGCACAAGTTGTCTAGAACCTCTTAAAGTTAATGTCATGATTTTATATTCTGTCCCTGTTGTCCATAAAAGTGCATTTAAAAACAATTGATCATGTGACATATATTGTTTGGACAAAATTTAAAATATGTTGTTTTATACGGCAAACTGAGTTCACATTTGTGATGGTGCTCATGAAATTTCTTGATCAATCATGTAAAACATTACATGTCAACTTTTTCCATTGGATAAATGGCTTGATTGATTGATATCAAGTCACTTTTTAGCCCTAGATATATTTTCTCCATGATTTGCTTAACTTTCACTTAGAACCTATTGAGAAGCATTCTTTGCTAAAGGGGCATCAAAATCTATTTCTTTTGAGGGCCGCATCAGGGTTGTGGTTGACCTTGGGGGGCCAGGGAACATTGCTGGGGTGGGCATGGTCAGTTTGACATTGCTCATGTTGTGGGGGCGCGTATGGTGGACCGGGTGTGGCTAGGGGCATCCATTGCCTCCAGAGAAGAAAGGTGAAACCAGGACGAGCACCAAACCCTTGTTCACCATCCTTCTCAGGCCACACGGAGAACTTCTGGATGGCGGTGCATGCTGGCCAGAGCTCTGGGCACTGGAGGGCAAACACCAGCTCGACGCTCGAGCTCCCAAGGCACCAGGACCCCACAATCCAGCCCAGCCCCTCTTCCCCAAGGAA
Organism: Coluber constrictor foxii; assembly: GCA_038048745.1. NCBI lineage: Eukaryota > Metazoa > Chordata > Lepidosauria > Squamata > Colubridae > Coluber > Coluber constrictor. The sequence continues at coordinate 146,849,135 of CM075961.1, forward strand.
GCACCAGCTGCGCTTACCTCTTCCTCGAGGCTGCTGCTGCTGTGCTCTCCTTAGCATGATGCTCATGGTGGGTGTGGGAGGGCAAAGTGTGAGTCAGAGGCGGGCCCACTCTCTCTCCTTGTGAGAAGACACAGCTTTGTAACTGAAGCATCCTCAGATATGGGAGGGGAGAGCACCAGGAGAGGAAGACAAGGGGATGGCAAAAGGGCAGCAGGGCTGCTGGTTGCCAAGTGCTAAGGCAGGACTTCCCTCAGACCCTCCCTCCCTCATTATCTCCCTCATTCCTTCCCCCTTCCTTCCTTCTTCTTCCCCCCTTCCTTCTCCTCCTTCTCTCCCCCTTAGTCCTGTCCCTTTTCTTCCCCCCCTCCGAATGGAATGGAATGGAATGGAATGGGTATGTCTAGTTTGATGAAGAGAAGGACTAGGGGAGACATGATAGCAGTGTTCCAGTATCTCAGGGGTTGCCATAAAGAAGGAGTCAAAATATTCTTCAAAGTAGCTGAGGGTGGAACAAGAAGCAATGGGTGAAAATTAATCAAGGAGAGAAGCAATTTAGAACTAAGGAGAAATTTCCTGACAGTTAGAACAATTACCAATAATAAGTGGAACAACTTGCCTGCCCCAACACTGGAAATTTTTAAGATGTTGGATAACCATTTGTCTGAAGTGGTGTAGGGTTTCCTGCCTGGGCAGGGGGTTGGACTAGAAGACCTCCAAAGTCCCTTCCAACTCATTCTATTTGATTCGATTCGATTCGATTCGATTCAATTCTAGTTCCTGCAACCGTTCTTCATATGTTTTAGCCTCCAGTCCCCTAATCATCTTTGTTGCTCTTCTCTGCACTCTTTCTAGAGTTTCAACATCTTTTTTACATCATGGCGACCAAAACTGAATGCAGTATTCCAAGTGGGGCCTTATCAAGGCATTATAAAGGGGTATTAACATTTCACGTGATCTTGATTCTATTCCTCTGTTTATGCAGCCCAGTGTTTGCTTTTTTGGCAGCTGCTGCACACTGCTGGCTTATATTTAAATAGTTGTCCACTAGGACTCCAAGATCCCTCTCACAGTTACTACTGTTGAGCAAGGTACCACATATACAGTTCTTGTGCATTTTGTTTTTCTTGCCTAAATAGAACCTTACTTTTTTCACCATTGAATTTCATTTTGTTAGATAGCACCAAATGTTCAAGTTTGTCAAGATCCTTCTGTATCTTGAGCCTATCTTCTGGAGTGTTGGCTATTCCTGCCATCTGCAAATGGCAGGAATAGCCAACACTCATCTGCAAATTTGATGAGTTCCCAATCTATCCCCTCGTCCAAATCATTTATGAAGAAGTTGAAGAGCACTGGGCCTAAAACAGAGCCCTGGGGTACTCCACTGCATACTTCCCTCCATGTAGATGCAGTTCCATTGAGATCTACATGTTGAGTGCGGTTGGTCATCCAACTTAGTTACAAATCCAACTTTCCTTATTCTTCCCCTCAACCTCCTTCCCCTCTTCCCCCTACACTTCCTTCCTTTTTCTTCTCCTTTTCCTACACTTACTCCTCCTATCCCTACCCTTTCCCCTTCTTCCTTCCTTCCTCTGCACTCAGGGAGGGACGAGAGGAGGGGGAGAGATTGACAGCGCTGCCAGTGACCATGCCATCACCGGTTGTGGTTTTCCTATGCAGGGGCAGTCCTGGTGAAAGGGAGTCCTCACAGGCTGCGAGGACAGACTGGCAATCAGGACATCAAGGTGCTGGTGTGGGCGCAGGTTAATCTATTTTATAACGTGGTAGCGGCCATCCGGGCCGGAATGCAGTCAGCCTTAGATCCATCCTGCTGATTCAGCCTCGCCCCTGGGCATTTGCACAGGATGCAGCAAGCACTGGTTTCCTGGGTGAAAGGGAAGCGCTCAGAACGCGGGCAGTCTGCAGGGCAAGATGGTTCCCAGGGACCGGATCAGCATATTCACCAGCTCGTGTGTGTGCCCAGGGGATGGGGCAGGGCAGCACCTCACTGTTCCCAGGGTGGTCCTGTGGGCCAGGTCTAACCACATTGTGGCCCGCGGACCTTGTGTTTGACATGTCTGGTCTAGGGTAACATAAAAATGACTTGGGATTAGCAAAAGGAAGAAAATTTTGGCAGTAGTGAGTACTGCAAGAGTTGGAGTATCTTTTGCATGTGGGTGATATACATCAGTGTAATTGATGGTGTGATGGGAGGAGACTATTTCCTGGATATTCTAAAAGGAAAATTCAAGTGGAATATAAGGAACATTTTAAGTCTGCAATCCTGTTTTATTTTCAAACCGTTTATAGACATATCCAGAACAGACCTAATTCAGCTGCTGAATATGTTTCCTGTTTACATTTAAGGGCACATTTCTACTCATCTAGTTAATAGTGTTACTGGAATAAATATGTGTCCGCACTGGCATAAATAAATTATATCAATAAAGCTTAATTATGTCCTCAGAACACTATTTAGATGTGAATCTTTTGCTACCAATGCTACCTTTTTCTGATGGAATAGAATCTTTGTGTAGTATCAGCCTGGATCAAAATATCTCCTACTTCCTTTCATCAATCCTGTCTTCCCCAGTATCCACCTACTGAGCCAAGTAGATTTATGTGATATTTACATTCCTACCAATTATTGATTATCTCACTGATTATTGATAATTTGTATATATAAAACAGATTCGCAAGTTGTCCTAGAATGTTGTTTGTTTGACACATATTACAAAAACAGAAGGCATTTGAGAGTAGTATATCAGCTCTGTGTTTGGAAGTGCCATAGCTAAGAAAGGGAATTAAAGTGCATAAATTATTGAAATAAGCTTTCACCTTCTGGTTCATGATGCATTTTCAATGAGGCCTTCAGTAGTGAATGAATTACCTTCCCATGGATTAGAGTATATGTCAATTGCAACCACCATATGTTAGGAATTATGATGAAACCATAAAAAAATGTCTGGCTGTCTTAAATGAGATGTAAATCCAGTAATATTGCACTGAGCCATTGTCTTAATAGTTAAGAAGTTGTAATTAGCCAGAGAATGTAATGGGTCCTTAATGGATAAGAATTTTTGATGCAATGTAGTTTTGAAAGATGTCCTTTTAAGCTAGATTCTCTTCCAGGTAGTTTCAGGGTCAGAAATTTTGGGATAGAAGTAACTCTAAGCTCTTTGTATGTGCACCAGGGTTTGTTTTTTGCAGGGTATCAAATAATACTGTAAAGAACTTTGATTATATTACTTTTGATAATTGTCCTTATAATAAAAGAAACACTTAATAAATAAAATTCTGGACTAACTCTGATTTGAAATTCCAAAGCTAATATGAATACATATTCCATTAAAATACAGTATGTTATGGTACTTTTGATAGTATACCACATTGTGTTAAAGCAATTCTTTTCTTTGAAACAACAAACCATAGTATATTTCTTTTATGCTTTTGTTGACTTAGTTTTGGGTTTAGTTCTTAGAGGCTAGGGATATTATTTAGATGTTCCGTATAATCCAATATTGTTTTTACTTGCTTGTTTATTTATTCATTGTGTTTTGAAGATACTTCTGGTTAGCAAGCTGATAAACTGAAAAGATACAGAAAAGAAGTGTAATGGAAGAGATACAAGAAGAGAGATATGTTCTTCAAATCCATACCAAAATGGATGTGGCTTCCCCAAAATATAGTTAACATATGTGGCTGGGAAAACTGAAAGTTATATTCTGATCGCTCCAGAGGGCTCCACATTAGGAAAAAATGCCTCCTAGGATGTCTATATTTAATTTAACCTTATTTCTCCCTCGGGAGAAAGACCAGACCTTTCCCCTTCTTTTAAGCCATAATTTCCTTTGAAAGTAATAACTATATAGTTTTTATTGTGCTCCTAGTCACCTTTCAAAGTAACCTTTTATATTTGAGGTATAATTCTCCAGGGATCGTGTATGTCTAAGACAGTGACAAAGACATGATGAATAGTAGACTTTATTGGTTATAATGTACTCAGCAAGTGCACATAGACATAAATGTTTAAAACAAAACAGCAAATTAAATTCCTTTGAATAATTGCATTCCTGAAACACTATTCAAAATTGGTATAATGTAATTAGTAATCTGGTGGTAAGCTTTGAATGTGATAAGACAGAAGGGATGTTAAGGATTGGCCTTAGTGGGTAGACCTCATGAAGCAAGAGGAAATTTTATAAGTATGTTGTGCATATTAATTATGCTGTTCTGATTATTTCACCATGTGCAACCAAGAGCTCTTTTTTCTGAACAACATATTATTTCAATGATCTCAATTATGGTCCTGATTTTGAAGTCACTATTTGATTATCTCATCTCAGCTAAAGCTTTTATTACAGTAGTTGCAGTATTTTTCACTCCTTTGCTTTTTTTCTGTGTAACTGTTATATTAAACATACAGTTTTTTCACACTTGCTTTGAGAAGTGCTGTTTTCTTCAGTGACCTTGTCATTTCACTTCATGCAGTTCTTAAGAAATGTTTTACTTCATTACCATTGTGGAATTAACTTCCTGAATTAACCTTGTAAACCAGAGCAATTCAGCACCATGTTTGAAAAAATGGCCAGTCCTCAGACAACATTGACCAACATTAATAGGGCCTTTGTATCTATAGTCCAACAGTTCCATCTTGTACTCCCTGTTTACTAGAATGCGAATGCCATCTGTGAAGGTAGAGTGTAGAGAAAATTGCCTTCCCAAGTTATGACCAGTGGAACACAGGGTGATCTTCAACTGCAAATAGAAAGCTGAATTGATTAGCTTAATCACTGAAAAATGACAAATACACTTTGGATCCAGTTTCTTAAATTTAATAAGAAATATGAGATAGTGTATGGGTATTGTGACAAGAAATACAGCATTTTAAATATTGCTGCAATAGTTGGGTTATCTTCTCAGCTTCATGTGATGTCAGATTATTTTAATATGACAAATGAATTTTAATAGTTAATAAGTGAAAAAGGACCTTCCGTGTGGGCTAGATAGGAAATTAGACAAGATGAGCTAATTCTACTTTATTGTAAGGCTATATTACCAGAACCTTGTAAATCTGAAAATAAAAAGTCTTGATTTGTGCCATTTTGAGACAAAATTATTTAGGATCAGAATTTTAGAAAATAAGTGGTTTTAAAAATGGTTATATGTTACCTTTGATTCATCTCTTGTATAAAGTCTTTTGTTTTCATCCAAATAAGAAATTTCAAAAACATTGGAATAGAAATATACTGTGCAAGGGCTTGTTCTTTCAGGTGGATGCTTCTAGGGCAAATATATCACTGCCAAATGTTGTTTCAGAAATAGAGTCTCTTTTATAATAAGTCAGTGCTGAACTCCAGAAAGAATTACTTAGTGACATCTAAAAAAAATTAAGGGAACCCAAATTTTTCAGAACATATTTAATATTTAATGCCCTGTTTGAAGTTACATACTGCTTTTATATCTCCCTTTAGATTATTCAGAATGTTTAACACTGTTCTATATTAATACAGGAATCATCTATAAAAAGTTCTATATTAGAAAGAAGGAAAATTAATGAAAATATCTGCAATAATGGTTTTCTCCCAAGAGAAATCTCCTTGGTGACATCATGTCATTACTCAAAAGAAAATTTAAGATTGTGTTGGGGGATACCTGGTCTTCCATATATAATTGGGCTCAGATTCTCATTCGAGTCAGATTATGATTTACTTGTGATACAGATGTTTGATCATTTGATTCTGCCATTGCTTGCTTGCTTGATTGATTGATTAGATCAGCATGGGCCTTTTAAATTATTTTTTTGACCCTTGTGGGCCACAGAGATATGCTGAATGAAGAGTGAAATGCCTTTTCTGTTTTTTAAATCTGGGAGGTAGAGACACCTACACAAAACAGGCCAGTATATTTGTCCCCAATTTTATTTTTCAATGGCAGGAATAAAATCCTGGGGACCCCTGAAATCTTGAAAATGGCATTGCATTTCACAGAGTGTCCATCATAGAATTAAATCCTTTCACAGGCAATGAAAGTTTTATCTCAGTGTTTAACTAGTTAGCCTTCTGTTGTTGATGTGAGTCAATGCACTATGGAATAACTGTTAATTTAGGCAGCCTTCCTATGTATAGGTAGACAAGTGGAATCAGAATTGCTAAACAAGGCAGTTGTTTAAGTAAGTCATCCAATTTTATGACTATTTTTGCCACAGAATTAGGCTAATTACTGCCATTGTTAAGTGAATCATGAATCATTAAGCAGATCTGACTTTCCTCATTAACTTTACTTGTTGGAAGCTGTCTAGGAAGGCTATCAAATGGCTATCATATGTCCCCAGGATTCTGCAATCATCATAAATACATGTCAACTGCATGGATTTCGATCATGTGACTATGGAGGTGCTATAACAGTTGAAGTATAAGAATTGCTTGTAATTTTTTTAGTGTGCTGTTGTATCTTCGAATGGTTGCCAAATGAATGGTTATAAGTCAAGGGCTACCTGTAATCCACATTAAAAAAAAGAACAGATGCTCTAATTCTACTTTATTGTAAGGCTACATTAACAGAATCTTAAAAGTCTTGAAAATACAAAACTCTCTTTTACAGCCTCTTTTACAGCCTGATAAGTTAGGGGGCTCCTTTCTGAATTTCTTTCTCTTTCCCTTATGCAATTGCAGGCATTGCCCCCTCTAATCTGATTGTTCTTTAGCATTTCTTCTCCATCTCCCAAGGTCTTTCCCACACACCATGTTGGAAATGGAACAGTTCAGAACTAAGCTTAAGAAGGACAGTACTAAAAATTGGGAAATTCTTAACCCCTTTATAATTTCAAAAACACTTGGATGGTTCATCATATTTACAGTGGGCAAGATGAGTTACTATGTACATTGCCTACTTCTATTTGAGACATAAATTAAAAAGCAGCATTTTTATAATAAAAGAGAACACTCTGCAGTTTCTATTCTCTACACAGTAATATCTTGTTTTATTATGTGCTGGATTTTTATTGAGCTCCAGTTTCTTATTTCAAGCTTCATATTGTGCAAGACTTTTATGTTATCCCAGACAGTTTTTTTACTTGGCTGTTGAGGGCTATTTGGTAACTGAGAAGTCATTCTTGCATTGTGAACTTTTTATCTACCGTAGATGCTAAGTGGATATTATTCCAAATTAAGTTGACTAATTTGCAATTTAGCTTAATCCTTAATTTTAGTGAACAGATGCTACTTAAAGTCTAAAATGACTACTTTCAGGCTACTGTGTAGTAACAGTGTATGTGTAGTACAGCGGAAGTAATAATATGAAATCAGAAACTTTGGCTAACTATAAAAATGCCATTTTAATTTGAAAATGAAGAAACCAAGTTACTTTCTTTTCAGGATGTTGCTATACTTTTGAGAACATGTCTGTCCTTTTATGCTGCAATATTTTTTAGTTATTTTAAGCAAAATAAACTAATATTCTTACTAATAAGGTTGCACATGTTCTTAAAATGCACCACATGCTAATACCACTTCAGCAGGACATTTTCATTTTTTCCCTAAAAATTAACTTCTAATAATAATACTTTGCCAGTTTGATGTAATGGTTAAGGCATCAGGCTAAAAACTGGGGGACTATGAGTTCTAGTGACTTGGGCACAAAGTCAGCTGGGAACCTCAAGCTAGTTGCGTTCTCTCAGTCCTAGGAAGGAGGCAAAGGCAAACCACTTCTGAAAAACCTTGCCAAAAAACCTGCAGAAACTTGTCCAGGAAGTCTCTGATAATTGGATGCAATTGAACAGAATATATATTTAAGATGGAGACTGGAAGAGTGCTGTGGAAATGAAGAATCTCACTTGCTTAAGCACACAAAGCTATAATGATATTAAATAAAGTTGGAAAAGAGCCCCCTCAGCTAGTTCTCACAGAAAGTTAAATAGCTCCCATCCCATACCTCTCAGTAGACTTATTTTGAGGGGGGAAAATGCTAGCCAGTTTGCTTTGATCAAGAATTCCTCAATGAGAAACTCCCACATCTGCACTAACAGAAATTCATGGCAGAATGATTTATCAGTTTTCAAAGAATTTGAAGACTTGCTTGTTTTGTGGTAATGCAAAGAATATAAATATGTCTCAATTCTTCCAATACTTATCTAATACTAAACAATAATACTGCTGCCAAATAATTGCTGCCAAAACCATCTGGGTCCTCATTTTACCAACCTTGGAAAGATGGAATGCTGATTCAATCTTGAGCTGCTCAAGATCAAACTCCAAGCTGTAGGCGGAATTAGCCTGCAACACTGCATTATAACCATTGTGCCACCATGGCTCCTCTAGTTATATTTTTGTACCAAACTCTTACTGCCCATTAAAATGATGCTCTCTTGAACCAACCATTTCAAAAATAAATTCTAATAAATGTGTATTTTACAGAACACCAAGATAATTGGCTATACTTTTTTCTATGCTCATACACTGAACAGAGACTGGCCTCAAGAGTACTTGGGTGGGAAATCACTATGAAATATCAAGACTGAAGTACAGATTGTAGGTTGAACTTCCCAGCAGGAAGCAATGGCAAACTGCTTCTGTATTACTGCCAAAAAGGCTGACTTTTTTTTTCTCTTGTTAATGAGATAATTCACCAATGTATTCAAACTTTGAAACATTAAAAACAAAACAGATACTTCTAATTTAAAAAGCATTTTTTGGTTAGCATTTGAGTGAGGGACCATCTAAGAAGGCCTAGGTGGTAGACTGGGTTAAAAATTGGAAGACATCCCTGAAGAAGGCATGTCTGTGGATTCATTCAGAGTCATGCTCTACGTGAAGGTATCTGCCTTAAAAGCTACCCTGTATTTCTTAAGCAGTTCACTGCTGATGGGAAAATGTTTGCTGCAACTATAGGTTTGTTGCTTTTATAGTATACATTATATGTGATCCATTGTCCATACTATCTGGTGCTGGTGTCTTATCTGATTTGGATGGTCATAAGTTTTTTCCTTCAGGCAACTAAACATAAAGGAACTAATTTAATTGCTGCTAAAGGAAGTTCCTTCCTTTAGCAGCAATTAAATTACTGCAATATATTTTGACAATGCAGTTATCTTATGTAGTTTTAATTTTTCATACATCAGTACCTTCACACTACCTATTTCAACATAATCCATGATGTATTATTATCTATCAGTTACTGCTTCTATATGAAGAATGGAAGAATGTGGAAGATGTTTGATTTTGTTTCCTATTTATTTTTGGGTGAAAGCAGATGTTCCCAGCATTCTAATATTCAGAGGGTCAAGAATGTCTGTCTCTTATCTCTATCTCTCTACCTCCCTCCTTCTAGATTTTTCCATTGGCTTATGGGATTTATCAGACATTAATACAAGCTTTAATACAAGCTTTAAGTACAACCAGAAAGGTCTTCACAATATGGAAAATCTCTTAGTTGTATATATTCCTACTGACTTTCAAGCATGGTTTATTGGGCTAAAGGTAGGAAACTACTTTCCAAAAAATAGTTTGGAATCTTGAGTAAGCAGATTTCCTGTTGGATTGCAAGTATAAATAGTACTATAGTAAGCAGATTTCCTATTGGATTGCAAGTATAAATAGTACTATAATTTATTTTCACAAATTTTGATATGCAGTTCTCGCCAGAGAACTACATCATTTAAAATACACCCCCTAGTTTTCTAACTAACTTCTGAATACGATTTGCATTACAGCATTTCCTCATAGTCCTAGCTGAATGTTTGTTTAAAGTGGAAAAAGGTATATCAGATTACAAAATGAGGAGCTTAATGGTAAAACTGGATGAAATAAATGGGTGCAAAATAATATTATCAAATGAGCCCTCTTTTTATTCTGTTTATTATGGAAGCTAATACATATTTGGCAGTAATTTCAACTTTAACATATGAATTCCTGACAGTTTCAATTCCTCAGACTTATTAATCATGGCATCAGCACTGGTGGAATTTTATTGGACTTCCCTAGTCATCAAAAATTTATTATCTGATAAATCAAGAAAAGCAAGTAGCATCTTAATAGTGAAACAAAGTGGCCTGTGAAAAATCATTTAGGACTGTATTTTAGTCAGTCATATTTTGCAATGACTGTTGCCATTGGCAACTTTATTTATATATTATTGAAGATGATCAGTGTCAGCATGTATTTTTTAAATAATGTCTACATACCTGGACCAATTGCTCCTATGTACAAGGCAAGTCTCCAAAATACAACATAAGTTGACTTTCATTCAGTGTTGATAATTATACCATGTTCACCCAAAAAATAGACAACTTTTTATTCCTAGACCTGTATTCCATGAAGTCTTCAGTCATAGACCACACTATAGACTAGGCTAAAATAAATGCCAGAACTAAAAGTGAGTCCTCTCTAACTGACATATTCTTTTCTCTTTCTCATTTTTCTGATCTCTTTATCAAAATACATATTGCAAAAAAAGGAATGATAGGTCTTAGAAAAGATCTGTAACAGAATTGTTTTGAAAACAAGTAGAAGGCCACAAGTGGTCCATTTCTTAACAAAATATTATGTTAATCTAATTATTTAACATGAAGTATATGAGAAGAATTCTGTTTGCATGAATCTCCCATTTTAGGAGTCTTAGCATGATTTTGTCTTCTGTGCTCAGTGCTTAGTTTATGAACATAAAGAAGGTCTGTCAGATGCTGCCACTTGCTAAGATAGACAAAAAATAGGTATAGTTTTCAGTCTAGATATTCATAGTGCATTGGTGCTTGGAAAATTTAATTTCCCACTATCTCCTGGCTCCTTGATAGAATCAGAAGTCTTGGAAACTCCATTTCCCATGTTTCCAGGGACCCATGAAAGTTATTTATTGACATTTCAGTTTTTCAGATCAGATCCATACAAATGCTTCCATTCATTTTTACCAGCCCTTCCTTGCCCACAGAAAATATTCCGCAGATTAGAGTTTTAGTTTCACATTGTTTTTTCCGCATAGCATTATTTTCTATGAAAAGGGAAGATTTTGTTTCTGTATTTGAATGTATATTGAATAATACTTATGACTGCAACACGAGCTTGTACAATAAAGGAAAACCCTTAATTTTTCCACTTACATAAAAGCAGAACAAAACAAGTAATACATGAAGAGCTTGCGCTAGCTAGTGGGGTCTTATGTACTGCATTTTTCCAAACTGGTATGAGACTGGTACACAATCTACAACCATCGGTTGGAGAGATGCTATAGCACATTTTTAAATTAATATTATAAGATTTGAACAGTAAAGCTGTCTGGAGCAATTGTAACCTGGTCAACCTTGTCTGTGCTTGAAAGCTAAGTAAGCTCAGGCCTGGTAAGTACTTGAATGGTAGACTATAGAGAATTATTATGTTTGTTTACATAGTCAGCCAGATGTTTAGACTGATTTGGCAATTTTTATCCACCTGTTGAGCCATTCCCAAGCACCTGGGATAGACAGATGTAATTGTTTGATGCTTGTTAAAATTATAGTAGCAAGATGTTCCAAAGAAACTGCCTTTTAAAATTGACCATTTTGATTTTGTCAATGCCAATGGTATTCAAATGGTATTCCTGTGGTTTTGGATTGCACCTAAGGGAGCTACCCACTACTGTTGGTACTACCTTTTGTTTCTTTTGCCACAATCGTTTATTTGCAAATCTGTATTTTGTGATTTTCTCCAGTTTGTTTGTTTTTTCTTCTGGCTGTAAAATAAAAATAGAAATTACAAGTAAGCATGTATCACATGTAGATTGATAGTATAGATAAAAGTCTATGGTAATCTAAATAAATAAAAAACTGGTGCAAAATACAGATATTAAAAATGTATTCATTTTGCATACAATGAATGCAATGAATTCATGCATGTATTCATAGACATGATTATTTAATTCTGAGAATCGGAATGTTATAGATGAGAATGTATTGCAGGTTTACCAGTGACTAGCTATTTTATGTGACAGAATATCATCATTCCATATTTATTAAAAATATTCATAACTGGCTGCTGCTTGGATGAACTATGCAGTTCATGTCTCTTGAGCCAATATATTATCTTGACCACTTTATCATTGTAATGAAAATCATGTAAATGTTCAACTAATCCATGGGTGAAAAATCCAGTGGCATTTTCAGTGGGCTATAAAACATGCCTGTCCTGGAATGTGCGTATGTATGTGTATGTCTAATAAAAAAAAAGAAGTTCTATAGATTTTAGTACAAATAAAAAAAGTAGGCATCAAAAATAAGCAAATACGTAGAAAGATTTTAAAAGTTACAAGAGAATTATTTTTTTCTATTACAAAAATTACAACTGTAAGTAGAATTTTAAAGAAGAGCAGAATTCTGCTTTTTGATTTAAAGTGCTTATTTCACTACTGTTCTCAAATTGTGAAACTAAAGAAAGTAATCCAACCCATTTTTAAGTTATGCACTCAAAATATTTTTCTTTTGCTAATTAGAACATGGCAAGCTGAACTCAATTAACTTTTGAGTCGAGAAGAATTTGTTACTAATTCACTTTACCATGCCCCTTCTAATTAGGACTTGCACAGATAATATGTAATGTGGAATCTTTGAATCAACTTTTTTCAGCATATATATCCTTCAGTCCCTGGACTTCAATTTCTAGAATTCTTTAACCAATAGGACCATTTTTAAGATTATTGGGAATTGAAATTAACAGAATGCTCTGATTGTAGCAAGTACTTCAAACACTTGTCCTATTCATAGCCTTTTTGATTTCCATGAAGCCATTTCTAACCAGATTAAAATCTGATATAACTAGCTAAATAAATATGTGTAACTGTCTTTAAAACGAATAGAATTCTATGTATGCAGTTTCGAGGCAAGAGAGTAATGCAGTTGCTTTTCTCTATGTATTCTCAATCAACTAAATATGTGCGCTTGACATTTATATTTTGCTTTTCAGCTTATCATTCTGGCAGAATAGCCTCCTGAGCACAGAAAGGCAGTCCCTTTAGAACTGAAGCTATGTAGAATTTACATGTTTTTGTAATGTATGGGAGCTAAGCATTTCCTATCTTCATTTATATTTATTTACCCAGTGGTGTAATATGTCACAGAAAACAGTCATTTATGAAAAATGTGTACATTGTACATATTTTGGTGCAGAAAATACAAAAATATAAGACTGAGGGATTTGTTTCTTAATACTGCACAGGATCTTGTGTATACATGTATGGCTACTAGATGATCTAAGTATATTTGAAGTGTAGCATGCATCCAGCAGACTCATGTTTAGATTATTTTGCTATTTGAAAAATAGTTGACTGACAGAATTAGGAAAAAATTTCTTGAATTCAGATGCAAAAGAAAAAAACCAGGGGAGCTCATTGTTATAAAGGAGAAAATGGCCAGTTATCAAGCCCAATGTATAATAAGTGCATAACGTACATAAGTTATAGGACGTTCTTGATTTACAACCGTTCAAACTTACAGTGGTATTGCAAATTGTTGACTTACATCTGGTTCTCACACTTAACGATGTGACTCTCCAGTCACATGATCAAAATTTGGGTGCTTGGCAACTGATATATATTTATAATAGTTGCAACATCCCGGATCATATGATTGTCATATGTGACCTTCTGTGAGGCTTCTGATAAAGAGTCAATGGCTGAACAACTATAGCAAAAGTCATAAATTTGGGCATGACTCACTTAACAACAGAAACTCTGGTCTCAATCGTGATCATAAGTTGAGCACTACCTGTACTAGTTATCATTCATTCTTGCTTTTAGCCATACAGGATCTGGTGGAAAGTGAAATTCAGCAACATTTTGCAGATGTTACATTGTGTACTCATGTATTTGATTACACACAAATTCATTTCTCTATATAATATTTCTTAAAAAGAAAGAAATATGTGCTGTTCAACTATGTATAAGGAATGGTTAGCATAAAAATGTTTCAGTTAAGTTTTTCGGTTGGTGTGTGGAACCAGTGGAATTTGTTCCATACACCAATGTCATTTCATCAGGAGAAAGAGACTGTATTGGTCTCCATGTGGAATGTAGTATTGAAGTTCTGAAACTTTTGACCCTTTTCACCCTCAGTAGCTTTCGATATAATGCTGTGTAGTCCCTTTCCCAAGCCATCTAAATGGATTAGCATCACTAGCAGTGAAAAACATTCTAGAATTTAACTATGTCCTTTGTAAAAAAAAAAATAAAAAAAAATGAGAGAGCATTTTTTTCCCTGTCAATTCTGAATCTCTCTAAAAAACACAATCCAAACAAATATTTACAGGATAAAGAATTTTAGGATTTTTAAATGGCTTCATGAATTATATTATCCTGAACAGCCAAAATTGGCTAGCTGAATAATATGTTTTATTTAGAGGGGGGAGAAAAGAGATTGAATACAAGCTAAAATAATTATTTTTTTAGATTAGGGCATGCCTTGCTATCCCAATCATTATTGTATTCCTTACTACTACTTCACAAATTGTAGAACCAAAATCCTGATGAACTCTGACAAGGTGGAAATGTCAAGTTTATTTGCTTAGAGTTTGTGTGCTTCGAGTTGTCAGTCCCTAATTTCAGAAATAAATTTCCACCCACATATCACTTTACTGCACTTTAAATTAAACAGTAGAGCCATGAGCAATCAAGAATTGAAATGAAAGGATGCTAATATAATCAAAATAGTTAAACCTTATTTGTGAAACTTCTTGCCTTCTCTAGCCTGGTGTTCTCCAGATGTATTAAATTATAACTACCATACTCTAAGGATGATGGATTTTGAAGTGAAAACACATCTGGAGGGCAACAAGTAAGAGGATGTTGATATAGTGTGCTAAACATAGCTTTGTTCACTTTCAGAATGAAAATTGGGAGATTATCCAGCATGCTTTCAATATGCATGTCTGCTAATTACTATTGTTTAATTTGTTGAGTTGTTCACCGGTATTGCAGCACCAGCTTTATTATGTCAGTATTTTGTTCTTTTGTTTCAGAGCTGCAGATAAACTTGAATTATGCTCAATTCATAAAAGGTCTTGCTGAATTATTTTCTTGACAAGATTAAAATACCAGTCAATTTATTAACTTGTTTGTTAGGAAGTGTAGTTCTGTCTTTATAGATCAGTGAAAATATCTCTTTTCTGCCTGTGGGTTGCTGAAGCTTCATTTTCTACCATGAGAAGTTTTTCAGTTAATTTAATATTTTGTATTTCCCCCTTTTAATTTTATGTCATTTATCAGTTAACTGACGATTAATTAGAAACATATTCACAATGATACAGTTCTCTTTCTAGTAACAACTTCTATGTCATGTGCTTTGGTAATACCAGCAATTATAATATCTGTATATTTTTATTACTTTTATCTGTATATTATATTTTAATAATTTCTGGTATGTACCCCACAGAATTTTTGGCAGATTAGTTAAATATGAACAAAGCCAAAAAATATTTTTATTTGCCAATTTTTTTTCACTAAGCTAGCAAAATAAAAACGTGTTTGAAGTGACTTATTTTGTGAGCATATACAGACACTAGCTTTCAAAAGCAGAGCTTCAACTGGTATTCAGTCCATCCCTTGCCAGTTACATCTTATAACTCCCAACTTTTGAACTATTGACTAGGTTAGCCATCTGTCAGGTGAAAGTATACTCTCCTTCCTTAGTAAAATGAATTGTACACAGTGATGGGATTCAGCCAGTTCGCACCACTTCAGCCAGTTCGCATCACTTCAGGAGAACCGGTTGTTAACTTTCTGAGCAGTTTGGTAAATTGGTGGTTGGAAGAAATCATTAGGGCAGAGAACCGATTGTTAAATTACTTGAATTTAACCACCACTGATTTTACACCTATGAACTATCCCTCTTCCCTGAAGTTTCTACTACTGCTGAAAAACCTCTCTTGTTGGTACCAACATTGCAGCTGGAAGTTACTTTTACCTCCAAAGTCCACAATATATTTCACCCTTCTCTACAAAGCAAATACATCACTGTTGATATGCCGGAGAACATTCCTGACAATGTTGTTTGCATCCACAAAAATTAACAGGGAGAATCTGTAATCAGGTGATCCAATAGACCTTGTCAGTCTTTCTGTCACATCTCAAATTTAATATTTGAGAAACAGCATACATACTGAGATTTTAAAAAATCTGGCCATTAATTAAGAATGTCTGCGCTCTCAAAAATGTACTGTCCATAAGAACATTCCTTTTATGATTGGTAATTGGTATCTTTTGTAGCTTATTTTTGTATTAGTTGTTTTTCAGGCCAGAGACTAGAATCAGGTGTCAAGATCTAAGGGAATATGCTGCATTGTGGCCATTTTGTTTCTGATGATAGCATGTTGCCAGCAACTTTATTCCCATACTTTATTATTCCCAATCATTCTTACTCTCCATTCCATAATCTTTTCTTATGAGATTTATATTTTAGCCTCAAGTTAATTATTATTGTTCTTCTCAGTTTGAATGAGAATAGAGCTGGAAGAAACCTTGGAGGTTTTCTAGTCCAGTCCCCTGCTCAAACAAGAGACCCATTTCAGAAAAATGCCTATCCAGTCCAGTGGTAGGATTCAACCGGTGTAACAACCCAGTTCTCTGAGCATGCACTTCGCACTCTTCTTACTTCCATCCATGTATTGTTAAGGACTACTTGTCGAGTGCAGTTTGTTAGCCAGTTACAAATCCATCTGGTTGTAATGCTGTCTATCCCACATTTTTCTAGCTTACCAAGAAGTAGGTTGTGGTCTACTTTGTCAAATGCCTTGGTGAAGTCTAAATATACTATGTCTGCAGCATTTCGCTGGTCTACTAATTTAGTCACTTTGTCAAAGAAAGAAGTAAGATTGTTTTGGCATAATCTGTTTTTAACAAACAGCCATCTAAATGGATTGGAATCACTAGCACTGAAAAACATTCTAGAGCTGTAATGGCAAACCTATGGCACGCATGCCACAGGTGGCACGCAGCACCCTCTCTGTGGGCACACGAGCTGCCACTCCGGTTCAGCTCCACCGCGCACGCGTGTGTACCTCCCACTGACCAGCTGGTCATCAGGTCTCTGCCGCACATGTGTGGGCAGGCATGCATGTGCGAGGGGTCTCATGCGCATGCACAGAGGGGCAGGGCATATGCGGAGGGTTCACATGTGCATGGGGGGATCGCATGTGTATGAGAGGGGAGTGCACATTGCATTTTGGGGGTTTGGGAGCGCGCACATGCACGCTTTGGACACTTTGTCCAGAAAAGGTTATCCATCACTGTTCTAGAGTTTTTAACCATGTTCTTTATAAAAAAAAATAAAAATAAAAATGAGAGAACTGGGCCACCTATGCAGTCAATATGGAAGAAAAACAGTTCTTTCTACATAAAGAAAATTTTCTCAGTGCTGAAAAACTTTGTCAATGCTGATATTTTCAGAACAAAGGAACAAAGGAACTTCAAAGCAGAACTCACCAGAATAAATTTTGCATCCAAAAGTTGTTTCAGTTTCTCTAAATCTGTACTGAGCAGGAGGTGGCTGGATGTTTAGAATCTTCCTAAAATATGGTACCCAGAATTTGATAACAGTTCCCATGAAGTTGTATGAGCAATGCAGAATACACTGATTTGAAAGCAACAGTTACATTGATGCAGGCTAAAACTTATTTGTCTTTTAGCAGCCATATCCTGCTGCTAATTCATAGGCAATTTAGGGCTGCAATTCCAAAATACTGTTTATATTTATTATTACCAAATCAGCTGTTCTCATCTTAAACTTTTGCAGTTTCTTCACCTGCAAATTTGATAAATTTCCCTCTACTTCATGATAATCTTCCATTAGAATATTCAATGACATCAGAACTAGGACTGACTTTGCTTTCTGTGTGTCTATTTTTTTTACAAATAACTCAAGGTGGATAACATATCCAACGCACTTTCTTCTCCTTTTATTTTTCCCATAACAACACTGTGAGATGAGTTGGGCTGATTGAGTGATCAGCTGGTTTACATCCTGTAACATTCTTGATAATATTTGGTGTAGTTTTCAAGCAAGCTGTGGATTCAGATAATAGATATCCTATCCAACCCAAGTGCCAATCAAATTTTTACTGAAAGTAAGATATGTCTATATTGTTATTGGTAATGTAATTATGATGTTAGTAAATAAAATAATAGTGATTACCTAGAAATATCTTTTTTTAATCTCTGTCTTGGCACCTACACAGATCTGATTTGCCATTGTTTTCCCCCATGTTGTTTTTATAAATTTCCAGTCTAACCTATATAGACCTCATGCAGACTCCGATTATTTAATCTTCTACATTAATACAAACTAGGTCTGAGAATAACAGACTTGTGGTAATTTACTATTTTGCTTCCTAAATTTTACAGATCAATTACCTTGAGTTTAGAGAATTCTAGAATCAGATTAACTAATCCAGTTTTAGTTCTGGCTTTCCCTCTTTTTCTAGTTGTCTCTTTTCTTGACTTTTGGAAGGAAGGTTGGGACAAATTTGTCCTGTGTCTCTTGACTGGTACTTCACCTGTTTTCCAAACTTAGTTAAAAATCATGAATGGATATTTGGTCCAATCAACAAAACTAACACCCACTTTATCTGATCCTTGAAAAAATAGCTCATCCTAGGTTAGGAGGTATTGATTGATGATATTTCTATTAAATTCTAGCTAGAATCCTAATCCTTCAACGAGCAAGACAACTTTTTGGAAATTTATTCAAAGGATGGGTTAAGTAAAATTCTCCTTGTTGGGACAACAAAAGTTGTTGATGAGTACTATTTTATGCTTTTTTAAAAAAATATTTATTTTTAGATGACATAATTGTCCACATTTTGTCCTTACTTAAGTGATTGCTAGTTGTAACCAACAAGAATACTGCTATTATTCTTTTGTTCATTTTATTAAACTTTTAAGCTTTCAACAGAATCACCAAATTCATTCCCTGGATTTCTGTGCAGAACTAGGCATTTTTAATAACTTATTTTTCTATTTCTTCAATTTTGTTGTAACATACATTTTTTTTGTAGTCATATAATGAGAATCATCCCAATAGGTCTCAGTTATGCTTTTAAATCATATTTGCCTTCCTGTATTGTGAGCTCAAGTTTATTTTGTTTATTTTCCATACCCTTTGCATTAGTATATAGAAAACAAAAGCCATGAATTTTATGAGTCTGGATTCTTTCTGAATTTCATTGACAGATTTAATACTGCATAGTCAATTACTCCTAAAATGCACAAATCCTTATGTGAAGTTCTTTGAGGTCTCTGTTTCTCACCAGTTTAAAGCTCTTTTGGAAAAATGTGATATGATGTAGCCAAAGAATTTTTTTGATGAAGACTGGTCCGTCTTGTCCCACTGACTATCACCCAATTAAGAAACCTTAGATCTAGAATCTATACAGATCAGTTCACATATCATATAAACCAAATTTTGATTAACCAAGCTATTTGAATGAATGACAGTGTGTTGAGCTAGCAATAAATACGTTTTACAAATTATAATTGCCTAGGGACGTAAAGCATATTCTATATTCAAAACAAGGAACTATATTTTAATCCTAGTACAGAATAGGAAGTCATGGAATTGTGCCAAGCCAGACTGGAAATTTATTTGTGAAACACATGTCTTCTGCCAGATGAATCAAGAGTATGGTAAAAAGAAAATTGAAGGGTTGGGTCCAGCATATCTGAGGAACTGCCATGGGCTTACATGGGCCTACAGCAGACATCAACAACCTAGAATTTTGGGTGATGGGTCTAAGAGAAGGGTCTTTTCTGCCGTGATCTGTGCCCTTTTAAACATCTTGTTCAAAAGGCCTTGAAAAGGCCTTAAGAACTTCTCTGTTGGTTGCCATGTGGCCCTAAGGACAGCACTTTAGACTGGAGGTGGTTGGTGCAGTGTTAGTGAAGGCACCATTTCCTCTCCATTTTATCTTACTTTTTTTAATGTATTTAATCCTCTAATTTTAATTCTTTTTACATTTATAATAGTTTTATATTGCTATTTTTATTACTGTCTAAGCTATTCAGAACAGATGGGAGTACCAGACCATCTTATTTGTCTCTTGAGAAACCTATATGCGGGTCAAGAACTGGACACAGAACTACTGATTGGTTCAAAATTGGGAAAGGAGTTTGGCAAGGCTGTATACTGTCACCCTGCCTATTTAACTTATATGCAGAGCACATCATAAGAAAGACGGGGCTAGATGAATCAAAAGTTGGAATTAAGATTGCCTGGAGAAATATAAACAACCTCAGATATGCAGATGATACCACTCTAATGGCAGAAAGTGAAAAGGAAGTAAAGAGCCTCTTCATGCGGGTGAAAAAGGAGAGTGCAAAAGTTGGCTTGAAACTCAACATTAAGAAAACTAAGATCATGGTATCCGGCCCTCTCAATTTCTGGCAAATAGATGGGGAAGAAATGGAGGTAGTGACATATTTTATTTTCCTGAGCTCCAAGATCACCACAGATGGGGACTGCAACCAAGAAATTAAAAGACACTTGCCCTTGGGGAGGAAAGCTTTGGCAAATCAGACAGCATACTAAAAAGCAGAGACATCACCCTGCCAATAAGAGTGTGTATAGTCAAGGCTATGGTTTTCCCAGTTGCAATGTATGACTGTGAAAGTTGGACAGTGAAAGTTGGTCTGAATGCCAAAGAATTGAGGCCTTTGCACTGTGATGTTGGAGAAGACTCCTGCGAGTCCCTTGGACTGCAAGGTAATAAACGGGAAGAGATCAACCTGACTGCTCTTTAGAAGGCAAGGTTGTGAAGATGAATCTCAAATATTTTGGCCACCTAATGAGAAGGAAGGACTTACTGGAGCAGAGCCTAATTCTGGGAACAATTGAGGGCAAAAGAAGAAGGGGACGACAGAGAATGAGGTGGCTGGATGGAGTCACAGAAGCAGTCAGCGTGAGCTTAAACTCCAGAGGATGGTGGACGACAGGAAGGCCTGGAGGAAAGTTGTCCATGAGGTCACGATGGGTCGGACACAACTTTGCAACTAACAACAACAAGCTATTCAGAGTTGCTTTGGAAAGCAAGAGAAGTGGCATATTAGATTATCTATCTAATATGCCACTTCTCTTGCTTTCCAAAGCAACGATAGAGAGAGAGAGAGAGAGAGAGAGACAGACAGACAGACAGACAGACAGACAGACAGACAGACACAGACAGACAGATAAACAGTCAGTCAGTCAGTCAGTCTGTCTGAATTGTGGGGGTTAGAAACAATAGCACAACTAACTCAGCTCTAAGATATTGCGTTTGCCTCTTCAATAAATACGCTTTATTTTAGATGCAACACTGATTGCAGAGTATTGTATGGGTATAATATAAGGTAATGCAATGTAAATTCTTCTGAAATCAATATAATTTAACCATCTTGGTTTTCATGAAATCTGCAAAAGAGATTTTCAGAAGGGGAGGAAAACAACACAAATCAATTTGAGTCATTTTCAGAGTATTCCTCAGAGCAGAAATATATATTTGTCAACCCATGAAATAGGCTGATGGTGCTACTATTAACCTAGGTTGGTTACTTTTGATTAGTTTAAGAACATTCACCAAACAAAGTTTATTTTAAAGATAGCAAAGTCATTTGGTCATCATATTATTTTTGAAGTAGGTGGCTGTATCAATTCTGTTTAATCATATTCTGCGGCATTTCTTCCCAGGTTATTGTTATAATTGCCTAATCCTTAAAACAGCTTAATGCTATCACAGAATGGGGGGGGGGGAAGTGGGGGGAACAGCAATAGCATTCCCCCCCCCCTTTTTTAAGAGTCTTTATTTTAAGAATATTCCTCCAGAAATTTTATATGGAAATCTTTCACTTTCTTCAATAAGATCTTTAATTTCTCTGCTTGTGGGAGAATCGTCATCCTAAAGTGATGAGTTCCTTCTCTTTGGCCGAACCTGCTTCCGGATACAACACAGATTCCAGTTTCTTCTAAAAGTTTCATACAGTAGAACATGTCGGGAACCATTTGATAGGCCTTTGCTATTTCAATGGCCTTGGATAAAAATTTGTAGGAACGCATACATGGCCCCTTGAAGTGGGTTGCATTGGCACTTGATTAAACAAGTCTTTGGTTAGTTTGGCTTTAATCGCAAGGTTGTTTATTAGCAATAGCATTCTTAATATCCAGTGTTGCCATTAAGTGACTTTCCTGTGATAACATTCTTTCATTAAAAATATCAATACCTAGAAGCATTTAATAATTTTCTGTTCTGCCACATTCGTCAGTTTTGAATATTCTGTCAGTTGAAAATATGAATAGCAGCAACATTCAGTAATATTGACACTAGAAATTTATCTGGTCACTATGGGAAATATCTATGTTACCTAGAAAGTATCAGATACAAATTTGACAAATGAGCAATTTACAGGTGTTCCTTCCTTTCCAATATACCATTTTACTGCTTTAGTTTTAGTGGCAAAAATAAGTAATAAATAGCTTTATGCTGCCTAACATGTGTGACCATTCAGTCAAGTTTTTCATGATGTGTTGCATGCAATCATGCAAAGTTCTCGAGACACCCGTTGTTAAACTGTACCTAATTATATTGTCTCAGACTCAAGAAATGCACAAAATCACTAGATAAGTGGTTTCTTTTTTATCTCTTGGAGAGATGTTTAATTTTGTAAAAACGAGCATAAAAGTGATATATGACTGCTTCTTATATTCCATTGATATGTCTAATGCTATTACTGTAATAATTACTATTATAATACATTATTACTTTTCATTTACTATCACAGAGTTTATATTATATACAGTTACAAGTCAATTACTTTTCACTCTTATTAGCTATTGGTCTTACAGTTTCCTATATACGAGACTCTATGGAAAAATTAGTACATAATTAAGCTTTCTTTCTCAAGCCTGCCCTAAGCCTCTCTCTGAGATTTCTTCTTTTGCTTTCTGTTAATAGTAAGCATGTAGAGCTCTTCCTTTTTTGCATTGTGCTTTGTCTTGCTGTGCTGCTATACTTCATTTGGATCATCTGTTCTTTCTGAAGGAAAAAACACTTCTTTCATTTGGTTGCTGAACTATTTGCCAATGGCTCCCAAGCTCCAAAATACAGAACTTCTCCCAAGCTGTGTCAAGTTGCAGTCTTACTGGCAACCCTGCCAGACTGACACTAATGGGCTCAAATGGAGGCACCACAACATAATTTTGCTAGCAGCTTGCTTTTCCACGTAAGGTTCATTCACTTGCAGATAATTCTCCCTTCCCACAATGGAGGAGTGTATAGCCTGGCACTATAATTTTTTTTGTGTATGCTCTGTGTGATTCTTAATTTTTATTGCTAAAAATTAAACCATCTTTCTCCTTCTGTCCTAGCCACTTTTTACAGAGGCACGTTTGAGAGTGTTTTAACAAACTGCATCACTGTTTGTTTGGTGGTGGCAGTGCCTCGTATAGAAAATCCATTCAGAGAGTGGTAAGGACAGCTGAGAATATTGTAGGAAGCTCGCTTCCTGTCATTCAGGATATTGCTTATAAATGCTGTGTGATTAGAGCCCAAAGCATTTTTAGAGACCCCACACATCCACTTTACAGTCTTTTTCTGTTGCTCCACTCTGGGAGGAGGTTTCACAGTATTTCTAGTATTTCTGTAACAGCTTTGTTCCCTATGACATCCATCTGGTAAAAATCACAAGATTCTTTTTTTCCCCACTATGTACATGTATACATCCAAACTTGACTGTGTTGTTTCTCTGTGTCATATAATATATGTGGATATATGCATAATTTTGTATTTATTTATTTTGTCATGTTTTTGTAGTGTATATTGGAGGTAGTGACCCATTGAAAGCTGTATGCAATGAAATTTCATTTTAATGTATGCTGATTAGTGTGCATTCAAAGTGATAATAAAATTACTCATTCTGTCTGACTATCTGTCTGTCTGTCTGTCTGTCTGTCTGTCTGTCTGTCTATCTATCTATCTATCTATCTATCTATCTATCTATTTATCTATCTATCTATCTATCTATCTATCTATCTATCTATCTATCTATCTATCTATCTATCTATCTATCTATCTATCAGGAATAGGAAACTATCTTGACCCACTGGATATTATGATGCTGAACATGAACTTGGCCACTATAAGAAAACCATTAAATTTCAGATTTGATGATAGATCTTTACTTTGAGGAACATTAATACTATTTTTGGATTTCTAGATATTAAATAGTTAAATTATTTGACTTGTCAGAGATAATATAATTATCCCAAAACTTTAGCTTGGTGAATATAATAAAAATATAGGAAGACCTGCAGGCAATGCTAATAAATTTGCATTTAATAAATAACTAAGCATATGTGATGTTAAGGTACCACTGATACTATTGTTATGCTTTTTTTGTAAACTGCATCAAATATTTATTTGAAAGCTTTTCTGGCTTCATGAGAGTGATGAAAACTTGGTTCAGACTTAACATTTAAATAAGAACAAAAAATCTTTTTCAGGCCACAGACTTTTTAAACCACAAGTAGGCAGTTAGAGACACAAGAAGAGGATGAAATTATAGATGTTTGGGCAAGCTGTTTTTTTTTAAAAAAACTGGGTGTATGAATCTCATTGGAAATGTAATATGCCTATTTTTTTTCTTACTTAGGTTAAAAAAACCATGAAAGTTTATATATAATTTCAGTATATATAAACCTATATTGCCAGATTATATTGCATTCCCTTTGTGATATAAAAATATCAGAATTTTTTTCAAAGTTAGGTCAAATATCAACCTTCCGTCAGTAGCTTCTGCTAAGGCAAGTTTGTGTATCAAGACTACTATGATCAAGTAATACCATTCATCATCAGGAAGCTGCTTTGCGTAATTGCTTTAAAAGGATTGAGATCATGGCATGGGCTGGGATATTTCACAGACTGTCTCATTCCAATCACATCACCTGTCCCATCACAGGAAAGAAACATTGCAGGTCCCATCTATGAAGGAGTATTGTCTTTCAGGGCCCAGGAGGAGAGCTTTTTCTGCCTCAATGCCTTCCCTTTGGAACATCACTTAGCCCAATCCAGACATTGCTTTTGTCATCTGGCCTCAGGATCCAATAATTGGGTGGTACTTTTAAGAAAATTAAGTTCTATCCTGCAGATTTTTTGTTATAGTTTTACCAGTTTTAGAGCCATTAATGCATTTAATGATTTTATAGGGGAGTTTTGGTTGTTTTTGTATTATTTTTGTATTTTTATCTTTGTATGCCCAGAGTGATGACATTGAGAAGTGTGGACGTATACAATTAATTGATTAATTGAGACAAGCATTTCATTTATATACCATCCACTAAAAAAAGTAGTATAAAAATAATTCAGCCAGCCCTGTCAACTCCTGAGCTAAAATCCAACAATTTGTTGGCTTAAAAAAAAATTCTAAAATTGAAAATTCTATAGCCTTATCTCTCCCAAATAATCTAAGCTAAAAGATGGGGAGACCACCCTGCTTAAAAAGATGTCACTACCATTTAAAAAAAAAAAAAGTTCAATCAGACCTTCGTAACTTCACGAGATCTTTTTTCCTCAAGAAGTTGGAAGGTCTGATTGCACTTATATTTTAACTCATAGTCACATAGTCTTCTTTGTTGCCCTGCATGCAGGAGAACAGATCTGGAAAGCATGTTAGTGAGGAAATTGTGGTTGCTCTGGGATGGGCTGGGAGCAGTGGTGGGTTGCCCCCTGTTTTGACCGGTTCGCAAGAACCGGTAGTAAAACTGGTGGGAGTCTCCACTCACTCACTGACCCAGATGTCATCGAAGTTGATCTGTGCGTGCACAGAAGCTTCTGTGTATGTGCAGAAGAACACGCATGAATGAAGTGAGCACGCAGGTGTGATGCGAACAGGTAGTAAAGGTAAGTAGAACCCACCCCTGGGTGGGAGTGTGGATTTTGCATTATGATTGCTCATAAGTAAGAACCAGTAAAAGAGGAATGGAAAAATCCCTATCTGTAGATCAGCGTTTCTCAGTCTTGGCAAATTTAAGATGGGCAACTTCATGCTGCCTGGGAAATTCTGGGAATTGAAGTCCATGCACCTTAAAGTTGCCAAAGTTGAGAAGCATGGGTCTAGACTAAAATTTAGGATTTTCCATTCCTGTTTTATTTAGAGTTTGGTGCAATTGAATAAATCAGTTGTGGTTTCCTTAACAAATACTGATTAAAGTGATATGAACCATTACTGAACTTTTTGTGAGAAACTGAAATTAAAAGTTGATCTGGTGCTTTGATGATTGGATAAGGGATTATGGAAATAACATAGACTATAATGTAATAATGTTAATCTTAGAGTAAGAGTTTGATGTATTTTTACTTATATCTGTACCAAGGAAAGTTTGAAGTCATTCTTTTTCGTTTTCCTTCTTTTAGCAATAGCAATAGCACTTAGACTTATATACCACTTCACAGTGCTTTACAGCCCTCTTTAAGTGGTTTACAAAGTCAGCATATTGCCCTCAACAATCTGGGTCCTCATTTTACCCACCTCGGAAGGATGGAAGGCTAAGTCAACCTTGAGCCTGGTGAGATTCAATCTGCCAAACTGCTGGCAGCTGGTGATCAGCAGAAGCAGCATTCTAACCACTGTGCCACCAAAGCTCTTTTCCTGTTTCTTTCTTACCCTTTTGCTCTTTTCTTTCCTGAGCCTTTTCTTTTTTCAAATTTGTTTTTTATTTGTTTATCCCTTAGCTTTGTTGGTTTTTTTAATGTATGAAGACTCAGCCATTTATTATTCTACATTCCTTAATTACACAAATCACATCAAAATTTAGAATGAAATCCATTGGGAGCCATCTCATATAAGGCAGGCTCTAAGTCTCTCTAACCAAAAATGTTTGTTGATAGAAGAGAATATTTGTAGCTCAGGGTTGAACTGCCAAGTCCTTGGTGCTCTCAGAGCTTGATTGGTTTTTTGCAGATGTTTCATTACCAAACTAGGCAACATCATCAGTACTAGACGGGAGTGGAGTTTGCTCTTATTTTCATATACTAGTCCAGTGGCTTATCTTGTATTGATCAGTTGCTTCACAAAAATAGAAGGACTGCACCCCTCCCTCAAATGCTTTTAAAATACAGAGTTTCCCAGCATTCCTTTAGGAATCTCCAACATGCAAACTATGGATATTCATCCTAAAATGAATCCTCTTTACCTAGAGCTTCAAAATTTACTGTTAGCTGGGAAGGTGTGTAGCTAAAAGTTAGTCTACATTTAGTGTACATCTGACTTCGGAGATATTTCTTCATAACCAAACAAAAATGTATTTTCTGTGCAGTTCACACCCCTTGCTCGCTGGATCTAGATGTCACAAAGCAAAGCCCACATTGAGTAATTAATCCCTGCGCCCTGTTTTGGCTGGCAGAGTGCTGTAGGAGGCTGAGTGCTGTCATGCCCATCCTGGCCATGCCCCTGGCCATGCCACCAGCCCTCCGAGATCAAACACAATGCTGATGCGGCCCTCAATGAAAATGAGTTTGACACCCCTGTCCTACACCAACACATAGATGCATCCAGTTTCCCTAAGGCAGATAACATACTCCCAATATCTTCAAATCACAACAGTTTTCCAGTGCCCAAAATATTGTAACTCTGTCTATAAAACTCTTTCTCATATCTTCAGTCTTTCCCAAAATACTCCTCTCCACTGCTTGATACACAGATCTACACACTTTCCATACCCTATTATCCCATAGGGATGCATGTGCACACTATATGTATAAACTTCTTGTTCCCTTGTCCTCTATAGCAGTAGTCCCCAACAATTTTTAGACAGATTGTGGGGGGGAGAGGGTAGTTTCGCTCACTTACTCAACACTCAATTGAATTTGTAGAGGACAATTTTTCTATAGATGAGGGGGATATTTTCAGTTTCACTTGTTCACCCACCACTCAAATGGATTCATGGGAGACAATTTTTCCATGGACCGAGGAAGGAGATGGTTTTGGTTTTGCTTTCTCACTCACTGTTCATCTCAGCTGTGCAGCCCACTTCCTATCAGGCTATAGACCAGTACTGATCCATGGACTGGGGATTGAAGACCTCTGCTCTAGAGATCCAACACACAACATTCTCTTTTCCCATATATCCCTAATATGTAGCAAAACATATCTTCAGAGATCTGTAAGCCATACTCCTTCTCTCCATTAATTGTCTAACAATAAACTTAAGTGACGATGGAACACAGCTTTTTATATCTATTGCTTCTGAATAAGTTGTGTGTCTTACTTCATCCAAGCTTGGAAATCGTTTTTAGCTGTGGAAGATTCTGTCAACTTCCAGGGGGACATTTTATAAGCATTACAGACATTCAGTGTAAAATCTCATTGTAGGGAACATGGTTGGTGCTAAACTTCCTTTGGTGAAGTTGGACAGATAGATAGAATTGCACGCTTCAAAATTAAGGAGGAAGGAGAAGGGCGGTATAGAAATTTGAACAATAAATAAATAAATATAGCTGGCAAATATTATTGCTTTAATTCATGCTGAAATAAAACATGACCTGATATAACAGGGATGTCAGTGTGAACTACAGTTCAGCAATAAATATTTGAGCATCGACAGAAAGATAAACTAAGAAAAAGAGCAGTGCCAAGTCAACAGTGTTGTCACAAACTTTGCAGAATAAAGTTGTTTGATTCCTTCCCTGGTGATTTGGCTGCAGATGAAAATGTCTTCAGGATTAAGATTTCATGCTTGAGTTTCCATTCCCTCTGATCATCCATCAGCAAATAGATGCATCAAAGATCATTTTCTTTCTTTCTTTTATGATTAGTTAGATATGTTGGCAGAAATATGAGAAGCATTTGCTATTCCTATACACTTATGTGCATAGATTTTCTTTGAATGCATAAGCGAACATTTCTTTAACCCTAAATTACTGCAGCTTCAATTTATACAACTAATCAATAGCATCACAAAAACTTCCGAGGATGTCAGTACTAAACTATAGCCAATGATTCTTAAAGCATTTAACCAAGGGAATTAGATGTAATACTTTTTAGTAACTGCATAAATGAACAGTATATCCTTGTAAGAAATGACAACTTGTTGTGGCTAATTACAGTTTTTAAAACATTGCATCAATTACATGTTTACAGTTTGTAGAACTTTCACTTATAATTTCTATTATGTACTTAATTAAATTGTTAATTAAATTGTTCTATGAGGTCAAAATATTTTTGGTAGCTATCTTGAGAAGTATACAGGTACTCCTTGACTTACGACCACTTGCTTAGGGACCATTTGAAGTTGCAAAGACCTCTCCAGGGATTCTTATGACTCAGGTCCAAAGTTACGATTACTGCCCTCTCCCCTATGCAGTTACATTACTGTATTTTATGTGCTCAGCAACCAACTTGCATTGATGACTATTTGCAATCTTGCAATCACATGATTGTATTTTGTAATATTTTTGCTAAAAAATAAATGGCATTTAGCTCTGATTTTCAACAAACCTGACCATTGATTTGCTTAATTACCACAGTGATTGCTTTATGACCATGGCATTTGCATAACAATCACCTTAATAGGGACCCATTTTATGACTGTTACAACTTATTACTATAATGGGCAGGTTCCATCATGTTGTAAATCAAGTATTATTTGCAGAGAGATCCTAAGGCAGGCTTTTTAATCTGAATAAATTGAGCTACAATATACATTCTGTTATTTCTAATTAGTAGATAAATAGGCTGTTGGTTGGTGTTTATAATTCAAAGAAACTGGAAATCATGGAGACTAAAAGGCTATTCTGGAGGCACATCAAAAAAGGAAGAAGTTTTGGGTTTTCTCTTATTCTATATTTTGTCTGAACAACAAAATCCAGTTAATCCAGGTATCCCCTCCAATCTTCAGAATCTAGTCCATTATGATGCAGTTGTAGACAGGAACTGTGATTTGGATTCAGACCTAAATGTATGTATGTATGTATGTATGTATGTATGTTTGTTTGTTTGTTTGTTTGTTTATTATATTTCTATACCGCCTTTCTCCCATAGGACTCAAGGCGGTGTACAGTCAAGAAAAAATAAAAGATACATAAACTTCATAAAATTGATAATTAAAATTATAACATAGTTTAGCCCAAATTAAATAAAATCCAGAATTAGATAATATTTTAATCATTCCCAGTTAACATGTTTAGCCACGCCTGATTGAACATCAGGGTCTTGAGAGCACAGCAGAAAGCACGGAGATTAGGGATGTTTCGTATATCGGGGCAGTTCATTCCAAAGGGGTGGAGCCCTTACAGAGAAAGCCTTCCCCCTGGGAGTCGCCAGTCAGCACAATTTGACTGACGGTACCCTGAGTAGTCCCTCCCTGTGAGAACAAACTGGTCGGTGGAAGGCTATTGGTGGCAAAATATGGTCTCGTAAGTACCCAGGTTCTAAGCCATGGAGCGCTTTAAAGGTGATAACTAACACATTGAATCGCACCTAGAAGACCACCGGGAGCCAGTGCAGCTCACGTAGGAGAGTGTTATATGGGCGCAACGAGATGCACCCATAATCACCCATGCGGTTACATTCTGGACCAGTTGGAGCCTCCGGGTGCTTTTCAAGAGGAGTCCCACGTAGAGAGCATTGCAGTAGTCCATACGGGAGGTGACTAGGGCATGAGTGACTGTGCGCAAGGCATCCCGATCCAGAAAGAGACTCTACTGGCAGATCAGGTGAACCTGATAAAAGCCCCCCCTGGCCACGGCCATCAAATGGTCTTCTAAAGCTAGCTGTGAGTCCAGGAGGACACCCAAATTGCGGGCCCTCTCTGTGGGGAGCAAGGTCTCATCCCCAATTGTCAGTGATGGTACCAGCTGACTATACCGGGATGCTGGAAGCCACAACCACTCAGTCTTGGAGGGGTTGAGTCTGAGTTTGTTTCTCCCCATCCAGATCTGTACGGCCTCCAGGCAATGGGATATCATAGTAAGGGCATCGTTGGGGTGATCTGGGGTGGAGATGTATAGCTAAGTGTCATCAGCATATTGATGAACATTCACCCCGAAACCACGGATGATCTCGTCTAGTGGTTTTATATAAAAGTTGAAAAGAAGGGGTTAGAGGAACGACCCTTGCGGCACCCCACAAATAAGGTGCCTCGAGGTCGACCTCTGCCCCCCTGCCAACACAAACTGCGAACAGTCAGAGAGAAAAGAGAAGAACCACTGAAGCACAGTGCCCCCTATTCCTAACCTCTCCAGCCGGTGCAGTAGGATACCATGGTCGATGGTATCGAAAGCCGCTGAGAGATCTAATAGGACCAGGATAGAGGAGCAACCTCTGTCCCAGGCCCTCCAGAGATCATCAACCAACGCGACCAATGCCATTTCCCTGCTGTATCGTGACCTGAAGCCCAACTGGAACGTATCCAGATAGACATCTTCATCCAGGTATCGGGATAGTTATCGCGCCACCACACTCTCAACAACCTTCGCAACGAAGTGAAAATTGGAGACTGGACGACAGTTTGATAATAAAGCCAGGTCCAGGGAAGGTTTCTTGAGGAGGGGCTTCACAACCGCCTCTTTCAAGGCGGCGGGAAAGAAATCCTCACTCAGAGAAGCATTTATAATACCCTGGAGCCAGCCTCATGTAACTTCCTGGGAGGCCAGTACCAACCAGGAGGGACACGGGTTCAATAAACATAGCAGCATTAAGCTTTCCCACAATCCTGTCCATGTCCTCAGGAGCTACAGAGTCAAACTCTTCCCAAATAACGCTCTCAAGACCTACCCCCATCTCCTCCCCTGGATCTACCCAAATGGAGTCCAGGCCATCCCAAATCTGAGCGACTTTATCATGCAGGAATTGTACAAAATCCTCAGCTCGTCCCTGTAAGGGATCTTCCTGCGTCCCCACCTGAAGTAGGGAGCGGGTCACCCTAAACAACAACGCTGGGCGTTTCTCTGCAGATGATAATTTATAAAGAATTTTTTTGAGCAGTTGAAATGTAAGGGAAAAAATTAACACCCTTATAAGTATTTCTCCTTGCTTTATTGGAAAAAAAAATCTCACTATATTTTAGACATTCTTCGGAAGCTCCAAAAATGGCACAGGTACCATGTATGACTCATCTGCTGTGTATTGCCCACATTGGATTAGATCAATTCTGAATGCTTCCAGAATGGTTTGCTTCCTTTTGTTTATTCAATCTCATCATGTTTTGATTTCAGTACAAACACCAAAGTAATTATTCTCTTAACAGCAGTCAAGGACTTTCTTTCATCATGGAAGGGTCATTGTTACTTAGTTTAATGGCCATTTCATTTCATATATTTATTTATTAGACTTCTACGTGCCATTTACCATGTACAATACAATAAAAATACAATGAAGCACGTGTTATAAAAATTAAATATAGCCCCATCTGAAACATAAATGTTTGGAACTGTCTAAAATAATCTGTTTTTAATAACTTGCTGCTAAAGTACAACAGTAGAGAAGAACTAAACACATTTTGATAGGAAGGCTGTTTCAGAGTACAGAGATATCAGTAGAGAAGAAAAAGCAAGTCAAGGAAATGAGGAATCTCAAGCATATTCTCCCAATCACCCGACTAGTATAGTCAGAAAATTAATTGGAGAAAGTGGTCCTGCAGATACTAAACCATCCATAATCAGTTAGATGAGTTGAATGTGTAGAAATTTAATAAATATATAAATTTTAAAAAGCAACTGCAACCTATATGTATAATTAGCCTTACTACAGATAGCCCTTGGTTTACTACAGTAATGAGCCTGCCCATTACTATTGTAAGATGTGATGGTCATAAAATGAGTTACTTACACGAGTGTAAGATTTTACAACCTTGGAGGGGTCATTAGCTGAATGTTGTGGTTGTAAAGCAACCACCATGGTCATGGAAAATTGGAAATAAATGGCAGTTTTCAGCAAAAAAGCCATAAAACATAGTTATGTGACTGTAGGATGCTGCAAACGATCATAAATAGAGGTCAGTTGCTCAACACCTGAAATGCAGCCAAATGGCTGCAGGGGGAGGTCAGAACTTCAGAATAGAATTATAAGTATCCCAGGGAGGTCCATCATAATTTTTGAATGATCGCTGAACAACCGGTCACACGTTGAGGACTACTTATATAGAACTATATAGAGAATTGGGGGAGAAACTGATATTTCATGTCTCTTGAATGTAACAGAAGACCACCTCAAGTTAATAAATAAAAAAATGCATCCTAATGTAGACTGCGATAATTTCTTGTAATCTATCTTTTACACATAATTAATGAATAGCCAGCAAGTGACTAGAGTGACTAGAGTTCATTGTTGGATGGCATGGAAGGCTATTATAAGGGACTTCATGGTATGCTAGTAAACATTAAAACAACAAGCAAAGATAGCATCTACTTTGCAAACACAGAATTCTACAATGAAGAGACTTAATACACTCCCTCCTCCTCCTCCTCCTCCTCCTGTGATCCTATAGGACACAACCTGAAATCACTGGAACTTGGGAAGAATTTCTTTTGCTGGAACCCAACCCAAGAAGCTTTAGTTTTACAGGATTTCAGGGTCCTCTTGTTTTAATATTATTACAGTAATTATCTTCTCATTTGATTGTGTGGCCTATAGGGACCAAAGTCAATCCAAAAAAACTAAATACCAGGGGGTGAATGATAGTGTCCTACCTGGCACACTGTACTTCTTTAGTATGTGGTTATCTTGAAGCAGTTAAAAAAAGGAACTAATTAGCTTGAGGATTGGTCTGCAATGCCATTTGAAAATATAAGAAATGAAGGGAGGAAAAATCTAATAAAAATAATGGATAGGAGTCTGTGTGTGTGTGTGTGTGTGTGAGAGAGAGAGAGAGAGAGAGACTTAACTGATGTGTATTCATTACAGGAAGTGACATTACTTTTACTGTAAAGATTATTGCCTGGCACAGAGTAATAGTCTCACCAACATAGACTCTCAATCCATCTTGCTTCCATGGTAATAGCTATGAAAAATTCCTGATGCCTTCTCGGATACCTACATTGCACTGTAATTAATATCATATTGCTTTGTTTTGAAAGCCATCCCCCTCCATCTATGTTACCTTGACACAATCTTATATTGTACCTGAGGGGGAACCTCCAGTGCTCACATTAGCTAATAATGGAGATGCATGCTAATTACTTTGGCTTTTACAAAAAATTCATTGTATGAATTGAAAAACAATAATGGGACAAGCAAATTAAAATGTGAATTTAAGATTGGGAAGATAGAGTCAGGCCTTTAGGGATTGGAGCCTGACTCTAATTACACTTGACTATGTCCTTTTTAGGTTGATAAAAGTAACTTACATTTTTTTCAGTTTTAGCTTTGTGCTGTTTAGTGGCGGTCATGAGAATGCAATAAAAGGTATAAATTCCTTCTAAAATACAGCATGTTGTTGAATCTGTGATCTTTCTTTTGCCATTAAAAAGGAAAATACAATTTCTGTATCTGTATAATTAATTTATTAAGAATGAATACTAACAGATAAAAGTAACTAAGAAACCTAAGACAAGAATATAGATTTTTTAAAAGAAAAAGAAAAATTCTCCCCCTCAAAAAAGATGATAATAATAAGAAATTTTCCCCTTCAGCCCCAGCAAGCATATTCCACATTAACAATTTATTGCTGTCTCTTAAATTATAACCAGATACATCGTCATTCCATATCCCATCCTATTTTGTACAAACTCATCTCTAAACCTTTGACTGTCTTATTGCTCAACAAAGGTCCAATAAAAATTAACAAAAATACCTAACAACAGATATATAATCTCCCTTTCCATTTAGTTTAAATCCCTCTTAACAATTGATGGGTGGGATAAAAATGCTACTCTAATGATCTGGCTGATTATGCAACGAACCATAATAATAATACCTATTCCAATGCAATTCAGTTTTGATTATAATCACAGACCAGCATTACAAATAAAGCAACAACAATAATAATAACAGACAATAATGTATTATGATTAATGATAGAATATCAGTGAGGGCTAGAATCTGCCTAATTTTACATACAATATAACAAAATTTGGCCACACTCAAAGAAACTTACTTTATACTGATCTGATAACAGCAGTTGTACATAAAAGAGATTTTCCAGTATTTTATTAGATGAGGTATTATAAAGTGAATCCATGAATCCTTATAGAAGATGCAGTGTTACTGATCATGAGCTGTAGTTCTAATTGGCCCTCATCCACAGGATCACCATCTTGAATCATCTGGTATTTTTTTGTATTGACCTTCCAAAATTGCTGTGGGAAGTGCATTGCAGCATGCTAAAGTTAATGCCCTTCAGATTTTTGGAACAGTTAGATGATAAAAGTATCTCATTCCTCTAAAAGGGAGAGTTTGACTGCTAAAAAAAAATTCTGGGAAAGAGCAGCCCATATTAACCATAATAATAATAATAATAATAATAATAATAATAATAATAATAATAATAATAATAATAATAATAATAATAATAATAATAATAATAATAATAATAATAATAATAATAATAATAATACCTATTCCACGTCTTTAGGAAGGACTTCATAGGTGGATAAAAATGCCAAATCCAGTCTAACATCTGACTGACTGGGATGAACTATAATAATAATTTTAAAAATGAAAGTTATTGCATATTACCAGAAATAATAAGCCCTTATTTAGATATCCAAAGTTGAGAACATAACATTTATGTAAAAACATAAATATTACAAAACTATCCACTACAGCTGAACATTCCCAAAAGAGAAACTATCAAATCCAGATAAGCATTAAACCATCATCAACAATAGCAACTAATTTTGTGATATTTTTTTTTCCCTTCTTCCTCCCAGCCATTCTTAAATCCCATAGATAAAAATCCAATTCTTCATTTGTCTGGTCTTTTCTTGAACTTCTTACAATCTTTATCGAAGTCCATTTATACTTTCCATGAAGTAACTCCAGTAAATCTTTTTCAATTCAAAAGGAAATTTTTGCTAGAGTTTTTCCTTTTTAATTCGTTTCTAAATCTTTCCTTAAACCAGTGTTTCACAAAGCCTTAGTATTTAAATTGTTTAGAAACAACTTTAAAATCTAAAGTCATTCCTTTGTTGTCTTATTTTGCAAAAAGTTACAAAATAAATAAATACCTTACAAAGCTAAAAGAGATAGTTTCATTTCTTTTAAACAGATTGAAGGAAAGCTCAGCCAGTGACTTCTAGGCTTGTAGTTGTAAAAGTTTTTTTTTAAAATCTTAAAGAGACAGTACAAAATATTGAACTCAAAAGTGATTAAAAACCTTGCATCCACTGGGGATGATTTGACCGGCAGTTCTGATTTGAGCCTGTTGATTTGCAGTGCTCAAATTACAAAATAATGTGTTCTCTAACCCTGAGTAATTTGCGGGGGTGGGGGTGGGGGTGGGAGAATAACAGTGGCCTGATAGGCCTATTCTTCCTCAGAAGGGTTGTTGTGAAACATCTTGAGCAGAAATATGCAAATGTACTAAGAATAAAGATGTTTACATGATTTGTTCTCTATTGTGTACGGCATGTTCTGGTCCTCAGTCGTATTCATTGTTGATGTTATGCCAGTATCATTTCTAGGCATCTTCTCGTATGTTTTGTTTTTCATAAAACTTATGAAAACCAGGAGCAGATCCTTATTGGGGCAATCTCAGTCAGAGCTTAGGTTACATCCTTATGCCAAAAAAGCAACAGGCTCAGATCAGAACTTCCTGCCAAATCATTAGGAGATTCCCATGCATTCTCACAAAGCCTTCAGGATCTGTCATTTACTTGGAGTGGGTCCTTTTAATAGGTTTATTACCTTCACAGAGGTCTAGAGTGCCCATGATATCCAGTTTGTAAGTGATTAAAAAGTAAATAAAGGGATAATAACTAATCACTCATGAATGATTTAAAAGGATTATCAATTGGAAAGGAAGAAAAATGTAAAAGAGAAGAGCTACTTCCAAATAATTTACTCAGAGCAGAAAGATAACAAGAAAGAAAAGGATTATGCATCCATATCCTTTAGCGCTTACTTTTTTATTGCCCATCATTTTTCTAGTATAAGTGAAAGATAATGAGCTTTTCTGGTTTGAATGTTGGACTTGGATCAGGGAAAAGCCGATTTAAATCCCTATTCAGCCAGGAGGCTCACCAGTCCTTCCACTTTCTCTCAACCTAATCTAGCTAGCAGAATTGTTGGGTTTATAAAATGGTCAGGGAGAATCATGAGTTCCTGCAGAAATGTATGGGTTTGATTATTATTTACTCCAAATATTTTTGTACCACATAGTTGTATAATCCCAGAAGCCTCATTCTAAACATTCATTAAAACATCGCTGAGAAGTGAACTTTGAGAATTTAAGGTTCCTGTTTCTAATGGACTGCCGGATCTTCATAACCTAAAATAAATACATTATCAGCTAGTTAATAACACACTTGTGCACTCAGATACATACACTTCTAGAGGGAACAAATCATAAACATATCATACATTGTCTCTGGCATAGCAAATGAATTTGTACAGATGTTGGGGTGGGTCACTGTTTCTCTTTATCCTATTATGTTAGAGAATATAGCTGGTGGCTGTTGCTGCATTTAGTGAAAGATTTAAGTGGAGAGGAAGGGAAAATTCATTGAAGATATTTTCCATATTTCCCATCCTTTTATACCATGTTAAAGTTATAAGCCCCAGTAACAAGATTTATAGCTAAAACGTGTGAGAGTTTCAAGTATGGTGATTTATGTTTTAAATTGTAGCATTTAGCACTTCATACTTTAATTTAGACAGATCACCTATTTCCTTAAATGCTTAAGTAATGTTCCAAGCTGCAGTTATTGATTCTCTCTGCATTTATTACAAGGGGGTTGTATTTGCCCTGTCCTCTTGGGAATGCGACTTCTGAACTGCATCTTTGCCACTGACAGCTCAGACCTCTGATACATAACCAACGGCCTTGCCTAATACCCCTGCAACTGTTCAGGGAATGTTTATTAAGTAAAGGCATCATTAAAGTGGACAGAATGATGAAGTTTAATGAGCATCTTTCTCCCTTATTGTTAGTTTTGCTGTTGCAGCCAGAGTACTCTCATTTGTTACTCTCACTGGGGTAGGATAGAAAATACAACAAGCTTCTTTAGCAAACTGGGTTCCTTCTTTAAAAAAAAGAAATAGATTTGCATATTTCATCTGGTAGCAGACTTCTCAACCAAGAAAAAAAGCTTGAAAAATCTTATTTAACCAAGATGTTTATTTGTAAAAAATATGTTTTCAGATTCATATTAAAATCTGGAAAACAATGTACCCATTTTCTTAGTAAGAAAGCTGCATATCACTTTCTAGTAGTTTAGAAAGATTATGCCAATTTTCAGTTGCAATGATAGCACCAATATCTTTTTAGTTTATCTGGGAAACTTGCAGGTTGATCCTAGCTCCACAGAGAATTCCTGATTCAAAAGATTTGGAAATGGTGCATTTGAAAAGCATTTTGAATATGTATTGGATCACAAACTGAATATGAGTCAGCACAATGATAAGACTGCTGAAAAAGCAAATGCAGTTTTAGGCTTCATCAATAGATGTATGATCTCTAAAGCTGTGCACATATTCCACAAAAAGAAATGCTTCAAAGATTTCCTTGCATGCTCACTTTCCTTGTGCATACATAAACCACTGGTAGCAGTTGCTCTGTGTATGCACAGTGTATGCACAGCCACTTTCCAAGTGGACCCAGACCCGTGCAATCAGCCAGGAATAGTTTTCACTTGAGTCTGTAAAGTGACAGGGCTGCTTTAATAATTCAAAAAGAGGTGCTTTGTATTCATTGCTATCATTCCAAAGCACCTGTTCTGAAGAATTTGAACAGCTCTAATAATTTCTGATTCATTGGGAGTAAAAGTTCTACTATATTCTGAATACAGTTTTACTAGACATTACTATGTATGGTTCTGGGCACCAAACTGTAAGATTAAAAAAAAAAGAACAGATGTAATGAAGGGTCACAAATATTAGATTTACAATGTTGAAAAGGCATCAGAGATCATCATCTCATTCAAGCCCCTGCTCAATGCAAGATTCACTAGAGCATCCTAAAAGATGACCATTCAGAGCTTGTGACTTCATTTGTCAGACTCATTCAGTTGTCTAATAGCTTAGATATCCTTTCCGAACCAGTTTCCCTCTAGTTTTAATCTTGAACTTTCGGTCTTGCCCTCTGAGGAATGAATCCATAAAGAATGAATCCAGATGAACAGATTCCAAGTCTTACAAAGAAATGCTGAGGGACCTGCCTGTTTTGTAGCTTTCAGAAGAAAGAATAAAGCAAATATGCTAGCCTCTTTCAAGGACCTGAAGAGATACTACATAAAAAATTTCCATGCAAAATATGAGCAAAAAAGTTACAGGAAAGCAGATTCTGTTTAAGTTGTTGAAAACTTATCAGTAGAAATTCAGTTGGACAGTTGCCAACAGAGATGGTGGGCTCCCACTCCTATCTGTATTCAGGAAAAGCTGATTTCTTCCAATTCTGTGCTTCTGTAGCGTAAAGAGCTAATGCATAATTAGTGCAATGTAGTTAATGCGCCCATGCACTATAAGCAATTCCTTTTGGCATTATTCTATCATGTCATTGTAAAGGACATTTTTATTATTGCAGCCATGTTACCGTCATCATTCAAAAATCTTTTTCCAACAAAATCATGGAAAGGAAGCTATATTTTATTTTCTGAAATTTGCAAATAGGTCTGCCCTATTGAGTCCCTTTGTTAAATTATTAACATCCTTTTTCAGTTTTGTGACATGCATAGTCATAGAAGAGAAGCTTGGGACAGAAACTGTAACACAATGAGAACTGAACTTTTATACCTAAATTAGTTTTGTTTCAGAGTCTAAAAATAGATCTTGATCTTAGTCAGAAATTGACTAAGAGTTGTCAGAGTTGTGCCTTAGAACCATTGACGATCGTATATCGGTAGTCCTTAATTTAACAACTGTTCATTTAGCAATTGTTTACAGTTACAGTGGTTCTTAATAACTGAAGTGATTCACTTAACAATCATAGAAAAAGGTCATAAAATCTGGGTGACTCATTTAAGAATTGCCAATGGAATTTGGATCACAACTTGCCATAAGTTGAGGACTACCTGGATGGATGGATGGATGGATGGATGGATGGATGGATGGATGGATGGATGGATGGATGGAAGAGAGAGAGAGAGAGAGAGAGAGAGAGAGAGAGAGAGAGAGAGAGAGAGAGAGAGAGAGAGAGAGATACACACAAACATACATTTGGTGGCATGGTGATTAGAATGCAGTACTGCAGGCAAACTGCCCGCAGCCTTAGGGCAATATGCTGATTTTGTAAGTCAACCGGAGAATGCTTTAAAGCACTATGAGGCGGTATATAAATCTAAATACCATTGCTATATATATATATATGTATCTCCTTAATATATAACAGGTTTGGTGATATTGCCTTCCCCTACAAGCCCTTTGCATATGTTTGGGATATGGCCTTTCAGAATTCTAGAAGCCACAGCATAACCAGAGAATGGCAGGTTGGAAAAGGCATTGGGATATCCTCCTTTTGCACCTTTCTGACTTAGCAAGTTCAGTACAGTTTTTAAACATTACATCTCAAGAACCCATGCTGTACTCCATTTTCTAGCTTACATAATAAGCAATTTCTTTTAACTTCTTCCTAAGTGATGTGCGTAAGAGGTGATGTTTAACAAGATAGAGACCATTCTTTAGGGAAGGAATTATCAGAATAGGCCCTTCCTGTTTCCTTAAACAAATTTAATCAAAATCTACTAAACTAATTGGATGAAACACACATATGGTATGTGTGAATCTACCTTATTAAGGTTTCCGAGTACTGGCCTCTCTGATTGGTGTCCACAGTCTCAATATAAACATTTGTTTTGAAGGTTGAATGTGCTGAGCTTAGTGGCATACGTATGATATATAATAGATACCAGATTTTGCTTGCTTTTGTTACCATATTTTATGATTGGTATGGCTGTTCTCCAAGTAAAAAAGTTTAGAGAACCCTTTCTCTCTTGACACCTCAAACAACCTCTAAAAGACACTTTGTCAACAGAGCAAGTCTTACATTTGCATCCTGTTTGTTTTGAAGGCTTTTAATTTTAGTTTAAGTAGGAATTACTCATAAATTATCCATTAATTGCTCTCTGGTGTTCAGTGTAAATCCTTTCAGCCTTAGAGTCTATTTAGCTTTCTTGTGAGTGCCAGCAATCTTAATTGCAGGATACTTCGTCAACATTTAATCAGGGGGTCTGTATTAATGTGGCATTGATGTGTTGGTAGCTCTTTTCCAGCAATCCATCATGTGTGAGAAGCTGGCACTATTGCTTGGTGTCACTTTATCAAGCCCTTGAGTATTCTAGTTAGACTGCAAGCTCACTTTCCTTGATACCACCATTCTGTCTTATTAGTTTAATCCAATTTTTGTCAGTGTCTCCAAACCTATAAGAATTTAAGAAGTTTTTCTTACTTTGCCTTCCCTGTTGTTTTTCTGTCTCATTTTCCTCCCAGTTCTGATGCAAAAAGTAAATTTAAAAAATCAAGATTTGGATGTCATAGGGAATTTCAAAACTGAGTGAACTGCTTTTCATAAAAATGACATTATTAGACAAAATGTTTTCCATGCTGGGTTGAAAGCCCTGAGATGATGATAGAGCTAAAAGTGTTCTTTATATAATCTCTTTGCAGCCTTTATGGAAGACACATGCAGGCAAACCCTGAGCCTCCCAAAAAGAACAACGACAAGTCCAAAAAGATCAGCCGTAAACCTCTAGCAGCCAAGAATAAATAAAGCATCAGCATATGTCATCCTTCTTACATTCTTTCTTTTGCATGTGCCTAAATTTTTATGTTTTTATCATAGGAAACTGTTGTTTTATAAAGGAAAAGAAATAAATACCTCTTTATATCCATGGGAACCAGAAAATTGTCTAAGATAGTTAAGCCATTGTTAGAATTATTAACCACCTATTACTTAAGTTATACAGACGTTATATATTCACCAAAAACAACTTAATCTTTTCTAAATACATATGTATAAAATGCTTCTTTTAAAAAAAACAACTAATTCCCACAGTTGGCTGCATTTTATTGCTGCATCACACCATGTATCATTTGTATTACATTATCTGTTATTAATAAATACAGCTTTAAAAAACATTTTTGGAAGAACCTGTGTTTTTTACTGTTCGTTAGCCAATCTAAAGCATTGTAAAACTCTGGAAGTACCAGTAGTTCTCCCCAGGTAGATCTCAGGTACAGTGGTGAAATCCAAATTTTTTTACTACCAGTTCTGTGAGCATGGCTTCGCAAGCATGGTGTGGCTTGGTAGGTATGGCAGGGAAGGATATTGCAAAATCTCCATTCCCACCCCACTCCAGGGGAAGGATACTGCAAAATCTCCATTCCCTCCCTACTCCAGGGGAAGGATACTGCAAAATCTCCATTGCCACCCCATTCTGGGGCCAGCCAGAGGTGATATTTGCCAGTTCTCTGAACAACTCAAAATTTCCGCTACCAGTTCTCCAGAACCTGCTGGATTTCACCCCTAAGTTGTCCACAATTACTATTTTGGACTTCTTAAAATTAAGTTGATTGCCTTATCTTAGTCTAGGATGAGATGTTGTTTGTTGGATTCCACCTCTTGTGAATATTTGTGAGCACAGCTAATGAAATCTATGAGTTGGAATCCAACCACAATGGGCAATCTGTAACTTCTCCACTCCCAGATCCCTTTGCCTATAGAACAGAGTGATCTAATATGCCATTAAGTTTCACTAGTTTGCTTTCAAATCTTTTGGCTTGAAAACCCAGATGTCAATGTCCTATAAAAAAGCCAAGTTCTTTATCCCAGTCTCGCCATAGGAAAAGACACTTATAAACACTGTGGAATCTCGAGCAAAACTTTGTGCATGTTGGCAAAGTTAATGAATCTAGGCCTAATTTTATATGATTGTTCAAGTGTAGAATTAAGGGAGCTCACTTTCAATATTTTCTGTTCCAATATGTCAGCTGAGAAAAAAACACTGATTTCATTTTTAGTTTTAACAAGCATATTTTCTAAATCAGTTGAAATATACAGCAGGATGTCCAATCTTGGTGATTTTAAGACCTGTGGATAATCCTAACTGGGGAATTCTGGGAGTTGAAGCACACAGGTCTTAAAGTTACCAAGTTTGGCACTTCCAACATAGAGTTTTTGGTATTAGAAATTATTTCAGCTTCCTTTTTTTTGAATTGATATGTTACGCTTTCCTTATAGTTCAGTCCTTGTCACCTCTCAGTTCCCTCCTTCCTATGAACACCAGAAGTTATTATTTTTTTATATTTTTATTTATTTCATCAAGCACATATTAGATAACAGATATAAGTATAAACATGATTATGAATACATGAAATGGATACGAATAAAAGGGAACATTAGGATAGGGATGGTAGGCACACTGGTACACTTATGCATGCCCCTTAGAGACCTCTTAGGAATGGGGTGAGGTTGACAGTAGACAGTCTATAGTTAAAATTTGGGGGGCTTGGGGGTGAAACCACGGAGTCAGGTAGAGTATTCCAGGCATTGATCACTCTATTGCTGAAGTCGTGTTTTCTGCAAATAAGTTTGGAGTTATCTTAGAAGTAGGTAGAAGTACAAATTCTGGAAGAAACTCTGAGTTGAAGCGTTCATTTCAATATCTGATGTTCCTTTAATGCAGCAAAATAAGGGAGGATCCTAATAGTACTTCCTTTCCTTGGGGAGGTTGTTCGGAAGAGAATTTATTTGGAGCCTCCTGCTAAATTTGTTGCCAAAGAAAGCATCTATAGTTACTTAAAGCCTATACTGTATCCAAATTTAAAAACTGTAATTGATTAAACAACCTCCCTTTTGATGAGAAATAATATCTTTCTCTACCTATTTTCTACCTATTTTTCCATACCTATTTTTAATGATAAAGAAAATATGAAAGTACATGAAAGTGCAAACAAGTTTCTAATTCATAGCAGTACAACAGCTAAAACAAGTAGTAGCTGAATGTATTCATAAGGTGAATATTAATGTGATTTTCCTCCCCCCTCCCCATGCTTCCTTGTGCCTTCTTCCAGCTAAATGTTTGTTCATATTGCATGGCAGTACTAGTGCCTCAGCGATCAGTCAGAAGACTGCATGTAGATGTGCATAGGGCTATTTGTTAGCAGAAAAATGGAACACAAATAATTTAATTCTGAAAAAAATTATGAATTTAGATGGGGAAAATGCATTAAACAGACTTGAAGTACCTCGGGGATAGCCAAGTTAATTACAGTGAAAATGTACATGACCAATTCTTTAAAAATCGCTCGACTAAACCAGCATCTACTTCTTGGAAGCCCTAAGTACTTTTACAAAATATTAACAGGGCATACTTAAAAGGTTAAAAGAGAAAAGACTAATGATTTACAAGAAGAAATGGGAACTGGTAATTAAGGAAAAGTAGTCTTTAAGTATTACTTCCATCAGGTGTGAAGTGTATGATTCCCTTTACAAATTACTAATGGGCAAGAGAGAAAAGAGGATAATTTTCCAAGAACTGCACTTCACAATT
Organism: Coluber constrictor foxii; assembly: GCA_038048745.1. NCBI lineage: Eukaryota > Metazoa > Chordata > Lepidosauria > Squamata > Colubridae > Coluber > Coluber constrictor. Next base: position 146,893,747 of record CM075961.1, read on the forward strand.
CAACAGGCTAGAATGAAAAAGCACGTATAGTCCCTTCTGGGCACGTTACATCAAAATTGAACAATTTGCCTTTATTATAGTATTTACTTAATATAACGCTGCTTATTTAGAAAAATCCTAGAATGAAATACTATCATTACAGAAACATAAAATAAAATAGAATTTAAGGTAAGCCATAAAGAAATAGTTAAAACAACCCCCCCCCCTCCAAAAATAAATGTTAGATATAAAATACTGGTGGAAGTTATGAAAATGTTCCTAAAAGATATCAGAGTTGAGACCTGACATATTATACAGGAAGGGCCACTGCAGGAAAAAAAACTCCATGTAGAGATATTTTTTTTAAAGGTAGATAAAATATCTCTAGCCGCTTCCTGGCATCCTGCTAACCATGACACAACATGTAGAACCCTTCATCATAAATACCCAAAGACAATTGTTTAGATCATATGAGCCTGAGTTATTTAAGATTGTACGTTTTAATGCTTTATGTTGAATCTCTCTCCATGTCTCACCTTGATCTATCTTAAGAAACAAATCCCTGCATCTTCTTGGAAAGTAGAACACAAATCCATATACTAATTTCATAGCTGAAAGAAAGCCAGAAGTTATGACCAGAAGATAAGCAGATGTTCACCAGACAAGAGGTCCCTGTTGTTCCCTTTAGGCAGGATGTGCTGCCTAAAATATGGAATGATGAAAGCCCACTTACAGACAGTGGAAGTCCCCCAAGGATTGACAGTGGGGTTCTTGACCCTACGCTATACTGATCATGGTTAACTGATGGAGATATGCTGCACTTCTAGGTCCCCTTGGGGGGGCATCACTGCAAGAAGAGAGAAGGAAGAAAAAAACTTAGCTGAAACCATAGCAAAAGCGGCCAAGCTTGAAAAAGTGAGCACCTCAGCTTTAATTGTCCTGTATCATCTGCAATCTGTGTCTTTTTAATACTATTGTGAGCCCTTTTGCCTGTAAATGTTAATGTTATGTTAGCTGCCTTGAGCTTTTTTCCACATGCATGTATGTATGTATGTATATATGTATGTGTTACTGGGAACTTTTGAAGTTAGGTTACATATGCCAAAGTTTATGGATAAGGTCTGGGAAACAGCACTTCTCTATCATCCTGCATGCAGGTACACCAAGCAGAAACAACCGACAGTCCCATAGGCTGCATGCAGGGCCTTCTAAACTCTTTTTATTGCCATCAGCACTTAACATTTCTATAGTTCACTCAAAGACTGCCACAGCAAACTTCAGCAGAAAAAAACTGAAAAGGGATTAAGTTCTGCAATTGTCATTTTAGGCTCCATGATGGGGTGATTTTAAATTCTAGCATAGCAGAATTTTAAAATATTTTAAATAAATATTTAAATATTATGTATCTTAAACAGAAAAAGAAGTGTGGCTCACCACTTTGAAAATGCAGAAAGCACTGATACTTTCCTCTCAACCATCTAATGGTGTTGTTTTTTCTCTATCCTGTCTTGTGCCCTCCGCTGGCCAACACTTTTAAAAAAATTAATGCAATTTGCAGTCACAAAACATTGCCTGCCTTTTTCGCCCTTACTTCCTGGACATTATTAGCTTTCTAAAAAGTATTTTATTTACTGTTCATTAAGAGGACTGCAGCTATTTAATATGTAGCTCATGAATCTGGAACTCAATAATAATCTATTTTAAATGTGGACACAAAAATCAAATATTTGACTTAACACTGAAGCCTTTACAACAACTTAATTGTCAGGAGGTCTATATTTTATGCATTATTAGAATGGGAAACTGGGGAGACATCCAAAATGTAATATTTATCCTTCATTTGCCCTGGGTATGTTTCTGGTAGTTGGAACAGAAAGTAAAAAAGCCGATATGAAACCTCGTCTGATTTTGTTCTTTAAATTCCATTGTACAACATACCAATAACAGCCAAGAATTCACCTGAAGCACAAAGGTAGGTCCTGGGGAAATCAGCAAGAATTTATTTTTTCCTTACTCTTGTGCCTGTCCATTCAACATAATATCAGAAGCAGCTACATAAAAAATATATTTGAAGAAAATATTCTTCAAATATTTATAAAACATTATAAAAACCCTTTCATAAAACTCTTCTTACAAAACTCTACTGTAATGATGCAACAGATGGCTCAACACAACACACGAATCTAAAAAAAAATCTAATGACATCTCATTTTACTTTTTTAAAATATCATTATGTTAATAAGATTCTACAGTCAATATTTGTGTCTGCTGTATCCACTCATTCCCATTGCTTTCTAAGGGCATCTATTCTGATTTAAGTGCTGCATATCCATGTGTGGATCTATCTTGCTTCTTAATACCTGTCTGGTCATCTATATCTAAAGCAGAGAGGCACAAGTGGTCCTCCCTCTTTTATATATATCTTTCTCAAAATTTACCACCAAGCTATCTATTTTCTAGCAAAAGGGTCTCCTTATAGCAGTACTTCCAAACTTTGGCATCATTGCCTGGACCTCAGTTTGGCTTTCATGAATTCACTTTATTTTTTTCCCTTAAATTTATTTCTTGGAAAACAAGAACAGTTCTTGAACTTGAGTCTGCTTTATATTGAATCAGTCTGATTTCTTCCAATTTCCTGGCTGACATCACACTTCCTAGTTTTCCTGGATAAGATATTTCTCATCATCAGTTACCTAAGCTTTTGATTTCACTGCTAAATTATGAACTTTATATAAGCATGTATTCTACTACTGAAGAATGGCTGTCTTGTGATAAATAAAGCTCCCTCTTGAACCAAATAAGAATTGTTCCTCTAATGTGGTTTTTTTAAATTGATGACAGATCTTAATGTACCTGTCTGGATGTCCTTTCTTCTAACTTAAGCCATCTTTAGTAGAAATTAGTGGGATGCTTCACTGTATCAAGAGGAAAGTTTTCAACATGTGCTGAGTGATACTTTGATGAGTTTTATACTTTTATATGTTCCAGAGTTGAGTCCTAATGTTTAAAAGTTTCAGGGACTGAGTTACTGCTCAAATTAAGCTCACGCAGATGACAGTGTTGTGCATCACTAACTTCCTTGTGTGACAATTAATCAGCCAAGCCTTTCAAGGAGGACAGGCACACCACTGAAGAGTCATTTTGAAATGCTGTCAAAATATGAAGGTCTAATGCTGAACAACATCCAACTACATCATTTGCCTACATAATTGTATTGACAGATACTTTTTATTGGCAAATCTTTAAAAAATCTTGATTGAGCCTAGTATTAACCATTAGGTAGTATCAAACTTCTATGAGTTTGGTCCTTTAAAACAACAGGTGTTTAAATGTTTAATGCTTTGGTCATATTTAGATGATTCTTTCAATTAAAAATATTCACAGAAACCCTAATGTACATTTGATATCAACTTTTCTAGCAAGCAAATTTAAATCCATTATATTCCATAACTAAATGGTGAGTATCAGCAGCTTGAATGTGAATGCAAATGTTAAAATTCTCCTAGATATGATCCTACAAGGCAAGGATCATTCACATTCATGTTTTCTACCCTCTTCTTTAGTATTCAGAAAAAAACAACCAGAAAAGCCAACTTTGACGCAATCAATTACTGAGACATACATTTCTATAGACACTTGAGTCTCTTAAGAGTTGGTAGTCAAGACTGAGCAGGCAAGGTAGGTAAATCAGTTACAATCAAGAAAATTAAAGCAGAGACGCTCTGCAGAAGAAGATAGCAACTAATGGAATCTTGGAGAGCTGTATGTATTTATTGGGTTAACATGTATATTATAGCTAAACTATATACTAAAGCTAAACAACAGACTTCAATCACCCACCTTGGAAGCAACAATGAGCCTCCTCTCAAAATAAAACAAACACAAAAAATAAATTGACAGGTTAATATTTTTTTTTTTGCAAGATTTAAGGTTTTTGTGCCTTTGCATGTTAATATTGAAAATCTCATGCAATTAATATAGCAATAGCACTCTTCATGGTGCTTTACAGCCTTTGCCAAGCAGTTTACTGAGTCAGCATATTACCCCTAACAATCTGGATTCTCATTTTACCAACGTTGGAAGAATGGGAGGCTGAATCAATCTTCAGTCAGTCAGGATCAAACTCCTGACAATGGGCAGAATTAGCCTGCAATACTGCATTCCAACCATTGCACCATCACAACTCTTTTATCATGAAGTTTATATCAGAATGTCTTAAACATCCTTGTCTCATGCCTGTCCAAAAAATCATGGGATTTGGGGAATTTTGCATAAGAGATTTAATAATTTATTTGGTGGGTAGGGATATGTTTTGGGGCCATTGCACCAAATTACCAAATGAAGCCTAGGACATAGAAAGATAAAAAAAGAAATAGTTTCTTTGAGACTTGGACAAAGTGTAATGTTAATAAGTTATTTAAAAATTAAAGTAAAAACTGTGTACTCTAATGCTATAATTAATAAATGGATAATTTATATTTCTTTGTTGCATTTTAATATATTTTAAATACACTTTAATCAAATATGATTCCCTATATGTTTAGCACAGTCAAAATGCCAAGGATTATCAAGTGATGAGGAAATTGAACACAATATTCCAAAAGCAATGCAGTTAATTTCAAGTGATTTTTAATATCAATCTGAATTTAATATTCTGAAATAAATCAGAGATAAAAATAATTGCCAGTTAGTTGTAATTTCCTTTCTATATTAGCTTTGGTCTACAGACTTGCATCCTAAAATGCATTAATGTGGAAAAAAGTTATCCTAAACTTCTCTCACCATCTTTTTGAAAATATTTTAATTTCACTTATTGTACAAATAAAGCTGTATAAAGCCCTTGGCCTGTTAAAAATTATTCCTTGAAATCTTCAATAGAGCAGTTGAGTTGTATAAGCAATGATGAGTTTTCATGACTAAAGTTGCCTGTCTTCTGAAACAGTAATCTAGATTTTAACATCTAGAAGAAGAAGCTATCAAAGAAAAGACACTTAAACTCTATTGAAAGCCATTACACATGGAGGTGAAAGGTATTAAAGAGAAATCTTTTGCAATATGTTTTTGTCTATTTCAGATATTCTTGGTATCTTCATTTTTTAAACAACAGATTTTCTAAGCTTAAATATTCAGTGTCTCAGTGTCAGTTTTTTTAGGTTACAAAAAAAGGGTCCCATGTTCATCATGGCTAGCGTGCTTAGTTCTACAATGCTACACAGAGAGCATTCCCACTACAAGTATGCAAAGCATTAACTAAGTGAGAATCTTACATCTTTGGAGGGTTAAATAATAAAATCTGACAGATGCAACAACTCCCAGGAGTGGCCAGCTACCAAATGTACTTCTACAAGAACATCTGCAAGAAAGCACTGCAGATGTTGCTGAACAAATTTCCAGGCTCTTGGCACATCTAGTCTGGCATTCAGTATTGTGTAATAGTCAATTGGATATACTTGGAAAGTTCAAAAGCATTTCCCAATATATTTAAAGCATATTGCCTATAATCTAGCAGATGCTAAACAACAATCAATATTATTAGTCACCAACAGTCTGATCCTTCATGAAACTGTCATTCTCTTTTTAATCTATCCCAATTGGCTGCCATTACCACTGCTCCTGACAGCCAATCGAAATGTTAACTCTTTAATTCATTTATTGATTTATTACTGATTTCATCGCTTGGATTTAGATATCACTCAAATATAAGAATGACTAAGGAGTTTGCAATTTCCACTATTTAAAAAAAATAGAAAGAAGAAAGCACTATGAGTTGTTGGAAAAAAGTATTTCTGTCTATTTATCCTCTTTACATTTAATTTCAATAGATGACCTCAAGTCCTATCACTGGAAAGAGGAAGCAAAAACCTTCTGTCTTTCTACATTATGAATGTGATAGATGCATTTATATATTTTTGGCATGATATCACTACCCCTCCTTTATCCGAAGCAAAAACGCTCCAAACCCCATATATGTTGGCTCATCCCGATTTAGTAGAAAATGCATAACATGAGAATGCTCCCACACACAAAAGAACATTACTACCAAAATACCTAGAAAAAGCTAATGTTTGTTTTAGAGCAAACATTTGGAATTTATGTTCCAGAGTTTGCTTGAATCTGATTCTAATAATCATTTGCACACAATACAATCACAGTCAGACAGGATGACTGTAGTGATCACCATCAAGGTCAAAATTCCCATATCAGTCCTTGTTTTACATCAATATTGGCTTTTTTCTAGGAAGTTCCAAAAACATTATTTGTTGAACAAGCCTATAAAGGTTGACTTAAACACATCACAAAGCCCCAATATTCACAAGTCACATTTAGCAAAAAAAAAAAAAATCATAAAAGGATTAATGCTTCTGGAAATCCTGTAATTAATGGATCATTTGAGAAAAAAGGGATCCATTCAAGCCAATTTACACCATGCGGCCTGTGTGTGTGTGTGAGAGAGAGAGTGTGTGTATTGTCTTTAGTCTCCCAATGGACAGCAAAAAGCTGATTTGATGTCTGAAAGAGCCGAGAAACTAGTGAATGGGATTTCACTGAGTTATGACTGTATAAAGATCTTGATTTATGTAGGAAAAAACCCGGCTGAGAGAAACATACATACATACATACATACATACATACATACATACATATATATGTTTTCGTAGATTTTCAAGGATACAGGTGTGCAAGTCTTGGCGTGTTCGGGTCTTTTCCCATGTAAGATTGAGAGTATCTTGGCGATGTTTTGATGAGTGTCACTCGTCATGACACCAGCCTGAAGATGACAAGTGGGACTTCGTCAAAATATCACCAAGATATTCTCAATCTTATACAGGAAAAGACCCAAATACGCCAAGACTTGCACCACATACATCGGACAAACCAACAGAAGAATAAGTGCACGCACAAAAACTCAGTCAAAAAAGAGGAACCAACTTCTTCCCTGGTCCAACACTTTAAAGCCACAGGACATGAAATTGACTTTAAAAAGACCAGAACTATCACCAAAACTGAACACTTTAATGACAGAATAATCAGAGAAGCCATCGAGATAGAAAAATGCCCACACAGCATGAACAAACGAGATGATACCTCCCGCCTGCCAGCCATTTGGAAACCCGCCCTTATTGACAAACGAGTCCCTAACATGATGAATGACACCAGACCCACACTCACAAGAGCCACACAGGATGTCACCACCACACATCCACGCAGAAAGCAGATTCAAACCCACACTGATAATGAAGCACGACCAAGGACCAGAAGCCAGACCGCAGCTGCATCATTAGCCACTTTTAACCCCTCCAATCCATACATGAATCAGACCAACACCCTCCATGAAAAGCTCTCACGACCACAAACACGAAGCCAAACAACAACAACGCAGCTCACCAGCTCAAATCCCCCTGCAACTCAGACTAAGCCGAGCACAACCAAGCCCCCACCCAAACAGAACACACCACCAGCCAATCAGAGCACAACCAACCCCCCATCCAATCAGAGCACAGCCAAGCCCCTAACCAATCAGAACACACCTCCACCCAATCAGAACACAGCCAAGCTCCCACCCAATCAGCTCACACCCCAACTAGCAGTTAAAAGGAAGGGTCAGCTGCAATCTCACATCGCTCCAGGAAGCACGAAGCCGAGAACACCAGCCTGAAGATGACGAATGAGACTTTGGTTATTCGGAAGAAGACTCGAATAACCAAAGACCTACATACAAACATCCACGAAAACCTCAGAAAACATATATATACATACATACATACATACATACATACATACACATACACATACACATACACATACACATACACATACACATACACATACACATACACATACACATATACATATACATATACATATACATATAAGTCTTTGATTATTCGGGTCTTCTCCCGCGTAGAATTGGAAGTATCTTGGCGACGTTTCGACGAAGTCTCATTTATGTGTATTTATCTTTAGCCAGATCCTTCCTACATAAACCAAGATTTTTATGAGGGTGTGGCTAACTGATTAAGGTATATAAGCCTGAAATAGATCTATCTTAGTCTCCCTATGGGCAGCAGAGGGTTTGCTGGCTGCCAGAAAAAAAGCCTAGAAACTAGTGGATTATGATTTCACTGAACTAGGGCTGCATAAAAATCTTTGTTTACGTAGAAAGAACCTGGCTAAAGAGAAATACATATATATATCATTTGCATTACCCAATAACTGCAGTTGATAGCAATGATGTAAAATGATATGCCTAAATTAAATCAATATGGCCTTTCTCTGGATTGATCCCAAATTTTTGAGTTTGTTTTAAACTCAGCCCCAATCCAAATGTCCAATAGTTTTGTTTCTGATGACCTCATACCACCTAAAGCTTCCACTACCATCTTAAGAAACAGCCCTTTATTTTGCTTCCCCAATCATTCCCTCCACATTTCATGGGTAGATAAATTTTAGCTGGCTTAGGGATCAGTTGGTCATGACAGCAGGGAGAACTACTGACAAGGCAGTGGCCTTAAATCAGGGGACAGGCTGCAAAGGGAAGTCTCCCTAAAGGTTAATTGTCAAGCAGAGTAGACATATTACAAAGAGCTATTGGCGAATCTTTTCTAAGCAGGAAACAGTCTGCAGGCAGAGCAAGATAAGCCATGCAGTTTATACATACCTGTAACAGAGAAAGAGCTATGTTGCTTTTAAAGAGAAACACTAGAAATATTTTTAATGAAGACAGCTGGCTTTTTTTATTTGTTTGATTTGCACTTTTGAACAGAAGGTCAAGGCAGCACCAAAAGTGCTCCCATATCCCATTTTTCTCCACAGCAATGGAGAGTAGCTATGCTGTGTCATTCTTGCAAGGAGTCCAAGGGTGGTTCAAAGGAACACTTCCCAAAGTACTAGCTCCACTTCATTGTAAAGTTACATTAACAGAATCTTGCAAATCTGAAAGTAATTTTCTCTCCATTGTCATTGCAATCCAAGTAAGTAGGGTGGATCTCTTCTGAGACGCTTTCCATTCCTTTAAAGGGCTAAACTGTCTCTTATCTGACCATTGCCCTGGCTGTGACTCTTTCCTGTCGCCCAAGGTTATATTCCCACATACTGTTACAGACTGGAGCTTTTGTACCTGAAAGGGGACTAGAATTTGAGTTGACTTGCTCCCAGTCTCACATCTCTAACAAACCTGACACTCCAAAATTTTGAATGTATATGATTGGTTAGATTTGTATCCAACTTTTCATTCAGGAGCAAAAATTGATCTAAATAGCTTTCCTTTTTCCCATTTTTCCTCATAACAAAATTCTGAAGTAGGTTCTTTGGGGAGAAGAAAGAATAGAATAGAATAGAATAGAATAGAATAGAATAGAATAGAATAGAATAGAATAGAATAGAATAGAATAGAATAGAATAGAATAGAATAGATTTTATTGTCACTTTGAATGTATACTAATTAGCATACATTAAAATGAAATTTCTTTGTATACAGTTCTAAAAGGGTCACCACCTCCAATATACCCAAAATGAACACGAGGAAACAAAAAAATAAACAAATAAACAAATATGTATCTACCCACATACGTTATATGACACAGAGAAATATCACAGTCCAGTGATATACAGGTACTGTACCTGGCAAGAAAAACTATTCTTGCGAGTTTATCAGACAAATGGATATGGTCCAAAGTCATTCAGGAACTTCTATGCTGAGAATGGAATAGATCCTAGGCTGACACCTTGCTGGCCCTCTTCAGGATAACAGTTCAATGAGAAGGAGAACTTGCCCAAGGACTGATATTAGTTTTGATGATAGGGCCATACTGTCTCAGCATCCGAGGAAAGCAAGAGTTGAACTAATGACTCAGGTGCAGAATGTTTCGATATATTCCTGAGTGGAAGCAGGAATTTTTTTTGTGTGGTATCAGTTACTCGGTGCAGCAAAAACCTGATAAAGAACAAAAACTGAACTTTCTTGTAAGTACTACTTGTCTCAGTTTTGCTTTTTGTCTTTATTTCTCTTCTGCTCTTTCTCCCTTTCTCCTTAAAACATTTGCCCCGGTAAAGAATTACACCATCTTCATATATATAGACTCTAGTTACAGTTCAGTTTACTTACTGCCAAAGTTCACAAACAAATGGGACAATATATATTATTCTATATAATCATGCCAGGAAGAGGAAAAGAAAGGAGCAATAAAAAGGAACAACAAAAGAGACAGGTCAAGAGAATCTTCCAGAACCTCAAAACCATCAGAGGCCTTACACATATGAACAAACAATTAGCTGCTACAGTTAACCCTTTGATGTGCATGTAGACCTGCTAAGCCCAACAGAATTTAGAGTTTCTCTTTTATTTTAAACAGTCATATTTCTTTTCATCTTACAATAGGTTTCTCTCTCTCTTTATTTCCTATGTAAAAATGCTGGGAATTTGTGCCATCTCTTGTTTTCAACAATATCTACTAGCGTGAACTCTAAAAACAATGAAGAAAACATCTGGAGGCTGTGTATTACCCAGGATTGCATGTTGTCTTCCCTCGGGTATAAGACAGCTCCAAAATGGCTAAGAGGGGTGGGGTTGGACTGTGAACTGTAAAATCAAACTACACAAAACCACAATGATCCCAGAGGTCAGGTGCTACCTGCCAGTCTTGGGGGGTGGGGAACGGACACTCAGAGTGAATCCCATATAGCACACCCATCGGTTCCACATCCTTTTTTTAAAACCATTGCCTTCCTCTTGTACAAAACTAGTTTCTCTGATCTCCATTATATAAATATACAAACTTTTTTTCCCCGTGTCTGTCATTTTATGAAAGGACAGTTCTACAGTAAGGTTAATTAAGGTGGCAGACAGTACAGTTTGCAGCATTATGTAAAAACAAGCAAATAGTCAATTAGAGCGTTTAATTTTGCCCTTTTTTTAAGTCCACAAAAGGGAGCATGATTTGACATTTCTGTCCACTATATTCACAATAAGGTGTGAGGATGTTCTTTAGGCTCACTGGGAAACAGAATATTACATAGTCATGCATAACAATGATAATAATAACAAAAAGAATCATAGCAAGATGCAGCTGACCTGAATCTTATTGATATGAGACTGAAAAAGGGGACAGATAAAAATTCCTTCTAATGTGATTTTCTGTTGATTTCTAGGATTATACATCAGCTCAAAACAGCCCTTATATTTTGTTCTTGGATGTGGGTTCCACATGAGAATACTGTAGCCAACAGCATCTCAGGGTTACAAAGCAGAGGCTTTCCTTCATTTGGATAACCACATTTCACACTATAATTCTGCAACTGCCTTTTGTGTATTGTGGCTAAACACTAAACACTTTTGTTCCCACAGAGAAACACTGCCCTATATTTGTCAGGAAGAGGAGAACAAAAAATTGGGAGGAATCTCACACAAGACTAATTGGAGGTTTTGTAATTTCAATAATGCAAACACCTTGCCTCATATCACAGAGTGATATTTTACATACTTGCATACAATAAATGTGTAACATGCACAATTCCCATCCCCCCCCACAACAATTGAAATTTAATAAGGGAAGATATATCTATCTCAGCAAGTTACAAGTATTTTTCAGATGTCCATATATTTTAAAATGTTGAGTTCTGGCACCAGGAAGAATAAAGAGTTGGCAGTGGCTGAATTTCCTTCAGGATGGAATTCTAGGGTAAAAGCATAATCATTCTGAAGCATTTATATCTCACAAGATTAGGAAGTCTTGTATTTGTCCATAATTTTAATTCCCCATCCCCAACATTTAGGGAGTATTGTGCTTTGCTACAAATTCTATACTTACCAGAATGTTGTTGTTGTTGATGTTGATCTTCTTCTTCTTCTTCTTCTTCTTCTTCTTCTTCTTCTTCTTCTTCTTCTTCTTCTTCTTCTTCTTCTTCTTCTTCTTCTTCTTCTTCTTTTCTTCTTCTTCTTCTTCTTCTTCTTCTTCTTCTTCTTCTTCTTCTTCTTCTTCTTCTTCTTCTTCTTCTTCTTCTTCTTCTTCTTCTTCTTCTTCTTGATTTAATCTTCAGTTTGATTACCAGTCTGAGACTGGTAATCTCAGAATTGAGATTGGTAATCTGAGAAAAACCTAACTGTTCAAGTCCTAACGAAAGACCTAAGAGCTATTAAAGTAGCATCTGAATTAGCAAGCAGGACCGAGTATGGTGGTTTTTTGCAGAGTCAGGAATTTCAGGTCTAATAAATTCAACATTTCCATGTATTTAGGCAGCCCTTTGAGTATTGCTCCAAGGTACAACCATTAATTTCTTCCTCAATAGTTGCTCAACTTCAATTTGCAAATCACAACATTTTGTTATTTTTTCTAGATGTTTCTCTTCAGTTTATGCATTCCTGATATTGCAATATCAATGAATCAGACTTTTTTCTTTTCCACAATAGTGATGTCAGGTGTGTTGTGGGCCAGATGTCTTTCTGTTGAATCCTAAAGTCCCACAGGATCTTGACTTGCTTATTTTCAAGAAATTTGTCAGATTGGTGTTCCAAGTATTTTTTGCTGCATTCAACCCCAAATTTCTGGCAAAGCTTCCAATGTATGATTCTGGCAATTTGATCATGATGTTGTAAATAGTCTCTGAGATTTTGCTGCAGCCACTGATAAGATGATTCATCTTTCATGTACAAGCAACATTTGCTGTTGTTGCTGACATGTTGAATTTTTGCTTTCATGGAATTGATCTGCAGGACTTGTTCTTGAGCAGCCAAAATGAAGCCTTCAGTTTCTTCCTTCAGCACTCCTGATCGCAACCAGTTCCATGTTAGCTTTGTATCTATCTTTGCTTCAATGTTCTTCAGGTACCGACTGTGCATAGGCTTCTTTTTTCAGTTAAAAACCTGATGCTCTGTTGTTTCTTTTCAATTGTCTGCTTTCAATCTTATTGTTTTCAAAAGGTTTCCCTTGTTCACCTCCTTCAGCAGAGGCTCTTTTGCTTTCTTTATGTAGTCATTTAAGCAGTGTTTTTCCTCTTCCACAGTTTGTTTCATTTGTAAGAGACCTCTGTCACTCTGACATCTTGGTAAGTACAATCAATCAGCATCATTTTTTGAGTGCAGAGCATGGTTCATTGTCATTAGTTTTCTTGTCTTTCAATCCTAGTTATCAAGTTTTAGCTTAGTCCAATTAATTATTCCAGATTATTATTAATGACAATGATGATTTATTAATTATTATTATTGATTATCACACAGTCAGCCAGATGTCCAGAGTGGGTATGATAATTTTGTCTACCTATCTTGTCCTTACCAACTATCTATTATAGGCAGATGATATTGTTGTTTGTTTGTTTATGATTATGATTATGATTATTTATTAGCCTTCAATTTGAGTCACATTCTAGGACTGGTAAAAATTTAACACTTCAAGTCCTAACCAAAGACCTAAGAGCTGTTAAGGTAGCATCTGAGTACATAGACAGTTCCAAGTAGGGTGGTTTTTTGCAAAGTCAGAATATTCAGGTCTGCTAAGTTCAACCTTTCCATGTATCTAGGCAACCTTTTGGGTATTGCTCCAAGGACTCCTATTACCATTGATACAACGATTGATTTCTTCCTCCACAATCACTCAACCTCAATTTGCAGATTGCAATATTTCGTTATTTTTTCTAGTTGTTTCTCTTCAATTCGTGCATCACCTGGTACTGCAATATCAATTACTTTTTTCTTTTCTACAATAGTGATTTCAGGCATGCAGAGTATGGTGCATTGTCATTAGTTTTCTTGTCTTTCGATCCAAGTTATCAAGTTCTAGCTGAGTCCAATCAATTATTCCAACTGAGTATTGTATTGCAAGCACTGCCCAGGTGTTAATTGCCTTTATGATATTTTCTCCACTCAGCTTTGAACTCAAAATTTTCCAGACTCACTTTATGTATCTTGTTGAAGTAGTTTCCTTGAGTTGGTTGTGCAACAGGCCAGAAGTTTCCAAAACTCCTAAGTATTTGTACCCCTCTTCTGGTGTTACTGCTTTTATCAGCCCTTCATTATTAAGTTTGAATCCATCATCTTCAACCATTTTTCCTGCCTTAACAGCAACTGTTGCACATTTGTCAATGCCAAATTGCATTTCAATGTCTCTGCTAAACTCCTCTGTGCTTTTCAGCAGTGAGCAATTCAGGTTTTGTTTTTCCAAACAGTTTTAAATCATCCATATAGGGCAAATGGGAAATTTTCAACCCATTTTTAGCCAATTCATAGCCACAGTTTTCTTTCTTCAAAATGCTTGTTAGTGGCAACATTGAAAATACAGATAACAGAGTGGTGAAATCTAAAATTTGTTACTACCAGTTATGCGGGCTGAAGTGAAGAGGTTGTAAAAAAATGCTTTCAAATGGCTCTGACGATCCCAGCTGAGTTGCCTGATCAGCAGAGACTTTTTTTCTTTTAAATGCCTCTGATGATCAGGCAACTCAGCTTGGATCATCAGAGGCGTTTAAAAGAAAAAAAGGGTTTTTTTTCTTTTAAATGCCTCTTACGATCCAAGCTGAGTTGCCTGACCATCAGAGGCATTTAAAAGAAAAAAAGTCTCTGCTGATCAGGCAACTCAGTTGGGATTGTCAGAGGCATTTAAATGGAAAAAAAGGCTTTTTTTAAAAAAAAGCCTTTGACAATCCCAGCTGAGCTGCACGATCATCAGAGGCTTTTTTTTTTACTTTTAAAAGAATTTTTTGGCCGAAGAGGTTGTAGAAAAAATGCTTTTAAAAGTAAAAAAAGCACCTCTGATGATTTTGTAGCTCAGCTGGGGGGTGGGGGGACAGGGATTTTTGCTACCGATTCTCCGAACCACCCACCTCCATCGCTACTGGATTGGGTGATCCGGTCTGAACCGGGAACATTTCACCCCTGATGTGCTGTTAATTCCAAAAATATCTAAGAATTTCTCAATCCAGTTGTGTGTGGCTTTCTTATAAACAATCCAGATCTTGAACAAATTTGTTCATCTTTTTTTGAATTCCTCAAAACCAGTTTATCGCTCATCAGTTGTTATTATTGTTGTTGTTGTTATTACTATTATTTATTTAATCTTCAATTTGATTCCCTGTGGATCTGATAAAAACTTAACAGTTCAAGTCCTAACCAAGAACCTAAAAGCTGTTAAGTCTGAGTACGTAAGTAGTTCGGAGTTAAGGTGGTTTTTAGAAATATTCAGAGCTGAATATTTTCAGAATATTCAGGGCTGATAAATTGAACATTTCCATGTATCTAGGCAACCTTTTGGGTATTGCTCGAAGAGGTCCTATTACTATTGGTACAACTATTGATTTTTTCCTCCATAGTCACTCAACTTCAATTTGCAAATCACAATATTTTGTTACTTTTTTCTAGCTGTTTCTCTTCAATTTGTGCATCACCTGGTATTGTAATATTAATGAACCATATTTTTTTCTTTTCTACAATAGTGATGTCATGTATGTTGCGGACCAGATGTCTGCTGTTTGATTTCGAAAGTTGCACAAGATCTTGACCTATTCATCATTTTCTTCTTCTTCTTCTTCTTCTTCTTCTTCTTCTTCTTCTTCTTCTTCTTCTTCTTCTTCTTCTTCTTCTTCTTCTTCTTCTTCTTCTTCTTCTTCTTCCCTCCTCCTCCTCCTCCTCCTCCTCTTCCTCCTCCTCCTCCTCCTTCTTTATTATTATTCTCTTTTATTCATTAAAAATGAAACTCAGTCAACTGGACATTTGAAAATGTGTCACAAATACCATTGACTGGGGCTAATGGTTGATACAGGTTGCTGCCAGCATCCTAGGTATCAACCAAGTACCTTCTTAAAATGTTCCGAGTAGCACAGTTTTTTGCAGTTCTGCTGGTGTTATTGCAGGAAGCTGCAATCACTCATGTAGGGGCACCTGTGGTGGCCCAAGCACTCTCCCACTGAAAACGGGCTCCCAAGCTCAGTTTTCGGCTGCTACAGCCTCCTGCAACCCTCTGTCAGTGAAAACGGGGCTCCAGTTCTTTTTCTTCTATTCTGGTGTCTCCTGGTACCATGATGTCAATAAATTGTACGTTTTGGTTTTCAACAACTGTGATATCTGGCGTGTTGTATTCAAAATGGCGATCCATCTGTATTCAAAAGTCCCACAAGATCTTCATCTTCTCATTTTCTATAACTTTTTCCACTTTATATTCCCATAACTTTTTGGATACGGGTAAGTCGTATTTTTTACATAATGACCAGTGGATTAATTTAGCAACTTGGTCATGTCTAGTTTTGTAATCAGTTTGTGCAATTTTGCTGCATTCACATATTAAATATGAAACAGTTTCAACTTTGTTGTTGCAAAGTCGGCAGTTTGGATTGTTGGTGGATTTTTGTATTTTGCTTTCATGGCATTAGTTTGTAGTGCTTGTTCTTGAGCAGCCAGTATTAAACCTTCCATTTCTTTCTTGATGGTTCCCATCTTAAGCCATACCATATAAAGTTGTCATCATATTTTCCTTTAATGTTTTTCAAGTGCTGGAAGGTCTGTATCATATTTTTTAGTTCCAGTTGCATAGCCATGGTATCCAATGTCCTCTGTCCTGCAGGACTTGCGATTGGTGTTGTGGAGGGTAGCTGTGTCATTGTCTTCTTCATCTTATCCCATCTTATACACTATTGACAACCAATTTTATAATCCAGATGGTAGTTTAATTTGTAATCCAAAGTACCTACTCCACCGCATTAGGTGACTTGGTTAAAAAGAAAAATCAAGAAAAATCAAGAAACCCCATCGCACCCCAAAAAACTTCTTGTCTTCAATCAAAAGGAAGTTAAAAAAAACACCCAAGAGAAAAAAAAAGAAAAAGAAAAAAGAAAGGCCAAAAGAAAGGTAAAAAGAAAAAATAATCCCCAAAAATCAAACCCAAAAGCTTCTGATTCTTCATGTTCTTCTCACCTTAATCCATTTTTTTATGTATCCACAAAATTCTAACATTCAAAAAACTAACCAGCTACCAAAAAAAGAGGAATGAAATAGAAATGGTGAAGAGAAAAAAGAGTACAAAAATTTAATCCAGTCAATGCCAATGGATCAAAAGGAAAAAGAAAAGGGGAAAATAAAAATAAAAAGAAGGAATGGATCACCAACAATATTCCAATAATAATAAAGTCCTGGATCCCAGAAGAGGGGGAAAAAATAAAAAACCAACCAACAAAAATCAGTAAAAGAAAAAAGAACTATATTCATTATAATTAAAGAAAAAGTAAAGGCCAAGACTGCCCCAATAGAAAAAAGAGGTTCCTCCCCCCAAAAAACCCTGTAATTTTGCTTCAATTGTCGTCTTGTTTTTATTTCAAAAGTTTCAAAGAATTCACTCTTTTATGTTTCTGTTAGAACTAACAATCTCAATATACAATTCTTTGCCAAACACTTGCCCTTTTCTGGATCTTTCATTATCAAGTATGTTCGACCAGCTGTTAACCATTCTTCACTTGTTGCATTTTGAAGCATTTGATCAAATTGAGTGGTCATGAGATAATGGAGGCTGGTCAGGTGTTTTAGCCAATATCCATGCAGTTCATCCAGGCCAAGTACACTCCAGTTCTTGACCTTCTTTGCTTGTTTTGCAACCATGTCAGTTGTTATTGCAAAATTTTCCATTTTGTTTCGTGTTGTTTGTTGTTGAATATCTTTGATCCAGGAAGCAGTTTTGTTGTGTTCCACTGGGTTTTCCCACAGTTCTTACCAAAAGTTCAATTTTTTTCTTTACATGGGTGAACATTAGTTTGGACTTGATTTTCATCAAGGGAGTGGTAGAAGAAGTGTTGGTTTCTTCTGAACTGGACATTTTCACGATATTGTTTAATTCGTCCTTCATATCTTTCAATTTTCTTTGCTGTTGCTATTACATGTTGTTTTAGTTCTTCCATAATTTCTGGTATTGTTTTTTTCCTCCAGGTTGCATTTTTGTGTAAGCTATTTTTCAGCTTTTTATTCTTTAGTTTTCCTTCTTTCAAATATTTCAAATTGCTGACATCTCCTCGTAGCTTTTTTATTTTGTTTTCAAGTCAAATTTTCCACTTTGGTGTTCCAGTGGGTTTCTTTTTTGGCATTTTATAACCCAATTGTGCAGCTGTGCTGTACATTACTTGATTTGTTTCATGTAGTGTGCTGGATGAAATGGAGGTTAAAATGCTGTTCACGGCAGTTAGTAGATCTTTCACTCGTTTGCTATGCATTTTGTGAATGGTAGGTAATCTTTTTCTATGTTTTCTTTGATATGGTTTTCAATCTTTTCTTTCAGCATTTTTGCTAGATCACTTAGCTCTACACTTTCAAGTTGTTGCACAGGAGGAATTTCATCCTGTATGTTGGTTTCTTCTGCCGGTTGGTCAGTTTGTTTAGGTGTTAGAACAGTTTCTTCAGTCTGTTCATCATCATTACTTGTTGTTTTCTTTTTAGCCAATGTTTCTAGATGCTGCATTTCCACACTTGTGAAAACTTCATTACGGATGATGAAACGTCTTTGATCCATTAATCTTTGTTCAGTTATGTCATTTTCTGGGTGGCTTTCCTTCCACAGTTGCATCATTCTTTTTTGAAATCCCCTGACTGTTGATTCTGCCTGGTAATAACATTTGATGAATTCTTGATTTTCTTCAGTTGTTCAAGTTTTGCACTTTTACAGTTGCACGCCCTGGTTCCCCAGCAGTACGAACTGAGCCCTGTAGCCCATTTTTTGACAGATGTCCAGGAACCATAGCATCTGACGCGGTCCTTGATGACCTGGGCGACAACCAATCCTGTATGGAATTTTGTTGATTTTTTCTCATCATTGGTGATGGTAGATCTGGTCTTATTTTCTTTTCGGCCCCAAAATAAGCACTATTTAAAACTAAACATGATTTTAGAGTGATCGGCCCAACTGGGAGTCTCACCTCCCCATGCACACACAAGAGCTGGCAAGTATGCAGAGACCAATGGTAACTGGCAGCAGTGGCAGCCTACTAATCCCTCGATTGGCACACTGAGAGCATGCACAGAGCATATGGCATGGAGCAGAAGACAGGTAATCCAACATGCAGAGCGGAAGGCAGGGGATCCCAATGCACCACACGGGCTGCAGGCAAGTAGAGAGATGTGAAGCTTCCTACCACTCTGGCCCACTGCTACTCAGCTTTCCTATGGCCCATGTGGCGCACCTGAATCTCCTGTCTCCCCACCCGCCCCGCTTCTGTCTGCTGCCAATATCATCACATGAAGACAATCCTCCACTGGCCATCCGCTGAACAGCCCACATCTGCTCAGATTTCCCATAGCCCATGTGGCATGCCTGGATGGCCTGCTCCCTCCTGTACCTCTGCCTCTGCTGCTGGTGTCGCTGCATGAAGAGGAGCCTCTCGCGGCTGCCTGCTGCTCTGGCCCATCGTCACATGGCTTTCCTGTGGCCCATACGGCATGTCCAGATCACCTGCCTCTGCCTCTGCTTGCATATGTACTCAACTCACCTGTGCTGTGTGGGCTGTGGTTGCTACCAGACACCGTAGGCCTGTGCATGCTTGCTGCCTCTTGTGTTGGTCATACACATCCCCCTCACTAAGGCTTATTTTTGGGGTAGAGCTTATTATTAGGCACATACATAAAAAACAGGTGGAGCCTTATTTTTGGAGTAGGTCTATTGTCGGGGAAACACAGTATTTGCAAAAAATGTAAGTAATGAACACAGGTGAAACATAGCATTTGTTCAGGGAAAAGCAAGGAAAAGTATTAGACTGGGACTTTTATATGACTGATGAAGGTGGGAGTGGGGTTTTAAACTCAGCAGAAGAAAGACCTTTGAATCCCAGAATGTTAGCTGTGCATTTTTGGCTGGTGCTCATTCTTATCCTAATCGGTGTCTCTCCCTTCCATTAACACTAATAGGATAATAGCCTTCATATATCTTCATTAAGACTTGTCCTCTTGCAACTGCAGCATTCTCAGGGTGAGACCATCACCTCAGCAATTTTGAAGCCAAACCTACTTGCTGGTCAGTGGACTATATGGAAACTTTGACTTTAAAAATGTAGAAGTTTGAGAGTTCACACATGTGGGCATAAAATAGTTCTAATATCAAAGAGCCACTCTATACTCAATGCTAGAATGATAAGCCTGTAATTCTTGGACTGCTCCATAGAAGGAAGAAACTACATTTATGGTTTTTTCTACACTCCCTCCCTTTTCTAAAAAATTAACTGCCTTCTCATTATGACCAATGTGGGACTTCCTTAATCTCTGTATTAATGCTAGAACACCTGATATGTGGATATTCATACCTTCAGAGTGATTCCAATATCAGATTCTCACCCTACACACACACACACACACACACACACACACACACACACACACACACATGTACGCACACTCACCCTTCATTCACAGAGCAGTGTTTCTCAGCTTTCATCAGACATCTGTCGAGCGTCATGCAACACTCGACACATGAAACGCAACCTACAACCATAAACGCCTACCAGAAGCAGGGGGTTGTCGGGCACGGGTGTGGGTGCTGGGATTAGTAGCGGCAAATAGGCACTCTATAACACATAGTGGTGGGGTTTGGATAGCAGAGCGGTGCGTGGAAGGGATGACCAGCGGGGCGGTGGGGCGTTGGCCATGACGCGCCAATGGACGGGTAGCGGGCGAGCAAGGAGACGGCTCCAGGCATGATGTCAACAAAACGCGCCTAGAAGAAAACAGCGGGTGCTTTAAACCCGGGCGACCAGCTGGCTGTTAATGTAGGGATACACCCATGGGCGTATATGCCCCTCGTTAAGACCAGTATAAAGGACGCCGAGGCAGAACATTCCCTCGCTGCGTCTTTATTGCATTTGCATTCCGGCTTCCGCGAAAAGAGCTGTTGTCACAGAAATAAACCAAGGTTGCTTACCTGCATGTGAAGCCTTGGCTGTTTGTGCACACGGACCAACGGGGAGCTGAGAACATCAACTCCCAGAATTTCCCAGTCAGCATAGGGCAACTCACACATGTTAAAGTTGCCCACACTACTCCAGAGATTTTTCCCTTTCTCCAGAAAAAAAGAAAGCTTAAATGAGACTTCTTACATGACAATGATATTGTTTTCTCTCACAATGCATAAGAGCTGTTCTATGTTTCCAATGCAAGCCAGGGCCAGATTTAAAGGGTTTTAGGTCAGTCTTTATAATGGCATGTGAGAATGACTGTGGAAGCCAGGAAGAAGAACCACAGATTAGGCAATTGCCCAGTAAGAGGCACGTGAATCTGCAGAAGTAATGGGGCATAATAAACATCTCAGAAGGGACCTTCCCTAGCTTCTTGACCTGTATAGATGAGGAGAGAGAAATGTACTTTCAGACTTACAGGATTCTGTTAATGTAACCTTACAACAGAGTTAGTGTACCTACTATTAGTTTTAAGAATGGCCTCTGATCCCCAAAGGATCTATCAAACACCTAATGGCACCATTGTTGCAACAACAATAGCAGGGAAAAATACAAGTGGTCAATTTGCAGAATGCCATGATTCAATTAACACTACAACTGAGACAGAATTTGCCACGCCCCCCATTTCTTCTGCAGACTCAGCTGCCAATTGTCTGACCCAAAAGTCTAGTACCATGTTAAATATTCAATCAAAGTAAACTTTGAAGATGATAAATCAATTATTTCAAAATAATATTCATATCATAAAACAGCTTTTCCGAAAGTGAGCTTGAGTCCATTTCATAATTCCCAGTTAGCCAGAATGAGGAATGTTGATTTTACAGGCTGAAAGAAAAACATCTTTAAAACACTGAACAGTAGAAATTATCACTAATATAATTTTCAATTTTAATCAATTGTATGTCCCACCGAGAATCACTAGTCTGTTTTCATCTGAATTAAATCAATTGATCCAATGCCATCCCTTTCCAGGATCCAGGCTGATAGATGCTTTTCAACATCACTCTTTGAGTTCAAACATATGTAGAAACCAGTGGTGGGTTGCCCTGGTTTGCACCGGTTCTATAGAACCAGTAGTAAAACCAGCGAGAGGCTCCATTCACCGACCCCGTCATCAGAACATTTCTGCACATGTGCAGAAGCTTCTGCGCATGCACGCGGCCGTATTGCAAACAGGTAGTAAAGGTAAGTAGAACCCACCCCTGGTAGAAACTCATTTAAAATTTTAATATACATTGGGCGGGGGGGGGGGGGTTTACAGGTTTTAGGCAGAAAACCACAAACCATTACACTAATATGACATTGCAAAAATTACCATTGCAGGATTTATTTGCTGTGTGAACCGCAACTTTCTTTTTTCCACAAGAAATCAGGTAAGCACCAAAAAGTAGATAACCTGGGGCTTTTCTAAAGATACAGTTACACCTAGTGATGGGATTCAAGTAATTTAACAACTGGTTCTCTGCCCTAATGATTTTTCCAACAACCAGTTTGCCAAACTGCTCAGAAAGTTAACAACCGGTTCTCCCAAAGTGGTGCGAACTGGCTGAATCCCATCACTGGTTATACTTTACATGTTGATTGGTTTCACTGATAAGGCTAATCCTCCTAAATATTGGGAGTGCTTAATATATCTTCCATGGATCTCATATCTATGCTCTAATAAAGCCTCTGGCATCATAAGTTACATGTTGGTAATGGTAACCAAATATAAAAAATGCCTCACTATGAAAAAATGACATACTGGTAGTTACCTACAACTCTTGCCTCCTTTGTTTGTGCTTTTGCAACAACCCAAATGCTTAGTCAGGCAAGACAATCCAAGTGAAGCTATGAATACTGGAACAAATTATTATCCAGAGTTTCTATAGAGCAATGTTTTTTAAACTTGGCAACTTTAAGATGTGTAGGCTTCAACTCCCAGAATTCCACAGTCCGTCATTCTGTTGGGAAATTCTGCAAGTTGAAGTCCACACATTTTGTCCTTGCCAAGTTTGAAAAAATACTGTTGCAGAGTGAGCAGTGTCCATATGAGAATTTACCCTAAAAGAGCATTGCTGTTATTTATTAGGCAAAAGAATAGGAAATGTGAGCCATAATTCAGTCTAGACCAGGGGTGTCAAACTCAAGGTCCCCAGGCCAGATCTGGCTCATGAAGTGCTTAGATCTGGCTCATGGGGCCGCCCTGAAAACAGCAAAGGATCAGCTCACAGTACTCTGCCAGTGAAAATGGAGCTTGGGAGGTTCGCATGTGGCCCTCCTGAGCTCCGTTTTTGCTGACAGAGGGTTGCAGGAGGCTGTCGCAGCCTAAAACTGAGCTTGGGAACCCGTTTTCACTGGCAGAGTGCTTGGGCCACCACAGGTGCCCCTACATGAGTGATGTTGAGCTGGCCATGCTCACCCTGGCCATGCCTACCCAGCCCCCCCAAAGTCAAACACAACCCTCAATGAAATTGAGTTTGACATCCCTGGTCTAGACTTCCAACACTATTCCAATGTACAGTTGCTTCAGTTGATATTCCACATATTACATGTCAGGGTATCACTTTCTGAGTGAACCATTGGTGAAATCATCTAACAATTCAAGATATGGTATTGCTAGTTTGCTAATACTCATCTTAGGTCAGGCAGACACAATTCTCCTTAAGGAGCAGGTTTGTGATTTGTAGGTCTTTCTAAATCAGTGTTTTTCAAACAGGCAATTTTAAGATGCATGAATTTCAACTTGAAATTGAAATCCATACTTTAAAGTTACCTTTTTGAAAAACACTGGTCTAGACTCAGATTTCCTGCCAATTCAACAGATGCAAGATATGGTTAAAGGAGCTTTTGTTCCATATTGGCTGGTGCACTCATTGCAACCTTACCTTACTAGAGTAACTCATTTCATCAGAATAGACTACAGTACTACATTTAGTTTCAAATTTTAAATGCTGGGCTTTAAAATGCTGGGCAATTTAAAATGCTGGGCTTGACCTGTAAAGCCATTTTGGCTTAGTCACTTGCTTTGACCAGAGTCAAACCAACCTATTAGGTCATAGGGAGAAACTGTTCATGATACCTGAATTTCAGGAGGTAGAAGGAGCTGAGGCCAGGATGTGCTTTTTCTCAATAGCAATGCTGGTTCTCTGAAAATCAATTTGGACTTTTTCTTGATTTTCTTTAGAATGAAGCTGAACTATACAGAACTATCCCAGAAGACCATTGGTTTACTTACCAACAACTGAAAGAAAGATTTAAACTGGATAAAAAGTGGTATGGACTTGATTTTGTTAAAAATGAATTGGAAATTTTATTATGTGAAAACGATAAACATATTATCGCTAAAATCTATAACATGTTATTGAAATTGACTCTGGAAAATGAACATGTAAAACATTGTATGATTCAGTGGGCAAGGAATTTTGGGTATAATGTGATATTTGAACAATGGGAAAATATGAGAAGAAGGGTTTAAAATTTACATTAAATTATAATCTAAAAGAATGTTAATATAAATTGATGTATCATTGGTATTTAACAGATAAGTTTTCTAAGATCTATAAAGGTATGTCAAATGAATGTTGGAAGTGTAAAAGGAAAAAAGCGACTTTTTATCATCTATGGTGGACATGTGTTAAAGCAAAAAAGTTTTGGAGTATGATTAATATTTTAAGACAGAAAATTTTGAAAATGGAGATAAAGATGAAACCAGAACTTTTCCTTTTGGGTCTAATGGAAAAAGACCTGGAGAATTTTGACAGCAGCTAAGTTATTGTATGCACAGAAATGGAAGGATGCTTCGATCCCTACTATAGATAAATAGTTGCAGAAGTTCATAGAGATGGCTGAAATGTCAAAATTGACTATTTTGATTAAAGAAAGAATCTAAGTACTTTTATTTTCACATGAGTGTCAGGGTTCCAAGTAACACCCCCAATGAAAGAAGACTCCAGGCTCGAGATTCCATTTTATTAGAAATGTCATATTGGCACATCTGGGAAAACTTGAATCTGAAAATTTCCAGGCTTTCCTCACCCAAGTGAAAGTTCAAATCCCTGCCCAACACCCTCATGGACCAATCAAACCTCCCAACTAGAGATGTCTCCCAGTCATCTGATTCCAGGTGCCAGGGCAAGGCATCCTTGACTCTCTGAGACAGGGATGTTTTTTTGACTATATATCTCCCATACTCCATATAATTGCCCCTTCCATTTTCCCACGGTAGAAAATGTGGTAGGCCTGAAGGCCCAGTGTAAAAGGTGGCTTCCAGGCCTGACATGGAAACCACTTCTGAACTTTGTGCTTGAAGTGGAAAAGAATGAAACTTTGATTTTGGGTTTTATCAATTAGACTGATGGATCTCTATAGAAACGGCTTGCTCATATTATTATGAAAAAACAAATAGTTGTGATTTGATGTTCTTGCCTTATTTTATTGCAACAGAGAGAGTTAGAAGTCAATGTTTCTTTTTCTTTTTCTTATTCTTCCTCACTCCTCTTCCCCCTCTTCCTCCCCACTATTTTTCTATTTACTATTGTATTCTGTATCTTACTTTATTTTACAATTCAATAAAAAATGTTAAATGATTAAAAAAGAACTATCCCAGAAGGCATTCTAATTAGATTTGACCAACTCTGATTTATATTTTGAGTTTATTTTTTGAACTGTTATTTCATGATTACCTTGTTTTCATTTTACGTTGACTTTAGTATTACCACAGATATTTTAATTTTTTTCATTAATTCTCAACACTGTGATGGGATGTCCATTTAATAAATAAATATCCAAATCAATCAATTTCCTTATATCCCAAATCTTTCTGGTAAGATGATGTATGAGTGTATGTCAGTCTGTGGTTTTTCTTCTGAGACTTCATTGAATATCCATCTCAGGATGAATGCAATGAACACAATAAACCTAATATTTAGATATAAGTACTATGAAATTTATGGCTTCCTGGCTATCTTGTCAAATGCAGCATCAAGGGCTAAAAGCAACAGTCCATTTCGTTTCCCAATTCCCATTCAGTTATTTTTATATTCAAGTCTCAAGAAGCATCCATCTCCGGTGAAAATCAAAACCATAAATTTCTACAAGAGGTAGGGATATTCATCCTCAACTGCTATTGGGTATTTCAGTTCAGACACCCAAACAAATACTGCACTCCTCTTCCGGATTTAATTAAAAATATCCACTTGACTGTGTTTCCCTCTTGCTTTCCTTTTCAAGAAGACTAAAAATGACTGACTCAAGAGGATTTTATGACGTATTTGCTAACGTACAAGAATATGTGTTTATTGCACATAACAATGAGAGCCTGTAAAAGAATCTAGTGGGTACTGGAAAAGAAAGCAAGTACAGAGAGTCTGGCAACATCTATAGAGGTTGAAGTTCCAAATAAAGTATCAGAAGGTCAAGCTGAGTTAGCACCAATAAACAAAGACTTTTTATCAACTTAATGAAAGAAGCATGTTGACAGGGATCTGAATTTTTCTTCAGCTCAGGGGCCATATTTGGTCTTTTAAAACTTGACAGACTTAGACTCAACTTTTCATACAGGAACTCAAGCTGAAATTGTGTCCCTTCTCTAATATTTCCTCACAATTATCACCCTGTGAGATAGACTAAGTTAAGAGAAGAAGGCAATTCCCTTATACCATGTTGGTTTTCTATAGCATAGACTTGGTCATAAAGGTGGAGAAAAAAACCCCACACAGGTTAATTTAAATTAGATTAATATATTCAATATGGTTGTTACCCCTGTACCTAATAATTTGTTTCTTCCAACCTATTAAGAATTACGATTTGGCAGGCATTTTTTGGAGAGATTTCAGAAACCACAAGATTTCAAGGCTACAAATGTATTCTTCAGTGTGAAAGAAGATAATTTATTAGCAATGGCTACATTAAAAATTTCCAAGCTCAATAATATTCATGGAGATAATGTTGCTGCATTATTATAGAGAAGATTGGTCTCTTTACACAACATCCTTCAATACAAATCTATGAATATAAATTTAGTTTGTATATTATTACCATTAAAGTAAAGTAAAAGTAAAACTTTATTAGATACACTATATTGGTACAAAAGAAACAAAACTAGCTTTGGTTTTCCTGCACAAATGCTTACCTTGTTAAACAGTAGCTTCCTCTTTTACCCAACCCTGGGTGATCAAATTGTCCAATTATGAGACTTATGAGAACAGTCCATCTCTTTCTCAAGCACCTGCAGTGGTGACCTTGATAGTTTCCATACTCTCATGATCTCCGCATACATTCTCGGCATTCCATTCCTCTCTTCCTTCCTCCCAGTTCATTGGCAAGTTGAAAAGCATTAGGGTTTGAAAGATGCAAAGCCATTCAATTTTGCCAATAATCAAGGACTACCTGTATTAGATGGCTGGAAGGACTTTAAAGATTTATTCTTTTCTTAGTAATTGTATCAATAGGTTTAGATGGCTAGCCTTCTATCAAGGTGTTCTTAGCCAAGCTGTCTGCAGGCATCAGTGACAAAAGCCAACATGGCAGTCAAAATAATATGTTCAAAATTCCATTCCTTTTTTATGTGTGAACTAAAACACTGACAGTTAGATAAGACAGAATCCTTTTCTGTAATATAGCTATAGTGTATACATATATAACATAGAAATAGGTATAGGTTTAGGTGTACGAAGAAAGTCTAGAGCCTTTAAGTTCTTTCATCAAGTCACACATAAGCATCATGTAACATGTGGGCAAGATTCAGTAACTGAAACTTTGCAATAATAATACATTTTTTAAAAAAATAGCAACATCGAAAGCTCCAACAAGGAGGTATGTAAATTATCTTGTATAAAAGTCCTTGCCAGTTTTTAATCAAAGCATACAAAAGCAATTATTAAAATTAATGCAATTAACCATGTGCTTTACTTCTTAAAAAGCTATTTTTGGATAAAATCACCATCTGTCCCATTCAGAACGATCGGCTTTGGAATTTTTACTCTCCGTTCTGCCTCCTACGAGTCCCACGTATAAGTCTGCAAACATATCCATGTAAAAGAAAACTCCAGAATATTGGCATGGGAACAAATCTGACTTTACTGAAATTGGCACAGATGGAAGACAATTGCATTCTCCCATACCTATACCTGTATAATAAGATAAACTGATTGTTACCTTACCTCTGTTTGTTTACATATTTTAGAGGATATTTACTGGAATTTTCAAAGAGCATATCTAACACAAAATGTAAGGCGCAACTTAACAATGTTTGATTTATATTGCCACATTTGTAAGAATAAAGTGAATGAAGTTACTGATAGAGCATACTTCTATAGCAAGTTCAGCAATACTATTCCGGCTTGTATTAATTCTGGTACTATTCTGCAACTACAATGGATCACACTACTCTTTGTCAATTATGCACTCTTTATGGATTAAGAAGATAAACTCAATTCCAAGGGTCTGAATAGAAAGAGGATTATTTATGTATTTATTCATTTATAAAATTTACCACAGGATAATTCTGTGAGACTTAGTTACATAAAATTTAAAACAAAAAAAAATTAAAAACAAACATTAAAACCAAAAACACATAGGGAAGTTGGGGAAAAGTGGGATCTTTTTTTTTTCAATTTTTCAATTTTTTTCAATTCAATAAATAAATAAATAAATAAATAAATAAAATAAATCTGTAATTACTCAATCAACTACCTCCACTGTGCTGATCCCCCACTGGAGCCACAAGCCACATTGTCACATTGGAGGGCAAGATGTTCCATAGATCAGGAGCAACAGCAGGAAAAGCCTTCATCCATAACCTCACCAGCCAGAATAATTGGGCTGACAGGACCCACAGCATGCCTCCTCTGCCAGCATGAGTAGTAGGGGTCAATCCCAGTGAGATGAGATGGTCCCTCAAGTAAATTGTAGCATGAAGGGCTTTAAAGGTGATCACCAAAAGCTTGAACTGAACCCAAAAGCAAACTGGTAACCAGTTCAGCTCGCGGAGCAGTATTGTCATAGAGGTCATTCTTGAGCCTATATATATATATATGTGTGTGTGTGTGTGTGTGTGTGTGTGTGTGTGTGTGTGTGTGTGTGTGTGTAGGGAGATAGAGGGAGAGAGAGAGAAAGAAATTATTAATAGAAAATAGGTCTTGTCAAACAAATCTGAAAGACAAAAAGGAAAAGGACAAGTATAAAAAGTGGAAAGAGAAGCACATAACTAAGGCAGAATATCATCAAATAGCAAATAGCCCGAGCCTGCAAAGATGAAGTGAGGAAAGCTAAGGCTCACAATGAACAAAGGCTTGTGACAAAAGTAAAAAATAATTTTAAAAACTTCTTTGAACATGTTAAAAACAAGAAAAAAGTCAAGGAAACAATTGATCCATTGCTGGGAGAAAGTGGCAAGAAGGTGACAAGCAACTGGGAGAAAGCAGAACTACTTAATTCATTTTTTGCATCTGTCTTTACACAAATGGAAAAAACAATCCACCCTTTCAAAAACAGCACCATAAAAAACAGATTAGGAACACAAGTTAAAATAGGGAAGAAAATGGTAAGTAAGCACCTGTCTACCGTAGACGAGTTCAAATCACCAGGACCAGATGGATTGCACCTTAAGATTCTGAAGGAACTGGCACATGAGATCCCAGAACTACTGAACTATATCTTTCAAAGATCCTGGAGCACCAGTGAACTGCCAGAGACCTGGAAAAGAGGTGCTGTAGTTCCCATCTTCAAAAAAGAGGAAAAAAGTAGATCCAGGAAACTATAGACCTATCTTCTCAATACCCGAAGATTCTGGAAAAGAATGAATCAGCGAACACCTAGGAGCAAACAAATTAATAACCAAAAGCCAACATGGGTTTCTCAAAAACAGATCATTCCAGACTAATCTTATTGCATTCTTTAACAAAGTGACAAAATTAGCGGACCAGAGGAATGCTGTTGATATAATTTACTTGGACTTCATTAGGGCATTTGATAAAGTAGACCATACTTGATAAAAAGTAGACCCTACTTCTTGATAAAAGTAGACCCTACTACTTGATAAAATAGGAAAAGTAAGTTTCTACATTTAGGCATAGTTACAGTATATGTGGTACCTTGCTCAATAGTAGTAACTGTGAGAGGGATCTTGGAATCCTAGTGGACAATCATTTAAATATGAACTGGCAGTGTGCTGCAGCTGCCAAAAAAGCGATAAACAAAAGGATAGAATCAAGATCATATGAAGTACTAATACCACTTTATAATGCCTTGGTAAGGCCACACTTGGAATAGTTCATCCATCCAGTTTTGGTCGCCACGAGATAAAAAAGATTTTGAGACGCTAGAAACAGGGCAGACAAGAGCAACAAATATGATTAGGAGACTGGAAGCTAAAACATATAAAGAACGGTTGCTGGAACTGGGTATGTCTAATCTGATGAAAAGAAGGATCAGACATGTTAGCAGTGTTCCAATATCTGAGGGGCTGCCACAAAGAAGAGAGAGTCAAGCTATTCTCCAAAGCACCTGAATGTAAAACAAGAATCAATGGGTGGAAACTAATCAAGGAGACATGCAACTTAGAACTAAGGAGAAATTTCCTGACAGTTAGAACAATTAATCAGTGGAACAACTTGTCTGCAGAAGTTGTGAATGCCCCAACAGTGGAAATGTTTAAGAAGATGTTGGATAACCATTTGTCTGAAGTAGTGTAGGGTTTCCTGCCTGGGCAGGGGGTTGGACTAGACGACCTCCAAAGTCCCTTCCAACTCTGTTATTCTATTCTAATCTGAATATGAAACAGATTCGCATTGACTATGATGCTCATGTGCTTTCAAGTATCTACACAACTCATTCTTTCTAAAATATGAAGATGTTATCACCGTGGCTGAAATTAATAAGAAGTAAAGGTATGATCAGTGGAAGTTTCCATTACATGAATAAGAAAGCTTTACTTGAGCAATCCTCTTGTGGTGCAAACCAATGCTAATTAAACCCATTGGAATCTGAGGGTCAAAATAAGTGTGATACAGGAATGTATCACTAATGCCAAACATTGGCAGATGATATAATAACGCACATTATATCATCTGCCAATATTTGCTGATTTCTTTAAAAACTTTAATACCATAGTCTAAAAGGACTAAAAGGATCTTCCAAACAACAAACAGGCAGTTTTGATCTCTGACAGTGGAGCTTTAATTTAAGGTACCCAATTCTATCTTCTGTAGAAATTTAGTAGACCTGAAAAAAAGAGGAAAAGAGGGTAGATTAGTGCCCTTACCCAGAACAATGCAGGGATTTTTCTGATCTAATAACACTCCACCAAGGGCCCTCCTGTCTAAGTGAGGTCAATATCTGCATTGAAAAATGTGTTCCATTTGTTTCAATGGAAGGGATTGTGTTAATCTTTGGTGTTTTTTTTAAGAACTAGGGGGAAAGTATAGGCAAGGGCCAAGCAAGACTTTATGTTTCTTGGGATCACCATAATTACAACTTCACACCACCACTATATAGGATTGAATATATTAACTCTTAGATGAATCACCTAATGGAGTATTCTGACAAGTCACACAAAAGTCATGCAGCAAATAATAACACTGTACTTGACCTTGCATTTCCTTTTAGAACTTGTTAATTATCACCTTTTCAGGTAGATATATGTACTCATCTATTGAAACTACATGTTACAATTAGCTGCCTGCTTTTTTTTTTTTTTTAGAAAAATTGAAATTGATGAATAGGTAGTTTTCAATTTGAAGACCATAGCTGCCCTTCGAAGTCTTGTGTACAGGTCTCAAAATTCATCCAAAGAATCTGTAATCTTTCATATGACACAATAGGATCATTATTACCTACGTACAGAATAAATTTGTGGAATATATTTATAATAAATAAGTAAAAAATGAGTACAATTGTTTTTACACAAAATTTGGTTTCATCCTGATTCCATCTATTGTTGGAAATGCAGCCTTCATTTTGCCCCTGAAAAGATTGTGGCTGTTCTCCTGAAAATAGTTGAATTTCTTTTTTAACCTCACATTCCTCTTTTATAACTTTTATAACATTATTTTAGTCTTTTAAATGAAGTAATAACTTCCTAATGTTTTCTTTACTGTTTCTATATGTTACAATTGTATTTGTTAGTTTGCTTGCTTACTTACTTATACAAAACTAGATAACACCAAAAAACCTGTCCTTATTTCATGTCAATCCTACACATATATCAAATATGGAGTCTTTGATGCTTTCTGAACTTGGTTGTTTGCTTACAAACATTTTATGACTGAGTAGGTAACATTATCAATGCTCTGATGATGTTACCTTGTCATGAAATATCTAAGGCAAACGATCAAGCTCAGAGAGCATTTCACAGTTCACATATATTCTCATCTGATATAACAAATAAACAGGGTACACAAGCACATATTTAACAATACAGTTTCTGCTAATTGTGCAGAATGCTTTAGGAAGACAGGATTTGTTCTGTGAAATAGTTCTCAAGAAGACTGGGAAACTTCAAAATATTCTGGACACGTATTAAAATCACTCAACATCTTCCAGATGCCGACTGCATGGCCATTGGCTGTTCTTTATCTGGAAAGAGGATTCCCTGGTTTGAAATACTCTCTCTGCTTTATTATCACTTTAAGTTTTACAAATGAATAATTAAAATGATTGCAATTTGCAAAGTAAATTATGCCATTAACGACTCAAGAATTAATAAGCAGAGAACAAAGGGAATAATATATTGCAAGGATGACAAGGGAAAAAAATAAATCTCCTGGCAATTCTCCACTCTTAGGATTTTAATTTTGAGTTCTCCACTCCCAGCTATCCATTCTTATTGCACATCCATCAAACTCCTGATGAATATAAAGGACCACGGTATATCATGCCATAACATTGCAAGTTTAGAGAAATGAGAATCTAGCAGGTTTTAAGGAGACAGAAGAGAAATGTAGAAGATACTGGAGATGTGTTTGTTTCTCCAGTTTTCCATCATCTCTGGCATTCAGATCTCAATTTCAAAGTTTCTCAAAATCCTTTTTCATGACCAACAGCTTCCTATGACTGACTTTAACAACTGACAAAGCTTTTAATAAAAATTCAACATGATTTATACCACATCTTATTCATACATTTTGGGATGCCTGTTTAATTTCAGCTCTTCATAAAAAGCATTTGTCTCCAGCCAAAGCCGCCCCCCCTCCACTTCATGTTTGTTATTTGTTTCTTAGTTTAAATAAGAAGTGGAAAGAATAGGCCTTTTCACCATGAGCAAGCAGTTTATGCCATTTGAATAAATATTCCTAGGCTAACATCCTCAGACACTGCATAATGACTAGAGTCACTATTTCATGTTCTTTCCAGCAGTGACGTATGGAATCTGAGATCTAGGCTAGCAAGGGTGAAGTATGATTGCAAGCAAAGATTTAGAATGTGTGATATTTTTCAGAACTACTGGCCATTATAATAGGGTTGGTGACAGAAATTATTATGAATTTATGCTTAGAAGAAATGGATAGATAATGTTCTATTTTTTTATTAGCCTTTCTTCTTCAATTTAATTGACTCTTTATGATGTGCTATGGATGCACTTCTGATGTAAAATGCTTAATAAACAGGTATGTGCATGGATAAGTTCATTTCCAAGATCCAATATAAAATCACTCCACTGGGAACCCAATTTTTTTTCTGGTACAGGAAAGTATCTTCCTGTACCAGATACTTCCTTTTACCATCAGTACTGTGGGTGGGAGGGGTAGATATGGCGGGAGTAGGGGGCCATATCATGTTAAGGGAGCGCGCACCCACTATCTTCAAGCGGTGGCGCGCTCCGGTCCCCAGGGCTACACTTGTTCTCCAGGTTGCACAGACCCTCAGGGCTTGGGCCTGTGACTGATGTTGTGCAACACCAGGTCTGTTGTAAATAAAGCCCCCCTTATTTGTGATCTTATTCAGAAGGGGAGAGTGGACCTGGTGAGTATTACTGAGACCTGGTTGGGCCCGGAGGGAGGGGTCCCTCTGGTAGAAATGTGCCCACCAGGCTTCCACGCATTCCATTAGTTGAGGTCACAGGGAAGGGGTGGGGGAGTAGTGGTAGTTATAAGAGAAGGCCTTAGGCCGAGGAAGGCCACTGTTCCTCAGACAGCTGGCTGTAAGTCCCTCCTTGTGAAGTGGGGTCATGGGGTTCAAATGGGTCTGCTGATCATGTACCTGGCTCCCTGCCATGTGGCAACACTCCTGCCCGAGCTTCTCAACGTTATTGCCGTGGTGGTGGTTGAGACCCCCAGACTTATGGTCATGGGGAACTTCAACCTGCCGTCCGTGGGCGAGGCGTCTGAAGCAGCTCGGGAGTTCATGGCTTCCATGACAGCTATGGACCTGACCCAGCTAATTCATGGCCCTACACATGTGGGTGGAAACTCGCTGGACTTCGTTTTTGTCTCTGGACAGTGGTTGAGTGATCTCGAGATAGGGGATATAGTCATCGAGCCCTTGTCATGGTCAGATCACTCTCTCCTTCACCTTGACCTTTGAACCGCTATACCCTGCCGCAGGGAGGCGGAACTGATAAGATGGTACCGCCCCAGGTGCCTGGTGGAACCTGATAGATTCCTGATGGAGCTTTGGCCAATCCCTGAGGTTCTGGCTCATGCCTCGACTGGAGACCTAGTGGCTGCCTGGGATAGGATGGCTGTTGGAGCTCTGGATTTAGTCGTGCCTTTGCGGCCTCTGACCCGGCGCTGATCTCACCTGGCTCCTTGGTTCACCGAGGAGCTAAGGGAGATGAAGCGCTGGAAAAGATGCCTAGAGAGTAGTTGGAAGGCCAGTCGTGCTGAATCTGACTGGATACTGGTAAGATCTCATATTAAGGATTACCTAGTGGTGATAAAAGCAGCAAAATGTGCCCATTCTGCTGCCCTTATTGCATCATCAGATAACCACCCGGTTATCCCGGCGCCCTGTTTAGGATGACCCGCTCCCTGCTCCACCAGGAAGTGCGGGAGGATCCCTTGGAGGGAAGAGCTGAGGATTTTGTTCAGTATCTGTATGATAAAATCACTCAGATTCGGGAAGATTTGGACTCCGACTGGATAGATCCAGCGGGGATTACGGAGGCAGGTCCTGAGAATGTTATCTGGGATGAGTTTGATCCTGTGACCCCTGAGGATGTGGACAGGATTCTGGGTAGACTGAACATGAACACATGTTTGTTGGACCCGTGCCCCTCCTGGTTAGTGCTGGCTTCCTGGGAGATGACGCGAGGCTGGCTCCAGGGGATTATAAATGCTTCATTGGGTGAGGGTGTCTTTCCTGCCGCCTTGAAAGAGGCAGTGGTGAGACCTCTCCTCAAGAAGCCTTCCCTGGACCCGGCAATATTGGTTAATTATCATCCAGTCTCCAACCTTCGCTTTGTGGCGAAGGTTGTTGAGAGTGTGGTTGCACGACAGCTTCCCCAGTACCTGGAGGAAACGATGTATCTGGATCTGTTCCAGTCGGGCTTCAGGTCTGGGTACAGCATGGAAATGTCATTGGTCATGTTGGTTGATGATCTCTGGAGGGCTCGGGACAGGGGGTGCTCCTCTGTCCTGGTCCTGTTAGATCTCTTGGCGGCTTTTGATACCATCGACCATGGTATCATGCTGCACCGGTTGGTAGAGTTGGGGGTGGGAGGCACCGTACTACGGTGGTTTTCATCCTTTCTCTCCGACCGGTCGCAGTCTGTGTTGACAGGGGGGCAGATGTCAACCCCCGAGGCCCTTGTATATGGGGTGCCACAAGGATCGGTCCTCTCACCCCTTTTGTTCAACATTTATGTAAAACCGCCGGGCGAGATCATCCGTGGTTTTGGGTTGGAGTACCAGCAGTATGCTGATGACACCCAGCTGTACATCTCCACCCCAGTTCACCCCAACAATGCCCTTGAAGTGATGTCCCGGTGCCTGGAGGCTGCACAGATCTGGATGGGGAGGAATAGGCTCAGGCTCAATCCATCCAAGACCGAGTGGCTGTGGTTTCCGATGTTCCGATATAGTCAGCTGGTGCCATCGTTGACTATTGGGGGTGAAGCATTGGCCCCCACAGAAAGGGCCCCCCACTTGGGCATCCTCCTGGATTCACGGCTGTCTTTAAAAGTGCACTTGACGGTCGTGACCGGGAGGATCTTTCATCAGGTTCGCCTGATTCGCCAGTTGCGTCCCTTTCTAGATCAGGACTCTTTACACACAGTCACTCATGCCCTCGTCACCTCCTGTCTGGACTATTGTAACACTCTCTACATGAGGCTCCTCTTGAGGAGCACTCGGAGGCTCCAACTGGCGCAGAGTGTGGCAGCATAGGTGGTTATGGGAGCGATGTGGCGCTCCCATGTAACACCTCTCCTGCGCGAGCTGCACTAGCTCCCGGTGGTCTTCCGAGTGCGCTTCAAGATTTTGGTTATTAGCTTTAAAGCACTCCATGGCTTAGGACCTGGATATTTACGGGACGCCTACTACCACCAATAGCCTCCCACCAGCCAGTATGCTCCCATAGAGAGGGGCTCCTCTGGGTGCCATCAGCCAAATAATGTCAACTGGCGGCCCGTAGGGGGAGAGCCTTCTCTGTGGGAGCACCCACCATCTGGAACGAGCTCCCCTCGGATATACGGAAGATCCTGGACCTGCGCATCTTCTGTCGCATGCTCAAGACTCACTTATTCCATCAAGTCGGCCTGACCTAAGTTTTTTCCCCCTTTTAAATAGGAATTTTAAATTTGTTTTAAATTATTTGGGGTTTTAAATTTTCAGCCAAACTATTTAATTTGTTTTATCATATCTTAAATTTATATGTTTATATGTTTATATAAATTTATAAATTTATATGTATTTATATGTTTTATTTTATGGCTATAAACTGCCCTGAGTCCTTCGGGAGTAGGGCGGTATATAAATTCAATAAAATCGAAATCGAAATTGAAAAATCTTAAGTGGTAGCATCCTCACTGTAGCATGAGTTAGGAACATGCTAGATGTTATGTCTTCTTAAAGCATCCAGAAGGGAAACAGTGGTTCTATTTTCATTCCACAATTCCTTAGAACAATACCATGTTGCTAGACAAGTATGGGAAAACAAAATGGCAGCTGCCAATAGATAACCACTCGGTTGCCATGGCTGTATAGATGAAAAGAATGGGAAGTCAAACAAAAAAAAAATAGAGAGAGCAAAACAAATATAACAATAGTAAGGATAAGCAGAAGAATGAGAGAACAATGTTCTGAACAACTTTTAATAAGAAAATTATGAGAAAATAACACACACCTATGCTCCAATTATTAATGTTGCCAAATAGTAGTCTTTTACAGGTAGTCCTCAATTTATGTCCATAAGTGATCCTAAAATTCCTGTTGCTCAGTGAAATATTTGTTAAATGACCCAAAGGTGCTTTTTCAACGGGCAACTGGACTTTGTTTTTTCTTTGAAGATGTTTCACTTTTTATCCAAGAAGCTTCTTCAGCTCTGATTGGAAGGTGAGGAATGGAAGGATGTGTATTCCTTGCAGGCAGCTGGTCATTTACGATCTTTTAGAGCATCATTGAAGCCACTTGGAGGTCTATCTGTGTCCTCAGAATTATCTGAATAGTGCAAATGGATGTCAAGCTTTTTGGGTTGTAGACTGTAGATAGGTATTTTATCCCTCCCCGTTGAGAGAGGGCTGTTCAATTTTGACATAGATGGCCTCTTTCAAACCAACAGCCCTGTCTATCCAAAATGTGGACTTTACCATCTTGACTTTTAAATGCAGATGGACTGCTGAATTTTGTCCTGATTGGTTTGTTCTCCTATGTTGTACTATCTGCTTATGCCCAATTTTACGACCGTTCTTGCCACAGTTGTTGTGAGTCACTGCAGTTGTTAAGTTAATAAATCTAATTTAACTGAATCTGGCTTACCTATTGACTTTGCTTGTCTGAAGATTACAATCACATGATCGTGGTTTGTATAAATATACAAAAGTATGAAGGCTATTGCTTAACACATTGTAAGCCGCCCTGAGTCTCCGGAGAAGGGCGGCATATAAATCAAATTAAAAAAAAAAAAGGATCTGAATTTTGACCAAATGACCATGGGAATGCTGCAATAGTCATAAAGTGTGAAAAATGGTCATAAGTGACTTTTTTCAACTTTGCTGTTTTATTTTAAAATAATGTATTACTGTAGTTGTATTCTGTAAACAGTGGTGGCTATTACATGTTGATAGAATAATTTTATATTCTATCAACATAAAATTATATTTTATATAATTCTATATTATTAAACTTGATATTTTATTTTATTTATTTATTTATTTCTCAAGCATATATAAGATAACAGGTAAAAGTATAAACATAATTTGAATACATGAAAAGAATAAGAGTAAAAAGGAATATTAGAACAGGGACGGTAGGCATGCTGATACACTTATGCATAACCCTTACAGACCCCTTAGACAGTATAAGGTTTAAAGTTTGGGGGTTTGGGGAAGAAACCCCCTAGTACATTCCAGGCACTGACCACTCTGTTACTTAGTCATATTTTCTGCAATCGGGTTTGGAGCAGTTTATCCTGAGTTTGTATCTGTTATTTGCTCTTGTATTGTTGTGATTGAAGCTGAAGTAGTTTTTGGACAGGTAGGACATTGTGGCAGATAATTTTATGTACTACACTTAGGTCAGACAGAAGTCATCATAAACAAGTTGTCTAAGCCCAAAATTTGAAGTCTGGTGGCACAAGGTATTTTATTGCACATAGAGGAATGAAGGACTTTTCTAGTAAAATATCTCTGGGCTCTCTCAGTTGTATTTATGTCTCATATGCAGTGCAGGTTCTAGACAGATGAGCTGTATTCGAGAATTGGTCTAGCAAATGTTTTGTATGCTCTAGTTAGTAGTACAATATTAGCAGAGAAGAAATTACGCAAGATTAGGTTAACAACTCTTAATACCTTTTTGGCAATGTTGTTTCAGTGGGCTTTGGCACTTAGATCTTTAGAAATGAATACTCCAAGGTCCTTGACAGAGTGAGGGTCATTTACAAGGTCATGTCCATCTAATTTGTATTTTATGCTACAAATTATATTAAATATCTACTCTTTAACTGTTTAATTGCATAAGCCTGATCTAATGTGTGTGGCTATTTTATCTAGATGGCAATTCAACCATCAAAGCATTCTATTATCAAAGATTTAGATAATAAGATCCTTTAACTTTTTGAAAACCTTATTTTACCTTAACCTGAGTAAAATTCAGATTTGAAGCTGAACAGAAGTGGAGGGTGATGAATTTGTCTAAAAAATAAATCCTGATCAGTCTTGTTAATCATTTTACAGGACGTCTATGGTGATTCGCAATCATCCAAGTCATGGTTGTCTCAAAAGTGCTTTTTCCAAAAAGTTTCGCTTCTCATCTTCTCAGTTCTGAAGAAGCTTCTTGGAAGAGAAATGAAATGTTTTCAAAAGAAAAAACCAAGAAAGTCCAGCTGTTTTTTGGACCATCTTTGGCACATTAAATAACATATAGCACACTTAAACATTATTTTCTTTAATGATTTAATGTCTTATCCCTAAAAACTATAATTACATTATTGTCACAGAAACATTTGCTCTATTTGGTCAGTCTTGAGCGTGGGCCCAGAAACTTCCAGAACTTATTGCCCAAACATAATTTTCAAGATGATAATGCAGAAAAATTAATAAATACATAACTGGAAACTAATCTTATTAACTATGCAGAATTTTATTGAATTTCAATAATGGTGAAATCATTTCCTTCCCGTTAGTTTTGGAGCATAACCCCAATAGTCAAAGGATCAATCTAACTTTTGGTCTGGAAAATTGTGCATATCTGATTTAATCAGATGTGGAAAGCATCACATTTGCAGGACAAAGAAGAAAAAGGCAGAAAAGCACAAGAACCCCCACTAAAAGCAGTAAAACTGTGTGAAATGTTTGCATTTCAATTTCTATATAAAGAAAGGAAGCATATGAAATATATAGGATGCTGGATCAATAGTGTAATTCACTGCCAGCGTATATCGTCTAGTTACAGTATTTCTCTCCTTACAAGGATCAACACTAACAAAAACCACGACAGCAAAAATATAACCCCCACCTCACCCTTTTCCTAAGTTCAAGATACCTCTTTTCTGGCAGCAAGAACCAATAAAGGTCAAATGTGGTGATGTGTGGTGATGCACTGACACTAGTCTTCCTATTTCTACCTCTTTTATTGCAAAATTCTATGGCTGTGCAGCTTAATTAAGCAATCCAGCTATGGATCCTTTCACGTATACTTGCTGTTTTGAAATGAGCATGTGAAGCAGCTCATTTCAACAGCTTCCCTACTTTTTGTCAAGGCAAACTGGCCAAAAACAGAAAAGTTTCATATTATTAATAAAAGCTGTATTCGAGGAGTGGGTTCAATAAAGCATCTTCAAATTTACTTATTCATTGAGGCTGGTTGACGTGTTTGTATGAAGTCTATTAAGAAGGAGCAACTCATTTTCAGGAAATGAACCACTTTGTCAAGGTGGATCACAGCAGGGGTGGGTTCTACTTACCTTTACTACCAGTTTGCAATGGAGTCATGCGTGCATACTTGCATGCTTCTGCGCCTAAACAGAAGCTTCCTGATGTTGGAGTTGGTGGGCGGAGCCTCCTGCCGGTTTTACTACCAGTTCTATAGAACTGATCTGAACCGGGGGTAACCCACCACTGGATCACAGACAATCTACTACAGCTTTAGAGAGTAAAGTGTTAAAAAGCCTGGGAGTGAATGTTACCACGCAAAATTAGTGGGATGTTTTCTGCACTCTCAGGAAGTTCCCTTGGAATGCCAAAGTATCTAGTTTTCACACTGTTTTAAAAGACATTTTCACAAGAAAATATATATTCTCTACTCCTCAAAAAACAGAAATCAAGGACCTTTAGGCACTGAGCGGTGGGCACAATGGTGACAATTGGCAGACACCTTTTTGTTTAAAAAAATGTATATAATAATGTGGATATGAAAGTTTAAAGAAATAATTGCAATGCAACAATTGACTCCATGTTATAACTGAAGAAAAAAAATGATATAAAATGTTTTACAGATAGTCCATCATTGTGAACATAGGTAAATCATATAATATATAGTGCTTGGAAAGGTTGTGATACAGAAGAAATATTTTGTCATATAAGGTAACAAGTAAAAAAGTCCTCAAAAGTACTGGAAAAAATATAAACCATTATTTTTTTTAAAAAAGCAATTTTGAATTAAATCTTTACTTTTCACTACTAGTAATTGCTCCAGAACAAACAAATAAGTAAATAAACATCACAATTTATTAAAATATATGGCCATGAGGACAAGTTTTTTTTTAAATTTGATTTATATGCGGCCCTTCAAAGACTCAGGGCGGCTTACAATACGTTAAGCAATAAGTTAAACTCAACAGTGGAAAAGAGATTTTTACTGAGATTATCAGACTGTAAAACCAAACAGGATGGCAAAATTAACAGTGCAGATACTTATTTATTATTTATTTATTTATTATTTAGATTTATATACCGTCCTTCTCCTTGCGGACTCAGGGCGGTGAACAGCCAAATAAAAACCAAGTACACAAAAGTTAAAATTTCATAAAAAGAACAAATATAAATTAGCCAATAATTAAAACAGATTAATTTAAAATAGATAGTAAACTCTAAAAATACTAAAATATTTAACAGGAATCAGGCTAAGCCGGCAAGGTGAAAAAAGTATGTTTTTAAAGCCCGCCGAAAAGTCGGGAGGTCGGAAATTGTTCTTAACTCTGGAGGAAGATCATTCCAGAGGGTAGGAGCTGCCACAGAGAAGGCTCTCCCCCTGGGGGTCGCCAGCCAGCATTGTCTGGCTGACGGCACCCTGAGGAGGCCCTCTCTGTGGGAGCGAACCGGCCGGTGGGAGGCAATTGGTGGCAAAAGGCAGTCCTGTAAGTACCCTGGTCCTAAGCCATGGAGTGCTTTA
Organism: Coluber constrictor foxii; assembly: GCA_038048745.1. Classification (NCBI taxonomy): domain Eukaryota; kingdom Metazoa; phylum Chordata; class Lepidosauria; order Squamata; family Colubridae; genus Coluber; species Coluber constrictor. The sequence continues at coordinate 146,935,593 of CM075961.1, forward strand.
AAGGTGATTACCAACATCTTGAAACGCACCCGGTAGTCCACCGGCAGCCAATGCAGCTCTCGCAGGAGAGGTGTCACATGGGAGCGTCCTGTCGCTCCCATAATCCCCTGTGCGGCTGCATTTTGCACCAGTTGGAGCCTCCAGGTGCACCCCAAGGGGAGCCCCATGTAGAGAGCATTAGCTTGACTGAATTTAGGTAAGAATATCTCCCTTATATATCTAAACTTACAATACAAAGCAAATTCAGACACACTGAGCATAGTTTTTAAGGGGAAAATAATTTATATATACATACAAATATACATACATATATATATATGTATATATATGTGTATATATATACATATGTATTTTTTAGCCAGGTTCTTCCTACATAAACCAAGATTTGTATGCAGCCCTACTTCAGTGAAATCACAATCCACTAGTTTCTAGGCTTTTTTGCTGACAGCCAGCAGACCCTCTGCTGCCCATTGGAAGACTAAGATAGATCTATTTTGGGCTTATAAACCCTCATCAGTTAGCCACACCCTCATCCCATGTATCCTCCCTGTAAAGATACAGTATTTGTTTTCTTTCCTTTTCGTAGGCTTTATGTGTATTTCTCTTTAGCCAGGATGAACCTGGCTAAAGAGAAATAAAGCCTATGAAAAGGAAACAAATATATACATATACATACATACATACATACATACATACATACATACATGTATTTTTTTTTCTCAGCCAAGTTTTTCCTACGTAAATCAAGATCTTTATACAGCCATAGTTCAGTGAAATCTCATTCACTAGTTTTTAGGCTTTATCAGACATCAAACCAGCATTTTGCTGTCTGTTGTGAGACTTAAGGTGTGAGACAGCAATACATATATACATATATACATATATATACATATATATATATGAAACAATTTCAATATATATAAATATATTAATGCAATCATCAATTGGTTATAATGGGAGGGAATTTATGTAATTTCCTAATGTTATTTTTACTGATTTTGCTGTCTTTTTGGATTTTGTTCTTTTTGTTTTGTTCTCTCCTGCAAACCTTCTTCCTCCACCCCCCCCTTTTTTTGTCCTTTACATGATTACATGCATTCACCCTTGGAACAATGTCAAATAGCGATGATACCAATATTACTATCTTGTTCAGAGTTTTTAAGAGATTTTTACTTATTTCTTGAGAGAAAATAAGAAACTTAGTTCTATGAATGATTGAAATGATGAATTTTAGATTTTATGATTATTGTAAGGTCTTCATTTATTGATTGATATTTTATTCTTTATCCATTCTGTTCCTTTCTATCTTTTCTTTTTTATTTTAGATAGCTATTTATTTTCTTCCTCTTAATAATTTTTGTTGTAATAAATATAAAATATAGTAACAACACTCATACTTTATTGCAAGGTATGCAAGGTATTAGATTTGAAAGAATCTGATTTTTTTAAATGGAACAATTAAAAAAGGGATGATGGGCAACTTTTATTCTAGCCTGAGATCTTATTTCTCCTTTCTACCTGCCTAGAGATGTAAAGATGTTAACATTTAAAATCTGTTTGTGGAAATAGGTCTCCCCTATACTGGGAGAGTGGTTTAGGTTAGGATTCTCCAGGATCATCAGAAATTATTAAATTAGCAGCCTTGGCTTTAAAAGCTCCTTCCCATTCCCTTCTATCTGTTTGGCTAGGATCCTTTTTTTTTTTAAATGACTCGCTCCCCCACCCCAATGAATGGCATTCACATATGGATAGAAATGATACAAAGATCCTAAAAGCTCTTCACTGCTATTATGTGAAAAGGTCTTCGTGCTGAATAAATGGAAAGCTTTTTTGATAAAGAAGAGGAAGAAATAAAACTGATACACTCATAAGCTTAGAAGAGATGAGAGAGTTATATTAACAAGAAAAAAAAGAAAACTTCAATAGAATTAAGAGATTAGGTGACCTTGATTCTAAATTGATCTAAGAAGGTTAAGAAAGGTCCGGCCAGTTACTTTTGGAATCGGGGATTACTAGGAAATGTCTGGGTTGCAAATTAAATTTCAAAATAATGGCAAATCATTTCCAGTCAACAAGAAAATGATGCTAATGTTGTGTCCCAGAATCATTCAGATCTGTTGGAGTCGGATCTGTTGGAGACACAAAACAGAGGCAGATAAAAAGACAGGAAAGGAATCCACAACTAGTATATGATTATAAATATGCCAGAAAGTATCAGCATGTGGTGACATTTTTTAAAAAGAGAAAACTGGATTAGGACAATAATAGTGCTAATTTATAAAACACAAAGATGAAAAATGAAGAATTTAGTATCACACTACTGTGATACAATTGGATCAATATGTAAATCATGTTGTTTAATTTTTTATATATAATTTTATTAAGGATTTTAATTACAATAGTAAAATCTAACACAAACAAAGAATACAAAGTGTGAAAAAAGCAAAAAAGAAAAAGAAAGAAAAAGAACATACAAGGATATGATAAAAACATAAGGATAGTGTAGACAGCAAAAAGAATTATATAAATGAATGACTACTGAACTTCATCGCAAATACAAATATAAATTTAATCCAAATGGTTAAATATTTTTAACCATTTACCTTCTCTTAGTGTACAACCAATGATCTCTTCATCCTATATCCCATCCATTATCTATAGACACATGTATAACGTATTTTCTCTTGAGTCTCAGTTACAGCAAAAAGTCCTTACAAAAGGAAGTTTGCAAACCTTAGTGTCCTTTAAAAGATGTTGACCATGATTATGAACAAAATGGCTATTATGATAATCTCTCAGTACTCAAGACTTGCCAGGGACTATTGTCTTCTGGCCTATTCAAAAGGTTCTAACTGTTCAAAAGGTATATGAGCAATTTCTCGTCCCTCTTTGTCTGTAGAGGTTCTAGAGGTTCCTCCAGGAGTCCATAAATCATATGATTTGTAATGTAAGGTCATGATACACATTTACTAATTTGCCCGTCTTAATCCCACAGGTACACGAATTATCGCAGTAGAAATAGTAGTTGTAGACTCTGAAGAGAAAGCAGAAGAAGAGGAAAGGGTGGAGAATAACAGTATTTAGCATTTAAAATATAAAATATTCCACAAAACATAAATGGAGATTTGTACTACTCATGATGAAATGCCTAGCATCCTTCAGAAGCAAGATTAGAGAAAATGGATTCTGAAAATAAGGACATAGGAATATATGTAGAATCATAGATTTAACACCAGCTCCAAAGTTGATTTGTCTTGGTCCTTGACATCATGTTAAACCAAGAAATTATCATAAAGTTTGACTGATTTCTTTGAACACCGATAATTAGCATGTCCAAATTTGAAAGACAAAAGGCTTTTAAAAGAGATATCATCCCATAGATGTCCAGAACTGATGTGCAAGGTGAAACATTTCCTAATAAATGAAGTATTTTATCAAAAGCTAAGAAAAAAGATTATGGATATCAAAGGTGAAATGACTTGAAGACATAAGATCAGAAAATAATTGCAACAGGGGCTGCATAAAGTCTAATAAGTATGACAGTATCAAAATTAGATCTGAAGCTCTCCTCCAATAAATTGGAAAATAAATTTATGTATTCCTGCTGTCATCACATAAACTGCAGTTATTTTCTATTTATAAAACTAACCTACCTCAGAGGATTGTTGTAAAGATTAAATAGGAGGAAAGCAATATGCACTAATTCGGGGTCCACTTAGAAAAGTATTTAAAAATGTGCATCTCCTTTCATTATACCAAGCTGTATAAAAAATACCTCTAACTGTGGGTTAGGGTTAGGATGGGAGCAATAACTATTTTGTTGTTTTAAAAACCCTTAAAATAAAGATTATCGCATTAACAGTAGAGTACAATCCACTATTCAGGTGTTGCAAGGTTGTCCTAAGTTTCAGACCCATAGAAAGATATACATGTATATCCATTATTAGAGAATGAGAAATGAATTGACTGGATAAAGTGAAATGAAATACAGAAACTTCAGAGACAAAATTGAACAAAGCTTGACAAAATCAATTGTTTAGGTTTTATTTAATAGTTACATATGCAAATCAGTTAATCAGCACAAGTACAGTATATTTGTCTTTATCATCCAATCCTCATTTTGTCAATGGCGTCAATTCATTCCCAGTTATCAGCATTTCATTCATCTTCTGCATTACATTTTATTATCATGTACTTATTTACGATCTTCCTTCACAGATTGTTAAAAGGTATTTAAAAGTTTTATAATATGGTCTCTATGATACAAATCTACTAACACTAATTTTTAACTATACAGTATAATTAAATTTAAGATCGCCACATTTTATTTAAATTTCACCAAAGGTAAACAAAGCTATGTATCTTGTACCAAAATTGCTGCAAATAATTATTTAATTAATTAATTGGCATACCACTACCTTACCTCCAAAATCTAGTCATTGAATGTTTCTAATTCTGAACAAATAGCAAGAGAAAATGAACAAAATATATTAGTTAATAGTATAATGTTCCATGAACTTATAGAAGCTTTTGCATAATAATACTTGTTGCAAAAATGACTAGGCTACTTATCAAAAATTAAGCCAAAAGCTAATCAGAGATCTAATTGCCCAATTTTCTTTTCCTTATTTATTTACTTACCTTATTTTCCATAATGCAAAATTAAACAGAAGCTGTGCACAATTCATTTGGGGAGGAAAGAAATGAACACTCACTAAAGAGTTAAATGAAAGAAAAAGGGTATCCCCCATGCAGATTATGGCAAAAAGAAAAAACAGTCCAGACACACACAAAACAGACACAAGATGGCCAGAGCTTCAACCCATCAACATGGGCACCATCTTGACTTTTCTTATCAGACCCTCCAGATTCCCATGGCCAAAGGCAAAAAGGAAGAAAGACATTAGGACCAGAGGGTGGAGCGAACAAGGGGACAAAGCAAATAATATGAAAAGAAGGAAAGAGAGGCAGGAAAAGCGAAGGCGATTTTTTCTCTCTCTCTCTCCCTCTCTCTCTGACTCCTCCCTCCCTCCCCCCCTCTCAGATTCTTTCTCTTTCTCTTGCCTGCCCTACCAGGTAGACCAGAAAGGAAACGCATGACAGGATAATCTAATTCTACTTTACTGTAAGGTTACATTAACATAAGCCTATAAGCCTGAAAGTGCAAATCCTCTGCTGTCTCTTTCTAGAGTCTGAGAGTTTAGGGTGCAACTTTTTTGTTTCTTTTTGCGCCTATTATGTATCTACATGTTCCCACCCCTTTTTATCTGATCATTCCCTAGACTGCATCTCTTTCCACTGGCTCTCAAATCAATACCACACGGTATTACGAATTATCTATGCACAGTGTGGACTTGATATTCTCTCTCTCTCTCTCTCTCTCTATATATATATATAGCAGAACTAAGGAGTACAAACTTCAGAAATCTGGGTGATCCTTAGATGGCGGTAGAAACGTAAAGAAAATTCACTTTATTTGTGTCCATTTAGTGGCTGTCTGGACAGTTGCAGCTAAGACATTGGTGGCTCTAATGAAGAGGGAAGCAGAGATATTTGTTTGTTTGTTTGATTGTATATTAAATTTGTATGGCCATCCAACTCACATATAAATGACTTGGGGCAGTTTACAACATTAAAATAAAAACCATAATACTCCACCCCTTTCTGTTGTTGGAAAACATCAGCTACAGAGAACAAGATATGTGACATCACATCCTAGATTACAATACAATACATTCTATATTTTAAGACGTATAGACTTCAAGTTGCAGAATTGCCCAGCTGGCATTCTGGCTGGGGAATTCAGGAGCTTAAATTTCAAAGTTGCCAAGTTTGAGAAAAGTGATCTAACACGTAAACCTGACCTATAGTCAGGTTTTCTAACCTTTCAGAATAGTATATTAGTCCCCCTTAAGACATTGTGATTTGTATTCATTTTAATCCAACAGAATGTTGGAAACAAATTATATAATGGGGCCAAATTTTCATATCTTTGTCCATCAATAAATTAATTCACAAAAAACTGAGCAGAATGAGATAAATTTGATATGCAATGCATGGAGAAGCTTAGAAAAGGAAGATCAGGCTTGAAAACGGTCTGATCTGGTCTGGATAGCAAAATATTTTCCCCAAATGTTCCTTGAAGCATCCTTATGGGAGAGCAGCAGAGCTGTGGCACGGAAGGATATCACTTGCTGGGGCATACAGTGCAAAGCCACACCAGCTCATCATGCAGGATGTGCACAAATAAATCCACACTTTTCTTCATTATACAGCAGGAAATACAAACAACTTCTACAGCAACTGCTGATAAACAGATAGAAAGGCTTCAAAATATCACACACTGCATGCATTTCCTACCTTGGTAATAACGGAATTTGAAAAACTTGTAGCATCTGTCTCAAACCTGCAGGAATAGTTTGACTGAGAGCTGAATTGCTAATGGAACTGCTGAAAATGTGTTGTATGACCTTAAAGAGAGAAAATTTATTGAGAGGAGAAAAATCTGTTGCCTGATGTTTTCCCCTATTTTTCCATCATCATCATCATCATCATCACCATCACCATCACCATCACCATCCACATCAACACTATTTTTAAAAAAATTAGCTGCATTCACACAGCTAAATAATCATTATGAATTATGTTGTACAAATTACTCCTGTTTCGCTTCTCATGTCTACAGCAGAGGTTCCTTCTACAGAGTTCATTATAATTTTTTAACCAGTCATTTTGGCTCCCTAATTAAAGATGGATTTGGAAATTATTGTTTGTTCTAGGAAAGAGGTGAATAAATCCTGAATTTTGTACTTCGCTTTATATATACCACCAAACCTGCTTGGATGATTTCTTCAGACCTTCCCACTGGCAGGTGAAGCAAAGAAGAGAGCAGAATTTGCAATAGCCCAAGCACTTAAGGCAGGAGTAACAGGGATAATATTGGCAGAGTTTCTCTATGTTTAACCTGAACAAGTAGGTTATAAACCAGTGTATAGGCACAGACATCTATCAAACTGTCTGAGCCTCATTAAAGTTTCCTAAAGCAACATGGGCATGATGTATATAGGGCCATTCCAACTTTTACAGATTGGTATTACTGTAAAGAAGACAAATAAGAGCTGCAGCAAAATGTGGCAGCACAGTATAACCACGGTTAGTCAGCCAGTCGCCCTGTTTTCCTGTGTGCTCCATTCTTTTCATCCCCCATCCAATCACGTATTCCACCTGTCCTTATTAATTTCTATTCTTTCTGGGAAGCATATCCTATTAGGGTTTCCTTTTCCTATCACTATTTCTTTGTATTTGGTAAACCTTCCCCTACCCCCATTAGAAAGTGCTGCTTTTTAGCTAAGCAGAAATCCACACTCATATTCATTTCAGCACACAGAAGGTAAGGGGCTTATAAAGAAAACACCATGTTGATGTAAAGGCTATGGAAAACTGAATGCATGTCTGATTTTTCGAGACTTGTTATGTTATTCTTTTCCTTACAAAAGATGAAATGTTTCAAAATGTTTTCCTCTTGGGAGAAACTGATATAGCATAAATAACATCTCTTTCCCCTTTCCAATTCTTTCAAGATGGCCAGTGTGTATGTGTGTGTGTGTGTGTGTATGTGGGGGGTATTGAAGGCCAAGGGATCTGCCAACTGGGTTGTGTGTTTGTGAGATTATAAAAGGTTGAACTCTGACAAAAATCAGAAAAAGAGAATTGGTAGGAATATTTACAAGTGAAGAAATCAGACGTTTTCCCTTTTTTTGTTATCAGCATGCTGTTGAGGAGATAAGGAGTTGGGTCAACCCATCTCTATGGCCTGTGATGGTCACTCACTTCTTTGTCTTTTGATTCTCTTCAGGAAAAATGCAAGAAGCTGCTGACATTTCTGCTTAAAAGGAAGGATCAATAGATATTTCTTGCTGTCTGCCTCTTTGACCTTATTGTCTTGGGCAACAGAAAGGGAAAATAGGGAGTTGAAGTGCAAGGAGGTGTGTAAAGAAGAGATTTGTGCAATGCAACAACTTGGACAAGATCACAGGTTCTTGGTCAACATGCACCAGGTGTGATGCTACTCAGTTGTTTCCCCACTTTCAGACCACTTTTGATTATTTCAGATTCTTACCCTGCTTCTAATATCTCACACTCTTTCAAACCATCATCTCCATATTGACAGGCAAATGTCATCCATCACTGAACTGACATCCAATTGAGCCGATTGTAGAAGTATAATTTGGAATCAATGGTTTGTGTGGTTTAAGGTGATGCCCTTCTGCCTTGCATCTGGAAGAAGCTCAATTTGCTGCTGCTATCTGCTCCAGAGATGGGCAGAAATGATGTGATACATGTTCACCATGCCAGGAAAGCACACTCAGCTCATGTACAGGAAAGTCTAGAAAGCTGTTTAAATAAAGAGAAATCCAGGAAGCAACACGTATCACGGCTTCAAAAATGTATTGAATATGGGGAGGGGGTGGCCCTCCCTTTCTCTAGCTGTGATTTCCAGAAAAAGAGCAAGAAAGCAAGAAATGAGATTTTCTGTATGCTTTAAATCATGAGTTACTTCAACAAGAAGCAGTGTGTGTGTGTGTGTGCATGCACAGACACACACACACACACACACACACACACACACGCACACACGGTTGTCAGGTGAATTGTAATACACTACCCTTGTATTCAAAGTGATATTTCACATGACAGACAGAGGCCACTGGGGGAACCATTAAATAAGGAGCAGCGTTGACCTTTATATTCAGGATCAAAGATTAGAAAAAAGTCCTAAGTAGATCTCTCTACCTTCCATGAGCTAGTCCAGCAAGAAAACGGGCCGTGTCATTTAAGAATGGGCAAGAAGAGAGCTCCCAATTTCATTGCTCAGTGAGAAGGGATAAACAGGGAGAGGGAGGCAGGGAAAGAGGGAGGGGAGGAAAACATTTCCCTACACTTGTCAGAGAGATGCCAAACTCTCGGTGAGTGGGCTGAGTGCAGCAGATGCTGGGATGAGATGCCAAAGCAGCTCCTCTTTCCCTTGCGCCTTTGGGTGCTTATAAATTACCCCGCGCCTTCAGCAGCCTCCTCTTGTCGCGGTAGCGGGCTGCGTGCGCTCATCGCTCTGCTCCGTTCCAGCGCGCGGGGCTTCGCGATTGGGGACTCTCCAGCGGCATCGGCGAAGGAGTGAGCGAGGAGTGAAGAGGCACCTCCGTCTCCTTCCTTTTCCCCGGCACGAGTGGCGAGCAGGAATCTCCCAGGCTCCCACGCGCTCTCCCCCGCTGCCCTCGGAGATTTGGTGTCGCTGCAGAAGAGTAAGAATGAATGAATGAAAGAAAAAAAGGGGGATAAAAAGAAATAAAAGAAGGGAGGGAAGAAAAGGGGGAGGGGAGCGACCCGCGAGAAGACTGCAAAAGAGACGACCGGGAGGAGCAGAAGGGAAGTTGATTCGAGCTGGCATAGACGGGAAAAAAAAAGTCGATCGCCAGCCGCAGCATAAAAGTGTGAGCGACTCCACTCAGCTTAACAGCAGCGGCAGCCACAGGTGCCCCAGACGGGAAGCCAAGCCGTCCACGACAGCAGCGCGGAGCAAGGCTCCTGGAGCTTCGGGATCTGGCGAAGGAGATCTGCCCGCGTGCCCCTCCCGGTCGACGGGAGGAAGAGGGCGACAAGGGCCCACGGACGCGGGGAGGCTACCCCGCGGTGATTTCGGCTGGAAGAGGTTCCCGACCCACCATCAAGATTTTGTCCAAAAGCAGGCAAGAGGATCGCCCTGCGCTGAGCCGCCTGGTGGGCAGCAGGCGCCGGCTGATCGCGGCCGGTGCGCTAGGGGTGGTCATGGTGCTGCTGCTGGTCATCCTCATCCCAGTGTTGGTGAGTTCGGCGGGAACATCGGCGCACTACGAAATGCTGGGCACCTGCCGGATGGTCTGCGACCCCTATGGCGGAACCAAGGCGCCCAGCACGGCGGCCACGCCCGATCGCGGCCTCATGCAGTCGCTGCCCACCTTCATCCAAGGCCCCAAAGGTGAGGCCGGCCGGCCGGGTAAAGCCGGGCCTCGGGGGCCCCCGGGAGAACCAGGTCCGCCGGGGCCGGTGGGCCCACCGGGAGAGAAAGGGGAACCCGGGCGCCAGGGTCTACCTGGCCCGCCGGGAGCGCCGGGCTTGAACGCGGCCGGGGCGATCAGCGCCGCCACTTACAGCACGGTGCCCAAGATCGCTTTCTACGCGGGCCTGAAACGCCAGCACGAGGGTTACGAGGTCCTGAAGTTCGACGACGTCGTCACCAACCTGGGGAACCATTATGATCCGACGACCGGCAAGTTCACCTGCTCCATCCCGGGCATCTACTTCTTCACCTACCACGTGCTCATGCGGGGCGGCGACGGCACCAGCATGTGGGCTGACCTCTGCAAGAATAACCAGGTGGGACCGGGGAGAGCTCCAGGGCGCAGAAATGAGCCCCGGCGGAGCGGGGAGAGGGCGATTCTAAATTTTATCGGCCAAGGCTCATCCTGCAGAGGCAAAAATTCAACTACTGTCGCTTGCCCGCTTGGGGTAGATAGCTGCAATGGTTGGACTTCTGCAGGTTGCATTTCCGCCTTGCCAGCAGCCGCCTCTGGCCGAGTTTGGCTAGAGAAAGCAGACCAAAAAAGAAATTAAGGGGGGGGGGGAACCACTCAATGGACACAGTGTTCAACCGGTAAGTGTTTATTTTCCTGCAGGAAAATTAAAGTAGCGTAGGAAGTTGAAGATCCAGTGGGAGCAAGAATAGGTTCCTCTCTGCAGGCACAGGAAAGCTGTAAGCCTTTGGGGATTTTTGCACACTTTTGAAGAGGTGAGTCTGCACCCTTAAAGAAAAAGCCCCAGGGGAGATGCTCGCATGGCTAACGCAGCTCTGGGACCTGAGGAAGCTGAAGATAATCCGGGAGAGGAACTCCATGCAGGCTCTGTGGGCAACCCAAAAGGCAGCATCTTGGTAGGAGTTTAGGCTAGCAAGGAGACGCTTGGGAAAATGGTACACCAGATCCAAACCGAGTTTACCTACCAAGCAATTCAGTGCTTCGGTGAAAATGTTAATAAATAATAATTCCCCAGGACGGGGGAAAAAAATCCCTTCTCCTACCTCGATTGTAATCTGCTGATTTAGATTGCTGGGTTCAGAACAGCAGCATCTTGTCAAACAAGGCAAGGAATGTTTTAAGTTTCTTGATTTTTGACTCCTGGTTATCTTGGAGGCAGGGATATATTATTTATTTTGGGAAATTACAAACAAATAAACAGACGCGCACACACACACCTTTTTTTAAAATGAGAAGTGGTTAGTTTGACAAATCCTTATTTGGATAGCCGGCTGTTAACGATTTGTGAGAACACTACACACTATCGGTAATGCTCGTGTACACGGGGATAGGTATACATGGGAATAGGTGTACACGGGAATAGATCTGGGGCTTTAATGGGGCTTATGCACACTGCATATATGTGAATAGCGATGTAAAGTTTGCAGCCTACTTGTGACGACTTGAGCTTCCCCCAATCTAATATCTCCCGGCTGTCTTCGAGATCTCCAGGAGCAAAAGTGAAAGGCAACAACTGTACCACACATTATGCCCCAGGATACACATGCTGGGCAATAGGGGGTGTAGCGTCCGGAGGGCATCGATTGAAGAGCTCCGCCTTGTTCTTCCGTGAATCATCTGGCATTCTGCCCACAGCAAGTGGGCCAAGAAAGGGGTTTTCACTCTTTCAGTACCCGCCTTTTTCTGATGGAAGACGCCGGCTCTTGGATACTTGGAGTGGAGAGGGGAATGTAACAGTCTTGGGGTCAATGATTTAAACTGCGCATTTTAAATTGTTTTCTGAGACGAGCAGGCGGGAAGACAAAATCTCAGGCGCTTTATTACGCCCCAGGACGTAGGAAAGGTAGTCTAACAAGAGTATATATATATGTAAGGTGGATTGCCCACGGGTATTGGAAGGACGATTCCCTTTCCATTGGCTCGCTCTTTCCCGTGTCCATATAGGCAATGCACGCGACATATATATTCGTGTGGAAAAAGCATTTGGTGTCGCGTGCATTGCCTATATGGACACGGGAAAGAGCGAGCCAATGGAAAGGGAATCGTCCTTCTAATACCCGTGGGCAATCCACCTCATAGGTAGCAGGCGAGAGGAGACTTTAATGATCTTAGGTGCAGGGCTGTAACTTCAGAAGCGTCGCCGCATCCAAGAAAAAGCGGTTTATATGACCCCTGCGCGACAACGGAGAAGTTGCTACAGTACTAGGGACAGTTGTGGAGGGAGAAGGATACCAGGAGCGCCTGTTTCAACTGGGCCTGTGTAAGAGGTCTGCATCCGAAGTGAAAGCCGGTTTCGCTATCCGAGAAGCCCTCTTTTCCCCATGTCTGCACGAGGCGCGGGCGAAGCTTGGCTAGAAGCCCTGGCTTGTTAGAGGAGGTTTAGGAGGAGAAACAAGGCTGGGCCGCGCCTGGCGGGTTGGGCGGTTTTTTCAACCTAGCCTAGCTAGCAATGAGAGCGCGGGCTTTTCCCAAGGGCCTCCTGGCACCGCGGCCCAGACTGTAAACAAAGAGCCCTTTATTAGTTCCAAATGCTCCCGGGGGCTTTTATCATTTACCCGGGGTGGGGGTGGGGGCAGAGTTTTTGAGATGAATGTTGAACCGGTCGGAAGCCGTGCAAATCTCTCTCTTTCAAAGCCCCGTTTCTGATAGGACTCTCTCCATCTTCCCTGCGGCAAGGATCCAATCCACTCCACTCACTCCTGTACGTTTTCGAAGGGGTCTCCGGCAAATCTACGGGAGCTTTCTTAGGATACCATGCACGAAGAAAGGAAGCGACCCGTGTGTGTATGGGGGGAATGTTCTGCCGGCTTCAGCGCACTTTGAGCAGAGTTTTAGGCTAAAGAACAGTAAGCCCGAAAGAAATGAAAAAGACAAAAATAAAATATGAAATTCTAGAGAAACTTGGGAAGGTTGGAGAATTATTCCCAGTTTTATAAACACAAAATTAAGCCAACACTTTGGCATCCCATAATGCAATATCTGTACATACTTATTGAGTCATAGCTCCCTTTGGGATTCCAAATAAGTGCACTGAGATTTGGCATTTGTGAGTAGTTCTAGCTTACTAAATGTACAAGACTTGGAATACACAAAGTGAAATCTATGCTAAAATATAATTAAACTAAAATCAGTTATTTTAAACATACAATCTCCACTTGATTTATTGAATCTTTTGGTCTTAAAAGTTTTGTCAGAAATCAGGTTTTGTTGCCATGTTCTTGAGACTTTCTAGAGAAAGTAAATTGTTCTGCTTTCCCAAAGTTTATTGGCAAAAAGTCAAAGCAGAACTTCTCACCTCCTGATACTAAAGATCATGAAAGTTTATAAAACAATTTATAAATTTTAATCATTCTACAGTAGTGTTATGTCTATATATTTTACTTACATGGACAGTAATGAATGAATATAACTATAGATTTCATCTATATGCTAATTGTTTGTATTCATTAATGTCTCTGTAAATGTGATTGATAATTATATGACTAAGAAAAAATAGTACTCATGACTAGATGGATTTGTTCCCACAAAAAGTCAGTGATTTATGGATGAAAATGAACTTTGCAAAATGGATGTCCAAATAATTTCGTGAAAGTCAAAGTAAAATTATAATTTGATGACATAATGCCAACTTGTAAGACTTGTCTTAATTCTACTGAATATGTTGATTTCACAATCCTTATCAGGAAATACTAAAGAGTTTTTACACTTAGAGTACAGGTAAGCATTGTTTGTGCCAACTATGGTGAACTGTTGTACTGAAAACATAAATGGCTATTTTCTCTCTTATTGCCACTTCTAGTTTAAGAGATACCAGAAATAATTCATATTTGCTTTTTGTTGAGGAATTTGTGTTTTTCTACATTTAACCAATATCTTGCAAAAACTCAAATATGGAAATTAGAAGGTATCCTGTTCCTGAAAAGAAGAATAATGAAATTGGAAATTACCGAAGGTTTTTTTTTTTTTTTTGCAGAATGCCAATGTGTTGTACCCAGAGGAGCACTTTTTAATCAACCTCAATTTTGGATTGACTGCATATTACAGATGGGGTCATCAGATGATGATAAATTAATCATACATGACTTTTAACCTCGTGTTTATATCTTCTGACTAGTACATGAAAAATAAAACAATGGAACCATACACAATAATCAAATAAACTAAAGTCTCACTCGTAAATACTATATATTGGCTTACATTAATTAGTTAATGTACAGGTCCACATTTATATCAGATTACAAGGAAAACTTTTTTCTATTTAAAATTTGACTGAAATAAAAACAAAATCTAGTGCATGGCATGTTGTATGAAAACAAATGTTCATATTACTTTAAGATAGACTAAGTCTATAGCTCCAGACATTTATAAATTAATTCAGTCACCAAACAAACAGGCAAATATTGATCTTGCTAGTACTGAATTCAGTTCATATTTATGCAGGCATAAGCAATCCTTAAACCAATTTTTTTATATTGGTGACTAGCTGTAATCCATTGATATTCTAAGGGCAATGATTTGATCTTATAGCATTGATAGCTAATGAACTGTGAGAATTGAATTTTCTATACAAATTATTGGTAGGGTGGACAAATTATCTTTTAAAAAGAGGACAAAGTGTTATAGATTGCATAGCAATGAGAAAAATGTAAGTCCTGAAATACATGTGACTTGTAAGGGAGAAAATATTTAAGAGAACATATTGAATATTTAAAGGATTCCTACATAGCTTATTGCTTTCCTTAATAGTTAGCATAAATATAGAACTGCTGAGACTACAACATAATTAGTTTGCAATTTGACTGTCCCTGTATACCTTTATAGCCCAATGAGGTGAGCAGTCATGAAACTTATGTAATGTTCACCACATTGTTTTAATTTGGAGATGCCTTTAACGTGTACAGCAATACAGCTTGAAATATTCTTCTGAGGCTATCCGTATAGGTTTTAAAAAGATTATGCTATCTACCCACAACAGCAAAACAAAGGAGAAAAAGCTATAAAGGTAGTACACCGCGTATGGGATTCAGGTTAATGCAGATGCAAGGCCCAGTAGCTAAATAGAAAGCTATTCTGTTGTTCAAACTATTTTTTGAGTTCCCTTATTATGGTTTCTATTCTATGATAGTGCATAGTAAGCAATACTATGCATTTATGTGACATCTATCCATTGCCTCATAATGTATAAAGCTAAAACATTTAATGCTAAAGGTAGAGTTTATGTCATATGTTAAAAGCACCAATATTATCAGCTGTAATACCAAGCATCATGCAATTCCAACAAATATTTAGATGAAGCACGTGGAATTTGAATATAATTTAAATACGTAAACCTAATGAAATGCAAGCACTAATTATTTCACCTCACATTGCAAAATCATTCACATACACCAAAAGGTATCATTTTCGTCTTTGTTATTTAGAATTATTACCTCAGAAAGAGCATACATCCAAAGGATGTGCATTTCAGACATTGGTATTCTAAGATCCTCAGTCGTTCATAGCTTCTTCATTTTTAGGAAATATCCCTTGTGATATTTATTGATTAAAGAGTGGTCAAGACAGATCACCTCAATAAATAGTAAATTATTTCTAAAGCAATGAATCAAAAATTGGGCTGTTTGGGATATTATTCTACATTATGGCAGCTTAAATTGAAACGTGTTCAAGGTAATTACAAATCTTATAAGCCTTCTTGAAGCTTGCTATACAATACAGAAGAGGTTTTTTTCTGCTTCTATGATTTCTAAGCTTTCTAATCCGCTGTGTGATCTTGCATGGTAGAAAGTCTTATATATTGTTAACATTTCTGTACTAACATGGGACTACATATAAACATTTAATTTGAAAACCTATCATTTATACATTTGAAAGGTATGCATAGGTATTTTTTGACATATTGTACTTCTTCCAATATCAAAAATACCTAGAAGAGTGTATATCAAGTCTTGAACTATTTTTTTAGTTCAGACATCCAAAACCATTAAACCATAAATCTATTTAAAAATAAGATAAAACTATAAATACATTGCAAAAATGGTCATCAAAGGTTAAATATTTATTTAGGCATCTAAAGTACATATAAATGATCTGATGCAATTCTTGTTTAGTTATATGCTGAACTGATATCAGATGTGCTAGCAGCTTCAAATACATTTGTTAAATATAGTTAATCCAATATGATTTATATTTTAAAACAAATCTTGAGCTTGAAGGTTTAAATAATTGTATATGACTAGAATCTCACGACTGTGCAATATATATTTCAATATTGATTTCTTGAAGTGAGTTACCTGGTGATTTCATACTCGTTGCTTTTTCAGATGATCCATATTTCAATTTGATCTTTTTTATTGAAGAGCATTAAGTTTTTTGATTCATATATAAGAGCATCAATGGATTACATGCCGACTACTTTCACACTTCTATAATCTTGCATTCTTTGTTTTATCCACAAGGCCTGATTCGGATATAGAACTCATAGGAATCATACACAATATCATATTGATACATCTCTAGTTTCATCTGGTGAAAAAATCAGTAGGATTATATTACTGTAATCTAGTGAAATAATGTAATGTAATAATTAAATAGCTTTTGCATTATAGTTTTCCAAATATTATTTCAAAAGCCATACATTGCACATCATTTTGAACTTCCATGAAAAATCTTGAAACTTGTAAAAGTGTTGAGTTTGCAAACCCAAATATATTTAAAGAATGACAGATTGGGAAAGGAGGTTAAAGTTGGCAATTCACAAAAATAACTGGTTAGAAAATTGGAGTAATCATTTTGAATCTAGCTCATTGTTACAATTCATGTTTCTCAGCAGATCATATGAAACTAAATGGAGGAACGTCCATGCTGGCTAGCACAAACTTTAAAGAAGATTATGTATGAATGTGAAAAACAAGTGACATGCTAAGTTAGTAGTTTAAAAGGATTTCAGACCTGTTAATTATTTTTGCTTAGGAATGGAATCTGCAATAGTCACAAAACAAATTATTTACTTTACTACAGCTAAAACTGGCTCTTTTGTGAAATGTTGATTGCAGTGGTAAAGGGAAAAAATACCAAAAATATATGTTGGAACTTGCAAGTGAACATACAGTTTTATTCCTGAGTGTTGACAAGTACTAAAATTATGAACAGTCTTTTTTTCTGTATTTTATTTAGGTGCGAGCTAGTGCCATTGCACAAGATGCAGATCAAAATTATGATTATGCCAGCAACAGTGTGGTCCTACATTTGGAACCAGGAGATGAAGTCTATATAAAATTAGATGGTGGAAAAGCACATGGAGGAAACAACAACAAATACAGCACATTTTCTGGATTTATAATTTATGCTGACTGATATTAAACACAAACTAAATGACATTCTAATGATCGATTCTCTTGGCAAAAATAAAAGGATGAAGAAAGCCCAAGGGATATTGGTCATAGACTCTTCAGGAGTGAAGCCAAATGCTACCTAACCCATATCTGTACAACCCAGAGAAAGATGTTTAAAAAAATAGAACAAGTGTAAGAGGTGTGTGATCTACTATCACCAAAGCAAAATAGTCCTTGTTGTTAATGTTCATGTGAATGAAGTTCTATATAAATCACAATTTTTTATAGAGAGAAAAAAGCACCAAATTACTTCTTCAGCATATGTGATATCCTTGGTGTGCTATGATTTCATGCTGCTTTTCTTCATCCATCAGCTTTGGTGCTTATGACTTATCTGCTAACTATGAGCCAATTCTGAATATATGATGAAGAATGTTTTTTCAATAAAAGGAAGATGTAAGAGAAATTCTGCTGTTCCCTCCAAGGGATATATTTGACTAATATTTCTGTTCCTTGGCTGTCTAGAAATAGGAAACAGGGCTCCTTCAAAGCTTAGCTCTATTGTTGTTGAACTTAGATGAAAATACTACAGCACAATTGTCTCATTTTCTGTTATTGCTTCAATATAATGCAATTGTCAATATGTAATTCCTTACAGGCATACCCCACCTCTAGAACCAGGAGGATTGTCCCATTTAGTTTAATAGAGTAAGAATAGTCCACAAATATATGAAGTCAATGGGCAGATTTCTGTATGCATAGCAAGAGTCAGAAACAATAATAAAACAATTGCATTCCATGAAAACAAAATATGAAATTAAAAAAACAACGACCCTATATTCTGGGACTAGGAGTGTTGGCGGTATTATTTCTAATTATTAAGAATATAATTTGATTACTCTTTTAAGAAATTAAAAGGCATAGAATTCACGATGTAGATACTCAGGAGCAGCAGTTTGGTACGAGTTAAATCATGTTGGGCATCATAGTTAGAACAATGTAGAAAAAGATTTGTTTTTCTTGCTGCATCTTGTCAATTACTAGAGAATTTAGCAGCTTTTTTCAACACTTAAGTTTGCTCTTTCTTACAAATCTCATTCTGCGTACCATTTACAATTCAATTTACAATTACAGCTGTATGCAAACTTCACCCCAGTGGTGGAGCAGTGACATAATATAGGTAGTTATGGATAGAACTGATTAGATGGGCTTTTCAAATCTAATTTGCACAGGGTAATTCTGCCCAGTTTAGCACTTCAGGAAGCCTCCCACCTACAGTTAGCTGTATAAACTGGGGGTGGGGGGATGGGAAAGCTTGAAGCACAATCCTATGCAAATCTGCTCAGAAGTAAACTGCTTTAATGGTAGTCTCTATGTGGTGTTTTGTTATTCTGTTGTATCAAAATGCCATATAAACTCCATTATGCTATCAAGTATCTTTGGGACTGTGACCTGAAGATACGTCAAGTATAATAGTTTATAATATAATAATCTTGCTCACAATTTATGTTAATACTACTGTATATAATACTTACAGACTACATTTCATGAAGGTCATCTAAAAATGAATAATCTCTAGCAAATAATCCAATATGTTTCTAATTATTCTCTTTTAACGTAAATGTCAAGATTTTATATATTAAAAACTTATTGTCTATAATTAGGCTCTGAACTCAGTAATAAGACTTCTAGACTTAATTTGTTTACCAATTTAACAAATTAACCTGTGATTCAAATAGGACTTACTTCTGAGTATTTATGTACAGGAGTGCATATTTTAAGATGCCAAACTTGTAAATGTGATGTTTCGTTAACGGTCCAATGCAAAGAGGTATTCAGAGAATATGAAATAGGATTGTGTAAATATGTGTAAAGAGGTTTTCAAATATGGTACATTTAAGCCTATTTTTGTGGAATGAAGAGACTCAATCAACTATTTCAGTTATATTCCATAAACAATTTTCCATATATTTAATGATTTTATATATAATATTTTTTGAAATAACTGAAAAAATTAAAATGTATACTCTGAGATTGAGTCCCCCATCCATGCAATTTTCTTAAGTAAGTGCATGGGCAGTCATGCCTTCTTCTCAAATACTTGAAAAGAAATGAAAAGAAGGACTAGGAATGACATGATAGCAGTGTTTCAATATTTGAGGGGCTGCCACAAGGATGAGGGGGTCAATTTATTCTCCAAATCACCTGATGGCAGGACAAGAAGCAATAGAAGGAAACTAATCAAGCAGAAAAGCATCCTAGAACTAAGGAGAAATTTTCTTGAAGTTAGAAAAATTAATCACTGGAATGAATTGTCTCCAGAAACCATGGCTGCTCCAACACTGCAGATTTTTAAGAAGAGATTGGACAAACATTTATCTGAAATGTTAATAGGGATTCCTGCTTGAGCAGGCTGTTGGACTGTTGTTGGTCCCTTCCCACTCTTCTGTTATTCTGTTTTCAGCAGCCATGGAATTCCTTAGTAATCTATTGAAGTGCTAAATCTTAGTTTTGAAACCCAAACAAATACTTGTTCAGGTGCTGCTGTGAATAAATAAGTAGGCACTATAAATCTGCTTATGAAGATACTTTAAATCAATCTTGATTCCTGGTAACTACACAGACAAGTCATTGCTGTTTTCTTGGCAGCATGTTTTGGAAGTGGCTTTCATTTCCTTCTCACTAGGTCTGAGAGGAGGCCTGGCCCAAGGACACCCAATTGGTTTTGTATCTAACACAAGACAGGAACTCTCAGTCTCCTGGTTTCTAGTTGGCACTTTATTTGCTATACCAAACTGGCTCTCAAGCACCTTAAAAATAGATTCCTGATATACTTGTTATATCTATTCAATGAACTTTCAAGAAAGTATTTTTCTGCAAAAATCAATTAAAAAACTGTCCTATTAATATATTTAGGATCACCACATCAAGAACATCTCCAGTGAAATGGAATTTATTTATATACAATCCAATAGATTCCATATATATTTTCAGAAGTTAGTTTGAATTGACTCTTCTTTTTCTTTGTAACCATACGTTTAAATTGCAATCATATTTGTTTGTACAACCCTAGCTTTTCTTAACTTCAGCTTGAATATTAGATTTTGATTCCCAAAACAATCCCCGTTCCTTTTCCCTCCCTCCTTCCCTGCCTGATCCCTGTTTACTTGGCAAAAATCCACTTTAAATGGGCCAAATGAATTCTATCATTATCCACTCTGGATTGCATGAAAAGAATTTCATAATATATCAATAGATCTTAAAATACTCCTTTGATAATCCTATTGAAATTTTCTTGATAATGCCACCGGTTTGTTAATTGATAGAGACATTTACTTGTCAGTTTGCCACAGCATATCTAGAACTGCTTTTAAAAAACCCCATAAAAATAATTCTGACAAACTTGACAGCAAAACATGGAGATTTTTTTCCAAATTGTTAAATGCATATTTCAAGCAACAGAAGAGTGATGTTTCAGAGAAGTAGGTAGATCTATGCAGAGGGGCTGGTTTTCAGGAAAGCAAAAGTTTCAAATGCACCTTAAAATGCAATGCTGTGTGTTGCATTTTGGAAATGAAAAGGCCCAATTCACATGTGAAGTTTTTTGCTCAAATGAATCTATACGTAGACCAGTATAGTATGAGGTGAGGCAAGGAAGGATTTATTGCTGGATATACTTAAAGCACAATGCATTTCATATTAGGATGTCCCATTTTTTAAAACAAAACTTTGTAATAGTTCTATCAAGGACTTACACACAAAACAATGGCATCTACATTCAGTTGTGACCCAGATCATGATTGAGGTCTCTCATTCTGATCAATTCAAATGAATGTTTTCTATCAAATTAATTCCATATAAGCCATTTAAAAATAATTTTGATTTATTCACATGATATGTTCTATCTTCATATTATAGATGTTTCATTAAACTTATTTTTTTTCAGAAATACATCAATTTTGCAGTTGATTTCAGTTGTAGTCATACAATCAAAAAGTTGGTATTCAGGCATTACAAATCTTATTTTCTTTTTCTGTACTCCAAAGGTACAATTCTATTTTCCTCAATCAAAGAATTTCAGTTCTATTTTTTTTACTTTCCCTGAAGTAAACAGGATCACAGTTTTCTTATTTAAAAGTCAGCCACCGTTTGGGATTTTCTAGCAATAATTTATCAATTCTATTTTGAGATATTCCTCTTGTGAGCATTTTTGGGACAATATTTTCAAGAATATGAGAATAGCCATGGCCACCATATTTCTTTAGTCTATGTTTTGTGTGAATATCATGAGCAATCACAATTTTGTCATCATAACCTTCTTCAATCAATGTTCGAATTCTGAAAAAAAAAAGGAAATATTTCTGAATAAATGCTTCAAAGTAATTTATGATACTAAAGAAATAAGCTCTGGAAATAGATTTCAAAAGTATTTTTTACTGAAATCACCTATTCTCTTATGCTGAAAAACAATTAGACCAGCTTTACAGAAAATTTGTGAATTCTGGGACACTCGTGAATTGCTATTCTGATAATAAACACCAACCCTTCTCACTTCAGTGATACCGTAGCAGAAAAAACTGGACAGCTCTATGGTTCTATTAATTCTGTACATGAATTGAGTTGAGAACGCTGAATTATTTCTCTACTATTAAGCTGAAATAAATACATTCTTGGCTTATGAGTCTTCCATCTTAGAGAAGCAAGCAGATTTACTGCTTCAGGCAGAAAGGTAAGCAAATCATGCGTTCCTGGTAGCAAGATGAGCTGAATAAACACCAGCATCTGTTTATTTATGGTTAAGTCAGATTTCCAAGAATTCTGGGTTGTCATATATGAATGGCTATAGACTGGAAAATCTTCAACGCTTTTGTTTCCTAAATATTAAGTTGGTGAATTGAATTGAATATAAGTATTCTACTTGTACAAAGTACAGGTAATCTTTGACTTACAACTATTCATTTAGTGATTGTTTCAAGTTATGGCACTAAAATGACTTATGACTTTTCACATGACCTTTGCAGCATCTCCATGGTCATGTGATCAAAATTTGCATGTATTTATGATGGTTGCAGCATCCTAGGGTTATGTGACTAAAGCAAAATCAATGGAGAAGCCAGATATCCTTAACAACTGTGTTACTAACTGAAGAACTGCAATAATTCACTTAACAATTATGGCAAGAAAAGTAGAAAAATGGAGAAAAGTTCACTTAACAACATCTCATTTAGAAGCCAAAATTTGGGGCTCAATTGTGGTCATATGTTAAAGACTACCCGTATTTTTTCAAATGAGACCACTTCTTTGAAGAAAATTAAATTTAGTTTGACTGAAAATCTAGACTAAACTAAGTGACATACTAATGAAGCCCAACAGTTGAATGGGAAGAGATATTTGGTCTAATGGGCAAGACAAATCATAAAATAAATTTAACAAAACAATCAAATCTACCACACATAACGTCTACTATCTCAATTCTATAATATTAAGAGCTTAGCCTTCAGCCATACAACTTTTATTGTACATTAACATGCCTTTTTGAACTTTCTGTTGCATGAGGACAGTACACGACCAATTTATCTAAAAGCAGTCTATCTCAGATATCCCACATAGCCATACAACAATGAACATCACAGATACATGAACAGCCATTATGAGAAATATTGTTTCCTACACTTCTGAATAAGAGGTCAAGGTCAGTTGAGGAGTCTGATTAACAAAAAAAGTTCAGTAATGATTTGTGTTTTTCTTTTTTAAACCAATACGCTTGGGAATATTTCCCTCCTACAAACACAATATGAAAATAATTTAAACAAATACATACTGGAATGTTTACATGGTTCAGTAATTGGAACATGACCAATTTTCTGCACTGAAATCATTGAACTTCAGATAATTGGATGGATTTGTAATAGCCAGCTCCTCATTAGAAGAAACCTCATGATCACAGTGAGATAAATGAAGTCAGACTATTTGACTTCAAGCAATGGGAATTGTCCATCTTGCTTACTGATTGATGGATACAACTAAGCTCCGTGCAACCATTAAAACCAGAAGTGAGCTATGAAACATTACAAATATTAATGTAGCATTACAGAAGGTAATAGTTTAACACATAGCAGAATTATTATGTCACTCCTCAATAAACATTTGTAAAATTACAGAGGAACAAATTTATACTAAGTGAAGAAACATCTTGAAAAGATTTCCATGCACATTAAATGGCCATTCCCCACCCTTATTCTCAAATTAGCAAAGCTGATTGCGAATTACACTGAAAAAAAGTCCTCCTCCATTTTTATAGACACAACTGGACTATGAGAAGGTCAACTGAAACAATATTTGTTGCAGTATCTGCTTCAAAAAATAACTGAAGTCCCAGAAAGTCATTCAAAAATAGTTGTAGCATAAATAAATGCATAAAATCCATTTTGTCTCCTTATACTGTCTTCTGTCACCTTCAGTGAAGACCATTCTAAAAACTGTCTGGGAATGAACTGACTGTAGGAGGATGACCCATATTAGAATATTTAAGTTCATCATACATTTATTCAGTTTACTTGTTTGATTTACATCCCACTTTTCTTTCAGGAGCATAAATATAGTGTTCCTGCCTCCAAGGTTTTGTTTGTTTGTTTGTTTGTTTGCGTGTTTGTTTTGTTTTGTTTTTTGGTTGAACAACCCTGTGGGGTAGGCTAGGCTGATATGCATTGGCTGAACAGAAATTCTGAGCTTTGGCTGCTGAAAGTAAAATTGCAACACTGACTCTTATGACTTGTCTGTCAAATAAACTGAGAGTAAGTAGCAGAATGATTTTATGTTCATCAATCATAGGGTAGGTTGACAAGAAACAGAAACAGAGACTATGCTCTCTGTGCCTATTTTAATTCCCTTTAAAAATAAAAATATTATTAACCTGATATAGATTTTATATTACCCAGCTACCTGGTTATAAAGTTGTTCCAGAACTAAGAAATTCAACAATTTACATTTTGGTATTTGTTAAAGTACATAAAAATATGGTATATACTACACATCCCTGTTAAAAGATGAATTTTTGAGATATAAAAAAAATCAGATTAAGAAAAATTACTTGAGAATTTTTCATCTTTAATATAACATATAAGTTGTACAATTCAATTGAAAAATAAACTGAAATATTTTAGGGGGGAAGGAAATAACAATAAAAACATAAAATAACATGGTTGCATAAGTGTACACACCCTTAAACCAGGGGGTGAAATGCTCCCAGTTCGGACCGGATCGCCCGATCTGGTAGTGATGGTAGCAGGTGGTTTGGAGAACCAGTAGCAAAAATCCCTGCCCCCCCCTCCCATGCCCAGCTGAACAATGTGATCATCAGAGGCTTTTTTTTAACTTTTAAAAACATCTTTTCTACAATCTCTTCGGCCGAAAAAATGCTTTTAAAAGTAAAAAAAAAAGCCTTTGATGATCGTGCGGCTCAGCTGGGATCGTCAGAGGCTTTTAAAAACATTTTTTCTGCAACCTTTTCCGTCAAAGAGGCTGTAGAAAAAAAAATGGTTTTAAAAGCCTCTGACGATCCCAGCTGAGTTGCCTGATCGTCAGAGGCTTTTAAAAGCATTTTTTCTGCAATCTTTTAAGGTTGTAGAAAAAAAAATGCTTTTAAAAGTAAAAAAAAAAGTTGGTTACGCCCACCCAATCACATTTCCTCCCCACCAAGCCACGCCCACAGAACTGGTAGTAACAAATTTTACATTTCACCACTGCCGTGAACGAATACTTTGGTGAATACTTTTGATTTTAAATCTGCATTCAGTCTTTTGGGGTAGAAGCATATCAGCATGACACATCTTCCCCTTGGGAATCTTTGCCCATTCTTTCTTGCAAAAAGAAGTCCAAATCTGTCAGACTGTGAGGTCATCACAATTTACAGTTTACAATTCTCTTCAAGTTACCCCACAGATTTTCAATTGGATTCAGGTCTGGGCTCTGGCTGGGCCATTTCAAAAATTACAACTTCTTCTGATGAATCCATTCTTTTGTTGATTTGGGTCACTGTCATGTTGAAAGGTGAAATTCCTAATTGTCTTCAGTATTGTAGCAGAGACCTGAAGGTTTTGTGCCAAAATTGACTGATATTTAGAATTGTTCATAATTTCCTACACCTTGACTAAAACCCCAGTTCCAGCTGACGAAGAGCAGTCACAAAAGCATGTTGCTGCTACCATGTTTCATTGTGGGGTGGTGTACTTTTGGTGATTTGCAGTGCTGTTTTTGTGCTAATCATACTTTTTTTGAATTATGGCCGAAAAGTCTAATCACCATAATACATTTTCCCGCATGAATTTATCAGACTTGATGTAGGTTTTTGCAAAATGTAAAAAAAATGTTTTTCTTTATAAGAAAAGGCTTCTGTCTTGCCTCCTTAGCCCACAGCCCACATATATGAAGACTGCAAGACATTCTTGTACACAACCAGTACTTACTAAAAATTCTTGCAGCTCCTTCACAGTTGCTGAAGGCCACTTGGCAGTCTCTTGGACCAATTTTCTTTTTCTTTTTACATCAATTTTGGAGGAACATCCAGTTCTTGGTAATGTCACTGTTGTGTCATATTTTCTCCACTTGTTGATGCTGCCTTCACTATGTTCCATAGTATACGTAATGCCTTGAAAATTTTTGGTGCCCTTATCTTGACTGATAATTTCCAGTAATGAGATCACTTTGATGGTTTGTAAGCTCTTTGATGACCATGGCTTTTGCTGTAACTGAGTAACTGTCAGAAAAATCCAACTAGAACGGACATTGACTCACCTGAACGTCCCTTTACAGCTCGCTGCGATGACAATCCACACATGGGTAATCACTTCCTGCTTTGCCAGAGACTGAGTGTTCAAAGTTTTTATGTTGGTCTAGCCACACCCTCTTCAGTCTTTTCACGAAGGCGTATGCATTAGAGTGTGTAAAAATCACCATCCAGAATAACCGGGAACTGACCAGAACAGTCAGGAATGCGCCGACATCCAGAACCTATAGAAAAAGCACAAAGAACCACTCCGATCCCAGAGCAGACAGGCCACAGAGAGGGTTGGATTGTCGTCGCAGCGAGCTGAAAAGGACGTTCAGGTGAGCTTCGCTTCTTCGACAATCCATGCATGGGATATACCCAAGCTCAACAGCATTGGGCGGGGGCATGACTGCTCCCCTGGCCTTGGGCAGATATTACACTTTGTAAAACCGGTCTCCCAAATGATGCATCAGCAAAGGAGTAAGTATCTAGTTTATCGTGTCTTACAAAAAAGATAAGGATGACCAAGAGGCCACCCTGCAAATGTCTTCCACCATTGCCTGGATAGCCCAAGCGGCCATAGTGGCCGCACTATGAATAGAATGTGGTAAAATCTTCCCTGGTAAGGGCTTGGCTGCTAGTTCATAGGCTTTAGAAATATAAGCCTTCAGCCATTTACTGACAGTAGAGGCCAAGACCTTCTGTCCCATAGAAGAAGGGTGAAATGAAACCAACAACGGCTCCGTTCGTCGAAATGAAGCTGTTCTAGCGATATAGTGCCTGAGTGCCCTGCGAACGTCCAGAATGTGCCACTTTGCTTTCCTCGGATTGTGAGGATCAGGGCAAAAGTCAGGTAATGTGAGCTCTTGAGCCTGATGAAAGTATGATGAAAGTATGATGAAAGTAACCTTAGGCAAAAATGCCGGATCCAAACAAAGTACTATATGATTTGAATGAAAAATACAAAGGTCCTTCCAAATGGAAAGCGCTGTCAGCTCGGAAACCCGATGTGCAGATGTCACCGCCAGTAGAAATACGACTTTCAGCGACAAGTATCTAAGGCTGACAGATCCCATTGGCTTGAAGGGTGCAGATGTTAACGCTTGGAGGACCAAGGTGAGATCTCATGTTAGATATCGATGAACTATTGGTGGATGAAGATTAGTAGCACCTTGGAGAAAGGAACTAATCTTCATGTGTAAATTGTAAGAAGAACAGTCCAAATGAGCCAAATGTGAAAATAAAAATACAAGCTAACAGAAATAATCCTATTTAAATCACTGAAAACTGTCAGCGAAGACCAACACTAGTCTCTTCAGCAAGACTGAGTGAAAACACTGAAAAGGGTGTGGCTAGACCAACAGAAAAACACTCAGTCTCTGGCAAAGCAGGAAGGCAATCCACACATGATTACCCATATGTGGATTGTCGGACCAGTGAAGCTGGAAAACACTCAAACTTTATATGGGCTTTATCCGAATTAGTTTAATTGACAGCAGGTGTGTACTGAGTAATATTTAATATAAATTTGAATGTGATTGGTAAATTCTGAATACAGTCACATCCCTACTTACAAGATGGTGAGCACACTTATGCAACCATGTTATTGTATGTTTTTATTGTTATTCTCTCCCCCCCCCAAAAGATTTCAGTTTGTTTCAACTGAATTGTACAGCTTATATGTTATATTAAAGACATAAAAAATTCTGAAGTATTTTAGAAGTGTCTTGGTCTGATTTTTTTTTACATCTCAAAAACTTGGCACTTTAACAGAGGTTGTAGACTTTTTATGTACACTGTAAATTTACTAAGTCCTATATTTTCTTTCTTTTTTATGATTATTTACCTTTGTTTCTTGCACATTGTAAAACATGGATCATTTTACCTGAACAGAACAGTGCATAAAAATGTTCTCCATAGTTCAGACAGGGAGATGCAGTTTTCTACTATAGCATCTAATGAAAATATAAAACTCTTGTACAATCTGCACTGTTTTGAGTGCACTACATATTCCATTTACTTAGGTACTCATGTTTCCTTTTCCTCCAAGATTTATGACTTAACTAGGACTGATAACTAAAGTTCCTATTATGAGTAGATGATGAGGATGGTTTGAGAACTATAGCTAAGAAGGAAACTGCCTAGTATTACTAAGCAAGAAGTGGAATTAGATGTTCCAATGTGAATGATGCCAATTTTCTAAATAAATGATATAAAGGTCAGCATGTGTGAGAAAGAAGGGCTTATGCTAGATTTCCTATAATGGCTATTTTCCTTCCAGATTGTGGGGAGGTGATCTTCTACCTTTAAAAAGAATAATCTCTTTCTGTCCCTTGATTAACAATGTCTACCAAAGGAGAAAAGAAACTTTCGTATGGAGAAAGCTATCTAACTTTTCTCTAAACCATGACTAGAAAAGAACTGGACTGATAAGATTACTTTTTATTTAAATCAGTTTTGCATGTGGTCATTCATAAATCTGTTCTGTCCTGTGTTTACATTAATTTTCCATAGGTTCTGTATATATGTGATCTTAAAATCTTAAGAGCAATGCATGTATTCTACTGAAAACATATTTATAACAAAGTACACATTTTATATGTTTTAAAGTGAACAAATAAATCACAAATTTAGCAAAATATAAAATAGCAAAAGCGTTATGTTCCCAAGCTATATGCTGGAGTCCCATTATGCTGGAGTCCCATTAGGCTCCAAAGAATTGCCTTGGATATCCTAGTTGAGAAAGAGATAATGTACCATGGTCTTCATGAACTAACTATAAAGAATACTTCAAGTAACTATATACAATTTATGAACAGACAGCACATATGTCATGATGATGTAAATGGCAGCTAGGCTAATCTTATGGCCTTTTAAACCTGGATACCAATGACATTTCTATCATCAACAAAAGTTCCAGTCTAAATGTGTTATGGCATTGGAATACATACCGTAAAATTCTTTCGTTGTCACTTGGCATGTCAATATCAGGATTCATATGATAGGAAATAAATTCGGTTCCAAAAAGGTCATATTCTAAGTAGCATCCAAGTTTGGCAAACTCTAATAGTTTCTTCTCATCAAATATAGTCCTGCACAAAAACCAGTGTACACCATAAATTTGTTTCACAACCAACTGAAATGTTTTATGTCATTTAATAAGTCTACAAATATAGCACATATTGCTTTATAATTAACAAGTTCCTCTCAAATCAATCCAAAATAAATTAAAAGACCTGTAGAGATTCTGACCTAGTCGCATTTATAAATGTTGCTATTTTATACACATCCTGTTTTTCAGAAGAGTAATATGTATTTATCTTTTCAATTCTTTGGCACTATAAAGAAAAAACTAAGTACTCCAAACAATAAATAAATCTTCCTATACTGCTCTCTTATATCATTACTTTATACTTATTCAGAATATTTTTACTTTTGTCACTATTAGGACTTGAAATTCCTGAATCAAAACAAGTTGTCTTGGATGGAATGGGTTGAGGCATATGTCTTAAAGGAAACTAAAACCATTAGGTCATTTTTAACAATAATCAATTCATAAACATCTGGAATATTTAAAAATCTGGTTATATTCACTGTCCCCTTCCAAAAAAATTACCACATTGTCTTGTTTTATATATGAAAGAGAATAGGCAAACTTAATAATAAAGGTGTACAATAACAATTACAGGTAGTCCTCGAATTATAACCACAATTGATCCCACATTTCTGTTGTTAAGTAAGACAGTTGTTAAATGAATTTTGTCCCATTTTATGACTTGCCACAGTTGTTAAGTTAATAATATAGCTGATAACTGAATCTGGCTTCCCCACTGACTTTGCTTGTCTGAAGATTAAAAAAGGTGGTCACATGACTCTGTGTCACTGCAATTGTCATAAATATGGACCAGTTTACAAGCACTGAACTGCTTATAAACAGAGTTTTATTTACTAATAGTTCCTCTATGCCAGGGTGTCACACTCGCATCGTCATCACGCGATCATGACTTTCCCCCCCTTCACTAAACCAGGCGTGGCCAGTGTGTGACGCATCCAGCCCATGGGCTACGAGTTTGACAGCCCTGCTCTAGACTAATATTTCTTAAACTTCTGTCCTCCCAGCGCTCATTCCCAGTGTCAAAAATTACAGAGGTCCCCAAAAAGGAGCCTGGTTTAGCTCTGCAGACTAAAGCACCGTAATTAACATCCAGCTATCTGCAATTACACCAGTTCTAATCTCCCCAGGCTCAAGGTTGACTCAGCCTTCCATCCTTTCTAAGATAGGTAAATTGAGGATCCAGTTTGTGGGGGCAATAAGCTGACTTTGTATAAATATACAAAAGTATGAAGGCTATTGCTTAACGCATTGTAAGCCGCCCTGAGTCTTCGGAGAAGGGCGGCATATAAATCAAATTTAAAAAAAGAGAGAGTTTGTTTTTATGGGTTATATTTATTTACTGTATTTTTTTTAAAGAAAAACACACATTCACTGCTACTATCTCTTTTCACAATTGTCTGATGGGATTTTAATATTGTATTATTTTTAAGTGATTGGCAAATAAATTTGATTTCATTCTTGAGAGGGTCTTAGTGGACCCCCCAGGGATCCTTGGACCATATTTTGAGGAACGCTAGTCTGGGTTTTAATATGTACTTCTGGTTGAAATAGGGCTAACCTGGAGCAATGAAAGGGGAACACTCTCCATATTTTGATCACTGATTTGATTAATTTTCTAAATTCAGTCAAAGGCAAGGAGAGAAAGTATTCCATAGATCAAAATGACATGTGATCAAGTATTTCTGGCTGCATGATAATATGGAGGCAATCAACTAATGTGAGAAGTCCCTGTGCCTATGATTTGTGTTAGAGTGGTATTAAAATACAGATCCAGAAAAGAATCATATCGAACAGCATGAAAAGCATACAAAAATATGTGCAACTTCAAAGACTGGTGCTTAATGTCTTACATAGGGAGAAAATACTATATTGCAATTTACATAAATCTGCACATCGCACTTTATACATCCACCAGCTAGCTCAACCGCTGGCGATCAATAGGTTTGACCTCAGTCAGTGGGTCCAGCCCGT
Organism: Coluber constrictor foxii; assembly: GCA_038048745.1. Lineage (NCBI taxonomy): Eukaryota > Metazoa > Chordata > Lepidosauria > Squamata > Colubridae > Coluber > Coluber constrictor. The sequence goes on from CM075961.1 coordinate 146,966,844, forward strand.
CCCTTCTCCCGGCTCTTACATCTCAAGACTGCAGCAAAAAATTTTGCTACCTTTAGTGTAATCTTAGAATCAGTATTTTGAAGTAAGAAGCGGAGACTAAGAGTTTCGGATAATCCAGGAAATCTTTGGCAAATGGGAGAGATAAGTTCTGACCTTATCTCCCGATAGTGGGGGCAAGTAAATGCGATGTGAGCCAACGATTCCAAAGATCAACTGTCACATGAACAGTGGGTGGGTTTCACGAGCACCTGCTATCCAAGACATTTGAGGGGATCACACTAAAACGTGCCTTCAGAAAGGCCAACCTGTATTTAACAAAGGATAGCGTAGAAAGATATTTGGGGGGGGTGCATTCGGGAAGTAATACCGAGAGTAAACGGAGAACATATTCCTGCACCAAGTGCCAGATTCTGTTGTCTTTCAATATCATCCAATTGCTGGAATATCAGCGATTTGGCTGCATCTGGGCCTAGCATAAGGGCTTCAATAGGGGGAATACCTATCTTCATAAATTTGGTGTGAATATTACGGGCTCAAGGACTGTGGAAGTCATCCCGCCATAGGCACTGGCCTAAATAGTAGTCTGGAAGTCTGGTCCACAGCGTTTTCCTTCAAGTACATCACAATGTGTTATTCTGAAAACAACTGCTTACAGAAATGCAATGTTTTGACTTAACAATAAGATCAAAGAAGAGAACAAGTAGGATAAACTCTTGTTAAAAAATAACTGCCACCAACAGGAATCTCACTGCTGCTAACTCTTTTTTTTTTCTTTTTCTTTTTACAAGCCTGCAATCCCTTGATTCAGGGTATAGTTGGGGATGATTGAAACTGAGGATTTACTGGCCAGATGTCCAGTGGTGGTATTCAAGTAATTTAACAACTGGTTCTCTGCCCTAATGATTTCTTCCAACAACCAGTTCACCAAACAGCTCAGAAAGTTAACAACTGCGAATTGGCTGAATCCCACCACTGCGGATGACCTTCCTGATGCCTATGTGGTATTCGTATCAGGTATTTGTCTTTGCACCCAGAGAGAAACATCTAAAACTGTCTCAGATTGAACTTTCAATCTTCCCAGTGGGAGGTGAGCATCTTCACCACCAGGCCATCACGCTGCTCCTCACTTCTGTCAATGCTAACTAATACCTTTTTTCAGTAATTTCCAGTTTACATAATCAGAAATGGTAACTAATGTTTTTCAAATTGCATGCTTTTTGTGGTTTTTATACAGACACCTCTGGATACTGAAGTGGGAAAAATTTTATAAAGATGAATGTCTGTATTGAAGAACCACAGCATACTCTATTTTGTCTTTATTTTATATCACAAATCAAAGGATTATGCCAGCAATCTTTTAGTTAACATATAAAAGAAAAGGGAATTCATTTAAATGAGGCCTGTTAATAACCACCAGTCTGATTATCTGAGGCAATCAAGGTTCACCTCTAGGCAATCAGACAGAGAAGTATTTGCAATCTGGAAAAAGTTTATTTTTCTTCTAATGCCTCACAGATGAGCAGAATAGAAAAACAGGTTGGTAGCATATTTACGTTCCTTTAAGGATCTATAATAAAAACTTGCAATATCGTGACCTCTACCCATGCTTATTTTTCAGTCAGCAATGCCGCTAGAATAGTATTTATTTTTAAAAGTGTGACCCAAGGATTCCTGGGGACCTATCAAGACACTCTCAGAGATCCACAAAAATCTACAAATTAAAGATCTTTTGGGGTCCTCCATAATTTTAAAAAGTGGGTCCTGGAAGCACAAAATTTAAGAATACTACTCCAGAACATGTCATTCTGTTCTCCTTTCCAGCCCATGTCTCCATTTCTCTTGCAATTCATTGACTCTTCTTACTAAGCTGCTTTAAACTCTTTTCTCCAGAATGTTCATCAAATCTGAAAAACATACCAAGTTTGCCAATCCTTCCTTTTTTATGGAGGGAAGTGCTATTATGGAAGTGGTACAGAAAGAATAGTGCATCCCATATTTTCATGATAGTTATATGTTCAAAATAGCTTCCATCAATAATTGTCAAGCTGCCAACATCTGGCCACACAAGGTCACAGAGACCTTACAGAGAGATATACAGATAATTTTTCTCAGTTGAAGAAAAGGGACATTCATTGCTATACTCTTGATTAAGTGCAATATTGTTTTTGTTTTCAGAAGCAATACCTTGCTGTTCTAATACAAAATGAGTCATCTAGTACAGCCTACTGTCTTTTTCAACATTACATTGATTTGCTTGGTGTTATTGTCACAAATGTTAAAAACTCTGGAAAAGGATAAAGATTCAGCATTGTCCTCCAACAGATAGCTCTTGAGCTACTGAAGGTTATTTGCTCTACAGATATATTTCTAATATCAGTATATATATTGTAAAAAAGCTCAAACCTTTAACAATTGATTCAGGGAAGGCTAATAGGAAGATGGGCCAATTTATAAACAGAAGGATTTGTGAACACTGATTGGTGACAATTAACCAAATTCATGTGAGATTTTTTTCTAAATATTACTCAGAGATATCGTGGATACAATTTAGAACCTTTCTGCTTGTAAAATGTAAACTCTATGATGTAACTATTCCAGACCATGGCCCTTCTCAATCCATCAATCCTACAGCAAGTCAGCAACATCAACATCAATTGACTTATTCATGGCCAAGTCTACTTGAGGTAAGTCAACATAAGTTGCCTTGTTGTTAGTCTTTCTTGACTGACAACTGCAAAATTGTATTTCTATATCCCAGTGGAAAAATTGATAGGGCATCCAGCTTCATATCCAATTTACTGTAACCTTTCTATGAAATTCTGCATTAATTTAAAACATCTGGATAGATTAATAATTAGACAATCATAAGGAGGCTATGATAAGCTGTTTTATGTGTAAAATACTCTATACCAGGACAACGGTCCCCAATCTTTGGTGCTTGGCATCCTGACTGGGGGTTAGAGGGGAACCAGGCCATGTGAGTGATGTTGGGGCACACGTGAAGCTCAACTCACATAAGCAGTGGGCCAGGATACACACACATGAACATGTAGCTTGACTACAATTTAAGCTGTACACACATGCATGTGCATGCCAGCCTGCCACTCACATCAAACTATTCGTGTGCGCTGGCTTGCTGCTCATGTTAGTTAAGCTGCATCATGCACGTTTACACCAGCCTGTGGCTGGGTTGCAAATATGCCATGTCGCGGTAGTGAGCCACAGCCCTGGGGTTGGGGAGCCTTGAACCAGGAGACACTAGGAAGGATGTTATTTATAGGAACCATTTCTTTTCCATAATATATATGTATCATGTCATAGCTAATTTATTCCAGATATCAATGGACCTAGTGTGAAACATTTCATTTTTAGAAAATGGAATAATAATTAGTAAACAAGAGACAAAAGTAATCTGTGAAGTATGGGAATTAGAATCATAGTTTCTTGGGCACACTATGTAGAGAGTATATCTAGATTAAGGAAGGAAATGTACATAAACTGGAAAGGTTTAACAAAAAAGATAGAAAAATCTGACAATTTTTCCAGTGTTGGAAGAATAGCACAAGTACCTAGAAGAGGTAGTAGGTATGGCTTCATAAAATTTAAACAATATAAGTTATACATCAATAAAATATTTTGAATTATGAATCTAAATAGTTCTGACATAAATAGAATTTGATAATATAAAGTAGATTTTGAGTCTACTTCACTTGAAAAATATAATCTATTTAAGGTATTCAACCAGGGACTAAGGAGGCACTTATATATAAATGAATGTTATAATTTACAAAGCAGCTTGGTAGGCTTTTTTAAAAAAAAATATCTAGATTTTACTGAGTTCTCTTTTATAAGTATTGAGTTCTCTTTTATAAGTATTATAGTTTGAGTATTTTCAAAGGATCTGTCACTAACTTTTGGATAATTCATCTAAGCATTATAACTACAACTGCCAGTAAAAATTTAGCCATTCTGTCTAATGATACATCAAAACATAGTGCTATCCAGATTTAATGAATTCCTTAAAATTCCACTCTTCAGATGCAAAAATAAATATACAACACATAAATATGAACTCAGTCTCTTGAAAGTTGATTTACCTGTCCAAATGAGACATCACCGTTTTTGAGATGTCAGCCCCAGCTTCCTGCAAAACTCTAATGATCTGGAAAGGTGAATCCTCATTTCGGCCTGGATGAACGATGACTGGACATCCAAGTTGGGCCTGGGCATGTGCTGTTGCTTTAAGAACTCTGTTTTCACTATCCGTCAAAGGCCAAGAACAGCCAATTTCCCCGATTACACCACACTTGATATTGCTTCCATCAGCTCCATTGAGAACTTCATTAACAATAACTCCTGTCAACTAAAGAAATGAATGTTATTTTCTCTTTGGTGGGTATAATTTGTGGTAAGAAGAGACAAAAAGGACATTTCAACCTTTTCTACCAGTCAAATGAATACTCTGTTTTCCAAACAAAAAAAAATACAATACAGAATCCATTGCAATTCAAAATAAAGATGTCATTTCTATTATGTTATCAGCAGAAGGATGTCATGAAAATTGCAAGAAACAATTGCTGTTATTTATTAAAATAGGATGAAGTATATAATTGTAAGCAATCCAAAACCAAAAATGCATTGGAATCAAACCTTAAAACAAACGTCTTGCATTTTTGCTAAGTTTCTTGTAATTATATACCGCTTATATACCGCTTTACAGTGTTTTACAGACCTCACTAAGCAGTTTACAGAATCAGCATATTGCCCCCAACAATTTGGGTCTTCATTTTACCCACCTCTGAAGGACGGAAGGCTGAGTCAACCTTGAGCCTGGTGAGATTTGAACTGCCAAATTGCAGTCAGCCGGCAGTCAGAAGAAATAAATCACCTTTACATGAAGTCATGTCACAAAGATATTTGGTTATCAATGCAGTATTCTTCTTCAAAACAAATAATTTTAAATAAATAATGATACATGATGTATGCGGCTTTGAACAGATCCAAATTAAATTGTTCTAGCTGCTTATAATAATTAATCAGGCAGGGGTACGATGTCTTTTTTCTGACAAAAATGAAAAAAAACCAATGTCAAAATCAAGGGTTATTTTTTGTTCTGGCCCAGTTCACCACCAGCCAAAAATCAAAATGTGCTCTTTGAGAGAAAGATTTCTCATTCCCAATCCATAGGGATTTCTCATCCCCTATGGAAAAAAAAAGCCAACTTCCCACAAAATTGAATTATTTTACATTATTTTTGTACACCTGAAGGGAAAATTATGATAAATCAGCCTACTAGAAACTTACTTTTTTGCAAATGTGGGCTATATTTGGAAGCAAAATTGTGACTTTTTGTAAACTCATAGTAAATCTCGGTGAAAATGTTTGATATGCTGGTCTACAACAACAATAATATTTGATTTCATTTGAAAAGTCTTGATTCAGTTTTTTTTTATGCAGGAAGTTCAGGTTAAATAATAGCAAGAATATTTCACAATTTGTTTTGAAGATACTGACTTCTGACCTTAAAGCTCTTTTCTTCCTGATATGTTGTAGCACATTAACATATATGCACAAGTTAGTAAATATGGAATACAGGTAATCCTTGAGTTACGAATCTAATGGAGTCTGCCCATTCCATTTGTAACTCAAAGATTTGTGAAGTGAATCTTGTACTTTGAATGCAACCACTCCCTCCTTTCACATTCGCTAATCGAATGTGAGGCTTGTTAAGTGCACATGAGGTATCTTGGAATGGGGAAGGCCATGGGGAGGGCCTAGTGATGGAACAGGCCACCTGCTTCAGACCATCCAAAGTCTCCCCTGACTGACTGAAATACCTCATGCCCCCAGAATTGCTTCTTCCTCCACAACCTGCCGTGCCAGACCACATACCTTTGAAGATCTGTCTCCTCTCCAGCACCTCTGTTTCTTTGCCTGCTCCCGGCACACAGGGAGCACAGACAGAAAACAGGATGGGTGTGCCCTACTTGGCTTCTCTGATCACCAAGCCTAACTGCCACTTCTGGAGTAGCGGGCAGCCTCAGTGAGTATCCTCCAAAGGCTTCCAGGCTCCGTGCAGAAAAGCATTTGCATGAAGTGAGGGTTTAGGGCAGCGAACTTACATTGCTCAAAACCCCTCATTAGCATGCAACTACTTTTCCCACAAAGACTGAACCCTTCTGGGTGCCATGATCCCATGGGACATCAGGCACTCATTCTCTGCAAAGTCGATGGGTGCCTGAACTCACATGAGACCATGGATCCAGAAATTTCCAGTCTTCGTCTGGGCGAAAAGTGTTTGAGCAACCCTGGGAGTATTGGAAATGCAGCAAAAAGCTCTGTTTTCTAGCAATTCACTCTGTTTCCAACCACCACAGGGTCCATCAAACACTTGTTGCCTTGACAGAGAATGGAAATTTCATCTGCATGGAAATGAGGCACTTCTCTTCAGCAGAGGCCTTGAGGAAAAACCTTTCCTGGCAAAAATGGAGCTCTGGTGTGATGCATGCTCCCTCCGGGGGTTCCATTCTCGATAACAAAGGCTTTTTGCAAAGATGACAAATAACAATTTACAGAGAATAGAAGCTTAATGTACTGTGAGAACATGCAAGATTAATCACGTGAGTTCCAGTGCTACTGATCTAGTGTGAACTTGTGCTACTTTAGGCCTCCATTCTCTGTGTACCCATCAAAGGCCAAGAAAGCAAGGCTCTCTAGATCTCCGCAAGGTGAGTATCCACAGACCTAGTGCCTACTGAGACCCGGCATGGTGGTGGGGGAGCATAGGCATTGCAAATGCTGCAGAGCCTCTGCAGTCGTTCTTAAGAACGAATAACTGTCATGGTGCTACAACATTCATAGTTTTTGGACTTGTTCGTAAATGCTAGGGGGCACTTATTGCATAACTTCGAACGTTCGCTAAAGAAACGCTCATAACTCAGGGATTACCTGCATTTACCACTGACAACCATGATAATGCATGCAGAATCTCAAAATGTAACCTTAATATTTTCTTAATAAATTAACAATGTATCTTTTATCTTTTATATCTTTATAAATAAAAGTAGTTTTATGGATATTTATCTTGAATATTTCCCATGATGTAACTGACAGATTTGGGAATATTTCTACCATGTTTTTATAAATAAAAAATTGCTAAATATACTCATTCCAAATGCTAACCGAGGTCGCAACCATTGATAAATACAATAATAAATGGTTGCAACCATTGATAAATACAATAGTAAAAAAATAATTTTCTGATCAATGCATTTGCATTTACAACCAAATTCATGCTTCTGACAAGAATGCACAGTAATGTAGGCAAGGGCATATGACAAAACTTAATATAAATGATATGGCAGTAACCACTGATATTCATGTTTCTCTCTCTGACCTGTATTCACTTAATAACCATTTCACCTAACAACAGCGCAACTCAGCTGCTAAATGAAGAATGGTTGCAATACTGTAAGTACTGACAGGATCAACATAATTGTATGAGTGAGAAAAAAAAAGTCTTTTCCTGTCACTGAACAACAAATAACCATTACTCATATTAGACACATAATAAATATTTCAGGAATGTACAGATTCAATCCTGAATGAAGAGTCATTTGCAACATAAAATATGCTTATTTGAACAGCATATCTATATATTAAAGGGCATGAAAGGTACATAAATTAAAGACTGTTAGTGTGTTACTGAGGAAAAAAATCACAATTAAATCAGTTGATGCTTGACATTTAGTTTTTGCCTAAATTATTGGAAGGAACAACAGCTCAGTTCCTGAGATACATGTGAAAGAAAGACTAGATTTTGCACAATAGAACTTAGTGCAAACAAGGGTCCTCTGTTATTTGTTAAAAATGTTTTCAACCCTTTGTGCTTATAGGTTTAAAAAGAATGTTTTTGCATTCCTGGTCTCATGCAATCATCTAGAAATAGTTATTTACCCATAGATTAAAGCCTTCTTTACAAATGAGTGTATTATCTATTGCAGAGATGTCAAACTCAATGCACAGGGCTCAGATGCGGCTTAGATCTGGCCTCAGGGCTGGGTCGCCCTGAAAACAGTGAAGAACCAGCCCACTGTGCCTCTGCCAGTGAAAATGGAGGTCGGAAGGATGTGCAGCCCTCCAGATCTCCATTTTCATTGGCAGATAGTTGCAGGAGCCTGTCGCAGCCGAAAACAGAGCTTGCAAGGGCCACAGGCAGCACTCCATTTTTGCTGACAGAGGATTGCAAGAGGCTGCTGCAGCCAAAAAGGGAGCTCGGGAGCACATTTTTGCTGGCAGAACACTTGGGCCACTACGGGCACTCCCGAGCCAAGTGACGTTGAACTAGTCATGCCCACCTGACCCCCCCCCCAAGGTCAAACACAACCCTGATGCGGCCCTCAATGAAATTGAGTGTGACACTCCTGATCAATTGGGTTTATTCAGGAATGTTCAGCTTATGACATCATTTTGATACCTACCTTTTCCACAGACATAGCTTTAGTCTCAGATGAATGAGTGGCATCTACGTAAAAACCTGCTCCAGCAATAACATGGACACCAGTTTCTTCTGAAAGCTGCTTTAGTATCTTCACATCTCGCATGATCCCAGTGGTTGTATTTTCCACTATGCTTCCACCTCCTGCAAGCTTGTAATGAAGGAGTTCTTCTCTCACAGCATCAGTCTCTTCATACAGCAGAAGATTCTCTTTGTGGCTGTAAGGATTCTGTTTAAGCCAAAACAAGTGCTTCATCTCAATGGGTTTTTCAGAAAGAACTTCTTGACCTGGAGGTGGTGGGTAATAACAGCAGCTGAAGCCCATTGTCAAGTGTTCATGGGTCATCGTGTAGCCCAGTTGGCTAGGCTCTATCAGGCCCAATACAGTCTGAATTTTACCCTTCAGCGAAGACATATTGTCTTAAAATATGTTTTCTAAGGAAAAAGAATGAAAAACAATTACATGCTATCTTTGTTATGCATATTAACAAAGACGCTGTAGAAACATGAAATAACTTATTTTAAATATTTTTCTTTTATTTTGCTATTAAGTGAGGAAAAAAAACCCCGGACTTTTACGAAAGGAATGATGAATTTTATTTATTTCACAGTATACTGTGGATACTAGGGACTTTAAAACTATTTTGTCATATGCAGTCCCAAATATGGTTTTAAAATATTTGATAAGATTTCTGGAATCTTTTGAAGACTAAAAGATAAATTACAATCAGCAAATATAGCTGCTGCTAATAAATAGATATAAGCAGGTTGAGTTTTCCTTCATACGTATTGCCTATAAATCTCTGTTATTTGAAATACTTGCTGGTTGTTTCAAAAGCATCTCTGAAGCATAAAAACAGCAAAGCTTTACAGTTCATAAAAATAAACAGTGAAAGTGATACTGTTTTTCCCTAGTAATTGCTTCTTGAACTCAAAATTCCCAGCTTACACTAATCAAACACACCAGGTATTTAAAAGGCCTAAGTAGTTAACTTATAACTGCAATTGTACAATTGTCTAACTGGAGATAAGGAGTACAAACCATCAAAATAATGCATTGCTAAGGGAATAGAAGGAATATATACATGCAGATTAAAGACTTTTCTTTTTCTAATAGAAGCAAACAAAGTGTGTCATATGCTAAATTAATTGACCAACTATTTTGCAGCAAGTGAATGATGCAATAACAAAAAATAAAGGGACATAGGTGATCTGTGTAATTCAGGATGACAAAATCGCTACAATAATTAAGGGGAATTGAACAGACAGAGAAAATATTCAGCAAGAAAAAAAATCTACACTTTTCTTCTATGCAGGAGATATTTTCAAGATAGATACAGCTGCTTTTAGTAATAACCCAGATGTGGATGAGTGATGAATCTTATAAACAGCATATATTACAGCAAAAAGTGACTTCCTTTCTGAAAAGTCTAGAACTTTTTTTATTTCATTTCATTCTGATAAATGAAAAAGTCTCGAGGAGGCTTATAATACCATTAAACAAATTTTATTTTAAATTTAAACAAATTAAATTTGTTTTATTAAAACAAATTAAATACTGAACATTTACAGTAGAAATGCTATTAGTTAAAACGGAACTGAACAACAACAACAATAAACCAGCACAAGGAATGAGGGAGTCATCTAAACCTTGACTGGCTATTCCCCAGGACTGGAGCAGCCATAGAAAAGACCTGCTTCCTCCCTTCTATCCCAAAATCATGGGTGAGGGGTGACCTGGATCTTCCTGGTTTAAATGCACTGATTGGGTAGATTCTTTGTGATTTTTACAAAGCCATGAAGATCTTTATAGGTAATTATCAACATATTAAATTGGAACCAAAACAAACAGGCAGCCAATATTATGCTCATAGCTTTGTAGCACTGCTAAATGGCTTCATTTATCAGCTTCTGTGCTTTCACATTCTGCTGAACATCCTCAAAAAATAGAGGGTGTTATTGCACCCTAGAGTTAAGACAGACATGAGTTGCTGTTGCCGGGGTCCGGTTGCCATTATCATACAAAACTAGATGAAAGGCTTCCTTTGCCAACTATCTTCTTATTTGTTCTATTTTTTTGGCTTTTTGCTACAACAGCACTAAGCAGCTAACAACATATAAAAATATTGTCAAAATATATATTAAAACAGCATTAGAAAAAAGCAGAAGCCATGAACCGAGAAACAGAGTATGGATCAGTGTGACCCTTTAAAGCTATCTGGGATTCAGATCCAATAGTTTCTGGACAAAAATAATTTGGTACAATTCAAGCCAATCCATAATAGCCTAAAGATACTGGATAAGGGTATAGAAAACATTAATTTCTCCTCCCACCCTTTTGTTGTAAGTAATCAAGAAGGATACCATAATTGACAGTATCAAAAGTTGCTGACATTTCCAACAGACTAGGACAGATCCTAACAAAGCTCATGGATAAGGCTGATCAATTCACTTCAATACTATATATGACTCTGAAGCCAGACCATAAACAGTAAAAAAAATCAGTTTTATCCAGTATTCTCTATTATTCTCTAAAACCTTTCTTAAACATGGAAGTTTGGGCATACAGATAGATTTACAACAGTTCATGTGACTATTTGCAGTTACAATGGCATTGATAAAAGTATTGATAACCATTTTTTACACATACACTTATTGCAGCAGCATCCTCATAGTCACATGATCAAAATTTGAATGTTTGGTAAATAACTCATATTTATTATGGTTGCAATGCCCCAGGGTCATATGATCACCTTTTGCAACTTTTTGACAAACAAAGCTAATAGAGAAGCCAGATTCACCTAACAACCTTGTTACTAACGTAGCAACTGCAGTAATTAACAATTGTGGCAAGTAAGGTTGTAAAACGGGTCAAAACTCATTTAACAAAGCCTCACTTAAAAACAAAATTTTGGGGTCTATTGTGGTCATAAATCAAGGACTAACTGTAGTGCAATATATCTAAAATGATGTTTTTTATTATAAAAACGTTTTTATTTTCTCTTAGGCCAAAATAAAAAGAGACTAACCATAGAGTACTGAGTCTGTGTAGCCAATTATAGCAATATGTGTGCTTAGATTTTTCAGTTTATCCACTTAAGTACTGCAGAGTCTGGTGGCAGGAAGTTAGTAAATTAAATATCATTGCTTAAAAATACCTAACATCCATTCGATTGCTTATTTCCCTGCATATTTTAGTCACTCGTACATAGTGACTAAAATATGTTTTTTTAAATGGCTTTCCTTCTTTGGAATAGAATTAAGAATTTCTGAGAGCAGACAATTTACACATTTGTAAAATGAATAACATTGAAGAAGCAAACAATATTTAATAATATATTCAACAAGATCACTGAAAAAAATAGTAAATAATATTGATCAGAAGCACAAAATAGCTGAAGTAATTTTTATGAGTATACTTGAGAATTTAGTCTTGCAGAGGAGTCTCTTATTAAATTCAATGGGTCTTACTTCTGACCAAATAGCGTAATCTTGTACTATTTATAAAAATGGGATAATCATTTAAGAAAATGTATCCACATTGCCCTACTTGAAAATCCCTTATTTTCAAAGATACTAATATAAGAGAAAAACATTTTGCTCATGATGAAAGTAACCGGATATAAATAGGTAAGCAAATTCTCTGAGTCTTTAAAAAAATTCTAAGTTTTACCCAGCATTTTACTGACTAGAACCTGGAAATAAACAAAAAACAAATGAAGATCTTTCAATGCCAATAATGTTTAATTATGTGAATCCTTGCATGGTTTGATGATTTCATATTTTGTACATAAAATTAGTCTTACTTAACTATTAAAATTATTAACTAATTTTAAATAACAAGCCTTTTAAGCTTTAAAATGTATAGTTTAACTTGATATGTCATATACAAAGTTTTAAGCTTGTTAGGAGAAGTTCAAAATATGTAAAAACAAAGGTTATCATCCCACTACGAACAAGGGCAAGAAATCAGCTTTTGCAACTCAAGTCTTCCAACAGTTAATAACTAATTCCAACCTTTATTTATTTATATTCCATATTATCACTAGGCATAACTGATTATTTCGATTCATATTTGCCTGCTGGACAATGCAAAAGCTTGAGGAGATAGTTATAAATTCTAGTCAGCCAAAATGATCAGTTATGAAACAAACTACTCTTTAATGATGTCCAGAGGATAGGACTAACTGGAGCATACATTATTGATCAAACAGAAGCCCTTTCTGACTGCCTTTTAGTTCATAATAGCATAAACATTTCTTTGTTACTTGCAAAAAAGCTCTCAGAACAGATTTTCAGCATTCTCCTTTTGTGTATAAATGCAACAGATAAGAGAGTAGAATGTCCAAGAAGTCCATTACTTTTATGGAAAATTAACAAACCATCTTACTTGCATTGTATGCAAAACATGCTGTTACAAAAAGAAAACACACATGTAGAATTTATGTCACAAAGCAATTAGTTACTGACTGAACAGCTTTGCAAAAATATCATTATGCCATAAGGATATATGGTTTTCAATTTGTCATGATGTTGTCTTCTACCCTTACTTTTTACAATCAAAGTTAGAAAAAAACTTGATTTGGGAAAAAAATGAGTGTCTGAAGTACATCTATTGTAAAGACAAATATCAGTAAAGAATAGCACCAAAATAAGTTTATAGAACATGGGCCAAACCTACTCTTTTCACTATAACTATTTCTAGTTGCAAAATAATGCCTAACATCTCCAAGGGGATTTTTAAAGTGTGAATCATTAAAAGCAAAATGCTTCTTTTGTGTAACCTTTGTTCATTTTGATTAAACTCAAGTTACCCAACTCAGACATTAATCAAGTACTCTTGGTAAGATCCAGCCTCCAGCTGCCTAAAAGTTTGAGAAAGGTTCAGTGATCTGATGCATATTTATAGTCAAGACAAAGCGGGAGAAGAGGCTAATAATAAGTCTTTTCTCCCTTAAAATATATTTTGCCAGTATTCATTAAATGACATTTTAACATCAAACTAACTTATATTTTAAATATCAATCTTAATTCTATATCAACACAAATCCTTCCATTGACTCTATCCAATTCTAAATGTAAAAACATCTTATGAATTTATACTGATGAAAATTATCTCTTTTTACTCGTATGTAAGCAGATATTTATACCTGATTGAGATTCAGTATTGGCAAAGAGGATAAGATGCTTTTAACCCTTTGACTTGCACTGCAGTTATACACACAATTCACATCTACAATTTTTATTGGCAAATAAAATAAGAATTCGCATTCTAAAATCATTTGACATCAACATCTTGAGGACTGAGTTGCCATATGTTTATTAAGTTTACTGCTTTCTTGTTTACTAAAAAGTTGTGCTTATGGAAGTTAAGAATAAACAAAAAGAAAGTGTAAAGCAACATAAATTTAAAATAATATTAGGATTCCAAAATTAGTTTTAGGAACAAGTCTAATCCCTTGTTCCTACCGAATTCTATATTAAAATTAATACAATATATACAACTTCACATGTACTATCTGTGCTCAAGCGTCTAGCCAATGCATCACAAATAAAACAGAAATCTAACAAACATAATTCTCTTGCTAACAGTTAACAATATAAGACACAGCACAAAACTAAAGTAATTTAAAAAGATGGAAATATTTAAAAGCTATTTTAAATTTATAGATTATTATTTATCATGTTGAAGTTTTCCTTAAAAGCATGGAACTGCTACACTGTAAATAAACATACAACTGTATACATTAATTGTGAAAAATGCTAGGGTAGATTCATATATTTGAACTATTTTTTTGCAATATCTAAGTCAACTTCTGTCCCAGGTTATTTCAATCTGAAATGATTCATGCTATTTTAGTTGCAAATAGCAGGTCTTATTATATCAGCATAAGTTCAATAAATCCAATTTCTTTAAGGCTTCCATCAACGTCTCAAACTTTTGACACTTCTTTCAGTAGAAAAATCTTGACAGTATAAATCAGTTTCCTTTTCCTGTTCTTGGTTACAGAGATTCATAGAGTGTAATATAATTTCAGAGGAATTACGCAACCATACTTCTTTTCTTATCACACTACATATGTTAGCCAGCTAAGCAATCCAAGAATGTTTGTGCCATGTCCAAATATATTTTTAGGAACATCCATTTTCAACAGAGCTGCCACAAAACTTAAGCTAACAGTTTTATTTTAACACTAGACAACCACGGATCCGCTGTAACATCCTTTCAGAGATATTTGCTTAGTTAAATACAGAAAAAGAATGACCACACATTGGCAATGGAAGTGAGAGCAACTTCCAAGTTCCTGCTAGATTACCCATCGATGTTGCTTATGGAAAACTGACATGGGACATCAAAAATCACTCCTTTTCTTAGGCTGACTTGCAGAACTTCCTGTCATCTTGTTATGGGGAGGAGTAACAAAGGGGGCCATAGACCACAAGGAAAACTGTGCCCCATTTCCCATTCCGGTGTATCAGTCTCCTCCCTCTATGATTGGCGAGGTCTCCTACAGCGACCGGTGGATGGTGCCCAGCCTGCCTTATCTTACCAGCAGGCATCCAAGTCACTCCTCCATCCTTCCCTTGAAACACACCATTTCAGCTTCAGCTTCGGCTCCAAAGCAGCTGATCGCAATTCACAGATTGGGATTTACTACCAACTGATTGAGCACAAGGCCAGAGGGAAATGGAAAATAAGATGAGGAAATGCTTCTTGCATTTTTTTTCTTGCACCATGCAACCTATAAGTTTCTGGGAAGTGCAGTTGGAAGGTGAAGCAGTGTGGAAGTGGTTATAAATTTCATTTCCACAGAAGTCATGAGTCCCACATTTTGTACTATCTATCCATTAGCCCACAAACCCATTTGAGATATACTGATTCAAAAATTGTTGCCCTATGATGCACTGTTTCACCAAATTGAAGGCTACAAACAATCAGACACAGGAGTTTTATATATAGATAAACTATTGTATATTAGTCCTCACAATCACTGTTTGTTTTTAAGGTCTCCATATATATATTTGTTGCAGAGAACTTAACTACTTTAACTTAACTACTTTACTGCAAAATATAAATACATGATAACCACTATGTATACATCTTACATTTTATTTTTGTACTGTTTAGTATTACATCTGATCCCAGCAAACAGACCTGAATATATATAACTCCTTTTCCAGAAACATACCCCATGCACTAATGGAGCAAACCATGGTTATGCCAAAATAATTTTGAACGTCCTCAAGATGAGATAAAATTAAATTGCTATATTTCAAAATAGCAGATCAGCACTAAATTGTCTTATATTAATTTTATTTTTTATTTCTACATACCAGTACAAAGGGAGTTGAGGGAGACGCAAAGAAAAATCAAACTGCTACTGAATCAAACAGAATAATTTTAATTTAGAATTTATCACTTAAGCCACATAACTCTAAATGTGACCTGTGGAAAGTTAATGGTGCATACAGTAGAGTTTTCAGAATCACTAATTAATAAAAACTCAATCTATAAAATGTTACGCTAGTAAAGTTTAAGTAATGTGCTTTTTATTTTCAAACAGGCATCTTTATATCCACATACAGAAGAATGCCATCAGAATTGTTTCTCAAGATATTACATCAATATACACATTTTTGTTCTCAATATGTATCGTATTTTCCCCCCTAAAAGGGGGTGAAAATTTAGGTGCTTCTTATACACCGAATGTAGCCCTGCCCATCCACTGGCCCTCACCCTTTGTCCTCTGCCTCCCAGCAGATATGTCCTTGCAGCAAACAGCAAGAAAAAACATCTCCTTTCAGCTTCAGCACAGCCTAATTAGCACAAATTAATTGGATCAGCCTCCCAACTCTCAGCTGTTTTGTTCTCAGCTGTTTTGTGGGGGCCTCTGCTGCTTGCTGCAAGGAAGAAATTTGCTGGAGCAGATTTTTTTGCCCATGTGCTAATCAAGCTATGCTGAAAACGAAAATGAAAGTAAAGGAGGGTGTTTGCTATAACGAGACAAAATTGCTCAGTGGCAGAGGCCGAGGCAGATTTCCTTCCCTACTTCCTTTCCTCACCAAAAAAGGTAGGTGTGTCTTATAGTCTGGTGCGACTTATACTCCGAAAAATATGGTATGTATCAGCAGAGTAAATCACAGATTGGATTAGCTAGAATTACAGATAGTCCTCAATACACAATTGGTCACTTAAAAGACATTCAAAGTCATGATAGACCCCCAAAAGTTATTTACAATCCTGTTTCGAAGTTACAGCTACAGCACTCCCAATGGTCATTCGCCCTTACAACTGCTTGCAGGGATGCTGTAGTACCCCTACTTGTCTCCCCTCATCTTGCCCCACTGGGACCCTTCTGACCTTGGGCTTATTCGGTATATACAGTCACTCATTGCACACTTACATTTTTAAGTCCTCCAGACCTCAAGGTCAGACAACTTATCCCTGGATTAGTCCCTGACATTTCGGTCCACCCACACGATGGCTTCCGCAAGGCCACCATACAACCCACAGATGTTCCATTTTGCTACCAATTTGCATGGTATTGTGAAGACCTTGTTAAGGCAGCAAAACAGTAGAGTTTATCCCTGGATAAACAGTAGAGTTTATCCCTGGATAATCCCTGGATTATCCCCTGACATTTCGGTCCACCCACACGATGGCTTCCGCAAGGCCACCATACAACTCACAGATGTTCCATTTTGCTACCAATTTGCATGGTATTGTGAAGACCTTGTTAAGGCAGCAAAACAGTAGAGTTTATTCCTGAGCAACACAGTGGGGCACCTGCAAGCAGTTGCAGGTGTACTAACAATGATGGTCATTTCCAGAAGACAGTGATGCATTGTTGTTCTCTTTCTCCAGTATGAGATCTGGAGATCTTGAAAAGTTAAATGAGGATAAAGGTGTGAGGCCTGGTGGGGTGGAAAGGTCTAAGGTCTATAGAGACCTAGGGCAAAATGGCCTGTGGCGACCAGTAGGGAAGGAAAGGTTTGCAGGGACCAATGGGAGAGAAAAAGACCCAGAGGGAACCAATGGGGATGCAAACCATGGTGAACCTTGAGGAGGTGGGGTAGGCCCGGGACAGTAGACCTGGCCCTGCAGTAGCCCCTAAGGGCTTTTCCCATGCCTGAGGCATTCCATGTTCTGCTTAACAAATTGTACGTTTCTTTAATGCCATATCAGAGACAGCATAGAATAGGAGTTATTAAGCAAGGCTATCTTATTTAATGTCCATTACCACTAGCAACTGTAACGCATGGATTGTATTACAGGCATAATTCAAGGACTACCTATACCCATGATGGTGAACCTATGGCACGCTTGCTAGAAGGAGCCTGGTAGCTCAGCAGACTAAAAGCATTGTGATTAATACCAGCTGTCTGCAATTACACTAGTTTGAATCTACCCAGGCTCAAGGTTGACTCAGCCTTCCATCCTTTCTAAGGTAGGTAAATTGAGGGCCCAGTTTGTGGGGGAAATAAGCTGACTTAGTATAAATATACAAAAGTATGAAGGCTATTGCTTAATGCATTGTAAGCCGCCCTGAGTCTCCGGAGAAGGGCGGCATATAATCAAATTAAAAAAAAAAAGTGGCACACAGAACCATGTTGCCTGGCATGTGTGGCACCACCTGTTCCTCTTCTGGGTTTCTGGCGCACATGCGCATGTGACGATCAGCTGCCTTTGTGCTTGCGTCAGTGCTGGAAACCAGAAGAGCTGGTTTTCCATTTTCCGGCATGAGCATGTGTACTGGCCAGCTGATTGGCGCGAGCACATGTGTTGCAGTAACCTGAAGACTTGCCAGCCGGCACACATGCGTGCATCGGAAACCACAGAAGTACATTTTCCGACGTGTGCTTGCCAGCTGATCGGCACATGTACATGCGCGGCAGTAACCTAAAGACTTGCTGGCAGTAACCTGAAGAAACTACAAGTTTATTCTCCGGCGAGTGCACACCCCTGGGCAACTCCTATTCCTGGACTTGGCCCAGATGAGCACGCGCACAAAGTGCTCCCCTTTCGGCAGTTGGTACTGAAAAGATTTGCCATCACTGACCTATACTATAATGCAGTGGTGAAATCCCAATTTTTTTTACTACTACTTCTGTGGGCTTGGCTTGATGGGCATGGTGTGGCTTGGTGGAGAAGGATATTGCAAAATCTCAATTCCCACCCCACGCTGGGACCAGCCAGAGGTGGTATTTGCAGGTTCTCCGAACTACTCAAAATTTCTGCTACCAGTTCTCCGAACTATTCAAAATTTCCACTACCGGTTCTCCAGAACCTGTCAGAACCTGCCAGATTTCACCCCTGTTATAATGCTGTTTGGAAGAAATTCCACTATTTGTACTGTTGTAATAACAACTAGGTACTTGTTACATCATAATAACTGCATAATTTCTATTGTAATTCTGATTTGGTAAATATGTCTTAATTCTATTAGCATTATGTATATTAACATATATTAAAACATATTATATTATCAATAAAATACAAATTATAACAATTCTAAATCCAAATTACTTTGAACCACAGTATTAAGTTGCAGATATAAACTTTGTTTAATTCTTTGTATTTCAGGGAAGAAAAGGGCTGAACCTACTGATTCTTTAGAAGGATCTTTTTGTCTTCAGTACATCAATGAACTTTTCAGATAATTTATTCAACAAAATAATATAAAATATTAGTATATTTCTAGTATATAGAGTTTTTACACTTAGGGTCTGATGATTTCTTCCCAAGGCAAACAAATGTTGCCTTGAAATTTCAGGGCATTTTATTTATATTTGCTTTACTTAAGTCAAATACAATAATGAACTCAAATGACAAGAGGAGAACAATGCAATATTTTGATGTAAATTTTACTGAGTCCAATGAAATGTACTATAATTTATTCAAATATTTTTAGAATAGTTATAAATTGTTAAAAAGGTAATATTAGATGGCAATATTTGCAAGAATAATGCTTTAATTCTTTTTTTAAAGGCAAAAAGATTTGGACCAGCTATAAAGCCAGGTAGCATATATTAAGTTACTGATTTGAAATGATGAGTGGAAATTGATACATATATTCTGCTTGAACTCTTATTACAATGTATAATGGTATCAAGACCTTTGGCCTTTTCAAGATTGAAGAAATTATTTTTATTTCTTGGACTATTCCATTTTTTAAAATGAAAAACCCAGTTCCTATTAAAAAGTTGGTTTCTATCCCTAAAAACATATAAAAGTGAATATGAAAATCTGATAGAATACCACCACTTGAATTGATCATATCAAGATATTATCCTAATAAAGAATTTGATTTTTAAAATATATGGCCAATATATTTATTTTCTTTTTTGTGGAACATTCAACACTTTTTAAAATACATATAGATTTTTTAGACTAAGCATTTACCACTTTAATTAGAACTCTTTATTTAAATTTCTCTTTAAATAAATAAAATAGCATTAAAGCAATTTAGTTTGGAATAGTTTGGTTCAAAGAGACTGTAGTTTTCCAGAAGAAACAGCAATTATAGAAGCAATAATTTACTCTTGGTCTAAGTTGATATTCAATATTTGGAATTTTTTACAACTATTCAGCACAGTCGAAAACAATGTGGCTTAAGTCATTTAACTTGCTGAAAGGGATGGACTGGTTTTACAGTTGAAAAATCTTTCTGTGAAATCCTAATGGGTGTCCGATCATTTGTTCGGGCCAGCACTGAGTGAAAAGGAATTTTTGAGCCCCATATATAGTATCGTTAATGTATATAAATAAACAACTTCCTTTATTTTTAATTATTTTTATTACAACATTGTGGGACTGTCCAGGGTCAAATGAAGGCCATAGGCATTGGGTTGGACATGCCTGATCTGAAGTTCCTGCAATGTCACATTATTTTTTTCTAGCTTGAAATTTAATTATAGCAAACAATACTTAAATACACAGTGTTTTTACAACACATTTACTATAGTCCATAAAGTATTGTTTGCTACAATTTAATTTAATATTTGCACATTATTTTAGGTCATAAAATTATTAGGTGGTGATTGTTTGCTTATTCCAGTTCCTTCAATGAGTATCAGTATCATCATCATCATCATCATCATAGCCATTGTCTATCCACTGCAGGATGAAGGCCTTTTCCGCATGTTTCCAATCAATATGATCCTGAACTTTCTTTTGTCAGTTGGGCCCGCAATACTTGCTAATGTTGTTGTTCCATCTTGTTTTAGGTCTCTTTTGTGGATGCTTCTTATCAACTGGGATCCATACTATGAGTGCCTTAGTTCGCCTGCCATCAGTTCTTCTTGCTATGTGATCAGCCCATTTCCATTCCAATTATTTTTACTCTCTTGTTCTCTAATCCATTTGCAGATCTTTCTATTTTGTTTTGTAATACTGAGCACGTATCTTTCCATAGCTCTTCGTGCCACTTGTAGCTTTTGTATCAAGTGTGAGGTTAGTGCCATGTTTCACTCTTAGAGGAGGCAGGACATACTGATCAAAAACTTTTCTCTTCAGGCATAGCAGGACGTTTTCTTGAAAATTTTGCTAAGCTTGCCAAATGCTTGTCAACCATATTTAACACGTCGTTCAATTTTTTTTTATTGTATCACCATCCATTAAAATCTGTGGCCAAGGTATATGTTGTGATCTACTATATCTATTCTTCAGATATGTAAAAAATATTTTTAAATGAATTTATTAAATATAACTTAACTATTTTTCAGTTTTATTATGAAGCCAAATGGCTCTGCTGCTTTGTATTTGGCTTCATGCATATGCTGCTCTTATAAGTACCATAAGAGAAGTAAAGTTATACTTTGGCAAAAATTAAAAGTGGAAGGAGGGTGGCATTAGTTCCAACAGACTGCTTTGGTTTATTTTACATGTAACTTACTGAAAACCATATTGATATTTTGCCTGTCGCAGCCCAAATCACATAAATTCATCACTCCAGGCAATATAGCTATGGCAAAAATCAGACAATCCTGGCTGAACAGAGTGTTAATACAACACATTTACCATTGTCCTTTTACAGTTAAGAATGATCCGCATATATAATCTTTTGACTGAATGATGTTAATTGCTGGCTGTCTTGGCTAATAATTAAGTTTCCAAAGAGCCATAATCAAAAAATTAGATGCTGCTCCATTAAGCAGTTATTTAATGACAAAACAACTTCAGTTAAAATTTTCATTCTTTAATAAAATTTATTTTATTTTATTTTTATTAAATTTATTTCAAAAAGACGGAAGAGAACATCTTTCAAAAGAATGAAACCAAACTCCATTGCAAAATTTTAGTTAAGTCTGTCATAGATTCCTTTACAAAAGTGCCGTAAGCCATCTATAATCTAAAGTTGAAGAATATTTTACCGTTTAACTAAAAATAATTAATTGTTGGACAATACTACTTAGCAGTACAATTACAATATTACCATCAACTCCAAGAAAGCAATCAGTACCTTTCAAAATTGCCTCAATTTCTTAATGGGCTGAATGAAACTGAAGTTAAAAATGACGAAAGAAGCATAGTGTTGATAAACATAAAAAGTAACCTGAGGAAATGTTCAATTTGCTTTTGACAAAGCAGACTTCTCTTTGAAAGGATACATTCGTATTTGTTGAAATTACAGTTGTCAGTGCATTCACAGATGGAGGCAATGATCAGGAAAATCCTAGGAATAAATAACACAGGATTTTTTTTTATTTACATGCAGGATTTTGGAGCAAAAAAAAAAAAAGACTCCTAGATGCATCATGCTTTACTGATTGTACTTTCACCTACAGCTTCAGCTGCGATTCTTCTGAAGCGGGTCAGATTGAGCAATTATTCATTCCTCAATTATATCCCATCCTGACTACTGCAATGCATTCTATGTGAGACTTTTCAATGGCGGTCCAGAAGTTGCAATTAGTGCAAAATGTGTCAGTTGCTAATTAGTTCAAGGCACAAGGATCATAATGTCTATATTGAACAATCTTTACTAGTTACAATAAGACACAATGTAAGGTAATAGCATTAACATCAGTCCCCAGATAGCTTAAACTAAAAAATCATCCCTTTAATAAATCTGCTCAGCTACTAAGATCTGCTGGAGAGCTATTTTGAAGGTTTCAACATTGTATGAAGCCCATCTTTCTTGCATATAGGAGAGGTCCTATGTTGCTCTCAAATTATGGGCAGAACTTCCTTGGTAGTGTGTTCAATCCCCTGCTCTTTTCTAGGTCAGAAAATGTGGACAGATAAACCTCTTTTGCCAGATATTTATATTTAAAATTATTTTACTACCTTTTTTAATTTAATCTGATTTTTAAGATTAAACGTTTATATTTTTAAACGTTTATATTCTATTTTTATTTTTTGAATTTTAAACTATAACCGGACTAAATGTGCAACAGCAAAAGGAAAGAGAGAAAGAAATCAAGTAATTAGTTAAATAAGTAAACTACCCGCATTTTAATGCAAACGTATTTATATCTTTAGAAAGAAAAACAAAAAGTTTCTTTATTAAACTTTAAGTTTAAAGACGGAGTTACTCTTTTTCTCCCAAAAAAATCGTGCATGTAAATTAAATCCTGTGTTATTTATTCCTAGGATTTTAAAAGGGGTGTTGGTCTACCTGACATGCCCTTTCTCTGAGTAGCTCTGGGAGGGGTTGACTTGTCTGTTTCTGCAGAGAACAGAGCTGTCAACTTTTTGCCACACCCCCGTCCTCCTCCTCTCTGGTCCACGTAGCTGTGAATCAAATCTCAACAATGGTTAGTAGTAGCTCCTGGATTGCAGACCAAGTGGTTGCCAGGGTGGGGCTTGGACACTCCCAGAGCTACTCAGAGAAAGGGCATGTCATGTAGGACCAATGCCCCTTCTCCTGAGAGCTCCTGGGAGTGTCCAAGGATGGGAAGTACCAAAGCTGACTGATCTAAGGGTGGGGCACAGCTTGGTTGGAAGTTCCCATATCCACATGTACTCGTTGCAAAACCCTCCGTCCAAAGGACGCGTCCGCTGAAGCAAAAACGTCTAATTTGTAATGATGAATAAAGAATAAAGGGGAGGCCCATGTAGTCGCCCTGCAGATGTCTGCAATGGACGTCTGCATCGCCCACGCTGCCAGTGTGGCAGCATTTTATGTAGAATGGGCAGTCATCCCCCTGAGAGCCGGTAGGGCCTGAACCTGGTAGGTCATAGCTATACAAGCCTGCAGCCAACGGCCTATAGTCGAAGGAATCATCTTGGCACCTCTTGAGGTGGGGTAGAAAGACACAAAGGGTGCCTCCATCTTCCTAGTAGGGGATGTCCTCCTGATGTAAATTCGGAGGACCCTCCTTACATCCAAGGTATGCAATTTCTTCTCCAAGGGCATGAGTTGGCCCTGGGTAGAAGTCTGGCAAAATGGAACTAGGAATTTCACCTTGGGGATGAAGGCAGGATCCAAATGGAGGACTACCCTGTTCTGATGGAAGATGCATAAGACTTTTCTGACTGAAAGAGCTGCCACCACCGATATGCACCTGGCTGAGGTGATTGCCACCAGGAACGCGACCTTAAAAGTCAGAAAGCATAAGTTGACAGCCCGTAAAGACTCAAAGGGTGCAGATGTCAGGGTCTGCAGGACCTTAGAGAAGTCCCAAGTGAATCACTGGTGGGCTAAGGCTTGAGAAACCTCCAAATGACTGGGTGATGAGCCAGAGATTTTGTTCCCCATACACGAACACTGTAGATAGGGCTGCTATTTGCCGATGTATGGTGTTGTGTGACAGGCCTTTGTCTAGTCTCATGATGGCGAATCTATGGCACGCATGCCACAGGTGGCACGTGGACCATATCTGTGGGCACGCGAGCATTGCCCTAGATCAGTTCCAGAACACATGCGCACACCAGCCAGCTGATTTTCTAGCCTTCGGGGCCACCGGAAATCAGAAAACAGGCTGTTTCTGGCCTCCAGGGGAATGGGGAAGGCTGTTTTCACCCTCCCCAGGCTCCAAGAAAGCCTCTGAAGCCTGGGGAGGGCGAAAAATGGGCCTACCAGGCCCACTCTGCCATTGCGTGCTGAAAGCAGGGGAAGCGCTGGGGGGGTCGCAGGTGTATGCGTTGGGGAGGAGCGCATTGAATTATGGATGTGGGCACATGCATGCGCAACCCCCTACACTCCCCCCGCATTTGGCATGCAATGGCAAAAAGGTTAGCCATCACTGGTCTAGTCTGTCCTGGAGAAACTTGGGGCACCAATGCTGAGGTAAGCATGATGTTCCTTTCAATGCATCAGCTAGCAAAGGCTGTCCACCTAGAATTGTAAATTCTGTTCATAGATGGCCTTCGTGAAGCCTGAATTGTCCATATTACCCTGGAGGAGTAACTGTCCTTCCTCAGGAGGCTCCTCTCAAATGCCAGATGGTCAAGTGGGGCCACTGTGACTCCAGATGGCTCAAGACCCCCTGGCTGAGGGACATTTTCTCCTGAGTAATCCTCCAGGGCCAAGAAATTGAAAGGCCTACCAGGTCCTCTCTTGAGTCTCGCCTCAAGCTGTCAGAAAGCAGATATGCCTAGCTGCAACTAGCAGGGACTTCACACCTCTCCTGAGGCTGTCTGCAGTGGGTATGCCTAGCCAAGACTAGGCAGAGACTCTGTGTGTCTTCGGAGGCTATTTATAAGCCTCTGGAAGCGGTGGCGTCCTATTGGAGCCGTCTAACAGCTTGCGCACCCCAGCTGAGGCAGCCAGATGGCCTGAAAAGAATCCATAATCCTGTTGGATCAAGGGAGAGTGCGGTGACGCGCTGCGGCAATCTTGAGCTGTTGGAAGCTCGGATGACAGGCTGGCGGCTCAGAGAGTAAACCAGAACGTGTGGCGGCAAGCTGCAGCTGCTTCGCAATCCCGCAACTCTAAAAACTCCCAAAACGCAAGACAAATCTGTTATGTGTCCAGAATGCTAGTTGCCAGTCTTCAAGGCTGAGACTGAGCCGAAACTGGGCCAGAGAGGAGGAGGACGGGGGCTCTGCAGGAATGGACGAGTCAACCCATCCTTGGACACTCTCGGGAGCTCTGAAGAGAATTTCCTATTCACATTTTTATCCAAACAATTCACCTTCTTCTGTATTTCTAGTACTGCCATACAAATCAATGGAAGGTGACAACTAAACATTTAATCTAATACATTCAATAGTAACAATGTAAAATTGTTGATTCTCTTCAAGTATCATACTTTACAAAATGTCAAAGCATCCAACATTTATTTATATACATATTTTGATCATTTCAAGTCTACCTCACCAACATTAGAAGCTCTGGAATTCCTGCTTTTGTAAATGAAATGTTTTTTGTCTGCCTTTATGGAAAATAGGATATTATCATCACTAACAATTTCCAATTTTACAACAACTTTTTCTATAAGTTTTTTGCCAAGGTAAAATATGGAGAATAAAGTTACATCAGAGCAGTTCTTAATCTGATGTCATGGGGTATTCATTTTAAATGCCTGGTTCTCTATACACATTTAAATTAGAATGGTATATATCTAGTCTAGTCATGACACTTATTTTCCAATGTTATCCACAAGGACAGTGTTCAATCAAGAAGTCAGGGCTGTAACTTTTCAATTTATCTGCATCACCAACTCTCACGGTGTCTGAAACTGAATGCTGGCTAAAATGGAAGAACTGGTCTCAAAACATAACCTGCTTTTGACATATGGCTATATACTTACGAAATCATTAATAATTGTAAACAACTTTATTCATCATGCTACTATTCATCTTTCAGTGACTCAGAATTTGTTCATAATTTACCAACTAGACTTACATTCTACAACAAAGCTGTCAAACCCCCAAATGTCACTTTTTCTAGGGCCGAGAAATAGTCATCTATTTTAAATCAATTAAGATGCTATGCTTGGCAGCTGTTGCAGCTTC
Source organism: Coluber constrictor foxii (assembly GCA_038048745.1). Classification (NCBI taxonomy): domain Eukaryota; kingdom Metazoa; phylum Chordata; class Lepidosauria; order Squamata; family Colubridae; genus Coluber; species Coluber constrictor. Next base: position 146,993,246 of record CM075961.1, read on the forward strand.
TTTAAGCCAGTCCCTACTATTTTGTTAGGCTGAAAGACATGAACCCAGACTATTAAGTACAAGCAATATTCTCCTGTTCTCCAAAAATGTATACTACTAATGTATACTACTACTATGGCAACACCTTATAGCAGGGTTGTCAAACTGACGGCCCGCGGGCCAGAGGCGTCACATGTAGGCCATGCCCACCTCAGTTCTGCAAAGGGAAAAAAACATCATGATACATCTTGTGATGGCAAAGTGACGCGGCAAGTTTGACCCTTGTGCCTTATAATGATGATTGTTAATGGTTGTCCACAATTGACCAACTGATTCACATTGAGAATCATGTTCTACTTTCTGGGGTTCTTCCTTTTTAAAAAAAAAATTTTTCCACTTTAGTAACAAAAAAAAAAAAAAGCAACATATCATTGTAATGTTTAATCAATCCATCTCAAATTATTGTTTAAATCTACACCTGGAATTTCAGAGCTTAAAGTCCAATTTTCACTGCACGATTCTAAATGAAGCATCTCCAAAGATGGTGATCTAGTCCCTGTTTGAATATATCCACTGAAGGAGAGAATATAGCCTCAATGGGAATCAGTTCCACTGTCAAATTGCTGTTAGCGTTAGCAAAAAATGTTCTTACATTTAATAAGAATCTGCTTTCCTATATCTTAAATTCACTATTCCATGTCTTGCCCTCTTCAACAAAACAGAATAGTTTTATGACATCCTTTCAAATATTTAAAGAGTGCTATCATTCTTAAGCGAAGAACACTGCATTTGTCTATTACATTTCAATCTGTTATTTCTTAACCTTGTGATATCATTTTCAATTGTATTTCTTCTTTTTTTGTGTGATAATAGCTTTCTCATCCAATTTTGGGTCATTTCTACAATGTTAAGTGTTCTTAGATTCTTCCATCTAATTCATTAATAAATATTACTGAGCTGAAGAGACACACGACTGAATTTAGTGGTACTCGGGGAACACTTGCTTTAGTATGATGAATAATTTACTTAATTTATTTGAGTCAGCATTGATTCCTTGTGAATGCTTGAACAAGTCCCTATAGTTTTCTTGATAAGAAAACTTCCTAGGTCTGAAAAAGAGTATTTGGTCTATGATTGACTTTTGTGCCAAGGCAGGACTAGAATTCATAGTCTCCTGGTTTCTAGCCTTAACCATTACACCAAATAGGCTCTTAACTATGGGTGATTATGATTTTTAATATCTATTTAATACAAAGTTTCTAATAAGGATATTCCTGATTATGAAAATGAGATAAGGTTAGTCTAGACGGTAAATATTCTTGACAAATCCATATTGTGCTCTGGTAGCTGCCATACTGATTGATAAGCACATTGAAACAATTTCTTTGTGATCCACTCTAGAATCCTGCCAAGTATCAATGTCACACTGACTGATCTGCAGTTGCCTGGATTCTGCTTTTCTTCTTTTAAAAGATAGTGATCTTTGTGCTCCATCAGTCATCTGGTACTTCATAGTAATCCATGATTTCTTAATATATAACTGTTCAACTGTCAGCTAGTTTCTTGAGTACCATATGAAGCAGTTTATCTGATCTGGAGACTTAATTTCATTTAAAGTAAACATGTCTTGATAATATTTCAAGCTTCAGTACTGCCACTTTGTAGTGCTTAGAAATTCTCATTGGAACAGCTTTTTTTTGAAGAAAAGTTGAACAAAAATGCAAGTAGCCCTGCCCTCATTGACCGTATGTTGCCTTCTAGGCATATCAGAATTCTAGGCATATCAGAATATGCACATATTAAAAACATTAATAATATCAAAATCACACTAAACTTAAAGCTTTTTTTGTAGTTTTCACCTAAATGCCTGTATAATAAGGTATCCATAGGATTTCCCCCTAGTCATATTGTTTAGGGAAGTAAGAAGATTCTACCCGGAGAAGGCAATTCCCAAAGTAACAAAGGCCCAAATCATACAGGATCTCACAGGTTACAACCAGCACCTTGAAATTGGCCTAGAAGCCTACTTTTGCAGTTATTCTGGTAAATCGACTAGAGTTGGTCAGTGTGCAAGCAGTGGCATTTTGGGTCAACTACAGTTTCTAGGTTATCATAAAGAGCAGCCCCACACTGAGTGTATTGTAGTAGTGTAACTTAATCTGAGTTACAGTTTCAGCAATTTCTATTTCAGGTTTTAATTTAACTGATGAAAATGGCCAAAGGTTCTTCTGGATAAAACAGCTTTCATTTGTTCCAGCAAGAAATCAAAGTCCAAGAAAACAGCGAAACTGCACACAAGCTTTTGTAGAGGCAGTACAACCCTGTCCAGAGCAGTAGCTGAACGACTCAAGAGATTCTCTACCCACAGTATATCCAACTTAAGGAATCTAGGTAATCTGAGCCTGTTTCATTCTAACAGTCTAACATTATACTTCCCAAGGATTCAACATCTTTTTCCTCAAAACCAATTAAAACTGGAGCTAGTCAGGAAATAGTGTAGTGTTTCTCAATCTCAACAACTTTAAGATGTGTGGACTTCAGTTCCCAGAATTCTTCACCCAGTATGACTGAAGAATTTTAGGCATTAAAGTCCATACATCTTAAAGTTGTTTAGATTGAAAAACGCAGAAATAGTGAAACTATATAAGCAGTGCTTCCTTTGCTATGTGTTCATATTTTGTAATTCTCACCAAGCAGGAACTTTTTTCTCTTATTTTTAATATAACTAAAGGAGATTTATTGTAGCTATTTTATATTTATAAAATTATTTTATAAATATAATTTATTAATCATTCTGAGATTTATCTTGTCAATATTAATTTCTACAAATCTAGACTATCTGTATATGCTCCTTCTGAGTGGTCTGGTATCATTTCCTAGGTATATTCTTCACAAAGTTCAGTAGCTTTTTTATGCTGTCATCCATTTTTTTCCTTTTTTTTATGGAAACTGTTTGCAGTGGTGCTTATAGTATTTCCTTTGGAACTCCCATCTATCTGAAGCTCCTTTTTCCATTACGAAAATCTTACCATAGCATTCCATAGGGCTATTTATGAAATAAAATATAGATTTTAAGGTGTAGCGTAAGCTATCTTTTCCAAACATTCTGCCAGAAGCATATAAGATCAGAGGAGAAATAAAACTTTTTAATATTTTGATTGTATGGATTTTTGTAAAAATAAAATAGAAAACCTCAAATGAATGATTTTATACAGGAAGTAAGACAAGATGGATGAACCATGCACCCATCTTCTTCTGCCAGCTGCCAAATACATTGATCCACCAGCCTATTTAAGCAGTTTCCTCCCCTCCCTTGCTTTCCTTCTAGCGGGTGCCACTACTAATATAAGCTATTTATAAAAATAAATAAAATAAAATACTATAAGGAACTCAGCAGGGAAGCTACTGCTCTGTTACCATCTTGGCTCAGCCCCCACTGCCAATATACCTATCTAAACATTTCCTATGATGAATATTAAGTCCTCTTGTGATGAAAGCTGCCTGCCCGAATTCCTCTTTGCTTGCAAGATCATTCACTTTCATATATTAGAGCTGTGAAGGCTTCACTAATAGTACTAGATTTGGACTGAAAAATATCTATTTAGCAAACAATATATTTTGTGGTCATACCAATTCCTTCAGCTTAGATCTGGTAGCCCGACTAGACCTTTCTCTCTCTTCTTTTTCTCTCTCATCAAATTCTATCACAAACCAAGACAGCCATATTACATAGTAGTAGCAGAAAGAAAATGCAATGAATGAGTCAGAAAAGAAGCAAAGCAGTAGAAAAAAAATATGTAAGAAGCAGAAAATTGATATAAGATAATTTACCAAATGGCATTTACCAGTGTGCTTATATCGTATGTATTGCCCTATTGAATTATATGTAAATCATTTATCATTCGCTCTAGATTTTTAACAGTTCTATAAAACCTAATATATTCTTCATTTCTCATTTGTATATTAAACAGCCTGTCATTTTACCCAGTACAACATCTGAGCTGCTAAAATCTGGATAATCATTAGATGGCAGCAAAGGATGAGAGCAGTTATTCTCAAAGAGTCTCATATTACTTAGTATCACTCTACAATAACAATTAGGTGGAGAGAGCCACTTACCATCTCATTCTCACAAGCTAATAGTGAGTTGATGAAAATCCATCTGTTGCCTTAGTGTCCTCCCCTGAAGCTGTCAAAAAGGGCAAGATGGCAGATGCAGTATATACCATCTTGCTATTTTAACCCTATCCTTCGGATACTTGTAAAAAAATATTATTCAGTACAAATCTCCCAAGCAGTAAGAAGTAACTGATAGACACAGGCAGTTTGCAAGAACGGGTCAATGACTGAAACGTTCAAGTAATAACCCAAATACCAACACAAGTACTAAATCAAAAAACTGACATTAGAATGGTTACCAATTGTGAATATATGTAAGATGTAATAACTGAAACAGTGATCTTGCTGAATTAATTTTTAAAAAGTTCAAATAGGAAAGACAAGGATCAATATCCAGAAATGGTTTTGTTGGACTGGAGATCCATTTGTCCCTAGCCACATAACCACTGGAAACTGAAGTATATTATTGTCCATAGCGATGTTTACATGAAAGGAGAGTTTAAAAAGTCAAGACAGAGGAGACTGCATCTGCCATCTTGCTTTTTTTGATCCCATCCTTATAGACACCAGTGCCTGACCAGGTTCACATTAAGCATTGTTATTAACTGTAGAATATATAGATTAATTCAAGTAGAAAATAAATATTCTTTTGGATTAAAATTTCCAGTATAACATTTAATTAAGGCTTTAAAATTGGTGAGGATAATATATTCACAAAAGCACTTTGTGAACTTGTGAGCGAATAGTGATCACTGATGATGTTACCTAGTTTGGGCAATGAAACATCTGCAAGAAAACATCTCAGAAAACATCAAGGACCCCCACAAAGGCATCTGTAATTATTACCTTATAGTTAGCCAAAAATACCCTATGCTCTTAAAATGAACATACAGGGAAGGATGTATTTTTAATTGAGTGTTCTGCCTTTTTTGAACATAGTGTAAAAGAATTGCAAGACATTTATGAAGTTTCTTGTATCTTTTTGCTGTTTCTTAGTCTTGTAACTACCTTTGTCTGCCAACTTTTTTCTGCAAAAGTTGATCTGTATGTCACTACTTGTAAATCAAGAGAGATTGTTAAATGCAGTGGCTAAGGATAGCACCTGAAAGACTAAAGGGTATTCCAATATTGCCTTGGGCACAAAGCCAGTTGGGTGATATTGAGCCAGTCACCATCTTTTAGCCCAAGGCAGTAAACAATGACTAGTCACTCCTAAAATCTTCCTAAGAACATTGCTGGAATTAGTCCATGCATTTGCCAAGAGTCAAAACGGATTGGAAAGCACAAAAAAAGTATTCAGTGTGAGTTATTAATATGAGCATACTTTCCTTACTCATTTGGAAAACAGTGTGCAAAGTTATGAATATTAATTCTCCGCCCTTTTTGAGGTATAGCAGGAATTCCAATAATACATTTGACAGATACCTCAAAATATACATAAGACGTTTTGATTATCTAATTTATAAATTACAATTTAGTTAATATATGGTGACAATTTGCAAATTCAGGATTCCGTAATTTCATTAATGCAGGCTAAGCATTCTCTAGTCAATAGGCACAGAAAAGGGAAGTCTGTAGCTCAATCCAGCGTTTACTTCGAAATGCAACTTGCTTGTGCTGCATAGAAAGCGCTCGCCTGTCCTGACCTCACCATTTCATGACGCCAATAGCACAAGGCGTCGCTTCGGGGACTTCGTGGGTGTCACTGTCTTACCAAGCGGCGAAGAAGAAAGGGGACCGTCTGCGTTTCGGCGACCTAAATCGTGGGCTCTTCTTTTTCGGGACGTTCCCGAGGCTTCGCTGCTGGTTCGGGAGAAGGCCGTGCCTTCCGTCAATCAGCCGCCCGATTAGTTTCGCTCTTACCCAGTGTGTCGGAGCAGACGATTGGCAGTTCCTCCGCCTCCCACCGCAGATTTAGTATCGCGCCCGCGGAAGGGGGCCTCTGAGCGCCAATGCAACTCCGCCTCCCGCCTTGGCCTGCCCAGGTGGAGCGGCGAAGAGCTTTCCCCTTGGCTGGATGAAAAATGGGGCAGAATGCAGTATAAGCGGCCTGACAAAAAAGCAAGGCCGGTGTGTGTCCGACTGCCCTACGGGTATGTTCAATAAATGAAAAAGACTTTAACCTATTTTCAATTTATTTTCAGGCTCAACATCATTTTTGTCTAAACCCATGTTGCCAGCCTTAGAAACATTAAGATGTGTGGACTTCAACTGTCAGAATTTCCCCACCAACATATTAAGTGGGGAATTCTGGGAGTTGCAATTTACAGGTAAAGTTCCTGAGGTTGAGAAACATCTGTTTAAGAAAGCTTTAAAGCCTCTGAAGAAATGTCACTGTTCGGTGACCTGTAATATTTCCAGCCTAATTGCTCCAAGGTTGATCAACAATTTCATCTGGATTTTGTTACGGCTTGGATGAGAACCTGGTGGAAAACTCCAGGACTTTAAATTTGGGAAGTACAAACAGAATTGCTTTAACATCCCTGCCATAGAAGCTGCAGGGACTCTCTAAGACAGAGGTCTTCAAACTTGGCAGCTTTAAGATTTGTGGACTTCAACTCCCAGCAATGCTGGCTGGAAAATTCTGGGAGTTGAAATCCACAAGTCTTTTTTTTTATTGAAAAAGTTTTACAATACAGTTTTTTCATTCCCCCCCCCATTCCCCCCCCCTCCCACTCACCCTCCCTTCCCTTCTCTTCCCTTCCCTTCCCACCCCTCCCTTCCCTCCCTTGACTTCCATTTAGTAAATGGATATAAAATTATTCTATCAAATATTTGCTAAACATAAATTTGTCAAGTATTTTAAACAACCCCAGTCCCCCTCATCCCCCCGTTGACTTCCGCTACAATTTTTTTTAAAAAAACACCTTACTTATATTAAACTAAAAAAAATACAGTGAAACGTTTAGTAATATAATAAAAAGACTAATAATAATAAAAATATTTACCTCAATTACCAATTTTACCTCAAATACTCAGTAATCCATCAATAATACTCTTTTAATCTTTAAACCCCACTACAAAATGTTATAACATCGATATCTAATAATTTTCTATATCAGGCACTTAATTTTTAATCCTTTCCTTCATCTTGATTAAAGTTAAGATTCATTCCAATAACCTTCCTCGCCACAAAAAAAGAAAAAAAACTTAATAATTATTTGCATAAATCAGACCCCCTTAATATATACTAATAAAATATATAACAATCATATCTACTAGTTTTCTATCTTAATAATCCAAATCTTAATCTTTTCTTGATAAATATAGTATAGTATCCAACATATATATTATAAACTTCATGTTCTTTCAAAATACACAACAATTATATCAAATAAGTTTTCTATCTCAGTAACCAAATTTTCATCTTCTCTTCATCTTGATCTTGATTGAAGTTAAACAACTATCTTCTAACACAATATTTATAAACTAGTTCTTATTTCAGCTGCCCCCATCAGCAACAAACATCTCTTCATATGTAAATCCCCCCGAGTGACTTAATGTTTGTAAAATCCAACCATGAAGGTATCTTGTAATCCTCTAGGTAGATCATTCAACCTAACTCCTAATGTATCCGTTAAAAGAAAAACAAATGCAGCTTATACAAGCTGCACTCCCAGATGTTCCTTTAAAACTCTTTCAAATCCTGCCAACTTTTCCACCTCCTTCCTTTGGGTTTCCAAAATGTTTTCATCTTCAGTTTCATCATCTAGATAATTAATTCCAATAAATTATAATAGGGTAATCACAGATCCTCTGCATATATTGCAGTGATCTGTTTAACTTTCTCAAGATGTCAAATCCAAATCAAGATGAGTTTTGTAACAAATTTTAAGTCCATTATCATATAAAAATTAGGTATAATGATGGTTATCTTTCAAACTATTTCAAATAATCCTTTCTGTAATAGATTCCATCTATTCATAAATAACCTTTAGGTTTCACCAAGCGATTCCATCAACAGACACAGTTTCGGCTGCAGTTCAGTTTCAGTGGTTTTCAGTTTCTTTCCTCCCTTGACTTGTACTTTCTGTTGCTTCTCCTCCTCATGCTTTTCCACTTGTGGAATACTGGGCCTCTGCTGTCTCAGTAATATTTGTTTTTCATCTCGAATTATATGTTTATCTTTCGATTCTTGCTTCAACAGTTCAAGGCCCGGTACCACTTCTCTTGAATCTCTGGGATACTTTATTTTCAAATCTGGTTATTCCATGATATGATCATCTAGAAAACCACCTAATGCTCCTTTTTCTTCTGACACACTTTGATTATTTTGATTTTGTAATTCCATCTGCACACATTGTTCCTCAACCTCTCTTTCAGACTCTTTATCTTTCTTGTCTTCTTCCATAGATGCCAACATAGCAGAAGATAAAAGTATGGGGGCTCCCTTAAGAATGTTATGGTAAAAATGTTCAGCTTTTTCAACGGTATTTAAACAATATCTCACATCTTGATAACTCAAAATTACACCAACTGGTACATCCCATCTAAATGGAATCTTTCTTCTATTCAGTTCCCTCACCAAAAATCCAAAATCTTTTCTGTATCTTAAAATCCTAGATGGTAACTCTTTATAAACCCTAATTTGTAAACCTTCTACCCTTAAAGTAGCTGAATAAGATTTTTGTAAAATATCATTTCTTAATCTTCTATCAGTGAAATAGACAACAACATCTCTGGGTAGGTTCCTCTGTCTAGCCACACATGAATTGACCCTGTAAACTTTTTGAATACAGCCAAGAATTTGGTCATCTTCCAAATTTAAAAATGCCGCTAATGCCTTGGCACAAAGTGTTCTTAAATTTTCTCTATTATTCGCTCTTATACCTCTTAATCTCAAAGCAGACTCCATAGCTTTAAATTGAAGCATCATCACATCATTCTGGATTTCCTGATTTTTGGCATCAGCTTCAACAAATTTTTCCTGTAGATCTTTCATCTTGGAATCAAACTTTCTACTGATTTCAGCCATTTTCTTCCCTATTTCCATCACCGCAGTTGAAAAAGCAGAAACTACTTTAATAATAGTTTGGTTCAATTCATCATATTTTCCCTGTACCAGCTCTTCAAGATTCTTCTGTGAGCTTTCTATCTTCTCAGCAATACTTCCTAAAGACCTAGTTATAAAATCTTTTAAGTCCTCATTTGCAGTTCCCTGCAAATCATTTCTGCTTTTTCCTTTGTCTGACTTGTAAGGGAGCCCCCCCTTGCTTTTTGTTTAGGAGTCATACTTCTAAAAAAGTTTCCAACTTTTCTCAAAAAAACCCCCACACACAAAGGAGTTCTATTTAACTCAATTTTGTTCCTTTTCCCTAATGGAATGTTTCTTTTAAGGTACTTCGACGCAGGCTAGGCTCTCACTTTCACTTTCCACTCTCCATTTTCTCAAGCATTTCCGAGCAAAGCCAGTCACCATTTTCAAAACACTTTCTCCAATCTCTCTTCTTCCTCTTCTCTTTTCTAAAAATTAGTAAAAAGCAATACTTGCATTTTTCCTCCTCTAGTCAATCCAAGTTTCACCAGCTTGCTTTTTTACTGTGGATTTCAGTTGATCTGTGGTGTTGCTCACAGTGTCTGGCTCTGCTGCTGCGAGCAGCAGAGATCCCTCACAGCGCGGAACTTCTCTGGGGGTGAATAGGGAGCCATCATCCTGAGCCCTCTCCAGGACAAAAAAAAAGTCCTGGGGGCAGTTCAGGGGGCTCTACCGCACCCCCAGTATCTCTACCCGTTCTTCTGACTGAAGAGCGGGGTTTTCAAGCCGCCTGCCAGCTATGAGGTGGCTCTTTCACGCGCGGCGAGGCCGGCGGTCATGAAGCGACCGCCGACAAGGACGGAGGCGCCACCGGAAGTCAAAATCCACAAGTCTTAAAGCTGCTAAGTTTGAAGACCTCTGGTCTAAGAAGTCACACCAAGTCAAGGGAATCTAACTTTATGATTTCCACATGCTCATTCAGAACTTAATGTTGATTAATTTTAATGTGGCTCAATGTGCAAAGTGTACCCAAGGCTTAGGATCTTTAGCACTCATATTTTTGCCAGCTGCATTTCAATACCAGATTCATATCCTTTAGGGAGAAAGAGGAAGGAGGAGCATATGGCCCTGCATGTTGCAAGCAGGGTTCCATCCAAAGCAGGGGTGGGTTCTAAATTTTTTTATTTCCAGTTTTGTGGGTGTGGCTTATTTTGTGGGTGTGGCTTGGAGGTCATGTGATGGGTAGGCGTGGCTAGCTGGTCATGTGACTGGAAGGCCGTGGCTATGTGTATAGGGACTACTCAGAGGGCTGAAAAAAGTCATTTCTGACAGGTCCTTGCACTTTTGACTGCTCTTCACACTTATGACCATCCTCACATTTATGCCCGTGCAGCATTCTTAAAACAATGTCACTCATTTACAACTGCTTCTCTTCATCATGGTGATTAGTTAGGGCAAAAAACATAAAATGTGAGGACAGTTGTAAGTTTGAGGACTGGTCAAAAGTGCAAGGACCAGTCAAAAATAACTTTTTCCGCCCTCTGAGTAGTCCATATGCATAAAAGGATACAGCAATAGAGAGGGATGAAGTAAGGGAAGGGAAATTAGAGTAGGAGTGAGGGTAAGAGAGGGAGGAAGAAAGGAGAAGGAGAAAGGAAAAGGAAGTAGGGAGGAGAAGAAGGGGGGAAGAGAAAGTAAGAAAGAAAGAAAAGAAAGAGGTGGTAGATTTGAGGAGAAATATTGCTGTACAATAAAAAAGATGAAAGGGAAGAAAGCCAACCCCAAACAAATACAAAGATACTAAGATAAACAATGAATTGTTAAACTTTAAAGAATAAAAGAGAACAAATACGAATAAATATCAATAATTAGAAACACACCAAACATACAATGTATTTTCTTTGAACAGAGTATTTGGCAGGTTCCCAAATTTAAACAGTGTTCAGTCATTTCAATTAAATTTACAATTTCTATATTTCCTTTTTGCCATATTTATTCCGCATCTATTTTTAAAAAAAACTAATATTACTTCATCCTCATCTCTAATCATAATCAAATTCAATTTTTCCCTTCTATTCTATATTATACCCCTTCCCACTGCCATCTATTTTTATATCAATCCTCACATTGGTTAATTATGTAATATTACAGTTGTTTAATACAAATTCAACATTTTAATATAAATCAATTAGTTATATAACTATCTTTTTTGTATATTAATCAATATGAACATGAATATTCCAATTATTTCCATGCAATCCAATTTCTTACAAATCAATTAATTATATTTACCAACAATAATAAATGAAATAATTTCCCCATATATTCCTTCAAACCACAATTTAACCATTTCTGCTTTCAGCACAATATACAATTAATAGTATCTCAATTATTACAATTCCCTAGTGAAATAGAGCTTTTTTTCTTTTGTGTTTTAAAATCTTGAACTCTCCTCTTTTGTTCTAAATTTCCCATTGTCTGCAGTTTTGCACCTAGCTTTTTTTGGTGAGGAAAAAGAAATCTCTGCCTCATTTTGTCAGGTTGCAGCAAAGACCCTGCTTTACTTTTAGTTTCGTTTTTTCAGCATAGCTAGGGGGGAAAAAATCTGCTCCAGCACTCTTTGCAGCTAGCAACAAAATCCTGCGCAAAACAGCTGAGAGCAAATCAGCTGAGAGTCAGGAAGCTGATCTAATCAACTTGTGCTAATTAACCTATGCTGAAGCTGAAAGGGGCTGTTTTTTCTATTTTTGCAGGCACCAATCTACTCATTTGTTTTCTTTTAACACTGATCAGCTGTAGGGCGGTCCTTTGAAGCCCCGTGGCAAGAGTTTAAACAGTTTTTTTCCCCTCTAGCTATCAGCTAGGACTCAGGAGGCAGCAATAGATTGGGAGTGGGTAGGGTAAACGACCGGTGACCGGGCGGGATCAGTTCGGGGGTGTGGCCAGCCAATCTTATTACCGGTTCTCCGAACTATTAAATTTTACTACCAGTGTGAACCGGAAGCAACCCACCACTGATCCAAAGTACAGTGTTTCAGTGTTTGAAATCATCAGGTGCATTTTTGTTCAAGGGATTAAAATCAGTATATTAAGACATAAGCTCCCCAATTATTCATATATTTTCCATTTTAAAAGATTATTGATCTAATATATAGTTTCAGCTATGTCGGTGATGCAGGCATATACTCAACTAAATTACTTTGAAGTTCCATTTTGGAGATTCATTTCAAGTGCAGTCACTTCATCTCACCGTGGAAAGTTGACACCCTTTCAGAAAAAGCTTTTATTGTTCCTTGTATTATCTGTTGATTTTAGTTATATGCCATTCCACTTCCAGAGACATAAACAGGTTGCAACAGAAACATACTGTTGCATACTGTCATTCTTCATCTGTGATCTTCTAGAGAGAAAAAAATATTGAGGCAATCTTTTTTGATTGGTAGGATTAGAAGCAATCTGGAAGCATCCTCACTGATTTGATTCATTCATTTTTGTAAGACATAATATGATTTATTTTATTTTGGATTGGCACATAGTATAAATTTGACACTTTCCCCCAGTTTCATCTGACCATAGAACAAACAAAGTCCAACAATTTACTATTTCTGACATGTTCTCATGATATCACTTTCATCCCAACCTAATCCAGGTTGTATACATTGTGTTGTTAAAGCAGCAGTTTTCTGCTTGACTATGTAGCAAGTCACAGCAATTTTTATTATGTGTACAGTCTGACATATTTCACTGATCTTTTGACTGGTAGTACAATCAGTTGATTCCTAGAAGTGGGATAACCCAGGATCAATTGCCATTTTTAGCTAAACACAGGCCTGCCTTGTCCCTTCTAATCTCTGGATACTGTCTCCCTGGACAATGGAGTAATCAAGATTTTTAAAAATCAGACTCTCCTTCTTTATTTGGGATGAGTTTGACCCTGTGACCCCTGAAGATGTGGACAGGTTACTGGGGAAGTTGAATGCAACCACATGTTTATTGGACCCGTGTCCCTCCTGGTTAGTACTGGCTTCCCGAGAGGTTACACGAGGCTGGCTCCAGAAGATAATAAATGCTTCTCTATGTGAGGGTTTCTTGCCTTCCACCTTGAAAGAGGCGGTGGTGAGGCCTCTCCTCAAGAAGCCCTCTCTGGACCCGGCTGTTCTAACAAACTACCGTCCTGTCTCCAACCTTCGTTTTGTGGCAAAGGTTGTTGAGAGTGTGGTGGCACAGCAACTCCCGCAGTACTTGGATGAAACTGTCTATTTAGATCCGTTCCAGTCCGGCTTCAGGCCTGGTTACAGCACTGAAACGGCATTGGTCGCATTGGTTGATGATCTCTGGAGAGCTCGAGATAGAGGTTGTTCCTCTATCCTGGTTTTATTAGATCTCTCAGCGGCTTTTGACACCATTGACCATGGTATCTTGCTGCGCCGGCTGGAAGGGCTAGGAGTGGGAGGCACTGTTCTACGGTGGTTCTCTTCTTATCTCTCTGACCGGTCACAGTCTGTGTTGGCAGGAGGGCAGAGGTCGACTTCAAGACACCTTATTTGTGGGGTGCCACAGGGGTCGGTCCTCTCACCTCTTTTGTTCAACATTTATGTGAAGCCGCTGGGTGAGCTCATCCGTGGTTTGGGAGTGCAATGCCATCTTTACGCTGATGATACTCAGCTTTACATCTCCACCCCAGACCACCCCAATGATGCCCTTGCAGTGATGTCCCAGTGCCTCGAAGCCGTGCGGATCTGGATGGGGAAGAACAGGCTCCGACTCAACCCTTCCAAGACTGAATGGCTGTGGATGCCGGCGTCCCGATATAGCCAGCTGATACCATCGCTGACTATTGGTGGCGAGTCATTAGCCCCCACAGAGAGGGCTCGCAACTTAGGTGTCCTCCTGGACACACGGTTGTCTTTAGAAGAGCATATGACAGCCGTGGCCAGGGGTGCTTTTTATCGGGTTCGCCTGATTCGCCAGTTGCGGCCCTTTCTAGATCGGGACTCCTTACGCACAGTCACTCATGCCCTCATCACTTCCCGTCTGGACTACTGTAATGCTCTCTACATGGGGTTCCCCTTGAAGTGCACACGGAGGCTCCAACTGGTCCAGAATGCAGCTGCGCGGGTGATATTGGGAGTGACATGGCGCTCACATGTGACACCACTCCTACGCGAGCTGCACTGGCTTCCGGTGGTCTTCCGGGTGCGCTTCAAGGTGTTGGTTCTTACCTTCAAACTCCTCCATGGCTTAGGACCTGGGTATCTACGAGACCACCTTCTGCAACCGATAACCTCCCACCAACCAGTACGCTCCCACAGGGTAGGCCTTCTCAGGGTGCCATCACTAAAGCAATGCCGACTAGTGGTTCCCAGAGAAAGAGCCTTTTCTGTTGGGGCACCTACCCTTTGGAACAGGTTACCCCCAGGGATACGAATGATCCCAGATCTTCGTACTTTCCGTCGTGCAGTTAAGACCTTTCTTTTTCACCAAGCCGGTCTGGCATAAATCTTTTCTAATTTTTTAAATCTTATGCTGAAGTTTCTTTACTGTTGAGCCAAACTGGCTTAATTATTTATATTCATATGTATGTCATTTTAACTGTTCACCGCCCTGAGTCCTTCGGGAGAAGGGCGGTATAGAAATTGAATAAATAAATAAATAAATAAATAAATACTTGCAAACTTTCTGAGCCAGTCTTGAAGATGCTGATCAATAATGCTAATAGAGAACAGAGCATTGAAGCAAGAGAGGATTAGCTTTCTTTCTGCCACTTTAGAACACATATACATACACACACAATCAAACAGCTGTTGTCATAATGTTTTCAAATACAGTCTTAGCGCTGAATCCATGTTCAAAAGAAACTTGCATAATAACTAACAGGCCTGAGATGCTAATTTTTCCCCACTTATCATGTAATCCTATACCTGTTAACTGTTATTTGCTCTTTTTTTAAACATGAACTTAATGCAGTTAAAAAACACTTGACTTCACAGCTGACATTCATTCAAGAATATTGCATAGTACACAACACTGCCTACATCCCATCTCATCAGTTGTAAAGAGACTTATGGGAATGTAAATGGTGCAACCTTCTATCCATATGACCTATTAATATAATAGCAGCTATCATCACAATGTTTACCTATACCTCTAAGCTAGTAGGAGACTAACATGTTCAAAGGCTCTTTGCAGCATTCTGCAGCTCTCAGCTCTTTCAAGTGGATTGCCACCTATTGGGAGAAAATGACAGGAGGCCCAACTCTTTATCCATCACATCTCTAATTCAATGGATGCTTGTGTAGGATTGGAGATGTAGGAATTTTGATTTCTCCTATTCTGCTTCTTCCAGTTTGGGGGCCAAGGGTTTGGGGCTTGTGTAATGCCTGGATTGAATTTTGATGGGTGATGGAAACTGAAAGTTTAGCCCAGGGGTGAAATGCTCTCGGTTCGGACCAGATCGCCTGATCCGGTAGCGATGATGGTGGGTGGTTCGGAGAACCGGTAGCAAAAATCCCTGCACTTGCCCCCCCCCCCCATGCCCAGCTGAGCCGCACGATCATCAGAGGTTTTTTTCTCCTACTTTTAAAAGCATTTTTTCTACAACCTCTTCCGACGAAAAAATGCTTTTAAAAGTTAAAAAAAAGCCTCTGATGATCACACGGTTCAGCTGGGATCATCAGAGGCTTTTCAAAGCATTTTTTTCTTCAACCTCTTGGGCTGAAAAGGTGCTTTTAAAAGTCTCTGACGATCCCAGCTGAGTTGCCTGATCGGCAGAGAGGCTTTTCAAAGTATTTTTTAAAAAGCCTCTCTGATGATCCCAGCTGAGTTGCCTGATCGGCAGACAGGCATTTTTTAAAAAGCTTTTCTGACGATCCCAGCTGAGTTGCCTGTTTGGTAGAGGCTTTTCAAAGCATTAGAAAAAATGCTTTGAAAAGTTAAAAAAAAAAGTTGGCCACGCCCAACATTACCCCTCCAAGCCACGCCCACAGAACCAGTAGTAACAAACAAACCAGTTTGTTACTATTGCTTACATTTCACCCTTGGTTTAGCCATTTATTCCCGTTCCATGGTAAAACAAATATTTGATTGATGTTTTCCTGTTGGTGGTGAGGTTTATTGACGGAGCAGCCAAGCCAAGGGAATCCATTTATTCCTTTTCCTAAGCTTTTCTGCACGGAAATATCAAACACCATTTGTCTTTAATTGCCCCATTCACTTGTCATTTTGTTTCATGTATTTTAATTCCAAAACTATATTAATGATTGTTCTTACTAATATTTCATATAGAATTGAAATATTGAGAAATATGAATCATTAACCTGTTTAAAATAATGCCTATATTAGCTTAGTATTTGTAACAGATTTTGCATGGTTTACTTTCTTTACTAAGAAGAAAAGTTACAGTGAACACAAGTCTCAATTATGTTTTATCTCAAAGTCTTTTAAATGCGTATAAATATTCCTTTTATTAATGTTTCTACTCCATTACAGTGTAAGGCATTTTTTTGGTTTTGATTCTTCCAGGTTTTGACAGCTACTACCTGAGTTTATATAATATACTGAATGATAAACCATCCAATTGTAATTTAGAACCTGCATGGTTAAAGTTCAGTGTATCATGCAAATTCAGAAAATAGGGATAATGAAGTAACTCATATCTGTCACGTGAATGGAAATATTTGTTTGTTTCTGAAATCTTGAGAGTTGAAGTTCCACACTTGTTGCCAAGTTACCAAGTTTGAAAAATTCTACAGTATAACTCAATTTTGTTATTGTTAGTATTGGTATTAATTTGATTTATATGCTGCTTTTCTAGCTAGGGAGCGCTCAGTGAGGTCTGAGTCCTTTTTGCTAAATATGTAGTTATACTTGGCAGATTGTATGACATCAGATTGTAGCTACACTACATAAATAGGGAATGAGTTGTTTCCCTAATTCTTGCAGTTGCAGTAATATTTACTCAGCCATCATCCAGTCTTACAAAGTAATTTCTACATAAATGTTTAGCTTTCAGCAACTTTGAGTAGATATCTAAAAATATCATCAATTTGTGTTGCTATCTTTGTTTGTGTGATTTCTATTTCCGCATGTAAATGCATAACAGGTAAAGGGCAAATTAATGCCTCTAATCATTCAGAAACAAGTTCCCTCAAGCCAGACTGACCTAGTTTGTCTTAAGGAAATTTGTCTCTGAGCAGAAATGTCCATCCTAGCATTAGAGAATAAGAACATATGATAGATCTGTACATTGTATGTTCTCTGCTGGATGTACCCATTAGGCTGTAATGCAAATGTTCATTATGTGAACATTTCACCATTAGAATTTATAAACGGAAACGGAACTTGTAGCTTTAGAATCATGAAAATATCTGCCAGTTTGAGAAAAGGGAAGTTGTCACTGTTTACATCATGACTTCTTCTTTAAATCACCCAAAATCGGTTTAGGAAAAACTCATTATATAAAAGAATTCATTATTATTATTATTATTATTATTATTGCAAAAAGTTTTTTTATTTTTTTCACCAAACATATAAATTATATCCTTTTGGAACAGAGCTTTGATCTGGTCATCACTTTGTTCAATTTTTAACAAAATCTTTAACAAAATTTTATCTATTCTATTTTGCCATAGCACTTATTTCTTAATCTTAGATCACATATTCAACTAATATTTCTTTAAAAAATTAACACATATTTACTTAATCAAAACAATTACCCTTTTATTAACCCACCTTAATTCTTAATTCAATTAATAACTCATAATACAACAATTCTTACCCTAAGATCCTCACTATTGACAATTCAGTTCAAACATATTTATATTTCATTATGCTCATTAAATCTTTATTCCATTATTACTTTATCAAATTTAAATCTTATCTTTAATTTTAAAAATAAAGCAATTTAACATTTAACATAGTTCTTAGTTCAAATAATAGGGATATGCAATTTCCTTATTATCCTAAATTCTATCTATCAAATCATGCCATTTATATAACACCAATTAAGTAATTTTTATTTATAGATCATAATCATATATTGTTTCAATTTTCTTTTCTTTTTCACTTAGGTAATAAATGTTGAAATTATCACAATTGTTATACATATTTAAACAATATCCCAAATATTATAGCTATCAATTTTCTAATTTAACCTTTTCTTTTATACTTCCACTGTTAGAAGGAGTTTGGAGAGCTGATCTGAGCACAAGCTTCTCTTTCTACCATGGTTTTCAGTTCCTTTCTTTGGACCCATCTTCAATCCGCATTATATCCCTAAATGTATTATATGTGTTCGATTTCAATGTATACACAAAAAAGACAGGATTCTATTGCAATATCACAAGTGCCATTATACCTGTTTCAATTGGATTTTTGTCTCTTCCAAATTACATTTCAAAATCTTCTTTGCCCCCATGCTCCTTAGCCACTATTACACATTAGGGGTCTTATAGTTGTAAGATGTTTGTCTTGTTGTTATTCACGCCTGAGTTGGCTGTCACTTACCCAGCTTCAAAAAAACCTCCGTTCCGTTCTTCTCTTCCTCCAACTCTACACTTAGTCCAGTTGTCCCAGCTTTGTGGCAGCTGCCATGGCTGCCGCCCCTGCTGCCAACTCACAGAGAGTTCCCTCTGACCTCCAAGGAACTTGCCTGTTTCTTTTGGTCAGCTGAGGCATCTCTCTTTCTTCCCCGTCCCTGCAGGACGGGGCCAGCCCAAAACCCATTGGCAATAGTTTGTCAGCCGGGGTTTTCACAGCGCACATCAGTGCCCACTATTTCCCTGACTGTCTCACCGCAACGCCAAACCGGAAGTCAAAGAGAATGCATTATTGAGATATAGTGATGTAATAACTTTGCAAGAGTGACTTTTTTTGGGTGAAGATATATGTGGACCTTGTGGTAAAGCAACACAATTTTGCATTAGCCTTATACTTTTGTCTGAAAAACCCACAGTTATGCATGCATAATCACTGAAATTTCAGTGCAGTTATAACTATAATCTTATAAACTGTGTTTATTGTGTACCAATATTTACATGAAGTAAAGCAATGCTAAATTTAAGACACCTTTCCCTCATTGCATTAAAGATAGAAAACAATGCAAAAACTGCTTGCATTAGACTATCCTCTAAATTGTTCTTCCAAATTTAAAGTGAAATTATATCGACAAAAGTAGTATCACTGGAGATAATTACAGTTATTTATTCATTTTTTAAATATACAGTGGCATTTGTGTGGGGAGTGGTCAAAACAGGTATAATGGCACTTGTGATATTGCAATAGAATCCTGTCTTTTTTGTGTATACATTGAAATCAAACACATATAATACATTTAGGGATATAATGCGGATTGAAGATGGGTCCAAAGAAAGGAGCTGAAAACCATGGTAGAAAGAGAAGCTTGTGCTCAGATCAGCTCTCCAAACTCCTTCTGTATGAAGGAGAGGACCAGGATTGCTAACAAGTGCCTCCTTACAGAGTTTTCCTGTGAGAAGACTGTAAACCATTAGTCTTTGATGGGTTTCAGAGCTCTGGAAACCAGAATAAAGTCATGTTGTCTAAGGCATGGATACTAAAAACCTTTAGAAAAGCAAGTTTCATTACCTTGGGTGATTCTCCTTCATTCCTCAGTGAAACAATTTCATATAAATATAAGAAAGATTTTTTTAAAAAAATTCAAAAATAAATAGCAAATGTGTAATTAGAACATTGGTTTTGGAAAGTTGCAAATAGATTAATGGCCAGATTCATTGGAAATAAGATTTTGAATCTAATTATAAAAATTAGATGGCTTGTTTAAAACCCTATTAAGAGGGTTTTAATATGAAGATTTTGAATCTAAGTGTAAGAAATCGTTCCACTGGAAAATGTTGTGGACTAGAGAAAAACATGAAAACATGTGCTTTCTTTCCTACCTTTCTATTGCCCAGATATAATTAAGAGTTATAGACATTCATCAGTTCAATTATAATTATTATGCAATTATAAATATGGGTTCCTCTATTGTTGTATTCTCCCACATCCTGATACCAGGCTGCGTCTACTGAATAATGCTTGCTGCCTTAAAAGAAGCTACTTTGATTTCTCTCTTCATAAATTTGTTGTTCCACTTGTATATCCATAGAAGTGAGAGAGAAAATGTTACATTTGGGAGAGGAATATGAATAGGCAATCTTTAATACTGTAAGATTAAAATTAACTACTGAGTTAATGCAAATTAACTCAAATAGGATGCAAATAGGATTCTCTAGAACAAAGAAGGCTGACAAGTTTTTTCCCAACAAAAATGCAAAGAATTTGATGGATTCCATCTTATTTTGAGCAATATTTTTACCTGTGTTCAAATCTTTATCTCAATCTTGTGAAGTCAATTAGAACCTTTACATACTAATAAAATATGAAACATAAATTAAGCTTAAAAAACATTATTGCTGACCTTTCAACACAATCCATGTTTATATGCAAAATTTCAAAAGTAATATAAATGATTAATTAAATAAACTAGAATGCAAAACTTGTTAAGATGTTATTCTAAGACTTGTGCTAATTTGTAGTTAATTATTCCAGAGAAGATGAATTAATATCTTTAAAAAATATTCTTATAAAATGTAATCCAAGGAGATGAACAAGGTTAAGATTTAAAACACTTAAGTTTTCTTTGAGGCAAGAAAGAAAAAAATGATTGACCTTTAGATGTTCATTGAACAGTCTAAGGTTTGTTGGATTTAACATGTATGGTAGGAAAAAATATATTCCCAGCAGTTGGATTAAAGTGCATACTGTCAAAAATAGAGACAATATAAAAATCTCCAGATAGATTTCTTATTAACAGCTAAACCTAGTATCTTTTCATTCTTCACAAAGAAGCATTTTTTAAAAAAAACCAGTATTGTTAGATCTCAATAAAACAGACGGCTAACATATGAAATGCATATACATATAGTTACAACTCAGCACAGATTGTCTATCTGTTCTTGCTCAAATGAAGCAAATGTATTTCTATGTATACATCTGTGATATTCCAGGATGAAAGCTTCTCTCCTAGAACAAATAGTAACTCCATTATTATCTTTTTCCAGGGGAGGGGAATGCACTGTAGGAAGGAACATTTAAAAATACTTTTACATGGGTTATGCATCCAATTCTATTTAGGATTATCAAGTGCCTAACATCACATGTAATTAATTTCAATGACTTCAAAAGAAAAGGGTTTTTGACATTAAATAAAAGAATTCTAGTGCCATTTTGTGACTAATACATTGCAAATTATTTTTAAATCATATAATTAAAGGAACTCCACAGCACTAAATTCAGTAAAGCACTGACTGTATGTTTTAGAAAATGCTCAGTATTATAGTCTAATAGATCATGAAAGGGAATGGGGGTGGAGTCAAATATTTGCATAAAACCTATCTGAAAAAAATTAGAATATTCATCTTGAGGGGAAAATGTATTGAAGTAACATGAGAAACTACAAAAAATTGGCAGAGCTCCTCCAAGCATCTGTTGAATTGGGTGGCTTTCTTCATGTGTTTAACTTATTAGCATTGCAAGCTGATAGTACCCATGAGAGTATGTAAATTTGGGCTGCACTTCTATATACTTTGGAATAAGTCCGCTTGTATTTCTTGTGATGAATTTGTATCTATTTTATTTTAAAATATTTCTTTATAAACTCCTTTTGTTTACTTGTGAATAAGTATGCACAGGTTTGGATTGCATGTAAATTAGATATGTTTACATTGTAATTTGTTGCTAACAAATATCTGATTTAAGATAATGTTGTACATGAAGGGTTTTATTCCTCTGTTTTATATTCATGGAGAAGTTTCAATTTTTTTCTAACTATGTTTGATAGTAGAAGTTCTAATCTGATTATTTCATGTGTTCTTAGATGTGCATTCAGACAAGGAAAGGCAAGGTCTATTTTCTTTTAATTGAAAACAATCACCCATGCAGCTGCTCCATTGCTGTGATTTATTACCTATCGTGTCTCTTGGAAAACAAGAAAATAAGATTTTTCTTTCTGTTCTAATTGTGATGTTCTTTGTTTCTATTGCATCTTGAATGTGAGAATACAGGCATCCTAACTGGTCAAATGGAGGCAACAGTAGATTAGCTTTCAAAACAGGCCCTAGTTTCCTTAGTATGGAATGAGCATGCTTGGAAGGCAAATAGATTTTGGCTACTTACCAAAATTGTGCCAAGACACTATTATTATAATTATAGGAAAATATTGCATAAGGCATAAGACTGATAACTAAACTTTTGCTGTCTTTGTAAAAACTATTTCATGAA
Source organism: Coluber constrictor foxii (assembly GCA_038048745.1). Taxonomy (NCBI): domain Eukaryota; kingdom Metazoa; phylum Chordata; class Lepidosauria; order Squamata; family Colubridae; genus Coluber; species Coluber constrictor. The sequence goes on from CM075961.1 coordinate 147,015,615, forward strand.
AACCTTAATTGATCACAACTAGAATATGTGCTTGAGGTCAGTACATATGGTCTATTAGAGGATGCCAAGACAATGAAATTCATGAGATCATTTAAAAAAGGTCAAGAACTCAAAGAACAAAAGGCAACATATTGAACGGGGTGTAAATACGATGGAGGAAAGTATGGTTTGCCAGGTTAGAAATACATTAGAAGAGAATATTTGTAGCTCAGAGGTCCATACCTCTGAGATCCTTAGTGCTCTCTCTCTCTCCTTGGTTGTGCAGTGATGATGTTACCTAGTTTGGAATGAAATGTCTGTAAAACACAACCAAGTTCAGAGAAAACTAAGGAATTTACCTAGAAATATAATGTATGGAAAAATATAGTGAATGGTGTTCTAAATTGCCAGTAATTATACTTTCTTTTTTCTTTTCTTATTAAATGTCTACAATTTCTTTGTTTATTTGTATGAACTTTCTAAACATCTTTTCTCTGTTTTGCATATTTTTAAGAATAAAACTGTACTATGCTGCCCTGTATATTAGATAACTTCAGACAGGCAAATTGTAACAGGTTTGCCCATGAAATCTTGCCATTTGATCGAAATAAATAAGCATGGTCTTAGCACCATTATGTATTCTTTATAAAGTTAATTCTAAATTCAGGATAGCAAATATATGCTGTATATTTGTGTATGCTGTATAGTATCTGTCAATTATAGACTGAAAGCAGTCATTAAGGAATATTCTAGGCCCGGCCTATCACAAATTTCACACAGGACATTGGTCAATGGGAGCATGAATTTTGGCAAGAAGTAATTGATATGAATAGGAGTGATCTATATACTTTTAACAGTAATTATGTACTTGTCAACAGAACAAGGGTTGAAGGTTTGTTGGCTTCACTACTTGGCTCATTCCTACATAGGTTAAGATTCAGATAAAGACCTATCTAACTCCTCTTCCTCAGTATGAAATGCACTTTTCAAAGCTTTTGACAAAGCTCTTTATTCTGGTATCTTAAGTCCATTGCTGGGTAGCTGCCACATCTAATGAGACAGCAATTAAGCTTTCTTTCTTTCTTTCTTTCTTTCTTTCTTTCTTTCTTTCTTTCTTTCTTTCTTTCTTTCTTTCTTTCTTTCTTTCTTTCTTTCTTCCTTCCTTCCTTCCTTCCTTCCTTCCTTCCTTCCTTCCTTCCTTCCTTCCTTTCTCCCTCCGTCTCTCTCTCTTTCTCTCTCTCTCTCTCCCTTCCTTCCTTCCTTCTACCATCCATCTCATATACATTACTCTGGATGGTTAGCAAATAAAAGCAAGATGAGAATAGGATAAAATAATTATAATTTTAAAAATAGCACCAAAATGGTACATATGGTACATTCCTAACACCATACCTAGGCTAGCTGCTAGGAATGTACACAACATCCCATATTTAAATGAACCATAAGGCAGAATCATCCATTCTATCAAGGCACCAGGCTTGATGGCAAAGCTATATTTTTAATGTCTTGCAAAAGGCTGATGTGGTTGGGGAGAAACATAATCTCAGAAGGAATAATATTCCATAGAATGGACACCATGGCAGAAAAAACTTCTTCCTTGATCCCACCAGAGGAAGCTCCCTAGCAGGCAGGAATCAGAAGATGCCTCTTTTGCTGGATCTAACCAACACTACTGAAGAAAGCTGGTCCTATAAGTTTATTGGTTTTTCTTCAGGAAAGGGAAAATAAAGAATGGAACTGAAAAATGTTTCAGATCTCATCTCAAACAGATGCTTAGAAGGGCTTACAAAGAACACCTGTCTGAAACTCTTCAAGACAACTATATGTGCGCATGATAGTTCAAGAAAAGCAGCAGTTCTTTTGATGAGCTGCATACTTACATTTGAATTCCTGCATGTTTTAAATAACTTTTCTGAATCATTTCTAAAGCAATGAACAATTCAATTAACATTCTTCCCTAGGTTTCAACATAGAAAATTGTCACAAAGATGTCTAATTGTGCATATGATAGGTGTAATTGTGGGAATTATAGAAATCATAGATATATTCAGTGAAGAATATGCTTCTAGTTCTGTCTTTATTACAAGTAGTAGTCCTGGAAATAATGCTGGTAATGGTGCAATATTTGGTTATTTTGAAGAAGCATTGGTAAGATGAAAGTTATTGCAATTAAGAATAAAAACTAGCAGCTTTTGCTCCATCAATTTTAGTTGTTGCCCACTTTTGGCAATATAGTGACAAGCACCCACAACTCTGTAAGGCAAGCTATTTCATTGGTTTATTGCTCTTCCTGTCAGAAAATTTCTCCTTAGTGTCAGGTAGAATCTTTCTTTAATGAGCTTCCACTCGCTGCTTCCAACCTCAGATGCTTTGGAGAATAAGACAGCTATCATATCACACCTCATCCTTCTCTTTGTTAGGCAAGACATACTTAGTTCCCACAACAGTTCATTTAGTTTAGTCTTCAGACCCCTTATCATCTTCGTTGCACTTCTTTACACTATTTCTAGTGTCTCAGCATTTATTTTGTATCACGGTGACCAGAACTGGACGCAGTATTCCAAGTATGCCTCACTAGTGCAGAATAGAACAGGACTATCACTTCTTGTGATCTTGTGCTATCAATCTGCTGTTGGAGGATTACATTGGTTTTTTTGGCAGCAGCAGCACATTGCTGACTCATATTTAAATGGTGGTCTACTAGGACAGCGTTCCCCAACCTTTCTTAATTGGTGGCCTGGCATGGGGGGTAGGGGGAAGAGAGGATGGTTTTGTGTGAGGGGAAAACCCACAAAAAGAAGCTGTGCACACAGTTTCATTTGCATGAGTGGTGGGCACATGTGCCCACCGTCCATATGAGTGGGGCTGCAGGAGCCACGGTGGCGCAGTTAGAATGCAGTACTGCAGGCTACTTCTGCTAACTGCCGACTGCCTGCAATTTGGCAGATCGAATCTCACCAGGTTCATGGGTTGACTCAGCCTTCCATCCTTCCAAGGTCGGTAAAATGAGGACCCAGATTGTTGGGGGCAATATGCTGACTCTGTAAAACTGCTTAAAATGGGCTGTAAAGCACTGTGAAGCAATATATAAGTCTAAGTGCTATTGCAAGCAGCAATGCCCACCACTCGTGTGAGTGGGTCTGTGTACATCCGCGTCCTGACCCACCACTCATGCAGCTTGTTGCGAATAGGTCATGGCCCAGTAGTGGACCACGACCCATAAGTTTGGGATCCCTATACTAGGACACCTAGATCCCTCTCACAGTTACTACAGATATTCTATGTCAGTGCATTTGTTGTTGTTTTTTCCTGCCTAAGTGCAAGACCTACTTTTCTTGCCACTCAACTGAGTATTATAGTGTAGAACCCATTTCTCTTGTCTGTCAAGATTCTTCTTTATCTTGAGTGCATTATCCAAAATGTTAATAATTCTCTTCAGCTTGGTGTCATCTGCAATTTTGATAAAGTTCCTTTCTATCCCCATCTAAATAATTTATGAAGATGTTGAAGAATACTGGACCCAGGCAACCTTCAGGTACCGCACTGTATGTTTTTCTTCATGTAGATATAGTTCTGTTGAGAATTATAGACTGAGTACAGTTGATTAGCCAATTACAAATCCATTTGGTTGTGGTACTGTTTATCCCACAGTGTTCTATCTTACTAAGAAGTTGGCTGTGGTCTATTTTGCCAAATGCCTTATTGAAGTCCAAATATACTATATCCATATCATTTCCTTGATCCACTAATTTAGCCATTTAATCAAAGAAGGCGATACAGTTTGTTTGGCATGATCTGTTTCTAACAATCCCATGCTGGTTTTTATTAATCATGTTGTCCATTTCTAGATGCTAACAAATCTGCTGCTTGATTATCTGTTATAAAATTTTCCCAGGAATTGATGTCAAGTTGATTTGTCTGTATTTTCCTGGTTCCACTTTTTTCCCTTTTTTGAAAATTAGAACCACTTGTTTCCAGTTCTCTGGCACTTCCCATGCTCCAGGAGCTTTTAAAGATATTGTTCAGTAGGTCTGAGATCACATCTGCCAGCTCCTTCAGAACCTTGGGGTGTGAACCATCTGGTCCTCATGATTTTAATTCATCTAAAGTGGAAAGGTGTTTTCTTAACAATTTTTTTGCCTAGTTTGATATGCTTTCCTATTTTGTCTCCCATGGTGCTGTTTTTAATAGGTGGGACTGTTACAGGCTAACTATGATGAATATATAGTCTATTAATTTTTGGACAGGAATTTTATAAAGGTAATTGCTGCATGATAGTGCATCTATTTTATATGTAGAAATGCTTAGTTCAACCCCTAGCAAATCCATTGAGAAACCAAATTCACTAAAAAAAGCAAATCCATTGAAAAAGAATTAGATAAAAAGTGATACTTTGTGATCCTAGAAGTCTGTTGTCAATCTGACACTGCACTAAGCAACTTTATATATTTTCTTAGGCAGTTTGACTATGCACTAATATGGAGAAAACAAATGAAGATAGCAATGCCAACGATAAGCTTTGCCTGAAATCTTTTAAATTAGGTTCTTTACTTTCATATCCTAAGTCTCACAATTCAATTTAAACCCTATAACAGAAACAATTTAAACCCTATAACAGAAACCCTATATCACTTTTTACAAAAATGTTATCTGTTTGCAAGTGTTCTGTCATTATATAATTGTGACGCATGTTATATTTAAAGAATTAATTTAATTTTTAATTAACTAATTACTGAGATTTATTGGTGATTTTTGTTACATTAATAGAGTGTCATTTTTTAAAATCATAATTCACACCAAATGCCAGAATGCTATTCATTTCATAAGTATTTCGTTCAGTCGGGATTATTAAATTTCTGAAACCAAATTAATGCTCAAAAAATAAAATGTGCAATATAAAAAATGAGTACTATTTGTATAGCAGTAGATGAAAAAGATACATATTGAGTATAAAATGTATTTATATATGAGAAAGAAAATCTAATTGGGTATACCAAGTTGAATAACAGAGAGAAAGAATGAACCAAAAACGCATACAATAACTAGAATCCTGTTCTGTAAAGCTGACATACATTTGTTCCAGGTTAAAGTTTTCAAAATTAGAACTATAAAAATCAGCAGGGGAAACTTTCCAAAATAAAATGGAAATTTATTGCAGGACTTGTATTTTTATCCACAGTCTTATAGAAAGGCTGTATTATGTCAATGTAAATTGTACCAAGTGCTTTAAAACCCTGCCTGTCTCTTCTAATTTTATTGATGGAAGACGTAAAGCCCCATATAACAATGATTGTTGTGTCTTATTAAGATTGTGGAAGATACAGAAGTACAATTATTGCACACTTAGCAAAAAAAGTGTGTACATATGTGTGTACATATGTACATACACAAAAATACAAATATATATCCATCTCTGCTATTATTTGCAAAAGCCACACCACTTCCTTTGTTTTCCAATTCCTCAAAGACTTTGCACGCTTACCACTAAATTTAAATGGGCCTCCTTTCAGAATGCCTTTATCCATCTACAAACACTAGCAGAATAAATTAGTTTTGCTTAGTGTGTTAGTCTGACATCTTTTCAGCAGTTCTGAAAATAAAGCTGCTTCCCCAATTTTATTACTTTCTTACAGCTCTTTACAACTCAGCATCGTTTTTAAAAATCAGACTGGGTTATTTTTCCTGTTTGCCTTTTTATGGTGTGAATTTAGTTTTCATGAAAAGTGTCAGATTAACTGCCCTAGAGATTTAACTCTATTTATCTGAAGAGCAGCTACAGTATGACCAGTGGCAGGGCTGAGTTTAGCACTTTGCTGTAGCAATTGCATGTAGCACTGATGGGAGCAAATGAAGTGCCATTGTGTGTCACATCAAAGGCTCACCTTGCGCAATCATTCTATATCCAATAATGCCCAGGAATGGATGCATCAGAAGAGAGTACAACAAACCACTAACATGCAATATTAGCATAATGAGCTGTTCACTTCTGCTCTTTAGCAAATAGAAGTCTTGCCATCTTTCTGGACATTGGCTTCTGAAGGGCTTGTCCTCTAATCCACAGCAACTCTTCTAAAAAGTGATTGTAATCTTTCTCAGTATTAAATAGCATAAAAATACTGTGACTTTTTTAACATTAATGATGGAGGAGAAAAAAGAAAGAATATAGCAGACATAAATAAATGAAGATGTGTCAGGTTCTGAGTAAATAAATAATTAAACAATAGCTGTTCCAAGAGAGTAGATATCAACAGAGTTGGAGCCAAGGGGGTATTAGTGGAGGGCCGGGGGAGGCGTTAGGATGCTCAGGAAAAGCCCAAAGTTTGCAAATTTGCTTGTCACTTTTAAAATGCTATGCCCTGTAGTGAATATATAGCTCTTCTGATTTAGCATCTTGGGCTAAAGCATATCTTAATGCCTAATTGTGATTTTGTTCCTGAAGACAATTGTATTATGGTAATGCCACTATAAAGGCCAGCCTTTTTGCATTCCAAGTGATAGTTCTCCATGAGCAAAGGCAACCCGAGAAATTAGTGAAAGAATTAGTTATTTTGGCCCAAGAATCCTCCCCAATGCCATTGAATCAGTTACATATTCTCATTCAGTCAAAGTGTTCATGGTAGAGATACAAAGTCTTCTTCAGGAGGATTTTCCACCAATGCCTGCTTTCCAGAGAATAACTCCTACTGAGCTGAAAAGTAGAAGTTGAACCTGAATAATTAAATTAAATGACTAATGAAATATCACTTATATCCAACATTTGTCAAATTTCCAAAGACCAAGTAGGCAAACAGTATGAAACAAACAAATGGGATGACACATCCATCTTAGTTTAATAATTTAGGTTCTCTTGCCCAAACTTCAAGGCAAACAGTGATGTTTTACCAATTAAACCAAGACGCCTGCCTTTTTTTATCTCATGAAAATCTGCAGGTTTTGAAGGGGCTTTATATCTCGGAGTTATCTCACTTTAATTTCATGAGCAAAAATGTGAGACTTGACCCAGGAGATTTCATCTGCTTCTCTATCAAGCCTGATTAGGAATCTGCTGGCAATCCATGTGTTTCAGGGAAAAGATGTCTTATATTCAGATGAGCTAATTATTATTGTTCCTGTGAATACCAAAGCAATTAATAGCATTTAATTGCTTAAATAAAATGTCATCATCTATATTTGATTTCAGAAAAAGTATTTGGATGACAACTTTGCATTAGGGAGAGTAGTCATGCCTTTGGGAATATAAATCAGATTTTAGGGAACATGGTATGCTAAAAGGCTGTAAGAGAAGTTGGCTCTAAGGCTTACAATATCAATAGGAGTTTCTACTTTCTCTAAAGCTTCTTTTAGTATTAGGATCAGAAAATATACATTCCCAGCATGATCTCATTTAGTATCTATTCAAGTCAGGGATGGTATTCACTTACCTTCACTACTGGTTCTCAGATGTGAGCAGGCAAGTGAGGCAGGCAAGCAAAGTGAAGCACCTGCACCCTTCAGGTCCTTCTGCACGTGCGCAGAGCATCAAAAGCGTAATGTGATTATGTCTGGGCAGATAGGTGGAGCCTCCTACTACTACTATTGGTTCACCAGAACTGGATAGAACTGGCTGAATAACACCACTTTCAAATATGTTTTTAGAAAAATTAGATTGTTCATTTTTAAAGAACACAATTCAGTATGGACATTGTGTCCTTTACATGGACACATTTTGATTTACAGATATGTACTCATGCAGGGATATTCACAAGTTATGGTCAAGATGATGGTTGCAACAGTGCAAGTGAAACTATGCCTATTTTTGTATGTGTCAATATTAAAATAAAACCAAAACTTTAACAGCTCCATTACAGTCACCATCTTGAATTTTTGCCATTCCCTGCAGATACCATGCACTCATGATTTGTAGAACGTACACGTAGTGTACACTGCTCTAAGAAGGAATACGTGTGACGTTCATGTTGCAGTTTAATATCACTTCTTTGAATTTAAAAGGGATAGAGTTAACCAACGAACCAACCAACCAACCAACCAACCAACCAATCAGAACAGAGCTGGAATGGGCCTTGGAGGACTTCTAGTCCAAATCCCTGCTCAAGCAGGAGACCCTATACCCATGATGGCAAACCTATGGCACATGTGTCACAGGTGACACGAGGAGCCCTCTGCGGGCATGCAAGCCTCCGCCCAGCTCAACTCCACTGTGCATGAGAGCACTTCCAGCCAGCCAACTGATTTACGGGTTTGCCCGGCAAGCGGGAGATGCACTCGCATGTGTGGGGGGACCTATCTTCCTCCTCACTTTCTGCTGCCTTTGCCTTCCGGAGATTCCCCTCCCAACGCTGTTTTGGGAGACGAAGCTTTTTCCCCCCCTCTACCAGCCATTTTGGGAGGCAAAGGCTTCCCCCCCAGTGCTATTTTGGGATATGAGGACAAAAGGGGGAGGTCACGCATGCATGCATAGGGGGAGGGAAGGTTGCATGTGGAGGCGGGAGGGGTTGCATGCATGTGCAGATTGTGGGGCATGTGGGAGGTGCATTGCATTTGGGTGTGGGCACGTGTATAGCATGCACATGCACGCTTTTGGCATCCGAGGAAAAAAAAGTTAGCCATCACTGCCCTATACTATTTCAGACAGATGGCTATCCAGTTTTTCTTAAAAACCTTCAATGATGAAGCACATACAACTTCTGAAGGCAAGCTGTTCCACTGGTTAATTGTACTTACCATTAGGAAGCTTCTTCTTAATTCTAGGTTATTTCTCTCCTTGATTAGTTTCCATCCATTGTCTTCTGGTGCTTTGGAAAATAAGTTGACACCCTCTTCTTTGTGGCAGGCCCTCAAATACTGGAATGTTGCTATCATGTTTCCCCTAATCCTTTTCTGTAGACTGACCATACCTAATTCCTGCAACCGTTTTTCTGGTTCCTGCAATATGTTTTTGCCTCTAGGCCCTTAATCATCTTTGTTGCTCTTCTTTGCACTTTTTCCAAAGCGACAACATCTTTTTTGTAATGTGATGACCAAAACTGGATGAAGTATTCCAGGTGTGGTCTTACTAAGGCTTTACAAAGTGGTACTGATACTGCATATGATTTTGATTGTATGCCTCTGTTTATACAACCAAGGATTATATTAGTTTTTTGGCTACTGCTGCATATTGCTGGCTCATGTGTAAGTGATCATCCACTAGGACTCCAAGGTCCCTCTCACAATTATTTTTGAGCCAGGTTTCACCTAATCTATATTTGTACTTTTGGTTTTTCTTGCCTAAGTGTAAAACCTTGCTTTTCTCTACATTAAATTTCATGATGTTGTATAGGGCTCATTATTCAAGTCTGTCAACATGTTTTTGGATCCTGAGCTTGTCTTCTGGGTGTTGGTTATTCCTGTCATTTTAGTGTCATCTGAAAATTTTGATGAGTTCTGCTTCTATTCTCTCATCTAAGTCCTTTATGAAGATATTGAACAATACTAGGCCTAAGATGGAACCTTGTGGAATCCCACTGCTTCCTTCCTTCCATGTAGATGTAATATCATTAAGGACTACTTGTTGAGTATAGTCAGCCATTTACAAATCCATCTGGTGGTGATGCTGCCTAGCTCACATTTTTCTAGTTTACCAAGAAGTAGGTTGTGGTCTGCTTTGTTGAATGCCTTGCTCAAGTCTAAATATACTACTGTGTTTCCCTGAAAATAGGACCCACCCCAAAAATAAGTCCTAGAATGATTTTTTTGGGGGGTGGGTCTAATATAAGCCCTACACCTCAAAATAAGGGGTGAAGGGGTATGCATGGCAAGCACAAGAGGCAGCCCTTCCCTTCCCTTCCCTTCCCTGGTCACCTCATGGAAGCTCGGCACCTTAATTGTGGCATGCAGATCAGCTGAGCCAGGAAAGGGCAGCAAAAGTAATCTCTGGAACTATGGTTTTAAAAAAACCACTTTGCAAGATTTTTTTTTGTGAGAAGTTCAAAAGTCTGAACTATTATTATTATTATTTTTTTTACTTTTGTTGCCTTGCACATGGCAGGGGAGAACGGAGCTGGAAAGCAGATTAGAGAATGTCTGTGACTATCCTGGGGATGGATGAGTGTTCAGCATGGGTGGCCTGGCTGAAGGGCCCTCAAATAAATCGGTGCAGGATGCATGGGGTAACTGCACACTCCTATGGCACCTTACTTTGCTCCCCCCCTTGCTTCGTTCTTCTTTGTTCTTCTTCACAGTCTGCAGTTTTTCACAGTAGAGAATTGCAGGCAATTCTAGAAGATTGTGGAAAGTGCATGCTTATGATACTATAGAAGCAAAGAGCAGCCTATCCCTTTAAAACAAATGTCTGTGTGTGAGAGAAAGAGAAAGGGAGTCGGCAGAGGGGAGTAATGGGAATTTCAGGCAATGCTGTTTGAAAGGGTTTCCTTTCCAACATTTCTCTTTCTCTCTCACACACACAGACATTTGATGAAAAAGGCAGAGGGCGACTAGGTAAGGGAACTGAGCCTCCCCCACCCAGAAGCAGTGTGCAGCCTCACTCAATAACAGGTTTTGCGGTGCAAAGGACCTCCTCTGTCCCACTGCAGGGCGGCCAGGGAGTCTCTCAGGGCAGTGCGATCACTGGTGAAGGGACCCTCACAGCCTGGCAGCAGGGGAGGTGCTCCGGAGATCTTTGCCAAGTTGCCCCATTCCAGGCAGGAGCAGCCCAGCCAGGCTGCTGAGAGCAGTGCAGCCTGGAGAGTGATGAGAACCCATGCGGCTAGCAGCAACAGCTGCAGCAGGCCCAGCAGCCGGATAGAGGCGGGTGGTAGACAGCCGATTCCAACACGCTGCAGGGCCTCATCGTAGTAGCAGCAACCTGTGCAACACCCAAGCTCCAGGACTGATGGAGCACAAACCATGGTTACTGCCTGCTCCAGAGCCACAAGGTTAGCTGCGGAAGAGAGGGGCCCTCAGCTGTGAGGTTGCCTGGTGCTGCAGGCAGGGCTGGGGCTTGCAAAAGTGCATTGCAAACATTTCCAGGTGCCCAGAGAGAAAGAATGAAAGGCAGCTCCTGGCCCTCGCTGGCTCAGCTGATCTGCGATCCGCGATTAAAGGGTGCTCACTGCTTCCTGCACCTCAAAAAAAAAAAAAAAGACCTCCCCAAAAATAAGCCCAAGTGCTTATTTTCAAGGCTAAAAGAAAATAAGATCCAGGCTTATTTTCTGGAAAACACAGTATGTCCACAGCATTTCACTGGTCTACTTATTTAGTCACTTTTCAAAGAATTAAATAAGATTGGCTTGGCATGAACTGGTTTTAAAAAATTAAGTTAAACTTTAAGTTAAAATAACTTGCATAAGAGTAGGCTATATTATGTACTTTATCCAATGTTCTTTCTCATGGCATAAATTCTACGTTAGCCCTTTGTTGCAACTTCTGAAGATTATAAAGTTGGGCAGCAGCAATAATGAAAATTAGTGGGTATTACTTGCATGTATTCTTTAGGTAATACCCAAAGAAAGTTTAACTAAGTTTTAAAACTAGGAATAAGTAAGCTAATCATTTCCCCATTCCATACAATGAAGTAGAAAATCCCAGCATATCTCACAATATGATTTATCTCATCCATTCTGAATTGTTAATATTGTTAATATTACCGTTTGACCTACTTTCTCATCAACAAACAGCCCAGAACACTTAAAAGTTTCTAACCCTTGTTGTATGCTGTCTTGTGGGATATTTAATTTTTAAATGACATCTTTCCACATTCTAAACATTCTTAACAACTTTCTTGATGCATATAAGAATTAATTTGTGGCAAGGGAGATTTTATTTCGAGACATCCTAAGTATCCAGCACTGGATCCCAAGCAGTGGCTTCATGGGATCTTTTAAATTCAGTGTATTCTGCCAGAAAATTTAACAAAATCCGAGCGCTTAAACTTTTGGTACAATTCAGCCTTTTATGCCTTGCTATTCTTGGAGAAAGAAATACAGAGATGAATATCAGTAGCCAGGCAGCCATTCAAATCTTGGAGGGAAGGGGGATCTCACACCAGAAAACAGGCACTGCTGTAGAAAAGGCACTTTTCTATGATGTCAAATAGCTATCATTGTTTAATTGATGAAACTCAGAGCGTGTTGATTTTACTACATTGAATCCATCAGGCAGATGCTAAAATGCTATAATACTATTTCCAAAGAACGCTGTCTTCCTAGAACATGTAATTTCCTATGTATTATTTGATGTTCACAAGAAGGTATATCCTTTTTTAAAAAAAATTTAGATCAACTGGTTCACATTTAATAGGAAAGCTTCAGCAGCTCTTGCACAGTGGGAAATAGCTTCTTCTGTTTATTTGGTTGTAACCTGTTAGATTTACATGCATTATGCAAATAATTTTTTCAAAGACACTGCAACATGGGCTCATGTGTATTTTTTCTTTCCCTATTATTAAATTTGTTTTCTTGAGAGGAATATCTATACAAATATGCATGCAATTTTAAAGAAACATATTCAGTGACTTTTATCCCTAAAGACAAAATGCACTCCGTTTCAAGAGTCTCTCTTTGAGGGAGATGAACAGTTCAGAAATGTGAGATGTAAATAAATAGATAAATAAATAAAATCATATTGAACAAATCTCAGTCATTAAATAGGTCTTCGCCTGTCTCTTTCCCTCTACTTTTCCAGTAATTCATTTTGCAGAACTACACTGTTGTTTTCAAAGCAGCCAAGCAAAAAGTCTTCAAGTCAGACACCAGTTTTGGTGTCTCTAATATTCAACAATACTGTAAATGTCTTCAGAGGTTGCCTTAACTATTTTGGGTTATAGTAAACAATGACTGCACACAATACTCATCTTCCTATTTTTTGTTGTTGATGTTACACTTTACTGATGGTTTGAGTGTGCCAGTTCTTGTAAAAACATAATGTGTGAGTTATAGGGCTTATCTCCATATCCTTCTTAACCATTTTTTAAACAAAATATATGCTGAAGATCAGTCTTCATCTCATTTCCAGCCTACCTCATAGAGACTTTATATTTGTCCTTAGCTGTTATGATTTTAATTTATATTTTCCTCTTCTCCAAGCAGAAGTCTTGCTTCATGAATGTTCATTGTGAATGCTGGTATTGATATAGCATCTGAGATCTGCCAAATTCCCATTGGCTACTTTTGGCTGGTCTGAGTATGTTGACCTTTTTGGTGGGACTGCCAGAGAGATCCCACATCTGGCTTTTATAGAGCTATCCTTACATGTACAGATATGACATTCTTCTGAAAAACCATGAAACCTATATGAAAAAATTAGCAAGTCTTAACACATCAAGAAAGTGGCTAGTGATGCATTTATCATTGGCTTATTATGCAGTGAAAGAGTGGAAAGCCAGGGAAATCCACCAATCACTGCTCTTAAATTGCCCTTTAGTAAAAGTATAAAGATGAATTGCCCATTCTGGTAATTGGATAGAGCAAATTAAGCTAACACCTTTTGGCAAACTTAAGGTCTAGGGAAATGTCCATTAATATAACTTCAAGAAAGAGATCATAATTTAATCAAAGCTGTGAATTGTAGTTTGCCCCATTTTGTTTTTTTCCTGTTCAGATTGGACACTGGAAAAAAGGACAAGCATACAGGAAGTTATCACAAGTAAATGCATATCCCATGAAGATATTTTAGACTGAAACTTTCTAAAATCGGCATAGGAAAAGGAAACAGGAGTGAAATACTAAATGAAGTGTGCAGCTAAGGTGGAAAAAGAAGAGACATAAGTAGATGTGCACAAAATGTGCATCTGTTGATATGGTTGGGTGTTGCAAGTGTCAGTCGTCTCGCCCCTTTTGTTCAACATTTATGTGAAGCCACTGGGCGAAATCATCTGTGGTTTTGGGGTGAAGTTCCATCAGTACGCTGATGATACTCAGCTGTTCATTTCCACCCCGGACCACCCTAATGATGCCCTTGATGTGATGTCCCGATGCCTGGAGCCATGCGGATGGGGAGAAACAGACTCAGACTCAACTCCTCCAAGACGGAGTGGCTATGGCTCCCAGCATCCCGGTATAACCAGCTGGCTCCATCGCTGACTATTGGGGGTGAGATCCTGGTCTCCACAGAGAAGGCTTGCAATCTGGGTGTCCTCCTGGATGCAAGGCTGTCTTTAGAAGTTCACATGACAGCTGTGGCCAGGGGAGCTTTTTATCAGGTTCGCCTGATTAACCAGTTGCAGCCCTTTCTGGACTGGGATGCCTTGCACACGGCCACTTATGCCCTCGTCACTTCCCGTCTGGATTACTGTAACACTGTCTACATGGAGGCCCCCTTGAAGAGCACTCAGAGGCTCTAACTGGTCCAGAATGCAGCCGCGCGGGTAATTATGGGAGCGATACGGCACACCCATGAACACCTCTCCTGCGCGAGCTGCACTGTCTTCCGGGTGCGATTCAAGGTGCTTGTTACCATCTTCAAAGCTCTCCATGGCTTAGGACCTGGATATATGCGAGATTGCCTTCTGCCGCGATGGCCTCCCACCATCCAACACGCTCCCACAGAGAGGGACTCCTTAGGGTGCTGTCAGTCAAACAATGTCGACGAGCGACCCCCAGGGGGAGAGCCTTCTCTGTGGGGGCACCCACCCTCTGGAATGAACTGCCCGTGGGGGTACATATGATTCCCGACCTACGTATCTTCCGCTGTACCCTTAAGATTCTACTATTCCACCAGGCTGGGCTGGCTGCATAAGGAGTTGTAATGGGGTTTTAGTCGTGAGTTTTTGATTCGGTGCCAAATTGTTTAATACGTTTTTAAATTGTTTTTAAATTTTGTATTATATGTTGTTTTTATTATGGCTATACACCCTCCTGAATTCCTCAGGAGAAGGGCGATATAAAAATCTAAATAATAAATAAATAATAAATGTGCAGAGAAATGTAAATTGCAACATTACTATACTTTAAATAGAATATAATTCATCTCATTATACTAAGGAAAAATATGACAAGGCCTAACTGTTAAGGGGATTTCAAGTCTCCTGTTCATCTTTCTTATAATTCATTGTTAAGAAAGTAACGCTTTAGTAAAAAGATGCCTTCAAATAAAGGATTGAGTTTATAGAAAGATGCAGCTTAAAATCAGCTGCATCCTTGTATAAATTGGATTTGGCCATCTTTGGTGACATTTTCTTAAAATGTTTAAGTTCAATGGAAGACCTGAGGACAGGGTAGAAAAAAACCTTATAGATGTTCTAGGCTGAAAAGATTTGTGATTCCTAATAATAACAGTTCAGTGGTATTTCTAAAATTGTCACCGTTGTCAGCAAGTCTCTGCCTTTCCTTGGTAATATATTATTCATGTTATATTGAAATTGTTCTCTACTATCTTGTGATATTTTCAAAGCATTGACCAAAAATGTATTGACCAAGCATTTTGCATCACCTATTGGTTGAATAGATGCTTCCATGAAGTTTGCAAATAGGGCAAAAGAGTGATAGGCTTCATTTACTACTGCACCCTAGCAACTGACATTTTTTGTTTGTTGTCCTAAAATCCCAAAAGAATAGAATACAGAACACAATGCCATGATTAAAATGATAGTGGCAGTAGGAAGCTATTGATAATCAATGTGGCATGCAGGTTAAGATTATATTAGAACTGAGAATTCTCACATTTGAGTTACACACACACACACCACAGAAGACTGCCATTGTGGACAACCATTGGAACAGGAGATGGCATATATCACCTAGAGTTATGAACAAAAAAGTAAGCTGTAAATTTAATGAATGAATAAATAGCAATAGCACTTATATATCGCTTTATAGCACTCTCTAATATAGCTTACAGAGTCAGCATATTGGCCCAAACGATCTGCGTCCTAATTTTGCCAATCTCAGAGGAATGGAAGGCTGAGTCAACCTGCAGTTAGTCAGAATCGAACTGCTTGCAGTCAGGAGAATTAGCCTACAATTAACCTGCAATACTGCATTCTAACCACTGTGCCACCACAGCTCTAAATGATAGATTACAGCAATGAAAATCCTGAAGAATAAAATCATTTTTGTTCATGTTACAAAGTTATCTTGATGGTATCTTATGAGCCGTACAAGTTTGACCAGACCAAAAAAGGATGCTACATGTGCTCAAAACTATTTTGATTAAGTTTGAATATAGTCAAGAGAATCTTGCAAAGCTAAATGTGCTTCTCCTCTTTCCTTTTTTATATTCATGTAAACGGAATGGGGAGAGAAAGTATTTACCATATTTTTCAGAGTATAAGATGCACTTCCCCCTCCCCCAAAAAGAGGGTGAAAATCTGGGTGCGTCTTATATTCCGAATATAGCCCCACCCAGCCTCGCAAAAGGAGATTTCAAGGGCCGAAAGAAGCCTCTGAAAGAAACTTCAGAAAAAAAGTCTTTTTTTCTGAAATTCTGTTTTGGAGGCTTTCAGAGGCAGAAAAAAAAAACCCAAGGCACAGAGCTCACAACCAATGAACCTGTTGCTAAAATTCACCTCTGGAAACAGCTGATTGGGGATATTCCGGGAGGCTGATCCACCCACCAATCAGCTTTTTTCTTATTTTCCTCCCCAAAAACTAAGGTGCGTCTTATACTCCAAAAAATACTGTATTTGAGATATTTTCAGGAGCCTACCCACTCATCTGGGCTTAAACAATGTTTATCTAATTATTTCCTTGCCAATGGATCTTCCCTCTCTCCGTTAAAGGCATCCTCTTTACTCTGTTGACTTCTAGAACTGAGAATTCCAGAACCAGGAAATTACCTGTATATCACAAGAATGTGTTTGCCCTTAGAGCCTTGTTATAATCAAAAAATACCCAACTTGCCCAAATTCAGCTAATTGAGGGCAAGGATTAATTCAAAGTCAAGTTTCTTTAACAAGAAATGCTTTCTTTTCCTGGGACCAGGCCAAGTATACTTAGTAAGTTTTACAAAAAGCTCACACTTTTGCTTTTTCTTTTTCTTGTGGGTTTGGGTTTTGATAGAGCTGTCAGGCCATTTTTTAAAGTTTCCCCACAGTTCTTCTTTTCAATGAGGTTTTGTTAACCATAAGTATAGCAAGCAAATTAATTAATACTCAGTTATTGCTGCCATCTGGGGACTCTTGAGTTAGATCCATAATTAGGCTAAATTAATGCATGATGTGTTTAAGAACTTATGCAACTCCAAATTAATTAATTATGATTAGAGGCCTTCCGTGACATGTTGCCTGTCTGTTAATTATTATTTCCTCTGGCCTAAAAGAAATGAGAGTATACAAACTAAAAAAGAGAATTAAGGAGGATCCAAGAATCCTGAAAACAAACGTGTGACAATATGTAAGACAATCTGACATTTTCAGCTCGTAATTGTGAAATTGCTGCATGTTTGGGTTCAGTGAATTTCATGGTAAGCTCATTAGGGCTGTGTAAAGGACACAAAGCTGATTCTGTGAACTTCCCAGGAGACGCAATCTAACTGCTAGCCCTTGTCTTGACTGTCACACAGGTCTATCTGTCATCCATTGACCTTACTGAGGCAGGGTAGCCTTTTCATGAGAATAAAGAAATAATTTTTCTCTCTTGATTGTCTTTAGCAATAGTATTTTTTCCCCTCAGTTGCATTGAATATTTTCTACATGCTGGGCAATCACTGTTGAAAGAAAAGAAAAAGCACAAATGGAGCTATTTTACACTGCAGGTTTTATTTAACATGGGCCATTCGCTGTGGAAGTACCCTACATAATAGGTTTCCAAAATGTGCTCTACATCCATTAAAGGAAGAATGGCAGTTGTCTGAGGAAATGTTCATTTGCTTTGGCCTTTGTCCCCCTGTTCACATATCTGATTAGGCCAGAAACAAGTTCCAAAACACAGCTTCCCAAGCACAGCCATAATTCTGGATCTTCTATATCCCAACCGTACAATATAGAAAGCTTATCAAATTTCCTTTGCTCTGTTTTTAGGAATAAGAATGGTATATATGAATATTTTATTTTTTCTTATTAATGATCATGCTTATAAGGATCTGATAGAAACAGAGACTAGAATTACAATATCATAGGATTGCAGTTGGTAGGAGCCTTGGAGAGCAAACTCGCTGCAAGACATTCATTTCTGCAAGGGAAAACCCAGCATTACTGGGTATGTTGTACTAGAGTTGTCTGCAGGCTGTCTACTTAGACTCACCAACACTGAGGTCACCAATCCTCAAGCTAAGGTAACCAGAAGACTTTTCCTACAAAGAAGACTTGTTTGCATGAAAGCAGGAGCATCGCTATAAATCAGTGTTTTTCAATCTCAGTAACTTTAAATTTTAACTTAAATCCTGCGATTTGGAGTTCTTACATCTTAAAATTGTTAAAGTTAAGAAATATTACTCTATACCAGGGGTGTCAAATTCACATCGTCACGGCAGCATCACATGATGTATCAGTACTTTCCCCCCCTTCACTAAACCGGACGTGGTCATGGCTGTCATGTGACACATCCGGCCCATGTGCCGGAAGTTTGACAACCTTGCTCTGTACAAACATAATGATAACCATCTTTCTTTTTCTCTTCTAAACATAGAATTGACCATTATTGTGGTAGAATTAAATGGAAACACCTGGATCAGTCATCTACAAACCAGAGCCAAGCATCTACCATTTGTAGATTTGCTTCACAAGATCAGGCCTAGGATAGAATGCAGAGATGAGGGGAAAAGGTAAGTTCCTCGATCTGACAGGAATTTCTTGTGGTCTGCTTTATTAACTGCAGTCAATGGCCCCAGGCATCCCATGTTTCCTCTGCTTAGTTTGATTCGCTACTCAGTTATTGCCAGATATAAATGTTTTAGGATTCATTTTAGCCTCCTCCTGCATCATCCTTTGACCTTTCTCTGTTTATCCCATCTGTCATATTACTCCCTACAAGAGCAAGTAGACAAACACAGTTTTTTTCTGTTTCCCAGCTGACTGGAGAATTTGAATCTCATTCATACTTTTTCCAGGCACTGGCTGACTATCACAATAAGTTTACCCTATAGACAAAAATCATAGGCCTCCTAAATAATGGGGTTAATGCTTCCTGCTGAATAAGAATTTTCCCTTGAAATAAACATTTTTTTCAGGATCAACAGGGAATAGGTTTTTGATTTGCTCTTTGTATCAGGATTTGAATTGTGTTAAGAATTATCCTAGTACTGGTTCAAGATTCTGAAAAAGCTCTCTGCATATATGTCCATCTCCAACCTCAGTGACAGCAAAATAACTAAACATGAATTATATGACATATGCTGCCCCCTTTTTAATTGCACTATAACATCACAGTCAAGGGATAGAGTTTGTATTCACATGGCAAATTTTATGTTTATTTATTTACTTTATTTATTTATTTATTTATTTGATTCAATTTATATGCCGCCCTTCTCCGGAGACTCAGGGCGGCTTACAATGTGTTAAGCAATAGTCTTCATACTTTTTATATATACCTACTTAATAGGGCTTTCACCCCCTCCCTCCCAAAAGCAGTGTTCTTTTTTATACAAAGTCAGCTTATTGCCCCCACAAACCAAGTCCTCATTTTACCTACCTCAGAAGGATGGAAGGCTGAGTCAACCTTGAGCCTGATGAGATTTGAACTTGCAGTAATTGCAGGAAGTTGGTGCTACTTAACAGCATTTTAGCTTGCTGCGCCACCAAAGCTCTTTTTTGCATTGCATCTTCTCCCATTTTTCCTGAACATTTTTCAGGTGAAAGATGACATTTGACTTTTGAATAGTGTGTTCTATTCCCAAAAATCAAGAGCACAAACCCAGAGCATGAACCTGAGATAAAAGTTTAGATATTTTGGTCAGTAAGAAATCAACTAGTTATTAAATAGAAAAGAAAAACAGTACTGCTTTGCCTTCTGTTTCAGGAAATGCAATTGGAAACTCTAGTTAGACATGCAAGAATGTATCATACACATTGTCAGGATTCCAAGTAACACCCCCAATGAAAGAAGACTCCAAGGCTGGAAGCAGGGCTGTGAAGTTGGAGTCGAAGAGTCGGAGTCGGAGGAAATTTTGGGTACCTGGAGTTGGAGTCGGAGTCGGCAAACAATGCACCGACTCCGACTCCTACTAAATTTAGATTGGAATTTTTAAAAAAGCAAGTTTAAATGTCCCAATTCTCCCGAGTCCACAGCCCTGGCTAGCAGTTCCTCAAACTTCCATTTTATTAGAGATGTCATATTAACACATCTGGGAAAACCTGAATCTGAAAGCTTCCAGGTTTTCCCCACCCAAAATAAAGTAAAGTCCTGTCCCCTGCACCCACATATCCATCACATGGTCCAATCAATGCACCATCCAAACTGGGGATGCCTCCCAATCATGCCATTCGAGGTGCAGGGCAGAATGTCCTTGACTCCCAGAGAAAAGAATGTTATTATGGCTAGATATCTCCCCCAACTTCATACAATCCCCCCTCCCAGTTTCCCACAGCACTAAATGAGGCAGCTCTGAAGATCCAAAGAAATCATGGTTTCCAGGGCTGTCTTTCTTTTGTAGGCTCCCAGCTGACAGAAAATCTGTTCTCTTTTCTGTCTTCTAATGCTACAAGAATTATATCAATGACCTGCTGGCTGCAACAAATCTTTTATTTCTAACTGGGACCTGAGTTCTGATTGTATATTTGGTCACTATAAAGCAGTGACACTATTACCACTTACTGGTTGAGAAATTAAAGTGAAATCCAGATACTTTAAAATTGCCAAGATTGAGAAGCACTGCTGTAAGCAACTTCCATTTCCAATATGGCTGTGATTCTGATGTGCTAGACTAGAAATTTTAACCTTTGCTGTGCTGATGACACTATTCTGATATCGTGCAAAAGAATTGCAAGGTCTACCAATAAAAGTCAAGGAGCATAGTTTTAAAAAAAGAGATTAAAATTTAGGAAGACCACA
The DNA here is from genome assembly GCA_038048745.1 of Coluber constrictor foxii. NCBI lineage: Eukaryota > Metazoa > Chordata > Lepidosauria > Squamata > Colubridae > Coluber > Coluber constrictor. Next base: position 147,036,491 of record CM075961.1, read on the forward strand.
CCAGTGACAGCAGGTAAAACAACCAGTTTTAGAATTGATAATGTAGGTACAGAAAAAGTATGTATCTTTTGTCTTTTAAGATCAACTGACAACAATATTGAAAGAGGTAGTCAAGAAATACCCTTCTTTACAGACTAGTACTCACTAAGCATGAAGGCCACAGGAAAGATATTCAGATGATGTGATGTGTTTATATCTACTGTATAAAGATTATACCCTGTGACACTCTGTGAAAGTGCAAGTTGGATTTTGAAAAAGCAGGAAAGGAAAAATATTGTTACTTTTGAAAGTTGGTGTTGGAGAAGATGCCTGGAAATACTATGCACATCCAAAACAAACAAACAAATACAGTAAATAGATCATTAAAGAAATTAACATAAAGTTCATCCAAAGTACAAATGATCAGGCTTAAATTATGCTATTTCATATAGAATAGGTAAAGACCTTGGTCTCTAGCAAAGACTTGAGATAGGTAGAGGAAAGGGAAGAAGACAATGACCTGCAGCAAGATGGATAGACTCAATTATAGTAGCAATAAGCGCACTGTTGGAAGACCTGAAAAACTAGATTAGGGACAGATCATGCAGAAAAATCTATGAATGTGGTTGCTAAGATTCAACACTGATGGCAGATTATTAATCAGTCGAGATTTCATTGTATGTTATCAAGAGACTAATTATTGTATAGAAGAAATCTGGGAGAAGAATCATCAAAAGCTTGCTGGAGCTCAGTTAGAAAGTCCCTTCCAAAGAGATACATAAAATTAAGTCTCCCCACGAGAAGTAATTCAGGAATAAAAAAATCTACTGTAGGTGTCTATTCCTCTTGCTTCTGAACTGTTACTTTCTGTGCAATAGATCATCTGCCACCACGTTGTGAATAGGATTAAGTAGTTGTTAAAAATCCTGTCTCTTACTGTTTGCATTATGGGACTAGAATTCCAGTTTATTTTCATCATTGATATATCATCATCATCATCTTTCCTATTGTTCTGTTCTTTTATTATAGTGTGTGTGTGAATATGTGTATACTAGACCAATATTTATTTATTTATTTGTTTCTTTGTTCAATTTATATGCCACCCTCTTCCAAAGACTCAGGGTGGCTTACAATGCACTTATAGCAATAGCCTTCATTCTTTTGTATATACCTGCTTATTAGGGCTTTTGGCCCCCCCATAAGCAGTGTTTATAAACAAAGTCAGCTTATTGCTCCCACAGTCCGGGTCCTCAATTTACCTACCTCGGAAGGATGGAAGGCTGAGTCAACCTTGAGCCTGGTGAGATTTGAACTCGTACTAATTGCAGGCACCTGGCAGCTAAGTGCTACATAATAGCACTTAGTCCGCCGCACCACAAAGATTCTTCAGAAAGAATATGATCCTTTCTTCACAGAGCTGCCCTTATGTTTCATTTTGGAATTCAACTGGCTCAAGTTCTGTGCCTCCATTTTGAGGCAATTATTATTGGTTTATTCCTTTTTTTTATCCAATGCTCCAGTTCAAAAAAGCAGAGCTTTGTCATTATTATTGCTGCGGGGACAGAAAACAACTGAAGGGCTTATTTCTGTCAAATCATTTGCCTCTTCTTTTGTCCTTTCTTGTGACCTTAAAAGTCTTTTGCATAAGTGAAACCAGTTGAAACAAAGTCTAAGGGTGAGAGGAATCAAACATTTATCTCCTGAAAAATAATATCTAGCTAAGATTTTATTTCATCATGCTTTCAGCAGTTCTCTGATGTTAAGCATTGAAATGGTATTGAGGCTGTTATCCAAGTAAACACATTTATTTCTAAAAGTAGGATTTTCAAAAACTATTCTGAGAATAAAAGAAAGCAAGCTTAATGTGGACCACATTTTATTTGAGTTAAACAAACAGGCTTTGATTTCAGTTATTTGTAGACTACAGAATGGAAAAACAATACAAACTCACATATTCTTCATTATATTTTAAATTTCAAGAGGAATAGATACCTACAGTAGATTTTTTTGCATTCATGCCCCTTTTTTCTAAACTATATTATGTAATCCCTCTTGACTTTTAGTCAGCAGAACACTTCATTTTGTGTTTTACATAAAATCATTCTTACATGGTGGCTTACGTTTCATTACAATTCAAAGACTGCTAAGCCAGTAACAATCTGTCTTGAGTAGTTCCAAAGTGTGGATCTACAGTTTCATATCCCTCCTAAATAGACTTTGCAAAATCCTGTCTAAGGCTTCTACCATTCACTGTAGGAGTCCGGTGTTATCACAGAGTATAAAAAAAATGCCAGTCAATATTTGGAGAAGTATATATCACCGTGTTTCCCCGAAAATAAGACCCTGTTTTATATTTTTTTTGAACCCTGAAATAAGCACTTATTATTTATTATTTATATATTTATTATTAGTTCGATTTATATGCCGCCCTTCTCTGGAGACTCAGGGCAGCTTACAATGCATTAAGCAATAGCCTTCATACTTTTGTATATACCTGCTTAGTAGGGCTTTTGGCTCCCCCTAAGTGATGTTCTTTTTTATACAAAGTCATCTTATTGCCCCCACAATCCGGGTTCTCATTTTACTTACCTCGAAAAGATGCAAGACTGGGTCACCCTTGAACCTGGTGAGATTCGAACTTGCAGTAATTGCAGGCAGCTGGTAACTAAATGCTACTTTAACAGCACTTAGTCCACTGTGCCACCAGGCTCAATGGCCTTATTTTCATGCGCTCAAAAGCCCTATTGGGCTTTTTACCAAGGGATGCCTTATTTTGGAAGAAACAGGATAATTTTAATTAACAGATCCAGGAATGTTTACAGGCTGAAGTAATGAAAAGTAAGATTGTGTTGACTTTGGTTGACGTCACAGGATATTGGACGTGAGGAGTGGGTCTCCACACTCCCACACTGAGTTCTCCATGTTAGAAGGCTCCAAACGGAGCTAAAACCACCCTGGAGTAGTGGTGAAGGAAAGAAGGCTGTCCTGCAGGTCACTGTGAGTCCCAATCTCTCCAGCTTGACCGAGAGGTATTTTCCCCTCTCTTCATGACGAGGAGATGAGGCAGCCAAAACTGGCTGCTGTGAAGCTGGGACAGTCTAGGCAACAAAGAAAGCGCAGGAGCGGTGTAAATGAATGGTGAATGGAGCTGGGTGTGAAGATTCCTTTTTTACACAAACCTAACGTTAAAAAGAAAAGAGGGAAAAAATCTGAAAGAAACTATTTATTAAAGCAGCAAATAATAACATAGAGAAAAACTACAGACTTGAAAGAAAAAAACTAAGAGAGGAAAAGTTAAAAATTTCAAAGTACAGATAATTAGATGGCTAAATTGAGTAGGCATTATTTTGGAAAGGCATTTCATAATGCTGGAACTATCTACTTCAATAATTGACTTTGCTTTTATAAATCAAATTTAAATTGGATTTGTTAGAACTGAGAAAACGCTGAAACCTAAGCTGAGAATGCCATCTACTGATGAAGGAAAATATATCATACTCTACAACCCTGGGAAAATTTTTGATTAGAAAAGTAAACAAGATTTATTTGGAGAACTGTAGTGATATTAACTGTTCTGTACTTATCTACCTTATGACTATGGGAAGTTCATTGGTGAGAATAAGGAAGATACCTAAATAAAGCAATTTTTGAATGCTATTAAACTTACAGAGAGGACATAAGAAGATATTTGGAAAGTTTCCTGGACTATCTGAATGTCTGATTGAATAACCCTGGGATAAAAAAGAACTGTGACTATAGTATTCTTTGAGGAGCAACATTAGGCCTGAACATATCGTTGTTGAATTATTGAGTAAAAGTGGACCTTATTAAAATAAGATGAGATGCTCCATATAGGGGAAATGAATGGAAGTTCAAAAGAAATATTGTTGATGTTCAAAAGCATTAAGGACTCTATGACCATGATGGTGAACCTATGGGATGCATGCCCAAAGTGGCCCGCAAAACCATGTCGCCCAGCACACATGGACTTGCCTGTTTGTCTTCTGGGTTTCCAGAGCATATGTGCGCACGAAGATCAGCTGTCCTTCATGCACATGGCAAGTATTGAAAACTGATGTACGCATGCACGTTGGCCAGCTGATCGTCAGGAGTGCGTGTGTGCTGGGAGCCTGGAAGTTTGCCTTTTCCGGAGTGCGATCCCTCCACTCGTGTGTCAGTGCTGAAAACCGGCCTGCGTATGCGCGCTGGCCAGCTGATCATTGGACATGCATGTATGCTAGAATCTGGAAGTTTGGCTTTTCTGGAGCGCGATCCCTCCACACGCGTGGCAGTGCTGAAAACTGGCTTGTGCATGCACACTGGCAAGCTGATCATTGGACATGCATGCACATTAGAACCTGGAAGTTCAGCTTTTCCGTAGCATGACCCCGAGGAGCATGTATGTATACACAATGTTTCCGCACAATCTTTTTGGCACTCAATGCCAAAAAGGCTCGCCATCACTGCTCTATGACAAAGAACTTTAGGGAGATAAACAATTTAATGCAAAGCATAGAGGGAAAAATAGAAAATATTCTACAAGGGACAATGAATAAAGATCAAGATGCCCATGAGAGGGAGGAGACAATGGAAAGAATGGAGGAAAAGACAAAATAGATAAATCAAAAGCAAAGCAAGAAGAGAAGATAATAAAGACCATAATGATTAATGAAACAAATCGGGGAAAATTATTTTAAGAGATTTAAAAATGGAATGGGAAGATACAATTGAAAAAGAGATGGGGTTTGGACAGATACTCTGGAAGCTTGACAGCATAAGAGGATAGAGATGGGAGGAATATTTAGATTAAACAGTAAAAATGCAGAGGTAGATAGTGACAAAGATCCAAGAGAGGAGTATGGGAAGTATGCCAAAAAACAAATAAGAATTGAAATATTAAAATGGGAAAGAGATGATGGATAGAAAGGAAATATTATTTCATGGGGTTTTCTCCCTTCTTCCTTTAATATAATGGGGGCCTGATTAAAAGTTAGAATAGAAGTAAAAATAAAGATATACATATTATAAAAGTAATAAATAGATGTAAGATTAGAGATTAAAAGATTGGTGTATGTTTAAATAATACGGTGATTGTTAGGATGGAGTAAGGGAATTAGATTTTAATACAGTATGTATACTATATTACGATCAGTAAGAATGGCCTGATTAAATAGAATAAATTAAAGAATTAAATGGAAAGATTAGAGATTGAAAGATAGCATTATTATGCATGCTTAAACAATGTTGTAATTGGCATTAGAATGATATATTGAAATATTGAATAATTAAATAATGAAGATTTATATCTTAATACAAATAGGAGTATTAATACCCGGAGTATGTAAGCTTAATTAATGTAACAAAAATGATTGATATTGGTATTGTTATTTGTATCAAAATGAATTATACCCAGATACCACACTGTTCATGTATTGATGTTAATGTATAATAAAAATAAAATAAAAAACACATTAAAAGAAAAAAGAAAAGTAAGATTGTGACACTGTCTTTGTAATCAAGTCTATTACCTTGACTAATAAAGGAGAATATTTGTAGCTCAGGGTTGACATGAGGGCTTTTTGGTGTTCTCTGAGCTTGCTTCTTTTCTCACCGACACTTATGATGTTACCTACTTTGGGTAATGAGAAGTTTGCAAGAAAACAAGCAAGCTCCGAAAGCACCAAGGACCCTTTAGTATCTTGACTCTTTTGACCCTCTTTCCTGTGGTGTATGAAGGGCAGTGAGAGGGATGCTTATCTGTACTGGATGTATACAGATAAAGGGATAGGATGATCAACGACACAGAGGAAAAGGGTATTAAAAATAGTTCAAATTTATCTAAGTATCAAATATGGGAGATACACTACTGTTTCACCCGCCCACTCCATCCCACGTCACTGAGCAGGATTATAACAGTGGTGGCAACTGTGTTTTAAATTATATTGTCTGTTATTTATTGGGCAAAGTTTAAACATCTGCCATTCAGATGATGATGATGATTTCTTTTCAGAAGAATGCCCTTAATTCCTTATTGTAAAGAAATTTAGCAATAATTTTGTTATGAGAGAAAAGGGGACTATGAGAAACAATTCCATAGTACAAAAATTGAAGTTGGCAAGAGAAAGAAACCAAAAATAATCTTATCTTAATTTTTTTAGTACTGTACAAGAGAAACAGATTGAAATTTGGACAGGTCTTCCAGATGCTGTCATTCTACCTTATTACAAAAAAGCAGCATTCCAGAATATTCTAATTGATTCATTGATTGAATAACATAGTCATAAATAACAATAAAAATATATCCTAATGAAAATTCACTGTAACCTTAAGGAAGCCTAATTCTAACCCAGGTTTCTCAATCTTAGCCGTTTTACAATGTGTGGTCTTCAGCTCCCAGACATCCATTGATGTTAAAATAGCTGATTTTGAGAAACATTGATCTAATCATAATTTCATCAGAATACTATTACAAGTATCATCTTAAGCAGTATCTCAGATCTCACTCCCATGAGCAAACTTTTACTTTTAAAACTATTACTAGCCATAAAAGCATACCATGAAGCCTACTGTTGCCCTGATATTGATCACAGATCTAACACTGATTATAGACCCCAACTCTAAATTCAATTTTATTTTAAATACTGTTAAGAGACCCCCAGGCAGACAGGGAAGAGGCCTCAAGCACAGAAACAGCCTAAAATCCTTGTTCAGTCACAAGCGATCCAAAATGACTCCAGCTTAAATCCATTTATCTGTCTGTTCCGAGGCTGAGGTTGATAGTCTGGGAGACTCCTGTATAATAGGCAGAATATAATATTGTAGCAAGCTTGAATTCTGCCTGTTTGGTCTGGTTGTTTATGCCTGACAAATACCCTGCTTCCCCCAAATAAGACATCCTATAATAATAAACCCAATCTGGCTTTTGAGCACATGGCAATAAGGCCAAACGCTTATTTCAGGGTTCAAAATATATAAGACAGGGTCTTCTTTTCTGGGAAACATGGTACTAATAAAAATGTTTACTCTAACTCTAGTAATTATTATTAGATGCAATATAGGTAGTTCTTGACTTAACAGCCAGAATTGAACCCAAAATTAATGTTGCTAAATGAAACATTTGTTAAATGAGTTTTGTCCCAGTTTATGACTTTCTTGCCATTGTTAATTTAGTAACCCAATTGTTAAGTGAATCTGGCTTCCCGATAGACTTCGTTTGTCAGAAGGTGGCAAAAGCTGATCACATGACCCCAGGATACTGCAATCATCATAAATAAGACCCAATTGATGAGCATCTGAATTTTAATCATGGGGATGTTGTAATGGTCCTAAGTGTGAAAATCAGTCCTAAGTCACTTTTTTCATTGCTGTTGTAACTCTGAATGGTCACTAAATGAACTACTGTAAATCAAGGACTACCTGTATAAATGTAATCCTACCTACCATTAACCATAAACAGTATTGTTAACTGTGGCACTAAATTGAACTATTGACTATACTGAGTTATTGACTATATGAACCTGAACCTCAATGCAAATGTTTTGTGTTTTGCTACAACATAAGATGGGGGACCTGGGAGATAAGATGGAGTTGTGTCCCCTGTATGTCACAAACCAATGCTGGATGATGCCGGCATTGTGGGCAGGCAGCTTTGAAGGCTTATATGGCACACATAATTGCTCCCCGACATCTCCTTAGATGGTCACCTCACTCAGCTTAATGGTAAGCTGTATTACCTGTATTACAGCTGTCTTATCTGTATGAAAGATTTGATTTGATTCCTTTATATCCCCTTTAGTGGTCCAAACAGCCATATTTGATTAGAATAGTAATGCTCTAAATATCTTTGATGTATGTTAGGTTGATTTGGAGGCGGAGAACAGGGAAAAGGTGTTAGATGTTTCTTTCCCTTTGTTGTGATTTCATACTCCAAATTAGAATCATGTGGTAGGCAGAGGGGATGGCCATTGACAAGCAGGAGGAAGAGCTGCTGCCAAGGCAATAGTTGGATAAAAGAAATCTGAGTCCAGGACAGAATTGTAACATAAGCAGATATTTCCTGCGAGCCTCTCTCTAATTCACACATTCTATTCTTACAACTTCACAATGAAGTAATATAGGTTTACATGATTCTGGTTTCCTAGATTGGCTATTTGGAACTCTTTTTTTTTTATTGAAAAAGTTTTACAATACAATTTTAACCCCACATTTTCTATTTGGAACTCTTGATAAGCCACACAACTGCATTTAGTAGAAGGATAAGAAACTGAATGATGACATGATAGATCTTCATGCACCAAGTATACTTTGATTCAGAAGAGCAATAATAAAAGATCACCTGTTCCAGGGAGTCAAAACAAATAATGAATGAAATAATATTGATTGCATTGGTAAGCTCCATTGGTACTCTAAAAGGGAGGATATAAATAATTGTAATAAATAAGTGTGATTAAACTGAGATCCCAACCTCTGATTATTTCCACTTTTATTGTTTAATTAATTGTCACATTAAACTGCAACCCAATGAATCCAAATATTTTATACGGACTGTTATTTTTACCAGTAGCACTTTGTTCATTTCTGCTTCATTTAGAGGTTTTTATGGATTATTATAAAATGGATAATACCTATACATAATGTTAGGCTGGATGTGGAACATTTGCCAATAAACAAACTGTCTAGCAGGACATCTATACTAGCTGTTGGGTTTTTTTAGTCTCCTCCTAACCTTACACCGAGAAGCTTCCCTGGGAGATGAATGTGCCAGGTTAAGTTATCTGGGGCTCATAAAATCTTTTTTAGAAGATTGAAATAAAGTCAGTGCTTGCAGAAGACAAATCAATTGTGACATTTCTGAATAGAGTGCGATGCATTTAATTAGCACAAGACATACTGGCAAATGCTGAATTACCCAATAAATCAGTGGATGCTGGAACCCATATAGAACTGGGAATCAGCTGTCTTGTGAGATGTACGGTAAGGGCTAATAGGGAGATCTGGTCATTTCTACTACATGTGCTACTAAATTTCATTTATTTAGACATTTACACATCAAGTTTTTATAATTATCTCAAAACATAAAATGCTGAATCTTCTTCGGATTCAACAATGTTTGTTGGAGGATAGAAAGGGAGTGAAGAGCATGACAGCATAAAGAATCATCTCTTGCTTTAAGTTTTCCAGTTCTGCAATTTAGTTTGTCCTTGTTTCAGATGGACTCTGGGGTGCTTGGCTGGAGTGCTAACAATAAGGACAATTTATAGGCTTGGGAAGCCTAATAGTTGTACTCCCAAGCATAAGATTGAAAGCATTGGGTTAGGGCAGCAGCTGCTGTTATCCTTGACCCTGGCAGTGTGTTGGTATGATGTGCTACATCCAACAAAAGTTTGTTATGATCTATGAATATCTAAGAAGAAGACCAAGCCAAGGGCCACTTCATGCTTTAAAAAAGCTTCTTTGTGGCAACCAGATTATAACTGAAGGATCCTTGCAGTGGGATATAAAGCTGGATTGGTGATGCTAAAAGTAATTCATAATCTCAAATTCCATCTTCATTTGTTTCTCATTTCATCCTAAAATACTGATTTTTTTCTTCTGTTCATTGAGTTCCATTCTCAGGTTAATGGGAGTATATGGGAACTCCAACTGTTTTAATTTAGTTGTATTAGTTTATTTCAGATTTAACTAGGTAGTTTTTATTGCCATGAATATAACATGGGTATCTATGGCATCTTGCTGCTTTCTTCCTTTCATAGGTGTGTGCAGCATTTTAATATATGTACAAAAGGGGTTGGGCTTGTGTCATGGCAGTGCATGGCATTTCCTTTATCATGTGCCCCTTTTCTACCGCTACTGCTGCTCTATCAATCTATCTAATGATTTCAGATGCTGAACCATACTATGTATGTCTTCCTCCATCTCTTGGGACTGATCAAAGGAGCATTTGTTCCCTTTATTTATATTGCATTGCTCCTTCCTGTCCCAACAGGATTAACAGATTAGGATGGCCTATAAATCACATAAACAAAGTGTACCGTTTATAGGTCCATGCAGGTATCCTCCTCGTCATTTGCAGTGATAATATTAAGCAGTTTACCTTCCAGGAACACTAAAAACTTTTCTTCTTGCTAGTCATTTAAATTTCTAACCCATTACTACTACTACTACTACTACTACTACTACTACTACTACTACTACTATTATTATTATTATTATTATTATTACGATAGTATACACAGCAAACGAGATGACCATGCTGGATTTCGTATCCCAAATCACCAGTCGAACAATATTGTTGTTGTTGTTGTATTACTTATCATTATTATTACTACATTTGAAATAGCTGCAAAATCATCCAAGGATGGAAAAAAGCAAAGTTTGCAAATCCTCACATTTTGCTCAATTAACATCCTACACAGATGACCTTTACTGCAAAATGGCAGGACAACTTTCTCATGGCATTGATCTCACTTGTGGAATTGTGCATCGGTATACCATGGTCATCCATCAGCAGTTCACATTGTTCAAACATGGCACTAATATTGGTTTCCTCAGTCGCTGCTATTTCTCAGTATTACTGTTTTACTGTATATCAGAAAATGGAAGTCTTAGCAAATATTGTAATATGAATAAAACATACCTATTGCAAACTCATTTTGTAAATGATTCCGAATATAAAGAAAAACCTAAATTTGGCCAAAGATAGATAGATAGATAGATTGATTCTTTCTTTCTTTCTTTCTTTCTTTCTTTCTTTCTTTCTTTCTTTCTTTCTTTCTTTCTTTCTTTCTTTCTTTCTTTCTCTCTCTCTCTCTCTCTCTCTCTCTCTCTCTCTCTTCTCTCCCTCCCTCCCTCCCTCCCTCCCTCCCTCCCTCCCTCCTTTTATTCTTTCTTCCCCCCCCCTCTTTCCTTCCTTCCTTCCTTCCTTCCTTCCTTCCTTCCTTCCTTCCTTCCTTCCTTCCCTCCTTCCTTCCTTCCTTCCACAATATTTCTGGTTGTTTTCATCTTGGATAGATATAACGGTTTTATTTTTTTAAGCTGCTTTATGGCGTAAAATATTTTTAAAATATTTTTTCAGTGACGTTATCCTCTTCTCTTCCCAAAAAGGTTCAAAAAGTATATGCAGACCTTGGTTTGCCCTGCAAAGGTATTAATCAAGAGTTAATTTTTTTATAATCAGATTAAGAGGCCATGGCTTTTCTGACAGGACAACCAACCTGTTTGATTCATTGCTGTGTAAAAAAAAATGCCCGAGAGTGAATGACGCGGAATCCCCTTGTGTTGTTCTCCATAGGCAACAAAACATTATGGGAAATCTTCTATTCATTTCCAAATTCTGCATTCTATTTATATTTTCAACTATAAATATCTCAAAATTCCAAAAATCCTTTGCTGAAATGGCTTTAATCTTTAACTTCTTTGCAGCTTCACCAGGAAGTGCCTAAAGAAAAGACTAATTCTTCATGTCACTTCCATCACAGCTCTGTAAGAATGAAAGTTTCATGTCTCTAGAGCTGTTCATGAGCCTTCTTATGGATCTCCATCTGTATTTTAAATCTGATAATTTATTTCAGCCAACAGAACTTCAAAATATACTTTTTTCTTTATAATTTCAAGTTCAGCTTGACATTTCAGATAGAGAGGATGTACATGCATATGAACATGAGTGTGTGTATGTATATGTGTGTATGTGAGAATATATATAGAGAGGGGGGAGGGAGGGAGGAGGGACAGAGACAGAGAGAGGGGGAGAGAGAGAGAGAGAGAGACGGAGAGAGAGAGGGAACGAACATGCTAACAGCCTTATGGCATTTTAATTATTTTATTGAGCTGGCATTGGTTCAGACTGCTTGCTGAATTTTTATAAATCCACATTGGACTTAGATTTTACATTGTGAATGGGACCCGAGAGGCTGACTAATTAGAATCATGACTTAAAGCTATAAGAGTGTACTTATTGATTCAGCTCAGGAAAAGACCATGACAATCAAAATCAAATATCTATCTCTCTTTTCATCCAAGGTTCAAAAGGTTAAGTACTGTTTGTTTCAGACCCATGACATTGGAAATCTAAGAGAGAAGGCAATTAACATTTTAAAGTCATTCAGTATTATTATGTACTCTATTATTTGGAAGATTGCTCTCCTTGTAAGTTAATTATGCTGCACATAATAAACCCTTGATATATATATATATATATATATATATATATATATATATATATATATATATATATATATATATATATATATGTATGTATATATGTATATGTATATGTATAAAACCATATATATATATATATATATATATATATATATATATATATATATATATATATATATATATATATAACCATTGATAAATATTTAGTATATATATATATATATATATATATATATATATATATATATATATATATATATATATATATATATATATATACATACAGTATATCCGGCGTGAAATCTAATTTTTTTTGCTACCGGTTCTGTGGGCGTGGCTTGGTGTGGTGTAGTGGCATGTGACTGGGTGGGCGTGGCCAGTTTGACATCATTTACATCACTCTGCTGTGCAGTGGGTGCATGGAGAGAGAGCAAGCAAGACAGCTTTCCAACCTCTGTGTGTGTCTGTGTGTGTGTGTGTGTGTGTGTGTGTGTGAGGGAGTGATCTAAAGCCGACGCACCCAAACTTCTAGCAGCAGCGGGGCAGCTTCTGAGCAGCCAGCTCCACCTGACCTACTCCCTAAGTCTTGCCGTTCTCCTGCCCCCCCCCCAGATCAAGCAGCAGCTTCCCTGCTCAGCACCAACAAGCTATGCATCCATGAAGCCCGCACTAGCATCCTGAGAGAAGCAGAGAAGATCATCGTTGCAAGCAGACAAGCAGAGGTAGCAAGCGTATGCCATACTGTGAGAAAAATGAGAGGCCCTGTTGTCCTGTTGCCTGCTGCTGCTTGAGCTGGGGATGGGAGGGCAGGAGAACGGTGAGACTCAGGGAGTAGGTCAGGTGGAGCTGGCTGCTCAGAAGCTGCCTGCCGCTGCCAGAAGTTTGGTTGCCTCAGCTTCAGATCACTCCCTTCCTCCCTCCCTCCCTCCCTCCCACACATACACACATACACAAAAACAGAGGTTGGAAAGCTCCATGCACAGCCCTTTGAGGAAAGGGCAACCACGGCTGGGTTCATTTGGCTGCAGAAGGAGGCGCAGCACAATAGGGTTGTTTTGTTCACCGATGGTACTTGGGGAGGTCAGGTGGACATCTGCAGCTGATAACTATAATGAATATGTGCTCCTCCCTTCCGGAAGCACACTGTGGCGAACAAAACAACCCGATAGCTATGGATGCATAGCTTGTCGGGGCTGAGCAGGGAAACTGCTGCTTGGGGGTGGGGCAATAAACTGCTAGCTCCTTTCCCGCAGCCCTGCCATGCGTACCTGCCTTCCATGTGGACTTCTGCTTGCCTGCCTTTGCAAGCTGGCCACCGTGACACCAGGAAGGCAGCATAGAAGGCAGGCAAGCATGGCAGGACTGCAGGCCATGGATTGGTTCGGGGGCATGGCTAGCCAGCCATTGCTCTCTGTTCGGCGAACTAGCCTCAATCTCTGCTATCTACTCGCCCGAACCAGTCCGAACTGGGAGCATTTCACCCCTGATATATATATGTATAAAAGCTGGATACCTGTGCTTTGCTACAAAGCTATGTGATTGGGCTTGATAAATTGAACTAACCAGTTCTGGATTAACGCCCAGGTAGATTCTACAATGGATGTTCCTCACGTCATCATCATCACCAACAAAGTATATCTAGAGAAATGAAGGCTGCTGCTGAGGCTGCGCCATGATACTCTCTATACTGTGATAGGCCTGCCCCTGAACTTTGAATGTTGGCATAAAATTTCCCTCCTTCACCTTTCTGGCTCCAAAATACATCATTTGGAAGCATCTGTTGTACTTCCGGCAGCAGAAAGAAAATGCTCTGCTATTGGATGCTGGTGAGTGAGAAGGCTTGTGTAAGGGTTTAGCGTAGGGCTCAAGGGGAAGGAGCTGGACTTTACCGCCACTGCAGCACATCCTGGTAGCATCATCCTGCCACTTCAGGGCACAGCACCAGGCACAGGGTAACCAAAGTCCAAGATCAACAACCTTTTCCCTGGAGTAATCAATCTGAGGTTCATGTTTATAACCAAACAAATGCTTATTAGTCCAAGGCATTGATCTCATTTGTGATATCTTTTCATTGTATTTAGCTGTAGCTGTCTGATTAACATAGGGGTTATTATGTGCATACTTTTTTACAACCTCTCCATTGACTTACAGGATGACTTCAATGATACTTTTTTGCAGCTTCCCTTACTTGTGTTTTCCTAATTGCATCTGTAAATCTTTTCCTGCATTTTTCCCTCTTTTCCCTTTAACTCATGTTACAGTAGAAGGAACAGATTAAGGTCAGTGTAAGAAATGATTTGGGGTTCCATAGGTGGAAGGCATAGACATTTTGGTGAGGTAGCGATGTTTAGTATTGTAAGGAGCTCCAGACTGCTCCTGAGTGAAGGAGTGGAACATCTGCCAGTTTGAACTGAGGTAATGGAATGTGAGGCAACTGACAGTTGGAACAGAGTTCTTTTCAGGTGGGGAGGGGGAGAAGAATGTCTAACTCCTTAGCATCAGAGCATGTCAATATAATACTGTATATGAAATACTAATGATCTGATGGTCATTTAGAAAAAACCTTTCTTAGCAAGGTTTTGCTAGAAGCCAAGAGGAACATACGTGCCAAATTTCAAATTTGTAGGGTTTACCGTTCTGGAGATTTTGTGATGAATGAGTGGTATTTGGCTTTTATATATATAATACATGTGCGTGTGCGCACACACACACAATTCAGTATATCGTTGAAAGAATACATCTTTTTGATTGAATGATCATAAATTTCAAGATATGTATTTCAAGATATGCTTATTTAGAAAGATGATAAACTTTCTATGAGCCAAAAGCAGTTCTATTGCTTTTAATTTTTTTTAAAAAGGAAAAAATGTAGAGTCAATTAGACAGAAGTACATATTGTTTTTCCATATAAAATAGCCATATAATGCCTTGTTAATGCCACACTTGGAATACTGCATCCAGTTTTGGTCACCGTAATGTAAAAAAGATGTTGAGACTCTAGAAAGAGTGCAGAGAAGAGAAACAAAGATGATTAGGGGACTGGAGGCTAAAACGTAAAGAATGATTGCTGGAATTGGGTATGTCTAGTTTGATGAATAAAAGGACTACGGGTGACATGATAGCAGTGTTCCAATATCTCAGGGGCTGCCACAAAGAAGAGAGAAGTCAAGCTGTTCTTCAAATCACCTGAGGGCAAGACAAAAAATGTATGGAAACTAATCAAGGAGAGAAGCAACCTAGAACTACACACCTTTCACCATGCCCTCAAGACACTATTGTTCCAACAAGCTGGGCTGGCCTAACCATGATTTTTAATTGGGGTTTATTTTTTAACAATTAGGGCCAAATTGTTTAATACTTCCGGGTGCGCTTCAAGGTGTTGGTCATCACCTTTAAAGCGCTCCATGCTTAGGACCAGGGTACTTACGGGACTGCCTTCTGCCACCAATTGCCTCCCACCGGCCGGTTCGCTCCCACAGAGAGGGCCTCCTCAGGGTGCCGTCAGCCAGACAATGTCGGCTGGCGACCCCCGGGGGAGAGCCTTCTCTGGTAGCTCCCACCCTCTGGAACGATCTTCCTCCAGAGTTACGAACGATCTCTGACCTCCGGACTTTTCGTCGGGCCTTAAAAACGTACTTTTTTCAGTTTGCCGGCTTGGCCTGATCCCTGTAAAAAAAAATTTAAAATTTTTTTAGAAACTTTTTAGAGTTTTGATATTAATTTTAAATTGAATTGTTTTAATTACCGGCCAAATTTATATTAGTTGTTTTAAAATTTTAACTTCTGTGTAGTTTTGCTTTTTATTTCCGATTGTTCACCGCCCTGAGTCCGCAAGGGAAGGGTGGTATACAAATCTAAATAAATAAATAATATGTTTTTAAAATTGCTTTTAAATTTTAAATAAATTTTGTTTTATTGTTGGCTGTGCACCACCCTGAATCCTTCGGGAGAAGGACAGCATAGAAATTTAATAAATAATAAATAATAATAATAATTAAGAAGAAGGGCGGTATAGAAATTAAATAGAAGAAGAAGAAGAAGGAGAAGGAGAAGAAGAACTCGGAACAGCTTACATTCTCCGATGATACCTTAACAGTTCCTAGGTCCTTGGTTAGGACTCGAGCTGCTGAGCTATTAACCAGCCTCAAAGCTGTGAATCTCACTACAGATTAACCAATAATAACTAAGAAGAAATTTCC
Organism: Coluber constrictor foxii; assembly: GCA_038048745.1. Taxonomy (NCBI): domain Eukaryota; kingdom Metazoa; phylum Chordata; class Lepidosauria; order Squamata; family Colubridae; genus Coluber; species Coluber constrictor. The sequence continues at coordinate 147,052,828 of CM075961.1, forward strand.
TGACAGTTAGAACAATTAATCTGTGGAACAACTTGCCTCCAGAAGTTGTAAATGCTCCAACACTGAAAGTTTTTAAGAAGAAATTGGATAACCATTGGTCTGAAATGGTATAATTCTTCCTGCCTAAGCAGGGAGTTGGACTAGAAGACCTTCAAGGTCCCTTCCAACTCTTTTATTCTGTTCTGTTCTGTTCTGTTCTGTTCTGTTCTGTTCTAGTCTAGTCTAGTCTAATTACAAAGACCCTCAAATCCGTAAATATGGAAGTCTTTTGAAAGTATTTGGGTTTGCTTAAAAATAGTATGAAATAACACTGATTCATTGCAGAATTTATTACAGGAATTGCCTAGGCTAAGTCAATGTCACAATGACACAATCTCTTTTTAAATCAACTGATAACTTTTCAAGTGGGCAAATTATAGCGATAATTGGAAACTTTGCCCCAATCTCTGCTACAAAATTAACTTAACTAGAAATGAAAAGTTTAGCAAATTTCTGATCTACCTTTCTGACAAATTCATTTTGCTTTTCAGAAGCTGAAAGAAAAATCAGGTGTTTAAGTACATTAAATTGTTGATCTGATCTCAAAATATTTTTGATCTGGCTATTGTTGATCTGATCTCAAAATATACTACCAATTTCTTAACAAAGGATCCTCGTCCTCTCCATTCTCTTAAGACCTGTATAAAATGCTTAAATGCACAATATCCAGTTTCACACTTAAAGATATGTTACATGAAACCATACCTAAATATTATACTTTGAAAGATATGGACTGTTTTGGTTTAAAAGGTTCAGTACAGGAAGTCTTGATGGGCTTTGTAATTGCTAAATGATGGTACTAGTGCTGAATCACGACCAAAGGATCTTCATCTCAATATGCCAACACTTGTCTATTATTTTGATGATCATTAAATCTGATTTATGCCCCACTGTTTTACTTTTTTCACGTTATAATAATGTCCTTTGTTCAGCTTATCTATTGCTAACAGCTGTTGTATTTTTTAAAATTGCATTTACAATTATGGATAAAAAATAAGAATATATAGTTATAATTTCTAATTTATATAAAAGTCATTAAGATTGATTTCAAATTTTGATGTCAGTTTCAGATATGTTAATTTATTTTCAATTTGGAATCATAATGAAAGCATGTGATCAAATTTTCATGCAGCTACATCCAAAAAACTAAAAAGAATGAAAAACTCTTCATTTTTCCATTTTTATCTCTAAACCTCTATTTCATAGAGTTCTGTATGTTCTTTATTAGACTGATGATTCAGTAAATGGAATAGATTTCCTCCAAAAATATTTGAAATAATCTACTTCCTTATTACTACCATCATTAAGAGCAACTGCAACCAAATGGTTTAAGCAGTGGCATATGATGAATTAAAAATTGTTCACTATACCTCTGGGAAACACCTGATTTTCTGCCCAGCATGCTGCTGACACCATAAGAAGCAAATGCATTGAGATTTGTTTTAAGAAACATTGCTCATCAAACCTGAGCAGCTTAAAATATTCAACTGGATACTGAGTATATTCTTAGCTATCAGATAAATTCAACCAGATTAATAAAAATTATTATTGGTGCAGGTGCTGAATCAAATTCACACTGGAAAATTATTACCAGCATACTTTACAGTTATTGCTGATGCTTCATTGATGTAGATCTTTGCATTTTTGTTCATAATTTTTCTGACTCTTATTTTGGAATGAAATATATTCAATAAGATGAGTTGCTGGAAATCGTGAATGAAGAAAATTGTTACTATCAACTATCATTACAATTCAATAGGTGGAATATTTTGCAACTGTAAATTAATTTAAATATATAGCTAAAATGTTCATTTCTTTTCTGCTAATGCTGTCAGTGAAATCAATAACTTTTAATACATATTTCATTGTAAAATATGTAGTTGAGAATGATTTTCCCTCTATTTTTCCATTTAGCGGTGGACTCTCAGGATTTTTCATTTGCACCCACCAGATACAATATCCATTTCTGTACTTCAGAATTGCTTAGTTTTTTCTTTTCTTGAACTTAAGCTATAAGAGTTTCAATATATGGTTTGTTTTTAACAGCTAACCATTCATATTTTTACTTGAAATATTGGATCTCTTTCCATCAACAAGACTCACAGTTTGGAATTTCAGATGAACTGTTTGTTGTACTGGGTGAATACTCTGTATTTATCATTGTCATTATGAACAAGCACCCTGGTCGGCAGTGATCAATTGGTCAGTTTTGATTTACTTCATTTTAAGAAACAACAAAAATGTTTTGGTCTTTTCATTTTGAAACCACAAAGTCTAACAAAACAAATTGTAAATAAGGTTTGTAATTTCCCTGTCCTTCCAAGATACAACTAACTTTTCCAAACCATACTGCATGCTTGTTCTCTTACAAGCATTCTCATTCTCCTTCATCTTTTCATTTTTTCCCATGTTTGTTTTGCTGCCTATTTATTTTATTTATTTATTTATTGCATTTTTATATCGCCCTTCTCCCAAAGGACTCAGAGCAGTGTACAGCCATAATAAAACAGTAACCATACAAAAAATTTAAAAACATTAAAATAATTCAATCATTTGGCCGCAATTAAAAACTCCAAAACTAAAATCCATTTAAAAACCCATTAAAATCATTGTTCCGTCAGACTGGCCTGATGAAGTAATAGGGTCTTCAGAGCACGATGGAAGGCGTGGAGGTCATCCTTCCTATATCCAGGGGCAGTTCGTTCCATAAGGCAGGGCCCCCACAGAGAAGGCTCTCCCCCTGGGGGTCGCCAGTTGACATTGTTTGGCCAACGGCACCCTGAGGAGGCCCTCTCTGTGGGAGTGTATAGGTCAGTGGGAGGCAATGGTGGCAGAAGGTGGTCCTGCAGATATCCAGGTCCTAAGCCATGGAGCGCTTTGGAGGTGGTGACTAACACCTTGAAACGCACCCGGAAGACCACCGGGAGCCAGTGCAGCTCACACAAGAGAGGTGTTACATGGGAGCGATGTGTCACCCCCATAATCACTTGTGTGGCCGCATTCTGAAGCAGTTGGAGCCTCCAGGTGCTCCTCAAGGGGAGCTGCATGTAGACAGCATTACAGTAGTCAAGATGAGAGGTGACAAGGGTGTGAGTGACCCTGCGCAAGGAGTCCCGATCCAGAAAGGGACGCAACTGGGAAATCAGGCAAACCTGATAAAAAGCCCCCCTGGCCATGGCCATCATATGATCGTCTAAAGACAGCCATATGTCCAGGAGGACGCCCAAGTTGCGAGCTCTCTCTGAGGGGGGGTAAGATCTCATCCCCAATAGCCAGCGATGGCACCAGCTGGTTATACCGGGCGCCAGAAACCACAGCCACTCGGTCTTGGAGGGGTTGAGTCTGAGCCTGTTTTTCCCCATCCAGATCCGCACGGCCTCCAGGCATTGGGATATCACGTCAAGGGCATCATTGGGGTGGTCCGGGGTGGTCCGGCGTGTCATCAGCATACAGTTGACACTTCACCCCCTAAATCCATTCTCTTCGTTCACAATACCTGCTGCTGTCTTTTTCTCTTCTCTTCCCCTTTCTCCTTCTGTAAATATGTACAAGCATCATATTCACACTCTAACTTCTCCAGATTGTTTCCTCTTGTCAGTAATTTCTATCTTCCTTTCTGCTCTCCACTATCTTCTTCTTTACTCTGAGCCAGTGCTTCTGAAGCCTTGTGTTAGTGTGGCTGATCAGCTGCCAGGATGGGAGAAAATTGAGAAGAAGCCCCTTTTAAAAACTCAGAAATTTCCACCCCAAGCCCATTCCAGGAACTTCCCTGCCTAATTCCAACTGACAGAGAGGAATTAGTTGATAGACTGAAGATGTCAGACACCCTGAGGGACAGCATCTATGGACACAGCCAAATGCCTCTGTTGAAAGTGTTTTCCTTCAGTCTGTAAGTCAGCAGAAAATTGTGCTGGCATAAACTCTACTGACCTCATTCTTGACTGTGATACTTTCTGTATCATTTTAATGTGGAACAAGTTAAGAAAAGTGATGGATTCTCCTGGCTTCATTTTTCCTTACACCATGTCATTAGCTGCTGGGGAAAACAAAACAATCAGTCTTCTTAATGTGAGATAGAGCAGGAATAGGCAAGTGTAGATGCATATTTAGCCTGGCTAGTTAAGCCAACAGGAAGTACTCCACATCTTGAATTTATCTGTTTGGCTGTTTCATGCTGTCCAGAGAACTCTGGGACTTGAGGTCTACAGATCTTAAGAGTTGTTGAGGTTAAAAAACACTGGCCTAAGGAATACACAAACTAAGTAGAGAGACCTTGGCAAATGTATGTAAAACTCAGTAAAAACAACCCTCAGGAGTTAGCAATAGCAAAAGCAATCAGGATACTGAGGAGATTAACAAGTCCCCTGAAAAGCTGATATGGAAAAGAGAAATATTTATTTGTGTTAAGATTTATATGGTTGTCCAACTCACAAAAAAGTAGCTTTGGACAGTGCATAATGTATAAAAATATATTACCATGCCCTAACAATAACAATAAAAGTCAATAACAAGAACAAATTATACATAACATATACGCTGCTCCCCAGGACATGCTCACTTAACATTCTGGCATCCAAGTCTTAAGTCTTTTTGAAGGCTAACATGGACACAATAAGTCAAATCCCAGGGGAGTTCATTCCATTGTATCAGAAAAGTCATGGCTCCTAGGTCCCATCAGATGGCATTGTTTCAGGAAAGGGACCAAGATCTTTACAAAATATCAGAGCATATGGCACACGTAGAAACAACAGACAACTGATCTACTTCAGTTCCCTTAGCCATTTTGTACTGCCTTCCAGAGTTCCTTGTCCCTGAGAAATCTCCAGTTGCCAATTCCAGTTCAGAAGACCCTCTTGCATGCAGCATCGAATGCACCTTGCCACATTGCCAACATTGCCCTCTGGGCAAGAACAGGTCCATTTCTGGCCTGGTGCCATCAAATTGTAGTTGATTAACAGTGCTTCAAACACCCAGGATGGCTAATGAGCATTACTGCTATAGCCTCTACCTTGTCACTAACTCCAACACTGTTTCAGCAACTGCAAACTCTACTAGCTCTCAGTCAAACACTGACTGCCAAGCAACTCTGCTTTCAAAGAATTGTTACTTCTTAACAATGGTTTCAAAAATTCTTGAACTGGCTTCTAATTCTGAACAGATCCAAAAACCTTCTAGATCACTACCATCTCCACAAACTTCTGATGACCTAATATAAGTCTATAATTCTTGTAGCCCTGTCCTAATAAGCAATTCTTGTTTCTGAACTGGAATTGGCAACTGGAAATGTTTCAGGGACATTATGTTTATGTGCTTTCTATGTTTGTTTGTTTGTTTGTATGTGTGTGTGTGTGGTAGAGATGTAAATCAGATAAGTAGAAGATGCTAACCTGGAGGATAGATTAATAACTTTGAGCACACAAATCATGTCTTTGAAGGCTGAGCACTAAGACGCATGGATTTTTTAAAAATTTGATTTATATGCCACCCTTCTCCGGAGACTCAGAGAGGCTTACAATGCATTAATCAATAGCCTTCATACTTTTGTATATTTATACAAAGTCAGCTTATTGCCCCCACAATCTGGGTTCTTATTTTGTCTGCCGTCTGTGTTCCCACCATGCTGAAACAAACCAACTGAGCCGGGGTCTCCCTGCTAAGCGGCCCCGCTGACCCACTTGCAAAACTACGCCAAGCATGGTTCCAAACGTTGGCTTATGTGTCCCTCCTGGCCAGCGCTGCAGCGACGGCAGGGAAGGTGCGCATCTTGCCTTCTCCGCTCTCAGTAGCCAAAGGTGGGGCTCCACGGGACCATCTCCCAGCCAGAGCACCATGTTTGTTTGCTTGCTGGTTGCCTCCAAGGAGGGAATTCCACTCAGGCTGCTTGAGCCTCCATTGCGGGGGAAGAGAGAGAGGGAAGGGAGGGGAGAGGTCTCTCCAACAGGATCCAGTTGGAGTTGCTTTATTTTGTGTGAATCTCTAAAGTTTGGCTTCGTCTGCAAGCCTCCAGTCCCCCTCCACAGCCCAAGTAGTTGGATTTACACATGTGAAGCTGGATAGGATAGCATCGATGGATAGATGGATAGATGGATGATAGTTAGATAGATAGATAGATAGATCGAACAGAGGGAGGGAGGGAGGGAGAGAAAGAGGCAGAGAGAGATGGAGAGGGAAAAAAAGAAAAAGGGACGGAAAGAGAGAAAGACGGAGGGAAAGGAAAAGTAGGAAAAAGAGGAAGGGAAAGAGAAAAAGGGGGGAGAGAGAGAGAGGGAAAGAGGAGGAAAGAGGGGGGAGGGAAAGAGAAATGATATTTCAAAAGTTTTTCTTTTTTATTGTTACTAAAGGTAATATTTCAAAAGCAGAAAAAAATGAACGGGCATAAAAGTGCATTTATCACATTTTTCGTAGAACAATTAGCTGAACTCTGCATTGTTTATCATTATTTTAGGTAGTAAAATCTCATTATTCAGGTTAAATTGCCATGTTGGCACTTTGCAATAAATAAATGGATTATGGGTTGTAGTTTCTGCGGTCTCTAAAAGGTTCGCCATCACTGGTTATAGACTAATTCTATGCTGAAACTGAATGAAGGATAAAGGGCAACCAGCTGAATATTGGATAGATTTATTGATAGGTAGAGTTGTTGTGCAGTGGTGCGTGTCTCTATATAGAATCATAGTAGATTCTCCCTTCCTGGAAGATTTCAACAGGGGCTGATAGCACCTGTTGAGAGTAATTTAGTGCTGAGCAGAAGATAGTACTAGGTGATCCATAAGGTTTTTCTACACATCTGGTGCATTTTTGAAATCTGTTATTATTTTCCATCTAAAAAGACTAGAGACTGCAATATGGACAGTTTCTCAGACCTTCAATTTCCAACCATGCTCAATGAAAATTAAATCTGAGTCCAGAAAGAAACTCTGGAAAGTTAAACATTTCAGAATAACATTAAAGAACACTTCATACATTGATCCATGCCAAAACATTCACTTCTAAGAGCTAGAAATATTCACACTCTCCCACGCTTAAAAAAAGAAATTTTGAATTGCCAAGTTACCAACATAGATGTTCAAAAACTGAACAAGTATTTCTGCAGCCTTTTACACTCCAGATCATGATTTCAAATACATTTGAAGTAAAGTAAAGCTGTGTATTATTTAGCTGATCACAACAGGCCCAGAGGTGCAATCTGGAAAAGACTTTGAAGCTGAAGTTCAGGTTCCACAGAATACTGGATTGTCAAAGCCAAATAAATTAGGTAGGTAAGGGGTTGAGGGGGGACAGAAGCTGGTTGAGTGCATGGTCTGTAACCCATCAATCAATCAGAATAGAGCTGGAAGAGATCTTGGAGATCTTCTAGTCCAACCCTCTGCTCAAGCAGGAAGCCCTATACCTTTTCAGACAGGTGGCTGTCCAGTTTTTTTTAAAAAACCTTCAATGATGAAGCACCTACAACGTCTGAAGGCAAGCTGTTCCACTGGGTTAATTGTCCTTGCTGTTATGAAGTTTCTTCTTAATTCTAGGTTGCTTCTCTCCTTGATTAGTTTCCATCCATTGTTTCTTGTCTTGCCTTCTATGCTTTGCAAAATAAGTTGACCCCTCTTTTTTTTGTCCCCAGGCCCTTAACCATCTTAGTTGCTCTTTTTTGCACTTTTTCCAAAGCTTCAACTTTTTTTTGGTAATGTGGTAACCAGAACTGGATGCAGTACTCCAGGTGTCGTCTTACTAGCATCAAATTTGCAGATGACTCTAAGCTCGTCAATCAGAAGGTCGGCAGTTCAGCATTTCGGGTTCCTAGTGCTGCGTAATAGAGTGAGCTCCTGTTACTTGTCCCAGCTTCTGCCAACCTAGCAGTTCGAAAGCACATAAAAATAGCAAGTAAAAAAATAGACCACTTTGTTGGGAAGATAACAGTTCTCTGTGTGTCTTCGGCATTGAGTCATGCCGGCCAAATGATCACGGAAACGTCTTCGGACAGCGCTGACTCTTCAGCTTTGAAACAGAGATGAGCACCGCCCCTAGAGCTGGAAACAACTAGCACACCTGTGCGGGGGGAACCTTTACCTTTACCTTTAATAATACTTCATGTGATTTTGATTCTATGTCTCTGTTTATACAACCAAGGATTGTATTAGCTTTTTTGGCTACTGCTGCATATTGCTGGCTCATGTTTAAGAGATTGTCAACTAAGACTATAAGATCCCTCTAACAAATACTATTTTTGAGTCCCATTTCACCTACTCTGTATTTGTACCTTTGGTTTTTCCTGCCTAGATGTACAACCTTGCTTTCTCTCCGCATTAAATTTCATATTGATAGGACCCATTGTTTAAATCTGTCAAGATCTTTTTGCATGTGGAACTTGTCTTCTGGGGTGTTCGCTATTCCTGCCAGCTTAATGTCATCTGCAAATTTGATGAGTTCTCCTTCTATTCCCTCATCTAAGTCATTTATGAAGATATTGAAGAGCATTGTGGTACCCCATGGCTTTTTTCTCTCCATGTAGATCAGGGCTGTCAAACTCCTGGCTCATGGACCAGATGTGTCATATACTGGCCATGCCCATACCCATGCCATTTTAATGAAGGGGAAAAAAGTCCTGATACATCATGTGATGCCACTGTGACGATGTGAGTTTGACACCCGTGATGTAGATGTAGTACCATTAAGGATTACTCATTGAGTACGGCTTGTTAGCTAATTACAAATCCATCTGGTACTGATGTTGTCTTTCCCACATTTTTCTAGTTTTCCAACATGTAGGTTGTGGTCTACTTTGTTTAATGCATTGCTGAAGTCTATCTATGCTATCTCCACAGCATTTTACTGGTCTACTAATGTAGTCACTTTGTCAAAGCATGAAATAAGATTGGGTTGGCATGATCTGTATTTAACAAACCCATGGTGGCTTCTAGTTATAACTGTTTTTATATATTCTCAGATCTGTATTTTGATTATTTTTTCCAGTATCTTCCCAATTATTGATATTAGGCTGATTTATCTGTGGTTTCCTGGATTTGTTTCCCCCCACCCTCTTTTTTTTAAAGATACAGGTGAAACTCGAAAAATTAGAATATCGTGCAAAAGTTCATTTATTTCAGTAATGCAACTTAAAAGGTGAAATTAATATATGAGATAGACTCATTACATGCAAAGCGAGATAGTTCAAGCCTTGATTTGTCATAATTTTGATGATTGTGGCTTACAGCTCATGAAAACCTCAAATTCACAATCTCAGAAAATTAGAATATTGTGAAAAGGTTCAATAGTCAAAATTTTAAGGGGTTCTGGGGAGGGGGGGGTTGTGGACCTGGGTGGGTCCTTTCAGATCAGGGAGCTAGCCTGTTGGACTGCATGGCTGGGGAATGCGGGGAGTGGGGGCCGGGCAGGGCTCGGGAGGGCTCGGGTCACTGCATCATCGTGGCGGTTCGAAGATACACTGGTAGACGGAATAGAGGGCGGAAGGACAACAGAAGGTCCCGTTCCCACTGCTTGCATCGGGTCTAGCGTTCCAGCCTTCATGGTTCTGCTTGTGTCCCTGGAGGGTTAGGAGTTTGGAACCCGGGACTCCGGCTGATGTATATGAATGCCAGGTCTGTGGTTAATAAGGCTCCCCTTGTGTGGGATCTGATAGACGAGGGGGGTGCAGACCTGGCCTGTATCACAGAAACCCCGGAGGGAGGGGTTTCTCTCTCTGACCTATGCCCACCTGGTTTTTGTGTACTACACCAGCCTCAACTCTATGGGAGGGGTGGTGGTGTGGTGGTTGTTCTTAGGGAAGGTCTTAGACCTAGGGAGGTCACTGTACCTCCCTAGGTCATCTGAGGTCACTTTCCCTCAGATAGGCGGGTGTGAATCATTCCTGTTGAAATGGGACCCTGGAGTACAGTCAGCTCTGTTGATCACGTACCTGTCTCCCAGTTGCGTGTCTTCAGTCCTGCCTGCACTGCTCAAAGTCATAGCCAAACTGACGGTTGAGCTCCCCGGCCTGATGGTTGTGGGAGATTTTAACCTCCCGTCAGCTGGTGAGACATCGGAGTTGGTTCGGGAGTTCATGGCCTCCATGACGGCCATGGACCTGACTCAAGTTGTACAGGGCCCGACCCACAGGGGTGGACACACACTTGATCTGATTTTTATCTCTGGGCAGTAGATAAATGCTCAGGATAGGGGTGAATTTTCCACCCAACCACTGTCATGGACCGACCATTCCCTCCTTAAGCTAGACTTTCCATCTGCCAACCCACACCACTGGGAGGCGGAACCGACTCGTTGGTTCCACCCCAGGCACCTGATGGACCCTGACAGGTTCCTGATGGAACTTGGGACATTTTCCACTGACCTTTCCCGCAATTCGCCAGAGACTTTGGTGGATGCCTGGGAACGGGCTGCCACCGGGGCCCTGGATCAAATCGCCCCTTTGCGGCCTCTCTGCCGACAGGGATCCCAGTTTGCCCCATGGTTTTCCATGGAGCTGCGGGAGATGAAACATCAAAAGAGATGGCTAGAGGGCCGTTGGATATCTTCCCATTCCGAATCTGACTGAACACAGTTAAGAACCCATATTAGGTCTTATCTTGTGGCGATGGAAGCGGCAAAATGGGACTATTTCGCTGCTCTCATTGTGTCTGCAAAAATCATCCAGCAGCCTTGTTTTAAGTGACCCGCTCTCTCTCAATCAGGGAGCGAGGGAGACCATCTGCAAGGCAGCGCTGACGATTTTGTACAATTTCTGCAAGACAAAGTCGCTCAGATCTGACGGGGTTAGACTCTGACTGGGCAGAGTCCGAGGAGGAAATGGGAGCAAGTCTTGAAGGTGACATCTGGGTTGAGTTTGATCCTGTTTGTATAGATGAAGTGGACAGGATTGTGGGTAGACTGGGAGCCTCCACATGTTTGTTGGACCCATGTTTAAGGTTTAAGGTTTATTGCATTTATATACCGCCCTTCTCCCGAATGGGACTCAGGGCAGTTTACAGCCATATTAAAACAACCACATATCACATATAAAAATTAAAACTAATAAAATACTTAAACTATTTGGCCATAAAATTTAAAACCCCTGCTAAAAACCCTTTTAAAAATTTAACCCAGATTTAAGTCAGACCAGCTGGTTGTGGCAGCCAGAGAGGGGACCGGAGACTGGATCCAGGCAATTACCAACACTTCTTTGAGAGATGGGGTCTTTCCCGCTGTACTGAAGGAGGCGGTGGTGCATCCCCTCTTCAAGAAGCCAACACTGGATCCAGCCTCCTTAAATAATTTTTGTCTCGTTTCCAACCTTCGCCTTGTAGCAAAGGTTGTTGAGGCCATGGTGGCTTACCAATTTCACAATTCCTGGAGGAAATTGATTTTTTAGACCCGTACCAATCGGGTTTCAGGCGCGGCCACAGCACAGAAACGGCATTGGTCGCCCTGGTGAATGATCTCTGGCGGATCCGGGATGGGGGTTGTTCCTCCATTCTGGTGCTACTTGACTCACCTTTAAAGCCCTTCATGGCATGGGCCCAAGGTACTTGCAGGACCACCTTCTACCAGCCTCCCACCTACCCATGCTCTCTCATAGAACTGCCCTCCGGGTGCCGTCAGCTAGACAATGTCGGCTGGTGACCCCCAGGTCAATGGCGTTCTCTGTGGCTGCACCAACAATCTGGAATGGGTTACCCACCGAACTCTGCACAGCCCCCAATCTTCACACTTTCTGTGCTGGCCTGAAGACATGGCGGTTTCATCAAATTCCCTGACCGATTATGGGGTTTTTAACTTGGGGATTTTAAATTGGACTGCTTTTAGAATTTTGTTATTGTTGTTTTAACCTTGTGAACCACCCCAGTCCCACGGGAGAAGGGCGGCATATACATTTTAATAATAAATAAATAAATATTCTAGGCTCAAAGTGTCCCACTCTAATCAGCTAATTAAGCCATAACACCTGCAAAGGGTTCCTGAGCCTTTAAATAGTCTCTCAGTCTGGTTCAGTAGGAATCACAATCATGGGAAAGACTGCTGACCTGGCAGTTCTGCAGAAAACCATCATTGACACCCTCCATAAGGAGGGAAAGCTCAAAAGGTAATTGCAAAAGAAGTTGGATGTTCCCAAAGTGTTGTATCAGAGAAAAAGGTGCACAAGCAGCAGGGATGACTACAGCCTGGAGAAGATTATCAGGAAAAGGCCATTCAAAAGTGTTGGGAACTTTCACAAGGAGTGGACTGAGGCTGGAGTCAGTGCATCAAGAGCCACCACACACAGATGGATCCTGGACATGGGCTTCAAATGTCGTATTCCTCTTGTCAAGCCACTCCTGAACAACAAACAACGTCAGGAACACCTTACCTGGGCTAAAGACAAAAAGAACCGTCTGTTGCTCAGTGGTCCAAAGTCCTCTTTTCTGATGAGAGGAACTTTTGCATCTCATTTGGAAACCAAGGACCCAGAGTCTGGAGGAAGAACGGAGAGGCACACACTGCAAGATGCTTGAAGTCCAGTGTGAAGTTTCCACAGTCTGTGTTGATTTGGGGAGCCATGCCATCTGCTGGTGTTGGTCCACTGTGCTTCATTAAGTCCAGGGTCAACGCAGCCGTCTACCAGGAGATTTTGGAGCATTTCATGCTTCCTTCCGCAGACAAGCTTTATGGGGATGCTGACTTCATTTTACAGCAGGACTTGGCACCTGCCCACACTGCCAAAAGTACCAAAACCTGGTTCAATGAACATGGGGTTATTGTGCTTGATTGGCCAGCAAACTTGCCTGACCTGAAACCCAAAGAGAATCTATGGGGCATTGCCAAGAGAAAGATGAGAGACATGAGACGGAACAATGCAGAAGAGCTGAAGGCATCCATGCCACACCACATTGAGGCAGTAACTGATGCAATAGGGGCCCAAACCAAGTATTGAATACATATGCATGCTTATATTTTTCAGAGGTCCGATATTGTTCTATGTACAATCCTTGTTTTATTGATTTCATGTAATATTCTAATTTTCTAAGATTGTGAATTTGGGGTTTTCATGAGCTGTAAGCCATAATCATCAAAATTATGATAAATCAAGGCTTGAACTACCTCGCTTTGCATATAATGAGTCTATCTCATATATTAGTTTCATCTTTTAAGTTACTTTACTGAAATAAATGAACTTTTGCTCGATATTCTAATTTTTCGAGTTTCACCTGTAGGAACTACATCAGTTCTTTTCCAATTCTCTGGTAGTTCCATTTGTTCCAGGGTTTTTGAAAAATATGGTACAATGATTCTGAAATAACATGTACTTGGCCTCATCAAAACTGATTTCTACCACCTCTGTACTCTCTTTCCATAGATAAAAAATCATTTTGCCAGGCAGCAGGGCAGTAATCTCCATCTATGATTCCATATCTTGTTTTCTTATTTTTATTTTAAAAACAAGGTACGCAGCTCACCAGCTCAAATCCCCCTGCAACTCAGACTAACCCAAGCACAACCAGGCCCCCACCCAAACAAACACCCCCTATCCAATCAGAGCACAGCCAACCCCCCATCCAATCAAAGCACAGCCAACCCCCCAACCAATCGGAATACACCTCCACCAAATCAGAACACAGCCAAGCTCCCACCCAATCAGTTCACACCCCCACTAGCAGTTAAAAGGAAGAAACAGCTGCGATCACACATTGCTCCTAGAAGCACAAAGCCGAAAAAAACCAGCATGACGAATGAGACTTCACCAAGACACTTCCAATTTTACGCAGGAGAAAACCCAAATAACCAAAGTCCTACATATATATATGCATATATATTGCACTTTCTATTTTTCATTTTTTGTTTTTTGTAGTTTATATTATTTTTATCTTTAACTTTAAGTATTTTTATAATACTTAATACAATTATTATTTAAATCCTTTATTACACACCATTATTGGAGTCCATTAGTAGTGACTGGTCTCATTCGAGACAATGATGAATCTGTATACAGATGGGAGGTTGAACAACTAGCCTTGTGGTGCAACCAGAACAATCTGGAACTGAACACACTCAAAACCATAGAAATGGTGTTGGACTTTAGGAGAAACCCTCCCATACTACCACCTCTTACAATACTAGGCAACACAGTATCAACAGTAGAGACCTTCAAATTTCTAGGTTCTACCATATTGCAAGATCTAAAATGAACAGCTAACATCAAAAACGTAATCAAAAAAGCACAACAAAGAATGTTCTTTCTGCACCAACTCAGAAAGCTCAAACTGCCCAAGGAGCTGCTGATACAGTTCTACGGAGGAATTATTGAGTCTGTCATCTGCACCTCTATAACTGTCTGGTTTGGTTCTGCTACCCAACAAGACAGACACAGACTTCAGAGGATAATTAGAACTGAAAAAAAAAAACAATTACTACCAACCTTCCTTGCATTGAGGACCTGTAAACTGCACGAGTCAAAAAGAAGGCTGTGAAAATATTTAAAGACCCCTCGCATCCTGGACATAAACTGTTTCAACTCCTACCTCTAAAACGATGCTATAGAACACTGCACACCAGAACAACTAGACACAAGAACAGTTTTTTCCCAAACGCCATCACTCTGCTAAACAAATAATTCCCTCAACACTGTCAAACTAGTTACTAAGTCTGCATTACTATTAATCTTCTCATCGTTCCTATCACCCATCTCCTCCCACTTATGACTATGACTATAACCTTGTTGCTGGCATCCTTAAGATTTATACTGACTATTTCCCTATCACTATCATTAAGCATTGTACCTTATGATTCTTGACGAATGTATCTTTTCTTTTATGTACACCGAGAGCATATGCACCAAGACAAATTCCTTGTGTGTCCAATCACACTTGGCCAATAAAGAATTCTATTCTATTCTATTCTAGTAAGAAAATGTTCTTGCCTTTGACTTGCTGCCTTCCTTTCAACTTCTGGTTTGGCTGCTATAGAAACAGACTTCTGGGCAAATGAACCTTTTGATGTGATCCAACATAGCTCTTCCTATGCTCATCTGTTTTTCATCAGATAGAATCCAGAATTTTATCATCACAATCTACCATCTGACTCTGCATAATGTGTAGATAAACTTCCAAGCATTCTTTCTTTTCAGAGGTAAGCATATTCATTCTTTGCAAAAGAAATATGTAAAAATTGACAAACAGATGAACTGTCAATGCTACCGGATGACAAACTGAAGTTAAGCCTGTAGTGGGAATATGGGAAGATATTACTAACTCAAATGACACAAATATTTCATGGATAAAATTATGCCAGAATGAGTGGGTGACAGCAGAAATTCAAAAGCCTACAAAGAGTATTACTGTTAATATTGTTTTGTGTTAATTATTTTTAAAAATGCTTGTAGTCCACATTGAACCGTTATCCATTAATTGATTTTCCTCTACTTCAAATGCATTTGGCAAAGCAATATGGAAGTCCTTCCATAGGTGATGAATATATAGTATATGAATCATAGGCATTATTTAACAGTTTTATCTTTATGTAAGAAGCATTTATACCTTTTCAAACTCTCAATTGCATTATTGCCTTAGGGAAAAAAATTCTACTTCTTTGAAGCTGGTAGGTTTTTTTAAATGCACTACAGACAGGACCCCCTCCCCCCAAAAAACAATACATTCCTTTTTAAATTATTTTACTATATATGCACAGTATTTTTGTTATGCTTAAATTGTATAGTTTTATTTCATTAAATTTAGTCTGTTCATTTCTTTTACTATCATCGATATCAGCTGAATATGAGGCTGGGATATTAAAAATGGTGAGATGATAGGTGACGCATTTCTGGTATTCCTAATAAATATTCAAATTCCTTTAGGGTATCCTAGGGCTGTGGATGGTTCAAAAAAGACTTGAAGGAAGCATCTGGAACACATGCAAGATCAATCTCATTCTGCTATTTTCCAAAGCTTTTTTTCAGACTTCTGCATGAGTTGTGGTTTCTTTAAAATGTCAAATGTTTAAAGTGGTTGCTGATATTGAAATGTGATGCCAGTTGGCAAATCTAAACATAGTTACTATAATATAAAACTTCATAGTGCTAATATGTTCATAGTTTAGAAAGAGGGATTATATACTGATTCTTATTATCTTGTTCTAATAATGCGTTGATAGTGTGGGCTTATATATTGAACTTGAAACTTTGTGTATTCATCTTTGATCAACCTATTTTTTGATACATTACTGTGTTTTAACATTAGCTACCCATCTGTAATCCCAGTATTAAGGTTCTGAGAGTTGGACTATAAGTAAGGCTTGAGCGCCAAAGAATTACATGCTTTCAAATTGTGGCATTGGAGAAGATTCTTGAGAGTTTCTGGGATTGCAAGGAGATCACATCAATCAATCCTAAAGGAAATAAACTCTGACTGTTCTTCAGAAGGACAGATGCTGAATCTTGAATACTTTTTATCATCAAATGAGAAGAGAGGATTCATTGGAAAAGACCCTACTGTTGGGAAAGATTGAAGGCAAAAGAAGAAGAAGATGGCAGAAGATGAGATGTTTAGGTAGTGTCATCAATGCAATGAACATGAATGTGGGCAAACTATGTAAAATAGTGGAGGACAGGGGGGCCTGGTTTGCTTATGGTCCATGAGGTCATGGAGAATTGGAAATGACTTAACGACTGATCAACAAATCCATCTGTAAAATAAAGGTAATGAATATATCTGTTTTATGGAAGATTTGGAAAAGCTAACAGAAAGTATCCCTTCTTTTAGGATTGAAGCATACTGTGGCTCAGCATGCACATATAAATGATGTCATAATCCTCAATTTATGATTATAGTTGAACCCAACATTTTCATTGCTAAGCAAGGCTGTTGTTGAATGAGTTTTGTCCCATTTTACTATCTTTCTTGCCACGGTTTTTAAGTGATTCATTGCAGTTATTAAGTTAGTCACATTGTTAAGTGAATCTATTGACTTGTCAGAAAGTCACAAAAGGTGATCACATGACCCTGAGACATTGTAACCCTTATAAATACATGCCAGTTTCTAAGCATTGGAATTTTGGTAGTATTAACCATGGAAATGCTGAAACCATGCCGTAAGTGTGAAAAATGGTCATAAATCACCTTTTTCAGTGCCATTGTGACTTTGAACTGTCCCTAAGGGGGACACTCAAAGTCTTAAATACTCAAAGAGCCATTTGGACCCGTTTCCCACAGAAAAGAAAACACCGGGCGCCACAAAATCCTTTTGACAGCTAAAATGTCTTCTAAAGGTAGAAAAGCTCAATAAATTGCTTATCAGTGGGTGTCGCACATTGGCGGTTGTGACACATATTTTGAGTGACAGGGAGCCACAGCAAAAGAATGAAAGGGCCAATGTGGTTCCAGAGCTGCGGGTTCCCGATCACTGCACTAAATGAATACTTATAAATCAAGTACTACCTGCACTATGTCCCAAAGGTACTTTTTCAAGAGGCAACTGGACTTTTTGCTTTTTCTTTGAAGACTTTAGCTCTTCATCAGAACTGGAAAAGCATCTTGGATGAGAAGCGAAACATCTTCAAAGAAAATCAGAAAGTCCACTTGCCTCTTGAAAAAGCACCTTTGGGACATAGGTGAGCTGGGTGGCTGAGAATCTCCATAGATACCTGTATTATACAATGGATCAACAGTAGCTTTTTAACAAAGTTTCTTGTCAATATAGGCAGCAACAGAACTACTCAGTTTAGCTGTAAACATCTATTTTATCTCTAGAGTCGGATATTTCTTTACAATTAAGGACTTGTTAGCCATTTATATAATTCTGAAGTTTGTGATTTGAATCCTGCTATGTGCCTGTAAATAATTAAGCAATTGACTGTCCCATAGCTGTTCATACTGAGGATTTTTGGCAGTAAATAGAATATAAACTCCTGCCATCTTGGGAATGTCATGGGAAAAATGACAACAGAATACGATATAATAATTTCAGAAATCATAGTGCAGTGCTCCTTGTACACATTTAGAAATGACCTCCAAATATCTCCTTATAGTTATTATGTATATGTTAGCAATATGCTGTTTCCATCTCATAGGCACTTTGGCATCTTTCACTTTCTTTGTCCATCAAATCAAATATGTAAAGAAAATGAATGAGTGAGTGAGTGAGTGAATGAATGACTGAATTGCATTCAGCCTAGCCACTAGAAATTTTTTATACAATGAGTTTCTTAAGAGATTGCAGAATCATAAATTATTTTGAAGAATAATTATTTTGAATATTGAAACAATATTTTTTCTGGTTTTTATTTAAAGACAAAATGGCACCCACATTTTGGACTGAAATATTTCCATGTCTTTTTAAAGAAGAAGATATACAGAAAAATAAGGATTGGATGTTGAAATAGTTTCTTTAATGGAATGTAATCATGTTGCTTTGCAAACAGTATCCTGTATCTCTTTCGTTCTGTACTGTAGGCCATTACTGATCGTTAACAGTGCCTGAGCTCTTCGTAAGTGCTAATGGATTCTCTCCATCAAGCACACTTCTTTGGTATTAACTAGAGGAAAGTAAAATAGTCAGATATGCTTTTCTATTGATTCTCAGCATTTTATTTAATCTGTTAATATTATAATAAAGAGAATATACTTTAAATATATATATATCAACAGCTGCAATAATTTTCTTCCTTCCTGTGTCTGTTCTTCAGAAGTTAATTAAAAGATGATTTAAAAATTACACCAAGAATTACATGATTTTTTTTATATTTTTAACGAATGCATGAGAAATGTCTAGCTTTCATTCACCTTGCTGTATTTTTCATAACAGAAAAGGCTTCCTGTTATATCCTCTCTCCACCAGACACTCATACTCACTTACCCCCTTCTCCCTTAAACCATCAGCTTCACAGCTAGGCTAGCAAGATCAACTATTGCAAATGCCATCGAGGGTGTTGTGTGCTATATTGATATTTTCCCCCACTGGGAACATTTTGAATCCATGCATCTTGAAAAGCTGTTCAGATTGATCTTCAGAGAGCCTTTTAACACCCGAAGTAGCAGGAACGATGATTTCATAAGCAATGCTGCTACTTTATCTTGAGCTAGAGCAATGATTCACCTAACTCGGCACCATTTCCCCAACTAGCTTTGGCCTCCTCGAACTGCTTCTTCAGAATTACTTTGTAGGGTCTTGTCATTTAAAAGTGGAACATTAACCCTTTGACCTCACTCATGCGTACTTATAGAAACAGCCTTAATGGTAGAACAGAGGAAAGAGCACCCAATGCTTCTTCCCTAGAAGACTAGGAATAGGTATAGGCAGAATATTAAAGAAAAGCTTAGCATTCTAGCCAAAGTGAGTGATAGAGTGCAGAAGATACAAGCAGAGGAGATGCTCGAGGTCCAGCATGTTGTCAGCTCCTTTAACACCTACCTAAACTGAAAGTGATTGTTTTCCTAAGCAAGATTTATTGTGATGAATGGGATGAGGTTATAATAATTCCAGTAACTGAATTATAGTACTTTCAGTTAGAACCAACATTACCCCCTGGGAAGATTAGAGCAGAGACTTCCTGATTTTCTTTCTAGAAGCCTCCAATGAATCAGCAAGGAGGTGGGAACAATACAGGAGGGACTTGTTAATTTGGGAAGAACTGAAAGAAGATACAGCAGCAACTAACTGGCACATATAAAATTTCAGTTACAACTTGTATTAAATGATAGTCATCTTCTTCCTAATGTATTCCCACTAGTGCCGGGTCTGATTTTGTGAGAATATGCTTTTTCTTGTAATTGTTTCTTTGTGGTCCTGCACAGAGGTGGCATTCGGGTGAACTGGTAGCGGAAATTTTGAGTTGTTCGGAGAACTGGCAAATCGCACCACTGACTGGCCTCACCACCCCGCCCCACCCTATATATTTGCCTTCACCACACAGCCCAGCTAATCTCTGTGCCTTGCCTCTGTGCCTCACTCACTCTGCTCACCAAAGGTAAGCATGTCACCCTTCACCTCGGGTTGAGGCCCGGGAACGTGCCATTCCCTGGCTCCGGCCTTGCCCCAGAGCCTCCGCCCTCTCACTGTTCGCCTTGAGTGTGTCGGGGAATGCACCATTCTTCTGCTACAGCCTTGGCCTAGACCTCCACCTGCATGCCACCGACCCCCTCTGGCTACAAACTATGCCCCCCGGGCCAAAGCAATTTATTCAGCCTATGGCCTGCCATGCTAGGCCAAAGGGTCGTAGGGGGTGGCATGGGCACAGAACGCCTGAAGCAGTTTGGGAATGTACCGGACTGTTCTTCTTACCTGCAAGAAGTCCCATCTGGAAAGCGCTGCAGCAGAGATCTTGCAGCTGCTTTTTCCTTCCCTTGCCGAGCCTTGGTTTCGTGGAGATGCTCCATGTGCTTTCCGGGTCAGCAGCTGCTCCTCTCCACTGCTGCTCTTGCTGGGAGAGCATCTTGTGCAATTTAGCAGCCGTGAGCCACCGCTTTCCTCTAAGTCCCATCCAGAAAGCGCTGCAGTTAAGAGAAACAGCATTCATCATGGCTGCTGCTTCTCTGTGCCACAGCGCTGTCCAGTTGGGACTTAGAGGAAAGCAGCAGCTCACAACTGCTAAATTGCTGCTAAATTGCACAAGATGGTCTCCCAGCAGTGCGGGGAGAAATAGCCGCTGCCCTAGAGAGCAGAGATGGAAGCAGGCCTGAAAGGCTACTCGGTCAAGTCTTGCAGTACGGGCATGCATGTGTGGAAGCCGTGCACACACTAACATTTTTGGTGAACTAATGAAATTATTTGAAATCCACCACTGATCCTGCAACTTCCATCATTTGATTCTCTCATGGCCTGTGGTGCTGTTGTTCATTCTCTTACGGTCTTTTATTTTTATTTTATTTTATTTTATTTATTTTTATTTTTAGTTCTATAACAAGTAATTTGTGTTGTGGGGCAAGAACACCAAGGAGTAATCTTGGTGTTTCATACCATGGGAAGGCCACGTCTTCTCAAGGGAATAAAATCAATTTGACCGCTATTTCCACCATTGGAAAAATAGTGAGATGGTCTGGATGTTTCTTGAAAAATGTGTTGCAGTTCATGAGATCATTTGCTTCTGCAAAGTCCAGGATTCGAAATCCATTTTCATTACAGTTTCCATAACCTTTGTTCCCATGACATTGGTAGCTATCCCAACTGCTTCCCAGGTGACCATTCAAGTCACCACAGAGGAGCAGTAGATCTTCTTCAGCACAGGCTCAGATCTTAGTCTGCAGTTCATTCCAGAACTGTTCCTTGGTGTCTTCAACAAGTCCTGTTTGTGGGGCATAACAGAAAACACCAGATGTCGACTGGTGAGTGTGTCAATGTTAACAGACGTGAGATGGTCAGAATGTCTCTGGACCTCAGGCATGTGGCTGTGTAGATCTTTGCTCATGACAACAGCAACACCATAGTTGTTGGAAGTTCCTTGGTAAACCAGCTTGTAACCTTGTCTAATGTCTCTGGATTTCTGCCCCTTTCATCTGGTCTCCTGAAGGCATGCTATGTCAATAGGGCGGTATTTCAGGATTTCAACTAAGTTGCAGCTGCATCCAGTCAGTGTTCCTATGTTGACAGTGGCAATGTGCAGTGATTTTGACTTCGTTTGAGCTAGCTTCTTTAATTGATTATGCTCCTGAACGGTATCCTTGTCCATTTTTCACATTGATTAGATGGGATCATCTTGTGTCATGCGTGGGGAATACCCTGGTGGCTTTGATCCATTAGTTGCAACAAAATTTCTGACTGGCCTGTGGCCTGGCCTGGCATCTGGGTCCACGATCAGTTTTGACTGATTGTAGACTGTAAAATAGATGGACTGTAACCAGTGGCACCACAAGGAGGAAAGGATCATCACTGCTTGTATTAAATGATAATATAAGCACTAATTTATATTAAGTATGGTATCTAAAATTATACCAAACTAAAAATATCTATTAATATCTGTAAAGAAGTGATATTTAAATTTTAAATGGATTATGGTTACAGGAGATGCATTGCAGGATAATGGTCAATCAGAGTTTGATAGACCTTCTGTGCTGCATGCAGAACTTAGCTAAATGCTCTGTAATAAGAGGTACTTCCTCTATGAGCAGCATCTGAGCATAGGCACAAGCTGGATGACCAGGATGTGTACTGATCAGAGGAAGTATGAATCCAGTTCAATTGTCTTCCTAAAGGGAGCAATGTAGGACATGTTCTGTAGTTTCTACCTCTCCAGAATTGCAAGTGCAAAGCCTTTCAGCCAATGGATTTTTTTTTTTTTGTATTTACCCCAATACTGCAGAGAGGAGAACATGGCATCAGGCAATAGAGAAAATTTTCCAACAGCTAAGTGTTTTAGCTGTGTGAGGCAGCAGTGACAATGTATCTGTTGTGTACTTTTGACAGGAAGATTGGAGCTTTCTCTAGATCTGTCTGCCCCGCTTATCCTTTAACATTTGCTTCAGGGATTATTTCATTTATCCATATTCCATTTTAAGAACTGTGGCAGCCTAAATTTGAAGCATTAAATTCCATAGCCTTGATCCATATGGATTGGAAGTTATCGATACTAAGCCTTAGGGAAAGAACTTGAGCTTTAACCAAAGGTTTGTAGAAGCTAGACACTCAACTTTTATCATGCCTGTCTCCAGTCGTAGGTATGTGTTTGAGATACAGTGTAGTATCTGCAGAGCTGCTCTGATGTAATCAGTATGTCTCCTTCCTACTAATCACAATAAAATATTTTTTTAAAAAAACTATAGGGCTCTGCCCTTATCTACTCTATTCTTGTTCTTTCTCGTTTCCAACTGTGGGTCTTTATTTCAGGTATAAAAACATGGGAAATTGCTTACAGCATGATCAACTGTTCATAGTTTAAAATGGCCTTTTACTGATTTCCCTAACAACTAATCCCTAAACATTAGATTTCAACTCTCATAATTTCAAATTTGCAGGTTCTTTTGTCATGCTAATTGTAAAATTTATTCCAATGTACCTGGGCAGGTTCACGATAGAGAAGTTAGCACTGGGTATCCAGAATATCAGGTGGAAGTCTTTCCCAATTTCTCCTGACTAGATTTGGAATTAATAATCTTCTTCATATGCTCTGTATAAGGAAACTGCTATCAAGAATAGTAATAGCACTTAGACTTATATACCGCTTTACAATGTTTCAGCCCTCTCTACGTGATTTTTCAGAGTAATTGCCCCCAACAATTTGGGTCCTTATTTTACCCACCTCGGAAGGATGGAAGGCTGAGTCAACCTTGAGCCTGATGAGATTCAAACTGCCAAATTGCAGACAGCCAGCAGAATTAGTCTGCGGTACTGCACTCTTAACCACTGCGTCACCATGGCTCTATGCTTTAAGAATACAAACAATAGAACACATTAAAATAATTTTATTCTATCAGATTCAACCATTGGTAAAATTGGTGTTCTTCATCTATTTTTCTCATTCTTGGCTATACTTGCATTTTTGTGACTTGAAATCCCACACATCTAAAGGTGCTAAAATTGAGAAATATTGGTTTAAACCATCATTTTGTCAGTTTTTCATTCTTTTAACTCAAATGGGCCTTCTTTACACAGAACATTTTTAAGAAGTTAAATCTATTCTTCTGTGCAGAATAAGTTTCAGTAACCTTTAATGTTACTGATGGTTTATACAAAACCATCAAAGAACTGAATAGTAATAATTGACAACCAGAGTTTCAGATATTCTATCAGGTTTTATGGCATAAGTTCACAAAGAAGAATTGTCCAGGCAGGTTCTTAAGCTTCTCCAATTAAACCATAATTCCTTTCTCTCTCTCTCTCTCTCTCTCTCTCTCTCTCTCTCTCTCTCTCTTATGTACAAGGTTTTAAATAAATTCCATCTTTGGGATAAGAATATTAGTAATTATTTGGTATAGTAATTTTCCTGTATTATGATCCTAGGTATGTTCCATTACTTTTTGTATTGCACAACTTGCATAAGGACTTACTGTTTTAAAAGTTAAGACCTTAGACTATAGAAAATGGATTTTTGACATTATATACCACTTTAAAAATTATTATAAAAGGGGAATGGGAAAATCATGAAAGCAAAATAATATTCATAGTTTGATACATGAAGGCAAGTATAAGGAATCACATGTAGTATGTTGGCATATATTGATAAATCTGAATCATCCCCAAAGTAATAATAAAATTAACTGATGAATCCAAAGTCTTCTCTAGACTTCTAGACTAAGTAGAATTTAATGTGAACCTTTGGGAGCTACAAGTTTCAAAATCAGTTTTCTCTGAATAGTTTCAATGAAAGCTTCAATTGTTAGCTAGAAGAAAAATTCTCTTTTTGGATTTAAATAATAAAACATTTCTCACTTAGACTAATACTTATTTTTGAGGGTGTTTTTTATTGCTTTAATATATTTAAATTTTAATTGTTTTATACTTTTAGAATTGTAAGTGACTCAGAATCACTTGGTTGAGTTAGGAAGCTATAGATATTACATAAATGAATAACAAATTTTGTCAGCTGGAAACCTGCCTTGATGTATCATATTGGAATTGTCATATTTGGCATATCTAACAAGTGGGTTGATACATACAGAATTCATTTATTTATTTAATTTGTATGGCCACTCATATCAGTACTCTGAGATCTGAGCAATCTTAAAATATCTTTTTTAAAAAATCCCTTATAAAAACAAAAATTAAAATATGTAGCAGCTGAGCAAGGTGTGACAATCAATGGTCATTAACATACCAAGAGACAGGACCCTTCACAAATTTGGGACTCCAGTCCAGACACAGTATATTTAACAATTGCCAAGACTTTTGAGTGATCAAATGAATTTTCTTAACAAGAGAGTGGATATACCTTTATTATTTTCTGTCACCATTATTCATGAGTGTCTTTGCTAAAAAGAATAGCTCATTTCTATATTTGCCCCAGGATGACCACAGGAGAGGGCAAAAAAGGCAAGATAGCAACCACTAGTAGGCAGTCAAAGCCCTTTTGAATGAGTTGTAAAAGGATGGTGCTTAGATTTTACAAAGTGGCTGCCATACTGACTTTTGGGCATCTCAACTTTCCCTTTGAAATGTGAATTCCATGTCAAGTTTGTTTATTTAATTTATTTTCTGCCTTTCCTTCAGGATCTGAAGACCTCCAGACAGTTCCCTTCCTTTTTTATCTCTCCCCAGCTATTGTGTCATGGGTGATCAACAGGACAAGATGAGTTTAAAATGTCAGGATGATACCTGCAACTAAGAGTTTGAAAGCCCACCATTTTCTAGAGAATTGCAAATGTGATTCACGTAAAATAGGGAATCATAAACAAAACAGGTATCAATAACATAGTGGTTTTAATTAGCAGAGTGGCAAGGAATCAGAGAATGTAGAATGGCAGAAAAAGCAATAAGAAGAAAGAATAGAACTTTAATAAAAAGCAAATTTGAGAAGAAAAATGATGGAGATACTGTACATACAGCTAACAATGTTGATGATGCATTTAAGAAGCCTAAATTTACACAAGTAGTGAGTAAGTCTCAATGACATCTTTGTATTGCATGATTTATATTGTGCTAAGTCTTGATATTATTTTGGAGGCTTGAGTATCTCAGTTGCTGTGGTTTGATGATGGTACCCAGGCTGATGCTCAGTTCAGAATTTGGCTACCACTGGATCCAAATGTTAATTCCTCCTTTATTTTTTTTCCATTCCTGGCTAGGGATGGGTATCCTAGTGTCCATCTTTTCCTCTTAGGGACATTTCAGTCCTCCCTTGTTTGCACAGGTAGATAACCTCCATACACCCTTCCCAGGCTCCGTCCTTTGGTGGCAATGAAAACTCCATCCTGTCTTTATTTTGTCTCATTGTACCATTAATGCTTTGATGCTGTAATGATTAAAGCAACGGGAACAGATTGCTCCTCCACTTCTATGTTTCACTATAAATCTATGGAAACTTTCAAGCAAAGAACTGATGATTTAGCTTCAAAGAAGAGAAGGAGCACTCCTGGAAACTTTATAGGTTCATTTCAATATGCCAACGTTGCACTTTAAAGATTTAAGGGGGGAAAGGAGGGAGAAAAGAGTGAGTTTAGCACTACTGTATGGTTGAAAAGTTAAGGAAGCATGCTTTACCTAGCTTGGATACAAACCAAAAGCGTTTAAAGGTTGAAGGAGGAGTTTTGGGAGGAAAATTAAATAGTTGATTCATTGTTGGATCAACCACAAGATTAAAAAGTGGCAGCTGAACCAGCATGAAACATAACAGCCTGGTGTCAGCTTTAACAGGTGCACCAGACAGGAAATATGATCAGATGAGCTAATTCTAGTTTATTGTAGGCTATATTAACAGAATCTTGTAAGTATGAAAATACTCTTCTTCTTTACATCCTGAGAAATTAAGGAAAGTCTTTTTGTTGCCCTGCCCTCTGTTTAGCTGTGGAATATTCTGTCTCTTATCTAACAACAACCATTCTAGGCAACCCACTCTGAGGCCGATTTGCCAGGTCACTCCCATATACCATTACACCTGCGGCTTAGTGCAGAATTTCTATTTATTTATTTATTTATTTAATTCTGCTTTTATTATTTTTGTGAATAACTCAAAGTGGCAAACAAACCTGATACTTCTTCTATTTTTCCCCAAAACAACAGTCCTGTGAAGTGGGTTAGAGTGAGAGAATGTGACTAGTCCAAAGTCACCATGCTGGTTTTCATGCCTAAAACAGGACTAGAAATCATGATCTCCTGGTTTCTAGCCTCGTGTCTTAACCACTACACTAAACTAGCTCTGTATAATCACCGGTGCCTTAACACTATACCATTACCAAATGGTTATATATAGCAGTGGTCAGGCTAAATGAGCATGTTTGATATTATAACTTACCAGAGCTGAAGTTGTCATTAAACCAAAGGCCAGCGAGGTGCTCCTCAATGTGAGTGACATCGAGTTGACCACGCCCACCCAGTTATATGACCACCTAGCCCATTCAGCTGGTCATTAGGCAGATCATATTAGTGATCTGCCTAAAAAATCATCATGAGATTTAAAATTATGAATTTAGTGGTCCTTGTCCTCTATCGCAGGGATCCCCGAAAGGTTGGTGACCTCTGGGATAGAGGACAACAGTGGTGAAATGGAGCTTCAAAACCTGGAGTGAGGTTTAATTGTGATGGGAGGAGTGGAAGATATCATTTCTCCCTGAATTCAAATACAATAGGGAGTGATCCCTGCTGGTGTTGACACAAGCAGCAGGTCAGTCTCCTCTCAGTATGAACTGTAAAACAGTTTTAATCTCTGGTTTAAACCATGACCCCACTTGCTTCTAACCATCCATGAACAGGAATATCCTCATGCTATCATGTCATCATGTGTTATTAGCTTCTCCTCTTCAGTCCATGAGTGCAAAAGTCTTGAATCATTCTTAACTGGAGCAGGTATGCTAAAAGTTTGTTTTCTCCCTTCCAAGGGTAACCTCAGAGTGCATAAAACCCATCCTTCTTCTTACATCTTATCTGGGAATAGAAGCAATAGAAGAAGATTAGGCATCTACAAGAAAACACATTTCATGCCAAGATGCTTTTAGCTGTTTCAAAAGCAGATGGAGAGCTCAGGTATAGGGACAGGTCCTTTGTGTTATGTGTGAATGCAGGATTGAACAGAATAATTTGAGATGAGAGTAAAAAACACAAGGAACCATATTGGGGAAAAAATTCAAGAGGCCTGAAAACACAAACAACCACACAGGTGTCCATAGGATATGGTTAAAAACAATGAAGATGATGGTGGAGTTTTTTATTATATGTGATGCAGATAAAATGGTACCACTCTGGCCACCATTTTGGCTTATTTTACCATACCATGCAAACTCTCTTCCATTTAAAGTCCTGGTCTTAATGATAAATATCTAAATAGCCTTGATGTATGCAGGCATGTTGTGCTTTAGCACAGCCATTCAGGGAAGACTGAATTGTAGTTTAACGTGTGAGGATATTCAGCTGAGGAAGAATGGTTAAAGCAAAAGCTGAGATTTTACTTAGCAAGCAGACAGATTGTTCACTCATTAAGAGAGAATGTGAAATTCTGAATGGTACATACAAGTAACAACAAAAAGGAAACTGTTACCAACCAAAGGTAGAAATATGTTTAATTGTTGGCAGATAGTTCTACTTCTTAAATTGTTGTAGGTCTTTTGTTAAAAAATGTAAATAACTTTTCACAGATAAAACTAATTATGACTGAAACAGATTAAAATATTATTAAAGGAAGATCTCTCTACATAAACCATGGGTAGCACAATATCCCTCATTAAAGTAAAAAAACTGGCTAGGTTATCTGGCTTCCTTTTTGTGGATGGCACCACACATTTATGCCTTTTTTCTTTTTTCTTTTGCATGAGGAGACTTAAGGGACTAAATGGGCCACTTAAATTTTGCAGGTGGCCATGAGATCTATTTCAGCCCTTAAATCTCTTCTAAAATCATCTCCAGGATCATCACTCTCCTTCCTCACATTTTTGGATTATGGCATCCCACAACTAGGCCTTCAACACAGAATTTGCATACCAATGATTTAAGCAACAATGCTAGTTACTGGAAAAGAAAGCCTTAAAAATCCCACCTGGGACCACCCCAATTAAGCCCTTGAAGTGATGTCCCGGTGCCTGGAGGCCGTATGGATCTGGATGAGGAGGAACAGACTCAGGCTCAACCCATCCAGGACCGAGTGGCTGTGGTTTCTGACGTCCCGATATAGTCAGATGGTGCCATCACTAACTATTGGGGGAGAGTTGTTGGCCCCTTTCAGAGAGGGCTTGAAACTTGGGTGTCCTCCTGGACTCACAGCTGTCTTTAAAAGAGCACTTGGAGGCTGTGGCTGGGAGGGCTTTTTATCAGGTTCGTCTGATTCACCAGTTGCGTCCCTTTCTGGATCGGGACTCGTTAAATATGGTCACTCATGACCTTGTCACTTCCCGCCTGGATTACTGCAATGCTCTCTACATGGGGCTCCCCTTGAGGAGCACCCGGAGGCTCCAGCTGGTCCAGAATGCGGCCGCGCGGGTGGTTATGGGAGCGATGTGGCACTCCCATGTGACCCCCTCCTGCGCGAGCTGCACTGGCTGCCGGTGGTCTTCCAGGTGCACTTTAAGGTTTTGGTTACCACCTTTAGAGTGCTCCACGGCTTAGGACCGGGGTATTTACGGGACCGCCTTCTGCCACCAGTAACCTCTCACCGACCAGTACGCTCCCATAGAGAGGGGCTTTTCAGGGTGCCGTCGGTAAAACACTGTCAACTGGCGACCCCCAGGGGAAGAGCCTTCTCTGTGGGAGCACCTGCCATCTGGAACAAGCTCCCCCCAGAGATACAGAGGATCCCAGATCTGCGCACTTTCCGCCATGCCCTCAAAACATTCCTGTTCCAGCAGGCTGGCCTGGCCTAACTTCTCTTTTATGTTGCTTTTAAATTTTAAATCTGTCTAAATTGGGGTGTTTTAATCTGTTTTTTTTTTTTGCCAAAGTATTTAATATATTTTAAATGTTTTTTTTTAACATTTGTATCACATGTATTTTTATCTTTTGCTGTTCACTGCCCTGAGTCCTTCGGGAGTAGGGCGGTATATAAATTTAATAAAATAATAATAATAATAATAATAATAATAATAATAATAATAATAATTATTATTATTATTATTATTATTATTATTATTATTATTATTATTATTATTCTTTTTTTGCTTATTCAAGATTTGTATAAACTGATATTCTGCTCATTTATTTTATCTGAGAATCTGAAATTGCTTGGGATAGCTGAGATATCCCAAGGTAGGGCATCAGGACATCCACAAGAGAGGATGAAAAATATTCTGCCATGTGATATTTTCTAACCATTTTGTACATGCCTCATACATGCAGATGTCCCACTGTATCTATAGAATCTATAGGAAGATTTCCTAGTATCTCCCTTCCCTCATCAAGCAAGCCTTCATACACTGGTCAAATCTTTGTCTTTATTTATTGCTCTGCAGCTTTCACAATCTAGAGACACTTGGAGGCTTATGTAGATTAAAGACACCAAGTAAACATCCATGATATAACACTATAAAAAGAGTAAAATATGTTCCAAATGTAGCATTTGAAAATAAAGATGGCATCACAAGGTGATATTCAGCAGGTTCTGACCAGTTCTGGAGAACCAGTAGCGGAAACTTTGAGTAGTTCAGAGAATTGGTAAATACCACCTCTAACTGGCTCCACCCCCATCTATTCTCTGCCTCCCGAGTCCCAGATGATCGGGAAGAAACGGGGATTTTGCAATTACCTTTCCCTGGAGTGGGGTGGGAATGGAGATTTTACAGTATCCTTCCCCTGCCACGCCCACCAAGCCACGCCCACAGAATTGGTAGTAAAAAATTTTGAATCCCACCACTGGATGGCATGATACAGTCAGAAGACTTTTCTGCAACTCTAGCATGGCAACAGAAAAGTTATGGTGGCTCTTTCTTGCTTCAGGCCACCCAGACCTCCCAAAGACATGGATCAATAACCATTTCACTGTGTTTGTTCCTGCTGGTCCAGATAGTAATGTTGGAATAAGCAGTTCTGCAAATACCAAAGTCCGAAGATATAAAAGGTGTTAGGTGATATCCAGCACCTTTGGGTCCAGTACTGGACCTGAAAACCAATTGGCAAACAATTCAAGATTACCAAATTGAATTTACATGGTCCTAACTATAAAAGCCAAAAAGTGTGCTGTCTGCTGCATTCTCCAGCTGGAGAACACTGTCTGTCAAAGTGGGGAAGATGCTCTGTCTAGGCGTATGACCGAATCTAATTAAGAAAGGCTCCGCCCCCTTGTTAGCCCAGTTCTTCAACTCGGTCTACGCTGACAGGACATGTTTCCATTCTCAGCATTGGTATCTCTGATAGCTTGCTCAGTTTGTTTGCCTTCAGCTCGGATAAATTGCTCTCAAAGGCTTTCCTAGCTCTCGAGCTGCAGGCTAGTCATCGCCTGCCACCTCTGGCCTTTCCCGTTTGCGGGAAGGCTTGCTGCGTTTAAAAGGCTTTTGCCTAGCAGCGTGTATTGGCTCGAGCAGCTGTCACCATTCAGAGAATCGTGTTTCAAAGCCGGACGGCTAGCGATCTGCTTCCTGGAGCCGCAACCATCAGCGGAGCGGCGAAATCACCACCAGCGCTCTGGGAGCCTCCTGAGGTAAAGTTTTACCTCATTCTCGTTTTCACTCGGTCGCGTCTAATTTGAATCCAAAATGGCGGACGCCATTTGGCAGGGCCCTAAATCGCCCGCTTCTTCATCGTCGCGGCGGCGCCATCTTAGCGACCTGTTAGAAGGGTCTACTGAGGCCTTACCTTCAAAGAAAGCCAGGCCCAGGAAGGCCGCTCCTTCTCTGTCAACCATGGGGAGTTCTAGAGTGGATCAAAGGAGACATAGGGCCATAGAAAAGGTTTTTTCAAAGGCGCAGTCTCAATCCCAGGGCAGAGAAACTGAGAGGCCTCCGCCTTCTACCAGTGCTCCTTCCTTGTCTCCTCGCTCAATATGGGACCTCTCTCCTGGTGCTAATACTGGGCCCTCCTTGTCAGATTCTCAATGGGTCTTCCAGGCTTTACCTGACTCTGCCGCCCCACAACAGGCCCTTCCTCAGCAACAGGCCTTTCCTCCACCTCAAGCGCCTGCTATTCCGCCTCCTACTCCTATGGCTGATTCCTTGGAGGCCTTTATTGCCCGACCAATTCGCCAGGGCTTTGCCTCGTGCATGCAACAGGTGGCGGGCCCAGCGGCTTCTCCCATCCAACAAGTCAGACCAGCTCAAGATGAGGATCCAGCAGGCTCACGACACTTACCAGGCATCTGCTGACTTGGCTTCTGTCTCCGACACAGATGAATACCAGGATGAAGCTGGTCAGATGATGAAGGCTTAGCGTCTGACCAGCCTTCGTTTATCGGGCTTTTCAAACCCCACATGTTTCGATCCCTCTTACACAAAGCAATTGCTACGACTGGCTTAGGTACTCCAACGTCATCTTCTCAACCCTCCACCAGCTCTGATCCGGCTGCAGCCATGTTTGCTGAGCCTTCTGTGGAACCTGAGACAATTCCAGCTCCTAAATTGTTTCTGGACGTTCTTCAACGCCAATGGTCCTTACCAGGAGCAGGCCCCAGTCCTAATGGATTGGACAAACGCCTTTACAATTCAGCTGCTCCCTTAGCTGACCTACTTCAAAAAAGCCTTTTAAGCCTCAAATTTTCACCCTCCTGTCATTTACCGATTCCCGTCATGGAGTCTTAACAAGGTACTCAACTCTCTCATGCATCCCCCCTTCGAACCTCTTCGTCTGGTCTCTCTCTGTTTTCTCTCAATGAAGGTCGCCTTTTTAGTGGCAATTACGTCCGCCCGCCGCATTTCAGAGCTGGCAGCACTTTCCACCTGGGCGGACCTATGTATTTTCCACAATGACAGGGTGGTGCTCTGACTCGAACCCAGTTTCCTGCCTAAAGTTAACTCAGCTTTTCATCGGGCCCAGGAACTAGTTCTACCAAACTTCTGCCCCCGGCCCCATCATCAACTGGAGCGCTCCTGGCACACCCTTGATGTCCGCAGGGCACTCAAGATTTATATCGCCAGGACAGGCACATCGCAAGTCGGAGGCGCTCTTTGTTGCATTTCACCCAACGTCTCTGGGTTCAAAGGTTTCAGGATCAACGTTGGACAAGTGGATCAGGGCGACGATTGCAGTGGCTTATCGTCAGTCAGGGGCTCCTCCCCCCGGTCGTATTACTGCACATTCAACAAGGAGTGCGGCTACTTCGGCGGCCTGATTTACCCAGGCTTCCCTTGAAGAGATTTGCAGGGCCGCTACGTGGACCAGCATAATCCCTTTCGTAAGACATTATAGAGTGGACTCCTTCCCATCATCAGACGCGGCGTTTGGCAGACGAGTCCTGCAGATGGTCCATCTCACTTGAGTGCACCGGACCTTCTCTTCACCCTGCCTGGCGACAGCTCTCCAGCTGGAGAGCCGTCTGTCAGCCCCACCCTCATTCCGGTCTGGTGGTGGGCTGGGTGGGTGGCTTCTAATTCTCTATCGTTGCAGGTTGACACGTCCCTCGAGTCTACACCTTCGCCCTCGCCGAAGAACTGGGCTAACAAGGGGGCGGAGCCTTTCTTAATTAGACTCAGTCATACGCCTAGACAGAGCGTCTCCCCCACTCTGACAGACGGCTCTCCTTGCTGAGAACGGACGTATCACGTAAGACCAACGTCTATTTTGGACTATTGTAATTTCTGAATAGTTTTAAGGAAAGTGAGTATAGTGTGTTAACAGTAGTCTAACTAAATGCCAATAATGGTATGGCTTATAGTAGCTAGGTCCTCCTGCTCAGATAGAGTCACAGCTGAAAAATTCAAATAACCATTTGCTCAAAAAAAGTCCATCCCCCAAATGCTTATTTATATACAGGTACTCCTTGTTTAATGTCCATCTGAAGAACAATTATTCAAAATCATAATGGCAGTGAAAGAGGGACACTTAAGTTGGGTCCTTATAATTGCAGCCATCCCAGCATCCCCCAGTCACGTAATCATAATTGGTTGCTGAGCAAAGAAATTCTGTAGTCACATCATCTTCAATTAAGACCTTCAGTATTATGACTGTGGACACTGCACCCGTGTGGGATTTGCCTAATGACCACAACTGGAACTGCCAGAACTGCCATTGTAAGTCAGTGTAGTCCTTTGAAACCATTCTTAGTGATGAAGTTTCTCGTCCCAATTACCATCAATAAGTGAGACCTATCTACACTATACTATTTAATTGCTATTAAATGTTGCAATACAGTAACATATTTCTTGCCTTATTTCTGACAACCACAGACAATAATTATTAATATGATTTTATAACTGGGCAAGAGCTAATATTAAGAGACAAGCAGGCAGACTTCTTTTCTAAGCTTTCCTGTTCCAGTTATTCAGGTTTTCAGGTGAGCGAGATAGTTTCTCTAGACATCTAATTTTCTGAAGTTGATTTTAGTGGGGTGTAGACCTGCAGTAGTTTTAAATGGGTCTCATGGATATTGCCATGACTCAAATTTATAGCTTTTAAAATCTTTAAAAGGCTGAATGATTGAAGGGTCCCTAACCAAATAAATAAATTAAAAACAATTCTGTGCATGTGGGAGAAAGAAAAGTATCTCAGGGAAACCCCAGACCAACCTTTTTCTCTTAGATGTTCATACTGTAGGATGTGCAGTGTATGCCAGAACACTCAAGCATGATTTATTTACCCATTATTTATTGAAATCATTTTCATCCTACTTTATAATATAGAATTCTGAAGGTCTAAATATTTTACACCAGGCACCATTCATTTTAAAACTATATCAATAATAAAAATCATATATTAATTTATTTAATTTAAATCATTTTTCTGCAAACCTCATTCCATTATCTGAAATCATGAACAATAAATATAAAATTATAAAATGTATAATAAACAATATTAATGCTAAACATACATCAGGTTAATGCAATTTTATAATGTGTACATTAAATTGCTACCATCTATGCACAATTTACTTGGTAGTTAAATTTCATAGAACTGAATGAGGCATACTTCAAACGAAACATATTTTTTCTTTAAAAAGTCATTAAAACAGAAGCTGTTTAATTCACAAAAAAGCACAAATATCCCATTGCTTTGAAGCTATATATGTGAATAAAAAGCATTACTATTTGTATTTAATATTTAAACTGTCCCCCAGTTGTTTAAAAATTTTATGTAGGAAATAAAGTGCATGAATTTACTGCTTCTTCTATTCTGTTCCTGTTTTTTTTTTTAAAAAATCTTTTTCTCTCTTGAGTACTCACCAAAATAGAAAAGCGACATATAATTCAAATAAACAAATAAATCCTAGAATAAATATACTGTTTTTGAAACCGCGCACTTAATGTGCACTTGGAAGGATAACATGAATTATTTCTCTTGTTAGCTAATTATGCATCGTGACTACAAATTGGTTTTTGCTACTTTGAAAATAAACATCGTGGTTTGCCTTGGCAATTTGTCCATGCTTGGCTTCCAATTATAATGTTGCAAAAATGAAAGGTGGGGGAACATTTGTACTCTGGCCTGAAAAATAGGATGGATGCTTACATATTTTTCTTTCTTGGGAATGATTCAGTTTCTAACAAATGTTGCAGCTTTGCATTGACATTTATCATTTAATAGCAATGCCAGATTATATGTAGGATTTCCCCCCACCCTGGAAACGCATGGGCAGTTTTACAGAGATCTTAATATAAAGCAAACCCACTCGGGATTTTTATTCAAGTGCAAGCATAACCCACTAATGTTTTTCAGATCACACAGCCACATGCAACTGAGGCAGATTTGTGTGATCTGTTCTAAAACTGGCCCTTCTAGTCTTATCTATATACCTCTGGATTAATGTTTATCGAACTTGGCAACTTGTTTTGCAACATGTAGACTTCAACTCCCCGAATTTCCCAACTGGTGGAATGTTGATGTGCCAGAGGAAGGCAGACCCATGTCAGAAAACATGTTGCTCTAATTGGTTCTACTGGTTCACTGTGGGACCTTCCAATGATGAAATGTACCTATGTTCGCTATCAGTTTGAGAGTGTGAGCGTGCATGCCAGAGCGTTTTGCGTATACACAGAGAGTAAAAAGGGGGACGTAATGACGTTCTGGCTTGTGGGAGGAGCCTCCTGTCACTGGCGCTACCGGTTCGCGTGAGCTGGATAGATCCTCCTGGATTTCACCGCTGGGACCTTCTTTTCCTTCTGGCCCCAGATCTGTTATCCCTCTCCCACCACCACCACTACTTCACTCTTATTTTTTTAAAAAAAAAATGTGTTGTGAGCAAAAAAAAATGGAAAATCTTGAAAGTCTTCCCCAGAGTCAAATCAATTAAAATTCTGTTTTCTAAGTTTAATGGTCATCTCCTTTAATCTTTTCCATTATCATTTTACAGTCTAAAATGAGAGATTAAATCAACATGGTGTTCAGTTACAAATAAACTTAATAATCCTATTAAGTAACCTTCTCCAGCCTTTGACACACATACCATTATCTGGAGTACACTTAAATGGGCTAGGCTGTTATTAAAACAGCATTCCCCAAGGCACCTTCCACACTCAAGACAGAAGATTCACTAGAATTGGAAAAATGATCCAATTTATAGAATAAACAGACTGAGAAAAAATAATTAAATAACCAAAGGAAAGAGGAAAGTTCAAAAATTCGAAATGAAGGCTGAACATGATCAGCAAGTAAAAAAATTCTGAGATTAGTAGAGATAAGAATCCCAAAATAGGGAATGGATTTGGATGGAAATGAAATATTCTGGAAAAGGCCATGAAGGTTGGGAATCCTGAAAAGAATCTTCCCAGCCTATTACAAGCTGCACTTGTGATTTACAGAAATAATGGGGGTGGGGTGGGGGAAGGAGCTGTATATTAGCATGTTCCTATTTCTTTCCAGCCACTTAGCAATCTGGATAGCAAGCAAATAATTTAGGAGAAATGTAAACTTATCCAATTTTGCACAAGAATCCAATTCATTATATTCACAGCTCTTTGCTTTTTATCTTTTTTTGAAACCCTATGAAAAATGAATCTCTGCTCAAACTAGTTTACCTCACTCCTAAGTGGTTAATTATAACACGAGTTCCCTGATTTTTGTTGACTGAGATGAAGGGAGGGAATACCCTTAGAGACATATTTAATCATTTGGATCTAGTAGGACTGTATTTATTTCTCCCTTTTTAGTCCATTAGAGAGCAAATTAGATTTGATTCGCTTGCTCTGATTGGCTTAATTGCGTCAGTTACAGCTAAAGTACAAATAAAATTGTAATAAATTGAGCAGATGTTTAACCTACTCTACCAAGATCTTTAATAGTCAGTTCCAATTGCAATTTACATTCAGCAATTTAACAAGACCCCAGGGAAGCATATTTGATTTTGCAGCAAGCTGTTTATTTCAATGTATTTTTTAAAAAATACACACACCAAGAGCATTGCTTCAAATTATGGGGCAGATATTTAATTTTAATATTTTCTTTCCAAACTGTTCTCCTTCTTAAACTTCATTATCTTTAATTAAGATATGTATATATTGCACTTTTTCCTGCAGCAGAAACTTACGATCCAACGAAACTACAAATTTGGCAAGGAAACATAGCATAGTGGTTTGTGTTTCAAAGCTGTTAACTGATAATAACAACAAAAAAATAAGCATTTTGGTCTAAGGATGAAAAAACATGGAAGTTGGTTGGTTTATGTATGAAGAGTTCAGGCTTACTTCTCTTTCTAATCAGTTTCTTGTTAGAGAGATATGAAAGCACTCACTCACTGACACCAGTGTCTCTATGAACTATAAGGGGACTTTGTATATTTTCCTTTGCCTAACTGTTTCATAGCAGAATTGTTCTGAGATTGCCAAGCTGGAGGAAAGCATTCTTGGCTTCTTTGTCCCTAGTAAGCAAAGTACCTGGAGATGTGTCTTCATTCCTCAACTCCCAGGATCAACATCCATATCAAGAAAGGCCAATTTGTCTCTGGTATTTCTATATATTATAATATTAGATTATAAACCACTGTGAGGATAGAAGGGTAGAAAGGTGGCATATAAATATCCTTGATGAATACTTCTTATACTGTACATCATAACATACCGATCAGATTAACACTACAGTGGTTTGTCTCATACATATTATACATACACACACACACACACACACACGCACACGACAAATCAACTCTTTGATCTAAGCCCATATTGCAGTCATAGAGTGAGTCATTCCAAGATTTAATGCTAGTCAATAAAAGAGGGGAGAATTAAGACCTTCTTGCTTCTATGTAGTTGCAGGTTTTATGAGCTCTATTAAAAAGTGCCATTTTCTCTAGGGAATAGTTGGCAAACAAAACACAAAAACACAGATTGGGTGGACTGTAGAACACCATTTAAAATATCAAGCATATTTGTCAAATTCAGAGTTTTTCTGTGGATTATCTGCAAAAGTGGGAGAATCAGGAACCACTGAACTATATCTTTCAAAGAACCTGGAGCACCTTCCACAGAGGACTGGAAAAGAGCTGATGAAGTTCCCATCTTCAAAAACGGAAAAAAAATAGATCCAGGAAATTACAGACTATCAGCCTGACCTCAATACCAGGGAAGATTCTGGAAAAGATAATCAAGCAACAAATCAGCGAACACCTAGAAGCAAACAAATTAATAACCAAAAGCCAACATGGGTTTGTCAAAAACAAATCATACCAGACTAATCTTATTGCATTCTTTAACAAAGTGACAAAATTAGTGGACCAGAGGAATGCTGTTGATATAATTTACTTGGACTTCAGTAAGATATTTGATAAAGTAGAACATAACCTACTACTAGATAAAATAGAAAAATGTGGATTAGACAGCATCACCACCAGATGGATTCGTAATTGGCCGACCAACCACACTCAATGTGTAGTCCTCAATGGAACTGTTATCTACCTGGAGGGAAGTATCAGTGGCATACCAAAGGCTCTGTTTTAGGCCCAGTGCTCTTCAACATGTTCATCAATGATTTGGACAAGGGGATAGATGGGGAACTCATCAAATTTGCAAACAACACCAAGCTAGCAGGAATAGCCAACAATCTGGAAGATAGCCTTAAGATACTGAAGAATCTTGACAGATTTGAACACGGCATTATCTAACAAAATGAAATTCAATGATGAAAAAAGTAAGATTCTACATTTAGGCAAGAAAAACATAATGTACAGGTACAGTATATGTGGTACGTCACTCAATAGTAGTAACTGTGAGAGGGATCTTGGAGTCCTAGTGGACAAGCATTTAAATATGAGCTAGCAGTGTGCTGTAGCTGCCAAAAAAGGCAACACAGTTTTAGGCTGCATAAATAGAGGGATAGAATCAAGATCATGTGAAGTGTTACTAGCACTTTATAATGACTTGGTAAGGCCCCACTTGGAATACTGCATCCAGTTTTGGTTGCCATGATGTAAAAAAGATGTTGAGACACAAGAAAGAGTGCAGAGAAGAGCAACAAAGATGATTAGGAAACTGGAGGCTAAAACATGAAAAACAGCTGCAGGAACTGGGTATGTCTAGCTCAATGAAAAGAAGGACGAGGGGAGACATGATAGCAGTGTTCCAATATTTCAGGGGCTGCTACAAAGAAGGGGAAGTCAAGCTATTCCCCGAAGCACCTGAGGACAGGACAAGAAGCAATGGGTGGAAACTAATGAAGGAGAGAAGCAACTTAGAACTAAGGAGAAATTTCCTGACATTTTGAACAATTAATCAGTGGAACAACTTGCGTCCAGAAGTTGTGAATGCTCTGTATATCAGGATGAATTACATGTTTGCTGAGTCCTGCTTGAACCCTGAAAAAAGAAGGAAAGCTTCCAGCATATCTAAAGAGTAAAGGAATTCTGCTTATGATGTATTCTAATTTACAAACCTCCTACTACAACATGCTTATTTACATGGAGATTTCCATATACATTATTTCAATGAAACATTAGAATCTTTACTAAATCTCAGAGCACAAAGTAATTAGTGGGCAGTGAATGTTGGAAGTACTCATATTATACTATTTACTGTATAGCATAATAGATTATCACATGAATGGCATTTAAAACGGATCTGGCAATTATTGGGCTAAGGTGAGAAATGGATATGAAATGGATAAAGTAGCCTGAGAATGGGCTCAGTTGTGGTTGTAAATCAAGGATTACTTGTAATCAGATTTTCTACAGCAGTTCAGGAGGAGAGTCTTCAAATGGACCTTAGGACTATGATGTCAGAACTGAAAGTAGAATAATGCTTAATGAAATTATTTAATTTTTAATGGCTTTCTTCTGCTCTTCAAGAACCATCTTCTACAATGCATTTCCCCGCCTTTCCCCTCTACTAATTGTAATTCCTATTAGATGATAGGACCATCTGGTTCTTCTCTGATTATTAGGTCAATTTCCTTTTTCTTGTTAGGAGGTGGGGTGGTTTCAGAAAAGTAGTCTAAAAATACATTAAGTAGGAATCCTCCTCTTCACATTACGCATGCACAAATATACTGACCCTCCCTCCCCCATTGCATACACATAGCTCCAAATGTCTACCTAGTATATGGCTACAGGGTTTCAGTAATTACTCATAATTCAGCACTGCAAGAACTTAGGTAGATGAGCAAACAAAATGAGAAGTGATAATGTATTTGAGGAATAAAACAAATATGTGACACAAATACACTTAAAGATGAACAGAAAAATGATAGGCAAACTATCTCTCCAAACTAGAAAGAATGTAATTTGGAAACAGCTTATTCCCTAAATTCCAAAGCCAAAAGGGTTAAATCACTCCAAAGCTTAATTTTCCCACTGTGAATGTTCAGTGCAACACAGCTGCACATATTTTATATATATACATAGGTCCCTGAACATAACAGATGCTAATGAATGACTGTGGTTTTTTTGTTCTTCTTTTGTAATTCTTTTTTTTCACGTGAGGTAGCAGCTCAGGAATATATAAAATATACAATTCATTAGAAACCAAATAATAGTTACATTTTAAAAGGGGAAAGAAATAGGTTACACTAGAAATGTCTATGGAGACTCTCAGTCATCCAGGCCATGGTTGCCTCAAAGGTGCTTTTTTTCAAAAGACAACTGGACTTCATTTTTTAAAAAATTTGAAGACATTTTGCTTCTCATCCAAGAAAGTTCAGAACTGAAGAAGCTTCTTGGATGAGAAGCAAAATGTCTTCAAGCAAAAATGAAGAAAGTCAAATTGCCTTTTGAAAAAAGCACCCTTGGTTTACACTAGAAACCCCACCCCCCAATATATTACTAAAACACCTGTGTCTGTTTGTAACCTTCAATTGGGCAAAACTTGAAAAGGCCACTGCTGCACTACAACACTTTTACAATAAACTGTGCTCATGTGAACTTCCCACAAGTCAATGGGAATAGGACGTCTAAACTTGATCATGTTTGCTTATGCTAGCTTCCTTGCAAAGTCAGTGGCAAATCCAGTAGGAAGTTGCAAGTCAACAAGGCCAGCAGGCAGGTAAGAAATAATATTTGTAGATCAGGGTTGAAATGTGGGGTCCTTGAGGCTCTCTGAGCTTAGTTTTCTTGCAGATGTTTCATTGCTAAACTGGGCAACGTCATCAGTGCTGACATTGATAATATTACCTAATTTGGTAATCAAATGTCTTGAAAAGAACAATCAAATTCAGCACTAAGTGGCTGCTGATGGGTAGGGCAGGGAGGAAGGGATGCATAAGAGATGCAACAAGTTTCAAGGTCACAGAGAAAGCATGAGGATACATGTAGACACAGGATGGGTCAGGGTGGGTAGATAAGAGTGTGCCAAGTCAGTACCGCAAAGATCAGGGATGCAGCACAGGTTGGGAAGGTGCAGGTCAGGGAGGATGCCCAGAGCACATGAATGGTGCAGTATGAGTGCAGACAGCCTGAGGGAGGGAGTTCAAAGTGGAGACTTACACAAGCAACTTGAGACCTACCCTGACAGCTTCCCCATTGACTCTTCCTGCAAGCTTTCCACAAACAAATTCAATGGGACAGCCATTTGGAAATCAGAAATCACTCTCACTTCCATTGCTTTCTTGCCTGCCCATGGCCATTCTGTTGATCTGCTTGAGTAAGGAAATGTCTCTAAAATGATAACACAATGGAAATGATGATCCAAAGACATATGGGTGTCTAGTCATATTCTAAAATGTGTGGACTGCAGATTCCTATATAAATACCAAGGAAATGTGTGTGGGTTGTTTGTTTTTTCAGAGTCAAAGAATTTAGATAACAATATACTGGAGAAGGTTATATTCAAAAGGTCCGCATGATAAGAAAAGCTATATGGTAAAAAAACTAGTGTATAAATGATAATGATGATGATAATGATCCAGATTTCTACTGGGGTATACATCTATATTAGAAAAAGCAAACTCTCTTGATCCAGATTAATAAAATGTTGGAATCTGCCCTGGATCTTTGCTGGCTCTGAACCTTTTAGCCATCTCAGTAGGTCAGCTCTGTTCTGATCGAAGCAGAAGATCATATTGTATCAATTTCTCAGCCACCATTTTTCTTTTTAGACAATTTTTTTCAACTTCATATCTTTCCTTGTTACAAACCCGATTTTTTAG
This sequence comes from Coluber constrictor foxii, assembly GCA_038048745.1. Lineage (NCBI taxonomy): Eukaryota > Metazoa > Chordata > Lepidosauria > Squamata > Colubridae > Coluber > Coluber constrictor. The sequence continues at coordinate 147,095,032 of CM075961.1, forward strand.
AAAACCCGGGGATTTCCGGCTGACGGTCCTGCGAGATCAGACACTAAGAGCTGGGTCTCCACGCTCCCAAGCCAAGTTCTCCCCATTAGAGGGCTCCTAAATGAGCTAAAACAACCATGCAGGGGTGGTGAAGAAAAGAGGAGTGCCCTGCAGGTTGTGGAGAGCAGCAGAGACTCTTAGAACTATTTCTTAAAGCGACCAACAACCATAAAAAAAATCCTAGACCCGAAAGAAAAGAACTAAGAGGAGAAAAGTTAAAGACCTTTTAAACTTAGAAAATTGGATTTTTAAACTGGGTAGATGTTATTTTGGAAAGGCATTATAAAATGCTGGAACTATCCACTTGAATAGCCTACTTTGTTTCTATAAATTAAACTAAAATTGGATTAATCAATTTATCGGATTTGAAACAATGCTGAAACCTAAGCTGAGGGTGCCATCTACTGGTGAATGGAAAATATACCATACATTTATAAGCCTGGCAAAATTCCTGATAAGAGAAATAAACAACATTCATCTGGAGGACTGTGATGATACTTACTGTTCTATAACTATTTTGTTATGAAAATAAGGAAGATTCTTAAGTAAAGTGACTTTTGATTTATGGAAGCTGCCTGGACTACTTAAAGGGAACTGATTAATAATCCTGAAATGTAAAGAACTATGATTATTGAACTTTCTGAGAAGCAACATTGGACTTGAATATATTGCTTCTGGATTATTGAGTAAGAGCAGAACTTACTAAAATAAGACAAGATGCTCCATCGGGGGAAATGAGTGAGTTTTCAAAAGAAATGATGTTGATGTTTCAAAGCATTAGGGATACTATGATAAAGAATCACATAGAGATAAAGAACCTATTGCAAGGCATAAATGGGAAAATAGAAAATATCCTACAACTAATAATAAATGAAGATCAAAGAGTCCAGGAAAGAGATGAGGCAGCAGAAAGAATGGAGGGAAAGACAGAACAGACAAACCAGATAAAAAGCAAGAAGATGACAAGGAGAAGATGATAAAGATAATAATGACTGATGAAATAAACCAAGGGAAAAGTACTTTAAGAGATTTAAAAATGGAATTGGATAACTTGGAAGATACTAATGAAAGGGAGATAGGGGTTTGGGTAACATTCTGGAGGCCTGGCAGCTTAGGAGGATAGAGATGGGAGAAATACTCAGACTGAATGTTGATAGAGACAAAGATCCAAGAAAGGATATGGGAGGGAAGCTAAAAAAACAAAAAAGAAGTATTAAAATGCACAAGAGATGATGGATAGAAAGGAATTTTTTTCTTTTTTTCCCCTAATATAATGATGGCCTGATTAAAAACTAGAATAGAGGTAGAAATAAGAATATATACCTTTATATAAAGCAATAGTTAGATGGAAAGATTGGAGGTTGAAAGATGGTATTAGGTATATTTAAATAATAGGATGATTGGTACTTGAATGGCATATTGTGACTTTGAACAACCAAATAATTAATGACTATGTCTTAATATAAACATGTGTACTAGCACTAGGATTAGTAATGGTGGCCTGATTAGAAGCTAGAATAGAGGTAGAAATAAGAAATAGGGAGAATATTAGCAGATATAATTTTTATATAATAGAATATAAATAATAATTAGATGAAAGATTAGAGGTTGAAAAATGATATTACTATAATAATATCATTGGCATTAAAATGGAACTTTGAAATATTAAGTAAATACTCTAAAACAAACATGTATATCAATACTAGGATTATATAAATTTGATTAATGTAACTATTAGTATTATTAGTATTATTATTGCTGTTTGTATCAAAATGAATTATACCCAGAGGCCATACTGTTCATGTATTGATATTGATGCATATTTAAAAATAAAAATCCAATAAAACTTTTTTTAAAATCCCCTTTTAAAAGTAAGATTGGATCGATTAAAGAAAAGAAACAAACTGCAAAGTTGCATTTTAAAATGACAGTTTTCTCTCTATAGCTGATTGCAAAATTTCTGTGCCATCTGCAGGAAGCCACGCCGGCAAATGTGTCATCAAATCTAATAATGAAAAGAAGAAACAGACAGAACGTGCTGTAGAAACAGACTGGTCTAATTACTCCTTTATATTCCATAGTTTCTGAAAATACTCAAGCAAAGAACAGTTAGGTGAAGCTGATCTTCAAAATAAGGATGTCTTAATTCATAAAAATAAAAAGTTGGGAAAGTCTTGCCCAGTTTTGAACCTGGGAATTAATCTCATCTTGCAAGGCTTTTCAGAATATATAGGGAATTTCAATTAACCTCTAACATTTTAAAATGAAGCACTATGTAACTTAAGGCAAATTGACATCAAAATATTTAATCATTTCAAATGCCATGGGCAATATGTGGTGGGTTTTAATCCAGGGAAGATTATTTGTGTTGCTATATAAAGAAAACAAGGGACTTTGCTTTGGAATGCTTAATTCTGGCCCTGTTGTTCTTCTGCCTAATCTCTTTAACAGGTTTGTTCTTGTGAAAATAAGATTTCACAAGAAATAAGGTTTCTTCTTTTGATTATTTGTCTCCTTCCTAGAGCAGTGCATCTCAACCTCAGCAACTTTAACAAGTATGGACTTCCTCAGACAACCATTCTGGATATGAACTCCATGCATCATAAAGTTCTGTCTTAGAGAAAAGGTAAAATATAATTAAAATAAATAAAATATTTCATAACATTCTGCTTTATTTTGGGGGATTTAGATAGGTTAAACTCATTAGTATGAAATGAGCTAACATCAACCAATTAGGAAATGGTGTTTCCTGTTTAATGAAGAAGTGGAAAACTTTTAAAACTTAAAAAATAAAAATCTGGGATCATCTGCTGAAGATTAAACTAAAATCTGCAATGGATGTCTCCTTTCTCTTTTTCTTTCCTTCATTCTTATTCCTAGTAATCTCAGCTAATATCTAATAGATGTATGAAATTAAGGAAAAAGTGCAGCCATTACTTTCCACCATTGTCTGTGTCTACATAGATGCTCATGAAAACCATTTGGCTTCGAAATACAATTACTGCTATTAAAAGCATGATTGTGTTGTCTGAAGCAAATAAATTATGAATAATACAGCAGTAAATATATGAATGCCTAGAGATGAATGGAACAGTCTCTATTTATTTTAACTCTGCAATCAATTGCTCTACAAAAAGATATAGAAAATTCTTAAATATCTATTAGTTGTTAATTTAATTGATATAATAGCATCCGTTTGTAAACAGACTTAGTAACATGAGGATGTTACCTAATCTGGTAATACTGTCTGCATGAAAACAATCAAACACAGAGAACATCAGTTTAACTAAAACTTAGTTTAAACAGGATTCTTTTTCTCCCTTGCCCTCCAATATTTCACAACAGGTTCTTAATCATCCATTCAGGATCCGAATATGCCCATTGGTCTAAAAAAGGTGGTGCATCCACACTCTATAATGTATCCTCTATGATTTGGACTATTTTTCCTTTCTACTTCCTTTCTTTTACTAAAAGAAAACTTTCAAGAGATCATAGTCCAAGACCAAAAGGGAAAATATTCAGTAGTCTAAGTACAGCAGCCTTCCACAATCAAATATTCTCGGTATGTGTTGGATTTTAATCTCAACAACAGCTGCCAGTGCATCTGGATGCCAACAGATTAGGGAAAGATGGTACTATCCATACCATTTCCTATCCTCTAAGATTATTAGAAGAGCCCAGGATTTGGTTCTTGGTTAAACTGAGATTCCCCCCCACCCCCATGTCATATAAACTTCTGGCTTGCCAGTTTGATTTCTCCCAGATTTAACTTTTGTGTACTGGATAATGGTTGTGGCAATATCAAATCAAGGGGATAGTCATACTAAACTAAAATTAAATCTGAAAAAATGCACTTGGGTCAATATGGCATGTATATTTCCCTTGCCTTTTTTTTTACCTCTGTTCATTTGCTCTGTTGCTAGTTTGAACACAGAGATTACAAGACACAAGAATTTCAGTGGAATTCCAACAGTCCAGAACAGTTCAATTACGTTGATTCACTAAAAGACGTATACTGCATTTGTCCTTGGTGCATTGTCCTTGGGTGCACATTCATCATTCCTTCACACAGCCACCTGTAAGTAAATGATTTTCCTATGAGTTTATTATAATGTAATGCCATTTTATGCAGTATGTCTGGCTCTAGATGAATGAAAAGAATCCATTGCTCTATTTTCTTGGTAATCTTTGGAATCATTCTGCAGTTCAAGATACCCAAACTGGCAGACGAAATGACCAACAAATCAAGGCTGGAATTAATTCAATGCATCCTGCTCAGGGGCACAAGTAATGCTCATGTCTTAACTTGAATCCAGAGCGTGCCACTTGGATATAAGCATCCATGCTGTTTCACATATAAAAACCAAATAATTAACTATACATGCAGTATATTCCTGTAACTGTCATTTAAAAATTCATAAAGATATGCTGCTGTAACACCACTGCTTAGAACAATATCAAAATATCTCTAAAGGGAGGTCAAAAATATCAGTTGAATTTATATGCTGCTTCACAGTTCTTTACAGCCCTCTCTAAGTGGTTTAGAGAGCCAGCATATTGCCCCCAACAATCTGGGTCCTCATTTTAACTGCAAACAATCATACAGTATTAAGCAAAAATCTGGAGAATGAAGTGGCAGGTTAAGCTGGTGTTATAATTGTTACTTACTAATAGGTGGCACTATGTAGTTAGTTTTTATAGAAACTAAGCAAGCATAGGTAGTCTCCATACTGTATGTTCAAATCCTTTTAGTTGTATTTGAACCAGGTAATTGTATGTATATTGCATTAAGCTTTAAAGCTATCTTAGCCTCATTTTCACAGATGCTACTTTGAATCTCATTCCTTATACATTATCTAAGTAGTCAACTTACTTTTCTTATGTGTTTGGGCCTCATACTAGACCTTCACCTTATGGTGATTTATATAGATTATACAGATGGAGATTCTCTGAATTGGCTCTATAACTCACAACTTTAAACCCCAATTCTGAAATTATTCAGAAATGAAAGATTATTAATTTTAACTGCAACTTCCCAACTCTATATTGTTACTTCAGGAGGTTAATTAAAAGTGATATAATTGTGTTATAATTCTTAGAAAATCGGATCATTGTTTTAAATTCGCATTTCTCTTTTTCTGAGTAACTCTTTTGAAATATTTCAGTTTTCACTGCTTCATACATTTGTTGTGATAATGAAACAAAATATAACCAAATATAGTTTAGCATATTGTGTGAGGATGCAGAATATGGGACAAGAATAATTTAACCACTATTGCTTTCATGAAATTGATAGGTTGCCATTAATTTTAATGTGTTTATTTACATTTCATTTAACTTTTTGAGATCTTTATCTAGAGCTTTCTTTTTTTCTTTTTCATTTCCAGGATTTTTGAAAGCACAAACGTGTCCTAGCAGAAATGGACATGTAGCTTAATTCTAGTAAAATAAAATGACAATGTATCATTTTATGACGCATGTTTCACTCAGCGTCCTGAGTCCTTCGGGAGAAGGGCGGTATAAAAATTTAATAAATAAATAAATAAATATGAAATTTCTATGATATTATAGAAAAAATACTTAGAAAATATATAATAAAAAGACTTTAAATGGCTACGTGCAAGATTGTGAGCCAATCTTTTGTTGCTGATCAATCTTGTTCAAGTTTTAACTTTTGTAACAAGGAATTATTCTCTTGAATAAGTACTTTTATTCCAATCTCTACTATCTGCATTTTCTAAGATTACAAAAGAAAGAACTCCTAAAAGGGTAACTTTTTTGGTTTAGCGTATTGTTAACAAGAACTGGGAACATTATCTGAGTCTTAGTATTTTTCCTCACTAGAAAACTTACAGGCTTCATAATAATTTTTGAATCAATATAAAACTTATACTCACTATTGCTTCATTAGCAAAAAAAAATATATGGTAGAATAAAGATAGAAATGCAACAATCATTTATAGATCTACAATAGAACCCATGGCCCCATTCTGTGAGCGTGTTGGTTGATGATATACATCAGTATCTCATACAGTATTTAGAGTTTTCTTTATTGCCATTAAGTCTTTCTAATTTGTTGCTTTCCAGAATTCCAAATATGCAGAGGTTCAGGGGTAATAAAATCTATTTATTCATTTTCCAAATTGGAAAATTGGGGCATGATTGTTTTGTGGACACCATTATGTTTACTTAGATCCTGAGTATAGGTCTGTTTCTCCAAGGATCTAATGAAGACATGTGTTATTCTTGATTCAGAAAGTCCAGGAAATAGGCTAGTGTGAAAAATAATTTTTAGTACACCTAATGAATGAATCATGAAACATACACTTTTGTATTCCAAATACGATGCCATCAGATTCTAACAATACTTATAAGGAATCATCTCTAATTAAAATCTAACACATATCTTTCATTAAATCATGATTGTGCTAGTTAATCCAATTAATTATCTCAGTCTTAATCATTTTTGTCCTATAGGAATTGAAGAAGTCTTTTAAAAAATTATTGAATATGAGCATCACTAGGGCCATTCATTTCACACAATAACCCCATGAATTCAAACATTGTAAAGTTAAACCATTATTAGTTTTCATCAGGGTTTAGTGAATAGATTATAGAGACCTTATTAAAGTATAACATTCAAACATACAACATGGTTATAAGCAATGAAGATGGGGTTCACATATAACATTAAGCAAAACCAATATGTCCCCACTGCCAACTTTCAAAGCTGAAAATGACAAATATGCATTTGAAAAGTACAAATATTACTCAAGCATATCTATGAAAATTATATCACTCGGTTGCATAATATGTACATTCAATGACAATATAAGTCTTGTTTTTAAATTAGAATTCTAAATTAATAGTTCCCATTCTAGTTTCCAAGCCAATAAAATAGGATTCCAAGTATTGCTGAATGCAATTTTTAGTAATAGGGTTGCAGAAAATTGTATCATATGTCTCTACATGTTATGAAGTCCAGGGGAGTATTCTTTTTTTAAAAAAAGGAATAAACTTTGAAGCAAAAATTCTGAGATGCTTACCATTTTCCTCTTCTTCTTATGCTCATATAATGCATTCAGAATTACAGGATTTGGACTGAAAAACAATATACGCTCACTAAGTGGCAGCAAAGATTTGGGGGATTGTGTTTCTAGGCTGTCATCTAATGGATGGTCAGATTTTTGAAATCCAGAACTGAAAGTTCTGGCCTTGTACATACATTTTTATAAGTAGCTGGACTGGAAGATTTTGAAGAATAAAAAGAACGATGAATAAGTGAGGCAGTCCGCTTTCTGGATCAGCCTTTACTCCTCTCCTAATTATATTTTCCTGGAGCATGTTTTTATTAAAATAATACTTACACTTCATGACGTGTTTTCTACAGTATAACATTCGTTCATAACATGCTACAATATGATTTGAAACTAGTTAATGACTAAAACTAATTAAATAAAACACACTAACTGATCTGCAGTGTTTACTAAGTTTCAGCCACAAAATCAAGAGGTTCATAACTTCTCTTTTAGGTAAATAGGTAGCAGACCTTCTATCACTGCTATTGCTATCAGAGAAGACTGATCCTACAGTCAGCACATTATGTTGGGACATTAACTTAGATTCAGGGCTGGGAGGCAACACATTGTAATATTTTGTCCTTTCAGTCCCATAGATCTAATTCTGATAAAACATGAAGCAAGAATAGCCTCAAGCCTCTCTTTCCTCCATTAAAGTCTAGTTCATGCACACAAACAAGATTTACACATTCTACCAAACCACAATGTGACTTGCTTGGTTGAGTCTCAGTGTGTCATTTAAATCCAGGCAGTATGGTCTATAAACCTTGATTTAAGTCTTAATATCTTGGTCCCAACTAATTCTGTAGTCAACAAACATGATTAAACTAACATAGCTTAGAGAAAAACAAGAAACATCTTTCAGAGTATTTTATGGATGCCTAAATATTTGCAACTACAATATCTTCTTGTATAGTAGTTGAAGTGTTTCCTACTTCTAGGATATCCTTCCCAGCAGGAGCTTTTGGATATATTCCATTTCAGAAAAATAAATATGTACACACCTGTAATGCACATGCATACATATCAAAATGGATATACTCCATTTCAGAGAGATAAAAGAGAGATAAAAATTAAATCCTGGATGTTCCGATTTTCCTGTTTACCCTGTATAATAATCTCTCCATAGAATTAAGTCTTGTCCATCTTTTTTTTAAATATTTCTGAATATTTTAGCTTTTCTAAAGACATTTAGAAGATTATCATGTCCTCTTCCCTTCTCTTAGTTATGATTGTTACCAATATAATGTATGCATTTTTGTGTGTTTGTTAAATTTGTTCTGATTATTTTTATTATTTTTAGTAACATCATTACTACATTTTAAATTTTGATCGTAGATTATAGATGTTTTATTGTTATGATTGTTATAGACTGCTGTGAAAATGTAGTTGATTTGAATATAAATGAAATATGTACACCCCTGTAATGCATATGCATACATACCAAAATTGAGCTGTATACAGTGATAACTTTGAGTCTAAGGCAATTAACTGTTTTGTGGAAGACACTTCATTAAATTTCCCAAACCAGAACTATAACTGTTCATAAGCTTCAAAAATGCATGCTACATATAAATGGAAGAAGATTCACAAAAACTGAGTTCAGAATCTTGATTAGAAGCAGAAAGTTAACATTGGATATAACTCTTATAACTATTTTCTATATTTCATCTACATTTTTATATTTCTATATATTTCATCTTTCTTTAAGAAAATTGCCATAATAATAATTGCCATAATAATTGCCTCTTTCTTCTTACAGGCTATGCTTCTCGTGATTTTACTAAGTTTGAGAAAGGGTAATGGGCTAAGGGTAATGGGCTAAGGTCACCCAATGAAGTTCTGATCAAATGTAGATTTGAAGCTGGACTTTCTGCTTCTGGTCCAATGCTTTCTACTCTGCTCACTGATTACACATCTTGTACTACAAACAAATGGTGGCTAGTAAAAAGCAAACTTTAAAAGTTACAGCAAACCTTAAAGGAGTGTTAGTTCTGGAGATTCAAAGCATGTGACATTTCTTGCTAATTTTTAGGAAATGGTTATCGCCTAATTGGTTGGCCAGGAAATATATAAGCCAACATTGTGTGTTTGTATTATGTGAATGTATTATGTAGCTTTAAGAACTGTACTAAGTCATTCTGCATCCTGATTGGCTGGACTCTGTAGCCAATGTATTTAAGGAGAGCTAAATTATGGTTAGTGTGAACACTACACCATTTTACCTGCTGCTACGCTGTAACTCTTTTTAATCTCTCTATGGTCCATGGTTTGATCATGATTATTTTTTTACTGCTTTCTGATATTTATTGAACTGTTTTTATGTTGTTCCTAATTGTTCCTCGTATTTTTCTACAAACTGGTAAGAAGATTTTATATCCCTGGTTTGATCTTATATTGCACTTTATATGGCTTTATATAACTTGGATTGTTAAAGGACTATGATTTTGCTTTTGCCTAAAAGTAAAATATTATAAAACCCAGTTTGTCTGTATGTTATTCACAATTACTCTCAAAACGTTTCCGTGTGTAAAACTCTTAACGGTATTCTGCTTTATTTAAATCACAATATCAAGTGTTTCAATAATAACCTTAACATTAATATTTCATTTTTGAGAGCAAACTGCAAATATTATTTCTGGGCATTTTTGCTGAGTCATTGAAATTTTATTAAGGATCCTATTTTCCACTTATTTTCTGTCTTTTCATGAAACAGTTGGATGGGTTGTTGCATCCCTTCTACATTTAACAGAAGTACCAGCGAAAAAGAACATTTGATGTCATTGGTATGATCAGAGAACAATTGTTAGCATTTATTGTCCTTCACGAATCTCCTTCTGCCTTTATTACTTTTTTTTCCTTTTAATGAATCCAGGCAAGTAATTTTCTATCTCCATGAAGGAGAACCACAGAAGAGAGTTACTATCCCCAGCAGTGACCTTATAAACTTGAAGAAAAGCCACTCAAGGACTTTTTGTTCCTTCTGCTTAATGGATTTGCAATTTAAAAGGAGATGCTGTTATTTGTTGTCACTTGATATATGTAAAAACAACAGTAACAACAAATGCAGAGGTGTTAGAAATATTGTCACAGTTTTTCAAAGAAGCCTCTGTCAGCATTTCCAGAAGAAGAGAGAAACAGCAGGAGCTCTTCAAATGAGGCTTTAATTACAAAAATGAAGGAACTCAGCATAGGAAAGGATATTGGTGCTTCCTACACCTGCCAAGGAGAAATTTCAGCCTCCTAAACTCTGAATCTAATAAGCAGCCTTGGTCCCTAAAGATGTTTACCTTCTGCTTCTCTCTTCATCAACCTTGACTGGGCTATAGAATAATAATTTCCAGCAATAAAAATGATGAAATCATACACTGTTTCTGTATGGCAAGGTTAGCTTGACCGCTTGCTTCCTACGCTTGCAACTTATCTTCCACCAATTGTGCAATGCCAGACATCATTTTTCCACATGGTTTCCTAACACGGACCCTAAAGTTGCGTAACTTTATAAAAGAAACTCCTGACTATGTCCTACAACTTTTGTGAAAGAGCTTGATCCAATCAATAAACCATTCATATCTATTCACACATCATGCTAATATAAAGCTGCAATTAATACACAATTGCAGATCATGGCTTTTAGATGTAATTTACAGCTCACAAATAATGCTTTTTAAATTGGTCCTATTTACATATCACACTAAGCCTAAAACAAGCTAACCACATTCTGAGACAGTGTGAGCAATTCAACTATGTACATCACGTCATCTAAAATTGTTGACTAATGTAAAAGGTAATTGGACACTTATTGTTCTTACCAGTAAGTGTTCTTATGCTTACCAGAACTGAAGCAGCTTCTGGATGAGAAGTGAAATGCCTTCAAGAAAAACAAAGAAAATTGCCTTTTGAAAAAAATGCCATTGGGACAACCATGATCTGGATGACTGAGAATCTTCATAGATATCTGCAAAGAACAGAAGAGCAAAACAATTCTCCTTTTATAGATGGAGACAGGATTTTTTAAAATTGTTTTAACATTTTTATTTAATTATAAGAAAAAATAAGATACAAAATACAAAAGTAGATAGGAAAGCAGTGAGGGAGAGGCAGGAAGAGAAATGAGAAAGGATTGGGAAAAAGAAATAGAAGCATTGACTTCTGACTCTCTCTGTTGTAATAAAATAAGGCATTAACATCAAACCACAACTTTTTTGTTTTTTCATAATAATATAAACTAGCCATTTCTATAAGGATTTATCAATCTAATCAGTAAAATCCAAAATCAAAGTTTCATTCTTTTCCACTTCAAACACAAAGTTCAGAGGTGGTCTCCATGTGGAAACAAAAGTGACAGGAAAATCTCTGAAGATCTTTTCCTTACTAGTGACATTTACCACCATCACTAGCCAAGAAATGTCCACAGTAAGAGCAGAGGATGAAGGAAAGTCCATGATTTTTGGTGTTGCCTATTATTTTTTCATGCTCAACTTGCTCAGTAAGGCATAGCCATTTTGTTAGATTCATATATCACGAAGAACCACCAGATATTCTGTTAACTGACACGTGTCCCCAACCCTCGGGCCATAGACCAACATCAGTCTGCGATCTGCCAGGAATCAGGCTGTGCAAATGAGCGAAGCCCCATCCATGCATACACGGCATCCAGGCAGCATGGAAAATCACGCTTCCCCTTCATCCATAGAAAAACTGCCCTCCACAGAACTGTCTCTGGCACACAAAATGTTGGAGCCTGCCATGTTAGCATATTACTGTTTATATACCACAATTTATGAATAAGTATATTGTAGCTTGTTCACAATCCATAACTGAGCCAATCACCATTTTGTGCAATGTAAGGACTGAGCATGACATTTGTAGAGTCAGTCATTGGGAGGGTCCTTTCTGCCTTCTTTGTTTTTTGCCTATTGCATGTTTTCCCTTTTTTCTTGCTTTTTTGGCTTGTCATAAAAGTTTCTCTTTTCTCTTAAAAGCAGGCTGTTGCTTCCTTTCTCTTTATGGCTCTCAGCAAGCATTTAATGAATTACTTCCTGAACATTCATTCTCTTCCCAAAAAGATTAAATTGACATAACCAGCCCACCCCCTCTGCAAGATGCAACTTAATTAGTAAATTAATTCTCATATGTCCTTTTCTGCTTTTTGAGCAGTTTTGGAAAAAATAAAAATAAAAAGGAGAGGGGTTCTGAGTCTGGGAGAAATGTTCAGAAGCTTTCTGTTAATTCAGGGGATTCAAAGTTGGTTAATAAATAAAGTCAACTGGAGGCTTTCTCTCTTCACTGTGAAATTGGCTAGATGAAACTATTAAAAGTAATTAGAAGGGATATGGTAATAAAACCAGCTGTGACCAGGAGGTTTTACAGGGATGGTATGGCAAAGACATCAAGGTGGTCATAATGATGGTACAAATGAGTTTCCATCTTGTTGAACACAACACTTGTAAAAAGATTGTGCAGCCCAACTCAATAGCCTCAACTATTGCTTAAAGCATTGTAAGCCGCCGTGAGTCTCCGGAGAAGGGCGATATATAAATCAAATAAAAAAAACACATCATCATTGCTGGTGTCTTCCTAATTTTTTTGATTCCTTTACTGCAAACAGTCTTGGTTATTTCGTTATTAGAAGTGTGGCATTTTCAAGAGAAATGAATTAAATTATTATCCCCATTTGAAATCACATTTATTCCTAAGCAAATCTACAAGTAATACAATATTACGTTTAAAAAATTGAATATTGGAAGTTTCTATGATTTAAAAAATCCTAGATACATTTTCCTGGAACATATGTAAAAAGACATAAGTTGTCTACTGCTCGGATCTTTGAAGAAACAATGCTTAGTAAGCAAACAAGAGCTTTAAAATGTCAATTGAGAAGGAAGAGAAACAATAAGGATGGAGAATTAAATACTGGATGCTGAAAATTACCCCTGTGTAAACTGATCTAAATTTTCCTGGAATTAAGGCTGCTTCAAAATAAAGGGAGGAAAGGCAAAATCACCAATTTGTCTAGTTTTTTTAACAAAACAAGCATACATGTTCAGAAGAAATGTCTGATTATGTGAAACATCGTGAATTTGAATTCAGCTTGTAGCTTTTAGTAGAAAAGTATGTCTTAGGGCTTAACAAGTATTCTGCCCTGCAGCATCTGCAGTAAAATATTGTTCAGTTTGTCAAAGATGCAGAAGACCATTCTGGGACATGGGGGTTCAATCTTGACACTTTAAGTATTTAAGTTCAACCCTGACATTTTAAGTATTTTGAGTAGCAGTGCAGTCACTCTGGGCACTTTGGTTAAAATATACATAGCCACAGTGAAATGAGTCAAAAAGACGGGTACCTTAGCTGGTAAAGTACTGTATTTTTCGAACTATAAGATGCGCCAGTGTATAAGACGCACCAAGATTTCAAAGAGGTAAGTAAGAAAAAAGGGTTTTTGCCCTCCCCAGCCCCCAGGAGCACTCTGCAGGCCTCCTCTGTGCGCTGAGGATTTGGGAGACCTGTAGAGAGCTCCATTTTTTGCAAAAACGGTAGCTGCAAAGGTTGCCCTCTGAGAAAATAGATTAAGGAAGAGTTGGTATCTGTTTTCAAATATCTAAAGGGCTATCATGCAAGAAATGGAACAAGCTTCTGTTTGCTACTTCCAAGAGTAGTTCTTGAGCTAAGGGATGGAAACTGCGCTGCAGGAAAGCTAATTTTGGCTCACTATCAGGAGAAACTTCCTAATGGTATAATCTTTTTAACAGCAGAACAGATTGCCTCAGGAGGTGGGTTCTGCTTTGCTGAGAATATTTTAAAGGACTAGCCTTGATGGCCATCTGTCAGAAAGGCAGATTTTCATCCTTCGTTGGAAATCCTGCACCAAGAGAGAGGTTGAGCTCCATTGCAAGCCTCAGTAGGAGGTCCAGGGTGATCTGTAGCTTTCTGAATTGTCTGTAGCTGCCCTCCCTTTCGAACCAGCCCCAACACAGGTCAATGAATTCTAATTGTTCATATGACTGAAAAAGAACTTTTTGTATCTGTAAAACAGTATCATTTGTAATTAAAATAGGGCCTAATTAAATATCAGTGAGGATGGAATTAAATCAATGTTTGTTTTTGGCCAGTTTGTTGAATTCTGTTTCTTGGCACACAATTAAAAGAACAAGTGAGTTACACAGATTTAAAAAAAGAAAAGAATTAAAACTGTTTTGCTTCTTGATGAAATGATCTCCTAGATAACTTTCAATTTACCATCCATTCTTTCTAATAACAAAATACTGACTGTGTTCCCTTTTCTGTCTGTCTCATACCCTGAGAATTAAGGTGGATTCTGTTTATGTTCTTTTCTTCATTTCCAAGGCTTAAAATATGCCTTTGTAACTGTCAGATATTGCCTGTATGTGATGCACCAGAGACTAGAAGAGGTTAAATCTTTACAGACATCACATGTGATTATATCAGCCAATGAAGTCTCTTATTGGACTCTTTACCCAGAGATCCCTTGGATATCTTCATATCTCTCTCTCTCTCTCTCTCTCTCTCTCTCTCTCTCTCTCTCTCATCTATCAGCAAGAACAAGTGAAGTTCTCTTTCCTCTCAACTTTTGAGTCATACAGTTAGGGTAAATGCAACAGGACACCCTGTTCATGCCTGTATATATTTTGTAAATATTAAAACAACCTTTTTTGAACCTGAAGCTGTATTGACCAAATAACTTCTCATAGAACTGAATGAGCACGACCATCAATATATATATCTGACAATAACTGCTCCAGAGTAGTTTCCCTCTGTATCTGTTGATAGCCATCCTTGTCAAAGAATTTGATGCTGTTTTTTGACTGAGAATGTGTGACTGGTCTAAGGTCACCTAACTGGCTTCCATGGTTAAGGGAGTAGAACCTAGATTTTCCCACTCCTAATGAATCTCTTCAACCACTCATCAGATTGACACTACTGTTATCAATCTACTGTTGGATTCAAATGATTCTGTGTCATGTAATCTTTTTTTTTTAACAATCTTTTTGTTTTAGAATGTTTATCATAGTGGCACCACCTTGTGGATCAAAAGCAATTAATACAAAACAATTTATTTATGACTTGTATAATCTGAATTTTTGCTTACACGTATTTTCAATGTTAGAAATCTAAATTTTCTGAGAAAATACACTTTATATTAAGATTCTCCATTTTGTTGTTGTCCCTTAAAATGAATAGAACAGGTAGCTGACTCTACCATTAGACATTTATACCAAGAAATTGACTTTGGATGTCATAAATGGGCAGGAACTAATCCAATCTTTAATATGTGTTCTATTAGCAGACTGGGGTAGAGGTTTATGGATGGTTTCTGTGCTTCACTATGAATTGGTTTAATTTTTATTAAATTAAAATAGGTGGGACACCACTGGCACTTAAGCAGAAAAATGTCTAAATTTGTTTTCAATCACTGGACATATCCATGAATCAAAAAGCTATTCTAAAATTATGAAAATTTGTATGAAGATTTCTTAAAAATCCAGCATTAGCTACCAATATCCTAAATATGATCAAGAAACTGTATGTAATTCCAATTATTTAATATAGATGACAGGAGCTTTTCACAAGAAAAACATATTCGTATGAGGCAATTGTATTAGCAGGCTAAATAAAGAGCCTGTGTAGCGTAGAGGGCTAATGCCTCCTACTAAAGGCAGCAATTAACACCAGCTGCCTGTAATTTCTCTGAGTTCAATCCTCGCCAGGCTCAAGGTCGACTCAGCCTTCCATCCTTTCTAAGGTAGGTCAATTGAGGACCCAGTTTGTTGGGGGCAATAAGCTGACTTTGTATAAATATACAAAAGTATGAAGGCTATTGCTTAACACATTGTAAGCCGCCCTGAGTCTCCGGAGAAGGGCGGCATATAAATCAAATTAAAAAAAAATAAATTATAGTTTGTCAAATATTTAAACCATGGTTAAGCAAACCACATCTACCTCATAGTATACAACAGTGGTGAAATCCAATTTTTTTACTACCGGTTCTGTGGGCGTGGCTTGGTGGACATGGTGTGGCTTGTTGGGCATGGCTTGTTGAGCATGGGAGGGGAAAGATACTCCAAAATCTCCATTCCCACCCCACTCCAGGGGAAGGATACTGCAAAATCTCCATTCCAACCCCATTCTGCAGGCAGCCAGAGGTGGTATTTGCCAGTTCTTCAAACTACTCAAAATTTCCGTTACCGGTTTTCCGGAACCTGTCAGAACCTGCTGGATTTCACCCCAGTATATAAACCATAATGGCTGATTAATACAATACATTAATCTAAACTAAACATCCAATACTTTATAATAAAACATGCTGGATCAGCATTCCCCAAAGATAAGGATTCTGCCACTTTGAATTCTGAAAATTTTGAAACTTTCATCTGGCTTTGGTCCCAGGTTGTGTTGGGTGATATTTACTATTTGTTCAATTACCCTTGTTTTGTTATTTTTGCTGTCTGTTAGATTAATTTGATCTGATTGTCCATGTAATTCAATGTTTTTAGATGTTTTATATTTTCACTAATTTTGACTGGATTTGAATGTCTAATAAATTTAAAGAAATAAATGAGTAAGTTGACTTTGTGATCTATATCATAATTTACATTGAAAACATTATTACCATATAGACCAAGTGCACAGTCAGAAGAAACCAAATCCCTTTGGAATATAGGAATTAATAGTTTAGTTTAAAATAGCCTCATGTCCTATCCAGACTTAGTATCAAATCTGTAGCCAGATTGTGTTTGGCTTAATAAGTCTAAGGGCTGAAACTTGCGAGGTGGGAAATGATGCCAGTTGGAATCATTGTGTAAACACAGAGCAGATGTCAACCTTCAAAGCTAGGAAAAGAGTGGCTAAGAATTTGTTGATGTGAAAAAGGAAGAGAAGGGACCTAGGATTTAATCCCTGACTTTGATATACAAAATGTCAGAGCGGCAATCAGTAAATATAAAAACGCAGTGACACAAAGGAATAAATAGTTTGATTTCTATGCTCTACAGCAGACCTGGGTATGTTATGGCCCTAGGGCCACATCTGGCCCTTTGGCTGTTGTCCAAGATGTTGGATAATCATTTGTCTGAAGTGGTGTAGGGTTTCCTGAATAAGCAGGAGGTTGGACTAGAAGACATCCAAAGTCCCTTACAACTCTGTTATTCTATTCTTCTCTTCTTGGCTGCCCCAGTCAGGCCCACATGAGGTTAGTTGGAAATTAGAAATCAAATTTAAATAAAACCTAACATTATATTCTTACCAGAAACAGCTAGTCAAAAGCATATTGCTTTTATTGCAAAAGCAATAAAATTCATATTTAGCAGGATTAAATTCAGCCTATTGAATCAATTCCAGTTTCTCATTTGGCCCTTGGGAAAATTAATTGCCCTTCCCTTTTCTACAGAATGATAATCTTCTGTGCATATATAAGGTAAAAGCTGAGTAACTTATATAGCCATACTGTGTCCTTGAAGCTTCTCACATTAGCTACCGATTCAGCTTTGAGTTTCTGGAGAAGGATTTATTACTGGATCCTGTATGAAATCTGCCACACCTACCTTACCTAACTTGTGTGTCCTTGCAGATGATTCTAAAACAAACATTTACTGTCTAATTCTTGGCCTCATAAGATGATTCAGAGTCCCAAATTATCTATGATATTAAGCTGTGATTTTCTTACCTATAATTTGTTAAGGAAGCCAGAAAATGCTATGCAATAAACCACAGACTGGTTGCCATAAAGCATCCAATAATTTAGGACATCTTGTGAAACTAGCCCCCAAACTATGGGTCCAGAATGAATCAGGAAAAGATTTTTACTACATAAAGCAAATGTTTGAATCTTCTTATAGACTCATGCTTCGTGTCTGACGTACTTAAAATGAGCAACATCTTGCTAGTAATAGATCTGTGTGGGCTAGGCATTGAATTCTCCCACCCTCAGAATGATCACAGCCAAAAGAAAAATATTAGGATCCATTTTAGGTCAGGACTCCAATTTGACTTTATCACCAAGCAACACCTCAGACATGAGTAAGCTGTCAAGATTGTAGACAGAAAGTTGAGAGGGATTGTGAAAGAAAGAAAGAAAGAAATACAGTCGTAAATTCTTGATTCATAAGATAATTTAAGCAACTTATAACAATACAACTTCTTTTCTGGGCAAATTAACAACAAAGGGGGTGAATAGCATATTATCTTAAGTATTTCTATTCATATTTAAATTCCTAGTGATCTTTTTTTCTGCCTGTGAGAACTGCTTATTTTATTTCTGGAGGGACATACACATTTTCATATAACCTTCATTATGATTCTTCTAATTAACAAATGTGCTTTACAATCAAGTATCAGGCTGTCACCAAAATCAACACTTTTCAGTTATTAATAGATTAGGGAAAAACATTAATTCCTCCCCCCCCCAAAAGTTTCATTTCATTTGATCTCATTACTTCATGAGCCAGATGGTTACAGGGCTAGATTTGTCAACAGTTATTGGGAGGAAGAATACATTAACACACACACACACACACACACACACACACACACACACACACACACACACACCACCCAAATGAAGCATGAGCAGCATTTCGAGAAAATTTTTTTTTTAAAGTGAGTGAATTCAGCTTGTGCTGTTTAGAAATCCCAATCAAGCGCACCAAGCTAGGCTGTTGAAAAACGAGCAATTGTGAATGGTCTAATTTTAATATATTTTCTCACCATGGTCTCTTGGTATTCTTACTATCTCCTCCATAATTACAACAGTGTATGGCTCCAGCTGGGAATACATTCACTGAAGTGATCCTCTAATTTCTGTTTCAAAAATGTTCCTACATTGGCAAACATGATGCCAACTTATCAAAAGTTCATATTTGTCCCAAGACAGAGGAACCGGCCTTATACCACACTGAAAATTGTTTCTCTTATGGTTCCCAAGCCTTTTAGATTCTAGGCAGCAAAAATTCAAGTTTGATGCCACTAGATGGCATCAAAGAAAGCAAAAACAAACAAACCCCTTAATTTTTGCTGCCATCTAGCTATTCCTCCTATTTTTCCACCCACAACTACAAAATCTAACAGTATCATCAGTGCTGATTAGTAGTAACTCCCCTGGATTTCATGCTAATGGGTTTTTTTGAGGCTTTCTAAGAAAAAGAGATGGTTAAACCTCAAATACATTGAAAGCCAGCATATGATCCTGCAAGGTTCTTACATTTTTATAGGTGATATTAAAAACATTTTCCTTCTGTCCCAAATTTAATTCCTACAGGCTCCTCACTTAAAGGACCATGGGAAATTGGCACTACTTGAGAGTGTGTGGAACAATACTGGGTAATGGTATAAAGTAGCTTCCCTTCTTATATTGGCTTGATACCATTTTTTTCCCTTTTGCATCTGCAGTTTCTGCCAAAAACCTGCTAGGAGATATGAGTTTTTTATGTTGTGTGACTCCCACCTTTAGATAACTGCAAACTGAATCATAGCTATATAGTTCAACTGAGTAATAAACTATAATATGATTGGGAGAAGGAACTGGAGTGGGTAGTATCATTGCACATCCCTTTTTTAACCCAGTTTAACAAGTTGCTCTCAAGAAGTTATTTATTCCAGCTGTCAAAATCCTGTTGTTGAGATGATGGCGATCCAATCTCTTTTAAATCCTAATCTTCACATTCTTGCCTGAAGGATTTGAAATACTAATATTGCCCATATCTCTTTTCTTGTCAGCAAAGTGTTTTTTTCGACATTGATTATTTGTTCCAAAGCTATAATGCATTTTGTTTATTACGATATCAATGCTTATTAGCATGAAACGAATACCGAAAACCAGGAAACAATTGTGAATCATGTAGGACATGCAAATAGGAGCAAGAGATATTTTAATATCTAAAATAAAAAAGCAGATATAATAGTTTTCAAATTCACAAACATATTCTGTATGTAGAGGATGGAATACTGAATCAAAACATCTAAACAAATACACATGGCCAAATGTCTCTATTAGAAGTCTGCAGTAATCTGGGATGAAAGAGATTCGTGGATCCATAGCATTGCTGGGGCATTCACTCTGTAACTGTGTCTTTTCTTGGACTCGTGCATGATCCAAGCAAAAGAGGCATTTGATGTAAGTTAATGCTGATAGGCTCCCTATGCATACCCATGCATGCCCTGGAGCGCCTTCTCCCCTCTAATCTGGATCACTGCACAATCCTATTACTATCAGCATAACTTACTTCCCAGAGCTAAACTAAACATCATGTGGATTATTTTTGGTTTATGAAGTGTAAACTCAGTCATTACAGCTCGTGGTTATTTCTCAATTTATTCAACACTGTGTGTTCAATAAACCATGATTTTAAAAGCTTCAAGTTTAGTGTTACAATTAGCAATCACACCTGTATTTTAAAGCATCAAGAAGAGTTGTTACCAAGAGTTTATTAGGATTGCAGTGCATGGAAAGAGATATTTAATTCCATAAACATGTCTGCTAAAGCCTAGTTAGAAAGTTCCAAGCTGGTGCTAATGGAAGTTATCTTTCAAACATTAATGAAATCTTGGAAGCAGGGAAGTATTTTAATCAAATTCAATTCCAACATCTATATTGGAAATGATAGGTAAGAATGCTAATGTGCCAGAGACATCACATATGGATCTCACAAATGGTCTTTGTCTCCAGATTTAGGAAAACTACTAGGTATGTGTATGGAAGGTACATAATGTCAGAAATAATTTTGTTGTAAAGTCGTTTTCTTTTATGGGGGATGGTATATATTGCAATGGCATCTTCTCAAACATACAGCCAATAGGAGGGCATCAGTTCGAGGAAGTTTTGTTATAACGACTTCTCAAATAACCAAACATGCAATGACCTTGAACTCTCCTACCTGGCATGTAAATGCAATGCATGCTAATAAAACACATTCAGAATCGTAAAAGGTTCAAAGCAGTTTTTTAAAGATATGTTTCATTTCTTTTCTTTTTTTTCCAGGAAAGTGAATATATACATGGATAGCTGTCATTTCTTGCAATTTTTGAAATGCACCTGAATGCAACAGCTATGAATCTTCCTATAAACTAATTAATCAGTGTTCTATATATTGACTGTTACCTGACTCACACTTTTTTCTTCTTGCTAATGCTGATTCAAAGTTTCTATTCCTACAGCTTCTATTTTACAGATAATTATTACGAAAACATATAACTACTTCCCCTATCTGCTATTCCTTGTCACTGCTATCCTTCTAATATCTTGGATGTTCCCTTCTTCTGTGCTTATTAAAGGAAAACAAGGTCATGTTTTGGAAATAGTAATTGCTTCCTTCCCAAAGAGAATCAATAATGACCTATTCCTTTCTATGATTATTTATAGCTGTGCTCAACAGTGGACATTGTTGAATGTTGCAATCACTGTATATTTTCTCTTAAAGCCAGAATGTTAGTCTTTGGGCACAATTCCTCCTATGATTTTATAGTATCCATCCCTTTATAGAAACATTATAATGTCATCTCTAGATTGCTTAACGCATTGTAAGCCACCCTGAGTCTCCGGAGAAGGGCGGCATATAAATCAAATTTTTTAAAAAATGGGCCAAGATAAATAAACAAATACATAGCAGAACTTCTTTTCCCTTTAGAATATTTTTGAAAGATCATCAATAAACTAAACAAATCTAGAAGTTAATAATTGAAACTGAGTGATGGACCATCATTATATGTCTATATAAAGTTCAGAATCGAACGGGCAAATAGTATTGGACAATAGCCTTAACAGTTTTCCTCTTTCTGATCTCCTTCAAAGCACTGTCCCATCCCACCAAAGTTGCCATTTGCCTCAAAAGAATAAAACCAAAGTAACTATTCTTTCAGTTCCAGTATTTTTAAAAAAATCAGTCATAAATAGCAGAGTTCCACATCCTTTCAAAATTATTTGAAGAGGTGGTCTGGAACATTTTTAAAGTAGCAATGTATTTTTTTTCAAGTATGTTTGGAGTTTCTTTAATAATATACATTATCAATATATGACTACTTTAATTAATTGACACATTAAAGCAATTGAACCCTTTTTTGAAACTTCCTCACCCCCCAAGTGAAAATTTTAATGATGTGTTGTTGCTCAGAAGAACCTCTTCCAATTTCTTTTTGAAATACTGCCCAAACTGAACTGTACAAATAGCCAGACATTTTAAGAATCCAAGTAAGGCATAGATTGTTGTCTGCCTACACAACTTTAGACTCTCTAGTCTTTGGACTTACAAAACTTTATGATTATTAGTCCATGTAGAATAAGAACCTTTGAGAAATATTAATGTGGCAAATGGATTTTGATGTGTACATCAAAGATTATGATATATATGTATAACCTCTTAATCTTTGCGTATAACTACTTTGAAAATTTAAAGGAATATATAAAACTGGTCTACTTATTTTAAAGAATCCTTTTCTCTGTTTATCTGACTTCTGAGATTAATTGGACAGTTTTCATAAAAATGGCTTTTTCATTGGTTGTGCCCAAACTCCTCTCAGACATGCATGGATAGTGCCATCATCATTATCCTTCAAGCACAAGAAAAATGTTCAATATTCTTTACTGGAAATTTACTTTCGATTTCACCTGGCTCCCAAGTTTTGTATTTTTAAAAATGTTTTTCTTATGTTAGTGCATTTTTTTCCTCCCATATTTTTATTTATGTTTTCATTTGTATAGTACTTTAAATAATACATAGATTATTTAAATGAATTCATTTTTCATCTTCCTTCAGGGCTATGATTAAAATATGTGTAAAAGCTTTGCATGTGAAATTGATATTTTACATAATATCACTCATTGCATTTTACTTTCAGGGAAGGGTGAAAAATTCACAGAGCAAAGACTGCCACTCTCTCTTAAACATAAAAAGAACTCCAGAAGATTTTTCTTGAACCTTAAATATGGCATGAAACCTTGTAATGTAAAATCACCTAAGGATGATGGAGTAAATGTCACTTAAATCCCAGCTAATTTAAAAAAATAATACCAAAGAAAAGAAAACAGATTTAGCTGTTATACTATCCTGCAAGGAAAGGTAAGTATTTTAAGGATATTTTATAGCATCTATTATAAATAGGCCTAATTGAATTGGACAGGAATTACTTTGGTATAATGCACAGAATTGCATTAGAATACAAACACATTTCCATTAATGTCACTATGTTTACTTTCCTGAGTTATGCTTTTTGTATTTTCTTTTTGTCCTGCATTTATAGACTTGCACACAAGGCTTGTTCAGTGTTTGAGAGATGCACTAATTGAACTGACTGAAATCCCAGTAAAGAATGCATCAATATAGCAAGTGACAATTTGTTTAGATACTTATGCAAAATGAATAAGAGGTTTATTTAATATAGTCACTATTCTTTACCTATATCTTTTGATTGATTGCTTTGTTGTCACGTTCATTAGGCAGTCTAATTTGAACCACAATTAGATTTTATCTTTTTAAAATATAAAGCAGATTCCCAGGTCATTAATTAAAGGCCCTGACTCAAGGAGCTGCAAGATGGATGTTGCAATCCTCCACCGATGACCCAGCTCAGCAAAACAGAACAGTTTAGCTTTCAGAAGCAAATAGTCTTCAGTTAATTGAATGGAAACTTTTGCTGTGCTTTTCTTTGAATGGGGGAAAAAAAAGGTTTCTAAAACCTTTTGGTTTTGCTGAAAGTCAAACAGCAGAGTCACACATGTATTAGTTTGAGCCCACCTTAATGAAAATGGAGAAAATGCATTTCAGATATTAAAAAACCAGATGCAGGCAGCTGACTGAATGTTGGGATAACACTCTTCCTTTCAAATTTTGCATGAAGAAGAAACAGAATTGTAAATATGTGGATTACATCTTGTCATATTTTGTTTCCTCTATTTTTATTCTTCCATCTTATTGAGCACTTGGCTGTCTGAAAGATACCTTTCCTGTTTTGAACCTTGTATAGATTGGAAGTAAAACTTCTGATTCCATAATGTATTTATTGAGTTTGAACGGTTGATGATGTTGCTAAAGTCCTTGGGTCCTGGAGCTAAAGTAGAAAAATAATACCTATCATCAAACTAAAACAAAATAGTAAGCATGTTACAGTGGGCTATTTTCACTACTCATTTTTGAATTGTGGTAAATTATACAGCCATGAAATTTATGGACTACTAAACAGGCATGAATAGTCTTAACTAGCCTGTCAGTGCTAGCTGCTATAGTAACTGTACCTGTAGTAAAACAAACAGAATAAAAACCATATCTATAGAATATCACATCAAACTGTAATATTTAGTATTACTTGAAATAAAATCAAAATTGTATATCACTCACAAATGTATAGAAAAAATTGTCATAAATTGGCATCCAATAGATTATTAATTGACCACAGTTTATATCCCAGCAATCTTCAAGGAGTTCAAGATGACATAAAAATCACTTTTATTCTCAAAATAATTATGTGAGACCATGATGAGAGATAGCTTTATCTAAAGTCACCTGGCAATCTTTCATGGTTGAATATAGGTTTGAACCTGGTAATTTCTGATCCTAGTCTAAGATCCATTTTGCTCTTAGGATCGTGTCTCCTAAATTATCACTTTAATAATGGAATATCTAAAATAGGCTATTCTCTAACCCTGCAACAAAGACAGGGAGACACAAATAAATAAAGATTAAACTGACCTTTTCACATTACTTGTGAATGTAAGCAACTTCAGTGAGATGTATTTATCACCATTTGCTGTAATAAAAAAAAATACACTCAATCCCTGTATCACCTAATTACTTTCGATTATTGTTTCTTAAGAGAGTACAAACAGCATTACCACGTGGGAATTTTGCTTGCCCGGAATTTTTTATAGATAAATATTAATTTTGTTTTTTGAAAAAAGAAACTAACATCAAGTATGGAATAGTTTCTCAAAATACCACTGATTATTTATTCATTTATCTATTTATTTGTTTATTTATATTTCATACTCATTAACCACCAATCTCCTTCAGAGATTACTATTACTATTATGTCTTGTAAGGTAATGTATTATCTTTCTGGATACAGATAATAGGAGCTGATCTTACGTATTATAAAGTCAAGAAATATATAATACTAGTTCAAGATTTCAGCACACCTTTGGAGTGCTAGATCTTCTTTTTCATTTATATTTATCATATCATCTTCTCTACATGGGGCTCCCCTTGAGGTGCACCCGGAGGCTCC
This sequence comes from Coluber constrictor foxii, assembly GCA_038048745.1. Classification (NCBI taxonomy): domain Eukaryota; kingdom Metazoa; phylum Chordata; class Lepidosauria; order Squamata; family Colubridae; genus Coluber; species Coluber constrictor. Next base: position 147,120,378 of record CM075961.1, read on the forward strand.
AACTGGTGCAGAATGCGGCCGCGTGGGGGATTATGGGAGCAAGGGGGCGCTCCCATGTGACACCTCTCCTGCGTGAGCTGCATTGGCTTCCGGTGGTCTTCCGGGTGCGCTTCAAGGTGTTGGTGACCACCTTTAAAGCGCTCCATGGCATAGGGCCTGGGTACTTGCGGGACCGCCTTCTGCTACCGATAACCTCCCACCGGCCAGTTCGCTCCCACAGAGAGGGACTCCTCAGGGTGCCATCAGCCAGACAATGTCGGCTGGCGACACCCAGGGGGAGAGCCTTCTCTGTGGCAGCACCAGTGCTCTGGAACAATTTGCCCCCGGAGATCCGTACGATACCTGATCTCCGGGCTTTCCGCCGTGCCCTAAAAACTTTTTTATTTTGTCAAGCTGGGCTGGCGTAACCCCCCCCCCTCTTTTTTAAGCTTAAAGTTTTATGGGTTTTAAATTTTAATTGCCTATTGGGTTTTTTAAATTTATTGGGCCAAAATTATTTAATTCTTTTATTAATATTTTAAATTTTGTATTGAAGTGCTTTTTATTCTTGGCTGTACACCGCCCTGAGTCCACTAGGAGAAGGGCGGTATATAAATTTAATAAAATAAAATAAAATAAAATAAAATAAATAAATAAATAAATAACCATCTTGAATTTACAGTATCTATTATATTTATTTATTTAGCATATCGCATATCATACATGGACTTCGTTGCCATGTATTTTGAGAGTCAGGAAAATCTACTCTGTAATTTGGCTGCCAGCAATGACTAGTTCATTTAGTACACACTTTTGCATTATCCATACTGCACCAGGAGGAAGAAAACTAGCTTCACATCCCATCTATTATCTAGCAATTATAATAGCACTTAGGCTTATATGCTGCTTCATAGTGTTTTACAGCCCTCTGCAGAGCCACCATTGCCCCCAACAATCTGGGTCCACATTTTATCAACCTTGTAAGGTTGGAAGGCTGAGTCAACCTTAAGCCAGTCATGACTGAATTCCTGGCATAACCATTGCGCCACCGTGACTCATATATTACAATGTTTCATTAAATTGGTATTCAGGAAAGAGTACTAAGTGTACTATTATTTCCTCATAAATTTGCATGTTTCAACTTTCTTTATCATATATTTAGATACAGATATTTACAATCTCCCATATTGGTTAGATCAATACTCTTAATACTGTATTCTGTCTGCAGCAGCATACTTTAAAAGAGTTAAACAAATTGGAACATATTCAAAGTAGGCAACAAACATGATCAAGGGATAGGAAACTAAATCCCAGAAGAAGAGCATGAGAGTATTTTTAGCCCTAAGAATTTTTAAGGATTGTCAAATATCTGAAGGGAAGTAAGACTGAAAAAAAAGCCAAGATTTATTTTATGCTTTTCCAGAGAATGGAACAGAAAAACAAACTCCAGTTAAATATGTTTTAGAAAAACTTCCTTAATAATTAGAATGGTATGACAGCAAAAACAATTATTGAGGTAGAAGGCTCCTTTTTGCTAGCTATGTCTAAACACAAAGTTCAAGCAGATAGTGGGATGATGCTTTAACTGGGACTCTTGCCCTTTAAATGTATAGATTAAAATGTAACTTATAGCTTGCATGTAAGTTCTTGAAATGCTCAAACCTTTCAAAATTGACTATATATTTCCATCATACATGTATTGTATTGTATTGTATTGTATTGTATTGTATCGCATTGCATCGCATCGCATCGCATCGCATCGCATCGCATCGCATCGCATCGCATCGCATCGCATCGCACCGTACCGTACCGTATCGTATCGTATCATATCGTATCATATCTCACACACACACACACATGAAACAGTTTTTAGAAACTATTCTAAAAATACGAGTTCCAGGTATATTAGTAGAAAAAGAAGCAGACATACTGCGAACTCTGGAACTTAAGATTTAAAAATTTTAAAAGAATTAAAATTTTATTTTACTAAGCTTTTGTCAGCCATCTGCTGACATTGTCAGAGTATTAAACTATCATTACAGAGATCTCTGCCTGTATATGCCATTAATCAATTTAGCACTTGCGCATGTAATAAGCCCTTCCAGCCGTCTCCCACTTGTAATCAGCTGTGTTGTTTTTGCTGTCGTCATGCTGGATGATGGAGGCCGACTCCCGCTGCCTCCACCTCCCCAGCCCGCTTACTAGTGGGGGACGATGTTAACCCGTCAGCTATTGCAACTTGCTGCCTTGTCTGCAACCTCGTGGTCAGCCAGGTTTGTTTCTCATTAATACTATCTGTTGCAGTTTGAGACAGCCCTGCCGGGTTGCTCTGTGTTTGGTCAGGACTAACTGTGCCTTCACAGGCTGAGTCTGAATGCCCAGAGGTGGGGTGTTGGGTGCCTTTGGTCTCTGCTCACTGATAAAAAGCCATCTTTGCTCCTCTTTCAGGGTCTTTCCTAGTGTCTCAAAGCCTTTGGGTGCATCACTCTCATTTCTCCTTTCTGGATGTGCTGGTCAACCACAACCCAGACAGGAGTCTTGACACATATGTGCACCGGAAAACCACGAACATGGACCGTATTTTACATAATGAGAGTAATCACCCCATGGCACATAAAATCAGTTGTATTCAGGCACTTGTTCAGTAGGATAGACACTCATTGTAGCACACCAGCAGCTAAAGCTAAGGAGCAGCATATCTTTATCAGATCTGCAAGCTCAACGGATACTCAATGGACTTTATCCGAAGGTGGGCTACAACTAGGGTTCGGCAGCCTGCTGAAGGTGCCAGTGGAACTGCTGCGTGGAGGGTACTCCCATATGTACAAGGGGTATCCGAAACTTCTGCACGCATCCTCTTGGCGCATGGAGTCAAAGTGGCGCACAAGCCAGACAAAACGTTGAGAATGAGACTGATGTGTCCAAAGGAAGCATTATCTAAGGAGGAGACATCTTCAATAGTTTACCGCATCAACTGTAGTAATTGTGCAAGCAATTACATAGGGTAAACAGCCAAGCGGTACAGACCAGAGTACACGAACATGAACTGGCTGTCTGACGCAAGGAACAGCTTTCCCAGATCTGGACACATATGAAGGAGCACAAGCACACATTTGATATTTAAGAAGCTGAGGTTTTGGCCATGATAGGACTAAAGGAGGACGCCTACTAAAAGAAGCCTGGTTCTCCAGTGGCAATGCCATCAACAGGCATATTGAATTGCCACCGGCCTACCAGGCTTTGAGACACCAGGAAAGACCCTGCAAGAGGAGCAGAGACAGCTTTCCATCAGTGATCAGAGATCAAAGGCACCTACTCCCCACCTCTCCTGACTAAACACAGAGCAACCCAGCAGGGCTGTCACAAACTGCAACAGATAGTATTAATGAGAAATAAACCTGGCTGACCACGAGGTTGCAGACAAGGCAGCAAGTTGCAATAGTTGACAGGTTAACATTGTCCCACACTGATAAGCAGGCTGGGAGGGAGGAGGCAGCAGGCATCAGGCCTCCATCATCCAGCATGACGACAGCAAAAACAACACAGCTGATTACAAGTGGGAGACGGCTGGAAGGGCCTATTACACACACAAGGACTAAATTGATTAATGGCATATAAAGGCAGAGATCTCTGTAATGGTAATTTAATACTTTTTTTTTTAATTTGATTTATATGCCACCCTTCTCCAGAGACTCAGGGCGGCTTACAATGCGTTAAGCAATAGCCTTCATACTTTTGTATATTTATTCAAAGTCAGCTTATTGCCCCCACAAACTGGATCCTCGATTTACCCACCTTAGAAAGGATGGAAGGCTGAGTCGACCTTGAGCCTGGCTAGGATTGAACTCAGAGAAATTACAGGCAGCTGGTGTTAATTGCTGCCTTTAGCAGGAGGCATTAGCCCGCTACGCTACACAGGCTCCTGATATCAGCAGATGGCTGACAAAAGCTTAGTAAAATAAAATTTTAATTGTTTTAAAATTTTAAAATCATATCTGTTATCCATGTATTCTAGGCCATACATTAAATCAATCAATCAACCAACCAATCAACCAACAAATCAATCAATGCATCTTGCCCTTGACAGGGAGTGATAGCCTTCCAACCATGGTTTCATGATAACTTCATTGATTGTACTATCTTAATTCAACATGCAGTAAATAATGTCTTGTAGGTAAAAAGAAATGATCTACAAGACATTATTTATTCTTCAGCATATATTTCTCTTGGAAAGTTTCAAATGAAATCCTTTTCCCTTCCCTTCTCTTGACAAAGAGGAACAGTGGCCTTTAGAGTATTACCATAAATGATTCCTTTTGGAGTATGAAATATGAAATATATAGCAGATGAGCATTCGAACAGTAAACCTGTAATACTGTCAGGCATCAGGAAAAATATCAAAGGGAAGCGAAGGCATAAGTTAATAAAATATAACACATTTGCCCCATAAAAAGAAAAGAGTATCATCATTATAGGATGAAATTAGCAGAATAGCAAGTAGGTGCAAGATTTCCTAGTGTCTCTTGCATCTTTATAGAGAGTTTGGCAAAATAAAAAAGTAAAAGTTCCCAGCCCAGACATAGAAAAGACTTGCTAAATTTAAATTGGTTAATAATCACAATATCTGAATGTGATCAGAAAAACCTACCATTCTGATTTTTTGAGAATCATAGTTCCTTTAAAAAAAGAAAGTTTATGGATGTGTTCATTGTGAAGACAGTTGTGAACCTCTATGATGAGAGCTTCTTTCAGTCAAAAGAGGATATATAAATAAAATAAATAGTAAATAATAAAATCAGAATATAGTACACAGAAAAATAAGTGCTAGATGAACTAGAATTTGGGGTAATTATTAGAAACAGATGGCATGTTCAATTTACCTATGCATTGTCAAAAAGTATATAATTGAAAATATACTTCTCATTCCAAATTAAAGGTAAAGGGAATGTCTCCCCTGGGTCATGTTATTCTTCTGGTGGACTAGATGTATATGTGCTTATTATTTACTTAGTTGCATGAAATGGTTCCTCATCTTGGGTATTTGGTGATTTCCCAATTTATTCTGCAGCTGTGGAATTTCCTAATAAAGATAGTCCTTGACTTATGACTGGTCACTTAGTGTTTAGTTGGAATTCTGGTAGACTTAGGTTGGAGGTACTTAAAATCTGGCTTCAAAGTTTCAGTGGTTGCTTACCCATCACATGACTCATCTTTTTTTTAATTCAATGTAATATATGGTATACTATTCTACCTTCTCCGAGAAAAACAAGGAACACATAAAATAAATAAACCCAGATTGACACTTTATAAAAGTTATAAAAATACGCAAACCAAAAAAGCATGTGACTGGCATTAACTCGAAGAATAATTTCATACAACTGGTCTTTCCTATTTGGATTCTAAATTTGACCCTGCAGAAACTCAGAAGGCATTGAGCCTGCTCAATGCTTTAATAGTTTGTGTCTAGATTCTGCCACTTCTTTGTTTTAGCTCCAACCCTTGTGTTAATATTTGGACAACCAGAACCAATTATTTAAAAGCTATCTGAGACCTGGAAAATTCTTGCTTATTGTTTTTCTAAACCTGACAACTTAATATGCTGGGAGGGTGGGGGGAGGGAAATCCTGGAAGTGAAGTCCATACATAACTTAAAGTTGCCAGGTTTAAAGAAGACTGCTTTATAGGAATCTTTAGAAGAGAATTAGAATATACTTTGTGCACAATTATTAGGCAAGCTGTATTTTGGAGGATTAATTTTATTATTGAACAACTACAATGCTCTGGGTCAATCCAAAATGTTACTCAACTTTAAACCTGAATATTTAAGAAAATAAAAGTGAGATTATGGCTTTCATAGGAGAATATCTATGTGTGCACAATTATTGGGCAACTATTAGTGTGTAGAATTATTATGCAACTAAATGAAAAATGAAAATTTGCCCATCTCACTCATTTATTTGCCTCTGTTAAAGTGAGAATAATAAACAAACAATTCAAAATGTACAAATAAACATTTATTTTATTTATTTATTTTGGCAAGCATGTAATAGGTAACAGATATAAGTATAAACATAATTATGAATACATGAAATGGATACATATAAAAAGAAACATTAGGGTAGGGATGGTAGGCACACTGGGGTGTTTATGCATGCCCCTTAGAGACCTCTTAGGAATGGGGTGAGGTCGACAGTAGACAGTCTAAGGTTAAAATTTGGGGGGTGGGGAAGAAACCACAGAGTCAAGTAGTGCATTCTAGGCATTAATGACTCTGTTAGAAGGGAAGGGAAGGGAAGGGAAGGGAAGGGAAGGGAAGGGAAGGGAACGGAACGGAACGGAACGGAACGGAACGGAACAGAATAACATTTTATTGGCCAAGTGTGATTGGACCCACAAGGAATTGTCTTGGTGCATATGCTCTCAGTGTCAATAAAGAAAAGATACATTCGTCAAGAATCTATTCTATTCAATTCTAATGACTCTGTTACTGAAGTTGTATTTTCTGCAATCAAGTTTAGCACAGTTTACTATTTGTGACATTTCAAAAAAAAATCAGTGACCAATATACCCACCCTTCTTTTCAATAACAGTCATAAGCCTTCCATTCATGGAGTCTGTCAGTTTCTTGATCTATTGATCAAATTTTTGTGCAGCAGCAACCATAGCCTCCCAGACACTGTTCAGAGAGGTGTACTGTTTTCCTTCACTGTAAAACTCCCATTTAAGAAGGGCCCACAAATTCTCAATAGGGTTTATGTTGGATGAGGAATGAGGCCTTGTCATTATTCTTATATCTTTAAGGCCTTTACTGACTAGGTACTCAGTGGAGTACTTTGATGCCTGCAATGGAACATTGTCCTGCATAAAAATTATCATCTTTTTGAAAGATGCAGACTTTTTCCTGTACTGCGGCTTGAAGAAAGCAGTGTCTTCTGGCAGTAGGTTTCGGAGTTGATTTTAAGTCCATCTTCAACCTGAAAAGATCTATCAAGCTCATCTTTCATAATATCAGCCCATACCAGTACCTCACCTCAACCTTGCTGGTGCCTGAGTTGCTGGCTTTTCTGATCCAGCCACATGCCCATCCAACTGGACTGTCAAGAGTCACTCTCATCTCCTCAATCCATAAAACCTTTGAAAAATCTATCTTCAGATATTTCTTGGCCCAATCTTGCTGTTTCAACTTACATGTCTTATTCAATGGTGATCGGATTTCAGCCTTCCTTACCTTGGCCATGTCTCTGGGCACTGAAAACCTTGAACTTCTGGACACTCCATGTAGACTGCAGTTCTGAAATATGACAGCACTGGAGGATAATGGGTTCCTGGTAGTTTCATGTTTGATTCTTCTCAAACTTTGGCAGTTAAGGTACGTCTTTTTCTCTCAACACATTTCTTGCAACCCTGTTGAATATTTGCAACAAAACATTTGATGGTTCTGTGATCATGCCCCAATATCTTAGCAATTTGAAGAGTGCTGCATCCCTCTGAAAGAATTTACAATTTTTGACTTTTCAGAGTCAGTTAAATTTCTTTTTTATCCCACTTTGCCTAAGGAAAAGAAGCTTCCTAATAATTATGCACACTCTGATCTCCTTAGGCCTCATCCTCCCTCATTACACAAACACATATCATCTGATCTGCTTATATCCATAAGCATTTAAGTTTATACAGCTTGGAGGTGGAAAATACGCATACAAAGGATGATATCGTCAAAATACTCACTTGCCTAATAATCGTGCACACAGTATAGATACAATTCCTGTTGCCTCAGGATGCTTTTCTGCAGGGCAGAAAGTGTTTTCTAAAAATAGATATAATATATTTAGAAATAGATCAGTTATGAAAAACAAAAGTTCAAGGAAAAGAAAAGTTAACCTGGGCATGTACATAACTAAATATTTGATTCTCAAGAGGAGTTGAAATATTTTAAATACCTGTTTATCCATATTTCTATTCACAATGAAATTTGCAGAAGCAGTAATTTATGAGGGAAATGCTGCTAACAACACTTTGTTATGTTTCATCAGGTAATGGGATCAGGGTTAGCACTTGCATGTGAGATAACCGAACAATATCATGTTGAAGTTAGATTAAATTTCAAATACCTCAGAGAGAACAATGCCAAATCATTATAAATCTTGTCAATTTTAAACCTTTTAAAAATTTTGGGGTCTTTTCAAAGCTTGTCATGTTAATTTTTCAGCCAAAGCATTATCATGGTTTAAAATATAACTGAGCCAATAAAACATGTATTTACTTTTCCAGAATTTTGCAGTAATGAAATCTGCTTACCACATGAATAGGAAAGTATTGGACATACTACTTTGGAATTATGGGAATTGTAGTGTTATGTATCTTGAGGTTGCTACCTGCAGAAGTCTGAACTATAGTATGACCTTCTTTTAAAAAATTTCTTTTCTGCTATTTTCAATTGTATAAATATCAGATTTGAAGAATGAGTTACATTGATCCTACAAAGATCAGTCATAGTAGTAAACAACTTGGTTCAGTGATTGATGACCACATCATCTGATAGGACCAGAGAGATCCCTAAGCGGCTTTAGAATTGGCTTCTGGAATCAGGGAGAATTCTTTTAAGCTACAGTATTCATAACTATGAAAAAAGAAACAAATATTTTAAACAGATCAATGAAAAAGGAGTTTTGATAATCGTACAAAGCGAAAAATAATAAGGTAACTGCCAAATTATAAAATTTTCAGTAACATACATTATGTCAGTGTTTCAAACACTGTTACCTCTTTTTCTTTTTTGTTCATTGGATCAGTGTTGAGTATCTGGATAAATCCAAGAAGTTTTCTTGCTAAAATATCAGAAGTGGTTTGCCATTCCCTGTTTCCTAGGACTGAGAGAGACTGACTGGCCCAAGGTCACCCAGCTGGTTTCATACTCAAAGCTAGACTAGAGCTCATGGTCTGTCTGTTTCTAACCAAAACCCCAGACTGGCTCTACCTAACAACTAATAAAAATTAACTATCTGAATTTTCAAGAGTGCAGTTCAGGAAAGTAATAGATCTTACTTTCTACATGGCTGAAATACTTTTTGAATTATTTATTTATCATACTTACACAATGGTATATACGTCTTTCTGAGGTGAACCAGGAATGTTCGCATTCCAAAGATTTCAAAAGGCATAATATATTTTAATAGTTACATAAGTCTTTTCTTGTACTCAAATAACGTTAGCCCAACTAGGCAGGCTATATCAGGAAATCAACAATCAATCTACAAGAACAAAATTGGGAAGACTAGAACTATACTAATAGATAACAATTCTTGCAACATTTTGTCAAGGTCATCTCCCTTGCTCTTTACAAATAAGACAAATTTAACTGTGTCCAACAGTTTTCATAACAGCCAATATATTTCTACTCCACAGAATATGATTCAATAAGTCAAAATGACAACAGCAACAGAGTACTGATGTTTCATATGTTTTTTATGCACATAAAACACATAATTCCCATCAGTTCTTCATGGCTGCCATCTTTTTTAAAACACATTCTATAGACACCCGTGCCACTCAGCAAACACTAGTAAGTGAGGATTGCAATACTGTGGTCCTATTCACCCTTGTACCTTGAAGCCTGCCATTATGACTATCCTTAAGAGCCGTGGTGGCATGGTGGTTAGAATGCAGAAATGCAGGCTAGCTCTGCATTTCATTGCCAGGAATGCAATCCTAACTGCCTCAAGGTTGACTCATCTTTCCATCCTTTGAGTAAAATGAGGACCCAGGTTGTTGGAGGCAATCTACTGACTCTATAACTCTCTTAGAGCGGGCTGTAAAGCACTATGGACTGGTATATAAGTGCCATTTCTATTGCTATCCTACATCTCCATTAAATTATTTGATTTCCTTCTGAATTTCCTAAAGGGTCCAAGTTAAGTTTAAAACTGTTTGTAATAGTGGCAAATATCTGTGGCTTGGGTGTAGGATGTGGGTGTAGATTTGTTCTCCGAGCTTGTGATTTGGTTTCATTTCGTTACCAGGTTAGGTAACATCTTCAAGGAAGTTTAGGGGATGTAGGGTCATTGTTCTTCTGTTTATAAGGGCTTTGTGTGGTCAGTAGGTCTTGTAATGGTGAGGTCATGTCAGGTAAGGGTCCCAACAGGTCAGGGTCTTGGGATGAGTCTTGGGATCCTCACCTGACATGACCTCACCATTACAAGACCTACTGACCACAATAAATCCTTATAAACAGAAGAACACTGACCCTGACATCCCCTAGACCCCACTGAAGATGTTTCCTAGTGTGGTAATGAAACATTCAGAAACCAACCCACAAGTTTGGAAGACAAACCTTCACCCTCGTTTTAAACTGTATTGTTATATACCATTGGAACATGGACCTACCATTGGACCTGCTATTTAAATTCCATATGACATTCTAGATTTCTCTTAATATAGTGAAGCTCCAGGGTATCATGGGAAATTACAAGGCATGCATTCTTACTCTGCTCCCAGATTTTATATTATGTTAGAGACACTTTAGAATAACATTCTCCAAAGAGATAGCCTCCAGATCACTGCAACACAATGAAAACCAAGGTTGGGAAAGTTGATTAAGATTTTTGACCAGTAAAAAAATCCAAATTTTTTTACTACTGGTTCTGTGGCCGTGGCTTGGTGGGCGTGAGGTGCCTTGGTGGGCATGCCTTGGTAGGTGTGGCAGGGGAAGGATACTGCAAAATCTCCATTCCCACCCCACTCCGGAGCCAGCCAGAGGTGGTATTTGCCAGTTCTCTGAACTACTCAAAATTTCCACTACCGGTTCTCCAAACTGCTCAAAATTTCTGCTACCAGTTCTCCAGAACCTGTCAGAACCTGCTGGATTTCACCCCTGCCTTTGGCCCTCTAATATCTATTACCTTTTATGAAGAATTCTGGTAGAACTACCTTTCTGATAGTCATTTGTATCTCAAACACACCTCAAGCATCATCAGTGGCTCCATTATCATCTTAAATTGCTCTTCTGATTTGTTATTTAGAAGTCCTTTTTAATTATTAAAACATTAACTGGTTTCAATTGCATATCCAGTATATCATCTTTTCCAGAACATTCTTTTGTGTGTCATTATAAAATCCACATTTAAATCAGTTTCAAATACATGATAGGATGGAATACTTAAGATTGGTATTAGAGAGGATAAGGGGAAACTAAAGATTACAATGAAAGAAAAGAACAGCTTAAATTGACTGTGACACGTAATGGAGTAAAATGCTTAAATTTGGGCTGTTTTGAAAAACAGTTGTGAACAATAGATGCAGAAGTTAATTTTAAAAATGTCTGTAGTGTAAGTAATTTAAAAAGAGGAACAAATTCTATCAGCCCTAATTTTCATCCTAAATAGGAATATGGCATATCATGAAGCAAGGACCAACCTGTAAGGAAATCTTTGTCTTAAAGATTTTACATTTTCTCTCATTAGCAGTAAGTGGGTACAGGCCAATTTCTTTTTCACAAAGTAAGACCATTTTTAAAAAACTGTTCTATAACAAAAGAAGAAAACAACTGGATTGAAGTTCTTTTGCCAGGACTGCAGGCCAGGCGAAAATTTGCGCTTAATTTCATATCCACAATTCAGATAGTTGAACATTTGCCCTTTGTGGTTTTGAATTCCAAATTTTCCAAAGAACTAAAGGAAAGCTGGTGAAAGGGTCTTGCACACAGTGCAGGGGTTTCCTCCCAGTCTGAATTCCTGGATTCAAGACTGAGAAAGAAGCAATTAGGAGAATCTTTTGTGCATTCATTAGTGACATTTGTGCTTCATGCTTCAATATTCTACATAACTCTTCTTTCATGTTTCATCTTGGAATGCCCAGTGAAATCTGAAATTGGCTGAGCGTTTGTGCATTGTATTTAAAATGTACACTTTAAATAAATTAATAAATAGCTCCTTATAAATTATAGAATATAATTAAATTATACATTATATTATGCATTCATACACTTATAAATATTTTATGTTGAATTTTAAATATATGAAATAAATATTGTGCACTTCAAGAGAAACTCCTGTTGAGATGAAAATCTTGAATTGTGCTGCATCTGAAAGAAATGACTGGGTCACAGTTCTAAATGTGATATCTTATAGCTAAGTGATGTTAATCCAGAGTTTCAAATAATATTAAAATCATTGCCATCAATTGTTCAAATTCTCTGATATTGATACTCTTTCCTGTTCAAAGCCCAACATACATTCCCAACTCATGCTTCCATACCTCTCTTTCCTCTTACTTTTTCTCACCCCACTACATATTTCCCTTCTCAAAAGAGTCAGCCCAATAGTAAAACAAACAAAATTTTTTGCTTTAAGTAATATACATGAAGATATATTATTATTTGCTAATATTTGGCATGGTGGTCTAGAAGTGAAAACTCTCACCTTCCACTCTGAAGGTTGACAATTCAATCCTAGGCAGTGACAGGTATTTCTCTATCAGGGCTCAAAGAGGAAAAAAAATCTGCTATGAACTCTGCATAGACATCAGGAAGGGCATCCAGCCAGTAAATGCTCAGCTCCATTCAGTTGCCCCAACTCTATCCCAATAAAAGGAATTAAACGGTCATAAAAAGAAAATATTATCACTTGCTAAAATCTATTATCACATTGATATGAATTAATGTAATAGATGTCAAACCAGTTGGCAGCATATTGACTTCAACAAAGGCGTGCAATCCATTCAAATATATTTATGGTATTTACAAAATTGCAGTTTTTGTCAAGATGGTAGGAGGAAATGCTTTATTTTGCTTGCAAATTCCTATAAGCATAGGATTACAAATAGGATACTGAACCAAACCAATCATTGTACTGCAATCAAACATGAAGATTTCTTGAAGCAATCTTGAGATGACTCTGTGCAATGTAATCTTTCATTGGTGCTCATCTGGGTATAGTTATGTATTTGGTTGTGCAAAGAATTCATACAAGATTAACTATTTTCTCGTAAATAGCGACAGAGATATACTATCAAAATGTCTTAATCAGTCTGGCTCCTCACCTGAAGTAATTTCTTTGAGCATACTTTAGCATAGGAAAGACTCATCTCATCCTGAGGAAAAAAACATTATTGGGTGGGATTACCGTATTTTTCAGAGTATAAAACGCACTGGATTATAAGGCGCAACTTAGTTTTTGGGGAGCAAAATAGGAGGGGAGGGATATTTGCCTACCAGGTATTTATCTGGCTAGTGTCTTTAGTCTGGTCAGCTTCAGCACATTAGCTTCTAAAGCACAACTGATCTTCAGAAAGAGAAGCAAGGAGAAAAGCTGGCAAACCACAGAAATCGCTCCACTCACTAGCACCTCGTTAGAGCTGAAAAAAAACTTCACAGCTGAGAAGGGAGCAGACAAAGCAGGGAAGTGGAGATCGCTTCACTCGGTAGCACCTCCTTAGAGCTGAAAAAAGCTTTGAAAAAGCTACATTCAGAGTATAAGATGCACCAAATTTTCAGCCTCTTTTAGGAGGGAAGAAACTTTGTTTTATACTCCAAAAAATACAGTAATCCCTAAAGAAGCCTGGAGATAACCATATAGGTTTTCTTATGCTTATGGAGTGAATTCCTTATGGAGTGAATTCCTGAATTCTTTAAAACTTTTTAAACTTCAGCAAATAGAAAAGTAGAACTTTACATGGTAATTTTTATGAATTACTTCAGAATTATTTCAGAATCACTTGGATCTTTTTAAAAAAAATATTTTACAAACCTTTCTAGGTTTGATTAAAGATTCTCAAATCCCATAACCAAGCTAGCAGATAAAGATATGAGCATACAGAACATATGTTTGTTTTACCACTAGATGATGAAATGAGCATGTATTCTAATGTTTTGGACCCAAACTAGGATCTTCCTTTTGAATTTAAAAAACCAAACAAAAACCAAACAAACAACTCACTATTTTTATTCAGCGGCCATTATGTTACATCCTTTGGTTTTAGTGGAGCTGACATGCTCATAAATCGCCTCTTCCTTTAGCCGTTATTTTTGCCTGGTAAATTATTTTTTTATTCACAAGGCAATAAAAGGTCAGTAGAAAGGAAAAAATATATACTATTCCATCTCATAAAATAAAGTTAAACAGTATTTAGCATTTATATCTTTCCAGGGTGGCAATCAAAATATGGTTTATTTGACTGAATGAAGACCTATGATACTAAAAAAGATCAATCTGATGGTTCATTTAACAGAGGAAGATAAATCTTCAGGAATGCCATGTGGACATCAATGAGACCCAGTGTCAAACTCTACATAAGTCCCATGGAAACAGCAAGACTTTTAGAGAATAAGCAGAAGAAATCTTAACAGGTTGGCTATTGGACTTTGCTTAGGCCTTTTTTTAGACACTTAAATTAAACCACAATTACTGTTTAAAATGGAAATACCTTCAATATTTTCAGTGCTGTCTATGGTCATTGACAACTTTTTATTTATTTTAGCTTCATCAACTACCAGGAATTACCACAGAATTCTGAAATGTTTTTTCTAGATCATTGAACAATATGAAGTTGATGAAATAATTTTGTTTCTCTGTTAATTCAAGAAGAAAATTTCAAAGCAATAGGATTTTAGATATTGCAAGAGAACTACTTTTGTGATCAAAACAGAAAACAGGTCATTAAAATATTCAAATTAAGAATATGTGTTTACAAAGGGATAAAACTGCAAGTCCCAGCATAATTTGAATACATTCCAAGCAACACTTAATCAAGAATTTCTTTATCAAAAAACTACATAAAAAATAAGCAGGTAAATAGTGGATCTTTCCCAGAGATAAATTGTCCTGAAAATGCTAGACAAAAGCAGGGTGAATTCATCCTTGCATTTTAGATACAGAAAAGTGGACATTTCAAATCAAGATCATCAAGATTTTCTCAGTCAAGCTGATTTGAGCTGAAATGTTATGCAATGTGGACATTTCATAATCTCTTTGATTAGGAATTTATGAAAAGGGTATCTCTCTAGCATCCTGAAACAACTTTAGACAATACGAGTTGTATGCAGTGATATGGCGAAATCTTTTTTCAGCAAAATTTCCCAAAGCACAATTGTGACTTGGTAGCAGTGGTGGGATTTAGCCAGTTCACACCACTTCAGAAGTACAGATTGTTAACTTTCTGAGCAGTTTCGTGAACTGGTTGTTGGAAGAAATTATTAGGGCAGAGAACCGGCTGTTAAATTATTTGAATCTCACCACAGCTTGGTAGCTATTGTCTCTATCTTTTTCTCTTTCATTTTGCCATTAAGCCCACAATTACATAATGCTACCTGGAATGTGTGTTAACTTAAGGTTTCTTGTAATTCTTAATTCTTATAAATCAGATCATATATATCCATGGTACAATCCTAAAAATGCCATTATTTTCTCACCGTCTTTATGTATGTCTGTTTATTCTTAAAATCCTTTAAAAATTATAAATTATTGTGTGTGTTTTGATGTGTGTTTTCGTAGTTTCCTTTTAAAACAAGAGTAACCAGGCCTCAGAACAGAACAAAGAATAACAGAGTTGGAAGGGACCTTGGAAGTCATCTAATCCAACCCCATTGCTCAAGCAGGAGACACTGTACCATTTCAGGCAAATAGTTGTCATAAAACCTTAATGTTGGAGCCAGGGGTGAAATTCACTTACTTTCGCTACTGGTTTGCAAATGTGAGTGAGCAAGCGCCTCCTCCACGCATGCCCAGAGCCTTCTGCAAATGCACAGAGGGTCAAAAACGAGATGTGATGATGTCCAAGTGGGTGGGTGGAGCCGCTGCACTACCGGTTCACCCGAGTCAGATAGAACCAGCTGAATTTCATCCCTGGTTGGAGCATTTATAGTCTCAAGCCACCAAACCTCTTTCTGCAGATACAGTCAAATACAGTGCTGTAGTTATATAGCAAACTACCCAATCTTGAATAAAACCCCAAATGTTACATATAAGATACCCAATCAGTTTAATGCATCTAGAAAAAAAGGTTTTAAAATCCTTTTCAATTCCTCAACCAAAAAATCCATTCAGTATATAGATCTCCAACTATTTACATCCTTATACTATGCTTAGGTGCTAGGCTATAATATCAAAATAAAAGCATTTTCCTTTCCTTCTTTATATAAAATGATTGTTCAGATGGATATTAGGCTAGAATTTTCCTTTCTGAAAAGTCATTGAAATCATTGTATAAAGCTTTCTAGGTTGAATGGCAAAAACCATCTTCCACCAAGTGAAGGACAGATTTTAAAAAAATAATAATAATAATAAATCTTTCCTAGTTGCATTTTCTTGGATTGGATATTATATACACTATGCAAAGTATTGAATCCTTTGTTTTGTATCTATAGAATCTCACGAGACCTTATCTGGAAGCAGCTACACAGCAATTTGTATATACCACATTGAATTACAATTTGTTTATTGATGATTAAATTTTATACATTCAGTGCCCCAGAGTAACAAGAAGCAAAACTATGAATTATACAGGCCTTTTAATATGTGAGAATGATGTAGCAAATTAATTGAACATTACATTTGATATATTTCTGGCTTGTCTGCTAGTGTTCAGACACTGAGTGACAAGTCATCAAGTAAAGCTGCAGTTTGTCCAATTAAAAGATTCATGTGAGGCCCTAGAGCTAGTTAAATGTATTATATTTGTTTATCTATAGTAAATACAGGTTCAGAATTAATCTTTACAACACACTCATACAAAATCTATGCATTATATGCCCTGTAACATTACAATTAAGTTTTTTTTACTTCTCAATTTTCTTTGTCAAACCTCTTTATCAAGTAGTTTGTTGCAGCTTTGAAAGTTTTCTAACTCATGGTCTTCTCACCTAGAACCTTACAATGTAATTCATAAGCATTTCTTGTTCTATGATTTAAAATTATATACAGTCTTTAAATAGCTTATTGACCTGCTTTTTATACAAATTACATTTGTTACAAAACAACTTATTTGAAGTATATTCTACTGTTTTTAATTCAATTGTGCAATGTATTTTAAGGGCATTCTTGCAAAAAGTTAGGCAAAATGTGGCATTTCCTTCTTAAAACTAAGGCTCAATGGGCTAACAATGGCTTATCTTTTCAATAGGAGAGAAAATTCATCTATATATTGTGAGCAGAATGTGATAAAGGATACATGAAGAACTCTTTAAAAAATGGATTGCTATAAAATGTTTATATATTTTCATACACATGCATTAATTTTTGCTTGCACTTTGCCTAATGTGCATTGTTTTTACATACAGTTTTGCTAATGTAATGCATTTTTGTTCATTATATTTATCAGGAACAGGCAACCTGCAGTTCCAAGGCTGAGCCCGGTTTTTGCATCCCCTAACCTCCCTTTGATAATAATTGCTTGAAACTGATACCACTATATTTAGGTGAGAAACTAGAGTAAGCCCAAAATAATACTTTAAAAAAGGAAAGAATCTCTCCCAAACTTGTTCTAAAAATCCTGCCCATTTTATCTATATGATGTTCCTCTACTCCCTTGGTAGCTTTCAGATCCTCCCAAGTGTTAAGTGTGATCAGAGGTGGGTTTCAGCAGGTTCTGACGAGTTCTGGAGAACCGGTAGTGGAAATTTTGAGTAGTTCAAAGAACCGGTAGTGGAAATTTTGAGTAGTTCAAAGAACTGGTAAATACTACCTCTGACTGACCCATTCCCATCTATTCTCTGCCTCCCTAGTCCCAGCTGATCAGGAAGATTTTGCAGTAACCTTCCCCTGGAATGAGGAGGGAATGGAGATTTTACAGCATCCTTTCCCTGCCATGCCCACCAAACTATGCCATGCCCAAGCCACACCCACAGAACCAGTAGTAAAAAAATTTGAAACCCAACACTGAGTGTGATGCTTGAACTTCAAAAGATTGCCTACTCCTGATTTGCTACTACATACTCACCTTTGTCAAGAGGTTTCATTACAGACTACCTTATTTCTGATTAGCAAACTGAAATGCAAGTTTGGAGAACTTTTCAGTTCATGAATTGGTCTAAAAATGAAAATTGTACATTCAAAAACAAAATAAACAAATTTCTGCTCCATTCTAAAATATGAACTCTGCTCTTCCGTCCTACCCATTTAATTTTTTTTCCTATCATAATTGGGTTGAACCCTTCATTTCACTTGGGAAAGTATTAAAAAATGGCTAAACTGCCTATTTTGCCAAGGTGAATGTTAGCCCTTGACTGCTGAGAAAAAGATAGAAAAAAGAAGTACATAAATGACAGTGCTTTTAGCAGCTCTTTCTGGATGGCAGATGTGGTGATTACTAAATATGAATACTGATGTTAAGGTCTTCAAAGCCCTCAATTCTCTTTCTCCTTAACTGAGAAGTGAATTGACAGCATACATACATACAGTATATAACTGGTGATTAGAAGAAGTACCCAACTATATGGAAGATGTTAATTAGTTTTTATAAATAGCCATGAAGTTTGAATAATTCCTCATTTCCACCACTATACCCCATATACAAGATATTAAATTTCTAAACTGGATTAAAATTAATTAGTCATATAATGACACCTCTTTCTCAGCTTTCAACATCTTCATGTGTAATAAGAAATAGATCTCCTTACAAAAAAGATCAATTAAGTTAGTGCAATTTTACTTCCAAGTCCATATTATATAATTGCATTGTTAGCGTCTAAGAAATCTGATGATCTATATATAAAATAAAGATTAATTTGAAAATATCCTGTAAAAAACTCCTGCTTTTAACAGAATACATTTCAAGTTGGAGAAAAAAACCAAATTTCTGGATATTTATTTCATTTATTTATTTATATCCCACCTTTATTATTTTTAAACAACTCAAGGCAGCAAATACATATAATACTCCTTCCCCTTCCTATTTTCCCCACAATAACAACTCTGTAAAGTAAGACGGGTTGAGAGAGAATGACTGGCCCTACGTCACCCAACTGGCTTTCATGTCTAAAGTGGGATTAGAACTCCCCATTCTAAATCATGTGCAGCTGAATTTAAAAAAAACACATGTCACTGATTATTAAAATGAGCATCAATAAGGTATAGCACAATACATTTTTAACACTTTGGTCAGAGTGCAGAAATCTATCTACATTTTTAAAAAAATAACATTCCTCTTTAATTTGAATTTAGAACCTAAAATGTTATGGTATAACTTCTAAGTTATATTCTCTACATACATCCTCCTCCTTCTGAATAATAGCTCTATCTCCCATTGGCATGACACTGAAGTGGATTCATCACTGGCTGACAAATTATATCAATCAAAAGGCTATTGTATATTTGAGTTGTATTGAATCAGAACAGCTGCTGAGTTTTTAAAGTACCTGGCTTTTACAGACAGGAAAATCTAAGAGACCTGGCAGAATGCTTGAAATAATCAGATGGAACTTTGTTTGTTCTGAAGCTGATATTATTGTGGGTTTACTGCTATATTTATAACCTGTTTGATGCTATTAGATAAAAATTTAAATATTTTTGTTTAATTATTGGCAGATATAATATTTTTTAAAAGCTTACTCTTGTGCTGGCATGTGAAGAAGGACCAGAATTAAGTACTTGAGCATATGTCATAGGTGCTGATTCAACTAATTTAAAGAATTATATATCATCTACAAGATAGCATGAGAAACATCTGCCTGAAAGTATGGGTTATCTTTTAATAAGAGGAGAATAATCAAGATCAGCCTTCTTCAGCCAAGTTCTCTGTGATGCATTAAGGTCCACTGTCCAGAAAGCTTGTATTAAAGGACTCTTAGAGGAACCTATATTAGGAATCTAGTGACGTGGGTAAAACCCAGTAATAAAACCCACTAATTTAATGTACATTCATGGATCTAAATCTATCCCAGCTGAATTCAGTGACTGAAGTATGTGATTGGTTGTGTTCAGTCTATTTACTTTCCCAGCAGAATGCTACAAGTCCATCAAAAAGGAAGAATGTCTCCATTCAGAGCTAGCATTGTACTTTAAGAGATTAAGCCTGCTAAAGCCTTTTGCTGATGGCCATCCATAATTTCCCCCCTTCTCCTTCATCTTCTTCCTCTTATTTTCCAAAGAATGGCTTAAGTTATTCGTTGCAGTGTTCTTAGGTATCAGCATTCCAACATTATGGTTAGAATTATTTTTTATATATTGTTACTATTATTCTTAAGCATTCTTTTAGGCATTAAAAGAATACTTAGTAAATTAACATTCAACTCACATAGTGCTTCAGGGTAATAAATGTAAAGCAAATTGGTGAATTTCTCCGCACCTAGAAATCCCCTTATCCCTGTGCATAAAGCATACTGACTGGTGCTGATAGGACGTATTACTTAGCAGATATAGAAAGTCAAAACTGGCATAGCCCAATTTAAGAATATTCTCCATGCCAAACAGATGGAGGCAATAACACAAAAATACTGCTGGTAAAATACACTCAGCCATACTTCTGACTTAGTGTGGTTTAGAGAACTTTGGAAGCAGCTAAAAGGAATTTTCTTTCTTATCTAGCCTAAATGAGGACAAAAGGGAGAATTGTCCAGAGTACAAACGATGACCTGTAAGATTAAAAAGAAGTCTCTCTGTTGGAATTTTATCATCACTTGTATGTGACAAAGCACCGAAAGACAGGATTCTGGCAGGAGCAATATATTTTCTTCAGGGCAGTAAAATCATCAGCAAGGTGTCTGCATGTGTGTAGCACTGCTTGAATATGAAAGCAATTTTCTGAAGCTGGGCTCTGCTTAATTCTATTGTTTTCGTCAAGAACGAATATTCTGGATCGCAATTTTCAGTGACTGATTGTAATGAGCACAGGATAGGAAAATGGATGAGCAGCTTCCTGGATGATTGCTGGACCAGGCTCTGATATCATTGACAGCAATATTTGCATCTATCCATAAAGAGATTAAATGTTAGCAAGGTTTCAGTACATTTATCTGCCTGGCATCTGGCAACGGGTTTTCCTATTAAATTAAAGCAGGCAAAAGGGCAGAAGAGAAGGAGAAAGGGGAAGGAGAAATGAGAGAAAAGAGATAGATGGTATCTCAGTTTCTACCCATTTCAGAGAGAGTACCATCAGTAAAAGAGGAAAGAATGAGCATTATTAGATGCTTAATCCATATGTATTTAATATTATTGTTGTTACTTGCTCACAATACCAGAAAAAAATTAAGTGTAGTGTAGTAAAAAAAATTTCAGTGAGAATTGTCCTGATTCCACCCACATGTCTTAAGTTAGGCATCTCCTAAATTAAATTACTCAGAAACTCATTATCTATATGGCGTTCTGAGTAAAACAGAACTGCTCTTTTTAATCTTTTACTATGTAGTGATATTTTATTGTTCACATTTTACTTTTTTTTTTACATGTTCACAAAAGCACAAAACTTGTTTGTTTTGAGCTTGGAACAAAATAATTCAAAGAAATGGTTCTATTCAGGTGTTCCCAGTTTGATGAATTGTGATGGAACAAAGCATGGAACATTATTATTCTTTTATAAGATAAACCTTTCTGTCCTTGGTATTTTACCTTAGCACCAGGGTGAAATGCTACCGGTTCGCTCTGGTTTGGGCAAACCAGCAGTGATAAAAACTACCAGTTTGGGCGAATCGATAAAATGCTTTAAAAAGTAAAAAAAAAAAGGTTCCGATGATCACAGCTGTGCTGCACGAACCTTTTTAAAACTTTTTTAAAGCATTTTTTACTACCTATTCACCTGAACCAGTAGCAAAAAAAAAGCTTTAAAAAAGTAAAAAAAAGGTTCCAATGATCACAGCTGTGTCGCGCAATTGTTAGAACCTTTTTTAAAAACTTTTTTAAAGCATTTTTTTACTCCTGGTTCGGGCAAATAGGTAGTAAAAAGTGCTTTAAAAGGTGTAAGAAAAAAGTTGACCACGCCCATCTAGTCACATGACCCCACCACCATCACCAAGCCACGACCGCAGAACCAGTAGCAAAAAAAAATTGCATTTCACCACTGCTTAGCACCACAAAGGAAGATGGGATGGAAATCCATCCTGAATGCTATCAGCCAGCCAATAATCAGAAAAACCAGCCATATATAACTCAATGGGAAGGGGAACTCTTCATTTAGCAAACATTCTTAAAAGCCAACAACAGGTCCAAGAGTTTATACCAAATCACAAAAGTTAAACAGAAGAGAATGTCATTAGCACAAGAGAACAAGAGCAAAGCTTACAAACTATCTCAAAGATGAAATGTTGAATCTTGACCTTTTTTAAAATAAATATTTTTTTAAGTTCACCATGGCAACAGGGTACAAGACTTCAAGCTCAACAATTCAACAGCTAGAGCAACACCAGGTATAACTATGTTGCACTTGTTTATTCTAGTTATTAATTATTTAATTAATATTTTAGCCCACCAAACGCTAAAGTTATCAGGGTTGCTTACATAACATTTCCTTTCATTTTTCATTTCCAGGTATAACTATGTTGCACTTGTTTATTCTAGTTATTAATTATTTAATTAATATTTTAGCCCACCAAACGCTAAAGTTATCAGGGTTGCTTGCATAACATTTCCTTTCATTTTTTGTGGTAACTTAGTTAATAGAAAAATGAAACTGTAAATTCATTGATTTAAAGGGTTAAAAATGGTCTTAATATGGGTTGCAAATGCAGTCTCAAAGCCCTGGTACTTTTGTGTTGCATTGTAAAAAATAAATAAAAAAGAGGTAAGGCCATAATCCTTATTTTTTATTGTTCCTGCAGGTATCCTTGACTTTCAATATACAACCTTCGCAAATTACATCCTCCTCCTCATTAATTTCAGCCCCAAATTGCCTACAAGTGAAAATGATCTTCAGTGGGAAAAAAAGCTTCCATATGAGATTCCAGTTTTTCCAAGGTGAAAGTGAGCAGAGCTAAACAATCTTCTAAGCCTATTTATTGCATCAGGACAAAACTGCAGATGTGTAGAATATTCTTTTTACATCAAATCACCATCAATTTTGGAATTTGACTGTGAAGTGTTGCAGAAACAAAATGTGATTTTCCAACTTTTTTCTCTCATTAATTCTCTTCATGAATGGTTATGCATCTTGATGGAGAATACTTTTAGAATAAAAGATGTAGGCTTTATTTATTCACCTCATTAATTCAATCTTCTGGGATAAATAGAAATACTCTCCCATACAGTCTTCTTTATTTATGCAAAATTAAGATTATTTAGTGGTATTGAACCTCTTTTTCAGAAAGTCTTAAATACTCTTATTGTCTTCTTATTGGTGAAGTTCTAAAAAACTCCAGGATCCCAAAAATTCCATTTAAAATTAGTGAATGTTATGTTCCACAGAACATTCCCAGTGACACTAGTAGTGAAGTCCTACAATGTGTCATCAGAGAGGGTTACACATTTAGTCTTAAAATGTGTTATGTTCATGCTATGGAGATTTGTTTTACTCTATACTAAAGTCAAGGAAGCTATTGTATAAATCAGTGTCTAATCAGCCCATCAGACATATGACTATCTTATCATACCAATTATTTATTTTGGTATGAAATAACTCATATTTTGTTGCATAAAGCAACAAGTCAGAATTGTGATAAATCATTTACTGATTAACTGGCTATAAATTCCTTCATTTATACAGATTTTCACATATATACAATTTGAGATTTTAGAATCAATACCCCTCGATAGCAATAATAATTCTCTTTCTACAGAGATAATATCCTGGGACAATGCAACCTCCGCATATAGTTCTCTTATTTTCTCTTTCAAACTTCCCACTGGGGCTTATATGCAGGCAAATTACCTGTTCTGATAATCTACCTAGACTCCCTAGCGATGGATATGGGCATTAGTTTGGGAGACTTACAGACAACAAATGTTGAACTGAAAACAGTTCTCTTAAAAGCAGAGCCAACAACCCCAATGGAGGAGCCTGATGGAGCAATGTACTAAAGCGCTGTTAAATAGCACTTAGCTGCCAGCTGCCTGCAATTACTGCAAGTTCAAATGTCACCAGGCTCAGGGTTGACTAGCCTTCCATCCTTCTGAGGTAGGTAAAATGAGGACCCAGATTCTGGAGGCAATAAGCTGACTTTGTATATTAAAAAAAAAGAACACCGCTTGGGGGTGGGGGGCAAAAGCCCTACTAACCAGGTATATACAAAAGTATGAAGGCTATTGCTTAACGCATTGTAAGCCACCCTGAGTCTCCGGAGAAGGACGGCATATAAATCGAACCAATGAATGAATGCATGCATGAATGAATGCATGAATGAATGAATGAATGAAGACCCAGCCAGAATAGCATCCCAAAACAGCAATCATCTTTGTTCAAACTGCACCTGAAAGCAGAATAAGAAGCAATGGATGGAAACTAATTAAGGAAAAGACCAAACTAGAAATAAGGAGACATTTCCTGGCAGTTACAACACAATTAATCAGTGGAATGGCTTGCCTTCAGAAGTTGTGAGTGCTCTATCATTGGAGGTTTTTGAGAGATTGGATAATCACTTGGCTGAAAAGGTATAGGGTCTCCTGCTTGAGCAGGGGGTTGGACTAGAAGATCTCCAAGGTCACTTCCAACTCTGCTATTAGGTTAGTCTGTTAAACTGCCATTGGTACGTTTAAGGACACTGGAGTAATATATTTCCTTTGCTAATTGCTTTTAAAAATTGCTTGTTATCTGTTGTTCAGGTATTAGGAATCTTCGTACAAACACATTTTGCATTGAGTGAATTTCCTTCAATCCTAAATGAAAGAAGTTGTCATAGCTTCCAAGTTAGGCTTCAAGATGCAGATGGATCAGTCCCCCAGGATGCTACCCTTATAGATAGATTGTGTTTAAAAGATGTTATGAAAGGGGAACACATTATACTGAACAAAACTTGGACTTATCTGAAAGAGGATTTAAAAATTACAGACTGCAAGAATGATATGGGAAAAGATGTTACACTGCACAAAGAAATGAAACAGATTGATGTCTTCATAATTAAAACAACCGGATAAATAACAGAACAAAAGAGTGACCAGGATAACTTTCCTATGTTGGATTTATAAAAGGAACTTATTAAAGCCTTGTCGATTTTTGTGAAAAGGGGCAAAGAAAAAAAACCAAGTTCTAGAAAATTGTTTTATGGAATTAAAGATCAAGAATGCTAAAAGTAAAAAGAAGTAAAAGAAAGGGATATAAAATTGGTTTATCTGATCAAAGTTTAAAACTCTGATCTTTGTTAACCCTTAATAAAATTTTACTGATTGGAACTGAAATAAGTAATGAGATATGGGAAGAAGATATTGTTTGTTGTATTTTAATATAAAGTGATGTTACTAAAATTGTTTATCCTTGTGATGAAGCGGTAAGTCATTTTTTTCTTTTTTTTTACTATATTCATTTTTTCTTTTTTTCTGATTTCTTTTTCTATTTTTCCTTTTTATTGTTGTATTTTTTGTTTGTATTAGATTTTCTTTTTGATTGTAATATTTAATAAAATTACTATTAAAAGTAGTGAATACTTTGGGGAGATGCGATGGGAAAATATTTATGAAGGTATTCAAATACTTTAAACGGTAATACAAGAGTTCAGAATCTTATGCCATGGATTGCTCCTGGAACTCACACAAATCAGACAAATCACACAGCCGGTTAGTCTACAAAAGCTCTTATTGTATACCACTTGTTTAATGTCACTGACATGCATTCCCATATATGCATTGGCCAAGTTAATTAGGGGCATTGGGAAAGATAAGGTGTCAGGATTAATTCACATGAATGACATTCCTCTGGAAATGTTGTTTCCTTATAGATTTTCTTGGAATCCTTTACCAGCAGCATCTATTCCACATATTTGTCTATATCAACTAAACCTTTTGTTGACTGTTACATTAACTGCTGCTGGTACCTGTCATTCTGGACCTGATTTGGTCTTGATAGATTATTTCTTTGTGATCTGCTCCAAGGCTTTTCTTATCTGTGCTGGTTGATATCCAGACCTGATCTGAATTTTTTCTTGTTTTTCATTCATTCATGTTGACATTTTTCTTCAGGATCATATTAATCTGTTTTGCACAATATTTTATTTCTTGAGATACATTTTACAAATTAAAAGTTGTAATCCTATATATATTTACTTAAGAACTATATATTAGCAGAACACTGTCAAAAAAATTACATGGGACACTAACAATTCAAATTATTTTATGATGAAATTCTATGGAGTAAGTCTCAATGAATCTTATACAGCCTACTCCCAGATATATTGGACCATAATACCCATCTTTCTTAGAAAATTATTTGTAATTCAACAGAACTGGGGCACAACAAATGTTAACTCAAACACATCCACGGTGCACATACAGAGAAAGGCTAAAGACCTTTGTGCTGTAACCTAAGCAAAATTATATCTTTCTGAGCTCACTTATCTTGCTGATCAAAATTAAGCTTGCCCAGTATAAGATACTTAAAATATGTGTTCCTACCTTTTCTTTCTTGAGCTGTTTTGTTTTCTGTAACTGAGTTTCTTCACAAAACTCTACATTTATATGGATTCGAAAATGCATTACTGGATCTTCCATTTTAGTCTCGTTAGAACTAAGGGTGAATGTCCAGAAAGATCAAACTATAAAGAAGACCAATAAGAGCATTATTCATCAAGATATTGGCATTCTGTCTCTTTTTTCTTCTAGTCCAAGCATTGCACATGAAAATTACAGAACAGAAAATATATGTTTCAGAAGTGCCACATAAGATCTATGAACAATTTGTCCTCCTATTGTGGTCAAAAGAACTTTTCACTAGAGTGAAAAAAAAATCTTCACAACACCTTTTCCTAACTGATAATAATTCTATACTTTCCAAAATCTAATCATAGAAATGTAAATTTTTTTCATCTATATGATTTTTTAAAATAATAGCATTGGTCTCATATATTAGTCAAAGTATGATTATCTGTGATTCTCTTAAATTTCTGTCATATGGACATTCTCTCTGTAGAATTGTACATCCTTTGAGATGAAGTTCACTTGTTTTGGTGAGGAAGTTCCTAAATGATCTCCAGCATCTCTGATTAAAGGAAACATTGTAGCAGAAGATAGAGAAAAAATATTGAGTTTATGGACTAAAAGACCACCATCAGTGAGCTATTGGACATCATTACTTGGTCTATTGTGTGGATGTTTGGGTGGTTTAGAGGTGGGGAATTGTGGAAAGTGGGAATGTGTTTGGGGATTGTTATATGTGTTGGACCTGGTCTTTGGGTGTTAAATGAATTTTGTTGTAAGGGTATGTTGTGTATACACGGACAATGACAATAAAGTTATTATTATTATAACTGCTAATAGAATTAACTGGCTAGCCAAAGAGATTGTCCTGGAATATGGCAGCTAACCTGCTGTGATTGCAAAATTAAGTGAAGGTTCGGGTGTCTGAATTCTCTCTCACTGCCTTTCTAAAACGGCTGCATGAAATATGACCTCCAAAGACAAAGAAATCCACCTTAGAAATGTGTGGGTGGAGGAATTTGATATTATTCGAACAAGAGAAATCAAACACCTCTCAAGTGTGTTTTCCAATCCATATTGCATAGCATATGGATTTAAAGCAGTTAGTATAAAGAGATTTTAGGGAGGAAAGTATCAAGTTAGGGAAGATCTAGATGGATTTGTGCTGTGTATCAAGCTGGGATTAACGAAAGAGCAAATGAAAACTCACGTGTGGGAGTGAAGCTAGGGAGCTGCAGGAACTGAAGTACATGATCTTGAATTGGTGTGTGTTTACCTTTTCCAGCCCCAGTCAGCATTTGGGTCCCCAATGACTTACGATGTTCCATATGGTTGACTTCTACTGCCAAATATCGTATCTCCCAAAGATGCTCATTAATACCCAGGAAAAATACTTTGGCTGAAGCTATTAGCTAAGAGTATTAGCTGTGAAAAACAGTTACCTTGGAATAAAAAGTGAGAAAGAAAGAAAGAAAGTAAAGCAGAGACCTCTTTCAAAAACATATTTTCTGTTTCTTTTCCAAAAGGTATTGATTGTTGCTTCCACTACAATCTGCTCTCTGGCCATCATGACCTTGGGCAACTGGCCACAGCATTTAAACTGGTCACTTTTAAATGGCAGTTTAGGCAAAGAGAAGAGTTGCATTATTTCAGATTCTCAAGTTCCAAAGTTGTGTCTTAACCTTTCAGTTTGCTTCTTAATACCCATGTCAGCGCTCTTGCTGAGAAAGAGGCTTAGTGTCACCATCCTCAATCAGTGTCCCTTCATTCTCTTTCATTAAGAACCATGTTTTCCTGACAAAGGATAACAAATGGACACCCCTGGTCCCTAATGTGCTTTTTGACTACAGAGCCTGTTCATTCCTCTGCAAAGCAATTGCAATTATTTGTCATTTTAATATGACTTGGCAAGGAGATCCAAAAACACGAAGCTATTATTCATCACAGTGTATACTTCTTTCCATGCATTAATATTAGAATATCATTGTTATTACCCTGATATTGCATGAACTAGATATAATGTCATCAGGCAAAACAAAACTAAAAGGAAGAAAGAAAGAGAAATTAGGGAGGTTTGGGTGTTGGGGGGGCATAAATTATGCTTAGCTGCTCTGATGCTACAAGGCAAAAAGCAATTGAAAGAATTGTGCCATTTCTGTTAAGGATGCTGCAATTTATTATCATTAGTGCTAGGCTACCTAATGAAAGTGGTTTTTTCCCCGTCTTCCACAATTAACTGGGAACAGTAAAGCTTGCACAGTACAGCAGTAGTTCCAGGCTTTTCCAAAACACCAAAAATGTGATATTTCTGCCACCTACAAAAATGTCACTTTTTAAAAATGTTACATTTATAGTCTCATGAGTTCAAAATGACATTCCTTTTCACGTATTTGTAAACCATTATATTCTCTAGGAGAGCTTTAGAGGTGTCCGATGTGAAAGCCAAAAGAAAGGGACTAAGGTGTCCTCTTCTCTCAACCTGCCCCTCCTGAAGTACCATTGGCATGGAACCAAAAGACAGGAAGGAATGGCTTGTCTAAATCAAGGGCAACAAGACAAAAGCTAGAGCGATTTTCTGCACTCTTAAAATGGCTTCTACTGCACAGCTCATAAAAATAGAAGGCCGTCATTCTTTTCTTCCTGAACAGAAAAATCACTGGTACTTGCCCCATGAATAAACCTCCTCAAAGCAGACTGAACTAGGAAAACAAAATTTGATTTAACTATAAACCTTTGCATTCAGCCTCCAGAGCCTTTCTAAAGATTGCTGCTGAAACTGTCATTTTTAATAGTTCCAAAGGGAAGCATTATTTAAGCGGTGCTTAAAGCACATTAATTAAGGATATATTAAATATTATTTGGAAAGATGTCCTGAATTTTCCACTGGTTTGTACTAGTTTGTACTAGAATCAGTGCAAAACCAGTTTGTGCTAGCCTTATTCACTTTGGGAAGTGTGGCCATTGGCATGCCATCTCAGTTGTAATGTGCAGTTTTGACCTGGAAAAGATTCATATCTGTAGGTTACATTTGAAACTGAATAGAAAGTGAAACTGAACAGAAAAGGAGACATTGGACAATTGGAAGGATGCTGCCTCAGTGATTGAACGGTGGCACCTTTCAATCTTTGGAGACCTTATATTTTACGGGATTGCACTTTATGGCCAGCACAGTGAAGGTGTAATAGCTTGAATCATTTGGAAGGTTCATGATTTAAAAAAGTAACCCTAGCAGACAAAAAGGGGAACCAGTTTGACGTAGAGGTTAAGGCACAGGGCTGGAAACTGGACACCATGAGTTCTGGTCTCACCTTGAGCACCAAGTCAGCTGGGTGATCTTGGACCAGTTGCTCTTTCCCAGCACTAGGAAGAAAGCCATGACAAAAAAAAACCCAAACGCCAGTTTTTTAAAAAAACCTTGTCAAGAAAAGTTCAGGAGCTAGTCGAGAAAGTTCCCAGGAATCAAAAACTGACTTGAGGGCTAAAGAAATATTTTATCTAGTTCATTTCTACTTGAAACTCACTCTTGGATTTTTGTTGAAACTGAAAGAAATGAAATTTTAATCCAGAGTTTTCTTAATTAGTTTATTATGATAGAAGTACTGTCTGTGATGGTTCATTCTTTGCTATCTTTTAGATTTTTATCTGTATTAAAGAACATCTGAAGTTCCTTTTTTTCTATAGGTTTTTTTTCATTTTTATTTGCACTCCCCAATTTTGCTTTCTACCTATTCATTTCTCTTGTCTTCTAAATTATTTTTCTTTTCTGTTTGGATTTTATATTTTTAATTTTTTAATTTGATTTAATTTGATTTAATTTGATTAATTAATTAATTTTTAAATTAATTTTTATTAATTAATAAAGTTTTGAGGTGTAAACTGATTAGGGCACTAAAAAGAACAAAATAGAGATAAAAATAATTTAATTTCATTTAGCTTGGTTTAAACAGAATAAGACTGAATTAAATTTGTTTCTAGTGTTTACAGTCCACCAGGAGGCAGTAGATGACAGGTTTTGTCCTTTTGAGGGATTCATCCCACATACCTAGCCAGAGCTTCCTCTATGGGGTTCAAACTCTTTACCCAGAATTGAAATCCTGGAACACTGCACTTTAAATGCAAGTATACAGTGCATTACTTTTAGTAGTTGTTCAAGTACTGATATTCAGTGACATTGCAGGAATGGATATATAGAATCTGTTAGAATATTATAAACAGTTCATCTTTCCTTAAATTCTCAGATGGGAGAAAGAGAGCAAGATGGATGTTATCATGTCATGTTATGTCCCAATATACAGCATTTTGCATAATTCCACTACCCCTCTCGGTTGAGACTGGGGGATGGAATTTCATTTAATACAAAATGACAGTATTTAAATGACTTGGATCACTCTTTTCAATCTTTTTAAAAAGCAAAATTCATATTTATGGTTTCTGGAAAAGCAAAACTATATTTTAATTTAATTCAGCAAGCAATTGTTCAAAAACCAGCTACTTTATTCTAATCCAGCCCTTGAAAAGATATTCTCCTAGAAGGAATTCTACTGAAATCTAGTGGGATTTCATTTTCAATAAATATAGACAGGGTGATCACCTCTATATAATTAACAATAGCAGTTTTAATCAAAGCATCCATGTTTATGCATACTGTACTCGGGGCCCTGTTTAATGCTATAAATTGAAAAGTGGGTTGTGCGCTACTTCAACTTCCATGATATTTCCCAATTATTTTGTGAATTATAATATTTTGAGGTGTGGGCAGTTTCTGTTGTTGCCAAGTGTTTCCTCATAGTGTGTCAACAAAAAAAATTAAGATGGTTCCTACAATGGTACAATTGAAGCTCAATCTGTTTTTTTTTTCCTTCTGCAATACAAATAAAATTGTACTGCTGTGGCCCTTATCTTGATATTTTTTATGATATCATGCAGAAATCCCTGGCTGTTATTGACAATGCTCACAATTTGAAGGAAATTCCAAGATTAACGGCAGAAGAGAGATCACTTTCCACAATGATCAGATGTTCCCTTCTCTAGTAAACTATTATTCTGTTGAGCTTTGCAACTGTCCTGATTTGCACAAGGTTGAAATATCTTCACTGTGAAAGGACAAGAGTGAAGAAAAAAAAGCAGAACATGTTTTTTTTCCCAAGAACCTTTGCTAGAAATTATTTTTCTTTTGCCATGATTTGCTTTATTATTTTTTTCTTAGCAGAAGGAAGCAAGCAAGACATAGCTATGGGCACAAGTGATATAGCACCATTTTATTATATCCCACATAATCTAATCCTGTTGCTTGCTATGATTAGTAATATATTGAAGGTGGAAGGCAACATTCCAAAGGAATAAAACAGCTGTATCACGAGCATCGTACAGAAAAGTTAGGACAGCCCTTTTCAGCAATTGCTCAAAAAGGATGCAGTAGATCATGGGTGTCAAACTCAAGATCCAGGGGCCGGATCTGGTCTGCAGGGTGCTTAGATCTGGCCTGCGGGGCTGCCCTGGAAACAGTGAAGGACCGGCCCGCAGTGCCTCCACCAGCAAAAACAGCTTGGGAGGGCTTCATGTGAGGGCTTCAACTCCGTTTTCACTGGCAGAGGGTTGCAGGAGGCCTTTGCACTTGAAACGGAGCTTGAGAGCCCATTTTCACTGGCAGAGTGCTCGGGCCACCACAGGGGCTCCCAACATTAGTGATGTTGAGCTGGCCACGTCCATCACAACTCCCCTAGGTCAAACACAACCTGATGCAGCCCTCAATAAAATTGAGTTTGACACCTCTGCAATAGAGGAAGGAAATGGATTAGCAAAATGAACAGCAATAGTTGTGCCAGTATTGCTTTCTGCCATTTTAAGAGTAGGTGGTATATACTCTATCCTAACCGAAGAGAAAGGCCATTAACAATTTCCTTTTTCATTCTCAAGATTACCCTTACTGAAGATCTATTGACCACCATTTGTTTAACTTAGTTGAGAAAATGTGTTGATAGCAAGAAATGCTGATAATTATGATTTTCACATTATCTGCACTCTATGTGTGTTTATATTTCTACACTTATATTAACAGGAAAAACAGAAACCCTGAAAAAACTCTGCTGGCAGATGGTTTCTCAGTTACCGAGTGCTTCTGACATTTGATCTTAGATATATTTTATGAAGGACAGAAACATGTTTTAGTTTTGTATTAATCTATGAAGGCTAACTGATCCTAGCCGAGTTTTTTTCCTTGAATCAGTGGTTGAAATCTGTTCTTTCTGAGGACTAAAGCTATATCAAAAATATTTTCTTTAGAAATGGAAACTATGTGGAAAACTCCAGTTCAAAAGCAAATTCTCTAATAATGATCAAGGGTTATCCCAAATATATATATACATACATTTTATATATATATAAAATTTAGTGCCCAATACTTTAACTATACCTTTGTCATTTTATCTCTATTTTATTACTGGTCATCAAGAGCCTTAGTATTTGGGAAGTATCAGGATACAGATATAAAAAAATAAGTGTCTTGATATATTGGTGCCTATCTATACAGCATATAGTTTTGATAAAAATATATAAGTATGCCAGATAAATAAAGCTAAGCTATAATTATATGAAAGAGAGCACTCTTTAGGTTTACATATTTACTCACACTTTTTTTAAAAATTTGATTTATATGCCACCCTTTTCCGGAGACTCAGGGCGGCTTACAATGCGTTAAGCAATAGCCTTCATACTTTTGTATATTTATACAAAGTCAGCTTATTGCCCCCACAAACTGGGTCCTCAATTTACCTACCTTAGGAAGGATGGAAGGCTGAGTCAACCTTGAGCCTGGGGAGATTCGAACTTGTAATAATTGCAGGCTAATAACAGGTTATTAGTCTGCTGCGACACCAGAGCTCCTTCTTAAATATTATCCTAAAAGAAGCATAGTTCACAAGTCATGCACATTCCCAGCACCTTCTCCAGAAGTACTCCAAGATTTTCTACTCAAAATTTGGTAGAGAATAATCAGTTTAATAGAATAACAGAGTTGGGAAAGGATCTTGGTGATTTTCTAGGCCAAGGATGTCAAACTTGTGGCTGGATGCGACATGCACTTGCCACACTCACGCCCGGTTTAGCAAAGGGAGAAAAAGTCACAATACATCACATTATGCCACTGTGATGATGCAAGTTTGACACCTCTGTTCTAGTCCAACTCTCTGCTCAGGCAGGAAACCCTCTACCATTTCGGGCAAATGGTTATTCAATCTCTTCTTAAAACCTCTAGTTGTGGGGAGCACCCACAAGTTCTGGAGGAAAGTCATTCTACTGATTAATTGTTCTGTCAGGAAATTTCCCTAGTTCTAGGTTGGTTCTCTCCTTGAGTTTCTATCCATGGTTCTTTCTTTCTTTAGGGCAGAATGATTTGTTACGCATGAAATGCCATACAAAACAAAATCCCTCTTCCTTTTTCCAGTAGTACTGATACACCATTCTCATGCTCCTTGCACAACCATAGGAAGGAGGAACAAAGTGAGATACATGTGTATAGATACACATGTGCACGCACACACATAAATCTCCATTGACACACACATGCAGCGATACTATCTCTCTTTCACAAATGCACAATACTTTCTCTTTCTCATTTTAACTACATTCACTGCCTTATGATAGATTGGCTTGCATCTGGCACAAAGTTAAGGAATGATGTGCAGCACAAGAAGGAAAAATCTTTTTTAGCCATTCCTTCCTGAAATGAATCATAAAAACAGCGGAGGGTCTGGTTTCAATCCTCAGCAGTATACTTTGTTTGTCCTTGGAAAAGAATATATTGAATCCACCTTTCAAAATGATTTATTATGTGTTATTGTTACAGTGTTCAATATTGTTCAATATGAACTACTGTACTGATTACCACTCTCCACTCTGCTTTAACCCTATCATGTGTTTTTATTTATCTCCTGAGGCGAAAACATTTTAATTGGTTTAGTGAATCTTGAACTCTCTTTTATCAATGACAGGTTTCATCAAATTGAAACTAAACAAAATCCACTTGTGTATTGTTTTTGTTCCTGTTTTCCCAAGCAATGGAAAAATCCTCTTCCGGGTCAGGGTATCTGGGAGAAAAGAACTTATTTAGAGGCTGACAAATCTCATTTTTGAAGCTTTTTCAAGGCTTTAAGTGCAGAAGATTTTACAGAACATTAGAAGAAGTTTCATAATAGTTGAAGCCATTAATCAATGTGATCTATTGCCTGGAGGAAAGATCTTTAGACAGAACTTAGGCAGCTATCTGTAAGGGGTACTCAATTTTAGGTTATCTTCTCTGAACAGGCACTTAGAAGAAAGGGCCTGCATGATTTCCTCCAACATACCATTTTACACAGTTTTATCCAATAAAAGTTTTACCCATGAAGCTCAGAGCTGGACTGCAGACTCTTTGGTGCTCTCTGAGCTTGATTGTTTGCTTATAGATGTTTCATTATCCATATTGGTAAGACAAGCTACTGTATATAAACAAGGAACAAATTCCATCATTGTGAGTGATGATGTTACTTAATTAGGTAAGAAAATGTCTACAAGCAAACAAACCAAGCTCAGAGAGGACTCCAGGCAGTTTTGTGTTAAAGATGTCTAGAAAATTTGCATGCAGGGTAAGAGTTAGGATACTAGAAGAACTACGCATTTTGAATATATTTCACAAATATTATATAAGGTCCATTGACTATGTTTCCATTTTTAGATCTAATTTTGAATGCTAGTTCATTCAATGTTATAAATGGAAGGAAGATCCTAGATAATACATGACAAAACATGCAAACTTTATTTTGCAAGCAATGTATATGTATACATATATATATAAATTTTTCAGTGCTTACTATTATTTTCTATAACCTTTCCAACTATCTAACTGGTTGTAATCCATCCAAATCATTAATCTTAGGTGAAAAATTGAAGGCAGACCTAGATAAGGTTCATTGCAATAGTCTAATCTAAATGCACTACGTTATTTTATTTTTGATGCATGTTTATATATATATAGTCCATATATATATATGGACTATTTTGATTTAATTTAAAATGTAAGTCTGTTGCTCTTACATCAA
Organism: Coluber constrictor foxii; assembly: GCA_038048745.1. NCBI lineage: Eukaryota > Metazoa > Chordata > Lepidosauria > Squamata > Colubridae > Coluber > Coluber constrictor. The sequence continues at coordinate 147,155,905 of CM075961.1, forward strand.
AGATAAAATAGCAATGTTTTTGCACAACATGACCAAAACTATTCCAACAAACTTAAGATTTACATGTTAAGGAGAATTGTTCTTTGAGCTATATCATTATTTCAATTTTATATACAGCAAAAAAAAAAAAATTACCAAGAACTAAAATGTCTTATGGACCACTTGGGATTTTTTGTACTTTTGATATCTGCTGAACTGAATGAAGTTATTGTACAATATTGAATTATCTCATCTACTTTTATGCTAGATTTCACTTTATTTGTGTTTATTGGTGATAATAAATCTTTATCCTTCATTATTTCCTAGTTTACAAGATCAGAATGACAAATAGTATTGTAGTTGATGGAAGTAAAGTTAGAAATTGATAGAGCTTTTTGGCAATGATTTAGATGATTTTACGCTATGCTCACTTTATATTTTTAATCCCAGACAAGCCTGTAATATTTTATAACTAACATTTGCATCTGAATAAAATTATACCTAGAAATATGATCTGGCAAGGGAAAAAGTTAGTGAAACAATAAAATTAGAAATTTAAATGGAGGATTGAAAAAGTGTCACAATCTCATTTCTCCCCCTAAAACACCACCCATAACCTTGAGTAGGAGACAGACTGGCAATGATTCGAAATAGAGACAAGACAGGGATTAGCAATGGAGACAGCATATTTTAGGGTAGTATGGTCTTTTGCCAATTTAAGGATTAGTGGAAAACACAATGACTCAGTATCCATAACCTTCTAATGTCACAGTAAGAAAATCACTTTGCAAAAATCTAGTGAAATTGGGGCCATATTTAGAATGCTGGTAGCAGTTCAAATTATGATTAGTGTAAGTTTACACTTCACAATACTTTTTTCTACATCATTTGTTAAGCACCGGCTATCAAATTTGTCTTTCAGAAATTCACAAAGTAACACAAAAATAACTCTTCATTGCTATCTTTTATTCATGCAGTATTACAAATCAGATCCCTAAGTTAAAGTCAAACAAATCACATTCACTTTCATGATGTGTGAATCCTACCTATTAGTTCATTAAAACATATCGTCTCTTCTGACTAGCAGCAGCTTCCAGAATCTTATAAATTTTCTCCATTTCTATTGTAGTGGTAGAAAGGGTATCTGAAACCTTCCAATATAAAAGATGTAATCTATTCCTCAGATGTGATTTTTCCTTTTGATCACTACTAATTTGTTTTGTGGATCATCTTCCATGAACATTGTCAATATGAACCATGGCATGAAGTACATGGGGACTCGAATAGAATAGAATAGAATAGAATAGAATAGAATAGAATAGAATAGAATAGAATAGAATAGAATAGAATAGAATAGAATAGAATAGAATAGAATAGAATAGAATTCTTTATTGGCCAAGTATGATTGGACACACAAAGAATTTGTCTTAGTGCATACGCACTCAGCATACATAAAAGAAAAGTTACATTCATCAAGAATCATAAGGTACAACATTTAATGATAGTCATAGGGAAACAGTCAATATAAATCTTAAGGAAGCCAGCAACAAGGTTACAGTCATAAATGGGAGGAGATGGGTGATAGGAACGATGAGAAGATTAATAGTAATGCAGACTTAGTAACTAGTTTGACAGTATTGAGGGAATTATTTGTTTAGCAGAGTGATGGCATTTGGAGAAAAAACTGTCCTTGTGTCTAGTTGTTCTGGTGTGCAGTGCTCTATAGCATCGTTTTGAGGGTGGGAGTTGAAACAGTTTATGTCCAGGATGTGAGGGGACTGTAAATATTTTCACAGCCCTCTTTTTGACTCGTGCAGTATTCAGGTCCTCAATGGAAGGCAGGTTGGTAGCCATTGTTTTTTCTGCAGTTCTAATTATCCTCTGAAGTCTGTGACTGTCTTGTTGGGTTGCAGAGCAACAAGGCAGACATAACAATAAAGTATTATGATGTGTTTTCTACCTATCAGACAACCATTTCTCTAAGCATGTTTTCTCCATCCTGTTTATCTCTTCATCAAACTCTGTTTTCTTTTTTCCCCACTAACACTCAATACTCTGCAAACACTGGGTTGTCCCCTCTTCCTTTTTTATTTTTCCCCCATTTAGGCTTTCCTGTTATATAGTGGTGTCTCTCTCGGGTTTCTGGGTGGCATCCTTTTTAACACTCAATTACTGACTTTGTTATTAAAAGAAGTCAGTTTATGCTGGAAGAGGTAGGATAATAAGGCTTACACAGACAGGCTTATAGGAAAGTCCTGTTTAAACGTTTCTTATAAGGTATGATAACACGGTATGAAGATTTTTCTCTCCTGTTTAATTCTTGTGAAGAAGGAAGATGAAAAGTCAGCTGGCTGCCCTGTATTATGAACTCGGTGTTGGATAACACTATGCCAATGTGCTCTTTAAGTCAAAATAACAATGAAAGCACTGATACACTTCATAGGCATTGTGATTTGTGCTATTCAACAGAATGCATTTTGGCTTCAGCTATTTTTTTTCCCACCCAGTGGAATATCTGAATGTCAGGTTCTTTGTCATCAAGTCTCTATAGAACAGCCAAGTTATCTCAAAATAAGTTGTGCCACAATATCACTGTAGCATCCTTTCACTCTCTTTCTTTTGTGTCGTCATAATAACAGATTTGCAATGCAGCAGTCACAGGCTTTTTTTTTTTTGCCAAATCCCTTAGTTCCCAGTTGTTGATAATCTTGGAGGGCAGAGAAAGATATTAGAATGAAATTTATTCTGACCTAAAAACAATATCTTTTGGAAGTGGGATTGGTACAATTGTATCTTTTATTAGATCAACAAGGCCTTGAAAGATCAGCAAGCATTTGAATCAAAGTTTCATAAGGTTAAAATGTGTAATAGTTGAGGATTTTAACTTACATCCCTACTGACTTCATAAGATAAAGCTTGGCATGCCTCAGAAATATCTTTTGAATAAAAAAATTAGCGTTGTTTGTTCACAAGTTACATGTATCCATGTTCAGATAACTCAAAACCGAGCCTTAAAAAGCCTTACCAATTCTATAATTCATTTTCTTTATATCCCAATAAAGCCTCTGATATTTGGAATTATGGTAGAAACTGTTTGTGCTGTCCACTAAAGTATGAGGTCATTGGCAGAGGTCATTGATCTCCACAATGGTTTGTTATTCTGTATATTACATTAGGTGATTGATACTTGTACAAAAGCATATTAATCATACTACTTGACGTTGTCTGTATTTTGATATCTATTATTATCTTGTGTCTGGGTCTCTGTCTATTTAAAAAAAAGTCATTTCTACATTTTGTTAAGAGACCTTTAAGCAGGAAGTGGCTGGAATCCCAAGTAAGGAGCTGGAGGAGTCATGGGGGGAGCCAGGGGAGGACCTGGGAGAACTGGCACGGGCCCTGTAAGAATACAGGAACTGTGGATGATGAGACACGGTGCATGTGCATGTGGTAAGAACAACTTACCAGAGCAATTTGCAACCTTCCTTGGTGGCTTTTCCATTAACTTTATTTGCGGGAAAACAGCAGAAAGGTAGCAAATGTTGATCATGTGACTGTGGGATGCTGCAACTGTCATAAATGCAAGCTAATTACCAAATGCCCAATCATAATTATGTCATCATGGGAGCACTGAGACAGCCAGAACTTCCAGCACTAGTTGTAGGACCAAGTGGTCAGTAAGCAAGAACCGACTGTATGTGCACTTAATTTTTTTATGGTGTAATTTGCTATTCAAAAATGTAGAAATGGTGACTTCCGATTTGGCGTTGCAATGATACAGTTGGGGAAATAGTGGGCTCTGATGAGCCCCGCGAAAACTCCAACTGATGAATTGCCGCCGATGGATCTGGAGACTGAACCTGTCCTGCAGGGATGGGGGATGAAGAGGGGCACCTCAGATGGCCAAGAGGAACAGGCAAGTTCCTCAGAGGCCAGAAGGAACCCTTTGAGTTGGCAGTGGGGGACAGCAGCCATGGCTGCTGCCACGAAGCCGTGACAAGCCAGGAAACGAATTGTGCAGGAGGAAAGAAGAAAGAACTAGGTACTTTGAAGCTGGATGAGTGACACCAACCCTGGCAAGCCCAGCTTAAACAGTGGCTGTAGGTTTGTGGGGCATGAAGATTTAGAAAGTAATAAGAGGAAAGAAAGACCCATTAAGAAATCTGCATTAGTACAGGCTGACTTAGTAGAATTGACTATTAACATTTTAGTAGAATTGACTATTAACATTTTAGAAATTTGGGTTTCTCTTTAAATTGGAATTGATTTGATTTTTGGAAAAAGAAAAAAAGGGGTAAAAAAGCGATAATCATGGACTTAACATCTTTAAAAGTTTAAAAGTTAGAAGAAGAGAGGCTAATGGATGGTTATATAATGGATACAATGGAGATTGCGGTGACTAAGCAAAAGTGTGGATTGAGCAGACTTGCCTTCTGTGTGAAAAAGAAATACTCTGACTTGCTATTTGGTTTGGATTTTTGAAAATAACTGTGGATTTTTTGGGACTTGGAGATTTTTATTCTGTCTATGGGTGATTTGATAAAGAAAGAAGAAACATTATGGAACTATTAAAACTGGAATTAATTGGTGCAGGAACAAAAGGTGTGACGCAGGAACAAAAGAAGAGAACTCATAGACTTAATAAGGAACAGTTATTACAAAAGAATTAAAGTGACTTACAGAGTTTTAACATGGAAACATGGATTTTGATGTGGAATGCTAATGAACAGATAGAGACAAGAAGAAATAAAACAGATAAAATAAAAATGTGATGTTTAAATATCTAAATGATTTTTAAATATAAATAGGAGGTGCTTATAGAATAATAAAAATTGAGAATAATAGAAAGTAATTAAAATGGAAAATTGATGCAAAGGTGGTAAAAAAAATGAGATTTTGATAAAAATCTAAGAGTATATATTATTTATTTATTTTTAATTTGATTTATATGCTGCCCTTCTCCGGAGACTCAGGGCGGCTTACAATGCGTTAAGCAATAGCCTTCATACTTTTGTATATTTTATACAAAGTCAGCTTATTGCCCCCACAAACTGGGTCCTCAATTTACCCACCTTAGAAAGGATGGAAGGCTGAGTCGACCTTGAGCCTGGCTAGGATTGAACTCAGAGAAATTACAGGCAGCTGGTGTTAATTGCTGCCTTTAGTAGGAGGCATTAGCCCCCTACGCTACACAGGCTCTAATATGAGAAAAATCTAAGAAAATTTATTAAAATATGAGAGAACAAGAAGGGAATATGCCTGACATAATATGCTTTAATTTTAAATTGTAAACAAAGTTGAGATTGGTAAATATGATCAAATCTGAATGATTAATGTATTATTGAATGATATAATAAGATATATAATTGTGACTGAATTTAATGTACAAGATATGCTGGATATCAGCTAAATAAAAGGTGGAGAGGTGGAGGAGAATATGCTGGAAATCAGCCAAAACAAAACATGCTGAAAATCAGCCAAACAATAGTTGGAGTATGGAGGAGAATATGCTGGAAATCAGCTAAAACAAAATATGCTGAAAATCAGCCAAAAAATAGGTGGAATTATGGAGGAGATTATGCTAGTAACCAGCTAAAATAAAATATACTGGAAATCAGTCAAACAAATAGGTGGAGATATGAGGAGAACATGGTCAATTGAGTGTAATTGTTAAAGTTTAAGATTTTAAGATTTGTTGAAACGGGTCTAGAGATTAAGGAATATTGATAAAATTTTGAATTATAAATTTAATTAAAAATAGAGTTGCACACATTTGGGAAGTAAGATTTGTGGTGATAAAATGTAAGGTAAATACTTAGATTAAGATGTTAGAATATTTTTAAAATCTATATTTTTGATTTTTATGTTAAAAGATGCAAGGAAGGAATTAAGCTAAATAAAATTTTGATTGATAATTGGAAATACCGAGTAGAGTTTATTTGGAAATTAAGGATTTGATGATACAATAGAGTGGTTTAGAGTAAGATGCTAGAATTTGTGTTAAAAAATTTGAATTTTGATTTTGAATTTTAAAAAGATGTAATTAGAAATTGTAATTGAATTTTAAAAATATGTAATTAGGGATTAGAGATTGTTAAAGGAATGTAAACAATTGTACCTATATATGACTAGATCAAGACTTGTTCTTAAAAGATATATTTTATGTTTATGTTTGGGAAAAACAATAAAATATTTTTCAAAAAAAATGTAGAAATGGCTATGTTTAGGAAAAGTACCACAAACCTATACATACATATTTTATCAACTTTTCACCAATGTAAAACAAAGTACATGATTCAGTTGATCAAATAGAGCCAACTAGGATCAGACCTGGTTAGTATTGGGTGAGACATAGATAATCCAAGGCTGTAGACTACACTGAAAATTTAAAAAGCACACACACACTCCTATTAATTTCCTTGAAGAAGGCAATACAAGCCATTTTCAGATTATCTATAAAGACTTGTCCATATAGTCACCACGACCTGAGAGGAGGTTTTACCCAAATGCAATATATCAGCCAGTTATGTCCCTCTTAATAGCATTGTGGGAAATATTTTTGATGGGAAACTAGTTTTGGGCTCTAATCTACATCAGGGGTATATTGTATTCTGGATGTGGGATGCTTTCTATAAAAAAATAAAATGTGTTTGTAACTTAATGTGATGTGCAGCCCTGGCAACTGTGGTTCACTGAACAACTTTTAGCTAAATAACACATAGCTGGGAAAATAAAACTGATTATTATGTTCAATACATTTAGGCAGCAACCTTGCTAAAACCACCACTGAATTGTTTCCTTGTATATGTATATGTTGTATAGCTATACAAGGAATATGTATCAATTCAAGTCCTTTGCTATATGAAACTAATGCCTATCATTCATATTTAAAACCTTATGTATAAATTACATTGTATTTTGGTAGGATTTTGTACTGAATTTAACAAAGACAGCAACTTTTGTTATTGTTATTTGTATGTTAAGAACTGCAGTGCCCTCTACTGGACAGATGTAATTCATGAAGTGTTTTTTTTAATAGAATGAATTGAAATTCATTTTCAAGTTTTAGGAAAAATTTTGAGAGCTTCTAATGTTCTTTAGAAGAACATTAACTGAGGCAATGTTCTAGTGCAAACTGATTTTGTGTTTTTTTCATATTTAAAAAGTATACTTTTCTATACATTTTTAAAAGAACAAATATTTTAATGTATCTTGTAAATATTTTTATAATGCAGAGTTCCAAAATATCAATTTATGAGAGATTGTTTTACAAATGGTTGCTTAACAAAAATGCTCAATGACATAAGTCTATTTTTTTTACATAATGATTACTGTTTATACACCATTTTCAGGAACGTATACCTTTTCAGAGACAACTCTCACAAGCAAATTTTTCACTTATGCAAATTGCTGACCAGAGAAGGACAGATACTAAGGATAGTTCAGTTCTGCTATCCATATATCAGCAAGTCCAAATATTGCGAAACTATTACTGTAGAAATATGTGGCAGTTTCTTTTATATCCTCACAAAAACTTACTATTTTGTTAAAAATGGAGAAATGTACATTTCTCCATTGGAATGCATAGCATTTTCAAAAAAATCAGTCAACAAACCTTTTTCATGCTAAATGTTTTCTATTGTTTGGTTTTTTTATAAATTATTTCACCTACTGTAATTTGAGGGTATAGTTTTACTTATGTAACATGGAATAGAATAGAATAACAGAGTTGGAAGGGAACATGGAGGTCTTCTAGTCCAACCCCTGCTCAGGTAGGAAACCCTATACCTGTGATGGCGAACCATCCCACCGGAAGTTGTCAAACAGGGCCTTTTCAGCCTCCTTTGGGGGAGTGGGAAAGGCCATTTTTGCCTCCCCAGATTTCTAGAGAGGCCCTGGATGTTGGGGACAGCAAAAAGCAGGCCTTCTCGTCCCACTGGAAGTTGTTAAATGGGCCATTTTCGGCCTCCGGAGAACCTCCAGTGAGGTTGGGAAGGCCGTTTTTGCCCTCCCCAGACTCCTAGAGAAGCCCTGGAGCCAGTTGAGAAAGAAAAATGGGCCTACAGGGCCATCACGTGCCAGGAGCAGGGGGAGGAGGGTCACATGTGCATATGGGGGTGGGCATGTGTTCGCATGATCCCCCCGCCTCCCCTTCCTGGCACATGATGGCAAAAAGATTAGCCATCACTGCCCTATAGCATTTTAGACAAATGATTGTACAATCTCTTCTTAAAAACTTAAAAGTGTTGGAGAAGTCACAACTTCTGGAGGCAAGTTGTTCCACTGGTTAATTGTTCTAATTGTCAGGAAATTTCTTCTTAGTTCTAGTTCTAGTTGCTATTCCCTTTGATTGATTTCCATCCATTCCTTCTTGTCCTGTCCTCAGGTGCTTTGGAGAATAGCTTCACTCTCTCTTCTTTGTGGTAACCCCTGAGAAATCAGAACACTGCTATCATGTTACCCCTAGTCCTTCTTTTCATTAAACTAGACATATCCAATTCCGGCAACTGTTCTTTATACTTTGTTACTCTTTTAAAAAATACATTTTTACTTGTTTCCTAGTACAATTTGATAGCTTATTAGTAACCTTGACAATCACTAAGTGTTGTACCTTTTTATTCTTGATAAATATATTTTATTCTCCTTATGTACAGTGAGAGCATATAAATTCTGTGTGTGTCCAGTCACACTTTGGCCAATAAAGAATTCTATTCTATTCTACTCTATTCTATGGTACATCAACAAGGAGCGGACATGGGCAACACCAACGCACTCAGCAGATGCCTACTACCAGACAAGTTAGAAGACCCCACACCTGGCATCCCAATCCTGCTGATAGACGTTTTGGACTCGGGGCCCATCACATCAGCAGAGGTGGCGAGAGCATCAACCAAGAACCACGTGATCCAGAAGGTTGCAAGTTGGGTGACGAGAGGGTGGCCAGAAAAAACTGAGGGCAGGGAATTCAAACAGTACGCTAGAAAAAGGGACGAATTGAGGGGTGCAAGGGGGGTGTCTGTTATGGGGTGATCGAGTTGTTATTCCCTTGTACCTATTCCCTTGTACCTTGTACCTAAGGGAGAAGGTTTTAACCATATTGCATGAGGGGCACCCTGGGATTGTTCGTATGAAGGGACTAGCAAGGAGCTATGTCTGGTGGCCAGACATGGACAAGAACATTACCGAGTGGGTGGGGAAGTGTCAGCCCTGCCAAGAATCTAGGCCAGACCCACCGACAGCACCGGTAAGGGAGTGGGAGAGGTCCCAGGTCCCTGGTCCAGAATTCACATAGTCGGCCCGTTTCATGGTCAGACATTCATGGTTATAGTGGTTGCATTCTCCAAGTGGCTGGAAATCAAGCTCATGAAGACCACTACCACCGATGCAGTAATCAGGCAGCTAAGACAGTTGTTTGCTACCCATGGGTTACCAGATGTCCTAGTATCAGACAACGGCCCGCAATTCACGGCCACACAATTTGAGGGGTACCTAGCAGAATTGGGAATCAGGCACATACTATCGGCCCCATTTCATCTGGCAGGTAATGGACAAGCTGAAAGATTCGAAAGAACAGCCAAGGAAACCCTATCACGTTTAGGCCCCGGGGACTGTCAGGAAAGAATAGATTGATTCCTAACAGCCCAGCACACTACCCCTTGTACCATGACAGGCTGAAGCCCGGTGAAGTTGTTAATGGGAAGGAAACTTCAAAGAGTCCTGGACAGACTAAACCTCAACTACTCACCCCAATAGTTTCAAGGGGGTTGAGAGAAACTCAGGGAATTTACTATAGGGACTCCAGTTTACGCCAGAAACTATGGGAAGGGCCCACTGTAGGAATCGGCATAATTACAGAAATAACGGGGCCCAAATCATATAGGGTAGATATGAGGGACGGGAAGGTCTGGTGCAGGCACATAGATCAGCTGAGGAAGCAAATAGCCACAAACGCCGAGGAAAACCTCAACGAGCTGTTCCCTGACTATCTACCAGAAACACAAAATAAATCAACCCCGAGTGTAGCGGGGAAGTTTAAACTAACTGATCATCAGCTGATTGGCTGACCACCACAGCTACAAGGTATATAAGGGGAGCTGTTTCCCCAGGTCAGTTGCTGTGTTCTCACCCTACAATAAAGAGCTGTTGTCACTCACTGCCTGGCTTGCTGCGTCCTCATTCACCCAACCTAACAGTTAGAGTGCTGTACTGCAGCTACTTCAGCTGACTGCTAGTTCAGCAGATCAGCAGATCAAATCTCACAGGCTCAAGGTTGACTCAGTCTTCCATCTTTCTGAGGTGGGTAAAATGAGGACCCAGATTGTTGGGGCAATATGACAATTTTTGTATACTATCAATTTTTTTTATTAAAAAGTTTTAATAAGTTTTACAAGTGTTTCCCCATCCCACCTCCCTCCTCCCTCCCAACCCTCCCCCCCAATCTTTCCCCCCCCCCCACTTCCCAGAACAAAATACAGGGTATAGCATTTAACAATCATAATCTAACATATGCTAACTAACTAACTATCTCCCTGTCGTGCTTTAAACTCCCCTTTTGCTTAACTAAATTTAAATACTTTTCTAACATCTCTTTATTCATTCATAAACTATTTGAAACTTTTTAATCCAATATTTGCTTTGAATATAATCAATCTATCTTCTCCATTCCAAAATGTATTTTTCATTTGAGTGATCCTTCAAGTATGCTGAAATTTTGGCCATCTCTGCTAAATTTGCTACTTTTAGTGTCCATTCTTGAATAGTAGGCAAGTCTTCCTTCTTCCAGTACTGCGCCAACAAAAGTCTTGCTACAGTTATTAGATTTAAAGTCAAATTAGTCTCTATAACCGTACAATCTGTAATTATACCCAGCAAGGACAACTGTGGAGTAAACTTTATCTTTTTTTTAAAGAATATTTTGGATAGTCCACCATATTTTTATCCAAAATGCTTTAACCTTTTCATAAGTCCACCATATATGAAAATAGGTGGCATCATCACAATCACATCTCCAACACTTAGATTGCAAATTCGGATACATACAGGCTAGCTTTTTAGGATCTAGATGCAATCTATAAATCATTTTGTAGAAATTTTCTCTCAAATTTTGGGCTTGCGTAAATTTTACATTTCTAACTCATATTTTTTCCCATGTTTCCATCATTATTGGTTCCTCAATATTTTGTGCCCATTTTATCATATAATCTTTAACTAACTCCGTTTCCTAATCTATTTCTATCAATGTATTATACAATCTTTTTATATGCGTTTGACTCTGATCTCTGATTTGTTTTACCAAGTTTTCCTCATTTTGTGTGATACCAATTTTCTGATCCTTTTTCCATCTAGCATGTAACTGTCCATACTGAAACCAAGTTTGAATTATCCTTTATTCTTTTAATACATTCAAAGACTTTAACTGTACTGAACTTCTTTCTGTATTAAGAAGCTCTTTATATGTAGTTACATCTTATTTTTGTTCTACACTTATATTCTCTATTGCATGTCTGGGTACTGCCCATATAGGTATCTTATCGTTTAATTTATATTGATACTTTTTCCAGACACGCAATAAAGCATTCCTTTGTATATAACTTTTAAAGGTTTTATCCACCTTCTTGTCATATAATAAGTAGGCATGCCAACCATATACCAAGTCATATCCCTCAATATTCAAAACTCTTTCTTCTGTTAAATTGATCCAGTCACTAATTGCTGATAGGGCAGCTGCTTCATAATATAGTTTTAAATTGGGCATTTTCAGACCTCCTCTTTCACGTATATCTTGCATTATTTTTAATTTTATCCTCGGTCTTTTCCCTGCCCAAACAAAGTTATTAATACCCTTCTGCCATTCCCCCAAATTTGTATCCTTTTTGAGTATTGGTATCATTTGAAAAAGAAATAAAAACTTAGGCAAAACATTCATTTTTACTACTGCTATTCCCAACAAAGACAGTTGTAATTTTTTCCAGCTATCCATCTCTTTCTGTATTTTATGCCATAATGGTTCATAATTATGCTTATATAATTTCACATTTGAAGTTGTAATATAAATCCCTAAATATTTAACCTTTTTTACTATCTCAAATCCTGTTACTCTTTCTAATTCTCCTTTTTGATTTATAATCATATTTTTAGTTATTATATTTGTTTTCCCTATATTTCTTTTAAATCCAGATACTTGATCGTATTGATTAATTATGTCCATTAAGCCTATAGCTGATTACACTGGTTGGGTTAAAATTTCAACCAAGTCATCTGCAAATGCTCGTAATCGGTAATCATAATGCCTAATTTTAATTCCCTGTATTTTATCTGACTCACATACCATATTTTCCGGCGTATAAGACGACTTTTTAACAAAGAAAAATCTTTTCAAAAGTCGGGGGTCATCTTATATGCCAGGTATAAGCCTGCGGGTTGCTGCAAGGAGCTTCCCCCACTGTCCCAGGCATCCACGTGGACTCTCCAACTTCCCCAGACGCCCAGTGATGGCGAGTCCCAGCTGTCTGGGGAAGTCGGAGCGTCCACGTGGATGCTTGGGTCAGTGGGGGAAGCGCCGCGCAGCAACCCACAGGTTCCAGCATTAAGCGGCTTGCACCCTTGATGAGGTAGGCATAGCTTCCCAAATCTGAGTTGCCGGCGCTCCCGTAGTGTCATTGGTCAGCGCCGGCAACTCAGATTCGGGAAGCTATGCCTATCTCATCAAGGGTGTAAGCCGCTTAATGCTGGACCCTGCGGGTTGCTGCGCAGAGCTTCCCCCACTGTCCCAGGTGTCCACGTGGATGCTCTGACTTCCCCAGACCTCCACGTGGATGCTGGGACGGGGGAAGCTCCGCGCAGCAACCCGCAGGGTCCAGCATTAAGCAGCTTGCACCCTTGATGAGATAGGCATAGCTTCCCGAATCTGAGTTGCCGGCACTCCCATAGAGTCATTGGTCAGCGCCAATGTGCCTACCTCATCAAGGGTGCAAGCCACTGCATTATGACTGCATAGAGGAGGCACCGCTGCAAGGGGGCTTGGTGCAATAGGTACCCCAACGCCCCCTCTTTTCCATTTCAGGGAAGACCTGGAGGGAGGGTGGTGGGGAAGAGAGGCCCGCCTTGCCTGCCTGTCAACCTCCGAGTGCCTTCTGGCTCTGAGACCCCGAGAAAGACCGGAGCGACAATTCCGCTTTTGAATGGAGGCGGCCTCGGCTAGGCTGCTGACGTCGTCTCCACCAATTGGACCGCCAGCGCTATGACATCACGGCTGGAGAAAGCAGCCGAGGAAGTGAGGCTGGACCAATTTGATTTGTTTGAGTGGGCCAGGCAGAGCATGGAACTACGCGAAGCAAGGGGCCCCTCAGCTGTTGCACCGGTGACCAGAGCAGCGCTGTCTCGGTCTTCCTCTGCAGGTACAGCGCCTGGCGGGACGGGAATGGACTGACTGACAGGCGGGCAGCATAGCCCGAGCGGCAAGGGGGGCATGTGCTGGAGAAGCATGGCGAGGCAAATAGCCTTGCCCCGGTGGCTGGGAACGATGGGGCTTTTCATCCTTCACCCCCAGAAGCAAAGGAGAAAGGCAGAAGGTTGAGAGAGCGGTCATTCGAGGGCTGCCTCTGCCTCCGGCTGCTTGCAGAAACCTGGCACGGAACAGAAAGGCGGCTCTGTATCTTGCAAGACCCATCCCCACCCTCCCATCCCGTTTGAACCTGGCCTCCCTCCTCCCAAGGAGAGAGATGGAGGGCTAGGTTGGGCTGAAACAGAAAAGAAAGAGCGGTATGGGGTGTGAGGGGGGGCTCGTCTGCCTGCCTTTCCGCGAGATCTCTCCGGGAGACTGGGAGTGCAAATTGTAAAAGCCGCTCCTTCCCAATCGGCGGCAGGCACCTGGGCTCTGGCAGCGGGGCTGCTTCAACCTCTCACCGGGAGGGTCTTGTCAGCATCCCTTTGATGGCCCTTCCCCTCCCACTCATCCCAGTCCCAGGGAGGGAGGGAGGGAAGGAAAGGGAGGGTGGCCGAGAGAGACGGGTAGTAGTGGGGGAACAGACGGGAAGGGCACCAGGACTTGCTGCACTTTGTTTTGGATCCGGGCACCGCTGCTGGGAAAAGCGGCGGCTGTTCCTCTTGTTCGGGTTCTTTTGCAAAAAAAAACCCACCAAGTGTGTGAGCCCTTCCAGGTAGCTTTGGGCTCCTTTTTGTTTCTGGAAATGGCCGCTGTTCTATTGTCTTGAGATCTGCAGGGGCGGAGGGGGGAGAACGAGCTTTCCCCACCGTCCCAGGCATCCACGTGGACGCTCCAACTTCCCCAGACAGCTGGGGCTCACCATCACTGGGGGTCTGGCAGCACTCTGATAGCATCATTGGTCAGCGCAGGCACAGCTTCCAGAATCTGAGTTGCCGGCGCTGACTGATGACTGATGCCAACAACATTGAGGGCCTATCTCGTCAAGGCTGCATGGCTGACAGGACAGGTTGACAGGAAAAAAATCTGATATGAAATAGCCCTCTTGCTGCTACACGTGGCAAGCCTGGCTCCTAGGTATCTGTACCGGTTCTGTTAAGTCCTCAGAGTTACGTCCTACCCACAGTCATCACTGTTGCCATCCTACTCTAATTGGCTAAGACTCTTCTCCAAATAGAACAGGTTCATACAGTACAGCACCAGTACATACAGTATAGTATACAAATGTCTAACAGTCAAGACCACATCATGGCTCCACCAGCAAGAAGAAAGAAATATGAAGCCAGTTTTAAACTTAAAGTTGTAAACTTTGCCATGGAATATAATAACTGTGCTGCTGCAAGACAATATGGAGTTACAGAAAAGATGGTTCGGGACTGGAAACAAATGTAAAAGCATTAAAGAGTATGCCAAGGGGTAAGTGTGCATTAAGAAGAGGCACCCCACATTGGCCAGAACTCGAAAACATGTAGCAGACATGGTGAATGAGCATCGCCAATATGGTTATATAGTGGCACGAAATAAAATACGTGTGCTTGCACTTCAGTGGGCCAAATCTAACTCAGATCACAGCAACAGATTTAAGGCCACTGTATCTTGGTGTACTAGATTCTGGAACAGCATAATTTGGTACTGAGGCAAAAGACAAAAATTGCACAAAAATTACCTGCAGATCTTGATGCCAAAGTAAATAGTTTCCATCGATACGTAATATAACAGCGCAAGAAACATGGCTATGTGTTAAGTAGTATTGGAAATATGGATGAAACTCCAATGAATTTTGATATGATTGGAAATAAAACTGTCCATCCAAAAGGTGAAAAAACAATTTTAATTAAAACAACAGGACATGAGAAGTCCAGTTTTACAGTGGTACTAGCATGCACAGCTGATGGCTCCAAACTGAGACCAATGATTATTTTTAAAAGAAAAACAATGCCGAAACTCAAGTTCCCTGTTGGCTGTTTTGTACATGTGAATGAAAAAGGCTGGATGAATGAAGAAGGGGTAAAGCTATGGCTTGATGATGTATGGAGCAGGTGGACTTATTCAAAAACGTAGTCTACTGGTGTGGGATATGTTCAGCGCTCATTTATCTCCCAACACCAAGCAAAGGCTTGCAAGAATAAAGACAGATGCGTCAGTTATTCCTGCAGGATTGACATCGTTGGTACAGCCACTGGATGTGTGCCTAAACAAGCCATTTAAAGATTGCATTTGAGAACAGCGGAATGAGTGGATGGTTAGTGGCGAAAAGTCATTCACAAAAGGAGGAAACACGCGTGCTCCACAGTTGGATGTTTTGTGCAAGTTTGTCATAAAAGCCTGCAATGATATTGATGCAGAAACAGTAATCAAGGCTTTCAAGAAGTGTGACATATCAAATTCATTAGATGGTATGGAGGACGACTACTTGTGATAAGATGAACAGGAAGCCGAAGCTGAGACCACACCATCAGATACAGAATTAGATCCATACAATGACTGCCTTACAAATGTATCACAAGATATCATTGATGCACTTATGATATCAGATGATGAACAGTAGGATGTTTATTCCCTTTGTGTGTATTGGAACAAAACCAAAAAAGGGAGGAAAAAAAGCAAATTGGACATAATGTCACACAAAACTCCAAAAATGGGCTGGAAAAAATCATTGGCACCCTTTCAAAATTGTGGATAAATAAGATTGTTTCAAGCATGTGATGCTCCTTTAAGTTCACCTGGGGCAAGTATAAGGTGTGGGCAATATAAAACTCACACCTGAAAGCAGATAAAAATGAGAGAAGTTCACTTAGTCTTTGCATTGTCTGTCTCTGTGTGCCACACTAAGCATGGACAACAGAAAGTGGAGAAGAAAA
Organism: Coluber constrictor foxii; assembly: GCA_038048745.1. NCBI lineage: Eukaryota > Metazoa > Chordata > Lepidosauria > Squamata > Colubridae > Coluber > Coluber constrictor. Next base: position 147,172,189 of record CM075961.1, read on the forward strand.
CTGTCTGAGGACTTGAGAACCAAAATTGTGGAAAAATATCACCAATCTCAAGGTTACAAGTCTATCTCCAGAGATCTAGATTTGCCTTTGTCCACAGTGTGCAACATTATCAAGAAGTTTGCAACCCATGGCACTGTAGCCAATCTCCCTGGGCGTGGACGGAAGAGAAAAATTGATGAAAGGTGCCAACACAGGATAGTCCGGATGGTGGATAAGCTGCCCCAAACAAGTTCCAAAGCAATTCAAGCTGTCCTGCAGGCTCAGGGAGCATCAGTGTCAGCGCGAACTATCCATCGACATTTAAATGAAATGAAACGCTATGGCAGGAGACCCAGGAGGACCCCACTGCTGACACAGAGACATAAAAAAACAAGACTACAGTTTGCCAACATGTACTTGAGTAAGCCAAAATCCTTCTGGGCAAATGTCTTGTGGACAGATGAAACCAAGACAGAGCTTTTTGGTAAAGCACATCATTCTACTGTTTACCCCAAACGGAATCAGGCCTACAAAGAAAAGAACACAGTACCTACAGTGAATATGGTGGAGGTTCACTGATGTTTTGGGGTTGTTTTGCTGCCTCTGGCACTGGGTGCCTTGAATGTGTGCAAGGCATCATGAAATCTGAGGATTACCAACGGATTTTGGGTCGCACTGTAGAGCCCAGTGTCAGAAAGCTGGGTTTGCGTCGGAGATCTTGGGTCTTCCAGCAGGACAATGACCCCAAACATACGTCAAAAAGCCCCCAGAAATGGATGGCAACAAAGCGCTGGAGAGTTCTGACGTGGCCAGCGATGAGTCCAGATCTCAATCCCATTGAACACCTGTGGAGAGATCTTAAAATTGCTGTTGGGAAGAGGTGCCCTTCCAATAGGAGACACCTGGAGCAGTTTGCAAAGGAAGAGTGCTCCAAAATTCCGGGTGAGAGGTGTAAGAAGCTTATTGATGATTATCGGAAGCGACTGATTTCAGTTATTTATTCCAAAGGGTGTGCAGCCAAATATTAAGTATAGGGTGCCAGTGATTTTGTCCAGCCCATTTTTGGAGTTTTGTGTGACATTATTTCCAATTTGCTTTTTTTCCCTCCCTTTTTTGGATTTGTTCCAATTCACACAAAGGGAATAAACATGTGTATAGCAAAACATATGTTACTGCAATACTTTTCTGTGAGAAATACTTCATTTTCTGGAAAAATTACAGGGGTGCCAACATTTATGGCCATGACTGTATGTTTATAAGTGACAGTTTTCCTGCTAAGTACGTGCATGTCATAAGCATTTGAATTAAAATTACCATATTGAAATCAAATCTGATGTTTTTTAAGTTTTATTTGGTGTGCGTTGGAAGAGGGGTCGTCTTATACGGTGAGTATAGCCCAAACCCTATATTTTTACAGGAAAAGTAGGGGGTCGTCTTATATGCCCAGTCGTCTTATACGCCGAAAAATATGGTATTTTGTTCAACAAAAATTCCAAAGTTAAGATAAACAATAATGGAGACAGGGGATACCCCCTGTCTTGTTCCTTTTTCAATTTTAAGGGTTTCTGTTAAATTGCCATTAATTATTATTTGTGCTATTTGTTTCTGGTATATTGCCTTAATAGATTGTGTAAAATACACTCCTAACTGCATCTTTTGTATTATTTTCAGTAAAAACTGCTAATTCAATCGATCAAATGCTTTCTCCGCATTCAAAAATATAAGCAGTGCAGGGACTTGGTTATTCTTTTCCAAATACTCCAATATATTAAGAATTTGCCTTACATTACTTTTCATTTGTCTCCCATTTATAAATCCAGATTGGTCATTGTGAATCATTTGTTGCATAACTAACATTAACCTATTTGCTAATATTTTAGCAAAAATCTTGTAATCTGTGTTAAGTAATGAAATAGGCCTGTAGTTTTTTGGCTGACTATGGTCTTGATCCTCCTTCAGGATCAAAGAAATAAAAGCTGTTCTCCAAGATGGGGGTACCTCTCCTCCAAGTTGTATTTTACTAAATAATTCCTTAAGAGGTTCCACCATTTCTAATTGAAAATTTTTATAATAAACAGCTGTCAATCCATCTGTTCCAGGAGCCTTACCAACTTTTAACTGCTTAATTGCCAAGAGAATTTCCTTGAAAGTTATCGGTTGATTCAGTCTTTCCCTTTGCTCATCTGTAACTATAGGGATATTCTCCTTCTCTAGGTATCTATCTATATCTGTACCTTGAATTTTGTCACCAGCATACAACCTTGTATAAAATTCTAGAAATGCTTTTTTAATCATATTTTGTTGATACACCTCTTTACCTTTATTTTCTCTATAGTACTAGAGTTTGTTTTTTCCTTAACATATATGCTAACCATCTACCTGGTTTATTCACATTGCAAAAGGTGTTATGTTTAGCATATTGCAAATTAGTTGCAACCTGATCTGGCATCAACATATTAAACTGCCCTAGCAATAAAATAATTGCTTCTTTTATTTTCTTATCAGCTGGATTCAATATTAACACCTGTTCTTTCTTTTTTATTTCCTCTTCTAATTCCATCTGTTTTTCCTGTCTGCGTCTGTATGCATTATTCAGATATATTAAAACACCTCTCATGTATGCTTTGCTTGCATCCCAAACCATTTCCATAGATGTACCCTTATGCATATTTGAAACAAAAAATTATTTCATTAATTTTTTACATTCTGTCACATTTTCCTCATATCTAAATAAATTTTCATTTAACTGCCAAGACCTCCTGAACCCCTCTCCATATTCCAATTCCATCCAAACCGGATTGTGGTCTGTTAAAGTTCTTGGACATATCTTCGTCTTCTTTACCCTAGAAAGAAAATCATTAGTAATTAATATGAAATCAATTCTAGAAAAGGATTGGTGCCTGTCAGAAAAAAATGTAAAAACTTGTTCTTTAATCTTCCATTCATCCCAAATATCTCTCAGCTCCATATCATCCATCATATCAAAAAAAGTTTTAGGCAGTCTAGCACCCATTTGGATGTTTTGCAAAAGCCCTTTTTTGTCTTTTTTGGTATCCAATACTCCATTCCAGTTGCCCAACAATATACATGATTTATAATATTTTAATTTGCCCTTTGCGCATGCCCAAGATGGCAGCCATATCCAGGGCACTGTAAGAAGATGGGCTTTTGGCTGGCTGTTTAGAGGGTCTGCGGGGGTTGCAGACCATCGGCAACCCCCCACACAGCCAGCGGAACATATGGCCATCACGCTGGTGGGCTTGTAGCCCCCAGTGTGTCCTCCGGAGGCTCCTGTCAATTAGGAGAGGTGAGAAGCACTGCGAGAGATGGCAGCGTGGCGGTGAGTGGCGAGGAGATGGCGGCGAGCGGTGAGCGGCGAGTGGCGGCGGCAAGAGGGCGCTTAGCGGCCACTGTGAAGGTGGATGGCTGGCTCATGAGTTTCTGCCTGGCCGGGGAGGCGCTGGAGCCGTTGGCTGCGTTGGTCGCTGGGGCGGCTTTGCACTGGTCTGCAGGCGCCCTAGTGGCAGAAGTGTGCCTGAAGATGGAGAAGATTTCGGCGTGGAGGCGGCATGGAGATGACGCCGATGGCTCCGGCGGCGTGGAGATGACGCTGATGGCTCCAGTGGCTCCAGCAGGGCCCCAGCTGGCTAGTGGACCTATTGGAGGCTGGTGGGGATCTTTTATCCTTGGGGGGTTTCCACAAGGAGGTGAAGACCCAAATGGGTCCAACGGGGTTGCCCCCTGTGGCTACTGTCAGACTACTGTTGAGGGCTGTGCTATAAATACGCTGTGTGGGAGGGGCAGATATGGCGAGAGCAGGGGACTATATCATGTGGTGGGGATACGCACTCGCTGCCTTCGAGCGATTGCGTGCCCCGGTCCCCCGAGCTATTCCCGTTCCCCGGGTTGTTTAGAGTCTCAGGACCCGAGGCTCTGGCTGTTGCTATGCAATGCGAGGTCCATTGTAAATAAGGCCCCCCTCATATGTGACCTTCTTCAAGAGGGGGGTGCGGACCTGGCCGGTATTACTGAGACCTGGTTGGGCCACGAGGAGGGTTCCCCTCGTGGAGATGTGCCCACCAGGTTTCCTTGCATTCCACCAGCCGAAAGCTCAGGGTAGGGGTGGGGGAGTAGCAGTCATCATTAAGAAAGGTCTGGGTCCGAGGGAGGCCACTGTACCTCAGATAGCCGGGTGTGAGTCCATCTTTGTGAGGTGGGGTCGTGGTGGGCAGATGGGTCTGTTAGTCACGTACCTGGCTCCCTGCCACGTGGCAACGACCTTGCCCGAGCTTCTCAATGTTGTAGCCGAGGTAGCGGTTGACACCCCCAGGCTTATGGTCATGGGGGATTTCAATCTGCCATCTATCGGTGAAACATCTGAGATAGCCCGGGAGTTCATGGCATCCATGATGGCCATGGACCTGACCCAGGTAATTCAGGGCCCGACTCACATTGGTGGACACACCTTGGATCTAGTTTTTGTCTCTGGTCAGTGGTTGAGTAGTCTTGACATTGGGGATATAGGTGTGGAACCCTTGTCATGGACTGACCACTCGCTCCTTCGACTTGACTTTCTGACCGCTGCACCTCACCACAGGGAGGTTGAACCGACTAGGTGGTTCCGCCCCAGGCGCCTGATGGATCCTGATAGGTTCCAGACGGAACTTGGGCCATTTCCTGAGACACTGACACGCGACTCGGCTGAGCACCTGGTGTCCGCCTTGGATAGGGTGGCCAGTGGGGCCTTTGACCGCGTCGTGCCTTTGTGGCCTCTGACCCGGCGCCGAACTCACTTATCTCCTTGGTTTACCGAGGAGCTGAGGGAGATGAAGCGCCGGAAAAGATGCCTAGAGAGAGCAGTTGGAGGGCCAGTCACTCTGAATCTGACTTGACACTAGTAAGAGCTCATATTAAGACTTGCATACTGGCGATAAAAGCGGCGAAATCTAATTATTTTACCGCTCTTATCGCATCATCAGATAATCGCCCAGCCGCCCTCCTCCATTTGGGAGCGTGGGAGGATCCCTTGCAGGGACGTGCTGAGGACTTTGTTCAATATCTGGATGATAAAATAACTCAGATTCGGGATTATTTGGCCGCTGACTGGTTTAGTTCAGGCAGGGTGACTGAGGCAGGTCTTGAGAGTGTTATCTGGGCTAAATTCGATCCTGTGGCTCCCGAGGATGTGGACAGGATTCTGGGAAGACTGAACGCAACCACATGTTTATTGGACCTGTGTCCCTCCTGGTTGGTGCTGGCCTCCCGGGAGGTTACACGAGGCTGGCTCCAGGAGATTATAAATGCTTCTTTGAGTGAGGGTGCCCTAACGGCCACCTTGAAGGAGGCAGTGGTGAGGCCCCTCCTCAAGAAGCCCTCCCTGGACCCAGCTGTTTGGCTAATTATTGTCCAGTCTCCAACCTTCCCTTTCTAGCGAAGGTTGTTGAGAGTGTGGTGGCGTGGCAGCTCCCCCGGTACCTGGATGAAGCTGTCTATTTAGACCCACTCCAGTCTGGCTTCAGGTCTGGATACAGCACCGAAACAGCATTGGTCGCATTGGTGGATGATCTCTGGAGGGCCCGGGCTAGGGGGTACTCCTCTATCCTGGTGTTGTTAGACCTTTCAGCAGCTTTTGATACCATCGACCATGATATCATGTTGCACAGGTTGGAGGGATTGGGGGTGGGGGGCACCATTTTACGGTGGTTCTCCTCCTACCACTCCGACCGGTCGCAATCCGTGTTGACAGGGGAGCAGCGGTCAACCCCGAGGCGCCTAGTGTGTGGGGTGCTACAAGGGTTGGTCCTCTTGCCCCTCCTGTTCAACATTTATGTAAAGCTGCTGGGCGAGATCATCCATGGTTTTGGGGTGGAGTTCCATCAGTACGCTGATGATACTCAGCTGTACATCTCCACCCCAGACCACCCCAACGATGCCGTGGAAGTGATGTCCCAGTGCCTTGAAGCCATGCAGGTCTGGATGGGGAGAAACAGGCTTCGACTCAACCCCTCCAAGATCAAGTGGCTGTGGCTGCAGGCGCCCCGATATAGCCAGCTGACACCATCGCTGGTTATTGGGGGCGAATCATTGGCCCCCATGGAAGGGTGCGCAACTTGGGCGTCCTCCTGGACCTACGGCTTTCGACATACAGCTCATACGACAGCTGTGGCCAGGGGGGCTTTCTATCAGGTTCGCCTGATACACCAGTTGCAGCCCTTTCTAGATCGGGACTCCCTACGCACAGTCACTCAGGCGCTCGTCATGTCCCGCCTGGACTACTGCAATGCTCTCTACATGGGGCTCCCCTTGGGGTGCACCTGGAGGCTCCAACTGGTGCAGAATGCGGCCGCATGGGGGATTACGGGAGCGATGGGGCGCTCCCACGTGACACCTCTCCTGTGTGAGCTGCATTGGCTGCCGGTGGACTTCCGGATGCATTTCAAGGTGTTGGTAATCACCTTTAAAGCGCTCCATGGCTTAGGACCAGGGTACTTATGGGACTGCCTTCTGCCGCCAATTGCCTCCCACCAGCCGGTTCGCTCCCACAGAGAGGGCCTCCTCAGGGTGCCATCAGCCAGGGGGAGAGCCTTCTCTGTGGCAGCCCCTACCTTCTGGAACCCTCAGTTCTTCCTCCAGAACTGAGAACAATCTCCGACCTCCGGACTTTTCGTCGGGCCTTGAAAACTTATCTTTTTCAGCTTGTCGGTTTAGCCTGATGCCTGCTAAATTTTAAAATTTTTAGAGTTTTTTAGAGTTGATTTATTTTAATATTTATTTGTTTTTAATTTTCAGCCAAATTTATATTTGTTTTTATAATATTTTAACTTTTATGTACTGGTTTTTATTCGGCTGTTCACTGCCCTGAGTCCGCAAGGAGAAGGGCGGTATATAAGACTAATTAATAAATAATAAATAATAAATAAATAAATTATTATAATATAATAATATAATATTTATTATATTCTAAATGTTTTTTAACATTGCACTTCATATGCACCTCATCTGACTGTTCACTGCCCTGAGTCCTTCGGGAGTAGGGCGGTATATAAATTTAATAAAATAAAATAAATAAATAAATAAATAATCCCAATGTATTAATTTGGTATGCAGAAGCTTATAAAATTTTTCTTGTTGTTGATTAGGTGCATATATTCCAGTTAAAAGTATTGATTGTAATAAGCTGCCCAGAGTCCTCGGAGAGTCGGCGGCATAGAAATATGATTAATAAATAAAATAAATAAAATAAATTTAAGGCAGTGAACTCAACTGATCAAGCTCCCAAGGAAGATGGCAAGGATTCTACCCAGAAGATTAAAATAAAAAGTGTAGCCCCTGTTAAAAAGTCTCATTAACTACAAAGGATTAATCCATTCAAAAAGAGTTCAAAGTCGGGATTTTGTAGGGTCACATTAGCAAGAACTGAGCAAGATTTCTCTACCAGGCTTATAGTCTGCAAACAGTTATGTCTACAGAGATTCTCAATTCTCCAGATCATGGTTCTCCTCAAGCTTCTTTTCCAAAAGGCAAGTGACTTTTTTCTTGACTTTTTTTCCCCTTGAAAACATTTTGTTTTCTCAGTAAGAAAGCCTCTTCAGTGCTGATTGAATGGTCTGGAAAGATCAGAGTTAGAGTTCCCCACCATTCAGTCAGAACTGAAAATGCTTCTTGGCTGAGAAGCAAAACATTTTCAAGAAAAAAAACAAGCCCAAAATAACCCTTTTGGAAAAGTACCTTTAGGTGCAAATAGTTATGTTTTCAACTTCCTTCTCAACTTCAGCTTCATGTAACCTCATGAAACAGATTTTCAGGATTCAACGGTGTACAATGCTTCAAATTCACATTTGAAGTAGGTAGAAACTCTGCTCTATGTAGTAGCTAATTGCTGATGTTTAAAGACTTGATATTCGAGAAAAACAACTAAATTTTCTCATGAAGAACAACAATAAAAAAACAGTTAATGGAAAACCCATAACCTAGTCTCTTGATATTCAAAAAGCAAAGACCATAGCAGGCAAAGCTCTCAAGGAACAGGGTCTAACTGTACAGAGCAGTGGCTACAGGTTGCTCTTTAGTAGTCATAATCATAAGAAGAATAGAATAGAATAGAATAGAATAGAATAGAATAGAATAGAATAGAATAGAATAGAATAGAATAGAATAGAATAGAATAGAATAGAATAGAATAGAATAGAATAGAATAGAATAGAATAGAATAGAATAGAATAGAATAACAGAGTTGGAAGGAACCTTGGAAGTCTTCCAGTCCAACCCCCTGCCCAGGCAGGAAACCCTACAACATTTCAGACAAATGGTTATCCAACATCTTCTTAAAAATTTCCAGTGTTGGGGCATTCACAACTTCTGCAGGCAAGTTCTTCCACTTATTAATTGTTCTATCAGGAAATTTCTTCTTAGTTCTAAATTGCTTGTCTCCTTGATTAGTTTTCACCCATTGCTTCTTGTTCTGCCCTCAAGTGCTTTGAAGAATAGTTTGACTACCTCTTCTTTGTGGCAACCCCTGAGATATTGGAAAACTTCTATCATGTCTCTTCTAGTCCTTCTCTTCATTAAACTAGACATACCCAGTTCCTGCAAACATTCTTCATATGTTTTAGCCTCCATCCCCTAATCATCTTTGTTGCTCTTCTCTGCACTCTTTCTAGAGTCTCAACATCTTTTTTACATCATGGCAACCAAAACTGAATGCAATATTCCAAGTGTGGCCTTACCAAGGCATTATAAAGTGGTATTAACACTTCACATGATCTTGATTCTATTCCTCTGTTTATGCAGCCCAGAACTGTGTTGGCTTTTTTGGCAGCTGCAGCACACTGCTGGCTCATATCTAAATGTTTTTTTCTAAATAAAAAGTTACTCAGCCTGGTAAACACTAGTATTCAAGATTTATAGGAATCTAGAGTTCCAAGTATAAGGTCTCTCCTGGTGTTTAATGGAAGGTTGCAGCAATAATATTCACTCTGATAGCAAAAAAGTTATCTTGTACTTGGGTGTATTATCTAGCTCAAGTAAGTGACTAGACAAACATGAGTAATTTGGCTGGTGGTGAAGGTACTTTGTGACCGCATTCTGTAAAACTGAAGAGTCAAGTCTATGGATCTCTGAAGTAGGGTTCATCAGGGTTGGTGTGTTTGTTTTTTAATAGTCTCAGCCATGACCAATCCCAATTTGGTAAAAGAAAGGCATGCTTTAAAAATAATGTACCAATAGTTGTTAATGCACAGATTTCCTTAACATCAAATCCATTTTTCCCTATTTTAATTATATTTCCAAACCCTTGCAAATCAAAATCAGCTTTTCCAAGATGCCAATGAAGAACATGCCTTTCCCCCTCAATTTATAATGTAACATGATTCATTTCTGTCAGAATGTTTGATAGGCAAAATTGTAGTTTCATTAACTAGTTTACCAGATGAGTTCCATATACTCATCTGGTGAACAAGAAACTGATGCATTGGAGAAGTTGTACATAGAGAAGTGAAGATGTGGTAGATTTCTTTAAATGTGACATGAAAAGCTACTGAATAAAAAGTCATAATTCAACAAAAATAATTTTTCAGTCCCAAAAATACATGAGTAAAGGCACTCTCAATCTTACATGGTTTGCATTCTGCACATGAGAGACAACCAGTGAAAATGTGGTACAATATTGCATCAGTCTTTACACAGTCCAACCTATCAAAAAAAGCATCATAAAAAACAGATTAGGAAAACAAGGTAAGTGAGCACCTGTCCATCCTTGACGAGATAAAATCACGAGGGCCAGATGGTTTGCACTACAAGGTTCTGAAGTAGTGGTGGGTTTCACCCAGTTCACACCGATTCTATAGAACCAGTAGTAAAACTGGTGGGAGGCTCCGCCCACTGATGCCAACATCATCAGAACGTTTCTGTGCATGTGCAGAAGAGCGTGCGGCCCCGTTGTGAACTGATAGTAAATGTAAGTAGAACCCACCCCTGTTCTGAAGGTACTGCCAGATGTGATCACAGAACCACTGAATTATATCTTTCAAAGATCTGGAGCGCTGGGAAATTACAGAGGACTGGAAAAGAGCTAATGTAGTTTCCATGTTCAAAAATGAAAAAAAAATAGATCCAGGAAACTTCAGACCTATCAGCCTGATCTCAATACCTGGGAAGATTCTGAAAAAGATAATCAAGCAACAAATCAGTGAACACCTAGAGACAAATAAAGTAATAACCAAAAGCCAATATGGGTTTGTCAAAAACAGATCATGCCAGACAAATCTTATTGCATTCTTTGACAAGGTCACAAAATTAGTGGAATGCTCTCAAAATTGGTAATTTTGGATATGGGATTGTGCACAAAAGAATTTTAACCAATCGACACACTGTCTGTGATTGTATTTGAATGATGGTGGTTTTATGTTTTGTTTTTGTTTTTGTTTTGAATAAAAAAAATCAAAAAAAATTTCCAATGTTGAAGTATTCACAACTTCTGCACACAAGTTGTTCCACTTATTAATTGTTCTAAGTGTCAGGAAATTTCTCCTTAGTTATAAATGGCTTCTCTCCTTGATTAGTTTCTACCCATTGTTTCTTGTTCTACCCTCGAGTGCTTTGAAGAATAGTTTGTGGCAACCCTGAGATATTGAAACACTTTGTGGCAACCCCTGAGATATCTTCTTTGTGGCAACCCCTGAGATATTGGAACACTGCTATCATGTCTCCCCTAGTCCTTCTCTTCATTAAACTAGACATATCCAGTTCCTTCAACCATTTTTCATATGTTTTAGCCTCCAGTCCCATAATCATCTTTGTTGCTTTTCTCTGCACTCTTTCTAGAGTCTCAACATCTTTTTTACATCGTGATGACCAAAACTGAATGCAATATTCCAAGTGTGGCCTTACCACACATAAGGCATTATAAAGTGGTATTAACATTTCATGTGATCTTGACTTTGACTTCACGTGAGTCAAAAGGAACCACTTCTCCTGTAAAAGATGTCCAGTGAATGCTCACTTCCCTGTGGACAGTATGACCATTCTACTTTGGCCACTTCCTGTTGGTCCAGCAGACCACCTGGTCCCACAATTGGACCCTGAGCCCCAACTGCTCCCCAGGATATGATCTTCTCATGTACATTCCCTTACTTTACCTTGTGTTTTCTTCCAAAGGATTATCACCTCCACTTACCCTCCTGAGTCCTTGACTATTTGAAGATAGTGGGTGAATTCATCCTATGCTGGTCCAAGCCCTGAGATGGTGCCACACTGTGATCCCGAAGAAGCCCCCAAATTTGTTGCGTCCAAACTCAAGCATCCTGAGTTTGGTGTAGAACTGATAAGAACCTGAATTTGAAAGACTGTTATGTTTGCAAAGGGGCTTCTTTGCCTAACTAAAAATACAATTCACCAAATAATTCAGGCAAAGCAACAATCATTTATTAAGGCGGGGGTGGGTGGTGAGTTTAACTATTTCTATAGGCTACAGAAATAAACAATATATTTGGTACATGTGATACATTAAAAACAAGTGATCAAACAATAAAAGATATTGATTATATGTGAGACTTGAACAATAAAAATAATTGATTCTAGATAAATTCCACAGGTTGCAAATCAATGGGTTACATTACTCTTTTCTAGCTGGATTTGTAGCTTTCTTAAAACTTGCAAGCCTATTCAAGGACTTTCAGAATATGCTCTTTATTGTGTGGTTGCTGAAAAAGCAAGGCCTCACATACTAAAGAAATGGCCTTGGCTAAGAAGAGAAAAAGATGCTTTATTAAGATTAAAAAAATAGGGTTAGGCTGACATGTTAAAAATGCTAAGTATCATCTTTTAAAATGCTAAAAATGAAGCCTAAAATTTGAGGCAAGAATCAAAATCCTAGAAAATTGAAGTACAGCATTATAGCAGTTCAAACTTGGAAAAAATTTACAAAGGGAACTGAATTCAGAGTCTAGCAAAATCTATTTGGTTGTTAGAATCCTGATATCCAATTAAAATTATAAACAGGAATCTGTTTGCAGAGCTGTCACTATCCATGACTCCTAACTCTTACGCAGTCACATGATCATTTTTTTACAGCTATCATAATTTAAAACCATAATTCCTTGGCTCAATTATAGTCCTAAATTGAGGAATACTTGTAGTTACAAGGTAAGTTAGAGGTGGGACTTCAGGTTTGACGTTGCGGTGAGACAGCTGGGAAAATAGTGGGCTCTGAGGAGTCCCGTGAAAAACCCGAATGCCGAACCACCGCCAATGGGTCATCGGACCAGAACTGTCCTGCAGGGACTGGGTAGGTAGAGAGGCACCTTGGACGACCAAGAGGAACAGGCAAGTTCCTCGGAAGTTGGAGGGAACTCTCTGTGAGTCGGCAGTGGGGGGCAGCAGCCATGGTGGCTGCCATGAAGCTGAGACAAACCGAACTAAGAGATGGGCAGGAGGAAAGAGGAAAAGAATGAAGCTCTTTGAAGCCGGGTGAGTGACACCAATCCAGGCTTGAAACAACGCTAGAGCAACGATTGTTACTTGTAAGATCCTTAAACAGCGGCTGTGGATTTGAGAGGTAAAAGATTTTGAAAAGTAACTTCAGAAGGAAAAGACCCGGTAGGAAATTTACTTTGCATAGATTTAATTGGAACAATCAAACATTGAAGCATGCTGAAAAGATTGGGAAAAACTTTCAAATTAGAATTGGATTTTGAAAAGGAAAAAAGAAAAAGGTATGGATTCAATATTTTTAAAACTTAAAAGAAGAAGAGAGTTAAATTAGACTAAGGGAAAATGTGGATTGTAGAGATACATCTTCTGCTTTAAAAAGGAACACTGTAACTTGCTGTTTGTTTTGGAACATTTTGAAATTACAAATAATAGCCGTGGGACTTTGGTTGTGGAGGTTTTTCTTTGTTTACAGATGGCTTCTTCAGTGGAAAGAAAGATGAAATATAATAGAACTTTTATAACTGTTACTTATTGGCACAGGAACAAAAGAAGTTAAATGGCGCAGGAACAAAAGAAGGAAAATTGATGTACTTTGCAGGGAATAGATGTAACAAAAACAATTTAAAATGACACATGGAGAATTAATTTTGGGAATTTTGTATTTGAAATGGAATTTATGTTGATAATAAGGAAATGAAGAAATAAAATATATTCGGTTGGGAAAAAAGAATATAAAATATTTTGATTAAAAATGAAAATGTAATGTTTAGATGAATATTAATTATAAAAAGGAGATGTTTATAGATGTATAAGGATGGAAAATAAAACAATGTGATTAAAATAGAAAAATAAAGATGGATAATATTGATAACAAGGAGATTAAGAATTAATATGAATATGAGAAGAATCCAAGAAATTTTATTGATTTTTATGGGGATGTGTTTGATGTAAGAATTAAGTCTCAATGTTAAATTGCAGAAAAAACTGAGAATGATAACATGATTAAACATGAATAACTAATGTATAGATGGAAGGTAAAATAAAAAAAGGGGATTACACAGAGATAAACAGTAAAATTGAGAATATGCTTGAATATGCATGAATATGCGGGAAACAGTCAAATAGATGAATATGTTGGGAAACAGTCAAAACAATAGATGGAGATGGTTTTTTTGGGTGTGATAGTAAAATAAAGACGAATATGCTGGGAAACAGCCAAAAAAATATGAATATGCTGGGAAACAGCCAAAACATAGATGATTATGCTAGGAAACAGCCAAAACTATAGATGAATATGCCGGAAACAGCCAAATAATAGATGAATATGCTGGGAAACAGTCAACATAATAGTTGGAGATGTTTATTCTGGGTGTGATAGTAAAATAAAGCCAAACAATAAATGAATATGCTGGAAAAAAGCCAAAAGAAGATGATCAAGAGACAAATAGTTAAAATAAATATGATTTAAGATGGAATTGATAGTAATAAAATAATTATGTTGGGATTTGTATTAAAAATAAAGATGACTGTTGATATGAATAGTAAAATGAAGATGATAAGATTGTAATAATGAAATGACTGTGTAAAATGTAGAGTGTAATGTGTGATAAATGGGGTAAGTTAAAAGAGATTAGGATTTAAAGATTTTAGGTAATGGGTCCTAGGATATGGGTATATAGATAGAATTTAGGGTAATAATTGTAATTAAATATTGAGTTGTGTCATTTGGAAATTAAGAATTATGGTGATATAATAGAAAGGTAACTATTTAGATTAAGATTATAACTGTGGAATTTTTTTTTTTTGTTTTGTCTTTCACTTTAAAAGATGTAATGGTGGAGATTTGGGAAAGAGCTTGACAAAGAGGGATAAGCGATTGTACCTATTCATGACTGGATCAGTGCTCCTTTATTGATTATTTCCTGATAACATCAGTTTATTGATATCTTGCCAATTATTTGTTATTAACCATTTAGGCATTGATTATTTGATGTGTTAAGTAACTATTGATTATCAAATAGAAGTACTTATAAGTGGGTTCTAAAATTATACTGCAACTTTTCTGCATGAGAAAGCAGAATTTATTACTGACACCATCGAGATCAATAGCACAGAATCCCATTGATGCTATAACGAGAGACATGTAAGAGAGAATTCTAGATTCTTTTAGAAAGTTCTCAAAAAACAAATTAACAGAATTAACTTATCATGGCTATAATATTAGATATTGTTTTAGCATTTCACAACTCCTTGAAAAGGTCCTCTCTAACAATAAATGGTTAAGGAAAAAAGGATATTCTATGGTAAGTTTTTCCAATAACAATAAAATGTAATTACATTCAGACTTATTAAAATATGTATTGTTTTGATTGACTGATGAATCAACTGATTATGTACCATCAAATTATCAACTCTTAGTGACCTCATCAATTTTTCCCCCTCCATGATAATCTGTCCTATCCTAGTCTTTCAGGTCTTCCAATTCTGCACTTATCTCCACTGTAATTGAGTCTATTCATTTGACTGTTGTTTTTGTTGGTGAACTTCTTTTCTTTCCTTCCACCTTTCCTAATATTAAGTCTTCTCCAGATAGCTAGGTCTCTGTATAATGTGTCTGAAGTAGTATAATTGGACTTGGTTATGAGTGCCTTGAGTGAGAACTCTGAATTGGTTTG
The DNA here is from genome assembly GCA_038048745.1 of Coluber constrictor foxii. Taxonomy (NCBI): domain Eukaryota; kingdom Metazoa; phylum Chordata; class Lepidosauria; order Squamata; family Colubridae; genus Coluber; species Coluber constrictor. The sequence goes on from CM075961.1 coordinate 147,187,272, forward strand.
ATGAACTATTTTTCTGTTTTCTTGACTGTCCATAATATTCTGAGATATCGTTTCCTACATCAATGTTGAAAAATGTTAGTATCATTCCTAGCCTGCTTCTTCAAAGTCCCACTTTCATTTCTGTAGAATGTCACAGCTTGCACAGATCTTTGTAGGTATTGACCAGGGCTATCAAACTCCTGGCCCACGGGCTGGATGCATCACACACTGTCCACACCCACGCCCAGTTTAGCGAATGGGGGAAAAGTCCCAATACGTCACGTGACAATGCCATGACAATGTGAGTTTGGCATCCTTGGTATAGACAAATCATAGCATCCTAGTAATTTTTTAAAGCCTTCATGGCTGCTCTACCAAGTGCTAATCTGTGCTGTATTTCTTGTTCATTTCCTGCCGAAACTTATTTTACTGCTTCAGTAGTTTTTAAAAAGAAACTTAATATGAACTTAATATTCTCCACTTTTCCCTAATGTTTAATTTTCTTAAAAATAAAATGTCAACTTTGTATAAGGACTTTTAAAAGTTTATTCTTTTTTAAAGTTGCAAAGCACATAGCAAACAAAGCCATCTCTATCTATTGGCCCTGATGGATTATGTACCTACTTCCTAAAAAAGCTTGCCACTGACATAGCTGAACCTCTATGCACAATCTATGAGGTATCTTTCAGAAGCAGCTCCTTGCCTGATCTATGGTCATTAGCCACAGTCATACCTATCTTTAAAAAAAGAGACCCTAGTCTAGTAGAAAATTACAGACCAATCTCATTGTAAAGTCATGGAATCAATTATAAAGCAATCCATCACCCTCCACTTAGAGACAAACAACCTGCTTTCTAATAAGCAGTTTGGTTTCAGAAAAAAATTGCCCTGTAATCTGCAACTCCTAGACTGCAGAAACATTTGGACCACACAACTTGACCAGGGTAAAACAATAGTTTACGTAGACTTCTGCAAAGCCTTTGTAAAGCCTTTGCAAAACCTTTGATTCAGTGATGCATGACAAATTAAAACTAAATTCTGTTAAAACTAAATTCTTACGGCACTTCTGGATCTCTGCACAAATGGATAGCCATGTTCTTGTCAAACATGGGAGGGCCCTATCAAATCCAGCACCAGTTAACAGTGGTGTTCCTCAAGGCAGCATTCTAGGACCCACACTCTTTCTGCTTTACATCAACGACCTATGCAATCATATTAAAAGCAGCTGCGTCCTCTTTGCTGATGATGTAAAATTATTTAACACCACCGACAATGCTGCTGTCCTACAAAGCGACTTTGACTATGTGTCAGAATAGTTGCAGTAGTGCAATAGTTGCAGAATGGTTGCAGTTTGGCAACTCCAAATCTCAACTAATAAATGCTCTGCCTACCCATTGGCAATAAAAATCAGAACACCAAATATAAATTGGGTGGAAATGACCTCTTAGATGATCCTCACTCTGTCAAAAACCTAGGAGTACTCATCTCAAACAATCTAAGCCCAGAATTCACTGTAACAGCATTGCCAAAAAAGGCATTAAGAATTGTTAACCTTCTTCTTTGCCAGACCAATTCTTGAATACAGCTTGTCTGCCTGGAATCCCCATTGTATATTGGACATTAATATGATTGAACAGGTCCAGATGTATTTCACAAGAAGAGTACTCCATTCCTCTGCTCACAATAGATCCCTTATGCCACCAGGCTTAAAATTTTGGGCTTGGACAACCCGGAACTCTGCGGCCTGTGGTCTGATCTAAGAATAGTACACAAAATTGCCTGCTAGTACATCTTACCTGTCCACGACTACTTCACCTTCAACCTTAATAATACACGGGCAAACACTCGATACAAACTCAAGGTAAACTGCTCCAAACTCGATTGCAGAAAATACGACTTCAGCAACAGTGGTCAACGCCTGGAATGCTCTACCCAACTCTATCCTCGAACCCTCACAGCTTCAACCTTAAATTGTCTACCCTGGACCTCACCCCATTGCTAAGAGGTCTGTAAAGGGGGCGTGCATAAGCGCACAGCATGTCTACCATCCCTGTCCTACTGTCCCCATTTATTTGTATTCATTTCCTTTGTTCATGTTCATGTCCATATTTATATCTGCTATCTTGTACATGTTCGACAAATAAATAAATAAATAAATAAATAAATAAATAAATAAATAAATAAATAAATAAATAGCTGATACATATTCCCAATAATGCAGTGATGACAACAGTGTTAAAACAACAGCACCTTACACAGCTGTTGTAATTCAAATATCTAGTACAAGGCAACTGCAAACATCAGATCCAAAATTTTCCTCTAGGGTAATAATAAATTGCTTTAATGTATAAGCAATAAAAGTTACAGTGGTAATTAGAATCATAAGTTTTTATAGAAACACAGCTATGAATTGCTCTATTTTTCATTCCTTTTGGATAAAAGATGATTATCACTAATGCAAGCTGCAAGCAAAATCAATATCAAGTTTTATGTTCTTTCTACTCCACATAGTTACTACAATTAAGAGCAGTAATGTTTAGATCTTAGGTTGTTACTACTCATCCAAGTATTTGATACCATTTTAAGATTCAAAGGCTTTATTTCATTACTGAATGAATATTAAATACCCAATGATGATATTTCAACTATAATAAGAAAGGTGAATGTCAATTATTTTTGCAAAATAGAATTTTAGAAAGCCATTTAAACTTAATTATTTTGGCCAGTGGATGGAATAAGAGGCATAAACAACCTTTCTTTTTTTTTTTTGAAAAAAGTTTTTTTTAAAAAATTTTAAAACACAAACATAAAACACATCTTTTCCGAAATGAAGCATTGATTTGATCACAAATTAGTACAAAACACTAACAATTCTTAACTTCCAATTAACACAACTTAATATTTTACACAGTTATTTCTCTAAATTCTATTAATTATGCCATTATCCCCAAAACCTGTTACTTAAATCTTAGATCCTAACCAAATGTCATTTCATTTTTCTCTTCCTTTTTGCTAAGATGGATATAGTTTAACAATATAAATCATTACAATTATTGTAAACATTTAAAAAATATTTTAACTATTACTCCCATTTTAATCATCTTCGTTATATTACAACATAATCATTTTTATTTTTTCGATGTTAATTCCAACATAATCATTTTATTTTACTGTTAAACTCATCATTATTGTCTTTATTTCTGTTGTTAAATCCAATTTCATAAAAATGAAATAAAACATTTCATTTTTACTGTTATTTCTCAACATATTACTCCCTATTTTTACCATCCTACGCAGTATATTAATTTTTATTTTTGGCTGTTAATTCCATCATAGTCATTTTATTTTTAGTATTAAACCTAACATCTTTATCTTTGTTGTTAAACCCAACATAATCATTCCATTTTTGCTGTTACTCCCAGCAAAATCCTCTTTGTTTTGTTGTCCTACCCAACATAATCATTTTTGTTTTTTGACTGTTAAACACAGCATAATCATTTTTGGTTTTTTTGGCTGTTAAACAGAGCATAGCTTTTTTATTTTTTTGACTGTTAAACACAGCATATTATTTTTTGTTTTTTGGCTGTTGATCACACCATAATCATAGTTAGCTTTACCCAGCATCCTTTGTTGTTTCCATCCATTTATACATTGCTTATTTCAGTTAATCATGTTTATCATTATCCTTTTTTATGACCATTTAACATTGAGACATGGTTCTTGCTTAAAACAAAACTTTGTATATATTTAGTAATCTCTTTTAACATGCTTAATTTCTCTCATATTCTAACTTCCATTAATATTTCAATTTTATATATCTATGTCATATTCTTCTCATATTCTTATACATACATAATTATCTTATAAGAGCCTCCTTTTAATTATTACCACCACCTATACATTTTTCATTTTTGATCACTGTTTTAATTCTTTTTTCTTTTTCCAGCCGTGTCTACCTCATTCTTCACTTTTTCGCCTTCTAGTATATATTTCCTTCCATTTTCAAAGTCTTCAAATTTTGTCCTCCATATGTCATATTAAGTCTTTTTCTTATTTTTAATCTGGATAGAATGTATCAAATTCCCTTATCTTGAGTCTCTGCTAAATCCATCTTTTGTTCCTGTGCCAATTTTTAAAATTGTTTTGATTTCAATTATAGGAGTTCCATTGTAGTTTCCTTTTCTTTTCATCAAAGTAAAGCTGCCTGCAAACAAGGAAAAAAAAACCTCCTACACAAAATCCCAGGACTGTTATCTGTACAGTTCAAAATTTTCTATAACAAAAACAAGTTACAATATTCCTTTTTAGACCAGAAGGTGTCCCTCTATATTCCGCATTTTCCATTAATCATGCAAGTATCCATTTTGTTACAATTATATAACAGTCCAGTTGGTTACTTTTCCTCCATTGATTTTAAAAGTATCAAATCTTCTTCTTCTTCTTCTTTAAAAAAAATCCAATTCCAGTTTTAAAATATCCAGTCTTTTCACCATGTCTCAATATTTAATTCCATTAATTCTGTTCTAGAGTTAATTGTTTGTTTCTTTAAAATTACATTTTAAACTTTCCATAGCCCCTTTGTTGTTCAGCCACTGTTTTAAGGCTAGGATCTTATAGTTAATAATATTGCTCTAAGTGTTGTTGCAAGCCTGGGTTGGTTGTCACTTACCGGCTTCAAAATGTTCCGTTTCAATCCACTTTCCTCCTGCACATCTCTTAGCCCAGTTGTCCCAGCTTCGTGGCAGCCACCATGGCTGCCGCACCCTGCTGCCAACTCACAGAGGATTCCCTCTGACCTCCGAGGAACTTGCCTGTTCCTCTTGGTCGTCTGAGGTACCCCTCCTGTTCGCCATCCTGCAGGATGGTTCCTGCCATTGGTGGAAGTTCGGCAGCTGGGTTTTTGTGGCATTCATCAGAGCCTGCTATTTCCCCGACTGTCTCGCCACAATACCAAACTTTAAATCCCTAGGCATAAACAACCTTTCTTGTTTTTGTAATATTTCTACATGTTAACTTCCTTTTATCCTCACTCTTGGTTATGTATGCAACATTTAAATAGCTTCCATTCTCTTCCAGCCATTACTATTCTGTTCTCTGCTATGCTCTTCTTAACCATTTAAATAAAAAGCCTGCAAATCTGAGAAAGACGCAATGTTCATGTGAATTACACGAACACTGCATCTTTCTCAGATTTGTCTTCATGCTATTATCCTTTTGAGTTCTGACTGAAGCCCCCTTACTCTGGTTTGTGTATTCTGTGTGAGTGTGTTATTCAACATAGCAAATTGCTCACCATCACTTGTCATGGATTTTATGGCGTGACCTGATTGGTCTTGAGGTATTTTCTCAGTAAATTTCCTACTGCTTTCATTAGCCAATAGGTGGGCTTGATTGCTGTACCAAACTTGGCTTCCAAAAAAACAATGATCTATATAGGAGGAAATAAATGTAAGTCTTATATCCTGATTCTCCACACCACCTCCAGCATTGTCTCAACATTCCAAATGTGATATTGTTATAATGTTTAACATTACAGTTGTTTTATACTGTTTGCAAACCATTACTGTAAGAAAGTTTAAGCCACAAAGCTGAATCACAACGATCAAATACATTAGCAAGGAAGCAGTATCATGAAAGTGTACACAGAGGCCCAGTTCAATTATTCTGAATTTCTGACTCTATGGAATATTTAGGTCTACATTAGAAGATAATGTTATTCAATATCTACTAGACACTTTTATGATTATTTGTCCTAAGCAAAGCTATAAACTGATTTTTTTTCATAATTGGAATGATTTTATAGTGATTCTGTATTTCTTATAATTACATTTCTGTGATTATAAGATAGAAATGTTTTCATTAAATATATCCCTAGTGAAAGTAAAATAAATCCATTTCATCATCCATTTATTATGAATCATAACTGGATGAGAATTATCATAGTTTGTGTTCTATTTGTGGCATCTTGAATGGTTTATGATAAAGTCCGATAAAATAGAACTATGCAAACCTGCAAAAGGAGCCTTCAGGTTTAACTATTTATTGCAATCACCACCATCATCCACAACCAACAATCATTGTAGTTTAAATAATCATTGTAATGCTATTGTCTGATCTGGCCTACTTCAAATGATTGATAGTCCTTGATCAGAATGCTCCTCTTTGAATTAAGAATAATACGTTATATAAATAGTTTTTAACTGTAAAGCTAAATTAGGCTTTAGAAAATTATACAGAGCCATTAAACTATGATTAATCAAACCATAACACAGCACACAAACCAAGTCTATTTTCCCAAAATGTTCAATATGGCCTAATTTATGATAGCAGCATGCCACATATATTAGTAGCTCTGGAAGCAACTGCTGAGTGGCATATTTGCACTGATCTGCTCTAAATCCAATGTTATTCAATATATTTATAAATAATTTATATGAAAAGGTATAAAATATTATTATGAAATATGCAGATGATACAAAGATGGTCAATATGCTTCGTGTAGTGGCCAAATTCCCCATCTTGTTATATATTATTTATTGTATAACATAATTCTATCTAGTTTAGTTATACAGTACAATATTATGAGCTGTCCAGACATGGTTCAGAATCAGGTAGTGCCTAAAATCAATCCAATCCATCCATCAATCAATAAAATATGCAGAACAGGAAATTCAGTCCACAAATTTCCCATGATGCTGAAAATTCGTTCAACGTTTGCATTTGATACCGGAATTGATGCACAATACTGGAACACTTTCAGTAAACTCGGAGCTGGCTCTTTCTTGAAAAAGTACGTCCACTTATCAAGAGATGAATCGCCTTGCAGATAAACATAAACTTCTAAGGCAGAAATTTCATCGAAGAGAGTGTTGGGTGGAAGTTCTTCTCACCATGGTGATAATAACCAGATGTTCGTCATTTCTTCTAAAGTTGGAGGATTATTGCGATCAATTAGATTGAAACAACTTAGCTTTCAATGGATATTCGATCTTTGTCTCATTCTAACTTATGAAAAAAAGACAGAAGCGATTCTCCTATCCTTATTCTCTTAGACTGTACAGCTTTAGATTACGTACCATTTCATCATAAAGCTTTTGAATAAAAAAAATGTCCACTATTTTGTGAAAAAAAATAGTGAACATAATGTGAAAAAAGTGGACTGTCCGCTCAAATAGTGGACACCTAGCAACTCTAATCTCTAGCTCAGGGGAGAAGACTGTAGAGAGATAGGAAAACTGTCCTCAGTATTTGAAGAGCTATCATATTCAGGGCAGAATTGTTTCAGAATATAAGGAAATAATTAATAGATATTAACTGTAAAGAAACAGATTTGGGTTGGACATCAAGAAAGGTGTCAACAGTAAAAGATATTAAACATTGGAACATCTTAGACCTGGAAGATAGTAAATATGACTGGGGTGTTTAAACAGAGTCTGGATGGTCTTCTATCAAAGGTGTTAATAATGAATGCTTTAGTAATGAATACATTACTGAAAAATGTAAGGGACTTTTGCTCTGGTTAGCAGTTTGGAAATGACCTTCCAGAGATCTTTGAACCTTTACACTACAAAGTAGTGTACGGAAGACCTCTCTCCAGATGCTATATAAAATTGAATTTACTAAGAAGAAGCCTTCAAGACACGCAGTGCTAAATCCTCTAAACTCTTACTACTTCTTGGTCTCATAGTCCAGGGATGTAAAACTCGATTTCATTGAGGGCTGCATCTGGGTTGCGTTTGACCTCAGAGGGTCAGGAAGGGTGGGCTGGTATGTGGCAGGGAATGGGCGTGACCTGGGATGATTGAAGCTGGGGTGGGCGAGGCCATTAGGGCATTTGCACAGATTCAGGATGCCCATTTTGGCCAGCAGAGACACCAAGGTCCTGTCTTCTGATATTTCCAGGCCAGCACCATGGGCCAGATCTAAGCAGCTTGTGAGCCAGATGCGGCCCACGGGCTTGAGTTTGACACCCCTGCCATAGTCTGTCTGGCATATTGCTCCTATCCATTGAAAGAAACATTGCAGGAATGTCCCCAAATATTTGCATGTCTTTAGAACTATCTGATCTGAGCTACAAAAACTATACGATTCCAAGATGCAATAAAAACCACAGAAAACTATGATCAGCCATAGGTTGGGAATCTAAATATGATAATCTTCATATTATGCATGTATTGTAAAATAGAACAAAATATCTACAATAAATTAAAGAAAAATTAACATTTAAATTAAAATTTCCCAGTTCACCCCTAAATCCTTCAGAATGCCATCTTAACTAGAGTCCAGAAACTATTACTGATGGTGTCAATCTCAATGGTGCTTTTTCAGAAAACTATTATTGCTGAAGCCAATCTTGCTAACAAGACGAGAACTTGAACTAGCATATGGAAATAATGCCCTCAGGTTCAATTTTCCCTCCTTTCTTAAAAGTAGGATACCAGATTTTCCTGGGAGAGAATCCTTGGATTGGCTGAATCTGATTAGAGATAGCCTCAAAGATACCAGATGCCAAGTCATATAAGACTTTAGAAGTTAAAATCAGTACTTAGAATTGCACTAGAAACCCAGTGACAACTAGCAGATGGTTTGCAAATTGTATCACCCAAAGTCATGTTTTTGGCGCTCATCTAGATCTGAAACCAAACTAAAACAGATAATCTGTTTCCATTAAAGTAGTTTAATCTTACTGCATACTCAATTTCCTTAAAAAGGTTCAAAGACCTGGCTTAGGACCTGGATAATTACGGGTCCACCTACTGCCACCAACGGCCTCCCCCCCGGTCGGTACACTCTCACAGAGAGGGACTCCTCCAGGTGCCGTTGGCCAAACAATGTTGGCTGATGGCCCCCAGGGGGAGAGCCTTCTCTGTGGGGGCACCTACTATCTGGAATGAGCTCCCCCCAGAGATACGGATAATCCCTGATCTGCGCATTTTCCGCCGCACTCTCAAGACCTTTCTATTCCATCAGGCGGGTCTGGCCTAATCCTTTTCCATTTATATTTTAAAACATAAATTTTAATCTATTCTAAATTTCTGGGATGTTTTAAATTTGTCTTGGGCCAAATTGCTTTAATTCGAATTTACTCTGTTTTAAATTTTGTATTTTATGTGTTGTATTCACCCTACTGAGTCCTTCAGGAATAGGACGGTATAGAAATCAAATAAATAAATAAATAAATAGAGTCTTATAAAGAGGCTGCAACCACAGCTCATTCAAGGATGCCATAACATAGCCCTCTGCCAAAGTGAGGCATTGGAAATGAGATCATGTGAAGTGTTAATACTATTTATTTATTTATTTATTTATTTATTTATTTATTTATTTATTTATTTATTTATTGAATTTCTATACCGCCCTTCTCCCAAAGGACTCAGGGCAGTGAACAAATTAAGATTTCATATACATATAAATATATTTTATAAACAGTAAATAATAAATTGAGTCAACTTGGTGTATCTATTAAGACCTTGGCATAGAATTTTGATGTTTATGCTAGCCCTGCTTGTTGAAATAGAAAAGTCTTCAGGGTACGTCGGAAAATGCGAAGATCTGGGATTATTCGTATTCCAGGTGGTATTTTGTTCCAAAGCGTAGGTGCCCCCACAGAGAAGGCCCTCTCCCTTGGAACCACCAGACGACATTGTTTTAATGATGGTACCATGAGTAGGCCTACTCTGTGAGAGCGTATTGGTTGGTGGGAGGTTATCGGTTGCAGCAGGTGGTCTCGTAAGTACTCAGGTCCTAAGCCATGGAGCACTTTAAAGGTAAGAACCAACACCTTGAAGCGCACTCGGAAGGCCACCGGAAGCCAGTGCAGCTCGCGTAGAAGAGGTGTTACATGCGAGCACCATGTTGCTCCCATAATTACTCGTGCAGCCGCATTCTGGACCAGTTGGAGCTTCCGGGTGCACTTCAAGGGGAGCCCCATGTAGAGAGTATTGCAGTAGTCAAGTCGGGAAATGACGAGGGCTTGAGTGACTGTGAATAATGAGTCCCAGTCTAGAAAGGGACGCAATTGGCAAATCAGGCAAACCTGATAGAAAGCTCCTCTGGCCACGGCTGTTATATGATCAAAGACAGTCGTGCATCCAGGAGGATGCCTAAATTGCGAGCTTTCTCTGTGGGGGTCAATGACTCATCCCCAATAGTTAGTGATGGGACTAACTGGCTGTACCGGGACGCCGGTAGCCACAGCCACTCAGTTTTGGAAGGGTTGAGTCGAAGCCTGTTTCCCCCCATCCAGACCCGTACGGCCTCAAGGCACTGGGACATCACTTCAAGGGCATCATTGGGGTGGTTTGTGGTGGAGATGTACAGCTGAGTGTCATCAGCGTACAGCTGACATCGCACCCCAAAACCATGGATGATCTCCCCCAACGGCTTCACATAAATGTTGAACAGGAGAGGCGAGAGGACCCACCCTGTGGCACCCTGCAAGTAAGGGGCCTCGAGGTCGATCTCTGTCCACCTGTCAACACTGACTGCGACCTGTCAGAGAGGTAGGACGAGAACCATCGTAATACGGTGCCTCCCATTCCCAGCCCCTCCAACCGGTGCAGCATGATACCATGATCAATGGTATCAAAAGCTGCTGAGAGATCTAATAGGACCAGGATAGAGGAACATCCCTTATCCCAAGCCCTCCAGAGATCATCAATCAATGCGACCAATGCTGTTTCTGTGCTGTATCCAGGCCTGAAGCCGGACTGGAACGAGTCTAGATAGACAGCTTCATCCAGGTACTGTGGAAGCTGTCATGCCACCACACGTTCGACAACCTTTGCTAAAAAGTAAAGGTTGGAGACTGGACGGTAGTTTGCTAAAACAGCCGGATCCAGAGAGGGCTTCTTAAGGAGAGGTCTCACCACCACCTCTTTCAAGGTGGGAGGTAAGAATCCCTCGCTCAGAGAAGCGTTAATAATTCTCTGGAGCCAGCTACGTGTAACCTCCCGGGTAGCCAGCACTAGCCAGGAAGGGTATGGGTCCAATAAACATGTGGTCGCATTCAGCTTCCCCAGTAACCTGTCCACTTCCTCAGGAGACACAGTATCAAACTCATCCCAGATAATGTTCTCAAGATCTGCCCTCATCATTTCATCCGAATTAACCCCGTTAGAATCCAAGCCTTCCCGAATCTGAGCAATTTTATTGTGCAGATATTGTGCTAAATCCTCAGCTCGTCCTTGCAGAGGATCTTCCCGGGCTCTCAGCTGGAGTAGAGAGTGGGTAACCCTAAACAAGGTGGCTGGGCGATTATCTGCCAATGCAATAAGAGCGGAAAAATAGTTACATTTTGCCGCTTTTATCGCCACTAAGTAGGTCTTAATGTAAGATCTCACTAGTGTTCGGTCGGATTCAGAATGGCTGGTCTTCCACCTGCTCTCTAGGCGTCTTTTCCGGCGTTTCATCCCCTCAGCTCATCAGAGAACCAAGGAGCTGGGTAGGTTCTACGCCGAGTCAGAGGCCGCAAAGGCACGACCCGGTCTAAAGCACCAGTGGCCATCCTATCCCAGGACGCCACTAGGTCTTCAGCCGAGTCATGAGCCAAGGTCTCAGGAAATGGCCCAAGCTCTATCCGGAACCTATCAGGATCCATCAGGCGCCTGGGACGGAACCATTTAATTGATTCTGCCTCCCTGCGGTGGGTTATAGTGGTCAGAAGGTCAAGCCTAAGGAGAGAATGGTCTGACCATGACAAGGGTTCGATGACTATATCCCCTATATCTAGACCATTCAGCCACTGGTCAGAGATAAAGATCAAATCCAGAGTGTGTCCCCGCGTGTGAGTAGGGCCATTAACTAATTGGGTCAGGTCCATGCCGTCATGGAAGCCATAAACTCCCGAGCCCCTTCAGACGTTTCACCAATGGATGGCAGGTTGAAATTTCCCATAACCAGTAGCTTAGGAGTCTCAACTGCCACCTCGGCTATTATGTTGAGGATTCAGGCAGGGCTGCTGATATGTGGCAGGGAGCCAGGTACGCAATCAACAGGCCCATCTGTAACCCATAACCCCACTTCACGAGGAGGGACTCACATCCGGTTGTCTGAGGGACAGTGACTTCCCTAGGGTCAAGACCTTCCTTTATAATGACCGCCACACCTCCACCCCTGCCTCGAGTTCTTGGCTGATGGAATGCGCAGAAATGTGCGCTGGTGGGCACATTTCTACGAGGGGGACCCCCCCTTCATTGCCCAACCAGGTCTCTGTAATACCTGCCAGGTCCGCTTTCCCCTCTTGAATTAGGTCACAAATGAGGGGGGCTTTGTTAGCCACAGACCTGGCGTTGCATAACATCAGCCTAAGACTCGGGCTCTGAGACCTTGAGCAACCCAAGGAACGAGAAGAGCTTTGGAGGTCGGAGCACGCCACCGCTTGAAGATAGTGGGTGCGTACCCCCCTGACGTGATGTGGCCTCCTGCTCCCACCATGTCTGCCTCTCCCAACCAAAACCTTGATGGAACAGCCCATTTCCATGCCAGTATTAAGTCTGCCTATTCCCAGTTTCGAGTTTCCTATGATGTAATTTTGTGTTGACTTTGGCTTCACTTTTGGAAAATTATTTACTAATCCCTCCCTCTGTGGATTGCCCCCCAAATCCACATGATCCACCCTGTTTATGCCCACCCCCCTTTCAGAAGCCATTAAAATCTTGGTTAGAAAATTAGATAAGAAAGCCCTTAATCCCCTCTTAGCACCATGCCACCTCTCGGGATTCCAAAATCCATCATCAACATAGGCCCTCGATAATGTGGAGGGCCAAATTTGCGAGAGGGGGGAGTCTCGCAATGCCAAGAGTTCGGTCGCCAAATACATCTAGTAAGTCAGATGGGTACAGCATTTGGGTCTGGTCCAATAGTCTGATGTAAGAGTCTTGATGCAGTCGAGTAATAAATTCGGTTTATTGCTCCGCAAGAAAAGGATGGTGATGTCGAGCTGCAGGAACCAGAATTTAACGAGGAAATTCAAGTGGTAACTAATGAGTGTCGTGAAGTCCTCCACCAGTTACAGCTGTTATCAGAAAGCATGGAAAATTTTGGAAAATGGTTATAAAACTCTCAAAGTTTATACTGAGTTGGATTTATGGATTATAAAGTCTTCATCCTGACTTGGAGATTTTTTTATTATTTTGAATTGGATTCAACATCTTGAGCAAGTTTAACAGATTGCTGCAATAGTAGCAGCGTCCTGTGATTATCCTATCATAGTTTTTTTTGGAATTTATCATCCAAGAGGAAAGAATGGAAATGAAAACATCTCACAACCAGAAGGAGTGAACGACAAAGGGTGGCAGGATTTGAAACAGCTTCACAAGAACATCTGGGAATGCAGTTTCTAGGATTTTCTTCTTTTTTTGATTTTTTTGTTCTCAAGGTTTGGCGGAGCTGCATTGGGTTTCTTCTTGTTGAAATAGAATACGTTAGTTTGAATGACTCTACCTAGAGGAGTGAATATCTTCGTGGTTGGATGCTATCTATTTAGTAGCAGCGTCCTGTGATTACCCTATCATAGTTTTTTTTTGGAATTTATCATCCAAGAGGAAAGAATGGAAATGAAAACGTCTTACAACCAGAAGGAGTGAACGACAAAGGGTGGCAGGATTTGAAACAGCTTCACAAGAACATCTGGGAATGCAGTTTCTAGGATTTTCTTCTTTTTTTTATTTTTTTGTTCTCAAGGTTTGGCGGAGCTGCATTGGGTTTCTTCTTGTTGAAATAGAATACGTTAGTTTGAATGACTCTACCTAGAGGAGTGAATATCTTCGTGGTTGGATGCTATCTATATAAAGTCATGCGGGGGGTTTATGTGGAATGCTTTATTTTATTGATGGGGGCAGATAGAAGATGAAGCTTATTGGAATTGGACATATGTGAAGAAAGAAGAATTAACTTCAATCAGGATGAAGAGAAGATTGAAATTCGAGCTATGGAAAATTATAACAATATATGCATAATTATATTATACTGTATGTTTTATGTTCTTTTCTTCGGGGGGGGGGTTTGTGTTCTTGAATTAAGGGGAGTAGTTCGGATTAAACTATTTGACATTATCTAATATGAATAAGTAAGTTATATAATTTTGGGGGGATCGAGTATGGCATATGATTAGTAATGTTAGTAATGTTTCTTTTTCTTTTTTTTGTTTTTAAATTGGGTTAAATATTATAATGGTTATTTTTTCTGGTGTTTTTCTTATTACAATATTGTTAATTTTAGATAAATATCTATGTTTATGGGCTTTTTTTAATTTTTATTTTCTTAATTCTTTTCTTTCTTTCTTTTCTCTTCCTCTCAATTTAGAATTGAATATATAATAGTATTTGCTTTTCTTGTCGTTATAAATTCTTGCTGTTTTCTTTTTTTAAAGAAATGTGTAGCGGAAGTCAGGGGTGGGATGGGGAGGGAGGGGGTTGGGTTGGGGGGAGGTTGGGGGGGATGGGAGGGTGGGGGTGGGGGAGGGGTGAAAAAGGGAAAAATTTTTGTATTGTAAAACTTTTTCAATTAAAAAAAAAATTCAGTGTGGGTAAGAAACTGGTCTCCCTTGCCCTCTCACGGCAGGGGGAAGGAGTTTAGTGCAATCTCAGGATAAGCAGAGGATAAAAATCTAGTCATCCTCTAACGGCGGCTCATTCTGAATAAGATGGTCGTAATAAGTTTGTTGTTCTGTCTGCTCAATGATGTCAGTAATTCGAAACTCCCTCAGCATCCACATTGATTGATTGATTGATTGATTAGATTTATATACCGCCCTTCTTGCGGACTCAGGGCAGTGAACAGCCAGATAAAAAACAGTACATAAAAGTTAAAAAATTTAAAAATCCATATAAACTTTGGCTAAGATTAAAACCATTAAATATTTAAAATACCACAACCCTACAATACAAAATCTTAAAAGTTCAACAGGGGTCAGGCTTAGACATTAGTAGCTGCCCAGACAACATATGACAAGAGGGTGGCTCAGTTGGAAATAAAGCCAAACAGTGAAGGTAGAATGATAATAGCTCCATGGGGGTGGGGGCGTAGATGTATATATAAAGAGGGAAGGTTGTCTAGGTGGTGAAAGTATAGTCTGGAGGCAGCGAGGTCAGTGTCAAAATCAAGGTGGTAATGTATAAGCTGGAGGTGGCTGGGTTAGGGATTATTTTATAATGCCTTGGCAAGGCCACACTTGCAATACTGCATCCAGTTATAGTCACCATGATGTAAAAAAGATTTTAAGACTCTGGAACAGGGCTATCAAACTCACGGCCAGTGGGCAGATGCATCACATGCTGGCCATGCCCATGCCCACGCCCTGCTTAGCGAAGGGAGGGAAAGTCCCAATACATTATGTGACACTGCTGTGATGATAAAAGTTTGACACCCCTATTCTAGAAAGAGTGCAGAGAAGAGCAACAAAGATGATTAGGGGGCTGGAGGCTAAAGCATATAAAGAATGGTTGCTGGAATTGTGTAAATCTAGTTTTATGAAAAGAAGGACTAGGGATGACATGATAGCAGTGTTCCACTATCTCAGGGTCTGCCACAAAGAAAAGGAAGTCAAGCTATTCTCCAAAGCATCTGGGGCAGGGCAAGAAGAAATGGATGGAAACTAATCAAGGAGAGAAGCAACCTAGAACTAAGGAGAAATTTCCTGACAGTTAGAACAATTAACCAGCTGCCTCCAGAAGCTGTGAATTCTCCAACACTGGAAGTTTTTAAGAGGAGATTGGACAACCATTTGTCTGAAATAGTATAGGGTTTCCTGCCTGAGCTGGGGGTTGGATTAGAAGACCTCCAAGGTCCCTTCCAACTCTGTTATTCTATTCTACACTTCCAAGAGCCAGCTCATCATGCCCCTTAAAGGAGCCAAGAGGAGTATGGGAGCCACAGATAAGAGAGAGGTCATACCAGAAAAATAATACCAGCATTAATTTTTTCTGTGTCCAAAATCAGTTCCAGATAACATAGCAAGATGTCTTAGTTACCCATTCGACTCCATGAGGATTTCAGACCTTGGTAAATCTGAGCAAACGTATGGGCAAAGGTCTTTGCAAAAACAGTAATAAGACTTTTCTTAGTTCTCTTATAAAGGAGTCACACTAAGCAAAGTTTTTGACTAACATTTCTCCAAAGCAGTGAGGAATGATAAAAATAATGCTTTACTTTTGAGTAAAATGATGGCCAAGGTCTATGCTTGAAGCCATAATCTTCCTTGAGGTACCTTCATCTCCAGAAAACCCACAGAAAATCATTCCAGGATCAAGAGAAAGGGGAGAGGGAAGGGAAGGGAGGGCAAAGGAAGGGAGGGAAAAAGAGAGAGAGAGAGAGGGAGAGAGATCAGAAGAAATCCTACTGAGAGCCCTCCCTGATATGTAAAACCAGCTAGGTAAGAGTTGCCTGCTTGTCTCTGGGAAAGTCTACAAGAACCCTTCAAGACCCCTCCAGATTACTCAAAAGGCTCCAGCAGATGCTCATAATGAATCCTGCAACCTTGAAGAGATTAATACAATTATTTATTTAAAAATAAATTCCTTGCAGCATATTGCCTTTTCATAAGATCTACCTTAAATATTTTTAAATAATTAACAATAAACTCTGACATTTGTGATTTTGTTTTGCTGTGACATCAGCTTAATCATTTTCTGCTGGCCACAATCTGCCTTGTTCTTTTTATCTAGAGGGGGGACAAAGCTTCCATTAGCATTAAAGCACTTATGTTAGGCCTAACTAACAAATTCAGGATTCTTATTGTTTTTTCCTGAGAGATTAAAAGTTTTGTTATGTGCTGGGTTTGTTTTTTTAGTGTTTCCCATTTGCCTTCTTCCCTCATTCCTTTTCAATCTTTTCAAGGAAAATGAAAGGACCTTGGGAGACTGTTCTTGTGAAAAGTCCTCTAATCCATTTGTACGTCATTATATTAAAAAAAAACTCAAATGGCTATAAGAGCCGGATAAGATTTTATTTTTTTCCATCCACCTGTGCCCTGCTGCTGCTGCTTCTTCTTTTTTTTTTAATTGTCGCTCACCGCCCACTCCAGCTGATTCTTTCGCCCACTTCCCATTCGTGATTGGTTCGTCTACACGCTCGTCATATAAAACCCTCCAATCAGAACCTACCCGGTCCTATTCTTAATTGGCGCGTGTACGGAGTTTCTTCCCCGCCTCGCTCTGATAGAGTTCGAATCCAAGAGCCTAAGAGGGCGGGGGAAAGGGAATTTACGAAATCCGCTTCTGATTCGACCACGCGGTTGCTCGTCACAGGCTGCTTCAATAAGAAGCGCCCGTACTTCGCCAGCCTTCCATTCAATGTTCGCAGCGAGCCTGAGGGAAAGAGTGAATTGGTCCTAAGTGAGGAGACGCGGACCGCACAGGTGGGTAAGTGCCGAAGGATGGGAATTACAATAGTGGCACCTCTGAGGCGGGGAAAGCAGGGGGGGGGGGCGGCGGCCAAGTCTGAAGGGACGGGATGAGGAGCGTGGAATAAGCTCCTTTCCTCCCGAGCGACCAGCCTTTCCTCCCCCCCCCCCCCACTGCCCCCCCACCCCGCAGCGCCCTTGCTGCTAGCCTGGGACTTCTATTTCTCGGAATGCCCAGACTACCTACCGGCCGTGGATTCTGGGAGATGTAGTCCCAGCGCACCGGGACAAGCGCTGGAATCTCCGAAAGGCTGCAATGTTGAATGTTTGAAGAGGGTCTCGGTACGGAGAGGCCGCTGCCGGTCTTGGCCTTCCACCGCTGGGGGTTGAGGTGGGGGAGAAACGCTTCTGAGGCCGGGTCTCCTTCGGGGCATCGCTTTTTACCGAGGACTCGCCGCTTCTTATGCTTCCTTAGGCCCGGCAGCCCGGAAGGAGCCGCCTGTTTCTCGAAGCCCGCCGAAGACTCACCTGCCCGCCGGTGTTTTTGCCTCCCCGGTTTGCCTGTGTTTTAACTGCCGCTTCCGTGTGATTTCCTTTTAGGTTTGGTCGCTAAGTGCCGTCCAAGCAGTGAATCGCCTCCATGGCTGAACTACAGCAGTTGATCCCTTTGGTGTGGGGCAAGAAGACCTCTCATGGCCTGGCAGATACCATCTTTTCCCGCTGGACACAAGGTATTGTGGTATACTCTGGTACACCAGGTATACTTTTCCTCCTCCTCCTCCTCCTCCTCCTCTATTTTTGCCACCCAAGCTTGTACCCAGGTCTTCCTGGCATCGTACTCTTCGCCCCCCCCCAGTCCTCCCCTTTCAGCTGCTTCTGAGAAAAATTCTTCAAAAAGTCCCATTTATGTTTTTGGTTTATGACTACTTTTTATCTTTGACTCAGGATTTGTTACACTAATCTTCCTCTTTGGTATCTCCCAGGAAACTAACTGTTTAGTATTAAAAAAAACAACAACCTTGTCCTAACAATTAATTCAGTGTGAAAGTGAAGAAAATTGACTCTTGTTACATAACCAACTTTATTTTTTTTACTCCTCCTGTCCTCCATTTCTGAATTTTGGTATTGTCTTGTCTTTCACATCTCTTGCGATTATTCTGCCCATTCCAGAACCTTTTTTTCAGAATGGGCAAAAAGTAGGCAAATATAACAGAACTGTAATTGAAATGGTTAATGGAGAGATTTTGTTTCGCCCTCCCTTTTATTGGATTTGGGATATTTGGTTAGATCTTAGTTAGGAAACTTTGTTTAGGCATCAAAAAAAATTGTATTTACACAGGATAGTTATATTCTTGCTTTAGAAGAACTGAAGCAGATCATTGCCCCACTATTCCTTTGCTTCTGTCTTTACACGGGGAGTAATTGCAGTGTTAAATAATGCAGCTGATTTCACAGTTAATTCTTAACATCTGGGTTTCTTTCTGTAACAAGCATTAATTAAAGGTCTCTGATTCTTGTAATGGCCAATCTAATAATTGCTCATTCTTCTGCTAGGTCAGTGTATTCCTGCATACAAAAGTTAGTTTTTTCTCTCCTTTATAGACATGTGTGAGTTTGTGTAAATCTCTGTTATGAATGTGCTGGGTATGTTCTTAATTGTTGCTTTGGTTTAACAGGTGTCCTACAAATTTTTTCTTCTACTTCTTACTACTTTTTCAATTTAATCAAAACAATTCAAACCTCTGACTGGATTCATTTAGCATAAATCAGAATGTGGTTATCTTATTAATGGCTAAATATATGAATCTAGATATTGTGATTGATAAAATATGATTCATTGGCAATGCTTGATAAGCTATATCTTAAACATGCTAAGTGATCATAAGCTAAGAAACATGAGAATCCTAGTAACCAATATTCTGTTTTGTTTAGTTGAAGGGGTACAGTATATATGCAGTCCCTTTTTTGTCTAGTAATTAAGATATATTGATATCTAAAGGGATAGCGTAAGTAAATGTTTTATCTTTTGAAAAGCATTGTGATTTTGAGAAATCTATTGGAGAATATAGTGCATAGTTATTCACATCTGTGTGATTTAACCAAAAGGATTAAATTGGCAGCACTATTATGTCCAGCCTGGAACACTATGAACCATGCTTTCATGTTTCAGTATCGCAACACAGGTGGTCCTCAAGCTATGACAACAGTTTGATCTGGTATTGCTATTGCGAAGTAATGTGGTTGTAAAGTGTGGTATCACATGACTTCTTCAGTTAGTGAAGATAATCTTGGCAGGCCCAGTTGCTGTTATAACCCCAAGACGTGTGAGTATTAACTAGGAAGTGGCAGGAGTTCCGAGTAAGAAAAGTGAAGGTACTGTGGGATGGGGGGAGTGCTAGCGCAGATTGTGCATGAGTTAGAGTGGGCTTTGAAGGCCTTGCCCAAGCACAGGAAAAACAGGGGGAGGGGAGTGGATGGTGAAGCATGAGCACATGAAGACCAGCAGGATTCATCTCCCTCCAACCCCAATCTCAACCCTTTTGGCTATTCCGTATTCACTGGGAGGGGAAGTAAAGGCTGATCTTTACTTTCTCTCCTGCTGAGCCACATATTGCCTGGCACTTTGCTAGGTAGTTACTAGCCATCCCAGGTCCTTTCATGTCCCCATCAAGGAACTGGAACCAATGATGTGAGCTCACTTTGCCACCAGCAGCACTCAGGTCTTGAACACGGGCTTGCTAAATTTCAACCCACTGTCCTAACTGTATGAGCCACTGCATTCCTTAGCAATGTGGTCACAAAGTGCAATATCACTTTGAATCCTAGGGACTGAGGTCCCCACTGCTTTTGTTAGAAACTTGGATTGTTAAGCAACCTCTTCACAACTTCCTGCCAGTTTCCAACAAGGAAAGTCAGTGGGGATTCAGGCAGAAAATGAGGTGTTGGGCTTGGGTGGCTGTTGCCAAGGTCAGAGATATGCTGCTCCAATCCAGTACAAATCTGCAGCTGCTCCAGCCCAATGGTGCAGTGCTACAACCACCCCAGCCCAGCAAAGTGCAGTTAGCCCAGTACCCCAGTGCGATGCAAAACCCAGCCATTGGCGTGCAACAGCCCCAGCACCATGAATCCTAAGTTGTTGGCATCCAGTTACTCCGATTCAGTAGCATGGTGCAAAGCAGTCAGCATGAAGCTGTAACTGCCTCTCTCCTGCATTCTGCTGCTCTATGTGTCTTTCATTGTTGTCTTGTTTCCGCTGCTGCTGAAGCGTGCCTTGGTGCTTCTCAAGACAGTTGCTGACCATGTAAAGTGTTCTTCCCAAGGTCTCGCAAGATAAGTACCATACTGAGCTGGGGAAGAATGCATTAGAATAGCAGCGGTTGTTTTACAAGGACATGGCTGGGTGTGCTTTGTCAGCAGTGGGAGCAAGACAGAGAAGGTCAGAGTCTGTGGAGTGCAGTGGACCAAAAGGAAGAGATGGGGAGGGGGAGTTCATGATGTGCAACCTGCAGTTGGAAATGTACATGATTTTGATTACATGGCAGCAGGGCACTACAAACAGCCATAACTATGAGTGCTAGTCATTCAAAATTCTCATAATTTCAAATGGTTGCTAAAAGTTATGTAAAGTTGCAGCCCTTTCTGGATCGTGACGCTTTGTGCACGGTCACTCACGCCCTTGTCACCTCCCGATTGGACTACTGAAATGCTCTCTACATGGGGCTCCCCTTGAAGAGCACCTAGAGGCTCCAACTGGTCCAGAATGCGGCCGCGTGGGTGGTTATGGGCGCAATCCGTTGTGCCCATGTAACACCCCTCCTGCACGAGCTGCACTGGCTCCCAGTGGTCTTCTGGGTGCGATGCAAGGTGTTGGTTACCACCTTTAAAGCGTTCCATGTCATTGGAGCTGGGTATCTTCGAGACTGACTTCTGCCACCAGTAGTGCCCCCTCCCCCCCCCGGCCAGTCCGCTCCCACAGAGAGGATCTCCTCAGGATGCCATCGGCCAAGTTATGTCAGCTGGTGACACCCAGGGGGAGGGCCTTCTCTGTAGGAGCCCCTGCCTTTGGAATGAACTGCCCCCAGAAATGCGTAAGATCTCCGACCTCTGTGTATTTCGCTGTGCCCTCAAAACCTTGTTGTTCTGCCAGGCTGGGCTATCAATGTAATGATTTTAACTGGATGTTTTAAATTTGGGGTTTTAAATCTGGGGTTTTATATTTTTATATTTGAGCTGAAATTATTTAATATTTTTAATTAATTTTAATCTACATTTGTCTTTGTGCTTTTAATAGGCTGTACACCGCCCTGAGTCCTTTGGGAGAAGGGCGGTATAGAAATAAAAAATAATAACAATAACAACAATAATAAAAATTATTATTATCTATAACACAGATAAAATTTAGATTTGGAATGTTGAACACGAGTTTGATAAAGAATACTTTATCAAAAATATGCTAAAGTTTATTAATCAACCTTTTTCTTGGAAATAGCTAACTGAATTTTTTTATTTTCCTCAGGATTTGCATTCAGTGACTCAGAATCTACTGCATTAGAACAATTTGAAGGAGGCCCTTGTGCTGTAATTGCACCCGTTCAGGTAATAATGCTAACATCTGAGTAAACGAACCTGAAAAATATATTTCATTACTGATATTTGGCTTATTCCATAATTTAAATCACCTACAATAAACAACTGTGGCATACTCCGTAGGTAATGCTGAATTTACAACACAGTACAGGTGTCTCAATTTACAACCGTTTATTTAGTGACTGTTTAAAGTTACAGTGGTACTGAAAAAAGAATTATGACATGACCCTTGCAGCATCTCCATGATCACATGATCAAAATTTAGATGATTGGAAACTGATAGTTTCCTATAACTGATATATCATAATCTGATATTTATGATATACCATAATATATCATAATTGATATTTATGATAGTTGTGCCCTAGGATCATGTGATCATCTTTTGCTACATTCTGACAAAGTCAGTGGGGAAGCCAGATTCATTTAGCAACCATGTTAATAACAACTGCAGTGATTCACTTAATTGTGGCAAGAAAGATCATAAAATGAGGCAAAACTCATTTAACAACTATTTCACTTAGCAACATAAGTTTTGGGCTCACTTGTCATAAACCTAGCACTATCTGTCTTTTGAGATGTTGAAGTCTGTAATATTCATTTATTATGACATTCATTTAATACTGCAACTACCAATTTTTAAATGAGATAAAAATATACATCTTAAGAATCCAATGTTCAAGTTTCAGCAGAACTTGATTTCCAGTAAAGGTAATATGTCCCTGAATAGGGATAGGTCTGCAATCCCTTACTTGACATGAAATGCTTCCTATTTTTTAGAGTAGCATGTATGACAAAAGGGATTACATTTTGTACAGAATCTTGTTAGATTTGCAGTGATATTTTCAGGTATCTGTAATTGTTAAATGACATGGGACTAAAATAATAAATTCTTTATAGGCATCAGGGAAAAGGACTTCAGTGTTGGGGAATATTTATAAATCTCCCCCCCTCCCCCAATATTAAACCAATATTAAAAATGGAAACTCTTTGCACCACTGAAGATCAAATCATACATTTCTGATATGTCAATATTGTCTTTAATATAAGGCACTCCTTCTGAAGAAGCTTTTTACTTGTGAGAAATCTACCTGGAGACAGTGTCAAGGTAACTATGAACCTACATCTCCAAGAGGGTTATAATGCCAAATTTGCAAAATAATATGTGCTAAACCAAAGTAGTTATTATTTATAATCAATGCTTATTAATCTGCATAATTCAGAGAAGATTATGCATTTGCTGATGATTTTAAAAATAGAATGGTAACATTAAATTTAAAAAATAGAATTTAGGCTTATAAATCTTAACAGGAAACTCAGTTCTGCAGAATAAGTCAACATACAAATTAAGCAAGCAGCAGAAATTTATAATATATACTTCTTTCTAGCTGACATGCTAGGACTTATTGACTACTATGTTCAGAAGGGATAAAAACATCTGGCTATTCATTTGTTTCTTGCCTTTATTATTTTTACAAACAACTCAAGACTGCAAACTTGCACATCTCTCTCCTATTTTCCCACAACAACAACCCTGTCAGATGGGTTGGGCTGAGAGGAATGACTGACAACAAATTGTCATCTTCACTTTCTTCTCTGGTATTGTTAAAGGAGTGGAAGAAGTGTATCTACTTTTTGATTTAAACTCTATATTGGATCCAACTGGCTAATCTAAACTTTGCCTTTATTCACACATTTAAAGATAGTGAAGTATTGCTTGCCTTTGATTTATTCCAGGATGCCTTATTCTAACTCACAGGTGTCAAACTTGATCGTGTCACGTGATATATCATGATGTATCGTGACATTTTTTGCCTTTGCAGAGCAAGGGTAGGATGACCTGTGTCTGGTGCATCTGGTCCGTGGGCTACCAGTTAGCCAGGGTTGGTGTGGCCTGTCTGACACATGTCGTCCGTGGCTGCACACACACACACACACACACACACACACACACACACACACACACACGATATATGTTGTACTAACTATAGTTAGGATCAGTCTAACCAAATTGATATATCCTTATTTAACCTAATTGCCTTTCTTCTTGATAGAGAAAAATGAAATAGAGGGAGATACAAGAGTTCAAGGTATATCAAGATTTATTCCTATTGCTCTGAACTAGATTTATGTGTCAATTGGGCCAATAGGAGTAATATAACTGAAGGAGAGAATGAGCCAGGAAGAGAAGACTTATTCCCAAATACTTTCTTGTTATGTCCAATATTTTAAACAGCTTAGAAATCTGAACTGACAAAGTATTGGCTAGTTCCCAAGAAATGGAAAGTCATTGATTGTCAGTTCTTTTCCTAAATTGCCTTAAACCTGCTGGGATTTGAGGAAGACCCAGTATTAGATTGTATAAAGAATGCTGCTACATGTTTTGCATGCAAGTTCCTGGTCAAAACTCTGTCTGTTCTGACTTTGAATATTTCAGAGGAAGAGCAGAAAAATCTACTTTGCCATGCATTATGTGAAATTTTGGAAATGACTTGCTCTGATCAATCAGAGTCATACTCTTTGGCAACATTGCAAAGAGGAAACCCTATGGAAGATGCTGCTAGTGTTTCTGAAAGTTCAGCAGAGGCAAGCCCTCAAGAAGAGCAATCATGTAAGATATTTTGTATAATATGAATCAGGAATACTTTGTGCTTTTTATACAAAATGTATTTTTCAAGATAAAGGATTATTTGACATGGTTCTACAGATCATTTTGTCCTCTAATTTTGTCCTTCCTAATTTTCATTACCCCTAGATGTACAGTAGTTGACAAATATTTTAAGCCTAGGCTACAGTATTTATATTGTCAATATTCTGACTGAATCAAATTGGGTCCAAATCAGTCAGGTAACTCATTACTGCATAAACTTTTTTTAAAAGAATCAAGATAATCTGTAGAAAGCAAATGTAATCTTGAAGGATGTATTCTACTTCACTTTTTTGAACATATTCAATTATCTTTAATATTAAAATATACTTGATATGCAATGTTCATAACTTAATACTTTAATAATATATCAGTAATATATAAATGTGGATTCAGATATAATTTTAAATTAAGCATCAAAAGTAAAGCTTCATTAAAGAAATGGGAGGGGTGGTGAATTCACAGAAAATGTTTTTTCTATTTGCTCTTAATCCTTCCTGCGATGGGAAGGAATCCATTTCATTCAGTAGATCCAAGTTCTTTTATAGCCTTTGTATAAAATCAGTCTATGGGCAGACAGTACCAATAGTAGATAATTAAAAACTGTAGGCCAATTTGTTCTGTAATGCAATATTATTTAATATAGAGAAGTTTAGAAAAATACCGTCTGGTCTAATTAATGATACTTTGAAGTTCTTACTGAAATATTCTCAAAATAAGCAAATAAAATTTGTATTTTTGTATAAATAAAAATACATTGAGAAATTAAATTAAATTAAATTTTAACTCACGCTAAAATATTTTAAATGTAAAATATTTTACATTTTAACATTTCAAATTCTTCTTGACTTACATGTAACAGTATAATTGATACTGTAATTCTTTTAAAAAATATTATTTATGGTAACATTTTGGAGCCGTGGTGACGCAGTGATTAGAACATAGTATTGCAGGCTAATTCAGCTCACTGCCAGGAATTTAGTCCTCACCACCTCAAGGTTGACTCAACCTGTCATGAGAACCCAGATTGTTGGGAGAAATGTAAACAGCTTAAAGAAGGTTGTAAAGCACTGTGAAGCGTTATATAAGTGCTATTGCTATTTTTTAAAAAATTTAATTTATATACCGCCCTTCTCTGGAGACTCAGGGCGGTTTACAATGCGTTAAGCAATAGCCTTCATAGTTTTGTATATACGTGTTTAGTAGGGCTTTTGCCCCCCCCCCCCAGCGGTGTTCTTTTTTTATGCAAAGTCAACTTATTGCCCCCCATAATCTGGGTCCTCATTTTGATTTAAGCTTTTTGTTGCTTTTGTTTTATAAAACCATATTAGTTATTGTCTAATTGGAACTGTATAAACATTTCAAGCTGAAATATTTCAACCCCAAACAACTCATTCCAAACCCTAATCATAAGCACTCTGATCTATAGAAAAGCATGTTTCAAAAGTGGGCCACTTCCAGTAAATTCAGAATGAGAAATTTCAGTTTAAATTCATTCCTGTTTTGAAATATTTTTCATATATCCAGTTTCTATTAGGTATGAATGTAATATTTATTGGCTAGATTTCGGCACTTCCTGTTTGCTAATTTTTTATTCTGTTTTAGGCTAATGGAAGAACTAAATATGTTGCCATCTGTACAACTGCATCAAAAACAAAACTCTTGGTTATTTTCAGAGTAGTTGCTGCTGTGGAAGAATTCCACAGTAGAGTCCTTCAATGTTTTCATCCAAAATTTAGCTGAATATAGTCATTAATATATAATTAATATTTGTGTAGGCCATGTAATTTGTTCCCCACCAAAACATTTAACGGCCTTTTAAGCCTACAGGAATGTATATTTTGGTGAAATATATGAATGAATATGACACATATAATCTTATTTTCAGGTGACTGATTCATGAAGAGCACTAACCATTTTATACTGAAGGAATAATGTTTGATAAGATTGTAAAAGCTTTAAATGATTTATAGGTAGTTCTTGCTTAGCAACTGGTCGCTTAGCCACTGCCTAAGGTTTTGATGGACATCCCCATTATGATCTGATTACAGAATTCCAGTGGCACATTCTCCTTCCTGTGTGATCATATATTCACATTATGGACACTTGGCAACTGGCTCATATTTGACTATTTGTAGCAATTAATGGTCACATGATCAGTATTTTGGAGAACAAATGTTCTTTGCTGACTTCCAGCATAAAATGCCCATTGAGAGAAAATGGGTTTGGTTAACGAACATAACATTCACTTAATGACTGCCACTAAAAACATAAAATAGAGTGGGGTCATGTGGTGACCTTCTTAACAACCATTGCAACTCACAATCATAATTCCAGTCTTAATTCCAGTCAGAAGTTGAGTACCTGCACTCACCTATTTTGTTTTCATATATGGGGCCACAGATTTATATTAGCCCAGGAATACGAAAAAGAAAATTTAAGCATGTGGCTATTCCATTACAACTCAAATTTTATTTGGGGGAAAAAATGGAGCATCACCTGATTAGAAAGTAGTTTTGTTTAGCTGGGCCTCAAATAGCTTGGTAAAGAAGGCCACTGCTTAGTCATACAGTAAATTAGTTAAGGTGCCACAGATTTTGCATTAATGTTAATAACACATGATGTATGGAACCCATTTATATAAATCAATCACATTAAGGCTCATTTAAGTTAAGTAATGCTTTCTTTGACAGGAGGGAACATTGTTCTGATAAAATAAATTTGTAAGTAGAGTGATACTGCTCCACAATACATAACAAGTAGTGCTGAGAAAAAAAATGCTGAGCTTTCCTATTTAATACTTAGTTCATAATTGCTGGAATATGCTTATGATTTATCGCTTTTTTCCATTTTATAGGTTTTAGTTGAGAAGCAGTTATTATCCTTTTTTTTTAAAAAATTAGATTTATATGCCGTCCTTCTCCGGAGACTCAGGGCGGCTTACAATGCGTTAAGTAATAGCCTTCATACTTTTGTACATTTTTATATTTTTATACAAAGTCAGCTTATTCTGGTACATGCTTCTCATGGAACAAAAATGTAATTATGAAACTCATTTTGGTAGTAAAATACATTGGAGTTGGTAATTGCAAAAACAAAAATAGAGATTTTTCATTTCTGATATGGTATATAGTATATTATTAATATACTATATTATTATATGGTATATAGTATATTATTATATGGTATATTATATGGTATATAGTATATTATTAAATATGGTATATAGTATATTATTAAATAATTATTAATCAGTTTAGAGAATAAATTCTCTTGTTTAGAAATAGACACTTTGATTTCTATAGTAGGTTCCTCGTTCTATTGTTTATCTCTATTCTATACTATTGCATTTAGTTCAGGCTCAGTGAAATTGATGACAATTTATTGTTTGTTTTATATTGACTAAAATAATGCAGGCTTGTTGGTTCAAACTTCCTTATTCCTTATTCTTTCACTCTATTGATGATTTGATATTTTTATTAGATGCAATAAAAATATATCAATATTTTTCATTGAGGCTTATTGTTTATGCCTAGTTACTGTTCCAAATGTATTTATTACACAAAGCTTCACGTTATATGTTTTATTAACAACCAAGTAGCTTAATATTAAGGTAATTATTTTTTTATTTAAGTTATCCTTTTAGAAAAACTATGCTTGTGCTTGATGATTTTCCTGCAGTAGTTTTCATAATTCATGTCAAACTGACTCTGGTTAGTTTGCAAAGCTGTTGAAATTCAGTGGTTTTGTAATCTTGGCAATATTGACTCTTAATTTCATTAAACTGGCATGTATAATGTAACAAAAGTTGTACTGAAAGAAGGTGGGGGTGAACTTTCGTTATGAAAAGGTTGAAAGTATTCCAGCTTGCTGTGTGTTTCTTGTGTCAGTTTTGGTTGTCTTTGTGCTAAAAAGTATTTCTTGTGTATAGCTGCCTTGGCTGTCGAAGAGTTTGGCTTTGAACGATTTCATGCACTAATTCTGTAAGTAACATGTTGCAGCACTTAAAATATTCAAAATTATCATTTTAAAATATAAGCTTAGTATTGTTTTATCTCATGTGGCTGAACATCAAGATTAAACTTGCTTAAGCTTATGCAACCTGCTGCTTTAAAACCAGAAAGAAACATGCTGTTAGGAGTGGTAGGAAATAACACCTGAAATTTTACAAGAATTTTTGAAATAGAGAGGAAAAAGAGTATTAAGCGTGCAGACTCCTGGAGCTATAATTTTCCTTTTTTGTCCAATAGTTTTGATGGGTTTACAAATTTTAAAATTATTAAAGCCATTTAGTCGCCTCAATCCATGAGATGGGCAGCAAAATAAATTTAATAGTAATAATTATCAGTAATGCCTCTGTTCTGTGAGCCACAGTGATTATCAGTAAGTTTTCAACTACAATTCAAAATATTTATTGTGACCTATAGAGCCCTTCAGCTAGGGTGTAGACCTAGTTGACTGATGGACTGTTTTTCTGCCATTGTTTCTGCTCATTGGGTAAATTCTGACCCAATGGTTAGGCTCTGATTATGGTCAGTCCCAGGTGATGTGCCTTTTCCATCATGGCACCTGCTCTTTGAAATAGTGTACTCTGGAGGCTAGTGTTGGCTCCAAACTGACATCCTTTAAATGGACCATGAAGATTGATTGTTTTTCCACATGCTAGTTTAGGAAGAATATGCCTTTTAATGTTATTGTATTGAATCTGTTTTTAATGTATATATTGCCTAAAGTCATTATTAATTGGGCAACCTATAAATTTAATCATATATACATGCATTAATTTTGAATATATATATGTTACTGGCAATATGTGTAAAGTTGGTATTATATAGAATGCCTAGGAAATCTATAGAATGTATAACTTTTTAGGAAAGTATGAAATGGCTATTATTTTAATATGCTTTCCCAAGGCATTGTATGTAATATGTAGGCATGCAGAATGACAAGAACTATTTGGACTAATTATGAAAAAAGAGTTATGAAATGGTTAGGGTTAGAGTTTATTTAAAAGATATATATAAAAATGAAAGAAGAAATGAAAAATAAAGGACAGGACTTTCTTACTGGGGAAAAAAACCCGAGAAAAATACCAGTATTGAAAATACCACTATTTGTTGCAACATGGAAGGCTAGAATGGCATTTTAGCAAGAATATTTTATGCTTTGCAGGATTGCCTTTTGGCATTGCATAGAATGTGCATACATGTGCAAAATATTAAGTTAATATTAAATATTGGCATCCCAATTTGGCATTCTATAAATTTCCTAGGCATTGTATAAAATGCCTAATTTCATACATTAAACATAACCTGTATAAACGTAGTGGAAATGTTAATAAGGTACCCATTTTCTTTATAACATGTCAAATCTTTTCAGATGTGGAATCTTAAACATGTTTCTAAAATTTTGATTTATTCTGCTATATTGATACCACTAATAATGTATACCTGCTATAACTACTGATTTTCCTAATAGACAATTGTTCTTAGTTATATTGCATTTGCATTAATCACAAATTCTGAATGTCCTTTGAATGCCTAACTGACGTTTGTTTTTAAACTTTAGCAAGCGTTCATATGCCAACTTTTCTGATTTCAAGGATGCAGTTTGGAATCACCATGCAATGTGGAGAAATAAATTTGGAGTGTTACTTTTTCTGTATTCTGTGATACTTACTAAGGTGTGTTTTTAAAACTATTTTAGAACTTCTAAATAGTATCATTAAATTATATGAGTTAGGCTTCTAGCACAAGCATGTATCTGTATGTGTATATATGTTTATATAGCTGAAGATTCTGGTCTTTGCTAGCTGTAGGTTTATTTCTGAAATGATTATAATAGGGTTGGTTAGAGGAAGACTATTTAAAAGATTAAAGAATGTTTTAAATAATGTATTTTTTCCTTCTAAGATGAACAGAATAAAATGCACTGTAGTTTAAAGAGTAATAGCTGAATTTTAAGTCTTTGCTAAAAAATATGGAGGTTTGCTACTTTATACAGCCTGAATTTCTTGAGAAATTCTGGAATGAGTTGAAGTGGCTTTTAGTTTTATACCACAACAGAAGGGGATATTGTATTTATTGGCAATTAAATTATATGAAAAAATAAACCAATTGTAAGGTAAGTCATTTGTTTGAATTTTCAGTCACAACTAACCTTCAGAATAGCTAAAACCTATTAGATATGCATGCTAAAGAATTGGGAAAAATATATTTCTTAGCACAAATGTGTGGCCATTGTCCTATAATTTTTAAGGGCATTGAAAATATAAAAAATGAAATTGAAGATTCAGCCGAACCATTGATAGATCCTGTTTATGGTCATGGAAGGTAAGCTTTGTTATTTCTATTTTCCTTAAACTAGTGACTGAACAAATGCTATCTTAGAAATAGAATTAATTATGTAATAATAAATCATCACTTGATAAAAATATGTGTAACTATTTATGTAATATTTATTACTCATTGCAAGCACCTCTTACAAAGTTGCATAGAAAGTTAACTTTTTACACCTTGTAATCTAAAATCAATGTTTTGTCTATCCAAAAAAGTGTATGCACAGGGTACTGTGTTTTACTATGCAGTTTAGCGAGTAGTTAAAATATATCAACTTTTTTTTTAGCAAAAAGCAACAATGCAATTATCAAAAACCTTTTCTTCTGCCTTTTAAGCCAAAGTTTAATTAATCTTCTGCTGACGGGATTTGCAGTATCTAATGTCTGGGATGGAGATAGGGAATGCTCAGGAATGAGTAAGTATGAATTTGATTTGCTTTCTAGTAATGTTGAATAAAAAAAAGTATTTATTTGCCTTTGCTTTGAATTTGAATTGCATTCATTCAGATAAATTCTGTATCTTTATTGGAATTATCAAATATTTCTTTCTGTTTAATGAGTGCTTCCTACTGATAATCCCTCCAGGTATGCAATCAAGCTTATTTTCCACAACACTCTAGAACAGGTTTTATTGATAAACTGTTTCCCCATAAGATTTTATTCCTTGATTTATGACTGATGCTTAATGGACAGCCGAAGCTACAATGTACTAAAAAAAATTATTTTCAACCCATTCTTGAAGTTACAACTATCTCATTACCATCCTGGTGACATGATTACATTTTGAACAATTGGCAACTGACTCATATTTGCAATCAGTTGCAGTGTTCCATGTCCACATGATCCTGTTTTGTGTTTTTTTGCCATTTTCTGGCAAAAAACACCCATTGGATAAGCAAAATTTCAGACCTATGGCCATGTGATTCACTTAACAACTGTGATTCACTTAATGACCATAAAACAGTCATAAAATTAAATCTAATACATAATGGATTGATGATTAAAATTTTAGGATTAATTGTGATTATAAATTGAGGATTACCTACCGGTATATCCCGCCAATAAATGAGTGCAATATTTTTAAATCCACAAGATGGCAGTAGCCCATAAAGAAAAAAATTATTAAAGCTATCTTATTCTAAGATAAAAATGTTTCTCCAAAATCATTAGATGGTAATAAAGTGCTGTTTGATTATGACTGTAAATGAGTTAGTTTTTAATTTCTAAATATTTTAAAATCTGATCTCGAGAAGTGTTTTTATGCCATCAAATTGCTATGACAGTGTACTGCTGAAAAATGTATCAGATTCTATCTTTGAGTTTAGTCTTGTGACTGTCTGAATGAAAGTTTAATCCCCATATCACTTTTTGTTTAACCAAGTGGATGTTGCATGTATTGCCATGTGTTGCAATTTGATTAGAAGCAAATTATTATTGAAAGACTTAAAACTGTAATTCTGTGTGTTTTATGAGCTTGGAATAACTGTGGAAAAATTGAAATAGAATGTAAAATTGGCATTTACACACACAAACACAAACACCTCCCTCCCTCTCTCTAAATAACATCTAAAGAAATTGAAATGTAGAAGGGTAATAGAATAGCATGTAACATTATGAAATGGTCTGCCTATCTCCGAAATTAATTTTTATTTACTATAAATTTTCATCAATATACAAATAAAGTATACCATCCTACCACCATGGTGTAATGTAAATACATTGTCCATAAATATAAAGTCATTCTTTTATACATACATACTTACTATCATATATATATACATCATCATATATTTGTTCTATCTCACCTTTTCTGGACCAAATCATACCATAATTTCCAACTGTTATAAAATTCTGAATCTTTTTACCATTAATCAATCCAGTTAATCTATCTGATTCCGCACACTCATTAATTTTATATATTACTTTCAAATCGGTTGGTAAATCTTGATTTTTCCACTCCTGGCATACGCTAATCTTGCTGCAGTAATATAATGGTCTGCCTATCTCAATGTAGTCTATGCTAACTGGCAACAGTGATTGGATAATGGAGAGAGACCTTCTAATTGTAGCCAAATACATGAGATGATGGTTTTTGAAACTTTTTCAAGCAAACACTTGATTTCTATAACAGGAAATCACCGATCTGAAATGATTCTAAATACATGTTATCAATATATGGGACTGCAGAGGATAGGTTGGATTCCCTCTCATATTAGTTCTTGGGATAGGCTGTGAGGTAGTTATTTATCTGTAAAGAGCAAACTCTTTCAAAAAGGAATACATATTATAAGCAATGGAAAGGAATACATTGTTAAGAAGACATCTTATCTTTTAGGATACAGTGGGCAGCTCAGAATAACTTTTATAAAAACTAAACACATGTTAAATAAGCTGACTTTGTATAAAAATATACAAAAGTATGAAGGCTATTGCTTAACGCATTGTAAGTCACCCTGAGTCTCCGGAGAAGGGCGGCATATAAATCTAATTTAAAAAATAAATAAATAAAACCATCTACTGCTATCAGTTCGAGTTATGGGTTTGGTTGAAATAATCTTCAAATAGAAATTTTATATCCCTGCTTTGTTTAACCCCACAAACTTTAAATTATAATGGCTAATTTAAAGGATTGTTCGCTCATCAAAACAAGAAATTCTGACCCTTGCTATGAAAAGTTGTTGTGTCATTGTTACAATTTCGAAGGGAAATTTTTTCTGTTAGATGTGTGAGATTCGTTACTGACATGTTCCACCTTGAAATAAATGTGATGTGTGTTCAAAAATTGTAACGTTGCCTAAAGTCAACAAGTTTTTAGTCACTTTAGCTTAGTTTCCTTTGTATTCTAGCAGTTTCTGGAATTCATAAGTATTTGTTCTAATCGTTCAGTTATACAGTCCTTTTCTGATATGTGCTTTTCAGTTACTATATATTTGTCTATATTTGCTTCATTAAACATAAAAAATATTGAAAATAGGAAAAATATTATTTTAATGTCGCTTATTTCGGTTGTATTACTCCCTCTATATTTTTATTTGCCATTCACTTTGTTAATATAGAACAAAAATTTCATTCTATGGTGTAACTAAGAAAAAGAACTATGAATCAGACTTTGAATAATCTAACACAGGAATGTTGTCTCTCTTCAGAATTACTTGGAATTAATAAACAAGGAACTGTTGGTTTTTTAACACTTATGGAATCCCTGAGATATTGTAAGGTAAACTTTTTAAAATCTGTCTTGTAAAAGCATGATGAATTATATGACTTGAAAAAACAGTTCACTTATGTCTAATGAATGAAAACATTACCCAGTATTACCTTAAATTTCTTATATTAGAGGAAATTGCATACTTAGATACATAGATAAAATTTACAGTTTTCTTCTTTAAAAGAAGCATTCACTGTTACAATAGTAGTTAAAAGAGATCAGATTATTCCCAATTGGAAATTGAATTTTTTGTTGCATGCTT
Source organism: Coluber constrictor foxii (assembly GCA_038048745.1). NCBI lineage: Eukaryota > Metazoa > Chordata > Lepidosauria > Squamata > Colubridae > Coluber > Coluber constrictor. The sequence goes on from CM075961.1 coordinate 147,221,633, forward strand.
AACTCTGTTTATTATATCAGCAGTCAGTCATTAACATTTATTAGGTCTATGTGGTGCTTAGAATAAAGAGCAGAAAATGTGTTTCTGAACACATGTAGGAATACAAGTAACATCTGCTGGCAACTCTTTAAACCAAACATGTCCTTTCCTAAGATTGTATTACAGCTGTGGAGAGTTGCTTCAAGATCCAGGAAAAAGACTGTTTTAAGCAATTGCTGAAAAGTGCTATACAAGCATCTCACTATGTTCTGAAACATCTTTTTCCATTCCAGTACAAATCACTCCATCAGCTTGACATTTATATCTTATCTCACTTTAATCTCATAGCAACACCTTTGTCAGCTACACAAGGCTCTGTGAGAAAGACTGGCTCAAAATTATCTAATATGTTTCATGATCAGACTTTAATCTGAGTCTTACAATTATAAACTAATACCTTTACCAAATGCCATACTGAATTTCCATTTTTATGTTTGTTTTTATTTTAGTACAAAAGTTAAAAGCAACTGGTCCTCTCATCCCTGATCTATGATACTTTTCCTTGGAATGCAATTTAAGCCATCGTTAGAAAGCCAGTGTCCAGATGTAGACTTCTTTTTCTTAAGAGTACTCTGAGTCTTGTTTACCCAACAGTATTTTGAAGCAGAAGTATGCATTATGTGCTCCATTAGAAATGTGCTAATTCATTTTTGTTTTGTTTTGTTTTAATGTTCTTGTTTTTCTTAGGTTGGATCCTATTTGAAGTCTCCAAAATTCCCTATTTGGATACTTGGCAGTGAAACTCATCTTACAGTCTTTTTTGCCAAGGTAGGATTCCTTCCTTTTTTATTTCAATGTTTAGGGCCAAATAATACTCTTTGAGTCTTATAGTTCAAGTTTTTCTTAAAGTATAATAGTTTTTCCACACAATAGTGTTTGCAAAACAGATTGGTAATATTGAAAGTTAAATGAAAGATATTTCTCTAAATCTATTGAACTTAAAAAACATTTTAAATATGTGGCTTGTTATGATTGAAATATCTTCAAAACTTTCTTGATTGCTTGGTATGGCAAAGAAACAAAATCCCTTTGTAATATTTTTTCAGAAATAACAAATCCATACATGGCTATTTTTAGAAAGTTATGTATTGTGTTACATGTATTGTAATCTCTGATTTTTCAGTGCTGCAAATAAAGGGTTGTTCTGATTTAATCCAGAACAGTTTATCAAAACAAGGCTCGCCATTGCTTATATTGAATTGGTTTTTGATGAGCCAAAGAGATGAAAATTGCTTCAGTTCAACATTATTTCAATCTTTAATTAAATCTTCCATCATTCAGTTCCCGACAAATTTGCAGTAACTGAGTGCTTTTTTAATAGAAAAGTTAAGAATGAAGAGCAGAAAATTAAAAATAACAGAAGCATCATACTAAGGGAGTTTAAGAAACTTTAACGAGAAAAATATTAAGTAAAAGTAATGAATTTCCAGAAAGACTAAAGAACTTTATTTTATTTTGAGCATTAAAGATATATGTGTTCATAATCAAAACCAAACTCTAAACTGCATTATAGTCTATTTATTAAGATATATTCCTGTGAGGCAGAATTAGATCAGTAAGCAAAATTATGCCACTTCCTTATTGCTGAATCTAGCACATGTATGTATATTTATTTCTTACTGTGTATAGACTCTAAATATGATAGTCTGAAAGGTTTTTCTGTTCATGACTAACTGGATCATGAAAATAGAATTGTTTATACACATAGTAAGTTGGATTCAAATGTTTTATATTTTAAATAGGTGTAGATACTATAGTATATGAACTACAATGTTCAGAAAGTTTCAGAAACAGTGGTGTTTTATTGAAGGTAAATAGAAGATTGCCTATGTCTGAATGTATAATATGAAATGTGACCATATAAGCTATATCATTTTAAATATGAATAAATAAGAATTGACCTATTGAAAAAGGAGTAGAAGAGGATGCGATGCAAACTACAGAATCTTACTTTGGTTTGTTGTATTATATTCTTCAAAACAAGTCACCCATCTTTTCACATTTAGTTGAATTTATTTGCTATATGCTTTATAGCTGACTTCGAAACATCTTAATGTATGGCAAAGAAAAAATGTTGAAACTTGGTGAATACTGGTGCAATTATATGGATGATAAAAAATTTACTAGTCTTTTTGTCACCTGTTAACTATTTGATCATCCTGTAGACAGTAATGTATTTGACATATGTTGACTGCCCACCTACATTGCATATATCTTTGTATGCAGCATTTAGTTTCATTCTTTATAAGTGCAGTTAAATAACCTTGCAAATTCATTTTATGTTGTCTTTTGAAGTGGTTTTGATTTTCTTCATTGTCTCCTTGGGTTGAAATGTGTACACCAATATACACAATGTTTTATTACTCTCTAGTAAGAGAGAAGTATTAAGGAGACAGTGTAAGAGTATTTATAAATTTTAGTCTTGTGTTTCATTTAGTTGTTCTGGATGTTATTTTTAATAGAATATTTTGCAATATAAATTGCAAATAAATTTATACAAATGCATATAAATGCTCTTCTGTGAGTTATTAAATGACTTTAAAACAATCTGGATGTTAACTGTATACTATAAATTATCCATAGGATTAAAGAATAATTTATATCACTGTGGTCATAATTTCAGATAGCTATTGTACTTTGACCACAGTGTGAATATAATTATCAAATACTGCCCTTATATGAAAAGTAGTTAATTGCTGACATCCTGTATTTAAGTGATGCTGCTTTGGAAATTGGCTTAAGCCAATATAGGGTATAAAACTGAAATGAATAGAAGATAAAATTAAGTCCATTTTTTTTTAAAGTTGTCTTTCTTCACTAAGAAGAAAAAGAGTATAAAAATATAAGAATAGTTTTTTTTTATATAGCAACTTCTTTGATCTAAATGACTCAGGTTGTTTGGCATGCCTCAACTCACTATAGCCTTAAATTATACTGAATTAGTAACAAGTTTAAATTTAAGTATATTTTTTTCAAGCTTACGACTTATAATATATTTTAAATATATTTGAAAAGGTTTCAAGCTGTACATAACTTTTTGAACACATTTCTGTCACTATTCTATCTTGCCCATACTAACCTGAATTAATTGTAGCACTAAGCACTAAGAAAACTATTAACAGAATTTTAAACATTTTGTTTTTCCTGGGCTGTAATAGTATTTTCTCCAAAAAGAATTAACACCTATTTAGCATATATGAAATTGGTTTTCTGATGAGTACTGTATAGTAATTGTATATAGCTTCATCCTATATTTAGATTAACAGAATTTAGGAAGTTTTTAAAAATGGTTTGTTAAAACAGAATCCAGGAAATTCTATCAGCAGTTCTGTTGCTGTAGGGTTTGTATGTACTGTTTTTGATTTTTAAGAATGAAAACAGCTGACAATTGCTCATTAAAATATACTAATGGACTATGTGTGTTTGCCTTCCAGGGTAAACATGAGTTCCTAAAATAAACCTATATTATCAAGGAAAACTAGATTTAAATGGCAGCAAAATGGACAATAAGAATAGTGTTTCATTCTTTAAATCATATTATTATATGATTTAAAGAATGAAACACTATATGTCCTATCTTTGTAATATGGTATGCTTTGAAAAGAATTTGGAAAACAAATAAGATTTTTTCTATGGAAAATAAAGAATTTAGGATGTATTTTGATAATATGCATAACATGGGTGCTTGTGTTTGGCAAGAGGTTTAGAGATTTGGAAGATAAAATAAATACATATGGGGAAAGTTTACATGTCAATATTACTGCTGCTTAGAGTGAATGAATAGTTTGCTTTTCAGTACTTTGCAATAAAAATAATACTTTATTCAATTATAATGATGGAGAACAAAAAATCTATGTAACAAATATGGTGAGAGAGAAGTTTTGTAAAGCCAATTCTTTTTCACTTGTGATATATAGCAAGAGCTTCAATATCAAATGGAAATGTTTTTTCTCAGAATCAGGGAAGAAATCAGGGAAGAAATAATATCTAATGAGACAACTATGTAGGAAGAAGCCACACTGCCATCAACACAAGCAGCAGACTTGTATTGATGGCAGTGTGGGCAGTGTGGGCACACAAGGGCAAGCTGCTGTATATAAACAGCAAGCAAACTGCATTTGCTTGCTATGTACATTGGGGGTGCAAATCTTGCTTACACTGATGATGCTACTTAGCTGGGTTGTGAAATGACTGTGAGAAAACAACCAAGCTTAGACAATATCAAATTCAACAGTCCTTAACCGTTCAGCATTAAAAAAATGTTAGAAAACTTCAAAACCTTAATTTGGGAATCTATAATCTGTTTTGTTCTCTAGTACAAAACTAAAAAAAAAAGTCATTTTTGCATAATAAGTAATTGTAAAAGACTTTATGCATCATTTGTTGGTATACTACTCTGGATTGTCACATCATAGGTTTGTAGCTACTTATCTACTAGAGAGATAAGATTATCATTTGTGATGCTGCATAGATGGTAGGTTTGCAAACTATGTTTTATTACACGATCTCATTAAATATCTCATTTCTGTTCAAGCATTTTCCAGTAACCCATAGGTTACAGGGGATCACGTGCAAGATAGTTTATGGAATAATGTTTAGACGAATGAGGAAGGAGAAGTAGTAAAATTAATAGAAGGAAAGGGAAAGTGACAGCATAGAAACACATGGGGTAGCCCAGGAACTAAGATCCCTTTTTTATGCAATTGCTTTATTTAAAACATAGAGGAGGGACAGAAAGTCTTTTCTTTATTGATCAGCTCACGCTTTTGTGGACTTGTATGTTCATAGGCTTGTGTAGGCTATAGAAAAATTCTTTTTAAAGTTTCTTAAGCACTGTTTGGTGTGGTAGCTGAATTATCTTTCTATTCTGAAGTTCCTTTCTATCTAAATCTAGATAGTCTTGTAAAGACCATGCTATTTTTTTGCAGTAAAAACACAGATCAGCCTTTTTCTAGTCGTTTCTTCTAGAAAATTGTTTCCTTTATAAAACATTTTCCTTATAGCTACAACAGTGAGATTCATTTAAATTTTATGGATTTTTCCCCCCAGGATGTGGGTCTTGTTGCTCCTGAAGCACCTTCAGAACAGGCCAGGCGGGTCTTTCAGACATATGACCCTGAGGGTAAGCATTCTAGAGGCCATTTCAGTTGCCTCTCAGGAAGTTAAGCCTGAGTTAAGCCTACATACAGGTGAAACTCAAAAAATTAGAATATCGTGCAAAAAGGTCATTTATTTCAGAAATGCAACTTAAAAGGTGAAACTAATATATGAGATAGACTCATTACATGCAAAGCGAGATAATTCAAGCCTTGATTTATCATAATTTTGATGATTATGGCTTACAGCTCATGAAAACCCCAAATTTACAATCTCAGAAAATTAGAATATTACATGAAATCAATAAAACAAGAACAATAGTACAATATCGGACCTCTGAAAAGTGTAAGCATGCATATGTACGCAGTACTTGGTTTGGGCCCCTTTTGCATCAATTACTGCCTCAATGCGGCGTGGCATGGATGCTATCAGCTTGTGGCACTGCTGAGGTGTTATGGAAGACCAGGATGCTTCAATAGCGGCCTTCAGCTCTTCTGCATTGTTCGGTCTCATGTCCTCATCTTTCTCTTGGCAATGCCCCATAGATTCTCTATGGGGTTCAGGTCAGACGAGTTTGCTAGCCAATCAAGCAAAGTAATCCCATGGTCATTGAACCAAGTACCATTGGTACTTTTGGCAGTGTGGGCAGGTGCCAAGTCCTGCTGGAAAATGAAGTCAGCATCCCCATAAAGCTTGTCTGCGGAAGGAAGCAAGAAATGCTCCAAAATCTCCTGGTAGACGGCTGCGTTGACCCTGGACTTAATGAAGCACAGTGGTCCAACACCAGCAGATGACATGGCTCCCCAAATCAACATAGACTGTGGAAACTTCATACTGGACTTCAAGCATCTTGCAGTGTGTGCCTCTCCATTCTTCCTCCAGACTCTGGGTCCTTGGTTTCCAAATGAGATGCAAAAGTTCCTCTCATCAGAAAAGAGAACTTTGGACCACTGAGCAACAGACCAGTTCTTTTTGTCTTTAGCCCAGGTAAGCTTCTGATGTTGTTTGTTGTTCAGGAGTGACTTGACAAGAGGAATATGACATTTGAAGCCCATGTCCAGGATCCATCTGTGAGTAGTGGCTCTTGATGCACTGACTCCAGCCTCAGGCCACTCCTTGTGAAAGTCCCCAACACTTTTGAATGGCCTTTTCCTGACAATCTTCTCCAGGCTGCGGTCATCCCTGCTGCTTGTGCACCTTTTTCTTCTACACTTTTCCCTTCCACATAACTTTCTATTAATGTGCTTTGATTCAGCACTTTGGGAACATCCAACTTCTTTTGCAATTACCTTTTGAGGCTTTCCCTCCTTATGGATGGTTTTCTGCACAACTGTCAGGTCAGCAGTCTTTCCCATGATTGTGATTCCTACTGAGCCAGACTGAGAAACCATTTAAAGGCTCAGGAACCCTTTGCAGGTGTTATGGCTTAATTAGCTGATTAGAGCACTTTGAGCCTAGAATATTGAACCTTTTCACAATATTCTAATTTTCTGAGATTGTGAATTTGGGGTTTTCATGAGCTGTAAGCCATAATCATCAAAATTATGACAAATCAAGGATTGAACTATCTCGCTTTGCATGTAATGAGTCTATCTCATACATTAGTTTCACCTTTTAAGTTGCATTACTGAAATAAATGAACTTTTGCACGATATTCTAATTTTTTGAATTTCACCTGTATATTGGTTGAAGTGAAAATGCAACAAATTTCATCAGTAAAGTTATCTCTCACAGATAATATAAAGTGTCTGGAATTTTTTTAATGTTATATCCATATTTTCTGTGTTATTGGCTACTATTTATCCAGTCCTTAAATATAACTTACTATGTGGAGTAATTGCTGCTATGGGACTGAGATCAGGGCCAGTGAAAGGAATTTGAGGCCCAATACAACATCAGGTTTGTCTTCTCCCCACATAGCTATAGATTAATAGTGTAGGCAGATTCTTGCATAGCTACAGAATGTGAACTGAAATATTAAGTAACTAGAAGAAATTTACTGGTTTAATTTTGAAAGTCTATTTTAATGAATTCCTGTACTTTTTGCTATAGCAATTGCCTCATTTTGGAATAAATAACAGAACAAGGAAATGGAAGTTGCTCTGATAATCTTTTTTACTTAAGTAATGTCACAGTGCCCATTTATTCCAGTTTACTGACCTTTAATTTGTTACTTATCTGTGAGGTGGCCTGACTCACAGCTACTAAGCTTATGTTTTGTCAGAAACTTTGTGAAAGTCCAATATAAAATGTCAGCTGGATCATATCATCTGTTCATACTATTAAATAATGTCCTGTCTCCTCTGCCTCCTCTCTATCTCTTGGCTTGGAAGAGAGAAAGTAGGTTCGGAAAAATGGCATGTTTTGCCTGCGCTGCTTGCACCTTTCCTATCCCTCAGCAAAAGCACTGGCCAAGCTTAGCCAAGATAACCTTCAACATTTCCTTAAAAAGGAAGATATAAATGCTGAAAAACTAGGACTGCTATTGATATTTATATCTTTTCCTGGCATTGCTTAATGGTTTTGGGTTGTAAAGTTTTGCAAAATACCTTACTGCTTCCAGTGTCTACATCATACTTACACAAGATCAATCCCTTTTTCTTCTTTGTTCATAAATGTTAAAGTATTTGATTTTGACATTCTGGGTAAGTTAGCAAGCCTTGGACAGAGAGGCTGGATAGTGGAACATGGTACCAAGATGAACAGGAAGACAGTGTAGCTTCAATGATAGTTGGTTATCATCTGCCATTATCATTCATGAATCTTGCCATGCTTTTCATCTGTTGATTGCTTGGTCTTATGCAGTCAGGAAGGAAGGCAGGAACATCCATAACTGCTAGAACAGAGCAGAGTGTTTGGGCAGCAGGAGAATCAGAGGTGAGGCACATGAGAAGTACTCCAATTAGGTGGTTTCCAGTTTTACAGGACCCAGTAGAACTCCGTATCCTTCAACTGCCTTAAACTATTCCTGATTCTTTGGATCTATGAATACATAGATGTCAATTTATGGTTTTAGGCTCAAAAGTCCATCATTTCAAGGCATTAAGACAGTGATTGCAACAGATTACTAGACATAGTTTCCCTGCCCAGAGTGTGATACTTAGAAAAGTGGAAAATTTTCCCAAATGACACCTTCCTGTATGAGAGCACCTTAATGAGGCTGGCTTTTACACCCCCATGTGAATAAATGTTGACTTCTTCCCACTCAAAAAGTATTAGTGCTAATCAGTCAACAGAAGCATTATGCTGGAATGTTAATTAAAGTACCTTTTTCCTCAGATAATGGCTTTATACCAGATCCTCTTCTAGAAGATGTAATGAAGGCCCTGGATCTTGTATCAGATCCTGATTAGTAAGTATAAATTGCCTACAATTATGATATCAAATCATTGTGGTAACCTTTTGGTTGGATAGGATTTTGTGATATGGAAGGTGAATTTCTTCTATAATACAGTATTATCTGTTAAAAGTCACTAATATCTGTCCATTTCATATTTTAATTTTGCAAAGATGCTCTAGCCTTTCTTGGGGTTAAAATAAAGGCACACATGTATAGACCTGTGCTGATAATTTCCATTTATGATTATGAAGCTTCCTTCCACCACATGCGTTCATGAACAGAATTCAGATGTAGTCTACAGAGAGAAAGGGTAAGGGGCATAGGTTCTATCCATGTGCCTGAAATCAGAAGTATACACTTACATATGGTCCCAAATATGGCTTGATTTTCATTTTAACGCAAATTATAATATATGAACAGGATATCTTCATTGTATTAAATGTGTGTTTTGAAGAGATCCTTAATGCTGCTAAATGTGCATATTTAATTTTCTTGTTGTATCCTCTAAAATAATAACATCAGGGCTGGTTTCTGCAAGACATTTGGAAAATCGATAGATGTGTTAATGCTGTGAAATATTTGTAGTAATTGTATAGTCTTTTCAAGTATAATCCCAGAAGTTAGACTGCAATCTCTTTTTTAAAAAAAAACTTTTCCTAATAAAGTATGGAGTCTTTATTATTGCTGTTGCTTTGATTTTAAATAGATTTGTAAGTAATCTTATTTTGGCAACAAAATGCCATTCCTTTGCATTTGCTATTCAGATTCTAAATACAACCATTTAAATTTTTTTTGGTATTTAAAAGCACAGCAGTTAGTCATGCAAAAATATGAATGTGCCTTATTTTGTGTGTTTCATCTTAACAGCGTTAATCTTATGAAAACAAAATTAGATCCAGAAGGACTAGGAATCATCTTACTAGGTCCTTTTCTTCAAGAATTTTTCCCTGAACAGGTAATACCATATTTCTGGGTTCCTGTGATGGAACATTTGTAAATAAATATTGTGCAAATCTCAATCCTGAAACCAATAGAGCCAATGCTAATGCAGAGACATTGTAATTCTTTAGCTCTTTTGATGACTTTCCAGACAATCCTGGATTTTAGCCAGGATTTATCCCTGATCTATTTTTTCAGGTTTCCCAATGGTTCCCTCAACACACCTTTCACTGAGCCCATACACCTTGCTGCTGATCATTTTCTTTTTCCTTCCACAGTGAAATATATTTCCTTGAAAATAAACATTGTATTACAAGTTTAATTTACTATAAATCATTGGAAGTACATTTACAGGTAGTCCTTGATTTACAACCATTCATTTAGTGACCATTTAAAGTTACAACCACACTGAAAAGAGTGACTGGCTTCTGACAAGCAAAGTCAATTGGGCAAGACAAATTTCCTAAATGAACACATGATACACTTAACAACTGCAGTAATTTGCTTAACAACCATGGCAAAAAAAGATCATAAAATTGAGCTCAATTCACTTAACAAGCGTCTTGCTTAACAATATGTATTCTGGTCTCAATTGTGGTTGAAGTCAAGGACTACCTGTATTTGTTTGTTTGTTTATATCCCATCTTCATTATTTTTACAAATAATTCAAAGTGGCGAATAAATCCAACACACCTTTATCTATTTTTTCCACAACAACAGCCCTATGAGGTTGGGCTGAGCAAAAGTGCTTGGTCCAATGTTATCCAGCTGGCTTTCCTAGCTAAGGAAGGACTAGAACACAGTCTCCTTCTCCTAACCTATGTCTCAGTCACTAACCAAACTAGCTCCCACTATTACATTTGTAATAAAAAGCAGTAAAAAGTGTATAAATGAAAAATAATGATTTCAGGTCATACACTAACTTCTTCATGGAGTTAGTGTATGACCTGAGATTGGTTGCCTTATTCTTCTTCTTAGGATCCAAAGATTCAAGAGTCTTTTGCTGTATACCATTACAATGGATTGAAGCAGTCTAACTGTAATGAAAAGGTATGAAAATGTCTTGTAATATTGTTGGATTGCCACTTCCTTAGAAAAGAAGAGCAGTAGATTTTAGCCAACTTTGCAGTAAATAGTCCCACAGGATACATGAAGATGGGGGTGGAGATGGCCAGTGGGCTTTGACTAGTGACAGTGAGGAATTGACAGGAGTTCTTGGATGCTTCAGGAGTTGTAAAAATATATATGTATACATATATACATATACACCATGAATTGCTTTCCATTGCTATATGAATTATCTACATGTATACAGTAAGTAATACCATTACTATATGAGAAGATGCATCCATTTTGATACTTAGAGTTAATCAAATTCAAAAGCACACACTTGATGTAGCTGGTCAGCAGTTTGTTTCTGATTAATATAACTCATTTAATAAGGAGTTCTAAACATCTTTTCACATTGCTAAAATGTATTGTAGCAATGCTTTGGCTCTTGAAATATCTTACACATGTAAAATGGCTGTTTCTGATAACATTTATTTGCAGCTGGATTTATTATTTCAATTTACATAGGATTAAATATATGATAATGCTATTTTGACAGGTCGTGTATGTAGAAGGTACAGCTGTAATTATGGGCTTTGAAGACCCAATGCTGCAAACTGATGATACACCAATCAAGCGCTGTTTGCAGACGAAATGGCCCTATATAGAACTGCTTTGGACTTCAGATCGATCCCCTTCATTAAACTGATGTTAAGAAGAAAATTTGTATTCATCCAATATTTTTGAATGAATGTGGGATATGCAGTTGACTGTATCTAAAACAAACTTACTTTACTTTGCGACTATACACTGGTATCACTGAGAAATTGTAAATGGACACTTTTTCAGTGTTAGTATTTTTTTTAAAGAAAACCAATGACTTGATTTGTATTAAAAATAATTCCTGTTTGGCCATAATAGAATAGGTAAATGTGAGTTTGCATCCATAAGCCTGCTCATTCAGCCAGAAAGGATAAGGAAGTGAGCTGCTATATGGCAGCATCAGCACAGTGGATTAAGTTTGTCTTAAATATCATAGTATTCACTTGTTTCATGCTTGTTCAGTCATATAGTTTATTTTGAATTATACTGCCTTAGGGTACAACCTGTTTTGGAAGTCCCAATGTCCAAGCTTCACTGAAACATAAAGAACTATAAAAATATCAGGTAATACTATTATATTGTTCTTATTTCAGGAGGCTTTCTGCCATGAAACTCATCTAATGGGTTGTGGCCTGTACTGGAATATCATAGTTTGGGGAATAGATTGATATTTGCACTAACTATGCTTAGATGATAACATCTCTGCTGCTTTTCTCTAAAAATCTGACTCTTTATCTATGTAGCTCTTTTGAAAATGAAGCAAAAATGATTTTTAGTATGGCTAGTGATAAATAAATAATACTATTTATTGGATGATATACCATTCTTAAAGCTTACCTATTAGTCAAAGCAGGATTTAAATAAAATTGCATAATAATATTCTGAGTTGTATAAAGGATATATAAAAGCCTAACTGCAAAAAAGCGCTGTGATTTTTGTTCATATTATTGCCAAATACCTCTTCTCAATATGTATTAATAAACATATACCTATACACTACTATACGTTAACATGCATGACTAATATGTTATTCAAGTAGTATAGTGTATTTATTATCTAGCAAAATCAAAATTAAAAAAAAAATCGTTCAATACTAAATGGGTTATTTTCTTCCTTACTGAGCATGATAATTTGGATATGTGGAAGTATTTTTTTTATTAAAGACAGAATTTCGACAGAATTATTTTCTTAAGCACCAATTGCTTAATTATTGAGACAACATGGCAGCAAAGCTTTATTACTGCTCTTTTTTTTAGCACATCCTTAGAATTAACCTTTATTTCAGTCATACTTTCATGTTCCACAAAGCCAGCTTCCCTTTTCCTTAAGTAGAAAAGATGAACTGCCTAGAGGCATTTTTCATTTTGGTGATAAATGAGATTCCAATCACCTGAGGCTTGCTGAACATTTTGAGTACAAGAAATATGACTGGCTAAATAACAGTAGCCTTTGTTTGGACCCTCCATAATTTCAAGTAAAAGTTCAATTGTTACTCTGCGGCCTTGTTTTTGGTAAAACCTTAATGTACCAATACTGAGTTTTCATAAAATTATTCATTATAATTAGCAAACCAGAAAAATTCCTTGCCATTATAAGGAAAATTATTTTCTTAGAATAGTTTTATCTTCTAAGGTTTTCCCATTTTCCAGACATCCCTTCAATGTGCCAACTGTGAATCCTTTCCTTTACACCAGGGATGTCAAACTAAAGGCCTAGGGGACAGAATCAGCCTGCAGTATGTGTAGATCTGGCCCACAGGGCCGCCCTGAAAACAGTGAAGGACCAGCCCACAGTGCCTCTGCCAGCAAGAACAGGCCTCTGAGCTGCCGTTGCAGCCAAAACCGGAGCTCGGGAGCCCGTTTTCACCGGCAGAGCGCTCATGCCACCACAGGCGCCCCTGACACCTGTGACATCGAGCTGGTCATGCCCATCCCAGCCCCCTGAGGTCAAACCACCCTGATGTGGCCCTCAATGAAATTAAGTTTGATACCCCTGCTTTACCTTCTTGTTAGACTTCCCTCTTAATTTCTAAGGGGCAGAATTTCATCTTGGTATGAAAAAAGGTACTAATTTGCTAATAACAATAAATTTGGGAGTTCATATTTTTAACTAACAACTGCTAATCCAGTATGAGCCTTCTCATATGACAGATTGCCTTCTAAAGAGTATTTGAGTAGGTGGGACAGTTTTTTACTTTGTTTCAGTAAAAGACCCACAGTTTTTTTTTCTTAGCTAAGATTCATAATGTTTTAAAAGGTGTTATTGTTGCTAAATATCCTTGACACTGCCGTCCTTTTGTGTGTTTGGATTACTTTGGAAAGTCAGAGATCATATGGCTAGGCGATCCAGCATGTGGTTTGTTATGGCTATTAAAACATTGAAGGACCAGTTCAGTTTGATAGCTTATGTAAACGGTCTCATGATCATGAAATGTTGCATGGCACTCTGCTGCAGTAACTTGTTTATGTACTTCGTGTATTGTTCTTACAACTGAGTGCATTCTATAATCCTCAATTTAATAAAGCTTTCTGAGAAATACTTTCTATTTGAGATTTTAGGAGTGTACATGGTAAGTATTTTAGAGAACATTTTAAAATAAAATGTTCATCTGGTAATTAGAGTAACAAAACATTTATAAAACAACTTTTTCAGAGAAAATAAAGGGAGAATTGCTCAACTTTACACTTTAGGAACACTGGGTGAGTGTTGATACTGGTAGTAGAGAGATGATGCAAGACACTTCGCACTGGGCATCAAAAGCAAAAGGTCATACAGAATTGAACATGATTGAACAACAATCCAGACAAAATGGATATGAAAAATTCCCTTTTGTTATGACCCGAAATATCTGCCACTACCAAAGAGAAGATAATTTAGGGATTGTAAACTGAAATATATGAAGAACAGTTGCAGGAATTGGATGTCTAGTTTAATGAAAAAAAGGACTAGGAATGACATAATAGCAGTGTTCCAATATCTCGGGTTGCCTAAAAGAAGAGGGGGGTGGGGTTTCAACATATTCTCCAAAGCACTTGAAGGCAGGTTAAGAAGCAGTGGATGGAAACTAATCAAAGAGAAAACTAATCTTGACCTGAGGAGAAATTTTCTGACAGAACAATTATTCAGTGGAATCAGAACTTGTGGGTGCTCTGACAAAGGAGTTTTTAAAGAAAAGGATGGACAACCATTTGTCTGAAATGGTTACGGGTCTTCTGCTTGAGCAGGGAGTTGGACTAGAAGACCTCCAAGGTCCCTTCCAATTGTTATTCTGTAAATAAAAATCCTTTGTTGTAGGGAAGTTAATATCAGAGTTGCTGGTATAAAATCTTTCACTAATGGACAACTACATTTGGTATTTTCCAAATTAAAACTAAAGCAAACAATCAATACTGGTTAAAAGGGGAAAAAAAAGGTCTTCCACCATTACTGAGAAGCAAATTCTGCCACGACAGTCATGGGTCACTTAAAAGATTGTGACTTTTTTGTACAGTGCCCCTTCTATCACAAAGGGAAGCTGTCAATTCCTGACTTCTTAACTTTTTAATAAAAGAGAAAAATAATAAAAAAAAAATCTCCAATGGCATGATCAGGGTGAGTGATCCTTCATTTGAGTTAGATCTCATTCCTTTCTGCCCATTTTCCAAGAGAAATCCTATTCTGCTACCTTCCTCAAATTTCACCTCTTCTAGCCCCAAGGAGTATTTTAAATAGTAAACCTTGTAGAAAGTAATTCACAAAATGATTGGATTCATTCCCAAAGACCTTGTATTTTTCTATTCTATTTTTATTTAGTGCAAATATGAGGTTAATTAACTAAGCTAGGGGTTCCTCCTCTGCCTTTTAAGGATGTGATGGACACAAGGTTACTTCCTTTTTGCTTGGGGTTTCTCGTGTCCCAATTATTTTCCATTCAATGCCTAATTCTGCCTCTAAGGCAGTGTTCCCTGGTTTTTGTTTTTTTAAAAAGTAATTTCCTGCCTCTCCCACACCAGTAGAGAAGCAGGATTGGTATGGTGGAAATATGGAGTTTGGGGTAGAAAATATATCTAAACGGAAGGAACCAAGTATTTTCCAAATGAGATTTGGCTTAAAAGATCAAGTTGGGGTCATTTTAACCATCCTTTAGACACTTTTAAAATCCTTTAGCAATCTTGAGCTAAAGGAATTCTCTCTTGTTTGTGTTATAAAGTGACCCTCCTCCCTCCATAACATGCAAGGGAAGAAGGTCAGAGACGGAGCTAAGATCTTGATTTGATTGTGTTTGTGTGTTCTTCTGGGTGGGCAAGTGCCCTGTAAAATAAATGCAGACCTTTGTGGAGAAAGGTTCTGTTAGCATTGATCAGGACTTCCTTTTGTGATCTCCCCCTCCCACGCTCTTCCCCACTTGCAAAGACTCCCAGGCCTTGCTGGGAAAGGCTTCCTTCCAGCATAACAATTGTCATTAGGGTAATTCCGGAGGGGGGAGGGCATTTCTTATCCTGCTTTATTAGGGTGCACTGCCCTCTTCCTCCTGTTTGAAGCAATAGAGGCTCAAGTTCATCCATATATCACAATTTCAGGCTTATTTTCTTAGAAGAATGAAAGGGATGTTTACAGGAAGGGATCCCTGCTGCTTCTACTGTTTTCTTGAACGCACCCAGAAATATTACAAGAAGTTTTTTTTAAAAATGCTTTCAAAAAACTGTCAAAAACACCCATCACATATTTGCTGGATTATAAACTCTGTTGTCACAAGACAAGACGTTTTCTAGCCTTAAAGGAAGTGGATGCTGCACAGTGTAGTTCAGCACAACTGAGCAACACAAACTTAGAGTTAGTTGCTCAAGAAAGTAGCCAGCATTCATTGACATATGAAGTAACTAGTGTTGTTTCCTACATTTTCTTCTGGTCTCTTCTGATAGCTTGATACACCACCATGCTTGTGTAATGGCCTATGTCCTATGTCACAGTGGTATAAAGCAACATTTCTTTCTTCTATCATTCTTATTGAGCTTAATGGGGGAAAATGCTTTCAGAACTTTTTTCCAAGGCAAGAATAATTTCAGGATAATTTTCGTATTGAGGTGTAGCTGTTTTCTATGTTGCTTAGCTAACAGGATAACCAAAGGATGGGTATGAATGTGCTACCTTGGATTCTGCAACTATCTTTTTTCTTTCAATTAAATTCCAAGGGAAGACTTTATAAGAAAACTCTTTTGCAGAAGGTGGGGCAGACAGCCAAGGGAAAGCTATGCAACCTGCAGCATTGTCTTCCGGGTATGATCAGAAAAGTAAAAATGGCAGTCACAATGACGCAATCAAAGCTCACCCTATTTTTATGCGCATTGTGTGTATGATAAATAAAAAAAAACCAGACAAAGCTTTGATCTCACCATTATTGTGGGTTCCTTCTTGATTTTTTACTACACGATGTGAACACCAATTATAAGTCTGCTACTTTGCCTCAATATTGAAAACAAATCCTTAAAACAATTTAAGTATTCTCAGAAGAAGAAGAAAGGGAAAATCTTTGCCGTTTTGGCTGACAATCTATTTCTTAATCCTATAAAAGAAGACTAATATTTTTGTTACAATTTAAAAAATAAAAATTAGAAAAACAGTTACAAGTTACAAAGAAAATATTTATATCTACAAGACAGACAAAAAGCAATGAAACGCTCATGTGTATTTCGATTTATATGAAAAACTGAACCACCTTTTGAAAAACCTAATTAAATCTTAGCCATTTGGATTCATATTGATCAGTCTTTGCATTATGTCAGTTGAGTGTCAGATTAAAGTTGAGAATGAACACCTTTTCTTAAATGGAGAGTTTTGAATTCAGACTGATAGTTTCCAGTGTGGTGATATGATATTGAAATATATAAAGAAAAATATTGATTTTTCTTTCATAATCCATTAAATAACTAATTTAAAACAGTAAATGTTAGGGACAACTTACTTGAAAGCTTATCTATCCCCATATTCATAGACCATCTCTGAACATCTGTTTTCTTTATTATATTCTCAGTGCTAAAGGAAAACTGCTTTATTGATATATGCATACATGGCTCCAGTCATTTTAAGAACTGTTAGGTTTTAGACATTTTACAATGTTTTAATATTTTAGTTTATTTTTTTATACACTGCATTGTTTTTACTCCACCCTGCCAGTTTTATTTCATGCATTCATTATAATTATATTGTGGTTTTATATGTTTGCGTCTTTGTGTACATTGTTCAGAATAATGCTGTTGCTAGGCAATCTAAAAATGTCACAAATAGATTTAGCGTTAAAATATTTGGAAGAGAACTGAAAGATCATGCAAGAGACATGCAAAGTTGTCCACCCCAATAAAGATCTATTAATTATATCTCCAATAGGATGGCCAACCTTTCCATTAAAGACTCATGAAATGGTGTTCAACCACTTTCTAAGTAGTCTGTTCTCTCTCAAACAGCTAATATCCATCAGGATTTTCCTCCTAATGTTTAGTCTGATCTCTTTTCTTATATTTTGAGTCAGTTGCTTTGGATTGAAGTTTCTGAAATTAAATAAATGTTTTCCATCTTGTCTTGTCAGTCTATCAAATATCCAAGATGGTTATTGCATAATCTCATAATTGTCTTCTCCAATTCTTTTATTGAACTAACCATGCAGTTTTTTTAAATTTTCAGCATGAGTTTTAAACAAAGCACTTTTTATTCCCATTGTTTAAAAAAGTGAACAATTGTAATTGAGATGAAAATGCTGTGTTGTGTTTGACTTTGTTTTAGTTGTGCGAATCACCCATCTAGTTTTGAATTAAAGACAGGACCTGTGACTCTCTTCCTTCTGCTCGAAGTAGTTGATTTGTCAATTGCACCCTAGAATAACCCTACAACCATGATTATGTATCAGCTAACGCTGCAGTTGAAGGGAGATTCTCAGAGTAAAATATAGTGAGCCCTTACAAGTTGGTGATGACAGCTCAGGGCAGGACACTTAACCTTCGAAATAAATTCAATCTTTTTTGTAGTTGCTGGCTGTGGCCAAGTTATTCTGCCTTCAGAAAGCTTATCCAACTGTTCATATATTGAATGCTCTGTACACGTCTCCAATTTTCCTGCTAAGTGTTTATTTACTCAGTTTTTCTCCTTTTTTTTTTGTCTTGTCTTATCAGAATTGCAGAATTCTGATGAGATAGAAGCTGATGTGGATGGAAATAGACTTAGTTCATGTTCCATCAATTTTCACTAAGCTGTAACAGGAAGGAGGAAAATACAGAATTTCATTTACAACCAGGACCAATGTTTCCAAAATGACTGGTAACCTTGACTAGAATCCTGCTGTTAAGTCTAAACCTGAAAAGTTCTCATGTGCAAGAGAACATCCCAGTATTTCTCCTCCCCTCTACTACATGACAAAATTTGAAGTAGAACTCTACTCAGTCACTTCAAATTTCCAGGGGACTCTAAGAAGATTCCCCATTATTCTGAGACTTTAATTTATAAGGTCTAACTTCAGACCTTATCACTGAATATGACACCTATTAGAGATTGAGATGAAAGGGATGATCACAGAATGGGACAATGGGAGAAACAGTCTCATAACAAAATAAGAAAACACTACAGTTGTTAAGTGAATCCTGCAGTCATTAAGTGAACCCATCTTCCAACATTGACGTTGCTTTTCAGAAGGCAACTAAGAAGGTCAGAAATGGTGATCACATGACTATAGGGAATGTGCAATGGTTCTAAGCGCGAGCACCAGTTGCAAGTCATTTTTCCCAGTACAGTTGCAACTTCAGTCAGGAGAGATGGTAAGGTATAAATGTAAATATTCAAATTCAAAATATTTTGATTGAAGTCATTCATACTGTGCAAAGATGATTTGTTTCTCTTGTCTTAGTATATTATGTGAATCCAGCCAATTGTGCCTTTGTCAGCAAAATAAGATTAAAAAAAATATGACTTAAACTTCGTGAATTCTGCCTATGGTGGTGAATGCCTGTTTTGTTATCTGCAGGGGGGGGGTGGGGAATGGGATGGAGATCATTGTTCCCAGCCCTTTTAAGCCTTTCTAACACCACAAACTCAAATATGGGTGTTGGATTTGCAGTGCGTTGTGTGGTTGGAGGGGGTGCAGGCAGAAGCCTGAAAAAAACGCCTGTGCACGATTAGAGACAACGGTCACGGAACCCACAAATCCGCCGCCTGTCTTCCTCCATCTGAGTTTAAAGCGGATCTAGTGTCTACCCCTCGGGTTCTTGTGCCGTTCCCAGAATGTCGCCCGCAGGAACAACACCAGGGGGCGGCACAACAAACAGCCTTATTCCTTCAGAGAAGCGCGGCTGGCTCGAACTTTTGGAAGCGAATGGCTTTGCGCCTCCCTCGCCAAGTTTTTGCCCGGCGGGCGGCGCGCACGCAAAGCGAGGCAGTGGGACGGCTGCTGCGGTCAGAGGGTAGCCCTGCGAGGCTTGAAGCAGTGGCGGCGGCGCCTTCCAATTCTGGCTGGCTGCTTCAGACTCAGGAGAGAGAAAGAAACGAAGAGAGGGAGCCGCTGCCAGGAGGATGTGGACGCGGCGGCGTAGGTTGCCATCGCTGCCGACTTCGTCCGCTTGGTGCAGGCGCTGCGCGGCAAGCGACAGCGCTGTCCTCTGGCTGCTTTTGCTGCTGGTGGGGCCGCTAAGTGCCTTCAACCTGGACGAAGAGAAGCTCGTCGTCTACAGTGGTCCAGATGGCAGTTACTTCGGTTACGCGCTGGATTTTTACAACCCTGCACCGAATGCGTAAGTAGCGGTCGTCTTTGATGGGCGCGAGAATTGCCTTGCTTGTTTTTGTTTGGAAAGAGCAGGAGGAGGATAGATGTCGGCCGTTGCGATTCACCCAGGCAAGTCATACCACAGCTGAGCCCTGGGACATCCGAGTTTACATGGTTGGGAGCCGATACTTACTTTTTTTCAATTCCATCCTAGACGTGGCTCCATCCTCAAGGAAGTGCTAATAAAGACGTTATTTTCATAGTCACTATTGACTCTGACTGTGAAACACACAGAACTGCACAGGTTTTCCCGGAAACAGTTCCCTTGTTAGACAGATTTCCAAATAAATGTTCATGGCAATGGAGAATGCAGATCTGCATAATTGGCATTCCGCATCGTTGAATTCAATGGGATTGAAGGCTGAGCAGAAAAATAGAGATTCTGTTGTTAATGGGCGTTCCATAGATTAAAATAGGGGGGGTGTCTGGAGGAAAAAATTAATAGAGAATAAATAGTGGGATTGCACCCCATCCACACAATCTTCATCTTTTGCCTATAGTGCCAGATAATGTAATGAGCGCTCTGATAATTTTAGTGACAGCAACAAAATATATGCAAATCCAGCACTTCCTATCTTTTCACTGAGCTCTACTAGCGTGGTAAGCTATGGACTTGTGGAGGAATCACCCATGGATCCACACACTCCTTTGCTCTAGAGAAGATTGAATTGATAATGACTTCAGTAAAGTCAAAAAACTCCATAACACTGTTTTGCAGCTAAGTAGGAAAATTATAGAGGAACACATAGTAATGACCTGCTGAATCTGATGTTCAGTTGCGACTTCAAACTCTACTTCAGAGTTCAGGCTAGTCCAGGCTTTTCCAAAAATGCACTGACTCCCTATTTTCAAAAGATCTGTACCAAATTTTCCAGCCACATGACTGGGAATTCTCAGAGATATAGTCCCCTCCCATTTGGAGGTTACCCAGATTCAACATATTCACATCTATACATTTTACCTATAAAGTTGGATAGTTAACAGTTTATCAATACTTTATATGATTTAAAGAACTTTAAAGAAAAATAGATTTCTTTTGTTTCAACCCTCTAGAATTTGACATGTCTAAGATTACCTTAAGAGTATCGTTTGAGCAGGACTATAGCAGGTGGCACCATTAAGACAATCTTGACTGATCCTACAAACAGCTAAAGTGTGGTCAGAACAGAGTAGAACTTGGTATTTTGAGCAGGAGATTATCAGGACAGTCCAGGACTGTAGAATGCAATTCCGTAGAAGTCTGGAAAAATGCATTGGCAAATCATTTCCACATTGCTGCCAGGGAAATTCCTTAGATGTGTCCAAAAAAATCACAAGAAATTGAGTTCAACTCAAGGAAGCCTTTACCATTTTAATTAGGTAGGAAATCAAATTATCAGTTTCTAATTTTAGAAGCAAGCAGTTTTCCACTAGTATATTGTAGGCTCTATCCTTAGACATCAAGAAAACATTCTGTTGCAAACTGTGAATTATTGTCATTAACATAAATGAGAAAATTGTCTTGATGAAATCAGTATAGGAATGAAGCCAGATGGATATGTAGGCCTTGTCTGCTTTTTCTACCCAAAACTCCTTTGTGTTTCTTAAATGAGTGGATAGACGAATATCCTTGAACATTTAAATGAAGTCTGGGTGGGGAAAGACAGAACTTCAATTTGTGTATTTATGGCCTTTGCTCTGTGGCTTTCCATTTCATCTACAACTCAATATCTGATATAGGTAGGGGATGCTGAAGCGTGAATAATATTGTGTCCTAAGTGTAAGAATGGACATTGACTGTATGAATGTGGACATTGATTTTGTGGGTAAATGATTCTGAAGATTATATCCTAATTATGAAATATGGTGGCATGAATTGAATAGATCCTGGAAGATCTCAATGTATTGATGACCAGTTTGGGAAGGAGTTGTACCCAGTGGTGAAATCCATTTTTTTTCTACTACCTGTTCTGTGGGTGTGGCTTGATGGGCATGCTGTGGCTTGGTGGGCATGGCAGGGAAGGATACCGCAAAATCTCCATTCCCTCCCCACTCCTGGGGAAAGGATATTGCAAAATCTCCATTCCCCCCCCCTGGGGCCAGCAAGAGGTGGTATTTTCCGGTTCTACTCAAAATTTCCACTACTGGTTCTCTAGAACCCGTCAGAACCTCCTAGATTTCACTCCTGGTTGTACCTCTTTTTCATTTCTTCATTTAGGCAAATTGATGAAATTTGGTGCTATATAATCTAAACTTGAAACTTAATAACAATAAAATGAATTTAGTTAACAATCAAATGAAAAATCTAATAATAGTTGCAGAAAGAGTTAAAAATCAAGTGAAAAGGATCAAAAACTGGACATAATCTGAAAATAATCAATTGCATAGTTTTTGGCTCAAATATCTGACTACCTTACATTCAATTATACCTAACCAACTTAATGAAATATTACATACAGGAGACATCAGTGACAGGTTAATAACTGGCAAAACATATCTGATTCCAAAAAGTCCAGTAAAAGGGCCAACACCATGAATCTATAAGCCAAAAACGTGCTTGCCTAAAATGTTTAAATTACTTAGAGGCATATTAGTGGATAACATCCAAGGTTATATAGAAGAAATAAGATCTTTCCAATAGAACAGAAAGGAGATAAAAGGAAAAGCAGAGGTATAAAATATCAACTTCTGATTGATAAAATTGTTCTATTATCTTATATTTGAATTATCAAAAGTTTGGAAAAAACTGGTGTGTGTAAAAACATCGGAATGTTTATAGAAGAAATAGTGAATCAATGGAAGACAGAATTGATGGTTGGAAATGAAAAATATGAGCTTGTTAACAATAGAAGACGTAACTACCAGAGTGATTTTACTATTTTTTATTGCCATGATTCCATTTTCAGTGATTTTGAAGCAACCAAGTCTTGGCTATCAAACATCAAACACTGTAAAAAAAATGTCACATTTGTTTTACAATCAAGAATAGTAATGAAATTAAAATGCTAAATTGTCAGACCATCAGGAACCATCAGGATGAAGCCTATAAATATCTAGTTATTTTACAGTTGGATAATATCAAGCATGGACAGGTTTAAAATGTAATTAGGAAAGAACATATCCAAAGAGCAAGAAAATTGCTAAGTTCAAAATTGAACATTGGAAAAACTATCAAAGAGATCACTATGTAGACCATACCTGTGATATAATATACTGCTAGAGTTATTAACTGATCAGTTTGGACAGAAAAACAAAAAAACTAATGACTGTTCATGATGCTTTATATTCCCATAGTGATATTGATAGATATACCTGCTCCACAAAAATGGAGACAGAGTTTTCTACAGTTCAGGCAAACTATCAAAGAGGACAAGCATGTATTGTCTTATTATATAAAAGATAGCCAAGAACAAGTATTGATGCAAGTTAAAACTTTCTTAATAGATAGGAAACAAAACATTAATATTGAAAAATGTAATAAAAACATAACACTAGCAAGGGAAAACATTACATGGTCATTTTCTTAAAAAATCAAGCAGAAAGTAGATAAAGATAAATCCTGGATGTGACTTAGAATAATAAGAGCTGGAAGGGACCTTGGAGGTCTTCTTGTCAAACCCTCTGCTTAAGTAGCAGACTTTATACCATTTCAGACAAATGGTTGTCCAGTCTCTTTTGGAAAGTCTCCAGTGATGGAGTCTGAATGGAATCTATTCCATTGGTTGATTGCTGTAACCATTAGGAATTTCCTCCTTAGTTTTAATTGCTTCTTTCCTTGGTAGAACAATGGTTCCATCCATTGTTTCTTGTCTTGCCTTTTGGTGCTTTGGAAAATACTTTGCTCCCTTGTCTTTGTAGGAGCAACTCAAATAATAGAACACTGCAATTATGTCTTCCCTAGTCCTTCTTTTCGTTACACTAGACATACCAATGTCTGTTAACATTTTTCATATGTTTTAGCCTCCAACCTCCTGATCATTCTTGTTCTTCTTCTCTGCACTCTTACAGCTGGGCTCTTACTTTCAACTGGAATGTTAAAAAAAGAAACTGAGGGTTTGATTTTGCTATGCAAAAAAAGCAAGCTGTTTGGATTAATCCAAAGAGCAAGCTGTTTGGATTAATGCAATTAAGACTACATTTGATAAATTATCCAATGATACCAAGTACATATTGTGCAAAGTTGCAGAAACAATAAATCATATATTCATCTCATGTAAGATAACACAAAATAATTATAAACAAAGATATAATACTGTTGCCAAAGTCATCTGTATAAATTAACCTATGCCAGTAATGAAAAAAAATGGTAGGAAATATAGTTGAAAATGTAATTGAAAATGAGCAGGTTAAATGTTGTTTGGATTCCTAAATACAAACTGATAAATTTTTGGCCCATAACACACTATATTTAACTGTGATTGAAAAGCAGAAAGTGTGGGTAATTTATGCAGCAAAACAGGGGATAATAGGATAGAAGGCAAAGAATTTGAAAATATCACAAAGTCTTAAGGTCTGAAAATCAAAATGGAAGTAGAGGATAGTCTCATACTGATCTAACAAATGTTATTAAAAAGAAGATTTGACTAATTGTTTTATAGTTATAAAAAGTGGATCTGAAAAGGACATGAATAAATTATCACTAAGGTCTGCAAAATGTTATTGAAATTGAATTTGGAAAACATATATTTACTAATGTACACATGGTTTAAAAAAGAGAGAAACTAAAATTTGAAAGAAAAAAAATCCCCCTTTAAAAAAAAGTAATGTATTAGAAGTAACTCTAACTGTAAAGGTGATAATTTCTAAAAAATGTTTAAACTTTTAAAATGAATATAAAATTGGAATAATAAGTTTTCCCTTTGGATTGTTGGTTAAAGAACTTGAAAGTGTGTTGTGATTTTTGCTATTATAGATGATGACAAGGCAGAAAATCTAATAAGTGAAAATAGAAAGACGTATTATTTCTCACAATGGAAAAAAAGGATGGGGGGAAATGGATTTGTTTGGGATGGCAATGTAAACTTTTAAAGAAAGAAAAGATTTTACTCAGTCTTATTTCCATTGGGAAATCACTTCTGGTTTTTTATGCTTGAAATAGAAAAAAGTGAAACTTATGAGACTTTAAGGACTGAATAATTGTGTAGTTACAGAAATGGCCCTTGTATAACTAAATATATTGCAAAAAGTTAATATTTTATTACCATAATGAGTCATAAATCAATATTTTTCTCTTTCTTTTTTATCCTGTCTCCATTTTTATATTTTCATAATCCTTTTATGTTATAATCAATTTTAATGAAAGATTGAAAAAAAAATTAATGTGGAATGATTATGGCATAAACTGGCCATGGTGATCCCAGTGGTTATCGGCATACTGGCTGTCATACTAAAAAATCTTGGATATATGTAAAAAAATCTGCTCATGGACAAAATTTCCATCTGTTTAATTGCCATAGGCCACATTGCCATAGGCCACATAGATTATGCTGATATACATCGGAGGTTCTTGGAAGAACTCAGTATATATGAAAGCCAACACCAATTAAAGAACTGGCAGCTGGAACTCATTGAAAAAATAATAGTAGTAATAATAGTGAATTAAAAAAAGAGGAAATAATAGTGAAAATAGTGAATAGTTGTTAAATGAATCACTACAGTTGTTAAGTTAGTAACACACTTATTATGTGAATCTGGCTTTCTCATTGACTTTGCTTGTCAGAAGGCCCCAAAAGAGGATCATCTGATCCCGGGACACTGCAACCATTATAAATAGGAACCAGTTGCCAAGCATCTCAATTTTGATCACATGCTCATGGCATCCTGCAACTGTTTTAAGTGTGAAAAATAGTCAAGTCACTTTTTTCAGTGCTGTTGTAACTTCAACTGGTCACTGAATGAATTGTTGTAAGTCAAGGATTACCTACCCTGTTTCCCTGAAAATAAGACATCCCCTGATAATAAACCCAATCTTGCTCCACACGCCCCAAAATAATAAGACCTCCCTGAAAATAAGGCCAAGCGCTTATTTTGGGGTTCAAAAAAATATAAGACAGGGTCTTCTTTTCGGGGAAACACGGTATACGTGACACAATCCTTATAACCATTCTGTAAAATACTATACCCTTTTGTGTGGCAGATGAAGTAGAGAAGATGTATTTAGAAGAAGATAAGAGAAAGAAAATGGCTTGCTTAGAATAGTTTTTCCCTATATGGGTGTCCTCTATATAGGTAGGCTAATATTTCCCAGAGGTGGTAATGCTTGAGGAAAAATTCTGGGAGCTGCCTGGTTATCTTCATAACAGCTTTTTAAACTAGGGACTTCCCAATTTGGGATTCAGAATCTTCAGCACTCTGAATCCACTTTTCACCTACTGAGGAAAATGTTACGGTCTCCATGATAATTCAATTCTTCAGTTGTTATCCTAGAATAAGAAGGTAGACCCCCACAGTAAAAAAAAAATGCAATGCCTTTAAAGGAAGAATAGTTGAATGCATGCTTCCATCAATGCTTCCTATATTTCCCTTGGAGCACACATTTGCCCTAAAAAAGACATGTAAACATGTAGCTGTGTGCCAAAATTGTTTACTAAACAATAAACAATGATGGTGGACAGGAACATTTTCTAGCCCAGAACCCAGTGATCTGATCTAGAGAAAGCTCTGTGCCTGTTCCTCTATAACGAAACAAATGCCCAAGGAAATAATAGGAAAACATTGTTTCTTAGCTTTGGTATTTCTTCTTCTCACCTTCTAAAAACACAGTTACTACTTCTTCAGTGCCATAGATTATTATCTGACTATCTTTGCCATTTGACAAACATTATTTGGGATTAGAAATGAGCTCTTGCTTTGACTAATGTTTTTCTTTTCTTGACTGAGATCAGAAAAGGCCTTCTGGAATCATACCTCTATCAACAAAGCAACTTGCCTGAGCTCTTTCAGATTCATACTTAGTGTTTTTCTCTTGTTTCTTTTGCAGAATAAGTGTTCTAGTTGGAGCACCTAAAGCCAACACAACCCAGCCAGACATAGTGGAAGGAGGAGCTGTCTACTATTGCCCTTGGCCAGCCATGGAGTGTAAACAGATCCCTTTTGATAATAAAAGTAAGCAAATTGTTTCTGTGTCATCCTCTGCATGGAAATGTTCAGCCAAATTCTTGTCATTACCTCAGGTGCGAGCTGATCCGATGTCCCTTTCGTTATGTCAGTATGTCTGATCTAAATGTCTTTAGAGAAGAAACAAATCTTAGAAATTGAATGTACTATATTGCCTTGTGCAAAACACCTTGTGCAGAAGAGTCCTGAGAGAAATAATGTGTACAAGAGCTGGACTTGTATAGTCCAGTTTACCACTACCGTAGCAAAAGTGACTGATTATACTTGATTTAAATGGAATCTATTTTATTCATCTGCCCATTTAGAAGTTAGATTTTTAGTTCATTAGGTTTTCCTCCAGATTTTTAACCTCTCTTCTAAAAATAAGACAAGGTATGAAATTTTTTGGGAAGATATACAAAGCAGATGGAAAAGAAGTTATTTATTTATATTAAATGTAATACTTATATTAGTTGTAATAATGTCCTGCCTGCATATCCACAGTAGTATGGGGTTGTTTGTTCAGAGGCTGATTGTTCTGTAGTACTTCAAACACTGTGCATCTCCCAATCATTACAGAAAGTGCTGCAAGGGAACCAACTTCTAACAAATTATTGCCTCATTTAGTGACCATTAAACGTTAGAACAGTGCAAAAAAGAGGCTTGCAATAAGTCTTTGATTTCCTTCCTTCCTTCCTTCCTTCCTTCCTTCCTTCCTTCCTTCCTTCCTTCCTTCCTTCCTTCCTTCCTTCCTTCCTTCCTTCCTTCCTTCCTTCCTTCCTTCCTTCCATTTGTATGTGGCCTCTCAAGTCAGCACAAGTGAACAGGCACTTGTGAAACAATCATAAAATTACTATTGCGAAAAGTAAAATACAATAAAGAAAATGTTATAATTGTTAACAAAGCCAGCAGATAGGATCTGTCATACACGTGGAGTCCCAGGCCCATAATCAGATCTTTAGATTCTTAGGAAAGCCAGCAGGGCCATCCTGCTCTCCAGAAGAAGAATGTTTCATAGGTTGGGTGGTACAGCAAAAGAGGAATGTTTCCTGGGCCCCACTAGCTGGTATTTCCTGGACAATGGAATCTGGCAGCATTCTCATCCTGCCAGCCCAGATTGGATGGACACAAAAAACTGGTACAGGATGGTCCCTCAGATAATTTGGTCATAAACCAAATTAAGGATTTAATTTGGTAACAACCAGCCCCTTGCATCTTGAAGTACAGTTATTTAAAGGTAACAACCAGCCCCTTGCAACTGGAAGTACAGTGGCAACCATTACATATCACGGAATAGGCATAAAGTAACCAATACCAGAAAGTGAATGTTAGAAAATCCCATGCAGCTACATTCTTAATCAGTAAAAGCTTCTGTGTTCTTGCAGGAGAACAAGGCAGGGACAACGGAGGTTTCGCTATTGTAACACACTTTATTTCTAACAACGCTAACTCAGATAACAAGGCAACACAGCACGCATGTGAACATTGACAACTTGTTGCCGTCTGACAGCTGTTTAAATAGAGGCTGTCAGATGGACGGAACCCAATAGGAATGCTGCGTTTTCCTGCTAAATGCCTGCTCGCATCTAACCCAATCAGAGCAGGACAGCAACAGGGGAGGCTCCAGAGGAGGTCGTAACTGCGAGGACTTAACATTCTGAATGCCCTTCAGGGACAGCCCCGTGTAGAGCACATTGAGTAATCTAGAAAGGAGATCACAAGGGCATGAATAACAATGAGCAAGGCCTCCTGGTCCAGAACTGGGCAGAGCTAACAGCCTAGTACATAATCTGAAAATGTACAAATGGATGTCATCTTCTTTACCAGCAGGAGCCATGAGTTCATCAGGACCCCCAGATTACTTGTTAGCTCTGTCAGAGAGAGTGCCACTCTACCCAAGACAAAAGACAGAAGGTTGTTAGACCAGAATGCCCTACATCCAAAGCCACTCAGTTGAGCTGTGACTCATCCAGGCCTGCACAGCCTCCAGGCACTGAGACAGGAAATCCATGGCATCTGTCTGGTGGCCTGGGATGGAGATATAAATGGATGGATGGATGGTGATATCAAACCATTGGATAACCTCACTCAGTGGCCTCATGTTGGCCTCATGTTGGTATTCAACCGAAGGGGAGAAAGGGCCAAGCCCACAGGTGGTATTGGACCGGTTCAGGTGAACTGGTATCTCCAAGAATCAGTTGGCCCCGCCCACTGCCCCCATTCTATTCTGCCCTTTATTTCCTGTTTTGTAACTCATCTCAATCATGCGGCACATCTGATTTCCCCTTCTTGCTGTTCTACTTACCGTTCGAAGGTAAGCAGCTGAGCTTCTAAATGCTCCATTTCCAGCACTGCACACAAGCACCTTAGGCATGTATGTATGCAAAAGTGCGCAGTCACTGAACCAGTTGTTAAACCAGCAGCATCCCACCACTGGCCAAGCCCCATGGCATTCCACACAACAGAGATCATGGGTTGGATCTCTCTTTTCCTCAGATCTGACTAGAATTGGCCCCAGAGTAAGTAGGAAAACAAGCACAGTATATTGCTACCCACCTCCAATTGCAAAGATGGTTAAAAGGATAGCATGACTGATGATATCAAAAGATGCTGAGAGGTCAGGAGGAGAAAGGATGGATATACTACTCCATCCTGCTTTCACCAAAGGAAGAATTTGATCAGTACTCACTCAGTCCCATATCCGTGCCTGGATCACATCTGAAAAGGGTCCAGGTAATCTATTTTAATCCAGAGTCGTTTAACTGTGAATACCTTCCCACAATCTTCCCTAAAAAGGGGATGTCAGAAACTGGATGAAAGCTATCTGGATGAGTTGGATTAAGCAATGATCCTTTAAGATTTGGGCGTATCATCACTTCTTAAGTAAAGGTAGGACCATTCCCATCATCAAGAGTTAATCATCTTAAATTAGGATTGTCCCTGCATCCTATCATTATGTGACTCCATTCTTTTGTTTTCCAACCAGCAGAGTCAATGGAGAACATGGAAATAAGGTTGCAAGTCACAGTCATGTGATGATTAATGAATGGTGATTCATTTAACAACCAAACAGGAACTGATCTAAATGTTGCAATCATAAAATTTTTCAGTTAGTGACTGCAGCAGATAGTCACCCAATTGTGGTCTACCTATACTCTCACTTCTCTGTGGACATTGCATATTCTATCTATCTATCTATCTATCTATCTATCTATCTATCTATCTATCTATCTATCTATCTATCTATCTATCTATCTATCTATCTATCATCTATCTATCTATCTATCTATCTATCTATCTATCTATCTATCTATCTATCTATCTATCTATCTACCTACCTACCTACCTACCTACCTACCTACCTACCTACTCACCTACCCCCATACACACCCATCCATCCTCCCGGACCAGATTATACTTGAAAAGAAGAGAAAAAGTATGTTTTAGCCTAGTTTTTAACTTGCTATGGATCTACTAGGAGAGAAATATAACTCATTTCCACAAAGGTCCATGATGTAATTCTTTATATCCTATCACTTTTGTTTTTTTTATATCTCCTAGTTCACATTTAATTTCTTTTTTGTTGTTGTTTTAAATATATAATTGTTTTCATGCACGTTGATTCATCATTATCTTCTAAAATTAAAATGTGCTTAAGGTTGGGATTTAGCAGCTTTCTATATAACAAGTCTTCTGCCCATTAAAAGCATAAAAGCACCCAGTTTTGCATGCCTATTTCTCTCAAAGTAATGGAGGCTGGGTGGAAATTAACAGAGGAATAATATGGATCACATCCAAATGCGTCCCCCCACAACAGATGGTTCTTATTTAATTAAAGGGAAAACACATTTGAAACAATTTGTGCAGTTTGTTTTCTGTTGTTTCTCTCTGTACGGCCCTCAAAATCGATTTATTGCTAGTGTCTTCTGCAACATTAAAACTGAAAGGCTTTAATTTAAACAGATCCGATTGTTAGAAGTGACAGCTAGGATTCATCAAGTTCAGCTTTTTTTTTCCTGGTGCTTTCGTGTGTGCAAGAGTGTCTACACACTCATTTTGATGTCAGAACTTTTCTGGAAGAAAGAAAGAAAATCAGTACAGTAAGCCAAGAATTTAGACCACTTAATAGCTTTCAGAATAAATATTCTCCTCCTGCCCATAAATTAACAAGTCAATATGACCATTCAGAATTAAAATCCAAACATAAAACAGCTGAGAAAGAACATTTTACCCTGTAAGATGGACAATGCAATGGATTAGATTTAGATCAGTCTTTACATTCTGACCGAAAGACCTAAATCTAAATCTGATCTAAATCTAATCCATGTTGATATTATTAGACTGATGTACATAAGCAAATATCTTGGTGGAAGGAAATAAAGCTTCTGAAAGCTTACCTCACCTCTAGAGATTAGGAATGGAGTCCAACTGGTTTAATTTTTTAATTAAAAGGGAATGCTTCAAGTGTTACAATCTTTTTAATAGAAGACTTGGAATTATGTTTATCAAAGTTCTGAATGGCACAAAAAATATAAAGGAGGTGGAAAAATACTATTAAAACAAAACTTTGGAGCACACAAATTTAAAGGTAAATTCAGCCTCTTTGGTCAATTTGCATAATAAAATAATTTAAATGTTGCTACGAGGTTACAAAGGACAGCTGCAAGCAAGAAGATAAAAATATCAGACAATAACCACATTCCTATTTTGGACCCCATTTCCAGTTTGTTCTTAAATGCTAAACACGAGACTCCTCTGAAAGGTTTATCACACTTGTAGGGGAAGCTGTTGTTTTCTCTTCCCTGTCCCTGATTATGCTAGCTTTTTGGATAGTATATGGGATTTCTAATCTTTCCTTGCAAGGAAACCTCACAGCAGAGTTGGATGAGTTTCTCACTTCTGTTGCCAATAATAACAGCCATGTAGTCAGTGGACCAGCAATGGAAAGGAGATAACTTTCTACAAGTGATTTTATTGAAAAAACAATAGCAATTATACATATGTCTTATATCAATTTAAAATGATTCCATTCTGCTTTGAAGTTGCTCAAAGTACCCTTTCCTCCTTGCATTAAGATAGGAAAAAATCACAAAAAATTGAACAATCTCAGCCAAATCTTGAGAGATCTCAGTAAAGTCTCATGTTGGGTGAATCTGTGAAGGATGGGGATATTATTTCCCACAAGTAACATAACAGTTCTCTACCATCTCATATGTTATGCAGTTACATATGCCAATCAGTCATTAGTAAGTTAAACATGCTGGATCAAAGCTGACCCTATCTAGTTGAGTACAATATTGGGACACACAATGGCCACATAGGAACTTCTTAGGGCAGAAAAGCAGACCTTATAAATCCATTAAGAAGGCAATCTGGAATTTAAAAGATTCATATAAATTGGACCAAGTTCATACAAGGGTAATGAAGATACTTAGATGATTCAGAATAGAGTATATTGAAGTGGAGACTGAAGGAATTAGGAATATTTAAATTGTAGGAAACATTGAGGAAAAATATGATAAGATCATTCAAGTATGTGAAAGGATATCACAAAGAAAAAGACTAGGATCTGTTCTTCACTGTTCCAGACATGGAGAAATGGATTTAAATTACAGGAAGAAAGATTCCATTTGACTAGATTGTTATAGTAACTGCAGTTTGACAATGGAACCAATTATTCAGGCTCTCCAGACTTTGCTTGTGCTAAAGTAGAGGCTGGATAGCATCTGTAGGACTGTTTTAATTTGGATTTCTGCCCAGAGCAGATACTTGGACTCAGTAGCCCCTTCCAACTCTATGGTTCTATTATCTTCCATTATTGCTGTTTCCTAGGAACTGATATTTTAGACATGGTGCCTCTGATCCTGGAGTCAATTTATAACCCAGCTGTGCCCAGACTGTTTCTTTGCAGACCCACTACATTATCCTCAAAATGTTTTGCAAACCACTCCATAAGGAAGGTTTTTTTTTCATATGTTCTTCTAAGCCTGCCAGATAAAAACCACCAATCAAATTCCACATTCCCTTGTTCCAACCACTTAATGTGTAGAGAACATCACTTCACATTGAGACATCACAAAAAAAATCATAATTTAAAAATAGCAACTATTATATTGTGCAACAAGATGAGTTAGGCAAATGACACTAGACATAATAGTGTAATTAACATGACACATGAAGTTGCATAGGATTATATCTCCCTGTTTTTACTGAAATTCCTGTAATATATGGAATACAAGTTGAAAATCGTTAGTGAAGACCTGTAGCCAATAAAAAATATTCTTATTTATTTATTTAAAGAATAAATAAGAGCTACTCAACTGGAACACTGCAACTTTAGCCAGCTTACCAGAAACCCAAAACAAACAAAAACAAAATGACAGTTCCAGTTGAACTTTGTACTACAACTATTAAAAAGTGATTTGCAATTATTACTCTTCACTGATAGGAACCCAATTATCCTGGCCCTAGTGGCAAAGAAAAAAAAGCAACAACAAATTCTTTAGTGCCTTTCTAAAAGCCATTCAGGTCAACACCAACTTCCAGAAGGCAGGAGTCTTAGTGGAAAAGGAATGACTACAGAGTGCTTAGATCTGGACCATGGAGCTGGCCTGGAAACAGCAAAGAGCTGGTCCGTGATGCCTCTACAAGTAAAAATGGAGTTTGGGAGCCCATTTTCGCTGGCAGAGCTCTCAGGCCACCACAGTAACCCCTGACACGAGTAACGTCGAGCGGGCCATGCCCATCTTCGCCACGCCCACCCCCGTCCCACAAGTTCAAACACATCCTTGATGCAGTCCTTAATGAAATTGAGTTTGATACTTTTGACGTAGAGCATGTGGAACAGACCGATGGCATTGGGGAGATGTGATCCTGCAATAATCTAGTCTAGTTCCCCATAGGACTTTTTAGGTGATAATATTGTGAGCTGCCCTGAATCATGTATTTCTGCTGAGTAGCCATATATAAAATAAAAACAACAACCTGAATTATATCTGGAAGCCTACAGAAGGCCAGTATAGCTTATGAACCAAAGGTGACAATATCCCCAAATTACTAGTGCTGCTACATTCCAAACTTGCTTTCTAGAATTCTTCTACCATCAAGCAGCACAGCAGGGAAACCAATTTTAAAAAAATCCAATAGTAGTAGTTGCTCACTATATTAAATATCGTAGCAGAAAGTTCCATAGTTTAATTGTTTGCTTCTGCCATATGTAGCTTTTTGGCCTAACAACTGTTACTGTGTATTAGTGTCATCAATTGCACAGCCCTCCAGATATGTGGAATTGATTATTCAGAATTCCCAGAAAGGCTTGTGTAGAATGAAGGAATTCTGGATGCTGAAGTCCATATATTTATATGTATTGTTAGAGAGGGAGTATGTTATAGAGAGAGGGGGAAAGAGATGTAGGATTTTTTAAAAAAAATATCATTTCAGGAGCCTTTGCCTTGAAAAGTGGAATAAAATATATTTAAAGAAGGTATATTTATGGAACAATTTTCTTGTTTTTAGTATAGTACAGTAGTCTTTGTGATATTTTTAATGAAATATTAATTGGAACAGATATATTCAGACTTAAATTTGATTTTTCTGTAATAATTTTATGTATTTCTAGATGTAATATTTTGTAACCTGAAAGGGTATCATCATTATAGGCAACAAACACAATCTTGAAAAATGCTACAATTAATATTATCGTTCACTGATCTGCCGGAAGGGGTAGTTGGGAGCAACCTAAAATGAATCATCTTCCCTTGTGTAAAAATACTAAATTATTAAATATGGTTCAAAATGATGGCCAAATTCTTCCGTTAAAGATGTGCCTTTTAAAAAAATGCAAGCAGAAACTGTTTTCTCTGTATTCTTTTTCTAGTGTTGAAGTCTATGGCACCTGAAAAACGCTACTCATGGATTCTTTTCATGTATGCTGAGTTGTACATTGAAAAGTGCAATTTATGTTTTCTATCCAAAGTAGGAGCTCCATGTCAAGGATCAAGAAGGGACTTGAAATAATATAAAGAAGAAATAAGTCAGTTTGTCCAGAAACAGAGTTGGTTGTATCAAAATCCAGGTATTGTTTAGGGAGAGAGGATTGTACATTGTGCGTCTCCAGAAATCCAATCACATGAAAAAAATATTAACAAAGATGATAAGGTCCTGTGAGATATATAGCATGAAGTGGAATTTAAGGGTGATAACTCTTGAAAAATACTATGTTTATACAGTAAAATACTGTGCCAGAGATTTGAGGATGCCAATTTTACCTTTAAAATTGAAGATGAAATATTTATGCCTGAATACTTTTATCAACTACTTTTTAAGGCAAAAACAGATGCAAATGATCTTGCTTAGGAATGGAACCAGTGGTGAAAAGCTACTGGTTCATCCGAACTGGAATTTCTGAGGATCAGCTGTGCTGCACGATTTATATTCGCTAGAAAGCAGGAAATCCTGCTTTCTAGCGAATCTAAATTACACAGCACAGCTGATCCCCCCTCGCTGTTCTCCTTACCTTGTTAAGCTTCTTTTTTCCACATGCAGTGTGCATTTGGTGCGCATTACATATGCATGGGCAGCGAACCAGTGGCAATCCGGGGAGGATTTCACTACTGGCTGGAACATAAGAAGTATCCTTCTCAATAGTTAATTGATGTGAAACTAGTTCTCCTCCCACTGTGCACCAACGATAGGAGCGCAAGTGCCAATTGAATGATTATTAATCTAGACTGTCACAACTGCATTGTGTCTAGCATTTGTAGGCTTCCCTGATACTGTATGCCATATGCTAAATAAAGTGGGGAAATCATGATGCAAATTAAGGTGGGATGTGTCATGCATATAGTCAGAGACAGTGCTGGCTTCCCATGTTAAATACTTTTAGCTATTATAGCTATTATTTTATTAATTCTTTCAGATTATCTCCTCTGTTTTCTTCAGGAACACAATTCTGTCCTATGACAATATTTTATGATAGCTGGGCTGAGAGGTGCTGAGCTTCCATGGCTTGGGCTACAGTTGAATTTGGATTTTCCCAATTTTGGATTATCAAGCATTATCCTAGAGTGGTTTACACCAGCGGTCCTCAACTTTTCTGATTTGGTGGCCCAGCTGGGGGGAGGGAATGGTTCTGTGTGAGTGGCAGGAGTGCGTGCAAGCATGTACAGCTCCATTTGCACAAATGGCAGGTGCGTGTGCCCGCAGCTCACGCAAATGGAACTTTGTTCGCATGCACTCACCCACCACTCACACGGCCATGGCCCACAGATTGTGGATCCCTGGTTTACACAACAATTTACATTAGGATCTCTATTTTCTATCCTGAAATAGAGAAGTATGTATCATCTATTGTTAGTAATCTGTCTGAGAAAGGACTGTGAGCAATTTTTAAAAACTGGGTTCATTGACAGTCCTTGCATTGCTTGCTTATGCCAAAGGCAATAAACTGGCTTGGGAATCTAGGAAAAAGGCATTGCAGAAGATTCTCACTGCAACTGCAGGTTTTTTGGATTTTCTGTCGATACTGTTTTGGATAAAACTATTACTGACCTCAAGAATATCTTGATTTGTAGAATAACTAAAGAACTAGATTCTTTTTAATTATTTCATACTATGCCTTTTTATTTAATGATGACACAGAGCGCAACCTAATGCTATATGTTTGTAGCTGTGTGGATTTGGTGATCTGCTAGTAATTAGTTACTGCGTTTTATTAAATTCCGCTGACCTTTATAGGCACCAGGACTGCTTTATATAGAAATTGCTTCCATGCAGGAAACTTTACATTACTGCTGTGGCTGATGATGGAACATGTAGCTGATGCGTTTTGTATGTACAATGAAATTTTGTTCAACTGCATGAGTGAAGCAGCCCTAATTTCTATTTTAGGAAATATGTTAATAAGATGGTCAAGAAAGTCACTAATTTGTGATGAATTATGGTGAATGAAAGTCTCAATACCATAAATAAAAATAATTGGTCTTGGGATAAGGGCCAGAGCCAGGATCAAAGTTTGAGGTTGATCTCCGCAAGCTGCCTTGCACTCCATTCTGTTTTCACAAACATGACTAGATGATAATCCTATAGGGAATAGATTCTGACTGACCAATAGCAATGTAGCACAGAGTTCTGAAGAGAAGTACAGACAGCAGCCATAGCTATCTTAATTTTCTTAGGATATTGTATGACTCAGAGGCCTTTTAGAGAACATAGTTTCTTCTTTATCTAGTAGTTCCACACTGGCGGGACCATCATTTTAAACAAAATGTCAAAAGAATAAAAGGTGGAGCACGGGGCTAATTCTGGACTTGATCTCAAGTTCCAGACTAATTTTAGTAGGAAATTAATTTTCAGCGAGATTATATTTTTAACCCTTTTAAGCCCTGCACCCTAAAACAAGCAAGCAATTTAATGGTACATTTCAAAAGGTGAAGCCTTAGGTCCCATTGGAATATGTTTTAGATATTTTATAAGAAAGAAATAATTTAAAATTTTTCCATTTTCATAGAAATATGTATTTATAGAAGCACTATTAGGAACTAATAATGGTTGTTTTCTAGGTGATCATATCCAGGGAAAAGTGGATAACGTCAATGAGATCTTTCCAAATCCTAATTCTATGAACATGAATTATATCACTTCACCCACTTTGTAACATAAAAAATAGCAATAGCAAGGGAATTTAGACTATATACCACCCCATAGTGATTTACAGCACTCTTTGGGCAATTTTCAGAGTCAGCATATTGTTTTCAACAATCTGAGTTCTCATTTTACTGAACTCAAAAGGATGGAAGGATGAGTCAACCTTGAAACCTGTCAGAATTGAACTCCAGACTGTGGGCAGAGTTAGCCAGTAATATTGTATTCTAATCACTGATCCACCAGAACTGCTGGTCACTAAAGTATTATCTTGGGTCATTTTACCTTAAAGCCTTGCATACATTTTTCCTTTACTGTTGTATGTATGTATGTATGTATGCATGCATGCATTCATGCATGTATGCAGTGGTGGGTTTCTACCAGTTCACTCTGCTTCAGGCGAATCAGTAGTGGTGGGAGGCTCCACCCACCTACCTGGACATCATGACAGATGATCTGCGCATGTGCAAAAAGTTCTGTGCATGCTCAGAAGTGCCACGAGCAAAGTGAGCGCATGCACGCACACACACACTCGCAGTTCCGAACCAGTAGCGAAGGTAAGTGGAACCCACTACTGTTTGTATGTATGTATGTATCTACACACACACACACACACAAATTTACATATGAAGCAAAAATATCCAACTTTAATCCAAATAGAAATTATTTTAAAAAAGGAAATGACTAGGATAAGTGGGATATTATATGTTTAGTATAGCTCCAAACAAACCATCATGGGTGTTTGACCAAGTGAGCAAAATATAAAACATATATTTAGTACAAAGTATTTAGTACAAAGTGAAAAGGAAAGGTCCTAAGTAATAGCACATCTCATTCTATCCTGCACTGAAGCAAATAAAACCACACTTTAAAAAATTACAAATAGTCTTCATTTAACTCATTTAGTGATTGTTTGAAGTTACGATAATCCTGGAGAATTAAGTTTAGAATTATCTCTACACTTATGACTGTCATAAATTCCTGTAGCCATAAGATCGAGATTTGATCACTTCACAACAATTTATGAGTTGTAATGTCCTTCAGCCTCATAATCACCATTTGCACATTACACAGCTAATTTACAACAAGCACAACAATGGAAAAACCAACAATAAAATCACAGATTTTGCTCACATAATATCTGGTCTATGACTGTGCCATTTAGCTATGGAGTTGTCAGTCCCAATTTTGATCGTTAAGTGAATTAACTCCCTGTGATCCGTGTGAAAACTTGTACTTTCGGATTTAACTAGTATAGTTAAATGCACAATTTTTCAGATATGCAGTTTTAATCATCAAAATAACTAAATGTGTGCCCTTGGCATCACAACATAAGCTCCATCACCTATCTACTTCTGTCATCATTGTCATCCAACTACAAAGAGGAAGGAGTTTGCATCACACTATATGTTTTATATTTTGCTCACTTAGTCAAACACCCATGATGGTTTGTTTGGAACTGAATTGTGAACTGGACCATTTCTCCAGATTTTCAGAATTCTCCAATTCGTCATTTTGGTTAGAGTAGGGCTACCAGATGACTACCAAATGACAGCAATATTATCTTGCAAGCTCTATCTCTCTGCTGCCATCTGGTGACCTCGATTTTTGCAGCCTAGATGCAACACCCTGAAACTAGAGATATTAGACTGAACTTTATGCATAAAGTCTGTTTCCTGAACTGATCTTTGTTTCTAACTGTGTAGTTATGGGGAAAATGATGTTAGCAGATTATGTTTCGGATGACATAAAGATAAAGATAAAGGTTCCCCTCGCACATGTGCTAGTCGTTCCCAACTCTAGGGGACGATACTCATCTCCGTTTCAAAGCCAAAGAGCCAGCACTGTCTGAAGACATCTCCATGGTCATGTGGCCGACATGACTAAATGCCAAAGGCGAATGAAATGCTGTTAACTTCACACCAAAGGTGGTCCCTATTTTTCTACTTGCATTTTTTACGTGCTTTCGAACTGCTAAATTGGCAGAAGCTGAGACAAGTAACAGGAGCTCACCCTGTTACACGGCACTAGGGATTCGAACGTTATGGGGAAAACGATGATAACCGATTATGTTTCCAATGACATAGAAACTCATTAAATTACCAGATCTAGCTTGGGTTTTATTGATTTATTTATCAAATATATATAACTGCCCATTTCTTGAACATGATTCCTGGTATTAAATTATTATGGCTAATGATCAGCATTACACAATAGAGCAGGAAACCTCCCGGTGATGGCTAGGCATTTTGCAGTTGGAATAGAGGCCTAGCTGAGGGAGGAAGAACAGCAGAGCTAGAAGGAAAAGGGGAGAGGCGATGTGCAAAATGTTTTAACCTTGAAATAGACACTTTAAGTTTGCATACTTAAAACAATAGGAACATTTTAAAGACTTTTGCTTACAATTGAAAACAAAAAGTGACCATCTGGGGTGATATTATTTTCTGAGTTTCATCCATGCTGGATGCTGCAGTGGAGATAAAGTATCTCTGTGTGTTTACTTTTTCTAGCCTAGCCAATATAGCAGATGGATCGAGTCATGTCCCACTTGCTTTGGGGCTAGACTAAATTGGATGAAATGGGCATGGAATGTTGAAAGAAAAACACCTGTGATGCAGATACACAGATAGAAGAAGATAATTGCATGGCTACCAATTTTTTTTTTTTATTATGAAATATTCCTTAAGGAGAAGATGAAACTCATTGGGTTTTTTTAAATAATGAAGAAATTTTGGTGCATGTATTGCTATAATATTTTACAAGTGACTGTTGCTAATGGTACTGATTTGGTGTAGATACAATTTCATGGCAATGGAGGCTGGGCTTGTTTCTTCCGCTTTAATGTCCTATTGATGTTGAGCTTTTAAAAATTCAGAAATTCTGTGCTGGTTTGGGTTGGTTTATTGAGCTTTGGTTTATGTATACATTCTCTTTGTGACGTCTCTTGTGTCATGGATTAATATTGATATTTATGCAGTTTATTTGAAAGGATGCTCTGTGAACTTTTCAAGTGAGGTATTTCCACTTTAACAAGACACAGAAGCCTCACTTAATGGACAGACTGAGGGGAAATGGTTGCGCTACTTTGAGGTTTCAAAGTGGGAGCCACTTCATTTCATCTGAGCATTTTAAAGGTATGCTTTGAAGCTTCATCAAGGCAAAATACCCTTTTAAGCTTTGCATACGAAGCTTTTTTCTTTCTTTCTTCCATCTGTGCAAGCAAAGCATTAGCAAGGTTTCTTCAGCTGAGTTTTTCTGATGGGCAAGAAAGCTGTAAAACAAAAAAAAATCTGTTATTGATCATATTAAGCTGGTAGTGTAATAATGTGAATAGAAAAAAATGGCTAACTTTTTTTTTTTAAAAAATGAAAATGTCGTGATGTGATTGGTGTGACTTTCAAAAAATGTGGTACTTGACTGTCTGGGTCTGGTTATCTTCGTGGTACAATAAATGGCAATGAAAGGGAATGTTAAAGAGATCATTTATGTGGACCTATTAATATTTTGACGTAGCGTTTTAAAATTTAATTAAAGGAGTTTCTCGGTGGAATCAAGATTCCACCTCCCCTACCAATAGCAATTCATATATAAACAAACTCCCTTTTAGGAGAGTTGTATTCCCATTGTCTTCTATGAACATTTGTTTTAATTTTTTTTTTAAATGAAACTCAACTTTCTTGGAAGTTGTTGCCTTTGAGTCAACTCCTGCCCATTTTTCTACAGTCTGAGTGACTGATAGAGTCAGCATAAACTACCATTCTATGGGGGTAGTCTTTTAAGTCTCAAGATGCCTTTTGTTCCCAAAAGGATCATCTGAGCCCAGAGAATCATTAGAGGAAAATAAAGGTCAGGTTTTGAGTTGGAAGAACTTGTGCAGGACTGGGATGTGTGTGTGGGAGGGCTGGTGGTCTGCAAGTTAAC
This sequence comes from Coluber constrictor foxii, assembly GCA_038048745.1. Lineage (NCBI taxonomy): Eukaryota > Metazoa > Chordata > Lepidosauria > Squamata > Colubridae > Coluber > Coluber constrictor. The sequence goes on from CM075961.1 coordinate 147,263,119, forward strand.
GAGTTCTGGAGATATAGGAAAGGTTGGAAATTGAATTGTTTGGCTGTAACTAAATTGTATGGTTTGTGTGTGTGTTTTGTAATTTGTGGAACCTTGTCTTTTTTGACATCTTTAATAAAGTTGATTTTTGTTTAAATTGTAGAGTTGACCAGTGGCTTTCTAGCATGGCTGATTTATGGATTCCAAAAGGTTTTTCGTTTATTTTCCCTTCATGTATTTAGCCAAAGCAGAGGTGGGAATGAGAATTTCCCCTTCAATCTTCTCCTAGTACTCCCAGGGGAAAAGTGGGAAACTGATGGTTGAGATAGTCCTTGTTTAGTGGCTGCTTTGTTTAGCAATGGTTCACAGTTATCATGGTGATAAAAAACAGCTTTGTGAAAATTGTTTTCAGTCAGCAAATTAAAGAAAAACTGAAGAAAAATCATAACTATAGTTGCGGTTTCACTTATCAATTAAGTTGCTTAATGAATGAAATGTGATTGCTAACCACTTGTGGTTGTTAAACAAGGACTACTTATAATGAAAGGACCTCCTATTCCTGTTGCTGTTTATCTCCAGTCAGGAGTTAGCTCAGAACCAAAGTACCTCAGAGAAAAGGGCTGGTTTCAGGCCTGTGGATGCTTTCCTTATTCTCTAGCTTTTCTGGGATTTTTGCGGGAAAGGATAACCAAGGGGGATTTTTACAAATCACATTATTGATGTTTTGTTTCATTTCAAGAGAATCCACTTGGAATGTTTTTTTCTGAGTTCAGAAAAGTTGTTTCTTGCCAATTCCTTATAGCAATGTTTCCTAACATGTTGTTAAATTGGGCGCTGGAAGAGACAGGACACAGTTCCAAGAGTAACAACAGCTCTTTATTAGTAGATCGGTGCAACCCAGCTAAAAGCTCCTCCGACAGCTTGCCCTTTTATGGGGAGCTGTCAGACAGGTTAGCCAATGAGTATTTTCCCACCGGTTTTGCAGACCTGAGTGAAGCCTATGCTTCCTCCTATTCAATATGCAACACCCCTCTCCTCCTGGATAAAACATAGTCCAACAAAAAAATACATTTAGAAACATAGTCATGTAGGTAGGCTTTGTTGAACCCTAGATGACTTGCACAACTGGGTGTCGGCTTGAGCAATTGGATTTGTTGTTGGTGCAGTACTTGCCAATAGAATCTTCGAGATTTTGTCATGAGGCGTGGTCGGAATCTCTAGGCCCAATCCCTCCGGATGTCTGCGCTAGAGTCTCAGTTCCTCAGGTGAGTGTTCCTGCTGTACAATTGGGTTTGAGTCATTGTTAGACATTTGTTTATTTTGTTGGTTAGTGTCTGTAGGGGTCAGCCTCTTGTCGGATTGAACTATTTCTGGTGGTTGCAGCGGTGAAATTTCAAGGCAGCTTTGGAGTTGGTCCAAGTGCTGTCACCACAGTCTACCATCCTCCAGTTTGATCTTGTATGAGCGAAGACTAGCTATTTCTATTACAGTGGCTGGAATCCAGGGGACACCTCCAGCATAGTTTCGGGTGTATACTCAGACCCCAATGTTAAATGACAGGATTTTTCCTGTTGAATCAGGAGGTGTTTCAGCTATATAATTTGGGTACAATCAGTCTAATTGTGGACAGAGTCTCCTTCTCATGAGGAGTTCCGAAGGGCTCCTGTTAGTTGTTGCGCTTGGGGTAATATGTTGCACTAAGAGAAATTTATTGATTCATGCTTGCCAATCCCCTGGGCCCATTCTGGACAGTGCCTCTTTTGCAGATCTTACCATCTGTTCAACCTGCCCATTACTGGCCAGGTGAAAGGGGGCAACAAGGGCATGTCTGATACCGTACTCTGCCAGAAAGAGTTCAAATTGGTTGGCCGTAAATTGGAGCCCATTATTTGATACCAAAACATCGGGGAGGCCGTGCATGGCGAACAGTCTCTGGAGCACCCAGATGACTGCTTCAGCCATGGTTGTAGACATCAGGAATATCATTCATCCAGCCACTTAGGAAATGCACCGACCACAATTAGGAAGGTTTGGCCCTTTACTGGTCCCACAAAGTCAACATGCACCCGGGACCATGGTGTATTAGGGGTTTCCCATTCCCTTGCTGCGGTAGAGGAGGCTGCTGGTCTGGATTCCTGACACAGTGAGCAGGTGGCAACACATTCCACTATTTCCTGGTCCATATTTGGCCACTCTGAGCCACGGCTTTCATCCTGACTATTCCAGGATGTCCCATATGTAAGACTTACAGCACTGCACTTCTTAATCTGGGGGGGGGGTATGACAACTCTCTCCCCCACACAACAGACAACCCTTCAACACAGATAATTCATTTCAGAGTACATAATATGGTTGCACAGTACCCTGAAGTGGGCTACCCGGCTACCCTTGCCATACATAGTTCATTATTTGCATTAAGTCTTTATCTTTAGCCGAGTATCTTGCAATTTTGGCTGCAGTAATTGCCTCCGTAGTAGTATCCTCAATAAGGAGTAGTATCCTCAATAAGGAGAACCGGACAAGTGGGGGCAGGGTCTTCCACTAGGGTAGGAAGCAGGCAGCGGCTGAGAGTGAATCAGCCGGTAGCTGTAAGCTGCCAGAAAAATAGTCCACCTGGTCATTCTGGGGGACAAGATAGTTGATGTGGGGTGGTTTATGATCGGTGACAAGCACAAAGTCTCTCTTGTACAGGTAGTCGTGGAACCTCCGGACCCCAGTGACTGTAGCCAGCGCTTGCCTGTCCATCGGGCTGTAGTTTCGCTCAGCCAAGGACAGGGTCCTATAGTAATAGGCAATAGGCGCCTCACTGCCATTAGGCAGACACTGGCTAAGGACAGCCCCGACCCCAAATGGAGAGGCATCATATGTTAGCACCAGTGGTAGTATCTTGCTATAGTGGACTAGCACATTGTCAGGTGACAAAAGTCTTTTTACTGCTTCAAATGCAGCAGAGTCAGTGCGACCCCAGATCCAGGAAGCCTTTTTTCTTAGCAGCCGGTGAAAAGGTTCCTCCACAGTTGCTTTTTGTGCCTGGAAAATGCTATAAAAATTAGGTAATCCCAGGAATGCTTGCAATTTCTTTTTATTTTTGGGAGTGGGTGCATCCTTAATTGCTGCAACTTTGCTTTTAGTGTGGTGTATCCCGGATCCGTCAGTCAGGTAGCCCAGGAATTCCACTCTAGGTACTGCTTTTTGATATTTTTTGCATTTGACTTTAAATCCAGCTTCTCTAAATTTAGTGAGCACTGCTCTCAAATGGTCCAATAGTGTTGCTTTGTCAGCAGCGGACACCAGGATATCATCAAAATAGGGTACTACCTCAGGAATACCCTGTAATAGCCATTCCATTATACTTTGGAACAGTCCTGGTGCCACACTTATGCCAAATTGTAGCCAGCGACACTTGAACGCACCTCTGTGCATGAGAATCATCTGTGCTTCGGCTGTGCTGTCATTAACTGGCAACTGCTGGTAAGCCTGTGCCAGGTTGAGCTTAGCAAATGTGTTCCCTTTTCCTAATGAATGAAGCAGGTGCTGAACGATGAGTACGGGCTCTGTTGTAGGGCCTTATTGATGGTACATTTATAGTCTGTGCAGATATGGACTGATTCACCAGCCTTAATAAGCATAATGATAGGGGTTTCCCATCAGGCATAATTGACGGGTTCAGGGATTCCCTGGCCATTTAGTTTACCCAATTCTTTATCAATTTTTGGTTTGAAGGCAAGAGGGACCCTTCACGATTTGAACCTAATTAGGGCAATTTTTGGGTCTAGGCTGAATGAAATAGGCACTCCTTTATACTTGCCCAGGTAGTTGCTGAAAATGTTCTCAAACTCTCGGATGAGGTCATCTGCTTCATGGTGGTGGACAGCATTGATTCCAATTATCCCCAATCCCAGGGCCTCAAACCAAACCAATCCGTGCAGGCTTGGTAATGCACTAATGATGACCATTAGTTTCAGGGGTCCAGAGAATTCCCTAAATCTGACCCGGAAGGTTCCGCTTCCCATGACAGAGATGCGGTTCCCCTGGTAGTCTCTCAATTGTATTCTCTGGGGACTTAGGTCTCTTTTCTTGCGGCCAGGCACAGCCTTCCTGATTGTCTCCCAGGACATGATCATCAATGATGACCCTGTGTCGATTTCCATGTCACATTGCGAGTTCTCTATCTGAACAGCGACATGTATTTTCTTTGCTTTTGAAGAGCTTGTCTGTCTGATGTTGGTTTGATATGCGCCCTTTTCTTCAGGTGGCAGGTCCTTTCTGCACCTGGACTTCCAGGATGCTGGCTTCCTTCTGTCAGCTGGTGTGGCAGCATTGGGTTGCTGTTGTGCATGGAATATGGCTGGCTGGCTAGCGTGGCAGACTCCTGCGAGATGCCCCTTTTGATCACATTTCTGACACACTGTCTCTTTACATCTGCACGCTGCCCTGGGATGTTTGCCCCTACATCCTGCACAGGGTGGCTGTCTTCCCTCTGTGTCTGGGAATACTTTCTTTTTCTCCCTCTCATTGTAAGTGGCAGATGTCATTTTCTTCTTCCGATGACTCAATTAGTTTGGTGTTCTCTTGGTGGACTGCGGAGGATTGGGGCGAAGTCATCATATTTCCTGCCTTTTGTAGAGCTGCCGCAATTTGTGTGAGGACTCTGTTGGCCTCATCGAGTGCTATCTGTAGAGTGAGGTTAGGCTTTGCTAACAGCTACCTTTGCAGCTCCGCTGATGAGTTGCTCCAGCAATACATCCTCTAATTCTCTAAACTCACAATAGGTCGAAGCCTTTCTCAGTGCTGCCACGTAATGGTTGATGAATTTGCCTTCCTCCTGCACTCTGCTATGGAATTTGTGCCATCGAACAAAGTTGGATTGTACCAGAGCATAATGTGCTTCCAATGCATTCTGGAAATTCACCCAGGGTACCATTTGCACTGCTGCCAGTGCGACAAGTGCCTTATCTGTGTCAAATACCATGGTTCCACAATAGCTGAGAAACAGTGCTCTTTTTCTGTTGTCCAAAAGTCCTAGGAGATCTTTCGCCTCCATAAAGCACTCAAACTTAAATATATGAGTCCCAATTGTCCGTGACTGGGTTAAATGTAGTTGGTAGGACATGAGTGGTCATCGTGATGGCTGATGTAGTTTAGTCACTGCGGTTGTAGCCTGTCGATGCCGCCGGTGGTCCCTTCCTCCTTTGGGACCGCGATCTACTTCAGCTCTTTTTGATTACTGCTCTTCCTATCCACCTTCGTCGCCAGTGTTAGATCGGGCGATGGAAGAGACAGGACACGGTTCCAACAGTAACAACAGGTCTTTATTAGTAGATGAGTGCAACCCAGCTAAAAGCTCATCCAACAGCTTGCCCTTTTATAGGGAGTTGTCAGACAGGTTAGCCAATGGTTAACCAGGTAGCTAGTCTACCCTACATGACCAGATGGATTACACCCCAAGATTCTGAAGGAACTAGCAGACCTCAGATCCACTGAACTATATCTTTCAAAGATCAGGGATCACAGGGGAACTGCCAGAGGATTGGAAAAGAGCTGATGTAATTTCCATCTTTAAAAAAGGGGAACAAAATAGATCCAGGAAACTACAGACCTATCAGCCTGACCTCAATACCAGAGAAGATTCTGGAAAAGATAATCAAACAATGAATCACCGAACACCTAGAAAAAAACCAAGTAATAACCAAAAACCAACATGGGTTTGTCAAAAACAGATCATGCCAGACTAATCTTATTGCATTTTTAGTGGACCAGAGGAATGCTGTCGATATAATTTACTTGGACTTTAGTAAAGCATTCAATAAAGTAGACCATAACTTACTACTAGATAAAGTAGAAAAATGTGGGTTAGACAGCATCACCACCAGTTGGACTCGTAACTGGCTGACCAACCGCACTCAACATGTAGTTGTCAATGGAACTACATCTACATGGAGGGAAGTATGCAGTGGAGTACCCCAAGACTCTGTTTTAGGCCCAGTACTCTTCAACATCTTCATCAAGGTCTTGGACAAGAGAATAGATGGGGAACTCATCAAATTTGCAGATTACACCAAACTGGCCAGAATAGCTAACACTCCAGAAGATAGGGTCAAGATACAGAAGGATCTTGAAGACTTGAACATTGGATGCTATCTAACAAAATGAAATTCAACAGTGAAAAAAGCAAGGTTCTACATTTAGGGAAGATGAACAAGATGCATAGGTACTGTATATGTGGTACCTTGCTCAATAGTAGTAACTGTGAGAGGAATCTTGGAGTCCTAGTGGACTCCAAGATTTTTGTGTTATATGTGTTTTACTATGACTGTACACCTCCAACCATTTAGATATGAGCCAGCAGTGTGCAGTAGTTGCCAAAAAAGCCAACACAGTTCTGGGCTGCATAAACAGAGGAATAGAATCACATGAAGTGCTAATATCACTTTATAATGCCTTGGTAAGGCCACACTTGGAATATTGCATTCAGTTTTGGTTGCCACGATGTAAAAAAGATGTTAACACTCTAGAAAGAGTGCAGAAAAGAGCAACAAAAATGATTAGGGGACTGGAGGCTAAAACATATGAAGAACTGTTTCAGAATAGTATGTCTAGTTTAATGAAGAGAAGGACTAGGGGAGACATGATAGCAGTGTTACAGTATCTCAGGGGTTGCCACAGAGAAGAAGGAGTCAAATTATTCTTCAAAGCACCTGAGGATAGAACAAGAAGCAAAGGGTGGAAACTGATCAAGGAGAGAAGCAATTTAGAACTAAGGAGAAATTTCCTGACAGTTAAAACAATTAATAAGTGGAACAACTTGCCTGCAGAAGTTGTGAATGCCCCAACACTGGAAATTTTTAAGAAGATGTTGGATAACCATTTGTCCGAAATGGTGTAGGGTTTCCTGCCTGGACAGGGGGTTGAACTAGAAGACTTCCAAGGTCCCTTCCAACTCTGTTATTCTATTCTACTCTACTCTACTCTACTCTACTCTACTCTACTCTACTCTACTCTACTCTACTCTACTCTACTCTACTCTACTCTACTCTACTCTACTCTATTCTATTCTATTCTATTCTATTCTATTCTATTCTATTCTATTCTATTCTAATGAGGTTTGAGTATTTTCCCGCTGGTTTGGCCTATGCTTTCTCCCATTCACTATGCAACACATGTGGTCCAAGGATACTATCCCCCCCCCCAAGATTATTTCAGGGGTCTGCAAGGTCAAAATTATTATAGATAGTTTGTTTAATGACCTTTCAAAGTTTACAACAGCACTGAAAAAGTAACCTTCAGCCATTTTTCACACTTACAACCATTGCATGGTCATGTAATCAAAATTCAGACACATGACAACTGGTTTGTATTTATGATGAATAGAGTGTCTGCAGTCATGTGATCACCTTTTGTTATCTTCTGACATGCAAAGTATTCTGACAACCAGAGTCATTTAACAACCCTGTTACTAATTTAAAAACTGCAATGATTTACTTAACAACTGTGGCAAGAAAGGTCATAAAAGTATCTTGGTTTGGGACAGAAATTTTGGCCTCAATTATAGTCATAAGTTGAGGATTACCTGTACTTGCAATAATTTAAAACAATGTCATTCTTCTCATTCTTTTTTATGGATTAAAAAAATAGGTTTTTTCATGAAAAATACTTTCTTTATGTTAATATTTAACATGTTCAATATTATTAATTTAGAGGATTCAATAAATATTCAGTGAATGTATCAATTTTAATTTTTAATAAAGTAAATATTGATGACTATAGCCTATAAAAATAAAAATTCCGTCATTTTTTAACAATGGGAAAGGTCCTGAGAGGAAAATATTAAGAAACACTGCCTTAGAGAGATCTAAGAAGACAAAGTAGAAAAAGTAAGGAAAAGAAATGATACCACAAAGGAGGTTGCAAGTTCAAATTTTGTGAATTTCCAGAGGAGATTTCCAGAGGAGATTTGGAATTTCCAGAGGAGTATTATCAAAGAGGACATCCATCTTGGAACTTTCTGGTAGTAAGATATTGCAGGGACCTGAAATTACCAATAATATTTTCCTGATTAATCAGGATCTAAGCTACAGCATTGATGTTGTCTTTCTATGATGGGCAACAATGCTGACCGGACAATTGACACCTAATTGCAGTTCTCGGAAGTCGACAAAGCACTGGCAATAAATGCAAATTAAATTATTAACTTTTGCTGCATTTCTGTGTCTTCTTAATGAAATGCTCCGTCTGCCTGTCTGCCTGTCTGCCTGTCTGTCTGTCTGTCTATCTATCTATCTATCTATCTATCTATCTATCTATCTATCTATCTATCTATCTATCTATTTACCTACCTACCTACCTACCTACCTACCTACCTACCTACCCTGTTTCCCCCCAAATAATACATCACCTGATAATAAGCCCAATTGGGCTTTTGAGTGCATGGCAATAAGGCCAAGCGCTTATTTCAGGGTTCAAAAAAAAATATAAGACAGGGTCTTATTTCTGGGGAAACACTATCTATCTGTCTGTCTGTCTATCTATTTATCTATCATTCATTCATTCATTCATCTATATCTACCTACCTACTTACCTACCTGTATCTTCCATGCTCTTGGATTGTGAGCAATGTTGAAATTCCCTTCAGTACCAACTTTATAGAAGCTTTATTTTGTGATTTGTTTTATACCAGTTCTAATCCATTTTGTTTTCTGCGCACTTCCTTTGTTTAAGGACACAATCATATCATGCTGAATGTCACTATGGTAAACATGAGTGATGGTTGAGGGAGAGACAGAACTAGTTCAGTGAGTGCCATTTTTGAACTTTCTAGTTAAAATATACTGTGTGTTCAATGCATATGTATTAAACCAAACCAAATTCTCTGCAGTTTTGCTGATGCTGATAATATACTTTGACACTGGGGAAAAAAAAACACTTCAAATTCCTGCTTTCACAGTTTTTGTTTTTATTTAACTGAAATAATGAGTAGATCTGGAGAACTCCTTGATAGGAAGCAGAAACCAGGCAGAACTACTCTGATAAGAAAGGCCAGGAGTATGCCTTTGTTTGGGGGAATAAATAGAGAAGTTCATTAAGGATGACTAGTGAAGAAGGAACACAGCTTAGGAACATATGGGAAATCAGTTTACTTCAGAGGTCTGAGGGTGAAAGGAAGAGAGGGCTGCTTTTTATTACAACCTGAAATACACTATAATTGGGCTGAGTTTTTACACAGATGGTTTTTCTTATGATGACAGATATGGTGTGTATATAAAGCGGTGTTGCAGAGCTGTTTCTTATGGTAGTATGATATACATGTAATACCGGTCCAAATGAAGATATCTAGTAGCCAGAATGGGACAAGAGAATTTGAGAAGTTATTGCTGGTCAAATAAAAATGTGTAATCTCATTTCATAACAAAGAGGGGAAAATATTAAAGTATCCTTTTAGAAGTGTATTTATTTATTTATATGCACAATTGAGTAGCATCTTGAATCTCCTAGCTCAGTGAATAGATAGATTGTTTTTTTCACATCAGTTTCCCAAATTATTGTAGTATATCTAAACTAAAAATGCACCTCTCATTGGTCAGAGATATCAATTCATGATACTGGAATATTCACATATTTTTTATTATAGCAATTGATTCTTGTTTCGATTATATGTGAACTTTGGGAATTGAAGTATATAGTTTTTTATTTCTATGCCATAATGTAGAACTTGGCATGTGTTACAAAATGTAAATTGAGCTTCATTCTCTTTTTTGGTGGAAAAATTGGTCTGCTGTGTACTCACCAAGAAAAAATGAATTTATAGAATTTTCTTGGGGATATCAGAATTCCTATGATCTTATGAGGCTTTTCTTACATTTGAAAGAGTTAAATCTGAATTGTTGTTCAGCTGTTGCTTCTCTATATATCCCCAAACACCTTCCTTGGCTGAGTTTAAAGCTTAGAGAATAAGGATGAATGATACAAAAAGTAGTTCCTTGTTGTCTCAACAGATGGCAGAATTTGGCTAATCTTATTTGAGCTGAGATACTATGCAGAATAGAAATTTGATGAAAATCCTCCAAGGAATATCAGGGCTGTAGACTAGTTGAACAACTTCCTGGAAGGAAACTGAGGCAAAACTACTTTGATATGAAGAAAAAGAAAACAATATGGATGTGTTATTAAAATCAGAATCCTGAAAGTCTTTAGATTTTAATCAATTTTGGAAGAAAATACTAATGTTCTCAGAAATATATATTTATTAGTATTATCTATGCTTGTATCTTCAGAACCATCTTTTTGGTTAGGATGTTGTGAAAAATCCAGTCCAAGTGGGTCAATGCTGTAAACCTCAAAAGGCTCTAATTGAATAAGCTGTGATTAAAGCTTACTCAAGATACACAAAGAATATGGTGGCAACGGCAGCAGCTTTTTCTGTGACCTCCAGTACTTTTCAGCAGCTTGCAGCCGCAGCTGCAAAGCAGCTATCAAAAAGGCAGAAGCTGGGAGGCTTCTTTGCCAGCCGCTTTCCAGCAGCAGCGGCTGGGGACCGCCGAAAACTCTAATTAGCTTGCCTTCCATACTCTGGACCAGCACTGTGGAAGGTATGCAGCCTGAACAAAGAGGTGGTGGTGGGGAAGGAAGTAGGGCTAGGGCCAGGAAGGGAAACGGGTGACTGGTGAAGGGAGGGCGGGGGTAGATAGGTGGAATTTCCAAAAAATTTCCTACCTTTTCCTGTGGGTGTAGCTAGGTGGTGGTGGGGGGGGTTCATGGTATGAGTGGTGTCAACTTAGCCAGGCCCACCGTACTGATAGTGAAAATTTTTGAAACCCACCACTGCTCCCTTCCTCTCTCCTTCCAAAACAGCATGGGTAAATGCAAATATAAATATGTTTTTCTTTCTTTTACAGACAACAGGAAAATCAAAGTTAATAGTACAAGAGAACCTCTTGAATTTAAATCAAATCAATGGTTTGGAGCAACAATCAGAACTCATAAAGAAAAAGTTGTAGTAAGTTTTTATATTTGTTTTATATATTTGTTTTTGAACTGTATATATTCAAAGCACATGTTTAGTTTAGTTTATTTATTTTGTCAAGCATATATAAGATAACAGGTAAAAGTATAAAGATAATTTGAATACATGAAAAGAGTAAGTAAAAAGGAATATTAGGACAGGGACGGTAGGCACGCTGGTGCACTTATGCACGCCCCTTACAGTGTTTATTAAAAATATTGTTATACTGATTCATAAAGAAGACAACTCCAAATTCATTACTGTATTGACCTTTATTAAATCAGCCAAAGTGTCTTGACATAGTCATTATAAGGATTAGGCTTAGTGCTTCAGGTATGAAGGCAAAATGTGCTTGTCTACAACTCCATAAAGGAATTACATCTTTTTTCCAAAATTGTTTAGCTGTCTTTTACAATTGTTGCCTAATGCTGGATAAAGACACCCCTGGTTTAAAAAAAATACTTTATGCATACCCCTTCTTGCTCCATAATGCATATCCAAAGCAGTTTCCAACTCTAGAGAGTGTGTTCTCAATATAGTTTCAATCTAATGAATTGAATGTGATGTGATGTGCCGGTACCTGGAGGCTGTGAGGGTCTGGATGGAAGTCAACAGGCTCAGACTTAACCCAAACAAGACGGAGTGGCTGTGGGTATTGCCTCCTAATGACTATGTTGATTGTCCATCCCTGGTTTGGGGGGGGGGAGCAATTGTCCTCCTTAGAATGGGTTCGCAATTTGAGTGTCCTCCTAGACTCACACTAAGATTAGAGCAACGTCTAGCAGCTGTGGCTAGGGGGACCTTTGCACAGGTTTTCCTAGTGCACCAATTGCAACCCTACTTGGATCAGGAGGCTCTCCTCACAGTCACTCATGCTTTGGCACCTCGTGGTTAGATTATTGCAACGTGCTCTACATGGTGCTATTCTTGAAAAGTGTTCGGAGACTACAGTTGGTCCAGAATGCAGCTGTGCGAGCTATTGTGGGTGCACCTAGATACAGCCACATTACACCAATTCTCTGTGAGCTGCACTGGCTCCCTTTTGGTGTCTGGGCACAATTCAAGGTGTTGGTTATTACCTTTAAAGCCCTACATGGCTCAGGGCTAGGCTATCTTCGAGACCACCTTCTACCGCATAGCTCCCAGCGACTGGTAAGATCCCACAGAGTTGGTCTCCTCCAGGTCCCATCAGCTAAACAATGCAGGCTGGCAGGCCCGCATGGGAGGGTCTTCTCTGTGGCTGCCCCAGCTCTCTGGAACCAGTTACCTTCTGAGGTCTGGACTACCCACACCCTATTGGCCTTCCGGAAAGCAGTGAAGACCTGGCTTTTCCGGCAGGCCTGGGGCTGTTGATCTTGCTGTTCAATCTTGCGAGATCCGGCCATGGATGGTATGCATGTGTTTTTAATTTTTTAAAAATACTTTTATAATGTTTTGTTTTTAAAAAAAAAAAATTTGTTCACTGTTTGTATTATTTCTGTTGTAAAGCTGCCCAGGGTCCCTTGGGAGTTGGGCAGCATAGAAATATAATTAATTAAATTAATGGATTGTGATGGGCTATAAATGCAACATAAATAAATAAAGGGAGGTAATTATCAATAAATATTTTGTATATGTATGTGTGTGAGGTAAGTGATTTTAATGATGAACCTTATTTTTGAAGAATATCCTAGAATAAGTTTTATCTATTGTCAGTCTTCAAGGTAAACCAGACCAGAAAACTAAAGTTATGCATGCTAATATTCCTTTTAGTATAAGATTACATATAAATTTCTTTCTCTTTCTTATTTTCTTAAGAAGTGCAGAAAGTCAGTTTTCAGGTACTTTCTCAAATTGCCTTTCTGCCTTAGATTCAAATTTCTTTTGTCTGGCCATTATCTTAGTTGCAGTTAATCCTCCTCAAGGTTATTCAGACTTTTTATTACATTCATACTCTAAATTAATCAATATCCTAATGTAGTTTTGTATTAACTTAAGTGCTGTGAAATGCAGCTCGATAATAAATTGTTGTTAATTGATAAATATTTATTTCAGAGCAATATCTGTGGTAAACATGATTATAGAAGACTTGGCAAACTAAAATAAAGCTTGTTTCAAGAACTTTATTGAAAATAAGTTAGACAGCATCCAAAAGACTTCCAGAAGTTTAATTTCTAATATTAGAACCCTCTTTAGTGTTTAATTCACACTAATTCATAGTTCGTGTTGTAGCAGGAATATGGACAGAGATTTTGGCATCTGTTATTATTTTGCTTGTTCCACAAACCTATTTCAATCTCCTGGCCTTTATAAAACCTTTATACCACTATTCTGATATATGCACTTTGTATTGGGTTTGGAATTATTCTTGAAAGATATGGAAAAACGTCATGTGCTTATTTTTCTTTATTTCAAGGGATCTGGAGCTTTTCTCTGCCTCCCCCCCCCCCCATCGACAAGAAGGAGAATTGATTCAGTATAGGAGTGTAATATATTATCTGCATTAAGTCACTTTAATTGAATTCAGTTTTGTGTGTAAGAGAGTGTACATGTTGTGCTTTAAAGTCAGCATTGACTCCTGGCCACTGTAGTTTTCTTGGTAATATTTTTGGAAGTGGTTTGCCATTGCTTTCTCACACTTTCCCAGTTTTTCTTCTGTTGTTTTAAAACCTGCACCAAACTGGGCCTTGAATGTAAATTAATTAAAACAATTTTGGCCCCTACTGAGTACTTTGCCCCTACCTCCCCTCTAGTTTCTAAAGTATAGTCTCCTACCTGCTAATGAAAAACCAAGTAAAATCCTTATTCTGGAAAAAGGAAAATGCAATAAAAATTATATTTTATATAATTTTTGTGGATAGTATATAAACAGAGTTTTCTCAGAAAATTTTCAAGGGAGGATGCAGACAGATGTTTAAAATCTGAATGAAATAATACATTTTCTTAAATAAATTCATAAATCCTGAATCCAAGATATATAAATAATTATTATTAATTGTTATTAAAACCTTTCTGGCACTAGGGTCCGGTTCCAGGGAATACAGTTTTTCACGGAGGATGGTTTCATGCGCAACTTAAATCCTGCACATGCGCAGATAAAATTTTTCTCACTTTCCTGTACTTGCATACCTGGTTCCTAACAGGCCATGGACCAGAATTGGTCAACAGCCTGAGTATTAGGGTGGGGACCCTGGTCTAAGTAGTCAGACTAGTAAGATGATAGGGATAGCTTGGAGAGTCTAGAAAGCAGCTTTTTAAAAAAACAGGTAACTAAATGTGTTATTTGAATCTAGCCATTGCAATTAATAAATTATGACTTATTGTGGCTAAACCAATAAATCCTGGTTTACCATTACCTCAGTTGGAGAATGTTCTTCACAGTTGTAGAACTGTTGCTCTACTATAGCAGAATCAATGGAGCTATGGCTCTAAATCTGAAGTTTCTTTCATAAATCCTCTGATAGCTTCTTCTACATGCTTCAGTGTAAATCCCCAACTGAAACCCCATAACAATCTGTTTTCTTTTGAACAGTTTCATCAAGTTGTAAGTTAGTTGTGATAGTTTCCTTACCAAAGGAAGGAATGCCTTACCAAGGCATTTCATATTAGAAGCTAGTGTAGAAGGATTTAATGCAAAGCTTCAGAAAGGATAACAAAACATTTCGTGTTTTGAACCGTGGAATTGGTCATGCTTAATTTTCCCAAACAATTACGAAACAGCAAGTGTTGTCTTGGGGATTTGTTTCAAAATGGTTTGAATTATTTCTAAATAAGATTGTGTATCTAAAGGAAATGCCTTGCTTGAAATGTTTGCTCATATGGTTAACCCTAGAAAAGGACTTTGACATAAAGCAGGTGATGAATAAAACATCGCCCTATCTTGTTACAGAGATTGTTGGCATGGGAAATTCCCACAAGTCTTCAAGCAGTCCCAGCTCTCGGATTCCAAACTGATTTACCTTCCTTTGCGTGCCTTCCTTTTTACTTCCCATTCTTCCTCTTTTTGAAATGCAATGTTGATTTCCTTACACAAAATGAGTATCAAAAGCAAAGCATGGATAAAATGTCACAAAATAATTTTTGCTAGCTGACAAAGGAGCATTTCTTTCCAAAGCATAAAATAAAGCTTATATGTTTACCCTTAGTTGTATATCACTTGCAGAATTACAGTGTTTGTTGAAGTTATTATTATTACAGGGGCCTTGTTTTTCTGAGTAGTAAGAATTTCTGATTTGAGTGAAAACTGGACACTTATGATACTTCTGTTATATATGTTTTGTGTATCATTATACCAGCAGAAGATATTCTAAACACCTTTTTGTCTGTTTTAATTTTCTTTGTCTTTAATTGCCAATAATTAGAAGTATCCATTTGTTCCCTTTTGAAACAAAAATTACATCGATTACAGCGTAATATTCTCAAACTCGCTTGAAATAAATGGTAAATGAGATAAAATAGTTAAATATGAAATATCCAAAGAAAAGATCAGAATCAAATAATTCCCAAAATAAGAGCCAACTCTTAAAAGAAAAATTGAAGTCCATAGGTGCCTAATCCATAAGTGACATTCCAAAGAGGTAACCAGCTCTCTTTTCTACTGTTTTCATCTCAACAGAGAGTGTCATGTCTCCAACATAAATACCCACATTCACACCCAAGAAATAAGCCCCCTAGTTAAACTGGTTTCCCACCAATATATGTAACAGTTTAAGGACATTGCTTAAACTTGCAATCCTAACTGGACAATATATCCAGCTGTAATGCACTATTCACCCTTCATTGGAAAAAGTAAAGCTAAAAAAAGGCAGTGGGATTGCTGAAGAAATTTGCTGGTAATGATAACCCCAGATGAATAGATAGCTATTTGTAAACTCTCTTGATCAGTGATTTGTAATGTTTATTAGATTTTTGAGCATAAAAGGATATTTCATTATCCTTTATTTCAATATTCCATTAGCCACTTGGATAGATAGATAAACAGACAAGCAATTAGGAAAGCTCACTATATTTTCTATTCAACGTAGCCACAAGACCACTTTAATGGTAGTAATTAAGTGAATCCATGATCATAAGTGCAAACTTTTGTCTGGAATGGGTATTTTTGCTAGAAACGGGGGGAAATGTCACAAATTGCAATCACATGACCATGGGACACTTCAGGAAATTATAAAGGTGATCTGGTTGCCGGATATGATCTTGGAGGTGGCACTGTAATATTTTACAACAGTACTTTAGGTAATACTGAACTTAACAATCACAATTCAGTCTGGAATTAAGTTAATAAGTCTTTGTCATCATAAAGTATCACTTGACAGGATTCTAAGTAATGGCATTGTTTAGGACAGCTATTTAAGAAATACTGCAATTGTTAAATAAGCATCTCAGTCATAAATTAACACCATGGTCATTAAGTGAATCTATTTCTTCTTAGGGTATTTTTTGTAGGAGACCAAAAATAAATGCCAGAAACCAGTAAAAAAAAGCTTCACAGACTGTGATTATGTGATCACAGGATGCTGCAAACAGTGCTAAAAGTGAATTGGTTGCCAAGTTCCAAAAATATAATCATATGATAGCAGGGACACGTGGTTGTCATAATTCTGAAAGTAGCTCTGTGGCGGCCTCTAATAATTTTGAATGTTCATTAAGTAACAGTCATAAGGTGAGGACTACCTGTACCAGTATTTTGTAGTTTGGTTTTAGTCATAGGGAAAGTTTCACTAGGACTCTTGAACTCCAGGATAAAGATGGGATATAAATTTAGTGAATGAGTACATATAGATTGGAACAATTCTTTGGGGTTCAAGCAATTTATTTTTTCAACTCTACCCCTAAGTTTTTGCCTAAGTTTTTTTAAAATTATAACTATTCAGACTACTACGACTATCCGAAAATAAGGCATCCCCTGATAATAAGCCCAATCAGGCTTTTGAGCACATGCGCTAAAATAAGCCCTTCCCGAAAATAAGCCTTCCCTGAAAATATTTAAACGCATGCATAGCCAGTCCCCACCATTTCCTCTGGTTAGGGTTAGGGAGACAGAGCTGGAAATCAGGTAAGATGGCAAGAGAAGCCCCGAAGTGCTCCACATGCCCCAAAATAATAAGACGTCCCCGAAAATAAGGCCAAGAGCTTATTAAGGGGTTCAAAAAATATAAGACAGGGTCTTATTTTCCAGGAAACATGGTAACAAATGATAATTTAAGAGAGATCCTCTCAGTTAACTCAGTTAACTCAGTTGACTGAAGGAAAGTTGCTCCTAAACATGATTGAAGAATAGAACAGGGCAAGAAAAAGAGCAACATATGTGGAAATATAAATCTTGGTGAGAGTCCAATCAATCTGGCAGTGTCAATACTTCAGAAAGCAATAAACCTGGTTTTATAAAGAATACATGTGTATTTTTTACACAAATTACTATACAAATTATTAATTTGTAACTATACAAACTACTGTATTGTAAACCTAATCCAAACACCTAAACATGTTTTGTTGTGCAACTCATATTTTGATAGGCTTGTGCTCCCTTGTATCATTGGAGGACTCTGAAGGCTGTTCCTGAAAAGGATCCAGTGGGCACCTGCTATGTTGCTATTCAGAATTTTACTACCTATGCAGAATATTCTCCTTGTCGCAACAGTAAGTTCTTTGAGTAGTAAAAGCTGAACTTTGTAAAACAGTTTTCATATGTATTTTCATACATTCAACCCAGGGATGTAGTTCTGAGTCCAATGCTCTTAGTTACAAAGAGACATGTAATTATATATATAGTTGCTTTTATGTTTCATTAAAAGAATAATTATGAGGCTGGTGCTACAATGATGATAAGTCAATTCTGGCTTGATTTAAAAGAACTTTCAATATGGCCAACAGACCTTCATAAGCAGAAGCCAAATTTTAAAAGCAGCTGATTGCTGGAGATATAGTCATCCTTTGCAGAACTAACAATTAACTCCTTAACCTTGAATAAAAATAATTATGTTTGCGAACAAGGAAGTTATAAAGCATAGAATGGGAGACCACCAAATTAACAAAATATTGCACAATTCCTGAAAGTCTTCTAATTGTTATTCAGTGCACCCATGAAGATGTTTATCATGTATGAATGTCACTTTTTTATATCAGGATATACAGAGGCAGAAGAGGCTCAATAAGTTAAACAGCAGCTGTCTCTATTTTATATGCATGTTATATGCAAAAAAGAAGTAAAAAAGAAGTGGTACTTTGATCATGTGATTGCAACTGCCATCTTGGCTATTCTGGCCCTTCTGCAGACTCTGGCTATGATGGACTGCAGCCAAAATGTGTACAATCTAAGGTCCTTTCTCCAGCTCAAACTGATGTAGAAATAAACGAAACCAAGGATTTCACCTTCCAAATATAAACTTGTTGCTTAGATTCATGATTTTTAAATCAAAACTCACGCACTGATTTTGGTTTTGGATGATCATGTATTATCATTATCATTTTCATTGTCACTATTCTTATTTTACTTTGGATCTAGTTCATCCAACAATTGTTAGCTAATTTTTAGCACAAAAATTTGAAACTTGCATTTGAAGCTTGTTAACTCCTCCCTTATTAGTTATTATATTTGAGCCGCTTTATAATATAAAGCTAACTCAGTGTTCATTCTTTGATACCTTCAGACAACCCAGATCCTGAGGGCCAAGGTTACTGTCAAGCAGGATTCAGCTTAGATTTTTATAAGGTGAGCATCCACAGTAGTTCGCTGGCTGATGGATTTTCTAATCATTGTCACATTCACTCTGGTATTACTTTATTCTGCAATTCATCATTTTTCATCTCAAAAATATTTGTATAACACACACACAACCACATTGTATTGACTCAAAAATCTCAAGACTCCTAAAAACTCAAGTGTCATTCAAAGACTTTTAAAAACTGATTTTCTTTCTATCCAGTTCTTATACTAATCCTAGGCAAGCATCCAAATGAACAATGGAAAATGTGCAATTTTCTACTTGCACCAAAGGGAGAATATGTTTTCTTAAAGGAAGAAATTAATCAGTTACAGATTTTGCATTTTATTAACAGTCCTAAGAAAAACAGGCAGTTTTGTCAACAAGGTCCTTACTAATCCATCAGTGATATTAAATGAAGTTTTGGCCAGGGACAGGGCTGGTAAAAACAACATTTTCTTAATACTTATTGTCCTCATTCAAACAAAAACATAATACAATAACTACAATTCCTAGCTACAAATCTGAGCTGAAATTGAAGCCTACCTCATGTAGTTACAAGCTAATGTTGGTTGGTGGAAGCAGTCCTGGATGAAACTGTGATGATGAGACGGAGACACTTTTACTGCCCTTGTATGTTAGATGGACGTTGCTATTAAACATAATATTCTGCATTCAAATAAATAATGAAACAATCTCACTGTCACTGCCAGAGCCCCAGGCTATATGGCAAAGCCAAGTTTGTTTGTTTGTTTGTTTGTTTGTTTGCTTGTTTATTTGTTTATACATACATCCCATACCCTCCTTGGTTCCTCGTGAAATGTCAGAGCAAACTTAATGTCAGAGGAATGATATTTCAAAAGGTACCAGCCATAGTACAAAAAGTTCTTGGGTCGCACCAGATTGAGCTGAAGAGATCTGGAGCATGCCTCTCCTGCCAGGTCTAACAGAACAAGTAGACATTTTTGGGGAGATAACTCCATGTCAGGCTTTAACCAACTCTAAAGTAATCACAGGCACCATGACTTGCACCCAGATTTGCACCCAGAAATATAGTGGTAGCTAATATAGCTGGTAGAGCAGAAGTGTCACATAATGCCAAATGACTGGCACCCATAACTACCCACCTTACCATATTCTGTTTTAATTGATGCTTCTGGGTATTTTTTAAGGACAGCCCCATGTAAAGTGCATTGTACAATTTTTGCAATAGTTGCTGTTACTTTTGTTGTAATTATTTTAGTTTGTAAACTTCTTTTGTATCAATAGGACTGTCTGTCTAATAAAAGTAATTTAGGAATATATTTACATACAATTTAAACAAATCTATACATAAACCACAGAAGGGGACCAAAACACAATGGGGGGAGAGAGAGGGAGGGAAAGAGAGAGGGGGAGAGAGAAATGACATATTAGTATCAATTCATATCTAATTAATTCATATCATTCATTATACACCCCCCCATGTCTTTCTATTTTTGGTTCCATCATGTTTATGCACTACTTTATATATTCCTTTCTTCTTTTGAACTTCTTGCCTCTTCTTTTTTGAGGATCTCATTAACTCATCCAAAGATAATCTCCTTTTTCATTCTTTCATTTTGCAGTTGTAGGTTTATATATCTATTCTATATTTATTTATTTATTTATTTATTTTATTTTATGAAATTTATATACCGCCCTACTCCCGAAGGACTCAGGGTGGTGAACAGTCAGATGAAGTGCATATAATACAATATTAAAAAAACATTTAGAATATAATAAATATTTTGGCCCAATAATTTAAAACACCCAATTTAGGATAGATTTGAAACAGTTTAAAAAGGGAAGATTAGGCCAGGCCCGCCTGTTTAAATAAGAATGTTTTAAGGAAACGGCGAAAAGTGCGCAGATCCAGGATCCTCCGTAATTTCTGTGGGAGCTCGTTCCAGATGGTAGGTGCCCCCACAGAGAAGGCTCTCCCCCTGGGGGCCACCAGTCAACATTGTTTGACTGACGGCAAACAATATGATGAAACCATCAAAATCTAGTTCTTTCATGCTAGTCACTGATTTTTGTAATCACTCCATATTGCTTCAATGCCATTTCTATTTTGACCTTGTCTCTTCTCGTGTCACCACAATGCTTCTTACATATCTTATCCCCATTGCATTGTATTGCATTGTAGAAGCCTATCAGTTTGATTAGCAAATCAATCGGTTTGTCACCTTGAATACTCTTTTGATCAGAATTGCCTAAATACTTTTCCAGGTTCAAATGAAAAAGCAATACCCCTCCTGTAATTTTTGCATCCTTCTTCGCATTTTGTATTGAACACCAATATTCTTTCTATTGTCAGGTTTAGAAGCCATCTGCATACACATATGAAACAATTTTCCAAAGCTAAATATATGTCAATGTATATTTATCTGCAATTTCTGCAGTTATGCCATCTATATCTGGCAGTCTTGCCATTTTGCAATATTTTTGCAATATTTATAACTTTATTTTAATCCATTTTTTCCTTGGACACTAAATTTTACAGCATTCGTTTCAGTTTTATTGAACTTCTCTCTATCATTTCCCAAGAAATATAAAAAAAATGGTGAAAGATTTATACGATCAGAAGAGAAACCAGTTCTTTGCAGAACTGAACAAAATTACAAGGAAATTTGTCTGGGGTGGGAAAAAACCTAGAATTTCATTACAATTACTACAGGACAACAGAAGTAGCGGAGGCTTTGGATTTCCAGCATGGGAAATTTATTACAAAGTGGCCAGCCTAGTGTGGATAAGGGAATGGGTTACCCGAGAAAATAAAAGAATTTTAATTCTGGAAGAGCATGACCTACAGAGAGGCTGGCACACCTACTTATGGGATAAGGAAAAGAAGGAAAAAACATATTTTCATAGGCATAAGATATGGCATAATGCAAACCTGGAAGGAAAT
Source organism: Coluber constrictor foxii (assembly GCA_038048745.1). NCBI lineage: Eukaryota > Metazoa > Chordata > Lepidosauria > Squamata > Colubridae > Coluber > Coluber constrictor. The sequence continues at coordinate 147,284,708 of CM075961.1, forward strand.
TGGGCAAAAACAATATATGAAGGTCCTGAACTGGCTTTCAACAATGGAAGCTATGATATACCCTAACCTGTTAGAAACTGATAAAATGTTTAGGTACAAGGATATTTTGGACAGTAGCGGAAACCTTAAAACTAATGAGTCATTGAGAGAACAGGATATCCACATTGATTGGTGGCCATATTTGCAAATCAAATCCAGATACCAAAAAGACAAGGAGGAATTTGGAATAGAGATGGGATCAAATAGATTTGATAAATTATTGATAGGCACAGAGGAAAAAATACTAGCTAAATTATATAATTACCTATTAGAATATGACAAAGCAGAAGAGGTGGTAAAAGAACAAATGATTGCGTGGGCAAAAAATATAGGGCATAGTATAAATCTGGATGATTGGGAAACAATTTGGAATAAAAATTATAAATTGATAAGAGTGGTAGCGTTTAAAGAAAATCAATATAAAATGCTAAATAGATGGCATTTAGCCCCTACAAGATTAGCCAAAATCTACCCAAGCAAGAACCCAAATTGTTGGAAATGTGACCACCATCAGGGTACCTTCTTTTATATGTGGTGGACGTGCCCCAAAGCGATGAAGTATTGGGAAAAAATCCAAAATTGGATCCAAGAAGTAATTGAGAAAAATATAGACTTGGCACCTGAAACCTTTTTCCTGGGAGTACTAAAGAGGGTGTATGAGGAAAAAAGAGATACCTAAAGATACATATCATTAGGGCAGCTAGATTAATAAATGCATAACACTGGCAAGAAAAGGGAACACCACCGGAAGAATATAATTCGGAAAATCCTAGAATGTGCCAAAATGAACAAACTAACATATGAGATAAACGAGAAAGAGGATTCAGAATACTATACGGTGTGGGGACTTTGGTATAAATGGATGGAAGATCGAATAAGAAAGGGATAAGAGATAGTGTAAATACTAAAATAAGTGGGTTAATTAGGAGACACTATAATAAAAGAATGTATATAATCTGTATATATATTATCACTGTGAAACCGATAACTTTTGTATAATGTAAACTAATGTAATCTATAATAGCATAGGTATCTAAAATTGTGCATTAACTATGTCTCTCAGGATTTCCAGCCAGCAAAAGCCATCCAGGGATTTGATGTTCCAGCATGTGTGGGCAGCTAATATTTGGTTATAGTATTCAATAACAGCCAAGCAGTGGGGAATCTCTCATATTTTTTCCCTGACTGTAATTGTAATATTAATAATATTGTTTGGATGAGTCTTATGTATTTGATTTTAGTATCTGGTGTACATTATTAATTTTGTGTTATTGTTGCTGTTGTCTGTTTTATATACAGAATGGAGAACTCATATTAGGAGGACCTGGCAGTTTTTACTGGCAAGGTATGTGCATCTTTTTCATTAGCAAAAATCTGAAAATGAAGTATCAGCAGAATTTGTGATGCAATATTTGCCATACTTTTCTGTATAATAATTCCCAGCTCACCACACACCTGAGTCAATCTCAAAGAACTGCATATTTTGATCCATTCTTTTATATCTCTGTAAATTGACAAGATCTGAATTCAGAATTATACTTCGAATTATGAAATTTTCTTGAAACATTTTATGTTATATTCTGTACTTTTACTAGTAAAAGACCTGAAAAAGATTGTACTTTCTTCTGCTCTGTTGTGACAAGATAAACAATATATGTATATTTTTCATTATATTATCCATATATTAAAAGAGCTATTATTTTTTTTTATTGAAAAAGTTTTACAATACAATTTTTATCCCCATTTCCCCCCACCACTCCCCGCCACCCCCCTTTCCCCCCCACCACTCCCCACCCCCCTTGGCTTCTGTTGCTAACAAAACATCAATTTTATATATCAATCATTATTAAACATCGAATATAGGTGAGATCCAGATAAAATATCATAGATTTTAACAATAAGTAAAGTAAAATTACTCCAAACTATTTACTAAAAATATAAAATACAATTAAACTCAGATATATATCAAGCTAAATTATATATGCACAATTAAACCTCATTCAACCATAAATGATTTATAAAAACTTAACAAATGTTCTTAAAGATTCCCTTCTTTTTATCCTAGACAGCAGTATAACCAATGTATATAAATTTATTTCAACTTCATAATTATCTAAATAATAATATAGTAAATATATATAACATTATAAATTTTCTAGATAACATTATAATTTTAATTTCATTAAAATAATTATAATAAAAATAATTTTTAAAATAATCTATATATATAATCTCTAGCACATATATTATACCATACTAATAATTTCAAACCTATAATAATTATGAATCAAAAACTAATTGAAAGTTATTAGTTTGATATTTGTTCTGCACATAATCAACCCACTTCTTCCAGTCCCTAACAAAAATTTCATGGGTCCTGTCTTTTAGATATGCAGAAATCTTAGCCATTTCCGCAAAATTAGCCATCTTTGATGTCCATTCTCCTATAGTAGGTACACTATATTTTTTCCAATATTGACCAATCAATAACCTAGCTGCCGTAATCATATACAAAATCAATCTCGTTTCACTCGGTTAGCAATCCTTAACTATACCCAACAAAAACAATTGCGGAGAAAATTGAAGCTTCTTTTTCAAAACATTCTGCATAATCCACCATAGTTTAATCCAAAATGCTTTCACTTTTCTGCAGGTCCACCAAATATGAAAGTATGTAGCATCCAAACAATCACACCTCCAACATTTAGGTTGAACATTTGGATACATACATAACAACTTCTTGGGATCTAAATGCCATCTATAAAACATCTTATAAAAATTTTCCCTCAAATTCTGTGCTTGTGTAAATTTAACATTCTGGACCCAAATCTTTTCCAATGTTTCCAACATCACTGGCTCTGCAAAGTTTTGTGCCCACTTTATCATACAGTCTTTATTCTCTGAATCTCTTTCTAGCAATAAATTGTACACCCTCTTAATTTGCATCGGCCCTTTCCGTTTTATTTGGATCACCAAATCTTCTTCATGTAGCATTAGTCCAATTTTCTGATCTTCTCTCCATCTCGATTGAAGTTGAGAATACTGCAATCAAGTTAAATTCCTCCCTTCTTCCAACAGAGTTTTCAAAAATTTCAAATTCCATCTGCGCCCATCATTAAAAAGTATCTCTTTGTATAAAATCTCCCCGAGTGTCTTTATATTCCTCATAACTTGCCCAAGATCCAACCACAAAGGTATTTTGTAATCCAATTTAAACTGGTGCTTCTTCCAAACTCTCATCAACGCCTGTCTCAATATATGACTTTTAAATACATTGTCCAGCTTGTCTTCATAAAATAGGTATGCGTGCCAACCAAAATCCAAGTCGTGGCCTTCTATATTCAAAATATCAGTTTTTGTTGTTCCAAACCAATCACCCACTTGTGTCAACACAAGTGACACACTTGTGTACACTTGTGTACAACACCTTCGTAATATAAACGTAGGTTTGGAACTTTAAGGCCACCTCTTTCACGCACATCTTGCATAATTTTAAATTTAACTCTTGGTTTTTTCTCATTCCAAATAAATTTATTTAAACCTGATTGCCATTCAGTCAATATTTTATCACTTCTGAGCACCGGAATCATTTGAAACATAAACAGAAATCTAGGTAGAACGTTTATCTTAACTGCTGCTATTCTCCCAAGTAAAGATAGTTGCAGTTTCTTCCAAGTTTCAAGGTCCTTTTGAATCTTATGCCACAAAACCTCATAATTGTTTTGAAAAAGTTTTATATTAGACGCTGCAACCTGAACTCCTAGATATTTCACCTTTGTAGCTATTTCAAAGCCTGCCAACCTTTCTAAGTCACTCTTTTGTGGTTCCGACATGTTTTTGACTATCATCTTAGTCTTCTTCTGGTTTAGTCTAAACTCTGAGACCAAACCATATTCCTCTATGGTGTTTTTCATCTGGATGATTGATTCCAAAGGTCGTGTTAGGGTAACAACCAAATCATCTGCAAATGCCTTTGTTCTGTAATCCTTTTGCCTTATAACTATTCCATTCAGATTGTTCGAGTCCCGTAGGGAATTCATCAGAACTTCTAAAATTAGAATAAACAACAATGGGGATAACGGACAACCTTGTCTAGTACCCTTCTGTATATGAAAATTGGTAGTTAAACTTCCATTAATAACCATTTGTGCTGTCTGTTCTTGATAAATTGCTGAAATTGCATGTATAAACTGCTCCCCAAAGTCCATTTTAAACAGAGTCTTTTCTAAAAAATCCCAGTTGACTCGATCAAAGGCCTTTTCTGCATCCAAAAACACCAGCACCGCAGAGATCTGTTTATTTTTCTCAAGATATTCCAATAAATCTATAAGTTGCCGCACATTATCCTTCATATGTCTACCCTCTATAAAACCTGCTTGATCATTGTGAATCACCTCTTGGATAACTGGCATCAGTCTGTTGGCTAATACTTTTGCAAAAATTTTATAATCCGTATTCAGAAGAGATATTGGTCTAAAATTTTCTGGTTTTGAAGAACCATCTTCCTTTGGTATCAGTGAGATAAAGGCCGTCTTCCAAGAGGGGGGTATTTTACCCCCCTGCTGTATACTACAAAATAAGTCCTTAAGGTGTTCGACCAATTCTGATTGCAAAGTTTTGTAATATACTGCTGTCAAACCATCCGTCCCAGGAGCTTTAGCTATTTTCAGTTGTTTTATTGCAAATAAAATCTCTTCAGACGTTATTAAAGATTCATTCTTTCCTTTTGTTCACGTGAAATTTTTGTAACTCTCGTCTTTCTAAGATATTCATCAATAAGATCCTTTTGAATATTATCTGTACGATATAAATTAGAATAATAATCTAAAAAAGCTTGATGTATTGACCTCTGTTGAAAAACTTGTTTAACTTTATATTCAATAGTATCTATTATACGAGAACTTCATTGCTTTCTTAAGGTATATGCCAACCATCTACCAGGTTTATTAGCATTGCAAAAAGTATTATGCTTAGCAAATTGTAAATTAGTTGCCGTCTGGTCAGCCATGAGCATCTGAAATTGATCTTTCAAAAGTTTTATAGTTTCCTGCAATTTCTCATCAGTTGGATTCTTAATATACAATTGTTCTTTCTCCTTTATTTCTGACTTCACATCTAATCTTGTCTTTTGTCGTATTGACCTATACTTAGAGTTCATATAAATCAGTACACCTCTCATATAGGCCTTACTTGCATCCCAAACAACTTCAATAGGTGTACCCTTGTTCAAATTCAATTGAAAAAATTCCTTTATGTGTTTTTTAAGGTCGGCTATATTTTTCTCATATCTAAATAAATTCTCATTCATTCTCCAAGATCTTCTCTCCCTCTTACCAAAATCCATTTCCATCCATACTGAACTGTGATCAGTCAAAGTTCTTGGAAAAATCTTAGTCTTAGTCATTTTAGTAAATAAATCAGAAGAAACCAACATAAAATCAATCCTAGAAAAGGATTTATGTCTATCAGAAAAAAACGTAAAGTCCAATTCCTTTGGATGGTGAATTCTCCATATATCCTTCAGTTCTAGTTCTTCTTTCAATGCAAAAAAGTCTGTGGTAATTTATTCCCCCTCTTAGCCAATGTCTTTTTGTCAAGAATTGTATCAATCACACCATTCCAGTCTCCCATAATCAAAAAAGACTTATAATTCCATTGCAATATTTTATTATGTAATAATTTATAAAAAAATTCTTGCTGTTGGTTTGGGGCGTAAATTCCAATCAAAAGCAACTGAACATTCTGTATATTTATTTCAACTGCAATATATCTTCCTTCATCATCTGATTCTACAAGTTTAGCTGGTATTCTTTTAGAAATATACAACACTAATCCATTCCTTTTCACCAAACTAGAAGACATAAAATGTGCTCCAAATTTTGAATTTATCAAATACTTTTGATCCTGGGTTTTAATATGAGTTTCTTGCAAACAGACATCATTTGTATACTGCTTCAAGTAGTGAAATATTTTCCTTCTTTTCTGTGGAGAATTCAAACCATTCACATTCTACGATAAATATCTAACTGTCATCTGAAGGTTCTTGAAGCGTACCGAGCAATTGCCTAAGACTCTGTTCAACAGCAGAGGTCTTTGGTCTCGCTCCTCCCACTGCTTCAGATTTCTGTGTTTTCCCATTTGCCCCCTTCACGTCTTCTGGCATCATGGATCTGCTGTTTTTGCTTCTCTAGTCTTTGCTTCTCTGCTGCACGGGTTATACGTTGATCTTTTGGTTCTTGCATCAACAGTTCAAGGTCTGGATCCACCTCTCTTGTTGCTCTGGAATGCTTTATTCTGGGCTCTGGGAGGTCTGCAAAAAAATCCTCTGTGAAACCACTTACTGCTCCTAAAATTACTTCCCTTGCCGTTGCTCGAAGTACCTGTCGTTCTTGTTCCCTTTGTAGTTCTTGAGTCCCTTCTTCATAATTCTTACCTTTAGAAGCTCCTTCAGTTGATAACAATGTGGATGAACATGGTGGTGTTGGAGATCTTTTAAGAATGTTCTGGTAAAAATGTTCTGCTTTTTCCAGCGAATTTAGATGGTATCTTACATCCTCATATCTCAAAATAATTCCAGCTGGAGCATCCCATCTAAATGGAATCTGACGCCTTTTCAGTTCATTTACCAGAAAACCATAGTCTCTCCGATCTCTTAACATTTTAGGTGGTAGCTCTTTAAAGACACCAATTTGATTACTATCAGCTTGAACAGTGGTATGAAAAGAATTTTGCAAAATATCATTTCTCAGCATTCTATCAGTAAAATAAATCACAACATCTCTAGGCAAATTCCTTCGTCTTGCCACACGAGAGTTAACCCTATAGATCTTGTCAATTCTTTTAGCAATTAATTCTGGTTCCAACTCTGAGATTTTAGCCAATACATCCACACAAACTGCCTTCAAGTCCTCTCTATTGTTCTCCCTCAGTCCTCTCGGTCTTAAAGTGAACTCCATAGAACGAAACTGTAACATGGTAATTTCATCTTCTAACCTCTGATTCCTCACATCCACTTTGAAAAATTTTTCTTCTGCTTCCTTCTTATTAGTTTCCACTTCTAAATTTAAATCATCCACTTTTTTCTCCACCACCACCAATGCATCTGTAAAAGCAGTTACTACTTTAGTTACATCCTGTTTTAACTTCTCACTTTTTTCCTTGACAAACTGCTTCATTTCAATTTGATTATTCTCTATCTTTTCATTCAAATCTTTAATTTGATTAGCAAGAGTTGCTGTTAAATTAGCCATAAAAGCTTTCAAGTCCTCATTCCCACTTTCTTGAGTTTGACTCTGAGGCTGTGTTAATGGCTTAGCTGGCTTTTCCTTTGTCTGGTGAGTAGGGGAATCCCCACCAGATTTCTTTGAAGCCATCCCTGGGCACAATCTTAGTTTCTGAAAAAAAAGAAAATCTTCCTCCCTTTCCTGAAATTCCATTTTTTCTCCCCAATTTTGCAGAAAGGGGGAGTCAGATAAATTATGTTTCTGCTTTAAAATCTTGAAAATGTATTCAGTTAGTACCAGGCAGGGTAGATCACTCTAATTAGCACTTTCCACTTTCACTTCCTTCGTTTTAGCCAGATGCCATTTTCCATACTCTTTCGCTCAGAGATTTAAACTGCAAACTTTTTTCCTTTTGTCCTTAAAAAGCTTAGAAATTCTTTAAAAAACAGGTCCAGATCTCACCAAAATCTTCAGTTAGTAAAGGATGTCCATATAAAAGGTGGAGTTGTTCACGTCGTCTCGCTCTGCCGCTTGACAGAGGTCCTTCGCCGCACGGAGGTTTGGTGGGGTAGAAAGGGAGCCTTCACACAGAGCACCTTCCAAGGCAAAAGGGGAACCCTGGCGGTGCTTCTGGGGGCTCTACCTGTTCCCCACCGGCTCTGTCCTCCCTTCTGCTCCGAAAAGAGGATTTTCAAACTGCCTGCTGATTGTAGAGCGGCTCTAACACACGGCGAAGCCGTCGGCTATGGAAAAAGCCGTCCGGCGACAATGAAGACGCCACCCGGAAGCCTCTAAAAGAGCTATTATTGTACTGCATGGGTCTACTAGCTCTTCATTACAAAAACGTCTCTATCACACCAACTGTTTTGTGAATGACCACTCTAAATAGGTGATTATCACTGTTTATAGCTCCTTTCTTTTATGTACTTCCAATATTGGCAGTTCTATTCGCATCTGCTAGCAGTTGGTGAACTTAAGAAATATAAATTGTTGTAAATCAAACTGTTTGGTCCAACTATCCTTAAAAAAAATTGACACTGCATATAAATTGTCTTCCAGGACTTCAGACAAGAACTTGACCAACCCTACTTAGCTATTATAGAGATTGAGCCAAGACTATGGATATTGTTTACATGTCCATGTACATTCTTTAGATTTGTAAACAAATGTATTATCTTTTGCTCCTATGTACCTTTTCAGGTTCATAACATTCATATATTTTGAAGTACAAGTTATGTCAAGACAATGTAGGACAGGAGTTGCTACACTTGCAATTCTTATTATCCCCATTCAACATTTTTCATCCTTTAATCCTTTTATTTACATCTGTTGGGGTAGATACAATACATATATACATACATTCCAATTATACTATTATTTTCTAGGGTAAGCCTTAGTTTATACAGTGCAAAAAAGAACCATTAAGTCAAAAAATTAAATGTATAAGAGAAAAGAAGAAGGAATGAATCTAAATAAATTGAGATTCCACAGTTTCACTCACTCCTTATTTTTCTGACTTTGCTCTCATTATATCTATAAACTGCTTTTTCATTGTCCTTTCTTCTGTAAATTTCTTACCTTTCTTTGAGGATCTTAGGATCCATCCAACTTCAGTGTTCTCAACAGATCTAGGAGCTGCTGAAAATGCAAGATAAATTTGAGCATCTATATAGAACATTTCTTACTGCATAGTTCATGCTATAATTACTCTTGCTTGCAGGAAGTCCATAACATGTAGGAGGTTAATTGGCAAGACATTGTAGATACATCTTTGAGAGAATGGAGCTTACTAAAGAATTTGAACTTTAGAACAACATGATGACACTGGCTTGGAGTTCTATTGTTTGCCTAGAGCTGGTTCTTGGATGGATGCTTACATTTTGTTTTCTTAATTGCAGGAAATACATTAATGTCTTTTATTTTCAAGAAACTCTTATTTCAGTAATGTATCTTTCTCCATCCCAAAGGATTACTGCATGTGTTAGATTGTTAAATCAGCAGGTGGTTGAACTTTGCTGGCTCAAAATTCTGAAAATTATGTTTCAACATTTTATGGAATTCTAAATTAGAGACAACAGAAAAACAAAAAGATCAAACTATATTTTTTATTGTATTCATATTCCATTTCTACTCAAGATATTAAGGCTGCCTTAGCTAATCTTCCCTCCTCATGTTTACCTTTTTTATAGACTATGAAGCAATCAGCAATTGTTTTGCATTTCCTTACAATTCCTATCAATTAATATTAATTATTTCATTAAGTTAAGTTGCCCAATATCACCTTACTGGAAAGATGGGTGACATAAAAATCTAATAAAAAATAAATATTTTTTAAAAATAATACCGGGTGGCTGACCTTGGGCAAATCATTCTCTCAATCCAATCTATTTTACATATCTGTTGGGGGGAAATAGGAGGAGAAATATTATTATGTATGATCGCTACCTTGAGTTACATATAAAGTAATAAAGGCAGCATAATAAACTAATGCATAATTGCTGCCTATATTAGTCTAGTTGCCCTGCAGGACAACTTATTATATTTTTGAATCTCAGGTCAGGTTATTACCAGCAGTATTGCAGATGTTATCACAGATTATTCCTTCAAGAATATTCTAAGGAAACTATTACAGGAAAAACAAACTGGCGTGGCTCCTTCTATATATGATGACAATTATTTGGGTAAGTTTTCCTGGCACTGATCTTGTTTAGAAATCTGATATTAGAAATATTTGCTCTGATTAAGCAGGAGAAGCAGAGATCATACCTGTACATATAGTATGTCCATTGTTATGAATAGAAATCAAAATGTTGCCTTATCAGCTCCACTTTCGATATGAATATATGACTCTAAAACATAAACTGTTGCTTGTTCTGTCTCTAACAATAAACTGTTAGTTCAATAAATTTATATATTGAAAATCATGATCATTCAAACACTTTGTCAGAATATTTTTGTACTAGTGGTCTTCACTTAGTGACAACAGTTGGGAATGCCACACTAAATGAAAAATCGAATGACAATGGGATTACAACCTTCCTTCCTGTTGGATTATTAAGCAAGCACTGTGATTGCTAAAGAAAACATCGTATGACCAAGACATACAATTTTGTTTCCCTCTTCCCTAGTAACTCTGTCTATCCCAAACTAGTTTAAGCACACCAGTGTCAATCATGTGGCCATGTAATGATGGGACAATCATAAATATGTGCATCTGCAATGGGTGAATGGTGATCACATGAGTGTCAGGCAATAACAAATGTGACCATTGATTGCAAAGCTACTTTTAACATTGTCATAACTTTGAATGGTTGATAAATGAGGCAGATAGTAATCAAAGACTACCTGAATACATAATTTAAAAATCACATTCATTATAATCTGCAGATTTCCTGTAATTTGGTTTTTCTCAACCTTAGCAAATCTAAAATGGGTGGATTTCAACTCTCAGAATTCACCAGCCAGCATGATGAGCTGGGTGATTGTAGGAGTTGAAGTCCATATATCTTAAATTTATTCTACGATACTAAAATTATTTACCACTCACTGGCCTTATATATTTTAATTTATAATGTTTTTTTTCTTGCAGAGATAAGAGTATAAATCTGACTATCCTTATCTCTTAAGAAATAGATAGTTTGTCAGGTTTCAACTTTGTAGGTTTGTTCTTAAACAGGTTACTCAGTGGTTGCTGGTGAGTTTACTGGAGATCTTCATGAAGGTAAGAAGCTACAAAGAGAGATCTGGTTCCAATTTATTTACTTGCAGTGCAGTCATATGCACATTGTGCAGTTCAGTATATACCTCTTAACAAACAGTTGTTATCTCTAACTTGGTTCAGTGATCCAGGCTAGAATACAGCCTTACATTTTTCCTTCTAAGAATAAGAAATTTATTAATTTTAAATTGTAGGACTCCATAATTACTTGTGAGCCACTTAATGCCATGTGGTTTTGTATCTATATAAGGCCTTACATAACCAAAAACTATGTTATTTCACAGAGATGCTAGCTGACATTTGTATCAGTTAAAAACAATAGGAAGATAAATTCAGTTTAAGCATTCATGTTAATTCCTGTGTCACAGGTTTGTATAATCTATAAATATATTGTTAATATGAGTCCTTATGGAATTTTCCCCTGAAAAAAAAAATTCTATTTACAAAATTTTGGAACTTCCAGATGTATAATGAAGTTACTAATCATTTTGTCATTCCTGTCCTGAACCATATTTTGCAGATTTCCAGATCAAGCTCTGAAAGTCATCAATGTAGAATAACCTTATCCAATCTAATAGTTTCCAGATGTGTTGGATTATAGTCCCCATTATTCTTAGCACAGGGATGATAGCAATTGTAGTTGCCAGATGGAAACATCTGGGCTTGAGCCACATAGATGTAGATCTCTTTTCTTCTCAGGTAAATAGCAGATTGAGTATAAGAAAGAGTTCAGTTTTTTGTTTGGATATTGTCAGAAACACTGATTATGGTTTGGCCTCAAGGTTCATATTTTCTCCCAACTGATTGTATGAAAATTAAGCCAGACATTTGCTCTGTATGAATACAGACCACAGTGAATACATGATTTTGTTCTTCCACTTAAGTTTCATTACTTCCAAATAATTGTATATCCACGAATTATTTTATTGGGAAAAAAAGAACTCTTCTCCCTCATATAAGATATACTTAGGCCAAAGTAGGCTACTGTGCCCTTCCTGTAGAACAAATAAAATCAGGAAGTGGTACATCTGAAATGCCTTGTGTATCTTATTGTTTTACTGTCAGTAAAGCTCATCAGGAAGCAAGGACATCCTCCATCAAATTCCAGATTACTTGAACTGAAAATATACAAATGTATGTTTGGAGATATCTATATCACTTGTGCTCTGGTAAACTTACTATTTTGAACATTGTTCTTAAGGTTTCTTGAAATTTGATTTTAAAAATGTTTTTATCAAACAGCCCACACACATATGAATATTAATACTATATTTAATAATCGTTATATTCCTCTCCAAATGTTACTTACATCCCCTTACATTATTAAAATGAATAATCAGCAGATCCTGAGTAACGGGAAGATATTACACTAAGTTAACTTTCAGCCTGTTCATTTCTTTCAGAGCTGGTAGCTGGAGTTCCAAGAGGTGCGCAGAACTTTGGCTATGTATGTAGTCCACCAAGTATTTTATTTCTTTTTGCTCATCCCCTCTCCTTAGCAGTTAGTATTAAATAAAGTCTCTGAAATATGGAAATCAATACTTATAAAATAGTTATTCCATTCCTTCCTTAACCTCTCAATATGGAAAATTTCAATCAAAGTTTACAATTGTTTTATTTTTTATAATAATAGAGTAAGAAATTAAATTGTCTTGTAGATATTACAAAGAGTGCAGAAGATTATAATCCAATTTAATCCTATAGATATATAGTTAGGGATTTATATAACGCAATAGCCTTATTTTACAAGCATGTTAGGGAGGGTAAAATGGAGTTCGGTGCTTAGAATTTTAGTGTGTTGCAAGAGCTCAGTCATTGAGCAAGTTGTGCGAGCTATTTGTCAAGTTAAACTCTAATATTATTTGAGTAGCACAACTTAGAAAAAGAAAGGAAATGTATTTGCTAACCTGGCTTTGCTATTTAGCATGGTATGAACTAAGATAACAGGATATTTTTCTAGAGTGGTATAGTTTTCCCAATAGGGGCACAATAAGGCTCAGTGGTTAAAGCTAAGAACTGCAGTGGAGCAATGATTAGAATGCAGTACTGCAGTCTACTTCTGCTGACTGCCAGCTGCCAGCAATTGGCAGTCTGAATCTCACTAGGCTCAAGGTTGACTCAGCCTTCCACCCTTCTGAGCTTGGTAAAATGAGGACCCAGATTGTTGGGGGCAATATGCTCTAAGCTGCTTAGAGGGGGCTGTAAAGCACTGATGAAGTGGTATATAAATCTAAGTGCTATTGCTATTAAAGATAGTGAGCTTGTCAGATGAAGATCTGACAGCCTGACTTCAAGAATTGAGCATCAGACAATAGGGTGAGTTCCCATTACATGTCCCAACTTCTGCCTACCTAGCAATTTGAAAGCGTGGAAATATGAGTAGATAAATAGGTACCACTTCAATGGAAAGGTTCTGTGCATCTCAGCATATAGTCATGCTGGGCACATGACCACAGAGATGTTTTCAGAAAACCCTATGTCCTTGGTTAAGAAACAGAGATGAACACTGCCCTCTAGTGTCAGACACAGAAAACATTTACTTTTAAAGTTTCCTCAGGTGATTCTAGCAGTATTGGAGTAGGGCTGCAAAAAATTAAGAATGGAACTGTGTAATCAGCTCCATTCCTTTTTTATATGCATCAAATATGCAAAACATGCTTAAAAAGGGCAGAGCTTTGATTGCAAGCTTTAGCCACCATCTTGCCTTTTTTTCTTTCTTTCTCTCCCCATACAGGTAATTCTTGTTTAATGATTGCCTTGTTTAGCAATCATTCACACTGATGAAAAAGTCCTAATTAAGGTCGCTAAACAAGGATTACCTATAAATGGCTCTGGGTGGTTTCCCATGAAAGCCAAAAGTAGAAGTTTTTCTTACTTTAAAAAATTTGAAAGTAATGCTGAGAATAAGGGCTTTGTTATTTTTAGAACTATGGTTCTCAGAAGAAATGAATTGGATAGTCCATCATAATGTAATTTGAGACATGATCTTAGACCTGACAGTTTGAATCCTACGAACTATCACCCACATTCTTTTAAGGGCTTCCTATGTCAATGCTTCAAATTTTGTAGGAGGAAATTTTTTAAAACTAAATTCCCATAATGGTTTTCATATGAAAAATTATAATTTGGAAGAAAATTATAAAGTATTTGGGGAATCACGTCAAGGCTTTAAGAAGAATGATACATAGATTGTGGGAAATAACTCTTTATGAAATTTCTGACATCATTTTTATTTCCAGGTTACAATAATAAATTCTACAGATCTGACCTTTATTCAGAATTTCACTGGCAAGCAGGTAATAATTTTTGATAACACAATTATTCTGTATTTCAGGATATGGAGTACAGCAATAAAAAGTTACAGTGTAAAACGTAGAGATAACTTCATACATAGCTGACTGGTAATTTCATGAATAAACCCATTTTTTTTTGTAATAGTATGGAAATGTTCCTCAATATATAATCAGAAACAAAATCATTATTTTGATGGCATGGAGTGAAAATGAGCTGATAACTGATTAAAAATGGCATTGTTTTTTTAACAGATGGCATCTTACTTTGGATACACTATTGCTGTATCAGACATTAACAATGATGGGTAAGCTAGTAATAAATTATTTTATTATTGTACCCTGTTTAATCTAAGCTTTTCGGTTAGATTTAAAACATGCTTGCATGACTGACTGACTGATTGACTGGATTTCCACACTCTATTGTTCAGACACTCAAGGCATTCTGACTCACATTTTTTTCTCTCACAACAATAGTATGGATTCTTAAATTCTTTGGTTAGTTCAGGAGAATATTCCGGGCCAGCCAGAACTAATTATTTTGAAAAATATTTATAATATATTTGTATAGGATCAATTCTAATACAACTATTATCATTTTAATCTCCTTTACCAAAGTTCATAACATTAATAACTATTAATATCTTCATATATACCAGCAAAATTTATTAATCTACATATTAAAATGATGTAGATTAATAAATTTTGCAAATTGTCTGATGAACCAAAAGGAAATAATCTATTATTTTTCTTTAACTATATTTTATTCTAATTGTTCTGTTTTCCCAGTTTGTGGATCCTATTTTAAAATAGAAACAGATACTTTCTTTTCCTTATGTGACAATTCTATTGCTGTCAAATTTTTATTCTGCAGTAATAGATTGCAATAAACTAATCCTACATTGTAAACAACAATCTATGCCACAATCTGTTTATTATTGTCTTTAAGGTCATGATGTGGTCGCCAAGTATTTTATATTTTTTTCCAAATTGCGACATTGCGACATGTGAAAATTGCAACATTTTGGAGAAATGAACATTTTTTATTTAAAAGACATGTGACTGTCCATCTTATATACAATCTTATATACAACAAACCTATGTGGCTTATAACAGCAACAATAAAAAATTGAGACTTATTAATACTAAATATTAATATATTTATAAAAATATATTTGCTGTGGTCCAGTCTTATCCTAGCTTAACACTTGGAGGAACAGCCAGGTCTTCATATTTTTCCAACTTCATCTGAGCTCATTATAATCATATAAATTATATTTAATTGAGTCAAATATTTTATTTAACTAATATTTAATTGAATCAAATGAAATGAAGTTGAATTTAAAATGAAAATAGAGGTACCTTTTGGTTTTATTTTGCCCACACATTTTGGTTTTGGTGTTAACCTATTTTGTGAAGTAGTCCTGGCCCCTCTGAAGTTTGGAATAGTATATGAACTATAACCAACTGTCAGGGCAAATACCTGCATTTTTCCCTTGCAGTTTATGCTGTTCGAAACATTTTCCCTTTAATTTATTTCAGAATTTTAGTTTAGCGTGTTAGTAAGTTGAATGCATTATTTTATATTATCCCAGCAGATGTATTAATTTACCATCTTAAACTAGTTTATGTTGATATGCAAAAGGAATTAGTTAGAATATTTTAATTTTAATAGGACCTCTATTACATATACATTGCTGATTACTTATAGTTGAAAAAAACATACAATTATGGAGTTTGGATTGATTTCTGAAGTGACAGTTGCATATGATTTATTTCAAGTTTTATGTTTTAGGGTATAAAATTTAAAACTTTAGAAAATGTAAGATTTAAGTATAAAATGCTACAATGAAAACTAATGCATTCCCAATAAAATAAAAGAAGAATATAAAAGAAACTTTTCCTCATCGCAAACATTGCAGATCACATTATTTTTCAAAAATTATTAATTTTTTAACTTGTTTCTATCGCTATAACTAGTTCCAAATTCGATCGGTTGATTCCCAATTTCCTCAGACTTGGACAAGCTTTCAAAAACAAGTAATTTTTAAAGAAACATCTGGACTGGGAGAAGATTTTTCCATAACTGGAGGCAGGAGTGTATAGAAGAGCGAGAGATAAAAGATCCACTTCTTTTAATTATTGAACCACAATGCCAAAATACTGTAAAGAAATATTTAATCAAATTTGACAGGGGACAGTGTAATGGAGGAATGACTTAGACTTAGCCTGAAAACAAAATCTGAGAGTGAAGGACAGGTAGTACTAGAAAAAATCTCAGAAGCGATCCTCTCTAGGGAGAGTAAAAGTAAGAGAAGGGAGAGGTACATTCATGCTCACACAATTCTGTTATTGTAATCTTACAATAAAACTAATGTTAGTACTCATGGTTGGTGCTTTTTCTCTGAATTTCCTCAAAGAGCCGACAGGCATAGAAGGGGGCCTAAGAAAAAACATATTGTCTATAGGCTGAAAATTGCCCCACTCCCACCCTGTATTAAGACGATCCTTAAAACACTGCTATAGGCTAGTAACATACAACTTTATTTCCTGTAAATGTACTTGTTATATTTTTATCCCACCTTTTGTCAGGAGTTGAAGGCAATATGCATAGCAGTCTTCCTCCTATTTTTACCCACAATAACAACCCTGTGAATACCTACGATTGAGCATGACTTGAACCACAATCTTCCAGGAGTATGTTCAACACCTTAATCACTACACCACATTGTTTCTCAGACAAGACTGTCCAAGACCCCAAATTTGAAATTGAAGCATATGTTCTGTCATATTAAATATTAACTGTTATATTAAAAGTTGAATGTGTAATATTGTTGTTATAATAGTGGCGTGTTGCATTGCTAACACAGTTAATGAAAAATAATACTCATTTAAATAGGCACCAGTACCTGTGGGTCAGAGCCGTGATAGCTTATGCACAAGATTCATAGAAATCATATCTATTTAACGTGAGCTGAAATCAAATGCCTAGTAAACATATACAACCCATACTATATCAAAGCTTTAAGTGCTTATGTTTGTGACCTTCAGATGCTAGACCACAATTCCTGCTGCTAATTATCCAAAAGAATACAAAAGAATTGCATAAAATTTCAGTGGATGGCCAGCATGTGCTTTTTTTAGTGCCATTTTTCTTAAAAGAAAATAATTAAGGCTCTCCTGGTCAGTGCATGAATACGAGTACTTTCTTGATTTATGATAAACAAATGCTACATCAGTGTGGATATGTGAAAGTCAGAGATCGATGCTTAGTCCGATCAAACATCATTTTCGTTCCACCTACTGTTCATGCCATGGCAAAAAGAGTGCCAATAGAAAGCAGACAATTAGGACTTGGGTACCCTAATCTACTTTTTTGCTCATGTTTCACCACCTGGCATCAAAGTCTATTGCCTCTTTCATTGGAAGTGGAGAGATCTGGGAATGAAAAAACTCAAGGTGGCAAATATAGTTATTCCATTTGTACCAGCCATTTTGACTTGTTTTGAAGTTCCTGGCCAGAAGCATTGTGTAGCAAGTACAGTTTGTAGCATTGCATTAAACACTACTGTGAATTGTAATGTTCTGTTACATTTGAAAAGCTGCTGCTTCATTCCCCATCCCATTTGCCTTTCTGAGCCTGAACTTGGCTCTGAAACAAGGCTATTTATAAACGCAGACAAACAGAAATGTTTCTCAAGTTTAAAAATTTCTACTCTAACCAGATGTTTTAAAACACCCAGCTCCCTGTGCGTTGTTAGAACAATTCAGGACAGACTGAAAACAGAAGAGAACAAATGGAGGTGAAATTGACATCATTGTTTTTGTTATCTGAATTAGGAGTTGGAAAAACAAAGTATAGCAAAGATCAGAGGCAGTGAAACACACAGCCTAAGATTCATTCATTCATGCAAGGATATACACAAACCAAAAGAGAAAGAAACTAAGAATGGATAAACTTTTCATCGACCAGTGATTCAGCAGAATCCTATCTCCCAAAACAGGTACTGCTGGGCCAATTAATTCACAGGTGACCCCTGTCCAGTCCAGATGTTACATAGTAAGTAGCTTTCAGTGATGAAAGGAAAAAGGCTGGATAGCTTCCCAATCGGTAGAAATCTAGCACAATGCAAGGATCTTACTGTGTTCATCAGAATGCCTCTGCATCAGAAGCTCCACCATTTTCGTACATGTGTGAGATAACACATTACCTTTACAAAATGGTCAGGGCTTGTGAATCTTCTTTAGTCATTCTGTCCATCTTGTCATTCTGCAAAACAAGCATACTTTTGCAGCTGAGCCAATTTGGATATCAGTCTTGATCTTTATCCTTCTTTCTTCCTCTTTAGTATGGATGACATCCTAGTTGGTGCTCCTCTCTTTATGGAACGTGAATTTGAGAGCAACCCTAAGGAGGTTGGACAGGTATATCTGTATCTGCAGGATGCTATCTTGTCTTTCAAAGAAGCACAGACACTGTCTGGCACTGAGGTTTTTGGACGATTTGGCAATTCTATTGCGCCCCTGGGAGATCTCAATCAGGATGGTTATAGAGGTAAGGAATTATGTCATCTTAAAGAGATGTACATAAACAACTTAGGGAGAATGAATTCAATAGCAAAGTTTCTTTTACTCAAACAATCCCAGTATATTTTTATAGAGGCAGGAATTGTCAAAAGTTGAACTGTTGCCCAAAATGAACATATGATGATGGAAACATTCTAATTACACCCTTCATGATTACTGAAGGATGTTGTGTTACTACGAAAATGGGTAATTGGGTTGAATGATGGAGTTATCAAAATTTTCAGTCTAGTAAATTCTAGTTACAATTTCCTTTTTTTAAAATCTTGCCTTTATTTTTTTTATATAAATAATTCAAGGCAATGAACATGTCTAATAGTCCTTCCTCCTCCTGTTTCCCCCTGTAAGCTAAACTGGGCTAAGAGAATGACTGGCCCACCTGGATTTCATGCCTAAGGCAGGACTAAAACAGGTTCTTAGGTGGTTTATAATGTCTCAAATTCAGCTAAAATTCAGTAGAACAAATATAGCAATTAAAACCAGATGTGTAAAGATCTGTGCTTAAAAAGCCTGAGAAAAGAGAAAAGTCTTAAAACCCCTCTTGAATTATTATTAAAGAAGGGGGGGGGGGCAACTTCCATTCCAGCAACAGGGAACAGGACCTGGGTCAAATGATGTCAGTCAACTAGCTTAGCAATGGATCCATATCCCTTTCTCCTTTTAAAATTATTCACACCATTTCGAACGTCAGTGATTGTGAAAGCAAAACTAACTGAATTTAACACTGTGCCAAAACTAAAAGTTTCCTCCCTCTGTGGAAGAGACACTATTTTTCTACCTGATTCTCAGGCCTTTTTCATGGTGTCTTCCAGAGGTGGGTTTCAGCAGGTTCTGACCAGTTCTGGAGAACCGGTAGCAGAAATTTTGAGTAATTCAGAGAACCAGTAGTAAAAATTCTGACTGGCCCCCCCCCTCATCTATTCTCTGCCTCCCAAGTCCCAGCTGATTGGAAGGAAATGGAGATTTTGCACTAACCTTCCCCTGGAGTGGGGAGGGAATGGAGATTTTACAGTATCTTACCCCTGCCATGCCCACCAAGCCATGCCACGCCCACCAAGTCACACCCACAGAACTGGTAATAAAAAAATTTGAAGCCCACCACTGGTGTCTTCCTTTGGAATTTAAATGAAGAGGGGGAAGACAGAGATCCCACGGATTACTAGAGAGAGAACTGTATGTGGAAGGATAGAATATTTACCTACACTCCTGGACTACGTAATAATTAAATTAATGCAGAAGCTACCCACAAATTCTGGCAGAAGAAAAAAGAAAGTGGGATGTTTTTCTGCACAGCACTAGCTGAAACATTTCCTGCCCATGGTGGCAAAGCACTTATTTATTTAGTCAGTCAAATTATATAATTGTTTTCTTGACATGTGATATAAAACTAAAACAGCAATATAAAATAAATAATTTATTCTATAACTATAATTATAAAATAAAAATAAAATAATTTTAAAAATGAGATAATGCAGTTATGTCAGAGATTATGCCTGACCAAGTGCCTGGGGAAAAAACCCTAGGCGTTACAAAAGGTGGGAAGGAGAAGCTATTTGGTTCTCAGAGTAAATGCTATTCCCCAGGACAGGCACAACTGATTCAATGGTCTTTCTAATAATGTAATTTGGCTTTGCTATTTTGCAGATGTTGCCATAGGTGCTCCATTTGCAGGAGAAGACAGAAGGGGGAGGGTATTCATCTACAATGGAGACAGAAATGGGTTAAATCCTAATCCTTCCCAGATTCTCATTGGCATATGGGCCTCCCAATCTATGCCTACAGGATTTGGATTTACATTGAGAGGAGAATCAGACATAGATCAAAATGATTATCCAGGTAATGTTCTTCCACCAGAGGGAGATTTCTTTCCTTGGAAAATGCATTATTCTCAACCTGTTCTTTTTGGAGAACAAAGGTCAAAAATGTAGATTTGCTTCTGGGTAGAGATTTTAGTTCCATTTTTGAAATACCAGCAATGGGTATATTAACTTAATACACCTACATTCTTAAGAAGAAGATAAAACCATCATTATAAAGCAAAATGGATGATCAAGAATTAAGTCATTTAAGGTACTTGCCTGTTTGTAAATGCACAGTTTAAATGGTTTAAAATATGTGTCTCCTTGAAACTGAAGACTCGAGTCCTGCTGGACATGTCCATAGAGATTTCTTGTGAACAATAAAAACATGATCTGCCTTTGCCTTCCTCTGGGATGTTTTTTCAGCTTCCAAATTTGGTGTAATAGACATGTTAGTTCCTACAAGTACCTAAGTACTAACTAGATCTGACTTGCTTATGAGCTGCAGTGGCGCAGTAGTTAGAATGCAGTACAGCTACTTCTGCTGATTACCGGCTGCCAGCAGTTTGACAGTTCGGGTCTCACTGGTTCAAGTCGACTCAGCCTTCCATCCTTCCGAGGTCAGTAAAATGAGGACCCAGATTGTTGGGGACAATATACTGATTCTTTAAACCGCTTAGAGAGGTCTGTAAAGCACTGTGAAACGGTATGTAAGTTAAGTGCTATTGCTATTGCTTGGTTTTTCATTGATTAGTCAAGATTGGCTGGACACTGCCATCTGCTGTGGACTAAACACATTGTACCAAATAGATACATAAAGTGAGCATTGTTTCATAGTCCTACTAAACTCAGTGAAAACAAAAACAGTAAACTCTCAGTTTAACAAATAATTGGAGGATGGATGAATACAGAAATTGATTGACAATGAGATTTTAAAATTGAAAACAAGCTATTGTCCATTATAAAATCTGGTAGCATACAAATGTTCGAGATACAATCTTTTAAGATGATAGGAATCATCCCAACATTTGAGAAACATGAAGTGGTGTGTGACTGATATATGCAACAAGTTTAAAATTTCAAGAACTATTAACTCATCTGATGGCTCAATACATATATCTGATTTGTAGCATGAGATGTCCACAAAGAACAGAGGGAATGATCAATATTATTGTTGGATAGAAAACAGAATGTTTTCTTCTTAATTTAGGTGATTAATGTTAATGTATCCATTGTTATAGCAATAGAATAGAATAGAATAGAATAGAATAGAATAGAATAGAATAGAATAGAATAGAATAGAATAGAATAGAATAGAATAATAGAATAGAATAGAATAGAATAGAATAGAATAGAATAGAATAGAATAGAATAGAATAGAACAGAACAGAACAGAACAGAACAGAACAGAACAGAATAGAACAGAAAATTTTATTGGTGTGTGTGATTGGACGTACAAGGAATTTGTCTTGGTGCATATGCTCTCAGTGTACATAAAAGAAAAGCTATATTCATCAAGAATCATAAAGTACAACACTTAATGATAGTCACAGAGTACAAATAAGCAATCAGGAAACAATATCAATATAAATTGTAAGGATACAATCAACAAAATTACAATCATACAGTCATAAGTGGAAGGAGATGGGTGGTGGGAATGATGAGAAGATTAATAGTAGTACAGACTTGGTAAATAATTTGACAGTGTTAAGGGAATTATTTGTTTAGCAGAGTGATGGCATTCTGGGAAAAAACTGTTCTTGTGTCTAGTTGTTCTGGTGTGCAGTGCTTTATAGCGTCGTTTTGAGGATAGGAATTGAAACGGTTTATGTCAGGATGTGAGGGGTCTGTAAATATTTCCAAATCCCTCTTTTTGACTCATGCAGTTTACAGGTCCTTAATGGAAGGCAGGTTGGTAGCAATTGTTTTTTCTGCAGTTCTAATTATCCTCTGAAGTCTGTGTCTGTGTTGCAGAGCCAAACCAGACAGTTATAGAGGTACAGATGACAGACTCAATAATTCGTCTGTAGAACTGTATCAGCAGCTCTTTGGGCAGTTTGAGCTTTCTGAGTTGGCACAGAAAGAATATTCTTTGTTGTGCTTTTTTGATAATTTTTTGATGTTAACTGTCCATTTTAGATCTTGCGATATGGTAGAACCTAGAAATTTAAAAGTCTCTACTGTTGATTCTGTATTGTCTAGTATTGTGAGAGGTGGAAGTATGGAAGAGTTTCTCCTAAAGTCTACCACCATTTCTATGGTTTTGAGTATGTTCAGTTCCAGATTGTTCCGGTTGCACTACGAGCCTAGTTGTTCAACCTCCCATCTGTATGCGGATTCATCATTGTCTCGAATGAGACCGATTACTGTTGTGTCATCTGCGAACTTCAGTAGTTTAACAGATGGATCGTTAGAGATGCAGTCATTGGTATACAGAGAGAAGTGGGGAGAACACACAGCCTTAGGCAGCCCCTGTGCTAACTGTACAGGTATCTGATGTGATTCTGCTTAGCTTCATCTGCTGCTTCCTGTTTGTTAGGAATGTTGTGTCAGCTACTGTATGTTGTATTGTTATCTGATGTCTCTAAAGGGGACTATAATAATATATATTGTTTATATGTTGTATTGGCTTTGTTTAATTGAAACCAATTGAATTGAGTTATAAGCCATTTGTATTTTGTACAATTAGATTAAAATAGTTGTCTCTAAACATGATCCTTTCAGTTCGAAGACAATCTTTAACACAGTCAATCCCCACAACTCAGCATATGCACTGGTTCAAATGATAGAAGTAGTGCTCTAACATATCTGGAGGGTTCTTGGTTGGGGAAGTTTGAAGCAAAGCATATCAGGATCTTTTCATTTAAATACTATTGCTCAAAAAATTACAAAAGACTGGTCTTATGAAAAGATGGCAAAGACTTGAAGAATCAATATTTTACCTATGTCATCTGGTATTTCTCAGCACTGCTTTACTGCTGAAGCTTTTTGTCTTTATTTTGAAAGAGATTGTTTATGCAGCATTCCAATACTATTTGTATTCAAAATGCACCATTTTGATCTGATTTTATCCATTTTCCCACTACTATCACTACTTTTTTCTGGGATTAGCATATAACATACACACAGCATTTATCTGTCTTGGTCTGAGAAGGCTCCCAAGCATTTGTAGCATAACATACACAGCATTTGCTGTCATCCAAATCGTAGATTGTTTTGTTGGCATACGTCCCGTGTAATTAATGGGACATTGTTGGAAGAGTGTTCTGGAATAACTTTGTCTCTATGTTCTCTTAACCTACTGTGCTAATGTTTTGGGATGGTTTGTGTTTTTGGCCTGCTTTCAATGATTCTCCCCATCCTCCTTTGTTTATTTTCATCCATCTGGCTAAGGTTGTAGTTCTGTATTCTCATCTCCACTGACTTTGAAAGAGAGCAAAAAAAGAAAGAAATTTGAAGTGCTTTCTTGTTCCTTCAGATGTTTACAAAGGCTTTAGAAGATGTGTTTTTTGGGTGCTTTGTATTCCTACTATTATGATCAAAAAACTTTGTGAAGCTAAGCCAACTTCTTCCATTTTAATTGGATATCTTCTGCTAATGGGAATGATGATGATGATGATGATGATGATAGAAGAAGTGGTAGGAAAATATAAACAGGTAATATATTGAAGCAAGCTCATCTGGTTTATCTATAAAAGTAGTAAAGACTTTCAAAAAGCAACTGGACAACCATTTACTGAAATGGTATATTGTCTCCTGCTCAAGCAGGGGATTGGTTTAAAAGATGTCCGAGGTCCCTTCCAATGTTATCATTCTATGTTCTAGAGTGACTAGCTGATAAAAATCATACCAGGACATTCCCTTGGAATATTTCCACTCTCTATATAGAGCTGTCATCAGTGGAACTTGGGATCAATGGAACTTGGGATTCAGAAATATTTTACCAGATAGGTCAATCAAAGTTTTTGATCTGACAAATTGTAAACATAGAAGTGGAGACATATATGCTTAGAATAATATCACTCTTGTGATGGAATGTGCACCTGAAAAAGCAATGGAAAAGAACATTGGGACCACAGAACTTTTCCAGGGAGGAGGCAGTATATTCCAGAGAGCAATCCAAATTAAGAGATAGGGGAGGAGGAAAGAGGTTCAGGGAAGCCACACTCCATGTTTTCTCAAGATATACAGAGCATGGGTGTCAAACTTGATCACGTCATGTGATGTATTGTGATGTTTTTTTGCCTTTGTGGAGCCAGGATGAGCGTGGCCTGTGCCTGATGCATCCGGCCCGTGGCCACCAGTTTGACACCTTTGTAAAGGGTTATAGCTTTAGTTTGATAATATTTTGTCCATTAGATTTAAGCAAATAAAGGATTGGACTCAATTGGGTTTCACTGTGTTATCTTTGGGCTTGTGCCTGGAAGCTCTTTGGTTAAAGTAATATGACTTTATCAATTTTTACATAATGAGTTGAACCACCTCCTGCATTATTGAGAAACTTGCAAAAGAAATATAGATATCCATAAGTACTTATGGAAAACCTTTAGAATTTTTAGTGAATTAGCTAATACTAGAATATACTTTTTAATGACACAGTGTATTTGTACCCACCCACACATTTCTACCATATCATCCTATTTTGTTTGCTTTAAAGGATATATTAGAAGGTACTATCATAAATAAAGTCTTCTTCCTCGACAAATTATCTACTTTAGTGGAGAAGGGTAATGCTGTGCATATAATCTATCTTGATTGTAGCAAAGCTTTAGGTTTCATATGACATTCTCATTACTTGTTGTTAAAGTGTTGTTTGTCTGTTACTTGGTAACATAGGTCCATATTTGGCTGGTTAATTCATTCAAAGAGTCAGCATTAATGTTAGGTGATCTGGCTGACTAGGAACAAGAAAAATAATACAGAAAATCTTTGGACCAGCTGTAGATCGAAGAAAAAATGAGAACATTCATATTGGCAATTTGTTGTTTTGTTGTTTTACAGTGAAAGTTTGAGAATTAATAAAATACATAAGGATGATGAAGACTTAATATCAATAATGATAGCACTTAGACTTATATGTTGCTTCATAGTGCTTTACAGTCTTCTCTAAGTGGTTTACAGAATATACTGCCCCCAACAATTTAGGTACTCATTTTACTGACCATGAAAGGATGAAGGCTATGTCAACTTGAACCAGTCAGAATCGAGCTCCTGGAGTGAGCAGTGAGTTAGTCTGCAGTACTGCATTCTAACCACTGTGCCAAAACAGCTCTATTATATACTGTGAATATAATATACATATACATTTCTACCATGTCATCCTGTTTTGTTTATTGTTTATTATATACTATGTTGCTTAATATTGTAAGAGATGGTAGAATGATGTGTAATAATTCTACCACCTCTTACAATATTAAGCAATGAAGTATCAATAGTAGAGATCTTCAGGTGTCTCGGTTCTATAATCTCCCAGGATTTGAAAGGGCATCTAACATTAGAACCATTATTAAAAATGCACAACAAATAATACTATTCCTCGTCAACTTAGAAAGTCCAGAGTGCCCAAGGAGCTGCTGATAAAGTCCTACAGAGGAATTATTGGGTCTGTCATTTGCACCTCTATAACTGTCTGTCTGGTATAGCAACCAAACATGCATGTGTGTGTGTGTTTCTATATATCTCTATCTATCTATCTATCTATCTATCTATCTATCTATCTATCTATCTATCTATCTATCTATCTATCTATCTATCTATCTATCTATCTATCTATCTATCTATCTACACACACACACACACACACACACACACACACACACACACACACAAATAAACAACAATAAATCTGAAGACTTCCTTAAATTTAGTCTTATCTCCTGGTCACCTCATAAGAACAACAATATGGAAGTGGTTTGCCACTTCCATATTTGGATTATTAAAAAAAATCTAGCCAACAGGCCAAGGATTTGTTGATTACCTTAAATTTTAATAGGTCTAAGCCTGCCTGGTTTTTCAAATTCAACCAAGATCAATTAGCTGCTGCTATCTAGATGAACTAATAATTCAAAATCAATAGCAGTGGCTAATAGGAACCAGGAAATTAATAACAGAATAATCCATCTTAAAGAAATAGTATTCTTTATAGCTCATCCATATGTACATCAAGATGTATAGCAGGTATCCTTCCATCATTTTATCATAGTAGTAGGGATTTTGAAAAACATAAAGTAGTAAGACAGTTTGTAAGCTAAAGGTCAGGAGTTCTACAATTATCAAATTTTCATTTGGGATCATTGTTTCAGTTATGGAGTGCATTCGGGAGCATTATTAAAAACAAGGGTACAAACAATGAAAAAGGAAATCAAAGAAGAAATTAGAGCTGCTTCATACAGTATCTGTTGTTGCAATCTGTGGCAAACAAGCCATGAAAGTGAGATGCTAGCAGCTGACTCATTGCAACCTGGTTCCAGTTGTCTTGCTCCTTTAAATTTATGTTATAGAAAGTGTTATATAGTTCCAGATTTTGGAAAAGCATAGTGAATATGTCAAAACTGCTATAGCATAAATCCAAGTTAGCAATAAAAATGACAAACTAGCATCTTTTTAAAGTCTAGTTTACAATGGGTTTTATTATTGAGTAATCACTCTTTTCTTCTATATAAAGTGTTTATATCAAATTTATCTAACAACAGCCCAGGTTAGCAAATAGATGTGTTTCTTTTTTAATTTCACCCTTCCCAACAATTGTGGCTAATACCAGAGAACAATATGTCCCTTTAGGATTATTGCTAATTTTGACTCAAAATTAGCAATACAATCTTCCTTATCTGTTCACAGTATTAGACATCTTGGCAGACCTCTTCGTTTTACAATTGTATTATGGTTATTTAATTACTTTCTAAAAATTGAGTCATAACCATAGAAGGCAATTCTTCTGGGAAGTAGAAACGTACACATAGAATCCAAATGTAAAACCCTGTGGAATTACAGCTGTATTCTAAATGATTTTTTAAATAGATTTTCTCTTTTAATCAAGATTTCTCTTTTAATCAAGATTTGTTCTTAATTAGTAATAAACAAAGAGGAAATAAAAACTGAATCTTTAAAAAATGAATTAGTATCATTTTTTTAAAAAAAATCTTTTTCTTCAGGTTTTGCTAGAAATGACCTAGATATCTAATTTAGTAATATAATATCTTATTATGATGAAAATATTCGGTATATGTCAAACATTTTGCTTTCAGATAGCAAATTGTTTCTCTGGTATTTTTTAGGAAGAAGTACAACAGTATTCACTAAAACGTCTATTTTTAGGATAACAGTGCTGCCAAACATTCTGATAATGTAGACAGCTTGAACACTTGATTGTGATTATTTTCTTTTGCAGAATTCAAAATGTTTATAAAACTCATTAATGATTTTGGCATTCAGGATGTTTAAAGTAGTCCTTAGCCAGACCAAGCTAAAGAAGGAAATCAGTCCATTTTCTGTGGAGCTGTTCACATTTATGAAAGGCACAAAGAGACCTGTTTTGAATATTCCTAATAATTATTTTTTAAAAAGTATTGTTTCATTAACAATACTTTTTAGTTAGTAACAGTAAGAGATGAAATTATATAAAAACAATTATGTTAAAACCAATTGAATTATATCAGCCCAAGGTCTACCCCACTGCTTATATTTTTATTGTCTTTCATCCATTGTTAGGTTTAAAAATCTTGGTCTTAATTCTGCTCCAGCATCCAGATCTCTATTTGGGCCAACTATTAGCCATCATGGTCGTCTAGACAGTGTACCACAGACTTTTGTGACTTGATTTCTTTGTTTGACTGAAATTATTGTTTTGGGCATGGAAAAGAGTATGGATAAGAAATGGTACAAATAATGAAGAGGAATAAAAAATACTCTGATACTTGAGTAGAAGCTGGATCATTTTTTTTTAATTGAAAGGATGTGAATGCTCACATGGGAATGAGAGTGAAAAGAAGGTGCCTGAAATCTGAATTTAAATAAATTTAGAAAAATGAATGTTTCTGTGAATTTTAGTGTTTCCACAATATAGCTGTATATTTAGTCATTTTATTGATTTTCATATCAATAATGTCAATTGTAATTATTATTCTATTTTCCCCCTGTTCTAAAAATGTGTATATGTATTTTTCCCACAGATCTAATTGTTGGTGCATTTGGAGTTGGAAAGGTAGTTGTTTACAGGTATGCAATGTTAGATATTCTTACTATCTCCAACCCAGGGGTGAAATGCTCCTAGTTCGGACCGGATTGCCCTGTCCGGTAGCAATGGTGGCGGATGGTTCAGAGAACCAGTAGCAAAAATCCTTGCCCCTCTCCACCATGCCCAGCTGAGCCGCATGATCATCAGAGGGTTTTTTTTCCCCCTTTTAAAAGCATTTTTCTACAACCTCTTCCAATGAAAAAATGCTTTTAAAAGTAAAAAAAAAAGCCTCTGATGATCGCACAGGTCAGCTGCGATTGTCAGAGGTTTTTCAAAGCATTTTTTTTGCAACCTCTTGGCCGAAGAGGTGGTTAAAAAAATGCTTTGAAAAGTCTCTGATGATCCCAGCGGAATTGCCTGATTGGCAGAGGCTTTTCAAAGCATTAGAAAAAATGCTTTGAAAAGTTAAAAAAAAAAAGTTGGCCATGCCCACTCCAGTCACATTGCCCCCCACCAAGCCACACCCACAGAACTGGTAGTAACAAATTTTATATTTCACCCCTTCTCCATTCTTAATCTTTTAATAAGAAACATACATATGTAAAATGTTTTTGACATTGCGAAACTGTTCTTTCAGAACCCCATTCTTTTAAACTATATTTGAAATAACAGAACCAAAATATTTCTGGAAAATGGTTCTGTTTTGTAGAAACAAATCAGTTACTTTGGAATAACAGGAATAAAACTGGATTTATTGGATTTATTGGATTTGTAAGGCTGTGTAATCATCAAAGAATGATTATACACAGGGGTGGGTTCTAAAATTTTTTTACTACCGGTTCTGTGGTTGTAGCTTATTTTGTGGGCATGGCTTGATGGTCATGTGACAATTCTTTAGGATTTAGCAGAGGTACTGGTCTACTTTTAAATGCTTGCAGAGCTGTACCTGCCTACCCATTTATTTTTGCAGGTACTAGTCTACCCATTTATTTTTGCTGGCACCGGTCTACTTATTTGTTTTTCGAGGCACTGGTCTACCACCAAACTGCCTTTTACCACTGGTCAGCTGTAGGGCAGCCCTTTGAAGCCCCGTGGCAAGAGTTTAAACAGTTTTTCCTTATTGCCCATCAGCTGGGACTCAGAAGGCAGCAATAGATTGGGGGTGGGGCCAAATAAAAGGTAAGAATAACGTGGAAGGGGTGAGGGGGATTGGGGGCGCAGAACTGGTTCGGTGATGTCATATCGTCCCCGCTACCGGCTCGGCGGAACCGAGAGGAACCCACCACTGATTCTACATACAATTATATAACAGGGACCTTTTACAATCTGAAGCTGCAATATATTTGAAAAAATTAATGAGTTATGGTGAGTTAATGGTTAGCATTTAACTTGATTTTACACCATTGTGTGCATGGGAGAATTTAATTACTATACTTTTCTGCTTGGGTTTTTTAAAAAATCTGCTTTCTATGCTATTTTTTTTTTTATTGAAAAAGTTTTACAATACAAAATTTTTCCCCTTTTCCCCCCCTCCCCCTCCCCCTCCCCCCTTCCCATCCCCCCGACCTCCCCCCAACCACACCCCTTCCCTCCCCATCCCGCCCCTGACTTCCGCTACACATTTTTTTAAAAAGAAAAACAACGAAAATTTATAACAAAGAGAAAAGCGAAAACTATTATATATTCAATTCTAAATTGAAAGGAAGAGAAAAGAAAGAGAGAAAAGAATTAAAAGAATATTAAAAAAAAGAAAAAAAGAAAAAAAAGCCCATACATATAAATATTTATCTAAAATTAACAATATTATAGTAAGAAAAACACCCAAAAGTAATAACCATTATAATATTTAAACCAATTAAAAAAATTTTTTTTACCTTTATATAACCCATTAGTATTAACATTACAAGTCATATGCCTAACTCAATCCCCCAAAAATAATGTAACCTACATATTCATATCAAATAATATCAAATAATTTGATCCCAACTACTCCCCTTAATTAAAAAACACAGAAGAACAAAAAAAACATAAAACATACAATATAATGTAATTATACATATATTATTATAATTTTCCATAATCCAGATTTCAATCTTCTCTTCATCTTGATTGAAATTAAATATTCTTTCTCCACATTTATCCAATTCCAATAAGCTTCGTCTTCTATCTGCCCCCATCAGTGAAATAAAACATTCCACTTAAACCCCCTGTGTGACCTTATATAAACAGTATACAACCACGAAGATATTCACTCCTCTAGGTAGAATCATTCAAACTAACTTATTCTGTTTCAACAAGAAAAAACCCAATGCAGCTCCACCAATCCTTGAGGAAAAAACAAGCAAAAAGAAAATTCTAGAAACTGCATTCCCAGATGTTCTTTTAAAGCTCTTTCAAATCCTGCCACCCTTTGTTGTTCACTCCTTCTAGTTGTAAGATGTTTTCATTTCCCTTCTTTCGTCCAAGAGAAAACTATAATAGGGTAATCACAGATCGCTGCTACTATTGCAGCAATCTGTTAAACTTGCTCAGGATGTTAAATCCAATTCAAGATAATAAAAAATTTTATAAGTCTCCAACTCAGGATGAAGTCATTATAATCCATAAATCCAACTCAGTATAAACTTTGAAAATTTTATAACCTTTTTCCAAAACTTTCAATATATTCTGATAACAGCTGTAACTGCTGAAGGACTTCACGACACTCAGTAATATATACCACTTGAGTTTCCTCATTGGCTTCTTCCTGCTGTTCGACATCACCACCCATTTCTTGGGGAGCGTTGGACCCCTGCTGCTGTTCATCTCGGATTATAATATTTTTAAAATCTTGCTCCCGCAGTTCAGGGTCCGATGCTCCGACTCTAAATTCACTGGGATATTCAATTTTTCCATCTGAGAAGTCCATAATAGAATCCTCTGAAGAACCGCCTTGTACTCCTTGTACTTTTAACATTCTTTGATTCATACTTTGAATCTCTTCCTTCTGTTTACCTTTTACAGACTCTCTTTCTTGTTTCTTATTCTTCACATATTCAGTGGCTCCCTTGAAGATATTTTTATAGAAATGTTCTGCTTTTCCAATAGTATTCAGACAATATCTCACACCATGATATCTAAAAATTATGCCAACTGGTAAGTCCCATCTAAATGGGATATTACTTCTCTTCAATTCCTTAGTCAAAAAAGCAAATTCTTTTCTATCCTTTAGGACCTTCGATGGTAACTCTTTAAAAATATTAATTTGTACACCTTCTACTTGCACTCTGGCAGAGTAGGACTTTTGTAAAATATCATCTCTCAGCCTTTTATCAGTAAAGTAAACAACAACGTCTCTAGGCAAATTCCTTTGTTTGGCTACTCATGAGTTGACTCTATAAACTTTCTCTATACAACCAAGAATTATCTCATCTTCTAGCTCTAGTAATTCAGCAAAAACCTTGGCAGAAATTGCTCTTAAATTTTCTCTCTGGTTTTCTCTAATACCTCTTAATCTAATTGCTGATGCCATAGTTTTAATTTGAAGCATAATAATATCATTCTGTATATTCTGATTTCGAACCTCAGCTTCCACAAACTTTTCTTGTATTTCTTGTATCTGAGAGTCAAATTTACTGCTAATCTCAGTCACTTTCTCCTCCATTTCAACCACCACGTTTGAAAGATCTGAGATTACTTTAATAATAGTTTGACTTAATTGGTCATGCTTTCCAGCAACCAAGTCCTCAAGATTCTTCTGTGAATTTTTAATTTTGTCAACAACGCTTGGTAAGGAAGTTGTAATAAGATTTTTTAAGTCCCCTTCTGCCAATCCATACAAATGAATCATCTCAGCTTTATCCTTCAGCTGGCTTGTGGGGGAGCCCCCCCTTCCTTTAGTCATCTTTACTTTACTTTAGATTGCTTTACTTTACTTTACTTTACTTTGCTTTACTTTACTTTAGTTTTTAAAAAAAAAACCCCAAGAAGGTTCTTCTTACTTTAAGTGCCTTTCCCATAGCAGAGTATTTATTTCAAAGTCTTTCAGGACTGGACTCCATTTTCATCCGCTCTGGCATTTCTTCAATTAAAGCCAGTCGCCATCTTAAAGGACTTTCTGAAAAACTTTCACTTCTCTTCCTCTCCTTCCCCCTTCCCCTCCTTCCTCCTCCAGAAAATCAATAAAAAATCAGTAAAAAAAATCCATACTTGCTTCAACTTTTCTTCTTTCTTTTTCAGCTTGCTCAATTATCGCTTCAATTGTGGTGTTGCTCCCAGCGTCTGGCTCCGCTAATTAGCGGAGGATTCTCTCGGCGCGGAGCATTCTCTGGGGATATGGAGGGAGCCATCCCTCTGAGCCTTCCCCAGGACAAAAAAAAATTCCTGGGGCGACTCAGGGGGCTCAGCCTCACCCCCAGAAGCTGTCCTGCTCCTCCCGATGAGGAGCAGGTTTTTCGAGCCGCCTGCCAACTGTACGGCGGCTCTATACGCGCCGAGATGCCGGCAGGCATGGAAAAGCTCGCCGCCAACGAGGAAGGCGCCACCGGAAGTCCTCTATGCTATTATTAAGGATTATGGATTTGGAAAGGAAAGGAACCTTATGCTGGTTTATCACTTTCTTTTTTAAAGTTTTCTTCTAAAAGGGTCAACAAAAAAGAGACAATTAATTCACTTATTATAGCCATGTCTGTTCCTGTTGCTCTTTCTGTGATGACCTTTCTTCTTTTTTGGCTTTTTGTCCACTTGGCTTAAGATCTGTCATATATTTTATACCATAAAACAGTCTGAAAAAATATTCCTTTTTTCTTCTATATTAATCACAGAGATGAAATGTAGTAAAAAGAGCAAAACTTCTATGTATGTTTCAGAAGAAGCATTATATTGTGGAGGCAGTTTTACACACATTAAAAACCTAATCTTTTCAATTGGTAGAATGAGGCAGATATTGAATAACTTTCCCTTCTCTATATGCTTTGGTCACTCTGCATAATTTTTTTGAGTAAGCACTAGCCTGATAGCAAACTTAATACACATAACTGAGCCAGTTTGAGGATGTAAGGTTCAGAAGGAATCCCAAGTGACATCTGAGAACTGCTGTACTGGCTTTTCAGAAGGTACTTCCAAATCATTTCCTGCAGACCTACAACCATAATATGAAAAGAGGAAAGATTGAATTGTTGTAGGTGAGGATAACTCTAAACAAGGTGTCATATCCCTTTGCCAACATCAATAAGTGCCATCTTACTTATAGTCCAGAAGAATAGAAGCGCTACACACAGAACACATCTGGCAAAACAGATTGTGTCTTTTTGATAGTCTGGCAAAACAGATTGTCTCTTACTATGAGAAAAACCATTCCAAATCTTGCACTGATGTAGCATCAGAAGCATCTGTCTGGACTTTCCATTCTTCCACTTTGCTATAGGGGTTCTGGATACTCCTCCACAAAGAAATATTCTGAAGAGCAATAGGAAAGTAACAGTCTCCACGCAGTTATCACCACAGCCTAAATGGCCAAATAAAACAACTCTGTTGTACATTCAATTTTAATTAATTTGGATTTGAAGGCATGCTATAATATTCTTCATTTTCTTTATTTTGTATTAATTTTTAGAATCTTTTGTATCAATATATGAAAAGGATTCAGTGTTACAGCTCTTGGGCTAATTAATCTTCATGGGGTGTTCTTGACAATTTGAGTTTATGCTAAGATTTTGTTTGTTTGCTTGTTTGTTTGTTTAAGAAAATTTATACAACTGCATACTCTCTCATGGCAACTCTAGGCAGCTTACAGACAATAAAAACCCAATATAAAAATAATAATAAAAATCAAAAATAACAAAATAATAATAAAATAATAACCCCCACCTCTCTTGCTGACAACACACACTCAAATCAGCCATTTAATGCAGGGGTGGGTTCTACTTACCTTTACTACTGGTTTGCAATGGGGCCGCGCGTGCGTGCTTCGCTCTGTTGTGACCCCGTCAGTTCACGCTCGCACAGAGGCTTCTGCACATGCGAAGAAGCATTTTGATGACATCGGGGTCAATGGGCAGAGCCTCCCGTCGGTTTTACTACCGGTTCTATAGAACCAGTGCAAGCCGGGGGCAACTCACCACTAATTTAATGGGCTCAATCCCATTCTGGGTTTCCCAGGCCCGCTAACAAAACTACATCTTCAGACATTTATGCAAGAGTGTCAGAATCAGTCTAATTTCTGGAGGAATGATGTTCCAATGGGAGGGAGTGACCATGGAGAAGGCTCTTCTTCTGGATCCCACCAGATGTAGAGAATTATGATGTATTTTTAAATAGTGATCATGTATTTGCTTCCTTTAGCTGATAAATGAGCAAAAAAGAGGGGAGCAAAAAAAAAAGTAACACATGAGTTTTAAAAAAATTTCAACTGGGTCATACTGTCTAGCTCAACAAATCCATGGTTTTTACACTTGATGCCTATACCTGGATTGCTACTGGGTTATACAATTTTTATTTGCAAACCTGTCTATAAAAACATCAGATATTGCTGCAGACAACTGGTTTAAAAATAATTATTTTATAACACAACATTTTAGAGGTGTTTTGTCACTCAAATGTCATTCATTGTGACATCAAAGGGTGGTTTCAGATGACTTCATGATTTACTTAATTCCATTAATCTCAAATGATCCACTCTATAAATACTTTTTGATAAAATGGTTCTCCATTGATTGAATTCAAGTTTGTAATCTGAAGCATATCACTGAACTCAGGTTTATATATAAGTACATATAAATAAGATTGCACTAATTTTGTTCTATATTTTACTGTGTTAGAATTGTATAAGGTAACACCCTGTGGCAAAAATTCACAAATTTTATTGGTTAACAATTCCCATAGGATCTCAGTAATTTTTCATGGTGCCTCTAGCTTCAAAGTTTGTGTGGTGTGTGACAGATGTTGGATATCACTGTGTCATCCTGTGGAGTTTTTCTGAGTTTGCTGCGGCACCCTGAGGCATTGTGGCACACAGTTGGGAACTGCAGTCTTATAATGTGGCTTTGAACTTCGTTGGAATGTGATGCATACATTTTATTTGTTTATTTGTTAAAATAAATCCCTGCTGTTTCAAATCTTAGTAATAAGAACAACCACCTTCTTCTACTGGTGCATCTTTTTCTGTAGAGTATTTGGCTAACTGCTATCAATAGAAATCAGAGAGAGATGCTATCATATGTGCAGACATGAGTGAATCATAAACATTGAAAGCAGAATTTTGTGCATCATCCCTCTAGACAGATCCGTCTCGTCTTGATGTGGGTATTTTGTATACATGTCTCTGCTGGTGCTTTGAATTTTTATTGTATACATAATGTGTAATTCATATTTTTTGTATTTCTAAATGTCATGAACATCCATAGAAATGGAAAAAAATCACCTTTTGTCTTCTCTTTTGTGTTTTTTAAAATATGTTTTGATTTACTTTTGATTGCCTTTCAGAGCAAGACCAGTTGTGACGATAAATGCTCAGCTCTTGCTCTCCCCAGTGATTGTAAATCCAGAAAATAAAACCTGTCAGCTTCCTGGTTCTATGATCTTAGTGGCCTGGTAAGTTGGAAAAAATAAATAACTTTTTTCAGACAAGCTTTCCTGGTTTGCTTGCAAAATGATTTTTCTCATTGAGTTCTTACAGTATGACCAAGCTAATTCAAAACTATACAATCTTCACATTATAGCATTGGCCAGCTTATGATCCTAGTTCTTACATTGCTTGAACAGAATCTCAAAAAAAAACCTTATGCAAAGCAGGATGATGATGATGATGATGATGATGATATACATTGAGTCATGTCCAACTCTTAGCAAATCTGAGGGGCCAATCTGAGGTCTCTCCACATGTTCCTATCTTGCATTTCTTCTTTGAGTTTTTCTGTGCTCCAGCTGGTGTCAGCTGTGGAAATCCTATGATATCATTATCAGAAACTGTTTTTTAAATATGCATTTTCCCTAGAAAAATGCAACATTGAAGACACCGTCATAATGTTCAGTAAAAATTGACCATATTGTACATGCAAGCTTAAATGCAAATCTAATGATCCGAATTCTACATTGTGCTGAATATAGCTCAATACTCTTTAGATAAGACACCATAATCAGTGCTTGATTTTTTAACCAATAAACAAACTATGGAAATATATATCTTCTCTGAAAATATGAAGGACTATGTAGTCTAATTCATTATCATTATCATTTACACCATTGTCTATCTACTCTTCCCCATGTTTCCAACCTCTGTGGTCCTAAGCTTTCTTTTGCCAGTGGGACCCGTGATATTTGCTGATGTTGTTATTCCATCTTGTTTTAAGTCTCTTTCATGGATGCTTTTTACTGAATGTGTTCCATTCTATGATTCCCTTGGTCCATTTGCCATCAGTTCTTGCTATGTGAGCAGCCCATTTCCATTTCAATTCTTTTTCTCCCTTGATGATCTTGTATATTTTCATTTGTTCTCTAATCCGTGTGCAAGGTCTTTCTATTTTATCTTGTGATGCTGAGAATGTATCTTTCCATGGCTATTTGCACCACTCGTAGCTTTTGTACAGATTGTATAGTTAGTTTCTATGTTTCATCGGCATGTTAGAGCAGGTTGCACACATTGATTGAAAACTTTTCTATTCAGGCCTAGGGGGGAGATTGTTCTTGAAAATTAGGCTTAGCTTGACAAATACCTGCCAACCACATTTAACATGTCATTCAATTTCCTTTATTGTATCACCTTCCTTTGAGATTCAATGATCAAGGTATATGTGATGGTCTACTACATCTAGTTCTTCTCCAGATATATATATATATTCTTTCTTTAGTGTGTTTATTAAACATATTCTGGCTGTTTTTCAGGTTTATTTGTAAGCTAAATGGTTCTCCTGCTTCATGCAGCTCTTGTGTATTTCTTTGTAGCTCTTCTGGGCCTTGGAAGAAGAGAACAACAACATCATTTGCAAATCTTAAGTGATTTAAATAGGCACCATTGATTTTTATTCCATCTTTTGCTTAGTTCAGTTTGCAAAATACTTCTTCAGGGCAGACTGCGAAATATAGTTAAATTATTTGTGTTTATTTGCTTCTTTAGTTACCTATCTGTTACTTACCACTTCTAAAGAAATTGTATAAGTGTGGTATAGATATATGCTTCCTAACCATTGTGTAGAATCTTCTGAAATTCTAACTTGAAGCAAGAAATATATGCATAATAACTCTGTATCAAGCTTCCCCAGTGTCGTCTAGATTTATGCTGCATAATCAATGTAGCCTTATGGGAACTGAAATCCAGCACATTTTGAGACCAAGGAATTGGAGATGACAAAGATAGATCGATGCTTAATTTATGCATAGCAAGCTAAAATAATAGCTTAATTCCATCAAAAATTGATGGAATGTTCATTGCAGATTGGTAGATTTAATTTTTTTGAATATTATTATAAATTTATGTTTTATAAAACCCAAATATTTTCACACAAATAGCTGTATGGTTTTAAATATTTTTATGACATACTGGTTTCTTTTTTAATTTACGAAGAATTTAATTTGTGAGAGACTACAGCTAGTTATTGCTCAATTCATTTAACCATCTCAGAATTCTTTTTTCCCTACCTCATTGGGAAGGACTCAATTACATTCTGATTTCTCCTAGCATTTTTGAATTGGATTTTATGAGAAAAAGATTGTTTAAATGTGATTTTTCTGATAAATGTATCAGTGGATGTGTTACATGAATACAATAGCTGATAGATGGTTATAGTACACTATTACATTATAAAATACAGCGCCCTGGAGATTTAACTCTTACTATAAAAAAAAAAAATGCAGTCTTCCCAAATGATTGAAGAACAGCTGCTAGTTTTTCATTCTGTAATTTTTCTCTGTAGTTGTTAAAACCTCATGTTATACATATGCAAACAATTATTAGGGAAACTCCAAGAGACAAATATTTCCTTTACACCATGGGATAGGTTTCTGTATCTCTTAGCCAGCTGTGCAACTTGTACAAAATGCCTTTTGATTGACATTTCAAGATAAATGAATGAAAAATCATATGAACCATTAAAAAGGCCAAGAAATCCAAAGATCTGAATTATAATGTAAAAATAGTATCTAGTATAAAGAAAATATTTTTGAATCAGATGGAGAATTATTATTAAAATGTATGAACTTTGTTTTCTCACCTACAGAGAAATCATTAAAAAATTATTTAAAGTTTGGATAAAATATGTAGTAAGCAGAAAGTTGAATTCAAATTAAGTTAGTAGTACCTTAGTCTCTATAGAATTTATTTATTTATTTAGCACATAGTATACGATGTCAGGAAGATCTACCCATCCTAGATGGCCTAGATTGCTAGTTCATTCTATCTGGCACTTGCACATCCATCCTTGATGCACTGTGGTGGTTGGGGGGGGGGGGGTGAACTAGCAATTAATTGGTGCTTGGGTTGCTGGCTCTTCCGGGCTTCTCTACCAGTCATGTCTTGCCTTGTGTTACGATGCTTTTCATGCAGCATTGCCTTCCACCCTCCAACACATGAACACAGCTAGGTTCAGAATTTACTATATGCCATACAGGAAACTATGACAAAAAACTAGGATGCCACAGTGAAGGACTTGGCTGAATTGAAACAGGAGATGGGAGGCATGCGAGGGGAAGTGAAACAAATCTCTGAGAGATTGAATGAAGTGTGTGTGACAATGGAAAAGCATGAGGGCCAAATCCAAGAGGTAGCTACAAAGGTGGAGAAGATGGAGGCGGTGATAGAGAGGCGTGAGTTGCGACAACTATTAGTCAATCAGCAGCTTGAAGATGACATAGTTTTGCTTGAGATGGAGAAGTCTGCCCATATTCTGAGATTTCAGAATATTAAGGAGGAGCCAGAAGAAAACTTGGAAGATAAGATGGTTGAGATGGTTGCAGGGATGCTGCAGAAAGACACGCAAATGGTACACAATGGCACTGACGAATGTTTCCGGATTTTTACATAATTTACCAGGAAACAGACTCTCCCAAGGGAAGTCCATATAAAATTTAGTAAGAGATCGTTACGAGAGGAAGTATATCAGAGATCAAAGGACCAGGTGATAAAATATCCTGGTAAACAGGTCACTGTTTTGAGACAGGTGCCGAAGAAGGTGCGAGACCGAAGACGAAACTATCAAGCGTTGACAACACAACTAAGGAAATATAATGTGAAATATAAATGGCTACTTCCAGATGGGCTGATGGTGACATGGCAGGGGAAGAGAGTATGTCTTGAAACCCCGCAAGAAACTGATGAATTTCTTGAAAGTGAATTTCCAACTTGGGAAAGGGAAGGAGGAAGGGAAAGTGAATATGTGGCAGATAGTAAGGGTCAGGAAAGATGGCAGGAGGAGAAAGAAGCAGCAGGAATAAGAGAAGAAGAAGAGGAGATTAACCAACGGGTAACTAGACAGACAACTAGAGCAAAGAACGCAGATAAGTAAAGATGGAGGAGGAAATATGTTTTCATTAAATATAAACGGTTTGAATGCACAGGTGAAGAGAAAGCGGGTTTTTAAGAATTTAATAAAACTAAAAATGGATGTCATATGCCTCCAGGAAGTGTATATTAAAAAACATTGTGAATGTGTTTTGTAGTGTCCTGAACTTGGTAAACTGTATGCTACGTTAGCTGACGAGAAGCAAAGAGGTGTGGCCTTCTATGTTAAGAATAGCCTGAAATCTAAATTAATCTATATGGATGACGAGGGCAGAATTCTAATGCTGGAGATATGTATAGGCCAGCTAGGGGTCATCTTGATGGGAATATATGCCCCAAATAATGGACAATCTGATTTCTATCAAAAGGTGTATCAAAAACTTATTGAGCTGCAATATGATCATATAGCCATACTGGGCGATTTTAATGCAGTAATTGATAGGAATTTGGACTACTTACCGGGAAATACTCAAAAGAGAGAAAATAGGAGAATACTTTCGAAAGTATGTGCAGATATGAGAGATGAGTTAGGTCTTATGGATTATGGTGAACGTTCCACCCTCAGACAAATCAATATACCTTCTTCTCTCCCAGGCATAAATCTTGGTCGAGGCTGGATATGATGTGGGCAACTACAGATTTAAAGACCAGAACTATAGCGAGAGAGATAGAACCTAATACCTGGGCAGACAATAATCCATTATTGGTCAGGTGGAAACGAGATATAATTAAAAGAAATAAAAGGTGGATGTTGAGAGCAAGCATTTTAACGGAGATGGTATTTCAACAAATGGTAAAGAGAGAAATGGAAGCCTTCTTTAGGGTCAACGACAATAAGGAAACCACGATACAGATTTTATGGGATACAGCGAAAGCCTATATGAGAGGGTTAGTGATTAAATACATTGCAGGGAAAAAAAGACAGAAACTTAAGGAGAGGGAAATATGGACAACAAAGCTGCAGAATGCAGAGAGGAATTTACATATTAACCCACTAGATGCTAAAGCTAAGGGAGCAGTAGACGGAAGTAAACTTCAACTCATATTACTAGATCAGGAGGAAATAGCACATAATATTAGAATGGCCAGACAGCATCACTTTGAACATGCCAATAGGGCCGGCCGCTGGCTTACTTATAAACTAAAGAAGGAAAGGGAGAGTAGGCGGATAAATCAATTATAGGCTAGGATGGGAGTTTTATGGGTAGATAATGAACGGAAAAAAAGAGATCGCACAGGAATTCTTTTCACAACTGTATGCTAGTGAGCAAGTGTTGGATGAGGAAATTAAGGTATATTTGGAACAGTTGGATCTTCCCAAATTCCCAGAATCAGTCAAGGATTTGTTGAATAAGGAGATCACGGAAGGAGAGATAGAGATTGCGATTAAGAGACAGAAGACTGGTAAAACTCCTGGCACTGATGGCTTGCCTGCAGAGATTTATAAAACCTTTCCAGATTTGTATATAAAATATATGAAGGAAATTTTTAATATGGTATTGATGGAGTCTATGGCTCCCAAATCATGGCTAGAGGCATATATCTCTCTAATACCTAAGGAAGGAGTGGACCAAACACTTATACATAACTACAGCTGTAATGGCAGCTAGATTTAAGAAATACCTTAGTGAATTTATCCACATAGATCAAAATGGTTTGCTACTAGCTAGACAGTTGAAAGATAACGTACAAATTATAATGGATGCCCTGGAATATTAAGAGGCCCACTCTGAGAAGCAGGCGGCATTCCTCTTTTTGGATGCTCAGAAAGCCTTCAATAGGGTCAATTGGAATTATCTAATATTACAACTGAAACAGATGAAGGCTGGCGATTATTTCATTATTGCAATCCAGGCAATTTATATTCAACAGAAGGCCAAGATTTTGGTCAATGGAGAAGAATTGGAGGAGGTGACGATAGCGAAGGGAAAGAGACAAGGCTGCCCACTCTCCCCATTACTGTTTATATTCATGCTAGAACCTCTGCTTAGGACAATAAGACAAGAGGTGATCATAAGAGGACTAAGGATCCGAGAACAAGAATATAAGATCCAGGCGTACGCGGATGACCTGGTCTTTGTTCTGGAAGATCCATTAGTCTCTGGAGGGCGACTTATTGATATAATACAGAAATTTGGTGAAGTAGCTGGATTACAAATAAATAGGACAAAAACAAATATTATAGCAAAAAATATGACAGAAAGACAAAAATTAGAACTACAAAATAATTTGGGCCTACAGGTAGTTCATAAAGACAAATATTTAGGGATTTGGCTGTCTGATAGATGTTCATCAATAAAGAGTGATAACCATTTAAAATTAATTCAACAACTAGGCAAAGATTTGGAGAAATGGGGCAAGATACAATTGTCACTAATGGGGCGGATAGCCTTAAACGTAGTGCCCAGAATAGTATTTCTCTTTCAAACAGCCCCAGTTAGGCTGTATAAAACCTTCTTTAAGAATTTGTATTGGCCATAAATAGATTTATTTGGCAGGGCAAGAAGCCTCGAATTAGGTTGAAAGTGATGCAGAAACCAAAGAACAAGGCGGATTAGGGGTCCCAAATTGGAAGTATTATTATAATTTGGCGGTTTTGGTTTGGATACGTGAATGGATTACACTACAAAGGAGACATTTGCTAGCAATCGAAGGTCACGATCTCCACAGGAGTGGCATGCCCAGCTTTGGTGGGAGAGAGGCAAACCCCCAGCCTACTTCTTAAGACACCATGTGCGAGGAGTCCTGATTGAGAGCTGGATGTCTTCAACATGTCTGCAGAAATAGCTGTAAATCAGCAAAATGTGCCATCAATCAACAGAAGGAGCATTTTGATACTAAGGTGTACATGCTTTATCCAAAAACATATAGATAAATATATAGATAAAATGTATCCTAATTACATGTACTTGAAAAAAAGAAAAACAAACAGAACAATCTGTTGTAGGTGTCAAGAAGTTTATATTGCCATGTTATTGTCTTATTAAAAGTAATGAGACTTAAGATAAGTTTGACTACTGTTTTGCGCTGATGTCTATAGAGACACAAAACAGTTGTCCTGAATTATTAAGTTAGAATTAAACTACTATAGGACTACTTTTAGGACCTGTATCAGTCCTGTACCGGCCTTATCTGGTGTGTTTATTTTAAGTCATTGAATTGATTGATTGATTATTTGATCCAAATAATCCAGATTATTCATTTTTTTTATATAGCCTCTATTTTATGCAACTCACAAATAACAATATTTCCACATATGTTCCCACATATGCACAAGGAACATTACTGGGTCCCAACCTCACAGTGTCCCAAAACTTATAAGAAAAACCAAGGCCTTAAAGCTTTTTAGAAATATAGGAGGGCAAGGCCTGATTTTATCTCAAGAGAAAATGGTGTTTCAAAAGCAAAATGGTTGCCAAGAGGACCAGCTTTCTCGGTCCTACTAATAGTTCATATTTAACATAAGAACCTGGAACACTTATGCCCTATCAGATCTAGTGGAACAGATATTCTCAGGGAGAGACAATCTCTGTATCAATCAG
Source organism: Coluber constrictor foxii (assembly GCA_038048745.1). NCBI lineage: Eukaryota > Metazoa > Chordata > Lepidosauria > Squamata > Colubridae > Coluber > Coluber constrictor. Next base: position 147,328,546 of record CM075961.1, read on the forward strand.
AGCTTTAAAGTAATAATCGGCTCCTTGAATCTCTCAGCCCTTCAAGGTAGATCAGACTAGTCTACATACTTAGGTATAATTGTCACATGCAATTGGCATGCCACATGCCAATTTCTTGTTTTCACTCCTTTTTTTAACCCTTTATTAAGAAACATTATCTTATTCATTTAAGAAGAACCAGAAGAATTTAATAATTCTTGGGAAAGTAAAATAACACTTCCTTAAAAACTTTTAGAGTCAATGATAATAAGCCTTCTTTACTACACTCAGAAACTGACTTTAACTTGAACTTACTTTGTGTAGCTATGTATGAATATCTAATTAGATGGTGTAAATTAAACTGGCATTATCCCCAGCAAGAATACATGCTGTTAACAGTTTCTCTATGAGAGAGAAGGACAGTTTCTAAATGTGATATATAAATAAAATTACCATCCTGATTGATTAGCAGTAAATTGTAGTGCTGTGGCACAAAATGCATATATGCATAAATCTGCGGTGGTGATGGGTCTACAATGTTTTAATCATCAATATGTGGTTATTTTTGGACTATAAGAAAGGCTGAGCACCAAAGAATTGAGGCCTTTGAACTACAGTGCTGGAGAAGACTCGTACAAGTCCCTTAGACTGCAAGGCAATCAAACTGGTCAGTCCTAGAGGAGATCAATCTTGATTGCTCTTTAGAAGGCCAGATCCTGAAGATGAATCTCAAATATTTTGGCCATCTAATGAGAAGAAAGGACTCACTGGAGAAGAGCCTAATGCTGGGGAAGATTGAGGGCAAAAGAAGAAAGGGATGACAGAGAATGAGGTGACTGGATAGAGTCATTGAAGCAGTAGGCATGAGCTTAAATGGACTCCAGAGGATGATAGAGGACACAAAGGCCTGGAGGAACATTGTTCATGGGGGTCACAATGGGTCGGACACAACTTCACAACTAACAACACCAACAAAATGTGGTTATTTGTAAATATAGACTGATTAAAATTATATTATTATGAAATTTATATTTATATACATGAGAAAGTCATATAACTAAAATGCTCTTTGATTTATGTAATTATGATTTAATCTGTAACAATGACTAGGCAATAGTCAGATAAATAATATATGTAAAATATTTAATTCCTCAGTGTGATCATCCTTGGAAGGTAAGACCAAGTTTACAACAGACCAATTAAACAGCAAACCAATCATAATATGCATCTTTAAAAAAACACAATTGATTTAATAATAAGTGATAACATCTGTAAAAAGGATGAGCTGCCAATTAACTAGGATATGTAAAATAGGTTTGTTAAATCCATCCATTAGGAGCTTGTGCTCCTAGAAATGTTATTTGAACAAAAATTGTGAAAAATCATATCTAAATTTCTGCACTTTTTTTTTGGATGATTTTGATTTTGTTAGATGACTAGGTATAGGTCTTGGTTATTAAGAGCTTGAGAATCCCTGGTTTTAAAAGCATAATTATTTAGTAATGTTGTCTAGGAAGATAATTTAGAAAAAATTCAGAATTAGGTTTCGTTTAATTAAGCAGAAGAGATGGAAGATGGATAATAATCAAAACACTATTTGAGCAGTATGTTTTATATGGCAGGTTTTGTAAAGGAGAAGACAAAAGAAAACAGATGTTAATAAGTTTTTTTTAATGTCTTACAAGAATTTCCATAAGAGTGTTTTTCTCTTTCCTTTACAGTTTTACGGTAGCAGTTTGTGCTGGTTTTCAAAGTCCAGGTTTTTCAGATAATATAGGTAAGGCTTTTTTATATTTGCATGTTATGTTGAAGGTTGTGGGATTTGGGGGGGGGGGAGTTCGAAAATTTTCATGAGAACATTGAGGGATATTTTAAAATTTAAATATGCCTTTATAGTATGCACTATTTAACATTCTTACATCCAGATGTTAACATTCTTAAATCTAGGTGCTAATGCCAAGAATGCAAATAACAAGCATGCTTTATGTTGCTAGTGATAAAAGCTTTAAATCAACCATTCTCAGCCTAGAGTCCTCCAGAGCTTCAAATTCCACAATCCTCCAATATATGTAACTAAAGATCATACAAGTTCTAGATGAATAAATACAGAATAATGCAACAATAAAAGAAAAGTACTAAATACATCAAACCATAATAAATAATTACCATAGTAGATTATAATTATGGCAGCAGGTAGCATTCATCAATAAGAAAATTCATTCCATACTTTGTCTATTTCTATAGCAAATAGAATATATTTTAATAAAATATATTAAAATTTATTTTAATAGTTTCCCATGTATTAAAAGGTAATGTATGCCTAACATTTAATGAAAGCATATCACAGGAGGGAAACATCTGCAAAGATGTTGGCCTTCAAATCCCTTCTGATAAAGACTTGACAAACAATGGGAATCTTAGCAAGTACACTTTTTAGCACACTTGACTGGACTGACCCACATTCCAAACCACCTGAGGCTCTGAAGGTGGTCAAAATATTGAATTGCATCTTTTAACCAACTGGCAATCAATGCAAAATATTGCAGAAGTATTGGATTGCCTGGTTAATATGAGGTTGAGGTTTTTAGGTGATCGTCAGGTAGAGTCCTCATTATTAGCTCTTCTTAATTTGAATTTGTTTTGATTAATTTGTTTTATTTTGTTGTTCTTTGTTTTCTGTAAACTGTTCTGCCATCTACCCTAAATTAGTAAACAAATAAATAAGTGTATATTTCTCAGTCCCTGTGCTATAAGAAACAAGATAGTGAGACAAAACGTAAGCCCATGAAACATGTTTATGAATTAAGAGCCAGTATTTATTCAATAGTAAATGGTTCATATTCCATTTTAAATAATCTTCCTTCATGTTTAGCAATCTTGGGATTGCTGCTTTTTCTAGTACAGCTGGAAGTGGATGTAACATATATTACCCAGCAAAGTACTCACAAATATTGGCAGGGCTTGGTGCATCCCTGCTAAGTGCTGGTTGTGAATTTTTCAAGATGACCCAGCTATGTCTGTAGTCTTTTGGCTATGAGACAGGAGAAGGCTCTGATGGCTCTGAAATTGAAGCAGGGCTGTGTCCTTAGGCTAGCAAGTGAGCTGCGAGGAGAGTGACTAGTTTTTATTCAACATTGAGTATACCTCAGATGACAGTAAAATTTTGAGCCAGAAGAGAAAACTATAGAATCTTTAAGGACAAGAATTCCCAGCAACTTTAAGATGTGAGGACTTCAACTCTAGTTTACCAGCTACAAGTTGAAGCCCACATATCATAAAAATGCTGAGGTTTAGAAACCCTGCTCTAGATTCTTCTCCTTAAGGATTTTCCAGCCTTTTTGAGATTGCAGAACCTTTTAATTACAATTTTTAAAAAATCCTCAAACCCCTGCTGCAGAAACAAGGCAATGGTGATAGAAAATTGTCTGGGTTCAAGTTAACCTTTACTTTTTTTAGTCTTTCCTTTAATCCCATCAAGTTCTCATAGAACCCAGGGTTCCATGGAACAAAGGTTGGAAGATCTTGGTCTAGATCAGGGGTGTCAAACTTGCAGTGCAACATTATTGTCATGTGACATATCGTGACTTTTTTCCCCTTCGCTAAACCAGAGGTGGGCGTGGCTAGCTTATTATGCATCTGGCCCATGGGTCGCAAGTTTGACACCCCTAGTCTAGTTTATAGAAGATTTAATTTAGGGCCACAGTTAGAAAGCACAAGAGAATAGGTGGTTATGAGAGGAAGATAGTGGCACTTTCTAAATTTGGCATTTCCTTAATTTCTCAGTCTGAAGAGAAGTGTTGGATGAAGGCAACTGCAACAATTATGTTATTTTCCCAGTTTGCCTGAACTACAGTCCTTTGACTGTAGAGCCTCTGTGGGATGAGGACAGCTGTTGTCACTTAACCCAGCATAGAATTTAGCCATTTAAATAATGTCTTGAAAGACGATAGAGACAATCACATCTATTTTGTGGGAAAAAAGCTGGTATTAGTTCTGCTATGAAAGCATTGGGTCGGTCAAAAATGTTAAATTTAGAACCATTTTACTTGGGAGAGTATTGTAGAAATATTGTACATTTTTGTTTTGATATGGTGAATTTCTGGTTAAAAGGCAGTGAAGAACAATAATCCTTGTTTTCTTCTTTACAATATCATAAGAAATACCTGGATATCCTACTTATAGAAAAAGGCAGTTGATTCACTGAATGTATAGAAGCTACAAGAACAGCAGCTTTCTCTTAAATCAGAGTAGAATGTGAAGGACAGTATTTGCCTTTTACAACATTTTGTTTCCTAATGTTCTTTAGTTCTGAAAGCTGAACTACAGTTAGATTCACTAAAAACCAAAGAAGCTGTTAAGAGGACTCTCTTCCTTGATTATCATCAGTCACAACATGTCTTCTCCTTCATGATAACTGCACAGAATTGGCCCACTTGCAAGGACTTTGTGGTTTATCTTAGAGTAAGTTTTGTTCTTTGCTGGTCAAGAAAATCATACTTTCAGGATAGTTATTCTGGAATTAGTTTGAATATAGATGAGTACACAATGACAGCTAAAATAAATTTTAAAATGTAATTGGTTTTGTAAATCTGATGTATTTTAATTGTATGGCTTTGGAATAATAATTTACATGAACTTTTTCCTTCAAACTTATAATAGTTGAAAAATAACCATGCTTAATGAAACACTCAACAAATGAGGGGGATAAAATAATGACAAGAGTTACATGTTAGCTGTGTTAAGATATAAATTGAATTCCATTTAGCTTATTTGGAATGTACATATGGCATTAAGAAAAATTTTAATCTATATAGATCAAACAAATTAAGATGCATTTTCTCCTTTATAAGTGTTCAACATTTTAGTGAAATCAAAGAAATTGTTTTTGTGTTTTCAATTTTTTCTCAAAAGATTCATTGTTGATTGTTCAAATTACAATGCAGTATTTGAAGTACATGAAATATTGTCTAATCTCTATTGCCCATCACATTTTTTCAACCACATGAGAATGCACTACCAACTCAAAGATAAAATATAATCCAACCCTATTTGATATCAGTTTAGACTCTAGCATACACCCCCAGAACTTTCTGTGACAAGGCTGTCACATAACGAAATATCACAGCAAATTTCAGTGCAAAAATCGTTTCTCTAAAGTTAGTAGCTTGACAATTATGATACATTAGAACAAGGGTGTCAAACTAGTGGCCTGTGGGCCAGATGTATCATGCAAGCCACGCCCACCCCAGCTCTGCAAAGGCAGAAAACCCACAATATATCATAATATATCACGTGACACAATAGAGTTTGACACCTGTGCATTAGAACTATTAAATAGTAAATTCTTTCTATATGAATATGAAATGTCAGATATTGCAATTGCTTTCATGTGCTAATATAAAATACTTAAATACATCTAAAAATCCACAAAATATGTGGAGTATATTCAATATCAGATTTTATGATATAAACTACATTAGTGTCAGTTCAGATCAAATATATGCAAATACAGTAACAACAGATATATTCAATTTCAGTAGCTGAATTCAGTTCTGTTTCTATGGTGTTGCTTATGTGGAGGATGATATTTCAATTAACTTTTCAGAAAGGCACATAAATAAATATACTTGTTAGAGAAAATGTAGAATCAATTGGGCCCTTTAGATTGGTGGAACCTTCAGAGTTTTTTGCTGAAGTACATTTTATGCTTCTATATTTAACAGAATAATTGAAAGTTTCGTTTTGTTCTGAAATGGGTCTGGTCTCAGTTCCCTATCTACTTTATCAATTCAGAACTATCTGGAAGACCATAGAGGAATTTTCCTTCCTTCCTTCCTTCCTTCCTCCCGGAGCTGAGGGGACATACAAGTTATTAAGCACATTTTTGCACAGTATCCCACAAGTTAGTTACTCTGAGAGAATATGATTGATCTGAAGCTATCTAATGAGGTTCATAATAAAATGTAGATTTGAATCTGGATTTCTCCTGTCCGATATTTTTACCACTGTATCATTTTTGAAATAAATTTAACTAGCCATTTCTAATCTACATGGAGGCAAAGTGTCATAGAAGCTTTAATAGAAATTAATAATTTATTCTTTGTCTTTTTCAATGTGACCCTATGCATATTTGTGAAGAAAAGGGCATTCCATTGGAAGTAGTTCCTAACATCTAAATAATCATAGGACTGGAATATTAATTCATTTATTATCAAAATAAAGATCAGATATTTCTTTTTTGCATTCATGAAGAATGATGATTGATATAGCTCAAAATTTAGATTCCTATAATTTAATTCCTATAGGATGAAACTGAATTTAGAGATAAATTGTCTCCAATCAATATTAACTTGAACTATAAACTGGATGAATCCACATTTTCTGATGTATTAGCTGTGAGCCCAATATTGAATTATTACCAAGAAAACAGAATGGAGAAGCAGGTATGTGCCTTTGCATACAAATTCTACCACATTATGAAGTTTATTCTATAAGATGGTCTATTTAGTAGTTTCAGCAGTCCCTTAGTAACTTGAGCCAAATTACTTCATTGTGGTAAGTTAATTGAACCACACTAACCTTAAATTTGTTACTCTCCTCCAACTGCATTTTCAAAGAGTTTTCATTCTTGTAGTCCTAGCTAACAATAACAAGATGTGAGAGCATTTGCCTTGCTTCAGAATGGAAAAAATATGCGTATATACCCAGAATTCAGAACATAACCTGGCTTTACATACATAAGTAACTGAGTGTGGCTTGTTGTATTAAGATCAGGGTTTGGAAGGATCAAAATCTTTGGGGGAAGATATTTATAATGGCTATCAAAAGAAACAAAAAAGTAAAAAAGGAAATGGCTGGAATTCCTGCAAAAGGACCCTAACATGAGCAATGCATGTTTTGGACGATTTAGGCATACATTCTTGTGGATTGTGGAGAAGACAACGTGTGCATTCCTGACTTGAAACTTTCCGTTATGCCGTAAGTTGGAACAAGTAAACATATGCATTGTACTTAATGGAATAAAGGTGTTCATTAAAAATGTGTATAGGCAAAGTATACAATACAATAGCAGAGTAGTTGGAAAGGGCATGCACACAATTAGAAATCAATTTTAAATGTTGCATGTTGATAGCTAACTTTTAGTCTTTAGTTTACTTTTTCCAATTTGTCAAATGTACAGCATCAAAGGTTTCTTGCAGTTATAATATCCAAATCCCTTCTGTATATTTTTGCTTCTTGAAACTTTGTTTATTTAAGCAAAAGAGCAAACATTTTGCTTCATTAGGGCAAAGCTGTTTATACAGTATTTACTTTCACTCAGAACTTGTCACAGGAATGCTTACAGGAACATATTGACTGCAGTTTTAGCCTCATAATGTATATCTTGTTCTCACAATAATGGATTGGATTATAACATTTTTTTGTAGTGATAGGGATCAGATTGTAATTGGGGAAGAAAACTATCTCATGCTTACAATCAATCCAAGAAATGAAGGAGAAGGTGCCTATGAAGCCGAGCTACATATAACAATACCTCCAGAAGCAGATTACACCGGTGTTGAGCGGAACAATAAGGTAATGACCAGCAGACATATCAATTGTTTTGTCTCCACTGGAAGCTTTGTAACCAAAATCTACACAAAATTATAACATTTGGGAGTGGGTAGGGGTGGGGTGGATAGGGCGAAACCTAGCAACTCTAGACTTAATGGGCAATGCGTATAAATAATAAATAAACAAACAAACTGAAGTGTATGAATTCATTCAGTATATGGTAGAATTTAATTTTAATAATTAGTTTGATTCAGATTTTCAATTTGATTTGCATGATTGATTCCAATCAACAATCCACTCTGAAAATTCAGTTCAGTTGAATAAAAATATGTATCAGATCTTCTCATTAATTCAAATACACCTGTTTTAGTGTATAAAGTTATTTTGGAAGTTCAGTTCAAAGACTGGATTTGAAAAGATGATTCAAATGAATCACTTTGGAATTTGATTTTTGAACTGAACTGAAGGTTCACATACTCCTAAAATTCCTTTCAGATTTTCAAATAACATAAATCCTTATCAGATGGTTGTAGTTATGGGAAGATGGGTTATGAAAATGTCTCATAGCTTTGTTTAGAGCAAGTATAGCAAGAAGATGATTTGGAGGTAATACATTTTACTTAAATAGTATAAAGAAATTCTTCTTTTGAAAACAAGATGAAGTCCTATTCATTAGGTGCACAAATGGTGCACACTGGCCAAAAGTAATGTTTCATTTTATCTGACTACTACAAACAGTTGAAAGTTAATGCATCATGAACTTTATTTTGAATGATTTAAAGTATGACCTCCAAAAAGGAAAACATGATGTGCCCAGATAATTTCCTTTCTAAAAATAATTTTTTTTGTATGTATTGGAAATAACTTTCTGAAAATATTACATAATTGAGTCAAACTTTAATTACTATATTTAACAACAGACAGGATTTTTAAATATTTTAAATATTTATATATTTAACCATAAACAGGATTAGAATTACTATAATGCTATTAAATGGTTCATGTTTAAAGTTACAAAAATTTTACCTTCTATTCGTAAACCCATTTCTTAAAATATCCTGATCTTATGTAATTGGCTGTATTATTTATTATTTATTTAATAATAAATAAATACTCATTTATAGATTACTCATTTATTACTCATTTAATAGTTTTTTGATCTATATAAGTAAGCTGGTAAACATGCTCTAGCTTTCTGTAACTTCAGGTTGAGCTAAAAAAAGTCTCGCCAATTGTTTAGTTTGATAGCTGACTGTAAGTTAGAGGTTGTATTTGCCTTCTGCAAAACAATCATCAGTCTCCAAGTACTTCCTGGTGATCTTATTGATTCTGTGAGAATTTGAGCTTCTGGCTTTCCAGAGCTCAGATATTCCTTGTTGAATTTTTAAAATCAGTTTTAGCTTCTGACTCAGGCAAAATAAATGCTTAACTGTGAGATGGCATGAGTCACTTTAAATAACAATCTAATAAGTAATTGGTGGGCATAAAATTTGGTCTTGTAGGCCAATTATTGAATTTGAAATATTTAAAGTTGTATAATATTATTAACACATAAGTATATTTTTCTGAAGACAGGGCATTGATCTTTTGGGAAATACAAATTGATAAGTGATTAATCGTCCTCATGAAAGCCTTTTTGCCAGATGTAAAGATTAAAACTGTTCATCCAATAATTTTTGTAAGTTATCACTTTTTCCAAAGCTTTTCAGTGGTTTCCACTTGCAACAATTCCAGATAATTCATAAGGCTTTCATACTTTTCATAGCTGTAAAATAAGCCATGTGTTCCAGTGTTGGGTTTCAAATTTTTTTACTACCGGTTCTGCGGGAGTAGTGGGCTTGGTGGGCGTGGCATGGCTTGGTGGGAGTGGCTTGGTGGGCATGGCAGGGAAAGGATACTGTAAAATCCCCATTCCTGGGGGAAGGATATTGCAAAATATCCATTCCTACCCCACTCTGGGGCCAAACAGAGGTGGTATTTGCCAGTTCTCTGAATTACTCAAAATTTCCACTACCGGTTCTCCAGAACTGGTCAGAACTTGCTGAAACCCATCTCTGATGTGTTCTGATTAAAAGAAAACAAAACAACTTTGCTTTCAAGGTATTGTAGGTTTTAGGACTGTCTCTAAATATGCCAATGTGATCAGTAGAATTGCCAGCCAATTTGGTTTGTAATCGTTCTCCCCTTTTCACAGACCAAATCTTCTTTTCAAATACATATGAACTGTTAACTTGACATGAGTTCAAACTACAGTTTTTTTAATGGGAGCATAATATTTAGATCATGTATTATCAGGTGGTTATTTTTTAAGAATGCTGTAGATCCTTCTCAGTTTATTCATGATTCCTTTAAAACACCACTAGTATTGATATCATAGGTTTATTCTGGAATATCTAATTATGAGCTACAATTTTAGATCGTATCTGAGGTCATATAGAAGTAGAGTCTTCAGCATAGTATTTCAAGAACAGATACATACATACCATTTGTGGTATCTACCCCAAATCTGGAATAATTAGTTTACTCTACTGGCTGTAACATTTGTAAATGATGGCAATGATAGTAAATACATCTGGAAGGCATCAGATTGCAAAACTTTGCTTAGTTACATGCATAGCAGTCATTCCAAGCACATTATGATTTTTAAAGGCATTCTGTATACATTTTTAAATGTTATTTCTCCAGTGAATTGTGTTAAGAAAAAAAGAGAAAAGACATGTTTTTATTTCATTGAAAGATGTTTTATGTAATTTCTAATGTCTTACAACTTTTTATACTTCTGCTGACCATATCCTGCTTCATTATGTTCATTCAGATAGATGATATAAAGATACAAAGAAGATCAAAGAATACACAAAAAGCTAGTCCTGTATTTACTAGGCAAGGAAAAGTCATCAATGTACCAAGTTATTTTGGATTGTTTTTTTTTTCAGTATTTAAGCTAAACATAAATCATGTGTGGCCCTGACTACTCGGTGATTGTCTAGATGTTATGATACGAGTCATTTACAATGAATTTAGCACTAGAGGTATACCTCAAGATTGTAAATTCTTGTATATTAAATTTGAGTTGCTCTATTTATGTATAGGCATGGCCATTTTTCCAACTTTAATTTCTTCAAACCATTTCCTATGTTAGGTTCAGATAAAAACAAATGTACATTTTAAGCCTTTTTATCCTAAAAGAAATATTTTTAAGTGACCTTTTTCCTATCACATATTTTTGCAAGCATTTTTCCTATAATATACATTATGTGTGTATATTAATGTATTTTAAGTTCATGTCTAGATTCAGAAAATGTTACTAAAGCAAGTTTCCACTACTCTAAACAAAAGCTGAACAAATTTCTCATCCAGTCTTATATCTTCATATATGTATCATTTTAAAGATTACAGCAATTTTGCCTTTTAAATTTTATAGGATTTTTGTATTTAATTTTTTGTTTTTTAATGACAGTATATTTTTATTTCTATGATAAAACAATTTTCCAAAATAAATATCATATAAAAATTTGAACTATGGAGATCAGGAAAAATGTATTGTATCCTGAATTCCAATTCTCCTATCAAAATATTAGGGCAAAATAGCTTTATTAATTTCACTTTCCAACCTAGTGTACTTGAGATATGGTGAAACGTAATTCCAGTATTTTCTCTTCTTTTATACTTGCACTAAAGAAACAAATAATATCATAGACTATATATATATATAAACATATTCTTCAGCACTGTTAACATTTGATCTCTAGTTTGTTGGTTTTTGAATGGCAATTTTATCATTCATGAATGAATTTTTAGACTTCTGTACAGGTGTTTAAAATCAGCAGTAATCTTGCTATCTGAAGGTCATTCATTTTTCCTACAGGATACATTCTGGATTGACCTTTCACCTCCATGTTGGTGTTCTTTGGTTACAGGCACTACGTGTGCTGAGCTGTGATTATAAGATGGAAAATGAAACTAGAACAGTGATTTGTGATCTTGGAAATCCCATGGCAGCTGGAACAAATGTAAGACAACATCAAAATATTATTAATTATAGCAAGTTAACTTGTTTAGAGAATTAATGGAAAACCATCAACATTAAGAGAACTTACGTTAATGAATGATAACTTTTAAAAAATGTGCAGGGTATGAAGTTGTAGTTGAACATTTTACTGTATTTATAAAGACATAATACTGGCCTTATTTGTGACTCCAGACATATTCTAGTGATTGATGATTAATTATTTGTATCAAGTTGTTGTCACATCTTAGTGATCACATACAGTTAATTAAATTTGAAGGCTTAAGCATGTACGTTCCATAGGTTTTATTGAAACTTAGTCTGCCATCTGATAGATAGATAGTCTCCTGGCCCACTGAATTCAATAGATGTGGTTTCTCCAGATTTAGTTTTATATTGTCAGCATCCAGCCCCGTCATATACATGAAAATATCACTGAGTATATTCCTGCAAGGACACAAACTAGTTTGTACTGTTAACAATTTTTCATAGTACTTGTAGTTATATCTATATCAGTTAAATCTAAGTGAGTAGAATCATATAAAAAAGCACAAATGCCGTGATAATTTCACAATTTACTGATTTCGTTTGTTTTGTATTTTTATTATGAGGGTACATCACAATTGGATCTGATTTATCGTTTTGTTTACCGCAGTCTCACAATCATTTGCCATGTAGCCTAAAATGTTTTATTATACATAACTTTCAGGGTTTCCAGGTGTTATTCCTTAAATAATTCATTATTAAATGTGTGTGTGTGTGTGTGTGTGTGTGCCATCATTAAGCTAAGACCACATAGATCATTAAATGAGAACCTCACTTGACTATTACTTCCTACTTTCCACCTACATTTTCCCATTGATTTTATTTGTGGGAAGTGGCAGAGAAATATAGAAATGAGAATGTTGTGACCATGTGGATGTTGCATCAGCTGGAACTCTGGGGACTGGTCATAACTACTACTCATTTAGCCCTTCCCTAACTTTGATCAGTCACTAAAGGAATGGACATATTAGAGGACTATCTGTTAAAGAAATTGTGAAGTTACATTGCACAAAAGCACCCTTAGACCTTCCTTCCTTCCTTCCTTCCTTCCTTCCTTCCTTCCTTCCTTCCTTCCTTCCTTCCTTCCTTCCTTCCTTCCTTCCTTCCTTCCTTCCTTCCTTCCAACTTTTCTACTGCTTTAAACAGATGAAATCCATTGACCTCTGTGGAGTTTTATTGTTGGCATATGTGAACTCATTTGCCCATTATTGCTAGCAGTGTCAAGGACTAAAAACCTTCATTAAAACCCATTGCCACCCAGAGGCACCATCTGCTTCTCATTAACACATACATCAATTTTATGTTTAAATAAAGCATTACAATAAGGCTAATGTAAAGAGGCTTTCATAGATCACTAGAACTGTGGTACATATCTGCTCCAGTAAAACTCAGGGAACTCAGAAAAATTTACATTTGGCTGCCAGAAGTACTATAAATATTCTATTAAGCCTGCAAGAATTGGGGAGTGCATATTTTTTTTAATGCTGCATTTATCTAGTCAAATTAATTTTTCATAAGCTATCAGATAACCAAACTCTCTGATAACAATAAAATCTAAAAAAATACAATATTCATTACATTTAGGATTTAGGATACCCAGCTTTTTCAGGACTCTTATAGACCACCAATTTGTCACTGAAAGATTTTGAGAAATACCACACAGCCAGGAAATTGGCCTATAGATTCCCTGGTACATTATCTATTTTAGGTATGCATAGGATCCGAATGAATGAATGAATGAATGAATGAATGAATGAATGAATGAATGAATGAATGAATGAATTTTATTTAATAGCTACCAATCTCACAAAATCATCAAAGTTCACAAAATGTTGATGCTCCTACCTGAATATCCTACCTGAGGTAGGAACAAGCTTGGGAGTAATAATCTCAAAATCCCATCATCTTTCAAGCCAACATGACCATAATCTTGTACATTTCAGTAATCATTACAAACACACATATATTTCTGATTGTGTACATTGGTTCTCAAAGTCAATACTCTAATAAAAAGAGAATAAACAGACAAGATGTGAATTATTTTACTGCTTTGGGAAGGACAGAAGTAAAAACTCTAGTTTCTTGAAAATAAATAAATATTGTATGTAAAACAGAAGTGGATAGTATTGTACATATATCTGTAGAATTAATTGCCACCTTTTTATAAATTGTTTGCTGAAATGCCTGCTGAAAATGAACTAATAAGACTTCCCTCAAGGCAGCTTCTTAAACATATAATATTAATTTATAAACATAGTTCAGTCACATGTTCAAAGTTTTAACATATAATGATAAAATATATAATTTCACTTTGTAGTTTTCTGCAGGCATCAAATTTACTGTTCAGCATTTTGAAAATCCTGAACTGAGCATTGAATTCAAGCTCCAAGTGCGAAGGTAAGAATACACATGTAATGAAAGAAATTTATTTATTATTTCTTTGACCAGCATTACAAATACATTGCTAGAGCAAACATTACCAAGAAATTATGATAAAACAATAGAACAACATATCTAAGTCAAAGTTTTGCACAGTTGTCTGGCTTAATAATATATTTGGTCCTTAAGAATAATTAACATTATCTTTGTTTATATAACTCCCAAATTTTGAAATAATTGGGAAGAACAAAGTACATTTCTGGATACCCTATACTGAATACCAAAAGAAAACATAGGTAAAACTTTCTACCTCCCTTGAACCACAAGAGCAAAGTCTGTGATGATAATGACTCTCCTTAAATCTACCCATCAATAATGCCAAAGGAAGCAGATCAAAATATGTATATATGTATATTTAACTAATCCACCTTGTTATACCTCTGTATCCTGGAAACCCTAGTTGTCTGAAAGTTATCTCCATCTACCTCAGCAATATGGTAAATAAAAAATGAGTTATGGATGTTTAGTCCAAGACATTTAAAGGGAATGAGGGAACCTTTTCTTAATCTATACCAGCATGTCTTAAAATATGGCCTGGAAAGGTACCACAAGATACTTTCAGGTATCAAAAAATAAAATAAAAAAAATAATAACAATTATTTGCAAGATATTAAATATATTAAATTAATTAATTAATTAATTAAATGAAATATATATATTTGCAAATATTTAAAAAAATCACTCTTCTTATTGTTTTTTTAATTTGTTAAAAATATAGTTTTTCATGAAATGAAATTATTGTATATTAATATCTAATAATGTAAGATTGTTATTTTATATGTTTTAGTACACAATATTCTACAAATATATCAGTTTTAATTTTTAATACAGAACATAGCAGTATGTATAATTCATGCAAGCATAAAGTCTTTTGGGATTCTCTATAATTTTTCAAAGTGGAGAGGGATTCTATAAGCATAAAGTTTAAGAAATGCTGTATTATATTGTACTGAATATTAATATACTAATTTGTCTATTTTATTTTGACGTATTTAGAAATATGAATAGATATCCATCCAGAGAGTGTCTGATGGAGAAAGCATAGTATTCCTTGATCATTGTAGATTTAAGTTAAAATGTTTCAGGTCCACGAATTTGAAACATAATTAAACTTTACCCTAATTTATTTTAGTTCCAACAAAATTAATGCCAACAGCAATTTGGTTGAACTTAAGATTGACATCAGTGCAATAGCTCATGTACAGATCAGAGGGTAAGTACATTTATTCTGAGTCAAATATAAAATAGTCATAATTATTTAATTTATTGTAATTGTGTATTACAGTACTTAGACATTTATAATTATTGACTCCCAATTATGATAAGTCTTAAAATATACTCATTTTCAGACGGTCTGTTAGTTACCTAACCTACCAAAACAATTCTTACACATCTGTTGTTGCTATATGCATGGCCAAATATCTGTTTGTCTATTAAGTCTGTGTGTGTGTGTGTGTGTGTGTGTGTGTGTGTGTGTGTGTGTGTGAACCTATAACATCCTGTGCCATTCTATTCATTCTTATTCATAAGTCAGTGTTTTGTCACAATAAATTAGATTTAGGCTACACAAGAAGTTCTGTTCATGTAGCAGGATTGCCTTTGGGCATGATATTCACAGTGTTTTTTAAAAAAAATTCAAGTTCATAAGACAGCAAACTCATCCTTAAGAACATATGGCCAAGGTTCCACTTGGGACACAAAAATATTCTTAATTATATTATAAAATAATTGCAATATGTGACTATTCTGACATGTAAATTAAATATTTAAAGCTAATTATCTGATCCTTAGAAGAATACTGCTGATGGAATAAAAAAATGATACATATCTTTAATATTCTATAGGTGAACATAGTTGACAATAGCTGTGTATTTCCTAAAAGAATATCCTGCAGTACGGATTATGCTCATATCATGTATAATAAAGGCATTTTTTAATTTCCTAAGGAATATTGAAGGGAAGTTTTCAGGAGTATTTATACATAATCTAGTTAAGTAAACATCCCTTCCTGAAACATTTTGGTTTTGTTGTTTTTATCTATTAAAACATCAAGAACTATTAATTGGTGTTTATTTAAGTGACTATTGTTTTTTAGTAATCTAGTAATTTGTATTGGCATTAAAGGTACACGAGATGTTCTGTTTAGTACTATATGAATGCATATGTATATGATGTTGAAATGGTAGCCTTTTGGGAAACTGTAACTAGCGTTAGAAGTGTCCACAAGGAGATCAAAAATTCAAAATGATAATTATAACCATGCAATCGAAGCCCTGTCCATTTTTTGTATGCTCTGCATTAATCCATATAAAAAATTATTGAGGCTTCAATCATACAGTTGTGCTACCATCTTGCAGACATGCTTAACTAATAGTTATAGTTGCTATCTCTTCCCTAAAGCCTGTAGAGCTACATCATGAACATCTCTGTTAATACTGTAGCACGCCTAAAGATTTGCAACATTTTTTCTAAAAAAAAACCTACCTGAGCTTTATCCTTAAGGAAATACTTATGAATGATTTATATAATGAATCAATAGGGGATCAGCTATCATTTACTATTCTGCGTTCATTTCTTCTTTTGTTAAACAAACAAATGATCTCATGTAATGTTATTTATGAACTATTTCAGAGTGTCTCACCCTCCACAAATTGTGTTGCCAATTCATAACTGGAAACCAAAAGATGAACCTACCAAAGAAGATGAGATTGGACCTTTAGTGGAACATATATATGAGGTTAAAAACAAATAAATAACATAAAAACAGATTCCTTATAAGAAACTGTATATTTTATGCATAACACACAAAATGAAGTTTATTGACAATTGAGAAAGTATTCTTGTCATGCTTAATTTACTTCCTCTGTTCTGCTGACCCTGTACTAGACAGCATGGCCAATTGTGAAGTTTGTTGTGAATTCCAAAAATTTTTGGAAGGCCACAGAATCTCCACTATAGTCTACCAGAAATCTCTGGACATGCTGATTGCTGAATCTTGCTTTAGGCAGCACTGGCTGCCTGAGCCAATTAGGAATTCTATTTATTCTTCAATATCTAGAAATATTAAATATCAGAATTCACAGTTGAGTGCAGTTTTATGTCTCTTTGATTTCCCAACTGAATGTGGCATGTTTGGGGAAGAAGCATAGTGAGTAATGAAGAAGACCCATCCATGACTATATTCAGTTGGCATGCATGAATGTAGCAAGAGCTCCACTGGATCCGTGATACCATGGCTGATTTATGGCTACGTGTATCGCTACGCTATCTTTGATCATATATCCTTAATTAGAGAAAGATAGTAAATCTCAACAACTGTGCCTTCAATATAATTAAGATTCTGGGACATGAAGAAAAGTGATTTTTCCTAACATTTAATTCATGTCTTTATCTGAGAAACTAGGCAGATAAATCAAACAATCTACATGAATCGAACTAAATTTCAATAAAGTGCAAATTAAAAATCAATTAGAAACCACATCATGAAATGAATGTGGACTTTTCATAAATGTTAATATATTATTATTATTATTCAATTTCAAAGGGTTACTCAAATGAACACTATGTAATATAATGAATACATAATCTCCTTGGAATTTGATGGATAACTAAATCTGAAAGTGAAACAGGATGTTTCACATATGGTTTTATTTACAAATCAGTAGGCAGAACAGGATGGACAATCTCCAAGGGAACTATGGATAACAAAATATAAACAAAATTATAAATTGAAATCTTACAAGGCAAGCACTGTTTATGTCGGATATTGGGCTTACCGAATGTTATTGATAATTGGAGTTAAGTTGCATATGCTATCACTAGCTTAGCACATTTGTGTATTAAAAGCATACCTATCACATTTTTAGGTTGTGCTCCTAAAGCCCCTTGTTATAGTACTATAATATGTCAGTACTATTTTGAGTAAACTGAAAACATTATAGCTTTAATGATAAGATATGAAGTGATGAAAAGAAAGTTGCAGATTTGAGAACATTTGGAAAAGAATGATTAAGCTGACATATTAAAATACTTATTTTATTGTTGATCAGAATAATAACATACCTGCTTTAGCAATATACCTTTAAAGAGACAATTTTAGTTGTAATGTTTGGAAGTGGTATTGTGCTGCCAATTATCCCTTGCACCTAATTATCAGAATTCTGAGAATATCTGTGAATTATCACTACAAACTGGTAATAATTGACTACAATTATTGTAGTCATTATTTATAAACTGCTCATTCAGAGACCATTCAAAGTTATAACAGCACTGAAAAAGGAAATTTATGATCAGTATTCAAATCTGCAATATTTGCATCTTTCATACAGTTACATTTGTTTTTTAGAGAATTTATATGGCTACCCACTCATTTTCAGTGACTCTAAGCAGCTTATAAAAAACCCCCACCCATTTTAAAAAGAGTAAAAACAATACTGCCTGGCCTGGAGACAAAAAGCAATAAAACAAGCTATTTGATGGGCTCCATCCCACTCTGGGTTCCCCAGGCCTATTGGCAAAATCAGATCTTCAAGTCCTTGCAAAAAACTGTCTTAATGTCCACAAGGATGATGTTCCAAAGGGAGGGATCTACTGCAGAGAAGGCTGTTCTCCTGGGTTCCCCCAGATGTTGCGGGTCGGAGAAGAGACCCGCAACATTCCCTGCCTCCCCAATCTGGAGAGGACGGATGTAATAGGGAAGAGACAATCCTTTGGATAACCTTGTCCCCAGCTATATAGGCCTTTAAAGGTAACAACCAGCACTGATTTGCACTGGAAATGCAGCTCCCCAGGAGAAGTGATATACTGTATGTGCACATCTGGTCTGTACAAAATCACACATGATGCTGCATTTTGAACCAGCATCTGGATGCTTTTCAAGGGCAGTCCCATGTAGACCTAATTAGGTCTTCAGTTTGCACCATGATGGGGAATTTTTCATAGGTTTGGCTCAAGAGATTGATAGGATAGCAGTAGTGAGGTAGGGATAATGTTTAAAAAATGCATAATGATGTGAATTTTTAAAAATTCTTCTTCTTCTTCTTCTTCTTCTTCTTCTTCTTCTTCTTCTTCTTCTTCTTCTTCTTCTTCTTCTTCTTCTTCTTCTTCTTCTTCTTCTTCTTCTTCTTCTTCTTCTTCTTCTTCTTCTTCTTCTTCTTCTTCTTCTTCTTCTTGTTATTATTTATTCAAATAGTTGCACAACATTGGACCAAGTGCCATCAATGATACAGTCCTGTATGTGGAATGGCCAGTATTGAGCAAAACAGAATTTCTTCTTTACATCCTTCACATTCAGACACATGGACCTCTGAAGTGTCAAACAAGTTCTGCAATTAACAGTTTGGAAGTAAAGGTAAGAGAGTCTTGGTTTTTCTTTTCACTGACAGTTTGCTTTTTTTAGACTTTTACAAATGTGATGATGCTAGTAAGTTAATTCTATAATTCTATATAAGTACTTAAAGGTCATTTAAAGATCATTTCTCTTTTCTGTAGTTTACTGTCCCAGAAGACACTCCGGAGCTTGCTGCTTTTTTACGCAATTCCTCCATCTCTCACTCTGTTGGACGGAGGGAAGCCAAATTGCTGGAGTATCAAAAAAACTCTGCAAAAATTCTGGTGAGATAATTATATATTTTTGTGCTATATATTCAAGGACACTCATTTTACATGATCATGGAAGAACTTGTTATAGCTTGTCTTTGTAGAGAAGAAATATCAACAATACCTCCATTCTCCTTAAACATTAGTTTATTATGTTCAGGCATGTAATCACTTAGGGAACCATGTATAGTTAACTAGTAGACAACAATACGTGGAAAATCTCAGATCAATCTACAAATATAAAAATAGCTGTATCAAGACTGGACACAATAAGACTGTAATGGCAAACCTATGGCAACAGCTAATGTTTGGGTTTCTGGTGCGCATGCATGCAATTCAGGGGACCCAGCTGGTCATTTGAGCTTTCCTGCATGCAAGAGTACTGGTGTGCAGCATGCACATGCACAGATGATGTTCGCATGTGTGTATTGCACACACAAAAACATGCACACATGTGAATTGTGCAATTGTGTGTGCAGCACATGGTAGGGGATGTGCGCAAAAGCTGTGCATGCGCAGATGATATGGTTGCGCATGCAGCACACGGTGGGGAAATGTGAAAAAGCTGTGCACGTGTGCAGACTGGTTTCGTGCACAGCGCACAGCGCACGGTGCATGTGAAAGCTGTGCGCATGCACAGATGGTGCAGTTGCACATGCAGCACATGGGGGAAGAGCTACACATTAGCAGGGATGGCACACATGTGGATAAAGTGCACAAAGCGTTTACCTGTTCGGCACTCGGTGTGTAAAAGGTTTGCCACCACTGCAGTAAGAGATCTTTTATTCATTTCCATATGCAGTTATACTTTTGAGTCACAATCGCAGTTGCATTTCACAATCTAGATTTTTCTCAACTTCGATTTTAAATACAAGCTGAAGTGGAAAATAAGTTATGATTTATTATCTGTATTACTATTTACATATCTTACCACCAGAGGTGGCTTTCAGTAGGTTCTGACCACTTCTGGAGAACCGGTAGCAGAAATTTTGAGTAGTTCGGAGACCCACTAGTAAAAATTCTGACTGGTCCAGCCCCCATCTATTCCCTGCCTCCCAAGTCCCAGCTGATCGGGAAGAAATGGGGATTTTGCAGTATCTTTCCCCTGAAGTGGGGTGGGAATGAAAATTTTACAGTATAGTTCCCCTGCCACGCCCACCAAGCCATGCCACATCCGCCCAACCACACCCACAGAACCGGTAGTAAAAATTTTTGAAACCCACCACTGCTTACCACCAAGAGACCATCCCCCATGTACATTTATAGTGTGGTACTACCACATTATCTTGCACGAGGAATGTTCCACTTGCATTTACAGCAAATGAATATTACATAAAATCCCACCACTCCATAAGTAGAATTTTTGAGAGCTGCTTGTTGTGCTTGATAAGTCTTGCTTTAGCATAGTAAAAATGCTTGGCTCATTTTCTTCCTTTTCTTAAATTTTTCAACACCCATGACAAACTATTTTTCAAACTCCTCTTTCAAAAATAAGTGGCTCACTCTTTGGAAAGGGCACCCTATTCAAAAATGGGGGAAAGTCCAAACTATTCTGTGAGTCTAGAAAAGTCCAGATAATCCTCAACTTAAAACAATTTGTTTAGTAACTGTTCAAAGACATAACGGCACTTTAAAAAGTTACTTATGATCAGTTCTCACACTTATAACTATGGCAGTATCCTCATGGTCACAAGAACAAAATTTGAGTGCTAGACAACTGGATGTATTTAAAATGGTTGTGATATCTGGGGTCATGTGATCACCATTTGAAACAATTGAACAAGTTAATGGTGGAGGCAGATTCATTTAATGACACAATTCGTTTAACAAGTGCAGTGATTTACTGAACAATTGTGGAAAAAAAGTTTATAAAATGAGATCTGACTCACTTAACAATGGAAAAATTGAGTTCAACTGTGATCATAAGTAAAAAAATACCTGTAGAATGAGGAGGGGGTTTTTTGAGTCCTGGCCTGTAAGCCTGTTCAATTGTTACAAAAATCACAACAAAATAGTCTTCAAAACTAACTTATATACATCTGTTTTTTTGTTTTATTTTTTAAGTATTTGACTTAGCCTTTAATTATGAAGCTCTTTTTTGATCTAGTACAACTGTGAATAAAAAGACATGTCTTCATTGCTCCTACATTACAGAGAATAAACACTTTGGCTAGATTAAAGAGTGATTAAATAAGAAAAGGTAAACAAATACTTCCTCTAAAATATTGCCTTTCAGTAAGTTCTGTATAATCAGTTTCCTGTTGAGGAAGTGGATGGGAGTTTAACAAAAAAGAACACAATCATTCATTCAATTTTAATGAAGAAACATTTGCTGTGATATTTGGGGTACAAATTTAACTTTGCATTTACATAATCTAACATCATATAACATTATTTTTCTAAGAGCATATTTGATTTTTAAGAAATCCAGCTTATATAGTTCTGTACAGGGAGACTTGGGGATTTGAACACAGAAGACTTATAAATTAATATTTGTCATGTTGTGCAATTGGCATCCACTCATAAATACACATATGTAGAGATTGTTCCTTCTTGCCTTTAATATAACATCATTCAGTTAATGATCACTTGTTCTAATTAACACAATGATTACTTACATTACTGATGATTTCTTCTGAAATGTTAGGAGCATACTTAGCAAATGCAAATGCTTTCTAAACTATATCTCACAAAATGCTTGTATTCCCTGAGCAGCACTATGCTTTCAACATATTGGAATAAAATATTGGATTTTCAGTATTCATTACATCCAAAATCAAATAGCAAAAGGAACTGAATATTAAGCTGTCTGATTCAGCAAATCGTAATTTAGATATTGATGGCATGATATGCAAGCTCATGCTTCCTATTAATAATGTTTTAAATCTAAGGGAAAAAAGAATATTGTTAGAATGTTATGAAGAATTACTAAATATCAACATAGGTACTACTTCTTTATGCAGCTTGCTGAAAAAAATTGAAATCGACTTTTAACACCAAAGCTAAGAATTTCATTCAGAAATATTTTTTAATTGTCGATTTTCCAATAGGGCAATCTTTTTCTTAAAGAGGTCTAAGCTGGTGTTATTTCTCTCTTTTAAAACTTAGCATTTCTTGTCTTTTATTAACTTTTAAAAATAAAAGCTGAACATGTTGGCATTCTAGATACTGCTGATGCAGAGGTGGGTTCTAAAATTTTTTACTACTAGTTCTGTAGGTGTGGCTTATTTTGTGGGCATGGCTTGATGGTCATGTGACAATTATTTAGGATTTAGCATAGGTACTGGTCTACCAGGCTTTTAACTGCTTGCAGAGCTGTACCAATCTACCCATTTATTTTTTGCAGGCACTGATCTACTCATGTATTTTTGTAGGCCCTGGTCTACTCATTTGTTTTCTTTTAACACTGATCAGCTGTAGGGCGGCCCTTTGAAGCCCCATGGCCAGAGTTTAAACAGGTTTTTTCCCTCTAGCCATCAGCTGGGACTCAGGAGGCAGCAATAGATTGGGGGTGGGGCCAAATAAAAGGTAAGAATAATGTGGGGGGGGTGGGGGTGCAGGGAGCGTGGGGCACAAGGGGCGGGGGTGAGAACCAGTTCGGTGACGTCATATCGTCACTGCTACTGGCTCAGGAGAACCAGGCCAAACCAGGAGGAACCCACCACTGTGCTGATGGAATTTGACTCTGTCAATATCTTCAATAAATAATTTAATATATCTTTTTTGCTTTGTGTACAGAACTGCACAAATGTGGAATGTTTAATGATCACCTGTTCAGTTGGGCTCTTGGAAAAAGGGAAAAGTGCTGCATTGAAAATCCGATCTCGTTTATGGGCTTCAACATTTCTACAGGTAAGGAAATGAAAGCTAAATAATAGCACTTAGACTTACATACCACTTCACAATGTTTTACAGCCCTCTCTAAGTGGTTTACAGAGTCAGCATATTGCCCCCAACAATCTGGGTCTTCATTTTACCGACCTCAGAAAGATGGAAGGCTAAGTCAACCTTGAACCTAACTGCAAACTATCCTGTGCATGGAATAACTCTGTAAATTACGACTGTAAACATAAGTGCCTGTTGCTTCTCAGAGATACTGACAGTCCCATTTTACTCCAGTTCATGCATCATATAGGAGCTATTTTGATTTCTAAATAATCAAACATAAATTTCATTAAATATGAAATGTTTTTCTTTTTCTAATGTTTGCAATGTACCATTTTTAAACTTGTCTTGTAATAAAATATACAATGTACGAAGTTATTCTGAAAATAAGAAAGAGTGAGATCTGATTTCCCAGAACTTCAGCTTTCACTTCCACTTAGTCACTAGACCATACTAGCTCTTAAGAAAATGCAAAGACTGCATCATTCATCAATCAATTTATATTTTTTTTCTGAGACGTATGTAAATCTGCCCACATACTAGTCCAAAATTGCTCTCAGTTGATAACGTGATTTCAGAATCACATCAATGAATGTGTGAATCCATTATATTATTCTATAGCGTTGACTTAAGCAATCTTTCTCTGCCAAACTATCCACGGATCACACTACAAAATATTTTAAATATTTGGGAGAAAAAAAATAGGAAACCACTCACTAAGAATTCTATTCTGTAGCTCAATGTGATATATTACAAAATAATGGAACAGCGATTGCTTTCAGATATGAAAGTATAATCTTAATTTAATCCATTATCATTAATTTTAAGAATAAAGAATGGATTTTTCATTTCAATGAATTTTATGTTTATATTGATTTTGTGTAATTTATTCAATGATCGGCTAACTTTTCACAGTATTAAAATGACACTTGCTGACTGTTCAATCTTGCAGCTAATTGTAATCTGTCATGGTTAAAGCCTAACATTTTATCACAAACTGGAGCTATATGAAGTGAAATGATTAAACAAGCTTGAATAAACAAGGAGCTTAAGGTCTCCCCCAAAGCCAACAAAGATAATGAAGCCTGTTGAATCAAAGCCAAGAATAATAAGGAAGAATTTGGCTGTGTTTCAAAACTTAAATGTAAACAAAAACATATGTTAAATTTTGTCATTGATGTAGTTTAATCTATCAGTTGTCTAATTCAACAAAGAAGAATTAGCCTTATTTCATTATTAATTGTATTTCTAGTATGATTTCTATTGATTTTCTATCTAAATACAGTACACAGCCACTGAAAAGGCAATCTGTACAGTATAGTATACAATAAGCAATGGGGAACCATGAACTCCAAAGCCTCAATATGCAATATGTTCACAGTTCTTCTCTCTCTGCCAAGCTCTTTCCCCACCCAGAGTTTATGAAAAAAAAATGTGTCAGAAGTATGATAGCAGTCTTATGTTATAACAAAACAATTGATTATATAGGACTCCAATTTAAAAAGAGGAAAATGATATTGTATTTGAAACAGATAACAGCCTAAAATTCCCAGATAGCATTTTAGCCTTAAAAGCCTTAGATGTGACAAATAGACTTTGAAGATTGCCACAGAATTTTACTTATTGATGTCATAGAAAGGAAGCTTACTAAATGTTTAGCTTATAAATATATCCGCTATAATAACTTGGTTTAATAATTTTTATTGAAATGAAATGAATGTTACTTTTTGTCTTGAATGTCCTTAATGGAGGTACACTTCACCAGTACCATTCATTGGATGCATGCAATCCTTGGCCTAAAAAATATGTGTCCCACTCACTACCTTAGAAGATTATCCATGATACTGCTGTTCAGATCCCTGCCCCGCCCCTGATATAACTAAGCAAGCCAAATGCAATGGAGCTTAGTTGTATGGAATTAGTGGCAAACCCATCTCACAGATTAGATGATCACTCAGATCTGAAGAGCAATCTAAATTTTCCTCAGTTGAATTGATCAGTGAAAGTGGATAAAACAATTACTTTCTTTTCTTTCTCTCCTCCCCATATTCTCTCAGAAATCCCACCTGTAGGCCAGATGCCTTTTATTTTGTCCTTACATGCCTTGGTTAGCTTATATACCTTTGGGGTGGGTTATTGATTTCTGCTGTTGTACTTCATTGAGACCAAAGCAGGCACTGTAATCCATCACTAGTCCCACTGAGAACTCATTTAAATTGTTTTAACTACTTAGGTGGGCTGATAGGTGATGTGCTTTCCAAATTACCTCTGCCTGAGTTTGGATAGTATGCAAACAGATTCTGTACTCAGCATGTCTTGGAAGCGCTTAGCTATTTGGAATCCAGGTATCCATATGTTTCACATTTGCTGAAACTGAAATTCATTTTTAGTATGATAATAGATCTGAATATGGTTAACATTTGGAAAGGTGCTAGTACTCTAGAGAATGATAAAAAATATCACTGCAACCACACATTTGTGGATCTCTCTAAAACCCTTCAACTTGAAAACATAGATATAAAGTTATAAAGTTTAATAGGAGAAACCATTCTTCATTTTTTTTCCTAACAGTTTTAGGTAAAGGTAAAGATAGATAAGAAGACTGATCCCGCACTGCTGATGTCTGATGTGAATGCCTTTAAAATGTCCCCAATTTAAATTTGAATGAGCCATTTTGATCTAGTGGTTAAGGCCCCAGTTTAGAAAGCAGGAGACTGTGAGTTCTAGTACCATCTCAGACATGAAATCCAATTGGGTGGTCTTGAGGTGGCATTCCCTTTCAGCCCAATTCACCTCACAGGGTTGTTATTGTGGGGAAAAAGAAGAGGAAGGTATGTTGGTAGGGTACAAATAAATAAACAAACAAACACATTGATTAGGATCCTGAATAGCACAAGTCTTATTTTCATGCTTACATATCCTCATGCCATGAGAAATTGTGTCCCTTTAAATATATCTATTAGCGCATAAGATTGCAGAGATAACACCCATGATGTGGTAGGTCCCAGATCCAATCTTCTTCGAACAAACTGAAAGTAATTTTTAGGAGGGGGGAGAGAACCTTAAATCTATATTGTAAAACTGTCCCAGTATTTAGCATATAGTTTCTACCAGTTCTGCAGTATAATTTGACCAGTCCACTCTTTCTACTATTCCACCAAATCACTATAAGCTTAAATCTGGCCAAACTCAGGAGAAATATGTCAACTGAATATGTAAGAATGAAAAATATAGGGTGTCTATTTCCAAAAAAGATATGGAGGATTCAGCTGCGGGTTGTTGCTAGTTGAGAATGTTGTATGAATAGCTGCCTACCACCAATAAATTGCTTTGCACATTGAAATGATACATTGTACCATGTTTTTCCAAATCAATTCCTCCCATCTTCAGTTTATATTAAGTGATAAAAATTGAATTCCTAGAGCTTATGAAGCAATTGTGAGGATTCAAAGGCACAGTTTAAATTTTTAAAAGAAGTGTGACAGATGATAATCCCCAGGAAATGTACTGCAGTAGGTGACAGGATCAAGATTGAAAAAAAAGTGTCCACTAAATAAGGAACTGGTTAAATGAAAGAAAGGCAAAAATAACATGATTATTATAATATCAAAAAGTAGGCCTTCAAGTTGAAACAAAGTTACAAATAACAGTTGTAACTGTTTTTATTTATACTTTTGATGCCTATCATTGACCAGTACAAGATCTATTTTATTTTTATTAACATCTGTAGAATAGAGGTGGGAGTACTTTGATGGCATTACAGATAACCCTATCTGGGAAAGACAGTATTATTATTACAGGAAGCCATCAAGAAATTATACAGAGTGAACTGGGTGATCCCATGACCTCAAATAAGGAAAGTGGAATGCAGTGAAAAATGCAAACTGTTGTGATCATATACCAGGGGATTAATGATAAACATGTTTTCCTTCTTTGTGGATTCAGTAGCTGGAAATAATTTTAAAAGATCGGGAAAGGAGATAACATTAAAACATCACATGGGGTTATGTATTATACTGGGGATTGTTATTTTATTTTAAGAACTCATTTTACAAAAGACTTTAATATCAGGACGATTCTACATTTCATGTTAAACTTGAGAATCTGACTCTTTTCTCTTCTTTTCTCTGATTCTTTCTCTCTCTCTCTTTCTCCCTTATTATTGTGACAATAATAATGGACATTAGCAATAACAAAGTGGAAATCAAAGCTGTTAAAAACAGTCCTGACAAAAAGTATTATCTGAATTATTGAGATACTCTAGAAGGGAAAGGAATTTGAGACAAAACCATGTCTCTTTCTGTTCTGAGATTATAAAAATAAAACCAATAAGTGCTGTTCAGATTTTTTTCCATTTGCAGTTATGCAACACTAAAGGTTAAACCAAACAGTGTAATATTAATCTAGTTTCTGTTTTGAAACACAGAAAGCTGCTTTAGAAGGAAGGACATTTTGAATCAGAAGAGACCAAGGAAGAGATCTTTGACTCTTCCCCCCATAATGCATCTCTAGATCAAATTATTCATTCAAAACAAATAGTTTTTCTCTTTTAATCAGAATAAGGTTAAATGTGTTTGTTTTATTTTATTTTATTTTTTTCTATTACATTTTATTCATTTCTATGCAATTTGTGCTGGATTTCCAAAATTATCTGTATTTGATTCATATAAAAATCAGCACAAAATTATCTATCTGCTAAAATCTCTTATTCTAAATTTAATATAAAGCCCAGCACAGCACCGTGATGGCAAACTTATGGCACACATGCCAGAGGTGGCATGCAGCGCCATCTGTGTGTGGAAGCGAGCTGTCATCCCAGCTCCGCTGCGTGTGCATGCATGCTCACCTCCCGCTGGCCAGTTCTCTGGCCTCTCTGCTGCACGTGTGCTGGGGGCGGGATGCATGCTGGGGGCTGCGCGCACATGTACAGGGGAGCAGGACGAATATAGGGATACATAGGCATGCTGGGGACCGTGCATGCATTGCGTTTTGGGGGTTCAGGCACGCGCATGTGCATTCACACACACACACGTTTTGGGCACTCAGTCCAGAAAAGGTTAGCCATCACTGGCCTAGCATTTATATTTTGAAGATAAAAATTGTATCAGTGAATATGATTTCAAATTTTAGAAGGTTCTGCTCCATGCTATAATATTTTCATTCCTCCTACCTCTAACTCTCTCTCCTCTATCCCTTCCATCATCTTGACAATATAATTGCCCTTTAGTATAATCCTTTTAATCCTGCAAATTAAATTCCTATCCTGTTAAACTCCGTATATCCTTTTGAGAAAAAAAATTGCCTTTATGAGTATTTTTTAGGATTTCTCTTTCCCTTTCAGATGAATCCTAGGTTAATATTACTAATGGCTTTAGTTGAGAGGCTTAAACCAAGTTGATGATTTTTGGATTCAGGTTCAAAGTCATCTTTGAATATGCAGTGAATCAGGAAAATTGATCATGTAGTCTCTTAAAACAGACTGGTCTTTGTTGGAAGTGTCCTAAAAAAATTGTGCTCTACTGTATTTGGATAGATCTTGCTCAAGCAAAATTTAAAATTAAGAAGAGAAAAGGGAAATCTCCCAATCTCAAGTTCTTAAGTTGTTGCTATACATATAAATTAGCATGTATGTGTTGATTTGATGATGCCCAACTGGCCACTCTATTGTCAGTGACAGGCATCAAAAATATAAATATAAAGCAACCGCATGGTATGAAGAGAATTTTTCAACGTTAGCTGTTCTGGGTATCTGGAAAGCTGCTCTGTGTTTTTTTAAATGCCTGGTGTTAATAATGCCGACATCTGTATTCAAGAAGAAGAGTGGTCAGCTGATTTTGTCCCACAGGAAAAAAGCAAGAAACTCATCACTTGAGCTTTTGAATGAGTATCTGCTTGCGTATGCTCCACCCACTGGGGCAAAGGTCAGGGTCTAGCCTACTCATAAATCCTCTAACTGATGAGAGATAAAATAACTAAAGGAGGCCTGCTCAGAGCAGCAGGGGGGAAAGTATAGCTGCAAGAATGGGGGGGGGGGCATGCTGACACTGCAGGAAATTCCAAAGAATATAAATATTTATCACTAGTGAGTTAAAAATTGTGGCCTCATTGAATATGTACCAAAAAGAAATCCAAAATTTGTCCTATAGTAGAGGCAATGTGATCTTCCTTAGGTGTACATCAGGAATCCCTCAGTGCTTGTTTCTTTACAATACCAGTACTACATATTGGCAAAAAATACAGTATTGGCAAAATATATCTTAAGAAGAGTAGAAATATCTTTAATTTATTTTTCTCTTAAATTGTTTGAGTTTCCAAGTGAATTTCTATATGTTTATTCCAAGTCAATTTCTATATGTTTATTGCGAATTTTTATGTGCATTGATTTAGATTAGATTGTTAAGATCATTAAGAACTTCCATCAATTATTCTGGGCTTCTGAAACTATAGGGCAGCTAATGAAAATGAGATCCATACTCTCAGTTTAAGATTCTCTTCAGATCATGCCTATGTTTCAAAATAATAATACTGTGGAACTGTTACTTATATCAATGGACAAAAGGGGGGGAAATTAAAAATGCTGACAGAATTAGAACAGCACTTCCCAAAAAGGCAACGCAATTCCTTGAAGAGCAATTCTGAAGTTCAACAGGAAAGTTAAGGGGCATTTAGGATTCTGTAGAAAAACGTATGTGATCTTTCCCAGAGTTTATAGTGTCTTCCTTCGCAACTGCACTGTATAAGTCATAACTTATAAAGAATTTGATTATGGTTATAGTGATTGTAAAGATTATAAGACATTACTAAAAAGGTGAGTGATAACCATAACGTGAGAAGATTTGGAAAAAATGAAAAGGAGGGAATTTAATGAACAGAAGTGTAAAATGCTGCACCTGGATTGGAGAAAATGAAAGGCCTAGGTATGGGATGGAGAAGATATGGTTTGGCAAGAAGACATATCAGGCTTGTAGAACACAAGTTAAATACAATCCTGTTACTTAAAAAATGCAAATGCTACTTGGGGCACATTAACAGAAGCAGAGTCCAAATCATGGAAAGTAATTGCTCCACTTATTCTGCCCTGGTTAGATCCTTTTAGTGTTGTTCTATATATATAGTTTATATATGTAGGTCTTTGGTTATTAGGGTCTTCTCCCGCATAAAATTGGAAGTGTCTTGGTGACGTTTTGACGAAGTCTCATTTGTCATCTTCAGGCTGGCGTCTTCGGTTTCGTGCTTCCAGGAGCAATGTGAGATCGCAGCTGTTTCTTCCTTTTAACTGCTAGTGGGGGTGTGAACTGATTGGGTGGGAGCTTGGCTGTGTTCTGATTGGATGGGGTGTGTTCTGTTTGGGTGGGGGCTTGGTTGTGCTCGGGTTAGTCTGAGTTGCAGGGGGATTTGAGCTGGTGAGCTGCGTTGCTGCTGTTTGGCTTCGTGTTCGTGGCCGCGCTATCTCTTCATGATGGATGTCAGTCTGCTTCATGTATGTATTGGAGGGGTTTAAAGTGGCTAATGATGCAGCTACAGTCTGGCTTCTGGTCCGTGGTTGTGCTTCATCATCAGTGTGGGTTGAGTCTGCTTTCTGCGTGGATGTGTGGTGATGACATCCTGTGTGGCTCTTGTGAGTGTGGGTCTGGTGTCATTCCTCGTGTTAGGGATTCATTTGTCAAATGGCTGGTAAGCGGGAGGTATCATCTCATTTATTCATGTTGTGTGGACGTTTTTCTATCTCAATGGCTTCTCTGATTATTCTGTTGTTGAAGTGTTCAGTTTTGGTGATAGTTCTGGTCTTTTTGAAGTCAATTTCATGTCCTGTGGCTTTAAGGTGTTTATATTTAAGTGTGTGTGTGTGTGTGTGTGTGTGTGTGTGTAAGTCTTTGGTTATTCGGGTCTTCTCCCGCATAAAATTGGAAGTGTCTTGGTGACATTTTGACAAAGTCTCATTCGTCATCTTCAGGCTCGTGTTTTCAGCTTCGTGCTTCCAAAGGGTTCAACTTTGCAGTCGCTCCCAAACGCACCCCCACTGAAACCATTATATGCGGAGTTGAAACCAGCCTGACCAAAATCAACCCCGACGACGCAAACAGAATCAGACTCGAAATCACCAACATCCTCTGCACCAGCAAGCCACCCAAAAGCAACTTACCCAAAGAGGAACAGACAGCACTACTAACCTGAAAGAAGACACCAGCATAATAATCCTTACCAGCAGACAAGAGCAACGCCACGGTGGTTATGAACAAATCTGACTACCAAACCAAATGAACCAACCTACTCCAAGACTCCACATACAAACCCCTAAACACAGACCCCACCATCTACCTGGAAAAAACTACCAGATCCAAAATAAAAGCCTCCCCCATCAGCAAAGAGATCCAGCAAAGAATCATTCCCAGAGAGAAATCATCCAGATGCCCTAAGCTCTATGGTCTCCCCAAGATACACAAAGAAGGAACCCCACTTAGACCCATGGTCAGCTCCATAGGCTCACCTCTACAAAACCTAGCCAAATTTCTTGCCAAACAACTACAGCCCTATGCAGAATCCATCACCTCACATGTAAAAAACTCATTCCAGTTCATAGACATCATAAAGAAACAAAACTTACAGCCAAGTGACCTACTCGTGAGCTTCGATGTCATATCCCTCTTCACCCAATCAAAGAAGCCTTGACAGTTATCCAAAACAAATATAACCCCCCCCCCCAAGCACATCCTAGATCTGACCAACCACTGCCTATCCAACACATACTTCATCTATAACGGACAAAAATACAAACAAATAGAAGGAGCACCCATGGGATCACCCCTCTCACTTGTCATTGCCAACCTCTATATGGAACACTTTGAAACCCAAGCTCTAGAAAAATCTGATCACAAACCCAAACTCTGGCTCAGATACGTAGATGACACCTTCATAATCTGGCCACATGGGAAAGAAAAACTGGACAACTTCCTCACACACCTCAACAACCTACACCCCAAAATACAGTTCACCATGGAAACAGAAGTGAACAACCAACTTCCCTTCCTGGATGTCTTAGTCTACAGGAAATCCAATGGCTCCTAGGACACACTATCTACCAGAACAAAACACACACAAACCACTATCTGCACGCACTCTCACACCACCACCCAGCCCAGATCAACTCTGTAGCCAAGACACTCATCTCCAGAACAAAACGCTTAGCTGACGAACAACACCTAAAAACCGAACTACACACTCTCACTAACGTACTAACATCCAATGGATTCCAAAGAAATAAGATTACCAACCTAATCCAAAAAGAAACCCCCGCTAAAACCCAAGACAGAGAACAAGAAAACGGCAAAGCCCTCCTGCCATACATAAAAGGCACCACAGACAGAATAAGCAAAATCTCCACAAACACAACATCAAGACAGCATTCTGCACAAACCAAAAAATATCCACCATCCTAAAGAACCCCAAAGACAAAATTGAGTTAGAAAACCAAGAAGTATATGAAATCCCATGCACCGCCTGCTCCACCACATACATTGGACAAACCAACAGAAGAATAAGTGCACGCATTGAAGAACACAAGAACTCAGTCAGAAAAGAGGAACCAACTTCTTTCCTGGTCCAACACCTTAAAGCCACAGGACATGAAATTGATTTTAAAAATACCACTTTAATAACAGAATAATCAGAGAAGCCATTGAGATAGAAAAACGCCCACACAGCATGAATAAATGAGATGATACCTCCTGCCTACCAGCCATTTGGAAACCCGCCCTTATTGACAAACGAGTCCCTGACACGAGGAATGACATCAGACCCACACTCACGAGGGCCACACAGGATGTCACCACCACACATCCACGCAGAAAGCAGACTCAAAACCACCACCGATGTTGAGGCACAACCGCAGACCAGAAGCCAGACCACAGCTGCATCATTAGCCACTTTAAGCCCCTCCAATCCATACGTGAAGCAGACTGACACCCACCATGAAGATGTAGCACGAACACGAAGCCAAACAACAGCAGTACAGATCACCAGCTCAAATCCCCGTGCTACTCAGACTAACCTGAACACAATCAAGCCTCCACCCAAACAGAACACACCCCAGCCAATCAGATCACAGCCAATCCCATCCAATTAGAGCACAGTCAAGCCTCCAACCAATCAGAACACACCTCCACCCAATCAGAACATAGCCAAGCTCCCACCAAATCAGTTCACACCCCCACTGGCAATTAAAAGGAAGAAACAGCTGCGATCTCACATTGCTCTTTGAAGCACGAAGCCGAAAACAGCAGCCTGAAGATGACAAATGAGACTTCGTCGAAACGTCGCCAAAACACTTCCAATTTTATGCGGGAGAAGACCCGAATAACCAAAGATGTACATACAAACACCTGCGAAAACCTCAGAAAATGTGTGTGTGTGTGTGTGTGTGTGTGTCTGCAGGTAATATCTCGGGTTTCTTCCCATGTAATTGTAAACATATCTTTAGAAGGATAGCAGCGACGTTTCGATGAAATCACATTCATCATCTTCTGGCTGATGTTCTCAGTTTTCGTGCTTATGGGCAAACTGTGTGATCTTAACTGACGTTTTTCTAGGAAAAGAGGCAAAGGTGTATTCTGATTGGTTGACAGTGTTGTTTTATTCTGATTGGCTGATGATGTAGAAAAATGTCAGTCATCGAAACATCACTGCTATCCTTCTAAAGATATGTTTACAATTACATGGGAAGAAACCCGAGGTATTACCTGTACACACATATATACCCGTTAAAACTTACACAGATAAATGACTCTGAGGAGGGTCATCTTATACGCCCAGTCGTCTTATACACCAGAAAATACGGTATATATATATATATATACCGTATATATATACCATTTATATATATATACCATATATGGTATATATATATATAAATGGTATATATATATATACCATTCAAAATGGATACCAATAAGCCAGAGGAGGGTTATTAAGATGATAAGGGACTTAAATATGTGTTGCTTGGCTCTCCAACTTTGGAAAAGAAAGAATATCCAAAATAAATGTTTTCTTTGTACTAATTAATGAGAGAATACAAAGCCACACATAAAGGACATAGAAAAGGCCAAGATATAAAAACTCAAAGTTCATGGTCTCTGCTCGTGTTGTGAGGTCTAGAATGCTGTAACATCTCAATTAAATGTTTAGGACATTTGAATTATTTCTTTAACACGAGAATTTTCTTCATAAGGATATATCAAGAACTCTTCCCAATTAGACTAACAGTCTATTTCAGGGATAAGAAAACAAGTATGTTTTAGATAATTTGGCCTCAAAATTATTAGTTGTATCCAGCCTGGCCATTGGTAAGATATTGGAATGCTTGTCCAAAACATTTGATAAGCACTAGTTCTTTTCCCATAGCTAGTCCAGCATTTTGTTCACATAAGATCCAAGCAAAGAAGTTCAAAGGCTGAATCTGGAGACAACCGTATTTTTTTTTTAACTGCCCTTTAGGAATTGATAATTAAACTATCTAACTGAGCCTCAAAGCTTTCAAAGGTTTTTTTTTACCAATAATAGCCACATCCTCCATAAATTTACTTACTTTTTTCTAAACTATCTAAATTTGTGGATCTCCTATGAAGAGGCAGTGAACTCTTTAGTTGAATATATGCTAAATAATGAAACATATCAATCCTGATTCTTTCTGTAACTTATAACTTTTAATTCTATTATTATGAAAGAGGGAGAAAAACATCCCTCTCCTTTTTCTATTATGTATATAGGTTTATATATTTTTATCTTGTTTTCTCTCTGCTTTCTTGTTCATCTCCTTTTTATGTCCCACTCACTGTCTGCCATTATAGCACGGGCTATGAATCAATTTATTTTATTCACCTAAAAAGACTAATCAAAACTTTTTTTGTATCATATTTTTCAGAGGAAAAATTACCGCTATGCTCTTTCCATCAGTGTGTCATTTGAAGTAAAGAAGATGCCATACAAAGTTCAGCCAGCAAAACTTCCTGAAGGAAGCATAGCTGTGAGTAGCACTGAAAATAAATATAGAACATTAATGTCCATTGTTTGGATAATTTTGATTACTGTGACACAATATATTTACAGACAGGAGTTCCAAGATAGGAGTTTCCTGTGTTTTCTAATGCAGATCCATTCTTTGAATGTTTTTTAAAAGATGGTCATATGAGTTTTCAAATAATCCTCCTGTTGGTTGTGTTTCCATTTTAATAATTCTTATTTGTATATAATGGCAGAAAATGCAAATCCCAATATATCAGGGATAGATATACTTCTGGTACATTGTGTTCTTGAAAAGAGCAATCGTCACAGGGAATGAGGTAGTAATGCTACATCATGAGCAAGACCAAGTTACACATACGTTGCAGTGCATTTGTTTGTTTGCTTATAATTTACATTTCTAAAATCACCCAATTTCTCAACAACATAGCGGGTAAGGATATATGGATGAGTATTAGCAACTGATGGTAGCTGACACAATAGCACCAGATGACCTCACCCAGAAGATTCATGTAGATGTTAAATAGGAGGGGTACAATGCCAAAGCCTAAAATGCCTAAGGCATTTTGTGTTCAAGATACTTTGGACCCAATCTCTTCCCATTAACTTTGATTAGATTCACATGTAGAAAGGAAGACAAGATTACAAGGATTTTTAAGGCAAGGATCATCATATCCCTAAATTCCCAAACTCTGTTATTAATCATAGCCTTAGGAATGAGGCAATGCAAACCATTTCTGCAAAGAAAACTTCAGGATTTGTTTAGGCAGTATCTGAGAATTGGACCTGAAAGAATGGGGGGAAATATTCATAATGTAGCATGTTTAGTTTAATTCATTATTTATTTTTTCAATAATGTAGTTCTTTTTGCATCTCTTCTGTGGTTTCAACCTTTGGACCATAGTAAAATTATTAATATTAAATTCCCATTGGGTGATGTCTTAAAAAACATGGATTGAGCTGGTTTTTTATGAGTTCTTTCTTACTCCCCCTGCTCTGTTGGGGGTTAAATTTGATACTGCTTTGTCCATAAAGCCTATTTGACATCTTAAAATTAAAACATGTATTTCCTGCCTCAAAAGAGTTTGGGAAGTAACCTGTGTAGCTTTGTTGACAAGACCCTGCACTTAGATATTTCTTTACATTATAGTTCCTTCACCTACTTATCCAAAAGGAGAGTCTATTAGAAACAGATCTTGAACAAAACTGATAATATCTTTTGGTAACTGAAATTAACAGAAAGGAAGAATGCTCTCCAAATGTGTTGAGT
This sequence comes from Coluber constrictor foxii, assembly GCA_038048745.1. NCBI lineage: Eukaryota > Metazoa > Chordata > Lepidosauria > Squamata > Colubridae > Coluber > Coluber constrictor. Next base: position 147,365,337 of record CM075961.1, read on the forward strand.
TATAATTTGCATAATCCATAGCTATAGTCCAAAGCCACTCTAAGGTATGCATTATTCTCTAAAGCATTTTAGATCTTTTTGTGCATCATGACGTTTGGAGAAATCTTTAAGTTAAGTCTATGTCCCAATCTGTACATTAGCCCAGGAACTGAGTATCTGTTCAATTTATAAAAAATGCTGATCGAACAAATCCTGGAATGGTCTCACTGCTATGTTAGAGTAAATATTAGGATTATTTCAGTGAGGCATTTCTAATCGAATAGGAAGATGACACATGTCAAGCCACAAAATATAGATATATGTAAATTCAGAAATAGGAGTTTTAGGTACTTAGGTTATTCATTTTATTGATTTTCTTTCAATTTTTTTAAAAAAATAAGCAGACCCATATTATGTGCCACTAAGAACTATACCTATTTCTTAATAACAGGAGAGATATCATCATAGGAAAAATATTGTAAGATAAGAAGGATTCAGCCAAGAAGCTGGGGTGTTTTTGGTTTTTTGTTTTGTTTTGTACTTTAGTTCATGGGTGGGTTTTGATACTACTTGAAGAAGGACGATTTAATTTTAGGCTAGAAAGCTGAACGTTTTGATCCTTCATATCCCTTCCTCATCCAAGGAGTTCAAAAATACTCCAGTGGAAGATAAATTGCGGTGCTTAAGTGTCTATGTGTTTGCTCCGCATGTATTCTGTAACCAAAATGCATTGTTCTTTAAAATGGCTGATAAGTATTGATAATAAGTATTATAAGTAATGGCTGATCTGCATTGGTAGGCTGTCCTGCAGGTGTTAGCCTGCTGTCCAAAAGAAATTTCTGAAAATATGCAGAATGATCAGATATATGTTTTTTTAAGGATTACTTGAGAATGAGGGTTATTTTTCCAAACAGATGTTTTATTGCCAGATGCCCAAAACAGACTATACGCTCTTGAAAAATGATAGTGCTTTTTATATCTTCTCAGAACTGGCTATGTTTTATGGAGATTTGCCAATTCTACAACTTGATGTGTTGTAGACAGCCTTTTCAAGTCTTTACTGACTATATTTTTTATACTGTTCTCCAGAAATCAATCAATAGAATATTAATTGTAATTCCAGGAAAGAAATTTGAAACATTACATTTCTTTACATGAGTAAGGGTTGAAAATGTTTAGAAATATGTATAAGCAATCTTCAACTTTATTATAATTCAGAACAGTCCCCATACAGATTTGATTTTCTTTTTCCTACTTATAAAAGAATTGTACAACAAACTTTTGAGATTGCTACTAAACAATTACCTTCCAGAGATACATAAGCATTATTTATGGATGTGTCCACCCAAAATTGGCCAGACACTATTTCTCTGTCAGCCAATTCTACCCCCACGAAAACTTCATTGTTGCTCTTTATATTATATGATTCTGAGTGGAATCAACAACTAAGCATTCCTGATCTTGTTAGGAATTATTTGTAATATATAGAAATAATAAATCAATTGCTATGTGGATAAAATAGTCTTGAAATTTTCAGGTAACCTGGTGAGGAGAAAGTAACAAAACGTCATAATGTAAATTCTTCCCATTATTATTCTATCTGTGCGTGTCATATCACCAGTACATAAAAAAGGACATATGCATTTTGCCATTATTGTAACTATGGATATTTATAATAGGAACTGATGTATCTTATTTAGAAAACCCTCTTGTTTATTGATTAAAAATGTGTTTTCCAATCTTCCTTCAACTCAACTTTTCCCAACTTCTAATTATGGGGATGGTATAATTTTCAGAATTACCATTGACCATAGGCAGCAGTGAGTATAATCTCAATCTAATATAGAAGAAATCATTCTTTCAAAGAAGCAGAAAAATATTATATCATGGGATTAATTTTCTTATAACTATTTTAACTTTTTCTATGTTTACCTTGCATATATGAATGCAAAGAAGTAAGAACTTTCTTGAATCAAACTAAGAAGCCAATATCCAGCATTCATTTTCCAACAAATCGATGTTAGATGCTTTCCAGGAAGCCCATAAGTAAAATAGTTTACCTTTATTGTTAGTGCCCAGTACTAATAATCAGAGACATGTTGTTCTTAGAATTTAACCCTCCTTTTAAATTATTTTCACTGTTGTCATGTTCATCTGGGTAGTATTTGATATCTGAAGTAGCAATATATTTAATGCAGTTGACCATGTGCAATTATACGGCTATCACCATGTCACTTTCGGGTCTACCTATTGTCAGATAAACGTACAGTATGTTTTCTCATTTGTATTTCTATTGTATTTTTTTGGGGGGGCAACATCTTTAAAATTAGTCTCTTTTACAAATTTTCTCATTTCTAATTCAGCCTTTCTCTATTTAAATATTATATGAAAATGAGTGAGACCATCATTGCACAGTAAAGAGTGCATATGATATATATACCACTTTTGAGGCTTGTGAATATAAAAGCATAAGAAATATTTCTGCAAGATAAAGGACTTTGTAAGAAAAACATTTACTGGAGCCTAGCTCACTCTCATTTTGTTTTCCATCATGTTGTATTAATTAGTTGTATGCTTTTTTTTTTTAAATGAGATTTGTAAAGAAAACTGGCCATCCTCTGGCTAAAAGCAAAATTATAATATGAGCAGACTTCCTCTTTTCTTTTTCTAGCAATTTTGATGCATAAAAATTACTAATTTTGATCAATATTATTTTTCCTGGAAAACAAAGATCATGGTTAGATATTTAATCCCCACTGAGGATTGTGTAGGATTTAAAACAGAGACATACGCACACAGAAAGAGCTTTCTACGAATTAGCCCTGTATCCCATGAATATTTAGCTGAAAAAATGAAAGAGGTTTAAATATGCACCAGAGAGCTTTCACAGGAGCCTTATTTTTTAAAAAATTTTTGCTAAATCTTGAAACCAGGGTGAAAGAGTGTGGAAAGGAGTGCCAAAGAGGAATCAATGGGAGAAAAAAGGCAGATACTGTAAGATCTCTATAAAAGTTTCCACATCTGTATTGCCAGCCCTATAAGATAAAAGGATGAACAGAAAATATTTGCTGAGCCTTTCATCCCTAGATTTCTGATATTTTTAATGCAACAAAAATGTTTTCAGAAAAATATAAAACACTTATGAATTATTACTCTTTTTTATAAAATAGCATTAAATATAAATCCACATGGAAAAATGCAGAAACTATCCAAGTTGCAGAACACTTGTATAAATTGTAAATAATAGCTTAAGTTTAAGTTTAAGTTTATTCAGATTTATATATCGCCCTACTCCCCGAAGGGACTCAATATATAAACCCGAAGGGGCTTAATATATAGTATATTTTATTACTATATTTATAGTTTTGCACACATAGAGATATATAATGTGGAACATTGGAATAACAATATCCAACTAAAAAATGAATCAAAAATTATTCTTTTGGATTTTTAATTTTTAAAAAAATTTTCTATGCAATTTGTGGTTCAAAATTGGTAACGTTATTACTAACACTAAATCTGCCCCCTCCTCCCAGAATAACTCCCTGATCACCCTGCAAGGTAAAATAAATAAGTGTTAAATGTTTTCTGAAAACAGCTTTGAGATTAACCTAATTTGGGTAATGTGGTATTTGAGAGGACAAATGCTGTGGATAAGGCATTTTTCCTGCATTCCTATAAGATGATTCTCTCTAGTCAATGAGACTCGATGTCCCTCCTGTATATCAAGATTCAAGAAGTAGAGACAATGGAGAAATACAGTTCCTCCAGTAATCTGAACCCATGTCATGAAGGATTTTCTAGGTAAGAATTAGGACTGGAATTGCACCAGGAGTGGATTCCACTTACCTTTACTGCCGGTTCACAATGGGAGCATGTGCTCTTCTGCGCATGCACAGATCATCAATTATGACATCTGGGCAGGTGGGCAGAGCCTCCTGCCACTTTTACTACTGATTCTATAGAACTGGACAAAGTGTAACACAGACTATTTTATATTCTACAATGTCAGTTTCTCATATGATTTGGAATGAAAATATCATGGCTTATACCAGCGGTGAAATCCAAATTTTTTATTATCGCTTCGTGGGCTTGGTGGCATGGCTTGGTGGGCGTGGCAGGGGAAGGATACTGCAAAATCTCCATTCCCACTCCACTCCAGGGAAAGAATATTGAAAAATTTCTATTCCCACCCCAGTCTGGAGCCAGCCAGAGGTGGTATTTGCTGGTTCTCCAAACTATTCAAAATTTCTGCTACCGGTTCTCAGAACTGCTCAAAATTTCCACTACAGGTTCTCCAGAACCTGTCAGATCCAGTGGATTTCACCCCTGGCTTATACTACTAATAATCAAATGTGGCTGACAGTTTTCAGGACTGGAAATCAAGATCCCTGGATGTTAGAACTTGCCAAAATTTCAGAGGTGTTAACATATTTGCTTTCTAAATGGGCCCAAAGAGAAGAATATTCACAAAAAGTCTCATTCAAAAAAAAGGTTAAAATAAAAGTCTAAGGATGATATAATTGAAATTTTGATAGTTTAAACTGCCATTATGATAAGATCAACTCAGTTTGGCCAAATATTCACTTTCTGGTGAAAAGAAGGATCCCTGGAAGGTTTTTTTCATTGGACTGTAGTTTTTTCAATTTACTAACAGAAGGAACCAACATTCCTTCAGTTTATATGACTCTCCTGGGTTAGGGAAAGTCCTAGAATTATCCCACAAGAACCTCCAATACAGCAAAGGTCTGCAAATAGCTTCAGGAGCCAAGCTGGGTGTTGAAAGCTGGGGCATGGGGCAGTAATCAGTTCATTGTTGAAGAAGCTGCCATTTTGAAATAAATTTATATTTTTCAAACACATAGTAAATTTCTTAATCATTTTTAAGGACTATTATTCTTTATTAAACTAAAAAAAGGCTCTCTTTAGCCACAGCCTATTATTCGTTTTTGAAGATCTGTGCCATTTTGGGGAGATTGAAGAGGAAATTATTAGAGATGTATTTGGGGAAAAAAATCCATCAGTTCATAGATCAGTTATCCTCAAAGGGTGTTTAAAAAAACTTCTCAAAGTACTTACTTAAGAGATGCAAATACGTTTAGAAAGTTACCAAACCACTGAGGCAGTTTCACAAGTAGCTGACAATGCAGAGGAGTCATAGACATTTTGGAAAATAAACCTGAGACCAATTTTTATTTTGATAGTGTAAATATAAATCTCCTAACACAATTGAATGAAGAGCTCCAAGAAAATCTGCATCTTTTAAAAGGACAAGTTTGGGACTTTTTCCTCATGGACATTAACAAGGTTGAGAAATCGAAAAGAAAAAGAACAGCTTATAAGTAGTTGTCAAACATTCCAGAGAAGAAATAGATTTTATTCCATGAAGACAAGCTGGAGGGAAATACTTAAACTTAATGAGTCAATTGAAATTAGGATGGATTTTTATTGGTCTGATGTTTGTTATTGCAAGAAAGCTTTAATCTAAAGTTTGAAAGTGCATTTTTTTCTTTATATATAATGCTTAAGCAATTTTGCAGTTTATTTAAAAGTATCCATGTTAAGAGAAAGTATCCATGTTAAGAGAAGAAAAAGATGTATTTGTTTAAAGAAAAGTTTAGAGTTTTAAAAAGGATGTATAGAAGAAGAAAAAATTATTCTATGAGGGTAACTTGAAGGGACTGAACTAAACTTAATGATCTAAATTTAACTAACTCCAATTTAGTTGGAATTTTATCGGTCTGAAAGTGAACTTTAACTGTGTGTTAAGAGAAAGCTAAAAAAGATATATTAGAATGTTTTAGAAATGTTTTTAAAGAAAAGTTTAGTGTTTTAAAATGGATGGAAGAAAGTATTTTTTTTCTTTAAGGTTAAAGAATCTGAAAGAATACTGTGAATTTTGTTATTATAAATGATAATAGTTTATAAAGTTTATAAAGATTATTAAGTGCAAATAGAAATACATATTATTTCCGTAGTAAGAAAGATAAAGCAGAAATGGTTAAATTGATTATTTTATTCAAAGAGGAGAACATATTTAATTGTGTTTTTTCTTTGGATATCACATCTGGATTTTATGCTTGTGATGAAAAAATGAAACTTTGACTTTGATTTTGCGAATTAGATAGATTTGCTATTATAGAAATGGCTAGTTATATACTAATATGTAAAAGTAAAAAGTTGAGGCTGTAATGTTGTTATCTGATACTGCACTAAAAAGAGTCAGAAGTCAACACTTTTTTCTTTCTTCCCTTGTACCTCATATTTTCTTTCTCTTTCTCTCTTTTTTCCTTCCCTTAATTTCCTATTTTTGTATGTATTTTATACACTGACAAAACAATAAAAGTCATGAGATAAAAGTTTGGCCAAACATTCAAGGATCTTTAGCCTGCAGTAAAGATATTCTCATTAACTTATCTATCTCTATAAAGTATCTAAAGTAACAGGAATTAACATTGGAATCACTCTTAAAATTTACATCACATCTTTATGTAATGTTTATTTTGATAACATTAATTTTAGTGGGAGGTTAAACTAACTAGTTATATCTATACAAGAATAGACATATTTAATTCAACACATATATTTTGAGACAGATGTCATCCAAGTATTATTGTAAGTGTTTATAAATTATAAATTCTAACCTCTTTTGGCATTCTATAAGATTAGAGTAACAAAGTAGACTTTTTCCAATTAATAGGATAACCAACATATAAATCATTTTATTACTTCAATAAGCTTGGTAATGACATTGTATAAATATTAAAGAGCCGTAACATCATCAGTGTTGAGTGCAACACATCTTTAATATTTTGAGACTGAATAATGAAAGAAGCCATTGATTCAAGAACCAATTTTCATTAAGGAAATAAGGAACATCTTTATTAGTTGCCACAATAAACAGTTGAAATTCAATGAACAAAAGATGGTAGGACCTCATTTCTTGACATTTAATATAGTCAGTCTGAGCCATAGCAAAGATTTTTTCAGCATCAGTCTCAGTCTAAATTCACAACAAATAGACAGGTATTCTGACAGTATCCATCTGATAATTGGTATTTTCTATATTGTCACAGATAAAATGGAATCCATTGTTATAATTGACTATAAAAAGGTCTGCAGATTTCATGACCTTCATATTCTAGAGTACATTATAGACCAATAATTTAGCAATAGATAACTATTTTTGTTAATAAATGTTCAAAATTCAAAGGCTTGCATCTACAATATTTGCCTCCACTGAATCATGGAGGTTTTCAGCATTCACATTCAACTTAAATTGGAAAAAATAAAGGGATCAAGAAAAATTTATTTCTCCTTTTGTAAACTTCCTCTGATTATAAGCATTTCAAAAATTGTACTTAACTCATTGATTTAGGCCAGCATTTGTGCTTGTGATTAAATCAAAATACAGTAAAATGATACTAAAAGATTCTATATTTTTATTATATTTCAATTTTTTTTAATATTTGAGGGTTTCCGAACAGAACATTTGTTGTCATTCTTTAAAACTATTGGCTCTTTCATAATAGATATTGCACCTGAGTCCTTATTTTAATTTTTTTTTTCCTGTAAAGAAGAAATGGGTTTTTTTTTCTTTACAGGGTTTATTTAGGTGTTTTTACTCAAACTTTAAAAGAACATAGGGCAATATGAACTGCTGAGGCCATACTACTAACTTATAGCTATTTGGCTTTTACTTTTGCAGTTGTCTAAGAGAATACAGATACAGAGTTGGATCATGCTATGAATTCTGACTAATTAATCTGTATATATAAGGAGCCTTGGTGGTGCAGCAGACTAAAGTGCTGTTAAGTAGCACTTAGCTGCCAGCTGCCTGTAATTACTGCGAGTTCAAATCTCACCAGGCTCAAGGTTGACTCAGCCTTCCATCCGTCCATGGTAGGTAAAATGAGGACCTGGATTGTGGAGGCAATAAGCTGACTGTATAAAAAAGAACACCGCTTGCCGGGGGGGCGCTAAAAGCCCTATTAAGCAAGTATATACAAAAGTATGAAGGCTATTGCTTAACGCATTGTAAACCATCCTGAGTCTCTGGAGAAGGGCGGCATATAAATCGAACCAATAAATAAATAAATAAATAAATAAATGTAGATTCCCAATTATCCAGGTTATGGTTATTCAAAGGTACTTTTTAAAAAAAGGAAATTGGACTTTTCTTTGTTTTTCTTTGAAGACTTTTTGCCTCATCCATGAAGCTCCTTGAATTCTAATTGTCATCTGGTCGCACAATTCCTGCAAGGAATATAAATCCTTCCATTTTCCACCATTCAGTCAGAATTGAGGAAGCTTCTTGAATGACAATCAAAACATCGTGAAGGAAAAACAGAAAAGTCTGGTTAACTTTTAGGAAAAAAGTACCTTTGGGTCTGACTAATAAACTTAATTATTCTAGGTACCTGAACTTTCCTGAGTGCCAATTCATTTGATGTACTGTGTGTAGATAAAAGCTTGAAACAGTCATTCCTAATAAGCTTTAGGAGTCACTATCCAAGTATACAAAGATTAGGGGAAAGGGAGTACTCTGACCACTGAACAGAATGAAGCATGCTTTTTTGAGAGGGACCAATGAAGTACAGAGAATTTTGTGCTGTACTTCCTTCCTTTCTAGCTGGCTGCTTCAGAAATGCTATTCTGCTGTCGTTTATGTATCAGGCAATTGAAATTCATTAATGTAAAGAGTTTTTTTTTTCTTTTATCTTTATTAACTTCTTTCTTATTTCATTTCAGATAAAAACATCTGTTATTTGGGCTACTCCAAACATTTCCTTTATAATCCCATTGTGGGTTATAATATTGGCAATACTTCTTGGACTATTGGTTCTGGCTATGTTGACCTTAGCTTTGTGGAAGGTATGTTATATATTGAAACAATTGGGGAGGATGTTAACAGAACAAAATTGGGAGTTAGAGAGAGGAGAAAAAAGAATTTGGCCTTCTCATCCAAACAGTCATTATTAAATGTTCTTATTTAGTCCTAATGTTAGCTAATTATTTTATCTGTGTGTTTTTGGCATTCTAGAATTTTGATGATCCCTTTATATTAGATAAAATGAACTAGGGTCACATACATAGTGAAATCAATAGGATATCTTAGAATAGTAAATGTGATATGTAATGCAATAACTGCCTAGAACCGTAATGGCGAATCTATGACATGCATGCCACAGGTGGCACACATAGCCATATCAGTGGGCATGCCAGCTCAGCTCTGGCACACATCTGCATGCCAGCCAGGTGATTTTCGGGCCTTCTGGGTTCACCAGAAATAGGAAATCAGGCTGTTTCCTGCTTCTGGAGGGCCAGGGGGGAAGGCCCGTTTTTCTTTCGCACCTGGCTCCAGATCCTTTCTATGCATCTGAGGAGAGGCTCTGGAGGCTGGGGACAGCAAAAAAAGTCACTTCTTGTCCCACCGGGAGTTGGGAAATGGCCATTTCAGGCCTCTAGAGAGCCTCCAAGGGGGTGGTGAAGGCTGTTTTTGCCTTCCCCAAATGCACAGAGAGGATCTGAAGCCAGGTGAGAAAGAAAAACGGGCCTATTGGGACATTGCGTGCCAGGAGCAGTGAGAGGAGAGGGATTGCGCACATGTGCGTAGGATGGGGCACATAGAATTATGGGTGTGGGCATGCACGTGCACGAACCTCTCCTGCCCCCCCCCCCCCGGCATGCATTGGCAAAAAGATTAGCTATCACTGGCCTAGAACTTTCAGAAAGAGTGGCAACAATCTTTTTAAACAGTCCCTTTATGAAATAAAAAATATGTTTGTAAATGTTTGTATATATTCATAATTTTCTCCAACATTATTTATTTACTTGTGTATTCAATATATATAACCATCTCTCTCATATATTCAGCCTATATACAATGCATGATTGTATTTATGCTTGTCTTAAAAAAATAAACTTTTTCTCAAAGGATTTTATTTTAACAAAGAAAATAAAATGTTTCAAAGTGTCATGAGTTTAAAATTTGAACATAGTTTTAACGATTTTCTTGTATTACTTTCAAATTTGATTTTTGTGCTAGATTATCCTAAATGTAATGTTATGCAGTTTTCTTAGACAGTAATCAAAATCTTCTGATTGATTAGATGATATTCTGAATGATTAGATGATATTCTGTCAAAATGACATGATGGGTAAAATTTACCCTGCATGTTGAGACACAAGTTATTCATTCCTGGCATTAAGTGCCGCTTATGACCTGCCAAGTAAAGCTCTATTTTTAAAAAAAAATACATTCCATTTCTTTACATCATCTGTCCTAGACTGAGTTACTCAGAGTTACTCATCTAGACAGATAATCCATTACTTAGACTGACTCTTGTTCAATATTAGGCTTTTATCTGTCCCTTGCTTGCATTGTTGGAAAACAGATCAGTCACAGGGCAACTTGGTATGAAATATCAGTTCACCAATGTTACTCAGTAGAGACTCACCAGCTTTCTGGTCTTCCTGTTGGAATGATTCATGGTCACAGTTATGATGAGTTTCAGATTTGATGTCTGTTGAGATGTTTTTTTCTGATATTGAATATTTTGGTTTTCACCGTTATATCCTTTATAAAGCAATCTATTCTCATAAGCATTTTACCATTTGGAAAATGATGAAATGTAGACAGCCTAACTCCCCAGCCTTAAATATTTGTACCAAAGTATATTTCTGTGTAGGTATGTCTAACTAACATCATTTTCAATTACTATATGTGTCTGGATGTAACTGTTATAAAGAGATATCCACAAGATTGAGATATAAAGCTGAAGTTAATGTTATATTTTTATCATCTCTCTATCATCAACTTAATACAATGAATTTGCTTAACACTTCTGCCTCCTATTTTGTCCATAATAAGTTTGGCAGGTGGTTGGTTGAGAGAGCGTGACTGACCTAAAGTCCTTCAACCTGGTTTTATCTCTAAGGGAGGCATAAAACCTCTAGAACTCACAGTCTCTTGTTTCTAGGCCAGCATTATAACCATTATATCAAACTGTCCTTCTCCCACAACACCAAGCTTTCAACACCAATGTAACTCTTGTTTTTTTAATTCAATCATAGTCGATTTTTGAGATATGTAACAGAATTTCAGTCACATCTACTAAAAAGTAAATACTGCTATATTCAGTGGATTTATTTCTTGGTTTATTCTCAGATAAATTGAACAGTCTTGGGAATACGTTGTGCTTCTTGAAAGTTTGTTCATTTATTTGTTTGTTTAATTATTTAATTAATTTCTATAGTTCTCCATCTCAATCCATAACTCTGGGTGACTTACAATTCAAAAAATATATTACAATTAAAACACTAAAACATTTTAAAACAATACAAAGCAATAAAAACATCCAAAATAAATATACATAGCAGCCAAGATACTTGGCCACTTAGCAGTAAAGCTAGGAAATGGGGCCCTTGACATATTCAGCACCCCATGCTTGTGAACAGAGCTAGGTTTTTAGGGCATTATGAAAGGCTAACAAGTTCTTTCTGTATTAGTGATAGGATTTCCATGCAGATTTTGTTGTTGCTTTATGTAGCCTTTCTATCACTTGTATAGTAGTTGAATTAGTTGCCTACCTGCAAAAAGCAGGTCTGACTGTAAGCTGATTTGATATATTATCTTACTATTTTGAAAAAAAAATGTACCAAAATGGCTTAATTTCAAAAGTGCAGATGTTTAGAGTAGCAATTCAAGCCCCACTTGCCAATGATTATGAAAATTACAATATAGTCACTTGAATTTACATAAGCATATTTAGTTGAGTGCTAATGGCAGCCTGAAATTTGGAAAGATGATGAACCACTCGGATGATTGGTTTTTCCAATTTACTTATATTATATTGTTTTGTTCCAGTGTGGGTTTTTTGACAGAGCCAGGCCACCTAGAGATGACATGGCCGAAAAAGTGCATCTAACAAGTGACAAGACTACTGATACCTAGAAAATGAATGTCCAGATCAAAGATTTGTGTTCATGTTACCAGGAACCTTAATTTGGATCAAGATTGCTAAATAGCTATAATTGAACCTATGCAATATTCTACATATTCAGAACATAGAAGACAGAAAACACTACTATCTCTGCCTCAGAACTGATGAGCAACCTTCCATCCAACAAGAGCTAATGAAAAAGAATTGTTTCAGTTTTTCAAAACTGATTCTTAGTGAAATTACTGGATACATCAAAAGCAGTCAGAAATCCAAATGGAGCAGAGATGGAAAGCCAACAACACTTAATGGATGAAAGATGAACAAGACACAGTGTTCAGCTCTACTGTATATTGGCAAAATCTTGAGGCATCTCCCTAAGGATAGAAACTTTTATAAACACTGGCTCAGGGAGGCAAGCAATATTATGGGTAATATTAAAGTACCTCCAGAAAGTAAAACTAGCCTTTCAAAATACTTCTTGAAAGTAAGACACACTCAAGTATTTATCTATCTTTTGTAGACTGGGCATCCTACAAAAATAGGGTCTGAAATATTTTGTTTTCACTATTTCACTTGTAAATAGAGTGAATATATTCTTTGCATTCCATATACTAATTATAAATGTTTGGAAAGAAGCAAAGTTTTATATTCCTTTGTAGGAGTAAATGTATTATAAAAATTTATAAAATTTCAGAGCTTGAAAATGAAAATACAAACACATAAAATAGAAATTTCCATTTATTTAATGACTCCACATCATGAACAAAACAGATTACAATTTTTCACAATATTATGATAGCAAGGGAAAGTATGGTATTCTAGGGAAAAAACAGAAACCAAAAAGGAGAAGTGTTGAATCTATATAGATTATCACACTGTGTTCTAGTAATATAATCCAGTTCTTTCCAACAGGGGGCCCAGGTCATAGATTGTAAAGCCAAGCCAAAAAAAAAACCCTAATTGGTGAATTTGATTTGATAGAAAGACTCCATGTAAATGAAATCAAATCAAGAAATAAAAATAATTCCTCAACCCTTCCCAAGAAAAATTATGTGATTCACAAATTATACAGTTAACATTTGCTTTGAATGGATGGATTATTCAGAAGAATTAAACATTTGGAGATGTACAGTTAAATAAATCATTCCTAAACTCACTAAGAGACATCTGGCTAGCAGATTAAATTTTGAAAGCACCTTCATCAATTTTGCTCAGAAACTTTTTGAAACAACCAATGTGTTCCTGTTTTTGCTCCTACGATTCCCCATAGGTGCAGGTTATTTAGAATTGTATATCTTCCAACAGGAATGTTTTTCTGCTCTCTAACAATGATGGTTCAGTGAGATTAATTCTGATGCATATAAGAATGACTCCAGTAACTCTTAGAAGCCTGGCTGATCTCTCCCATGGAGTGACTTCAGTAGAGCAAACAGATACGTGAACATTCTTACGTATTTTTTATAGATTGTATTTTTTTTATTGGGCCAAATTCCAATCTATAGATTATGTAATGATAGGACTGAAGTATTTTCCTTTGAAAAAAATCAAAATATATTTGTGTTTTTGGAATATTTGCAGCTATAGTTTTTGGCAAAATAATGTATTTGTCCGAACAGTGAAAAATTCTGCACTAAATTTTACCCAAGTGTTTATATTTTAAGCCTCTCATTATCTTCTCTTGGATTGGTTTATGGATGCTGTGTCTAACATCAGATGTCCTAGTTTTAATTACTCCAATAATCCTACTGTTTGTTCTAGAAAAACCAAAAACTATTATGTAATTTCTGTTGTCATCAAGGTAGACACAGAGAAAAAGCCTTATCTCTTTCTGCTACTAGAATCCTTTGAACATTTTGTACATTTTCTGCAAACAAGAAATGAGCTAGATGCAGTGTACCTGCCGATCCATTCTTCAAAGAAGGTTTTGAAAAATATCAGTTTCTAGCAGTTAACTGAGTAGCTGAACAAATTGCCCATGTTTTATTCTGAGACTTTTTTTTACTAAATTCGTAGAATTTAGCCCACAGTCTCTGGATTCCTGGTGGTCCAAATATTATCAAGTCTGACCTTGTTTGACTTTTCCAGATCAACCAAGGTTAACTAGGTATTATAACCTATTTTTCTAAAAATCCTACCTTTGGCTAGGCTGCTATTATTTTAGAGAAACAGAGGCTTTGTAGGAATCAAAGAACCTTTGCAGAGGAATATTTAAACAAGCTGTTTAAAATAAATAGAAGAAGCCTGTAATCACTCAACCTCTGGCCCTTGGTCTAATTTCATCTGGCCTTTGATCTAATTTCAAAAGGCCTCTGCAAATGATGAGCTCCATGTTCTGTAAAGAATAAACTGTTCTCTGATATTATGTTAACTGGCAAGGAAGAGAAAAGTAAATGTCAGAAAGAATGAGAGAATAAAGGAGGTATTAGAAAGGGGGAAATGATTGTCCATTCACTTTTATTCTATTTTCACTGTCTTTCTTCAGGTGCATTATGCTAGCATTGTTCCCTGTTACAGCACACACAAAAACTAATTTTGCATCTAAAGAGGTTATAGTATTCCCTGTAGTTTTCATCTTAGCCTAAAATCTCTACTTGATCATAATTAAATTTATTGTGATTTTCATAATTATTAATTATGAATTTAGAAAAAATAGTCAAGAATGGAGTACTATTGTGTTGTTTCCGCTGTATTCATATACCATATAAAGGATGACTGCATCCTTTGAGGTTAATCACCTCAACTGATTAATATCCATCTATGTAAGCAAAGCAATTAGTATTGTTTTTGGCAAGAATAGTAAATATTGATTTATAATCCAGAACTGGCTGCACAAATGTACATCAGTGGCCCATAATTGTCTTAAGTGAATGAGATAGAATATGTTTTTTAAATGTTCTTATGTGCAATACTTTTATATTATCTATGTACATGGTGCATGTTTACACTGGCATTTGTTTTTCTTAAAAGAAGTTCAGATATATTGGTTAAGAAATAAAATAACTGTTATCTTAACTCCATATTTTGTTAACATTTATTTAAAACAGAATCAGGCTTCTACATGGTCCTCTGATCAGACAATCTCTATGAATCTACTGCTTGCAAATGGCTATGAAAATTAATCTACTGCTTGCAAATGGCTATGAAAATTCAACTATTTACTTCACCTACACAGGCAGCCCTGAAATAGATGCACAAGTCAGTAGGGGAATTGAAATTAGTCTTTCTCACAGATCTCTTCATCTGCTAAAATAAATAACACCACAATGCTGGAGAACCACCAGCATTTGTGCGCATGAAGAAGAGCCAAGTACAATCAGAATCAAAGTCAACCTTTATTATATTCAGTTTCTGATCATTGATTATTTTAGTGAAGAACAAAATAAAAATTGGGAAAGGAAATAATCACAATGAGTTTTTCTCAAGCCCATTTTGGACAGTTATATGTTAACCCAAGTGAGGGATACATATGATAATAAAGTTTTCCTATTTCTAGACCTCAGCATCTTACATTTTTTTGCAAAGGTTTGCAACCATTTTTATAAATTTTATTATTATAAATTGGAAATGTACAGCTGTACAGTTCTGCTATTTGTAGAAGTAAATGCATGACTAAGTTTTCATGTATTTGACTTACTTCCCTGGACGTGTCCAGCTATGCTATTTTTCCTTTGTCTGAACACCAGCTAATCCCTCCCCCCCACAAAAAAATAAAAATGTAAAGATAGGGATCAGTTTGTTTCTCTTGCATAAGGATAATCAAAGAAATATGAAGGCTATTGATGCATGTGGTAATACAGAAATATAAAATTAAACTGCTCTACAAGATCTTCCACAATCAGGATACAGCTGCAAAGGGATGATCATTAGGCCTTGACACTCAAGAAATTAACAGGGAATGTGTTAAGAATCAAATTCTCATTCATGTAAAAAAAAAGGCAGTACTTAAAAATGTTTAAATTCTGTGATTTTAAAATATTTAATGTAAGAGGTCTGCCTTTAAAAAAAAAGTTATGCCAGTTTCCTAACTTAAACCGAAAGTTTAAGTAATTGTTGATAACCATTTTTAGTCAGATGAAAAAAGATTTGTTGTCTGAAGTGGTTTTGATGAGGATGAATAAATGGGAATATATGTTCAAGGTTTTTAAGCATCCATACTTGTTACCAGTTTCTTCCAAGTCATGAGAGATTTGTGACCAAGAACAGCTGCATTGACTAGGCTAATCAAGTTTTACTTTTAGGGCATCTGCTGGTTCTAGAGCCATACGGGGCTTTGGAGCACATTTCAAGGACCACGTTGTCCTAATTTCGGAGGAGAATACAGAACTTTTAATAAGTAAAATATAAAATATTCCTATCCTTTTTATTGCAGTTGCCATATTATACCAATATTTGCAGAACTGCTTAAATGACCTTTCTTCACAGTTAGAGATCAATGGGAAGTCCTAAATAGACAATGATACTTTGAACTTAATTTCTTGCAGCAAACTTCCTTTTTTGCAAATATTTTGGGGAAAAAATGCTTCACATTCTTCTCAAGTTATTGTTTATGGACAAGTTCTTTATTTATGCTGACTGGCACACATCCATGTTGAAATACTGTCTGAAGCTAGTGCCTCTTAACAATGTAAAATCTTGACTTTAGCTTATGCTGGCGCCATAATATGACACAGCAGGAATGTTTTTAATATCTAAGAAACTAGTGTGTTTTTAACTGACTTCAGATTGTGATGCAGGGGCGTCTTCATTGTTGCTACCCTACTGTGTGTAAAGCAAACAAATAACAACAAAAAAGCAGTTGATTGGAAAAGAGAATCAGGCAAAAAAAAAAAAACCACCCTCTAAGTCCAATATTTGGTTCTCACTGTTGTCTTCTGTGGTTACTCAACAGTTCAAAAGAACAGGATGTTTAGTACTGAGGTAATTCTATTTTTGCTCTTTTTCAATCAAAGGTTATGTCAATATTATACTGTTCCAGAAACAATCTTCTTTGTGGGGCATAAATACTAGTAAATCTTCCAAAGGTGATTGTAACAATTCAAAATATCTTTATTGTCTGCTCATTAGTTTTCAAGTTGAAGATGAGGTTAATGCCAAAGCATCCCTGATTTTCATCGTGAAATGAAGCAGAAAATAACTACAATCCTTTCTTACATCTAAAAACCTTTTTGCTATTTTATGTACTATTTGGAGCTCAAATATTGAAATGACACTCTTCCTACCCACTCCCAATATATGGAGAAGTAAAAATGCTTTCTTGTTTATCATTAAAAAAGTGTCTACCTTTGACAACAAATGGCATGTAGATTGATAAATACTACCTATATAAAGGGAAGTTTAAATATCTTACCTACAGTCTTAACTTAAAGCACTGTTGATAACCTGTGACCCTGAGGCTCCATATGGCTCATTCTATGTCTTCAATGAAATCTTCAATATCGCTCTAGAAGTTGCCACAAAAATGTAAAGTATAACTATTTTTAAAATAAATAAAAATAAGCCACTCTGGGGAAACTTCAAGACTGGTATACAAATGGGGAAAAATAGATTAATATGACAGAGAGAGAAATGTATTTAATTCAGGAAAAATAATCCTATTAACTGCTTTGAATTAATTACAATTAGTTTTATTTCAGACAAATATAGATTCAGGGAAGAAGAGCTAGGAAGTTACTTGAGCAGGGATTGGACTAGAAGACTGTTAAAGTCCCTTCCAACACTGTTATTCCATTTTCTGTAATCTGTATTCTGTATTTAAGAGACTAATAAAATATCTTTAGTGGGTACAAAACATTTGTATTTGAGAGCAGATTGTTTAAATATCCAGATGTATCAGCAGTCAAATTCAGCTTGTCTATTATTCTGCAACCTATTTTAAAATGTAGTATTAAAGTTCCAAATTATCAAAAGTTGTTATTATTTTCATTTAAAGAGCAATAGTTATTATTGATAATGCTTTAAGTGACAAATGACCATTATTCCAAAATCATTTGAAAGGCCAGTTTATTGTATTACCATCTGCCTGGAATCAGCTAAGGTCGTTATTTCAAAGCAAACATTAAGCAAGACCAGCAGAAAATTGCCAAGTGAATGGGAGCCATTAATAGTCATTTTCCTTTCCACTTCAGCTACTAAGGTCTTATAAGGATCTGCCCTAGGTTTCTGTTAAGAGTCAACTCACCTTCTGAAGCATTGCCATATCAGCCATGGCATTTGGCTACAAAATTTTCATACTTCTGAAATAATTGATCTCTTACGCTTGAATGGCTGCTGCTCTTCAACCCAAGAGGCAAAGGAAATAACAAAATCCAATTAAGAATTTGGAGGTTGGGGTGGAGGCTCACTCTCTCCTTTTGCTGGATTTCTATTAATTGTCCTCTAAAAAATTATCATTTCCGAGTAAACCAATTGTTCCATTTGAAATACTAGGCAAATATTTCATGCTGCAATCCTAGCATTGAATTTAGTGAGACTTATTTCTGAGTAAACCAACTGTTCTTCCCTGTATTGCTGGGGGAGTGAGAGAGAGGAAGGAAAGGAAGGCAAGCATTTTGGCAAATTTTTTTACACCTCTCTCCTTTGGCTAGATTTCTATTACACCCGCTCTAGCCAATTGGTTGGGGGCTAACTGTCACAGAGGGTGGAACACCCAGGACACACCCTCTTTCTGAGAATCGGCCGTGTCGAAGGGTGTGGGATGAAAAGGTCAGTGGCCAATTCCCCAGGGCAAATGACTGGAGGCATGCCAGCTGAGGAGATAAGTCGGGAGAATCACCCAAGAATGAAAAGTCAGAGACTAAAAGTCCTAGACCCAGTGTAGCATGCGTGTGAGCATGCTCACATTTGTGAACCAGTAACGAAGGTAAGTAAATTTCAGCCCTGTTCTAACTCCTTGATGGGGATATGAAAGGTGCCCCTACAGGCATTTCCTGCGCAACAGTGATGTCATTGCTAATCTCTTCAATCCAGAAGCATCTTAAAAGGTGCCTCCAACATGAATAGGAATGGGAATACGTAAGAAACAAGAAAGAAGTCAAAGAAACAATCAATCCACTAAGAAGATGGAGAAGATGGCAAGGAAGTGAGGGTAGAAATCCCAAAGGGAGAAAGCAGAACTGTTTAATTTTTTCTTTGCATCTGCCTTCACAAAGGAAAAAATAGTTCAACCTATCAAAAGCAATACAATAGGCAACAGAATAAAAATGCAAGTCAAAATAGGCAAGTAAATGATAAGAAAACCTAGCCATTTAGGAGAGTCCAAATCACCATAATCATGGTTTTCATCTCACAGTTCTGAAGGAGTTGGAAGATGTCATCTTAGAACTACTGAACATAATCTTTCAGAGCTGCTCAAGCACTGCAGAACTGGAAACCTGGAAAAATATAAAAAGTAAAATGTCCAGAGAGAAAAAATGGGAGAAAGACAGAGAAAAAAATAGATTAAAAAATGACTCCCCCTCCCTCAATAAGACAAGTAAAACAATTTCAGTAACTTTTCACCTATAAGATTTGAACCAAAAATCTCTTCATCTCATATCATCTTTATCTAACAAATAACAAGCCTTCATCATTCATTCTTAATCAGAAAAAGTCCATAAAGAGCTATCAGAAATACACACACACACACACATACACACACAAATTAACTTAATTTGAAGTTGAACATGATATATACATATAGAATAGAATAGAATAGAATAGAATAGAATAGAATAGAATAGAATAGAATAGAATAGAATAGAATAGAATAGAATAGAATTCTTTATTGGTCAAGTGTGACAAGGAATTTGTCTTGTGCATACACTCTCAGTATACATAAAAGAAAAGATACATTCGTCAAGAATCACAAGGTACAACACTTAATGATAGTCATGGGAAACAGTCAATATAAATCTTAACGATACTAGCCACAAGGTTACAGTCATACAGTCATAAGTGGGAGGAGAAGATTAATAGAAATGATGAGAAGATTAATAGTAATCCAGACTTAGTAACTAGTTTGACAGTGTTGAGGGAATTATTTGTTTAGCTGGGTGATGGCTTTCAAGAAAATACTGTTCTTGTATATAGTTGTTTTGATAGACACTCACACACACACACACAATGTCCAACATCAAATTGAATTTATCAAGAAATATTCTGCTCTTGTGTTGGGATTTTTGATATGTGAGATGTTGCCATAGGCACACATAAATCAATTAGGGGTTCAGATACATTCAATATATTAAAGGCAGAGAAAAAAAATTGTATAGCCCCCTGTTCAGGAGTTTTGTGGGAGTGGGAGGGAGGAGAACAGAAATAATTGTTTCCATTAATAAAACAGATCAATAGAGATTTCTATATTATAGCTTTTTGTGAATTTAGGCAGAGCTTTGAGTTGATGAAAAATTGGAATTTGGTCAACAATTATGAAATCTTTCTCTCACAGCTCAAGTAATTTTTCATGGACTTACTTTAGTCCCCTGCAGTTAAATGGTCTATTTTTCTTATTTAAAATCCATATAATTTCCTTATTAATCTCTGATTTTCTTTCCCATATTTCAACAGTATAGCATGGGATACCTTTTAGTACTAAACATTTTCTTTGAGAGTATATATTGCTGGGCATTGCAGGACAGTGTAATTTATGTCACAGTATCCTAAACATTCAACAAATGCATATCCATGAATAATGATTACTTCAGAATAATGTAGTCCTTAAACTATCCTAGTCTTTTAATTAAAAAAATAACAGGGTCTTCTGATTGTACTGGAATTCAGAATGCAGGCAAGACCGAAGGCTAATCTTGTCCTTTTTGGAAAGGCGGCATATTGCATCATTAACATTTAGAATGACAGTTGCCAAAATGTTTCCCGTCTATTGATTTTTTTGGATTTTAAAAATTCTTTTTAGAAATTTTTAAAAACCAAGGTAAAAAAAGAAATTGAAGAATTACATATGGAGACAGTTAAAAATTGTAGCTTGGAGACAACTTGTACAAATTTGTAGCTTGGAATGTGGGAAATACAGAAGCTACTTATGTACAGTAATGTTTTCTTCAGGAAGAATATAGAAATGAACTGCTTAGCTTCAGTGAATTAAATCAAGTCTTATGGAAACTCCATGAAGAAGACTATAGAAATGTCCCCTCATCATTTTGTAGTGTATCTTGGTTATTTTCCAGTTTTGCCAATGTAACTGCTGAATCAGTTTGCAAAGAACGGATCCATCTGATCTTTATTAACTTATATCTGTGAATACCAAGTGATCAATTCCAAATTCAAGAATGAAAAGCATTCAAGACTAGAGGTAGATTTAGACATTTCATAACCTGGAGAAAGGAAAGCAAGGAACTCTTTCAATTTCATATGCAAAAACAATTACCTCTATTGCAGCCTCAACTGCACCTGAGGGCAGTCAGCTGGTTTAGAAATACAAAAGGTCTGTAGCATTCACAGTATTTTCCCTCAACTCCTCACTATCAAACATTTGCTGGTGGTGCCTCTCTAATATTTATTTGACTTAACCCAATTTTCTCTTGGGGCTTTCCAGATGACATTTGCCAGAATTCCAAGCCAACAACAGACATTTAGTTGAAAAGCTATAGAGATAATTTATTTATTATTTATTAGATTTATTTTATTAGATTTATAAACCGCCCTACTCCTGGGGGACTCAGGGCGGTGTACAGCCATAAATAAAACATATAAATACACAAGTTTAAAATAGAATAAAATGAATTAAATAATTTGGCTGACAATTAAAACTCAATAATTTAAAACAAATTAAAATTCATAATTAAAAGGGGAAAATAACTTAGGTCAGGCTGGCTTGTTGGAATAAATAGGTCTTGAGCGCACGAGGGAAGGTGCGCAGGTCCGGGATCCTCCGTATATCCGGGGGGAGCTCGTTCCAGATGGTAGGTGCTCCCATAGAGAAGGCTCTCCCCCTGGGGGCCGCCAGCCGGCATTGTTTAGCCGACGGCACCCGGAGGAGCCGGTCTCTATGGGAGCATACAGGCCGGTGGGAGGCTATTGGTGGTAGTAGGCAGTCCCGTAAATAACCAGGTCCTAAGCCATGGAGCGCTTTAAAGGTGATAACCAAAACCTTGAAGCGCACTCAGAAGACCACCGAGAGCCAGTGAAGCTCACGCAGGAGGGGTGTTACATGGGAGCGCCATGTCGCTCCCATAACCACTCACGCGGCCGCACTCTGTGCCAATTGGAGCCTCTGAGTGCTCCTCAAGGTGAGCCCCATGTAGAGAGCATTACAATAGTCCAGACGGGAGGTGACAAGGGCATGAGTGACTGTGTATAAAGAGTCCCGATCTAGAAAGGGACGCAACTGGCGAATCAGGCAAACCTGATGAAAAATCCTCCCGGTCACGGCTGTCAAGTGCTCTTCTAAAGACAGCTGTGAGTCCAGGAGGACGCCCAAGTTGCGAGCCCTTTCCGTGGGGGCCAATGATTCATCCCCAATAGTCAGCGATGGCACCAGCTGACTATATCGGGACGTCGGAAACCACAGCCACTCGGTCTTGGATCGGTTGAGCCTGAGCCTGTTCCTCCCCATCCAGATCCGTACTGCCTCCAGGCACCAGGACATCACCTCAAGGGCATCGTTGGGGTGGTCTGGGGTGGAGATGTACAGCTGGGGTGGTATTTCACCCCAAAACCACGGATGATCTCGCCCAGCGGCTTTACATAAATGTTGAACAGAAGGGGCAAGAGGACCGATCCCTGTGGCACCCCGCATATAAGGGGCCTCGGGGTCGACCTCTGCCCCCCTGTCAACACAGACTGCGACCGGTCGGAGAGGAAGGAGGAGAACCACCATAATACAGTGCCTCCCACCCCCAACTCTACCAACCGGTGGAGCATGATACCATGGTCGATGGTATCAAAAGCCGCTGAGATCTAACAGGACCAGGACAGGGAACACCCCCAGTCCCGAGCCCTCTAGAGATCATCAACCAACGTGACCAATACCGTTTCAGTGCTGTACCCAGGCCTGAAGCCCGACTGGAACAGATCCAGATACGTCGTTTCTCCAGGTGCTGGTGGAGCTGTCACGCAACCACACTCTCAACAACCTTTGCCACAAAGTGAAGGTTGGAGACTGGACAATAATTAGCCAATACTGCCGGGTCCAGGGAGGGCTTCTTGAGAAGAGGTCTCACCACCGCCTCTTTCAAGGCGGCGGGAAAGACACCCTCACCCAATGAAGCCCTTATAATCCCCTGGAGCCAGCCTCGTGTCACCTCCCGGGAAGCCAGCACTAACCAGGAGGGGCACGGGTCCAACAAACATGTGGTTGCATTCAGTCTACCCAGAATCCTGTCCACGTCCTCAGGGGTCACAGGATCAAACTCATCCCAGATAACATTCTCAGAACCTGCCTCCATCATCCTCGCTGGATCTACCCAGTCGGAGTCCAGCTCATCCCAAATCTGAGTGATTTTATTATGCAGATACTGAACAAAATCCTTGGTTCTTCCCTCCAAGAGGTCCTCCCACACTTCCTGGTGGAGCAGGGAGTGGGTCATCCTAAACAGGGCGGCCGGGCAGTTATCTGATGATGCAATAAGAGCAGCAAAATGACCACACTTTGCTGCTTTTATCGCCACTAGGTAATTCTTAATGTGAGATCTTACTAGTGTCCGGTCAGATTCAGCATGGCTGGCCCTCTAGGTGTCTTTTCCGGTGCTTCATCTCCCTGAGCTCCTCGGTAAACCAAGGAGTCAGGTAAGATCAGCGCCGGGTCAGAGGCCGCAAAGGCATGACTCGATCCAGAGCTCCAGCAGCCGCCCTATCCCAGGCGGCCAGTAGGTCTCCAGTCGAGGCATGAGCCAGAACCTCAGGAATTGGCCCAAGCTCCATCTGGAACCTATCAGGTTCTATCAGGCGCCTGGGGCGGTACCATCTTGTCGGTTCTGTCTCCCTGCGGTGGGGTACAGCGGTTCGAAGGTCAAGGCGAAGGAGAGAGTGATCCGACCATGACAAGGGCTCAGTAACTATATCCCCTATCTCAAGACCACTCAGCCACTGTCCAGAGACAAAAACCAGGTCCAGCGTGTTTCTCCCCACGTGTGTAGGGCCATGAATTAACTGGGTCAGGTCCATAGCCATCATGGAAGCCATGAAGTCTCTAGACACTTCAGACGTCTCACCCACGGACGGCAAGTTGAAATCCCCCATGACCATAAGCCTGGGGGTATCAACCGCCACCACGGCGATAACGTTGAGCAGCTTGGGCAGGGCTGTTGCCATGTGGCAGGGAGCCAGGTACGTGATCAGCAAGCCCATCTGAACCCCATGGCCCCACTTCACAAGTTATTTTTTGATAAAAATAGGGAAAGAGATGGATATGGACAGTGAAAGAGAGAAAGATGATATAGTGATAGATAAAAATAGAGGTAGAGATGAAGACATGATAAGAGAGATAAAGATGATAGAGAGATGATAGAGACAGAGAGAGATGATATAGAGACAGAGATATAATGGAGATAGATTTATTCCTTGAGCAAGAATAACATTAAAGGATGATATAGCTGAAGGATCTGGCTCCTTTATACTACTTGGAGAACCCTGAATAGGTTAAGAATTGGAATGCCTAAATATAAAACCAATATGCTCAAGTAGAGGCTATTAGCGGATAACAACATGCTATGTGAATGTGGAGACACACAGAATCCCACCAATATGCTGGTATGTGACTTGTTTTTGGTCAATGACAAAGCCAAGTTGGATTCATTCTACAATTAGGAGGAGGAGGAGGAGGAGGAGGAGGAGGAGGAGGAGGAGGAGGAGGAGGAGGAGGAGGAGAAGAAGAAGAAGAAGAAGAAGAAGAAGAAGAAGAAGAAGAAGAAGAAGAAGAAGAAGAAGTAGTAGTAGTAGTAGTAGTAGTAGTAGTACAATGGAGGCAATGGAAGTTCTTTCTTGTAGTAACTGTTATTCTATGATGCTACACAAAGTTTTCTATCAGTTTTTGGCAGAGATAGGTTTCAAAGTCAGTGGAGGTTTCATAGCACAAGGCTCAACAGTGACTTCTAAAAGCAGCTTCAGCTTCTATTTGGCTAGATATCACAGAGGCATAGGGTTTCTTTCACAGTGTTTTTATAGTGCTTGTGTAGATGACCTCGATGTTTCTTTCCAGACTCCAGTACTCTACAGAGCAAACTGGTAAGGTATACAGTGGTCATCCATTGTGATGACGTGCCCCATACTTCATCTAGGTTCTAATAATCAGGGTTGGAATCCATGTAATCCAAGACTTCCAGGTTGGAATAGTCTTACCAGTGAATGCCAAGAATGGAATGGAGAGTGTGCATTTAAAATCTCTGTACAGAATCCAAGACTTACATTCATGTAGAAGAGAAGGGATAAGCACAGTTCAATAGACTTTCAGGTTTTTGATGATATAGATGTTGGATTGATTGGGCACTTTAATACATAGCTATCCCAAGGTCTTATATCATATTTAGAATGAAATATATATCAATATTGCATATAAAATGAAAGGCCTTGCCTTATAACCTTTTTTGTTCACTTGATTTTTGTAGTCATCTAATTTTATAAAGTTTGGAATAAATGGTATTGGCTCAGGGTTGCTAGGGAAGAAACATAATTAGAAAACAGTTAGAGTAGAAGTATAGTTGCAAATGTAACCACTCACTCATGGGCAATAATCACTTACAGAGAAATTCAGAAAGTGAAGGTAATACTTAGAATACAAAAAGATGTCTTAGTAAGCTGAAGAGAGGAGAGGCTAAAGAGGTAAAAACGAACCAGTGAGTAAAGATCTATGGAAATATGTATAATTGTGTAAATAGATATACCACTACGAAACAGACGCTTCAAATGATTGAATATATATAATGTTTTAATGTATAATGTAGGTTTTTGTTGTTGTTGTTGTGTTTTGTTATATATGTTTTGTGCATGTTTTTATTATTTGTTAATAAAGTTTATAAATTTAAAAAATACTCAAAGTATAAAGTAAAAAATAAACCACACAAAATGTACAAGAAAAATAAGAAAAAAACCTTTTCTAAAAAAGGAGAAAAGAAAATTACTACTTGCAGTAAAGTGTTAATACTGAAACATCTGCATTCTGTTGGCTTCAGTGATAATCATTCTTTCTACATTCTCATGAGATAATTAAGGACCATAAATTAGTAAGCCATTCTTCATTTTAAAAATCCCAAATGCTTTGAAAGACATAAAAACCTAGATGTCTTATCCCATCTTAGATTTTGTGTCAGTACTTGGCAGATTTAAGCTTGAAAAGATAGGAGAAAATTCTCAGATGTCATAGTGTAGGTCTTTTTTATGATCCTAGAGAGAGTATTCAGTACACACATACACTCACACATGTATTCTTCACCAATGCACTTCTAAACATACAATACATATTTGAAAATCTACCCACAGCCTTGTATAACCTGGCCTTCTCCCAGCATCTCCAGACAGCATGACCACTGAAGTTGTAGTCCAACACTTCCAGAGGGCAGAAGGCTGATCCTAATTTTTAATTTTAAAAACATATAAATCATAAAGTTTGATTATGGAAAGACTTAACAAGATTAGATCTGCTGGTTAATGTTTATTCCTTTTTAGGATGTATCCCCTAAAAGACTGCATCTTTTAGTCAGATCACATGTAATCACATGGCACCAAGATAAAGTGAATTTTTATGCGCTGCTAAAATGAGGCAAATGAATTATTAAGACTTGAGCTTTCAGTGAAATAATTATAGAAAGCATTTCAATGTTCAGTTTGATTTATCCAGATGCATGTTTTTTCTTCCTTTGAAGGAGGAGCTGTAGTTTTTCTTGCCATAGAAAATTAAGTTCTAGATTAATCTAGATTGTGTTAAATCCTTTAAGATTTTATTCAATTCAAGTTAGCCACATAATATGTGCAAATATAACCTGCAGTAGTGGCTCATTTTGTAAATTTGCCAGATATTTCTTTGAAATAAAAATTTTAAAAAATTCTGGCTGCAAGCATTTCTAATTCCTGTTTCTTCTTGCATGATTGTTTTCCATAATGACATAGTTTTATTTCTTTAAAATATTTTGAATTAATATAGTCTCATTTTGTAGTTTCTGCAGTATCTAAAACAGTTTCCTGTGGAGTAGCAGCTGAACTAAACCTTGTTTAGCTCAACTGTGAGGACAGGCATACAGTAAGTCTCATAGTAATTTGGACATGGCACCAATCCCAATGTCAGGGTTCCAAGTAACAACCCCAAACCAAAGAAGACCCTGAGGCTAAAAGTTCCTCAAAGTTCCATTTTAATAGAGATGTCATATTGACACATTTGGGAAAACCCAAATCTGAAAGTTTCCAGGTTTTCCCCACCCAAAATAAAGTCCAAGTCCCTTCCCTGCACCCACGTGTCCATCACATGGTCCAATCAATGCACCATCCCAATTGGAGATGCCTCCCAGTCATGCCATTCCAGGTGCAGACAGAATGTCCTTGACTTTCAGAGAAAAGAATGTTATTATGGCTAGATATCTCTACAACTCCATGCAATGCCCCCGCCCAGTTTCCCACAGTATTAAGTGTGGCAGCCCTGAAGATCCAAAGAAAAAGATGGCCTCCAAGGTTGACACCCTGATTGGCAAAGCCTTCCTGGAAACCAGTTCTAGCCTACCTCAGTCTGGAAGCCAGCTGAGTAATCTCAGCCCTAAGAAGGATAAAACTTCCGAAATCTTGCTAAGAAAACTGCAGGGATTATTCCAGACAGTTACCAAGAGTTAACACTGATTTGAAGGCACAGGAAAATATATATTAAACAATAGCAATAAAAATCTCATTTTTGTGCTCAAACATATATTCTTTTATAATTTCATTTGTATCCTCATATTATCTCTGAGAACTCAATGTAACATGACTACGAGTCCCCCCTAATTTTATTTCAATAATAACTCTGTGAGGTAGATTGGCTTGAGACTAATCTCAAAGTGTCAGTACTTGGCAAGTGAATACTAACTATGATCAAGTATATGGACTAAATCTGGGTTTTCCTAATTCAAGTTCAAAATATTTACCCCGTCTGGGAGCAATGCATTACATTTGTCTGTATGTTTTCTCCCAAACATCTTTGTCAGAACTCTAAACTGCAATTGTACAGAATTTCATACAAAAAAGATCACACCATATATTGTAATTGTTAGATTTAAAATTATCATCTGAATGCCATGGGGCACTTTGTCCTTCTTCCAACCCTGTAGAATCTGGGGTGGGGGGAAGGGGTGTGATATAAAAGCACTTTTGCTTTAACATAATAACCTTCCAAAACATGAACAGGGCCAAATTTGGTGAGAGAGACGAAGCTGACAAAACAAAGATCTAAACTGAAACAAATCAAATCTCGCCAGGGAAGAAAAACATCCTGAATATTTCCCCAGTGCATCCCTGTTCTGCACAGCTAAAAAGTGGTTCAGAACGTTCCTGACAGTTCCATTATGAGGCCTCTCCCCCTTCCTCCTAGTCATATGATCCAGAGCAGTATATATGCAGCCTGCACTATATTTCCTAGCACACACACATATACAGAACCTACACTTCAACAGATTGGGAAAATATTAGAAATGTTAATTTCCAGGCAATTGTTCAGTAGTTCATATAAATCAGGGGTCTCCAACCTTGGCAGCTTTCAGCCTGGCGGACTGCAACTCCAGAATTCCCCAGGAATTCTGGGAATTGAAGTCCGTCAGGCTGAAAGCTGCCAAGGTTGGAGACCCCTGATATAAATGCCTGCATCAGACCTGGGCATTTTATGGCCTACATCCAGCCTTTCAGCTGTATCTGTCCTGCCTCCAGCAGTAGCAAGAAAGCAGCGATGGCCAGGAGGAGGTGTCAGGAAGGGAGCGGTAGCCCTTCACAACAGCCTCAGTTTCTCATGCAGCCCCTTGGGAAAATTAATTATTCACCACAGGTTTAAATCGTTAAATATATTTTAGAGGGTTAAGCTCTGCAAGCACCAAACTACATTTTTATTCTGCCTTGTACATTACCCAGATCTTTTGCATCATGATAATCCCAGGCATGTGCATCTTATAGTGATTCTTTCGAAGAGATTTATGTACTCTCCCCTCAAGAAAGATGTCTTCGATTGCAACTCTTAAAATTTTCAGCTATCCAAGGATCTATCTGGGATAATTGCTCACATCTGTGATGGCTAAAGCTATAGCTAGGAGCCTTCAAATAATCACTCATGCCCTATTACATCATGATTGGATTATTATAATGTTTTCTATGTAGGATTGCTCTTGAAGACCACTCAGAAGCTACAGTTGGTTCAAAATGCACTGGTGTAAGAAGAAATAGGCACTTTTCAATGTGCTCAGATGTCATCGCTGCTGCATTTGATGCAATGACAACTTATTGGCTTCTGATTTCAAGGTGATTATCACCTACACAGTAAAGACCAC
Organism: Coluber constrictor foxii; assembly: GCA_038048745.1. NCBI lineage: Eukaryota > Metazoa > Chordata > Lepidosauria > Squamata > Colubridae > Coluber > Coluber constrictor. The sequence goes on from CM075961.1 coordinate 147,394,684, forward strand.
TGTGGCGTAGGGCCAATAGACCTGAGAAACATTTGTCTCCATTTCCATTCAGTACATTCCAGAAAAATTAAGTAATCTTATGGGACCTGAGAAGCATGCCTTTTCTGTGGTGGCCCCTTTATCTTCTTTACCTTTTGAAACAGCAATATCTCAGAATAAGAATGGCACCCTCTCTCTTACTGTTTTGGAAAGCTTTGAATATCTGCCATTGGTCACAAGTCAAGGTTGATGTTTATGATTGGTTTAATGGCCCTTGTTTTGTTGGTTCTGCTAGTTAAATCATTTTAGTTTGAGCTGACTATTTGATTTAATAGTTTTAACTGTTTTTAAGATTTTTTTTCTAGTTTTGTACATTATCCAGACTCCACAGGAGTTGGGTGCCCAATAAATTTAAATAAATAAGTTTATTTTTTAAAAAATTTGATTTATATGCCGCCCTTCTCCGAAGACTCAGGGCGGCTTACAATGCATTAAGCAATAGCCTTCATACTTTTGTATATATTTATACAAAGTCAGCTTATTGCCTCCACAAACTGGGTCCTCAATTTACCCACCTTAGAAAGGATGGAAGGCTGAGTCGACCTTGAGCCTGGCTAGGATTGAACTCACAGAATTACAGGCAGCTGGCTGTTAATTGCTGCCTTTAGTAGGAAGCATTAGTCCCCTACGCTACTCAGGCTCAGTTATTACCCAATGAAGTGATTGGAAGCACCAGGCAGCATGAAGTACCTTTTTTCCTTCCCAGAATCAGAAAAGTATTCCATTGCCTTCTAAGAAGCAATATTACAAACGCAAGTTTGAGATCATCTAGTGAGAACTGATTATCTGCCCTGGAGGTACAAACAAAAAGGGGCATTGATTTAGCTACATGGAGTTCCTGAACTAAATCACCCCCAAATGTTGATTTTGCTTGTACCTATTCATAAAGAGTTAAGTATATTTCCCATATGCTAGGGGGAATTCAAGGACACTGAGTGTGTTTGTGTGTATGTGCGTATCTATAAAATGTGTCCCACAGCTTTCTTTAATGTGCTTTTAGATTCATGTTCCTTCGATGGAGTATGGTGATATAAACATTGGTTGCATATTGTGCTATTAAAATGGCTCCACATTGTCCTGTAAGTTCAGTAAATATATTTTGTTTATACAAAGGAATTTCTGAAGCTTGCAATCCAGAATATTTCCATATGGAATATTTAAAATATTTTTTTTTAAAAAGAAATGCAGTGAACAACTCTGTTTTGTGCTTGTTTCATACTGCTTATTACTAACCCTTGGCTCTACAGCAACCGCCAGAGTCAGTATAAATCAGAATGAAAGATTAAAATGAATTGGCATGCCAATATCAGTGACCATTTTTCTTCCAAAATGCTTATGGTTGCTACATTCAGTTTTTTAGAAACTGATGCTTTCCTAACCTAACCCTAACCCTCATATCCTGGACATAAACTGTTTCAATCCCTACCCTCAAAACAACGCTATAGAGCACTGCATACCAAAACAACTAGACACAAGAACAGTTTTTTCCCAAATGCCATCACGCTGCTAAACAAATAATTCCCTCAACAGTCGGAACTATTTACTAAGTCTGCACTACTATTAATCTTCTCATTGTTCTCATCACCCTTATGACTGCATGACTGTAATTTTGTTGCTTGTATCCTTACGACTTATATTGATATTCTTTCCTGATGGTTTATTTTTTCCCTATGACTATCATTAAGTGTTGTACCTTATGATTCTTGATGAACGCATCTTTTCTTTTATAAACACTGAAAGCATATGCACTAAGATAAATTTCTTTTGTGTCCAATAAAAAATTATATTCTATTCTACTCTTTCAAAGCCTTCAGAAGAAAGTCAAATTATTCTGTAAGGAGAGTGAGAATGGGGAACACTGATGATTAGCCAGTAGAAATTATAAATTCTATGCATGTACGTTTTTCCTAATCTTCTGCCTTTCCAAAGTGTTGGGCCTCAACTCTCACTTTCCACCAGCATGGATAATGATTCCAATTGTCTTGCTTTACATCTCTCATAATTAGATAGGCATGGATTCTGGAAAATATGATTCCATATAACTGAAAGGCCGCAAGTTAGAGAAGGTCACCATAACGGAATGGTTCGAAACATAAGCTAGAGTTCTTGGCTTTTTCCAAGGACAATTGATGGAGGGTCTATTGGTGATACCTCCTTCTTTGCCTTACTTCTGTATCTTGATTGGGTTGCCTCCAATGATATTGAGGGTTATTTCCTTTGACGCAAAAACATTAACTTCTTAAACTCCTCTGTGATACTTAACCCAGCCATGTAGATATATATATGAATGGAGAGAGTTAACCCCCTGTTGAAAGAAAATAAAATGGGATACAAAAATACATAAACCAGAGGATAAAAATGTTTGTCAAATAATGCTACTGCATCTAGGTTTATACCTGAGATGGCACTGGTGGATAATCTAAATCAGCACACCAATGCAGAGTTAACTACTAGTTAACAATGGATAATCTTCAACCTGAAGAAACAGTTGACAATGGTTTCTTGGAATATCATTATTGGCTTAGATGGTGGCAAAAAAGTTGTTCATGAACTGCTACACTACAGAATGTTGATAACTGCATTATCTGAATCTGGCTCAAACAACATGTGGATCAATATTCACTGGTACAAAGAATACATCAGTTTTGCAGATCAACAGAATTGCCAATTGCAGTGGCTAAAGCAGTTGCAAGTTTGATGTTAGTCTTGCAAGGTAGTCCAGGCAAAATACAGAAGTAGGATTAGCTTTATCTATATTGTAAGTTACATTAATAGAAACTTAAAAGTCTGAAGGTATCCTTCTTTCCCTCCCTTCCTCCCCTTATACTCTCTAAAAAACTAGGGAAAGTCCCTTCTGAGATGCTTTCACAACTTCTCCTTTAGACTCAAATTTCATTTACCAATCCATTATCTAGGAGGCAACTGTTCCTTTTGTCTTCCATTATTCCCACATACCATTACAAGAGCTGACCTTTGCTATGATGACTGAACTCACTTATTCAGTATATTTACCGTGTTTCCCCAAAATTAGACCCTATCTTATATTTTTTTGAACCCTGAAATAAGCGCTTGGCCTTATTGCCATACGCTCAAAAGCCCAATTGGTTTTATTATCAGGGGATGTCTTACTCTGGGGAAAACAAGGTACTAAATCTGTAGCCTACTTTTATACAGGAACTTATGGTAATGTAATATTGCTTCCTTCTTCTATTTTTTCTCACAACATGAATAAAAGCAACTGGCCCAATATCATCCAATGTGGTTCTCTGATTGAAAGAGGACTAGAACATGGGTCTAATACTTTAACAATGATACAATACTGGCTTTCAGTTCTGGCTTTTCAACTGGTGTAACAACTGGTTCGCTCCGCACAATGCATTGCATTTCAGAATAACTGAGGCACGGCAGTCTGCTCCTATCAGCTCGGCTGTGCCTATTAGCCAGGTCTATCAGCTGGGCTAAAAATGAACGAATATAGGTAGGTACAGCACAGGGATGGGCGGGGGGCATCTGATGGTCAGAGAGAACTGGTTCGCTCTCAGCTCATCATCGGAGCTACCAGCTCGCCCGAACCAGGGCAAACCAGTAGAAACCCACCACTGTTTTGTTTGATCTGGATATCAGGAGATACACCAAGCACATGGGAAAAAGTTGTCAGAGGCTTCTCTTTTTTTTTAGATAGATAAGCATAAGTGAAAATGCTACCATGAGATAAGTGTACATTCCATGATTAACAAAATGTTTGTGCAGATAATCCAGCTCAAAAATCAGATACCGAGAGAGAACAAGTAGCCCATAAAGAACAGACTGGTTTTGTCCAAATCAGGTTTATCGTGATCAAATCAGTGTATTACAAGTGATGGAAGAATGAATCCATTGTAGCAAGGGACTCATCATAGCATTCATTAACTTTGCAGCTGTCTTTGACAGTATGTATTGATCAACTCAGAAGGCACTTGCTGTTGAAATAAGCTCATCAGATTCCTAAAGCTATTCTATGATGACTTAACTTGCAGGGCTTTCATTCATTCATTCATTCAAAGAAAGAAAGAGCCATCAGAAAGTTTCCCAGTTTGCACTGGGTTACTCCAGGGATGCATCTACTCTTTATTGCTGTTCAGTACAACTAGTATTGTATTGATAATATTTACTATCACAATCGGGACCAGAATTTCCATTGCTAAGCAAGGCAATTGTTAAGCAAATAATACTTTACAAGTTTACAACTTTTTTTGCCATGATTGATAAGTGAGTCACTGCAGTTTTTAATTGAATCACATGGTTGTTAAGCAAATCAGAGTTTCCTCATTGACTTTGCTTGTCAGAAGTCCACTGAGAAGATTGAGGATGATGATCACATGACCCCAGGATGCTCTGTCACATCAGAATAGGTTCATCTTCACTGAAATGCTCAACTGGTGCCATCTGGGCAACTTTTACGGCAGAAGTCTAATATTATCATTTGATCAAAATGCAAATGTTTCAGTCACTGATACTACTTGTGCTATTGTATATGGAACCAAATCATAGACACTTCTACATCAGAGATCCAAAGTCTGGAAATTTTCCAATGCACTGTGACTATAGGAATCTTAGCATTACCTTGTAGGTCAGGGCAAGTTCAATAATGCTCAGCACAATTGGATTTAGTCTTGATCACAGCCTAAAGTAACATAAGTAAGGAAAAGAGCCTTAAAATGTAAAAAAGCACAATGTAAAACAATGCAATGGTTTGAGTTTTTGGCATGCTGAGAACACTGCTTGCAAAGCCCATGAATTGGACAATGGAGAGTATTTTTTGTTTTTAATGTCCTCAATTACAAGCAGAGAAGAGTTGTTTTTCAAAGCTGTTGGCCCTGAGAACAGAAAAAAAAAGGTATGTGAGGGACCTGATGACCTCAATAAATTGCTAGGTTTTTTAGATAGCAAGGGCATCCTTGAAATCCAAACCCATCCTCCAAAATCCAATCCCTTTCCTGTTACCAGAATATGGGGCAGAAAGGTCAGCCCGGGAGCTGTGAATCATAAGATCTCCCTCTCAAGCCAGGAAGAAATCTACGCAACTATGTTTTGTTTGCTAGGATATTTACAGGTCAAAAGGAAATCAAGGTAGCAAATGGCCTTTACTTTGTTTAAATTTAGAGTATTTTTAGCCTCCCAAACAAGATGATCTGCTTGTAGCATAAAGCAACTCGAGCAGCTTCTACAATATTTTCAGCATTTTGTACCATAGCTCCACTTAAAGTTTTCTCTAGACTTGAAACCACAGGAAGGCATTGTCTGTTCCCATTCGTATCCAACATTTTCCTGTAAAAGCTGCACATGGAGTTTAACATGGTTTTAATTAGCTTGTCCAAGTTAACCTTTTGCCCCTCTGTCATTAGGCTAAGAGACATGTGGGCAGGCTTTTCCATTTATGTTGCAATTCTCATCAACTGGTTTAGTACAGCATTAAGATGTTAAATGTTTTACACTTGCTTTTGCCTGAGATTCATTTGATCAAAAAAGTCCTTTTGTCTCTTGACTATTTCTTTTAAAGAAGGATTTATGGATAAAAAATTACCCCCAACTTTTCACAGCTCTAATAAAAACAAACTTTAAGGATGATGCAGAGTTATGATAAGCCTAAAGCATAATAGTTTGAGCAGAAGTTCAAACCAGCAATTAACATATTCCAAAAATTCAGCTTTTTCACTCCAGCTTTCTTACCCTTTTTCAAGGCTTCAGTAATGAATAAAATCTGCAGTGTAGGAATGTTCACCTGGAATCTATGGACATCTTCTTGTAGAGCTCACCTTGACTTGGGAGAGGAAAAAAAATTGAGAAAATCCTCATCAGAAGTTCTGCTGGCATGCAAATTTGCCATCCATTAGCACTTCCAAGTTTTTCTGGACTTCAAAGGATATGGAGATGCACTTTACTTCAAAGCCCTGGAAATATTAAAGCTTTTTAGCCTTCGCGATTACTTTAAAAAAAATCAAGCAATATTCCCCTGAAAACCAATGTTAAAAATGGTCTGCAGGTCAACAGACACATATGCACAAATATATATTGGCAAATGCGTGATGGGAAGAAGTTAAAGTGAAAAAGAAGGAAGGAAGGAAGGAAGGAAGGAAGGAAGGAAGGAAGGAAGGAAGGAAGGAAGGAAGGAGGGAGGGAGGGAGGGAGGGAGGGAGGGAGGGAGGGAGGGAAGGAAGGAAGAAAGGAAGGAAGGAAGAAAGAAAGCAATCTCTTTCATTTTTTGATCTATCTTATATACCTACTAGGCATCATAAGCATGAAAATATTTACTTAATTAAATTTTATACTGACACAATTCTAATTTCTGTGAATATACATTTTAAAAATACAGAATAAAAAAATGAAATATTTTAAGATACCAAATTAGGCCAACATAAGCGTTGCCAATGGTAGATCTACCATTAAAAGCTCTTCTTTGATTTGATCAATGGTATATCTTGTTCTTTGTTCCAAGTTAGGCAGTACACAAAAGATTCCTTTTTAGCTCTTAGCCAAACAACTCCAATGAAGTAGATCAGTCACATGCTGGCCACACCCATGCCCGGTTTAGCGAAAGGGGAAAAGGTTGCAATATGTCATGTGATGGCGCTGTGACAACACGAGTTTGACACCCCTGAAGTAGAAAGAAGTTAAGTGACAGAGACAAAGTATGTTTCCAGAGTTGGAAGTGGAGTGGACTTGAACCCTCATACTCTTAATCACAGTCCACACAATCACTTCATTTACACAACAAGCATTTACCTTTACACAACAAGCATTTATTTACTGTAAAATATTTTGTCTGTAATGTGGTTTGACTTAAGTAACCCATTCTCTATTTGCTGAAACTCTAAGTAGTAGGATTTTGCTGGCCACTAATGACCCAGTTATCTCATTGGCTGGAATTGTTACTACAAAAAGGCATCTCCTGCTAAAGATTCTCCTCTCCCTTATACTTTTTCACAATGAAGGGATGTTGCTGTTCATTCTATCATATCATAATCAATTTCATGTGGGGCTGTTTTTTGTGTTCTTATTATGAATGGAGGAAAAGTTTCTGGTTCTTTTTGTTGCGAGTTGATTCAATATGATTAGATTCTTTTACAGGTAGTCCTCAATTGAAGGCTTATGACAACTGAGCACAAAATTTACATTGCTAAGTGAGAAATTTGTGAGTTTCCCCCATTTTATGATTTTTCTTGCCACATTTGTTAAGAGAATCATTCCAGTTAGTATCCTGGTTGTTAAGAGAATCTGGTTTTCCCATTGACTTTGCTTGCTAGAAGGTCACAAAAGAGAATCACATGACTCCAGAACACTGCAACTGTCATAAATGTGAGTCAGTTGTCAAGCATCCAGATATAAAGCACATGACCATGGGATGTTGCAACAACAGTTATAAGTGTGAAAAATGGTTTTAAGTCCCTTTTTTCAATGCTGTTGTAACTTTGAATGGTCACTAAATGAACTTTGTATGTCAGGGACTACTTGTATTTATTGTGTGATGTTTGTGGCTGAGCTTTACTGCGTTAGGCATTGCAGTGCTTTATGTCAGTGTTCTTCAACCCTGGCAACTTTTAAGCTATTTGGACTCCAACTCCCAGAATTCCTTAGGAAGCATGACATGTTAAAAATCATTAAGCTTCAGAAGCACTGCTTGTAACAGTAAAGGCCTAACTGAGGTCTCAGAGCTCAAGTGTATGAGACCCTAAACTAGCCATCCCTTTCACTGAGTAAGGATCAAACCTAGGCTTCTTTCCAGATGTCAAGATGACAGTCCACTTGACTTGCAGAGTCACATTCTTAACAAGGAGGGTATATAAATCAGTGTTTTTCAAACTTGGAAGCTTTAAATGTATGGACTTCAATTCTCATAATTACCACCCGGTATACAGTCTATGGTAATTCTGGGAGTTGAAGTCCACATATCCTAAAGCTGCCAAGGTAGAGACACTGGAGCATTAGACTCTGAGCCTTAGATAATACTGCCTTGAACCTTTCTGAGCAGCAGTGAATTGATAAGACAGTTTTGGGAAAAGTCTTTATCCATAGTTAGTTGCTCCTTTCATTCTTCTGCTTTTCTGTTTTTCCTCTAGTTGCTCTTGGACCAGATGTCTTTAGTAAACAAAACTAAACAGTCAAGACTTCACAGATGATTTTCAAACAGCAATTACAAACAGGAAAATAAAATCGTTTTCACATCATAAATCAAGTTACCCCCAGCAACTCTTTAAGAATTCTCTAATTCTGACTAACAGGCCTTTTCATAGGGTGCAAGCCCTAGCTAGACAGTCAGTGGGACCTAGGCAGAGGTGGGCAGCTGCTGGTTTGGACCAGTTCAGCCAAACTGGTTGTTTCGATTCTGCATGGTTTGGAGAAAAACAGGCTGTTTTCCCCACCATTTTTCCGGCCAAAATCTGCCTGGAAATGGCAGTGAGCTGGCTGTGAGAGGAAGAGAAGCCAGGTGAGCTGGACTCAGGCGTGTCCCCTCGTCCCAGAAGCAGCAACCTCACACTCTTCCCCTCTCTGCTAGGCCCCTTCTTCACCCGGGATCATCCAGCAATGGAGACAGAGAGGGAGAAGGGGGCGGTGTTTCTGTGTGCTCCTGTTTCTGTGTGGCACTTTCCCCTCAATGCTAGTGGCCACCGCTGCCCCCTTCTCCCTCTCCATCTCCACTGCTGGGCTATCCCATGCAAAGAAGGGGGCTAGCAGAAAGGGGAGAGTGCGAGATTGCTGCTTCTGGGATGAGGGGACCTGGGAAGCATCTGGGTCCAGCTTACCTAGCTTCTCTTCTTCTCGCAGCCAGCTTTCCCAGTCTAGCTTGAAGCAGTCTCTCTCTCTCTCTCTCTCTCTCTCTCTCTCTCTCTCTCACACACACACACACATTCATGCACATACACACAAACAGCTTGGATCTTTCTTTCTTCCTGTCTCCCCACCAGAGACTCCTGCGTTCCCTCCCCAACCCTGCCTGTTCCATATAGGTACCACCCACACAAGTGATGTAGTGTTGGCCATGCCCACTCAGTCACATGACATCCCCAGCCACGCCCATGCAGTCACACCCAGCCAGCCAGTCATTCAGGCAGAGAAACAGTTGTTAAAAAATTTGGAGCCCACCATTGGAACTAGGCGAGTTGATGTAGAAATGAAGAAGACTGAATGGGTGGGTCCATGTTAGCAGCAGCAATTAATGGGGATTTTTTTTAAAAAAATCTGATTCTTTATTCTCTTATAATATTCTCTGCCATGATCTTCTCTCGTTCTGTTTGATTTACTAATTCAACTTCAGTTGGTACATCATGTTCTTCAGACTTCTTGTTGCTTCTTTTAATAATATGTCAAACAGCAAGTCTTAATAACCAAATTAAGTCTTAATTAGTGACTGGTAGCTTCTAAATATATTTTATTTTTCTAATATTAAAGTTCTTACTACATATACTAATACTTAAATATTCAAGTTAACATCTCATATTCAGCTTAGTATTACTATAGGAAAACTTAGACTAAATATACAGGATGTCTTCAATTTATGACCACAACTGAGACCAAAATTTATGTTGCTAAGTGAGAAATTTGTTAATTGAGTTTTGCCTCATTTTACGACTTTTCTTGCTACATTTGTTAAGTGAACCACTGTAGTTGTTAAATTACTAACATGTTTTTTCTGGCTTCCCATTTGACTTTGCGTGTCAGAAAGTTGCAAAAGGGGATCACATGACCTTGGGATACTGCAACCATCATAATTGTGAGTCAGTTGTCAAACATCTGACCATGGGGATGCTACAATGGTCCTAAGTGTGAAAAATGGTCATGAATCATTTTTTTCAGTGCCGTTGTAACTTTGAATGATTACTAAAAGAACTGTTGTAAGTCAAGAACTACCTGTATAATTGAGACTATTCTACACCTTCTGCAGTCTTCCAGTTCAAAATAGAAAGCTGAAGATAGACAACCTAAAGCTGTTTGCCGAGAGAGATTGAGAATCTGCTCTCAACATAATTCTTTTCTTTCATTGTTTCAATTTCAGATTTAGTGCAAGAAAAGAGCTTGAACGGCACTTAATATCTATTGAAATTAAGGAGATTTGACTCATGATTGCTCCATAGATTTTTAGTGGGAACAATTTTGGTGCTCCAATTTTTCATTGGTGCAATGAAAGTGAATGGAATGAATATTATTTGCACATACTAGCCTTCCTGCCCTACAGCCCTGTACATAGCACTAGCAATAGCACTTGGACTTATATATCGCTTCAGAGTGCTTTACCGCCCTTTCTATGCAGTTTACAGAGTTAGCATATTGCCCCCAACAATCTGGATCCTCATTTTAGCCACCTCGGAAGGTGGAAGTCTGAGTCAACCTTAAACCAGTGAAGATTAAACTCCTGGCAGTAAACTGAATAAGCCTGCAATACTTCATCTAATCATTGCACTACCACGGTTCCTTACTTTTATGCCTTACTTTTGTACTTTCCATTGAAAGTGCTTAAAGTTCTTTCTTTTTTTTTCTTTTTTTTTTTTTTACAGGAATCTGGTTTTATATGGTTTGCCATCCCATTTACAGGCAGACCTGGGATTAAGTATATTTAACTGAATGGGAAGTGCTTCTGAAATGATGCATATATTTTTGCTTTGTTGCTTTAGAGGTTGCCTCTATGCATTAATCCTAACTAGTTCATAGACGTAACCAGGAATAGATGGTCTACTACAGTTGGTCAATCTTTTGATCTTCCTGCTCTCATAAAGTGCATCCTGAAAAACAGCACATGGCCCCACCCCTGGAAATAAAATGGAAGAAGTAATATTGGTAGAAAAAATGGTACTGATCAAGGCAAAAGACTAATGGAGATAAAGGGCCAGAGGTAACAGCTGGATGGTCTGCTTGTTCATACTTATGTTTGGAACAGAAACTGGGAGTGCTTTTTTTTGTAAAGTACATAAAACAGATGCAAACCAGAATCCCATTTTGAAATGGCTTCCTCAGTAGACAAACATCATTTAGATCAAATGGTGTGCATCAGAATGGGTGCAAGTATCCATTTTATGTATGCACTTGGATACACTTCAACTTTAGAATTTATGGAAATAATTAATGAAGTTAAAATTCTCTTTTCTATAGCAACTAGGAAGCTTAGTTCCGCTGACAGCCTCTTATTGAAAATGCCTGCATAATATGGATGGCTTGAGTCTTTCTAGACATCTCAAGAGTTCAAATGTATGAATGAAAGAGCAGTCAGACATGAAGTAATCCCAATCAAAGGGTGTTTTTCCTCAGTAAGAGATCAGATTTTTTTTTCTTACACAAGAGGATTAAAAAAGGTTCTTCCTGCAATATGGATTCCTTTATGAACCACTTTTTTCAAGAAGTGCTAATCTAAATAAACTATACAGAAGAGGATATGTATCATTTATAATCTAACCTTCCGTTCCCAATATTTGTCCAGATGCTTCTCTGATACATACCAGCAGATTTTTTAAAAGGAGCCTTTTCTAAGGCTCACCCCCAAATTTGGTACCACGACATCTGCCTCATCTGAATATGGACATTTACTGATAATGTGGCTTGTTTTCAATTAAATAGCTCATGCATTCTTCTCGAGAGCTTAAAACACATTTGGAAAGACTCATTTCAGAGCACCCGCCAGTTTATCGACAATTCTGAGCTAGATGGAAAATGATACATTTAGAGTAGGGCAGCTTTTTATATTTGTGCTTGGCATTTACAAAGGAAGGCATTCTATTGAGAAAAGACTAGAATTGAGGAGACCCCATTTTCATTTCTATCTTCAGTTATGAAAGCTCATAGAATCTCATTATTGATTAATGCTGTAGAGATAATTTGGGCAGAGATAATATTACTTGGACTGCTTGGAGTTCCTTTACAAAAATAAACAATGTATTTAAAGGATAAGTTATATTTATATATGACTTTTCTTTTTACTCACACTCTCTAAGTGGCAACAGGATAATGTAAGTTCAGAAAGGCCTCAAAATAGAGTGAGCAGGCTGAAGTTAAATAGGGAATAGAATAAGCTTAAACTTCTATCAGGCTTCTGTTATGTTCCTCATATGGAGAGGAATATAAGGTAACTGTTCAATTACTGTTCATATTACTGTAATATAAATATATATCCCTAAGTATTCTACTCTCCTGATAGTATAGTCTTTTACACAAGTGGCGAAGCTTCTGTTCAAAGAATACTATAGAACTATGTAGTAAAAAGGTAAAGATTCCCCTTGCACATATTTGCTAGTCGTTCCCGACTCTAGGGGGCGGTGCTCATCTCCGTTTCAAAACCGAAGAGCCAGCGTTGTCCAAAGACTTTGGTGTTTAGTCATGTGGCCGGCATGACTAAACACCAAAGGTGCGCAGAACACTATATTACCTTCCCACCAAAGATGGTCCCTATTTTTCTACTTGCATTTTTTATGTGCTTTCGAACTGCTAGGTTGGCAGAAGCTGGGACAAGTAATGGGAGCTCACCCTGTGACACGGCACTAGGGATTTGAACCGCTAAACTGCTGACCTTTTGATCGACAAGCTCAGCATCTTAGCCCCTGGCCTTGATTCACTTCAATCTATCAATTTCATTTAGAGTGATGTGTCAGTTCAGTTGGAATTGATCAATTTGGATCAAAATGAACATTTGAGTTCAAATAAAATCAGACTGTAAAAATGAATGTGCACATAGATTGAAGTCATTTAAATCATTCCTGAACAATTTAATCTTGATTTAAACAAATCTTTGATAATGAATATTTCCATAAGCATATTAAGTAAATGTGGAAGCAATTGTATTAACATTCTATGACCAAAATGCAGAATTCTCTGCTACAAGCATGAAATATTGTTCCTTATTTTTGTTGGTAAGTGATACAGTTTTCTTAAACTTAAACTGTAGGCAAAGTTGGTGTGATGGGGGTAACTTTTTTTAAAAAAAATTTAGAAGTACATACTAGGTCAAGGATAAGCACTGGGTGTATTGCAAAAAGGTAGCCATAAGGAGAGACTGCATGATAAGCAAGGGTATGTCTTTTAAATAATTTATTTGTTTCTGTCCATACAAAGGGAAAAAAATATGGTTTTCTAACACACATCAGGGTTCACTTGCCCATAGATGACAGTCTTGATAAGATTGGCAGTTGCTGCAAAAAACATTACTTCAGTTTATAAAGATAAAGCAGAAGGCACACACAAAATTTTAGTGGGTCAAAAGTAAGAAGAATTTTCAAAGGCACTTTTCCGAGCCTTTAAGAGATTATAGAATAGGGAGATCAATCTGAAAGCATGTTAATGGGCTTTTGGGCAGGAAACTATAAAGTAGCAAATATATCAAACCAACATGGAAACAGTTTAAAGTGGGATATCTAAAGGAAAGACACCTGGACAGTAAGCAGTTTCTTATGTATTCACACCCACACATACAACCCCCCCATCCCACCTATCCCCCACAGAAAGACAGGCTTTTTTTTCTCTACTCCTTTATTCCATATCAGTTTCTCTGTAGATATTGCTCCAGTAAATGGTAGACAACATAGGTAATACCTGATCCAGACTAATACCAATAGCCAGAAGTGGGCTTCACATAATTTAACAACTGGTTCACCCAGAATTGAAAATGTGAGGGTGTGCACACGCTCGGTTTGCAAGCGCGCACCTAGCACACATGCAGGCTGCATCAAAAATACGCCAATTGTATAAGACGAGCTAGTGTGGGGCAGGGGGGTGGGCCCAGCCGCTGGCCATAACTACCAATTTACCTAAACTGGTCCGAACCCAATAAATCCCACTCCTGTCAATTGCTTTTGCAAAGTTATTCAAAAATATGTTTTCGTGGCTTCCGGTGGCGTCTCCATCATCGCCGGATGGTCTTTTTATGACCGCCGGCTTCGTCGCACATTGGAGCCGCCTCACAGCTGTCAGGCGGCTCGGAAAATTCGCTCTTCAGGTCGGAAGAGTGGATAGAGCCAGGGGGATTAGGTAGAGCCTCCTGAGTTGCCCCCAGGATTCCTTGTTTGCCCTGGGGAGGACTCAGGGTAAAGGTTCCCTCTCCAACCCTCTGAAGCTCCACACGGCGAGCTTTCAACGGCAGAGCCAGACGACGTGAGCAACTCCATTAAACATCAGATGTTTACAATGAGCAAATTTTGGTGAAATCTGGATTTCTTCATAAGGGCAAAAAAGCAAGTATTTGTTTTTTTAAATAATTTTCAATAAAAGAGTCTCTGGGAGAAAGTGCTTGAGAAAATGGTGACTGGCTAAGCAGAAGAAGTAAAGTGAAAAGTGAAAGTCAGAGTTAAGCCTGCCTCGAAGTATTTGAAAGAAACATTTTAACATTTTAAAAAAAAGAAACAAAATTGATTTAACTCCTTTCCTTGCAAAACTGGGGAGAAAAGTTGGAGCAAGAGGAAATGGAGGGAGATTTTCCTTTTTGGAGAGATTAAGATTGTGTAGAGGCATGGCTTCAAAACAAACTAAAGGGGGGGATTCCCCCACTCATCAGACAAAAGAAAAGCCAGCTAAGCCACAAATGCAGACTCAGACTCAAATTCAGGAAAGTGGAAATGAGGATTTGAAAGCTTTTATAGCTAAGACATTAGGAAGTATTGTTGAAAAAATGGAGAAAAATCAAATTGAAATGAAGGAGCTGGTACAAGAAAAATACAAGCTGAAACAAAATATAAATAAAGCAGTTGCTGGTCTCTCAGATGCAGTGGTGGCGGTGGAGAAAAAAGTGGATGAATTAAATATAGAAAGTTGAATCTAATAAGAAAGTGGCAGAAGAGAAATTTTTTAAAGCTGATGTTAGAACCCAAAGACTTGAAGATGAAGTTACAGTGATCCAATTTTGGGCTATGGAGTTTGCTATAAGATTGAGGGGAATAAGGGAAAACAACAGACAAGACCTGAGAGCAGTTTGTATAGAGGCATTGGTTCTGATCTTAAAGATTGACCCCATGCTAATTTTTAGCAGGATTGACAAGATCTACAGGGTGAATTTTCATGTGGCAAGACAAAGGAATCTGCCTAGAGATGTTGTGATTTACTTTACTGATAGAAGACTGAGGAATGATGTTTTGCAAAAATCTTTTCTTGCCAATGTTCAAGTTGATGGCAATCAAATCGGTGTTTATAAAGAGCTACCACCTAAGATGCTAAGGGACAGAAAGGATTATGGATTTTTGGTGAATGAATTGAAAAGATGCCAGATTCCATTCAGATGGGATGCCCCAGTTGGTATAATTTTGAGATATGAGGATATAAGATACCGTTTAAATACTGTGGAAAAAGCAGAACATTTTTACTTCAACATTCTTAAAAGAGCTCCAACATCTCCACGTTCATCCATGTTGTTAACTACAGAAGAAATTGTTAAAGATAAAGATCTGGAAAGAGGGACTGAGGAATTATCTAGGCAAATAGATCTAGAAGCAATACAAACTCAAAGAGCAATAGAAGAGTCTCAAGGTGCAGTAGGTGGTTTCTCAGATGATTTTTTTACGGACTTCCCAGAGCCTAAAATAAAGCACCCCAGAAGTACAAGAGAGGTGGATTTGGACCTTGAACTGTTGGCGCAAGAACCAAAAGATCAACGTATAACTCGTGCAGCAGAGAAGCAAAGGTTAGAGAAGCAAAAACAGCAGAGGTCCACTGTACCACAAAAAGAGAAGGGGGCTAATGGGAAATCACAGAAATCAGAAGCTGTGGGAGGAGCGAGACCAAAGACTACTCCTGTGCAACAGAATCTTTGGCAATTGCTCGATTTGCTTCGTGAAATTTCAGATGACAGTTAAATTTTTATCATGGAATGTGAATGGACTGAATTCTCCACAGAAAAGAAGGAAAATGTTTCATTATTTGAAACAGTTTAAAAATGATGTTGTTTGTTTGCAAGAAACTCATATTAGAACTCAGGATCAAAAATATTTGATAAATTCTAAATTAGGATGACATTTTATATCTTCCAGTTCTGGGAAAAAGAATGGACTAGTGTTGTACATTTCCAAAAGATTACCAGCTAAAGTTATAGAATCAGATGATGATGGAAGATATATTGCAATTGAAATAAATATACAGAATGACTCATTGCTTTTGATTGGAATTTACGCCCCAAATCAACAGCAGGAAAGTTTTTACAAACTATTATATGCTAAAATATTGCAATGGAATTACAAATCAATTTTGATTATGGGAGATTGGAATGGTGTGATCGATATAACCATAGATAAAAAGACATTGGCTAAAACAGGGATTAAATTGCCACAGACTTTTTTTGCGATGAAAGAAGATTTAGAATTGAAGGATGTATGGAGAGTTCAACATCCGAAGGAATTGGACTTTACATTTTTTTCAGACCGACATAAATCTTTTTCTAGGATTGATTTTATGTTGGTTACATCTGACTTGCTTCTTTTTTAAAGCTTATTATCCATTCTCTCTCTCTTTTTTTTTAAATTTAAAAAAAGAGAAGAAAAAAAGGATCTTTTTATTTCTTTCCAATCCTTTGATCATTCTCAAATTGTTTAAAGTTTCCAAATAGTTTGTTCAAAAATCTATTTTCTATCAGGTATTCGTCTCTTTAAAATCTTCTTTGCACCCACGCTCCTTAGCCACTATTTATCATTAGGGGTCTTATAATTAAAAGATATTTCCCTTGTTATTTCCTGCCTGGGTTGGCTGTCACTCACTTGGCTTCAAAACATTCTGTTCTGTTCCTCTTCTCTCTCCAGCTCTATACTTAGCCCAGTTGTCCAGCTTTGTGGCAGCCACCATAGCTGTCGTTCCCCACTGCTGAATCACAGAGAGTTCCCTCCGACCTTCGAGGAACTTGCCTGTTCCTCTTGGTCGTCTGAGGTGCCTCTCTTTCTTCCCCATCCCTGCAGGATGGTTCTGGTTCACAGACCCATCAGCAGTGGTTCGTCAGCCGGGGTTTTTGCGGAGCTCATCGGAGCCCATTAATTCCCCAACTGTCTCGCCACGATGTCAAACCGGAAGTTTTAACTAAAAAATATTGAAGTAGCAGGGATTCGTGTTCAATTCCACTTCTAAAATAGTAACTTGAAGATTATCCCTAAATAAATATAGGATTTGCACCCTTGTCCCCAAACCAATGCATAATCCAGTACAGTTAGAATGATTTCCCTCAAAAAGCTTGGGAGTGGGAGGAAAGAGAATTTTGAAAAAAGTAAACAAGCAAACTATTAGTCTTTGGAACTAGGACAATTTAGGCAAGCATCAACATGATAGTTTCATAGATGAAATTCCTTGCTAAAAGAATAATTACAGAATAAGAGACACAATAGGAATTTTTGTCCTGGAAAGGCTTTTGTTGTGAGTTATAGTGCAGTCATCATCATTCATTATTAATGTATAATATACATAAATACATACAAACAACACCATGCATCCTTACTGATTTGAATAATCTTTTGAGCCAAAGTCACCATAAATTTATATAAAATAGGAAACTGCAACTCCTTGAAAAAAATTAAAAATAGGCTGTGAGGCCTTTTATAAGACTGAGAAAATTTACCATGAATATAGTTTTTCGGATTGCACAGGGAAGCAATTGTGCACCATTCTGAAGATGTCTGAAACCTGTGCGGGATATCAACATTTTGTTAGAAAAGGAAATTGAGAAGAAAGTTCTGCTTCCCTAATTCCATAGTGATTTAATTTATGACATCAAAGTTCATGTTTTAGAAAAATCAACTTCTGTATATTTTTTGCCATTAGGTCAGGTGAGTTAACTCATAAAATGGATTTATACTCCATATTTTGTCTATGTGTGTACATTGCACAAGATAATAACATAAAAAATGTTTTTTCAACCTTGGAGAAACATCCAATTTTAAAATATTTAAAATTATGATAAAATCCTAAAAATAAATTAGCTGAATTAGAAAAAAAGGATTGAAATTTGCACTGAGGGTTGCAATGCTGAGTTAATAATTAGGACTTTAGAAAAAATTATCCATCTTCTGGATGGA
Source organism: Coluber constrictor foxii (assembly GCA_038048745.1). Classification (NCBI taxonomy): domain Eukaryota; kingdom Metazoa; phylum Chordata; class Lepidosauria; order Squamata; family Colubridae; genus Coluber; species Coluber constrictor. Next base: position 147,412,716 of record CM075961.1, read on the forward strand.
TTGCATGTTTCATTGCTTTGTACTTCCTTCTATGAGAATGCCTCATCTGCCTTTTAAGATAATTAATTACATAAAAACAGTATCTTAATTTGCCTGGTTAATTTGTGTGGTTTTTTGAATTGCTCTTAAAGTTATTCCATTCTATTCTGAGATCCAATAGTTGTCAAAAGGAAATATGCTTGAATGGATTAATGAACAAAAAAGAAGCCAACTTATTTTTGGACTATCCTAGATAAGATGCACCGTTTAAAGTATTAAAAAATTATAGTTTTAAGTGTTTTTGAAATGCTTATTTTCATTTATAAAATATAAATGAAAACATCTATAACCAAACTCCAAAAATATATATCTTAATTTTCCCACATTTTTCACACCAGATTCCTCAAAATGAACTCAAGTGAAAAAAAAGTAATTTAGTCTGGCATTTGGATGATTTTGAGCGAGAATTCCCAGACATCATGGCTGAAAATCCCATTTGGAAGTTTGTGAGGAACTGTTTTCTACTTATTTTAGTTTTTGCCAGAAACAATCCAAGAGGTTTTGGAACTCAGGACTGATAAGATTGCCAAAGACAACTCCCAGAAAATCACTTTGGAACACTTTTGTTAAAATATATGCCTCTTCATCTCTTAGCATGCAAGGAAGCTCTATGGGTCATCAACTCATTTTCATGATCGTAGCTTTGTTAGACTGGCCTTTCTGCACTTCTGGCTATACAAATAAAGCAGTCTTGATGTTGAAAATGACCTCTGTTCTTCCTGTTTCCCTCACTGCCTGGAATTAAAAAGCCACTAGTGAACTAGTAAGCTCTAGAATTCATGCTGCTAACCATGGAAACAAAATATGCAAGCTTGGTATAAAACAGCAGAATGGGGGAAAAGATTTATCTTCTAAATTTACAAATTAATTAAAATAATTAAAATGAATTACTGGTGAAATAGGTACAAAGTGAAGGAATGAAATCTTCGTGTTTAGTCAAAAAGGGCAAACTGCTGTAAAACAACATGAAAAGAAAAAAGGTCAATCTACACCCAGTCAACTCCCAAATTTATTTGTCTTTCCTGAGCTTTACTAAGGAAGCAAGGGTTAAAACCTTCCTCCTCATGCAGGATGCCCCGTTATAATAGGAGCTGGCTTTATGCTGTTAAGAGAGGTGCAAAGTAGAATCTTAAAATATCATCTAATTAAGTCTTAAACAGTTGCCTCAAACAGTGAGATGTAGCATATAAATTTAATAAACAAAAATATATGCAAAATATTTTGAATTGTCAATCTTTCCAATTTAACCAGGTTATTCTGTTGTTATCAGAAACTTTCCAATACTGATCCAATTATATTGGAAGTATTTTGAACTTTATATATTTTACACATCTATATTCCATTTTTTCCAATATTCACATGACTACAAGTTCTAGCATGATGTAGTTTCTCTTTGATTCCACATTCTATGTCAACTTCCCCAAACTGTTACCCTGTGGATATGTCCCCCATATAGTATGGCTATTGGTGAAGACCATGGAAACTGTATTTTAATATGTATGGAGGTGTAGTTCATGAAAAGCTGCCCTATGGTATAGAATTAAACCCACATATTATTGGAATTTATAGACAATATTTAACACCTGACATTGAATCCAAGAGACAGAAAGGCATCCTTATCAAATGCTGCCAGATACATATTGCAGCCAGAAGCCAAATTTTCTCATCACCAAGGGTGGTCTCCATATTATAAATTATGATAGTTATATCATAGCGTTTTCAGAGCACGTTTATTATTTACCAGAAAGAAGAAAATATCAGTGGAGTTCAAACTCCTAACAATAAATTCCTCATGCTATTGTTGTAGCCATTTATAGACTTGGGGTAAGAATTCAAGAAAGGAATTGCAATAACGCTGTTCCTTTGACTTTGATTTATTCTTATTTGTTCTTTTTCTTTGAGACTTCCATGTGAATATTTCTAACATTTCTCATTTATGAGGTTGACTGTCTAGATAAGTAGAAAAGTTGTTTCAGTTAAATGATTTTCTCTTTTCCACTTTCTTGTGATTCTGTGTCTTCTCTATATTCAGTTTAATCATTACTGCTCTACAACTTTTAGGTGGAAAAGAATGTCCATAAATAGTAGGTGGTCAGGGCCGGAGTAGATTAGCTTAGACCAAATTAGGCCTTCAGTGCTCACCAGATTAGAAGTTGGCTTCCTTTTTTACTTTCTTTTTATATATATATAAAATTTTATTTATAGTTTCTTTAACATCCGTAAGTGCTTAGTGAACAGTGGATTGTATGGGTCAATATACTTTATACACAATATTAATAATAATTTTATTTAGATATACATAATCATAATCTTTCAACTTCTAACATTTGTGTATACATGGTAAGTATAATGTATTCTATTCTATTCTATATCAGTATATATAATACTATTTTCCCAATTTCTACTTTCTACCTCTTTTTTTCTAACTCCTAATAAAATAGCTTATTAAGAAGCATTCTGTATCTATCCATCATCTCTTGCCCTTTTTAGAATGTCAACTCTTATTAACTGTTGGTAAATGGTTCATGCTTGTCGCTTTCTTATTTTCATTGATAACAAATGGTTAGATCTATACATGGACACAGGTACTCTTTTCATTTGTTTATTGTTTATTCTTTAAAATGGTTTCTGTTTTACTATAGTGAAACTTTAAAAATTAGTTACTGAACATGTCATTTAAACTGCTGCATACTGCTTATGTTTGTCTTTTCTGCCTTGCAAATAAAATGTTGATGTTGTAACTTTAATATTAGTGAATGGCAGCTGGATCATGGATACTCTAGGGAGGTGTTTCCCAACTTCTGCAACTTTAAGATGTATAGATATCAATTCTCGGAATTCCCCAGCCAATCTGGAATTTGAAATCCAAACATCTTAAAGTTTCAGAGACTGAGAAGCATAGCAGCAGAATCTAAAAGAAGTTCCTCTCCCAGTGCACAGTTAAGTCTGTTTTATTAAAAGTACTAAATATAAACAGAAATATTTGATCCATCTCACATTTCAAGAGTCTGACTACTAGAGGATGATTACTAACAAAAAGAAACTCAGTTTTCTTCTAGAAATATATTGCTCAGGAGTATTGAAAAATCTGACTGGTAAAATACTTACAAAGTTCTACTATCAAAACATCCATATTTTGTCATTAGTTCAACAGTGCAGTTCTAGAAGTTTTCCTTGTATAATGGCTCAGAAGTAAAATGTTCTTGCTCTCTCTATATATAGGAACAGAAAACTTCCTTTAAAGAAGTTATAATTATGTTGGCTCATCTTTTCTACATCTTTTTATCTAACATTGTGCAATGAGTGGAAAGCAAGGTATTAATTGCATCCTCTAAACTTGATTATTTTAAGAAGTGACATCAACAGGTACTTTCACATAGCCACTGATTTTGCCCCAAAGACTTCAGAAGCATTTCTGCAGCATCAATTCACAGTATCCTTATTTCTGCTGTTCTTGCAAAGCTCAATACATTTCCTAAGTTAGCTAAGATTCCCAGAAAATTATAATAAGGGAGCATAAAAAAATCAGCATTTAGCCAATCCTGTAGTTCTCCCTGTTCTCATTCCTGGCCATGCTGTATTTATTTTCTTTTCAACTTAGAAAACATTTGTTCTCCTGATGTTCATTCACAAGTCATATTGTTTTCATCGTTTTATACATTTCAATGCTTGTGTGTTGACTATAATGAAATCCTATTTTGTTCAAGAATGCCTTGAACATAGATATTGCAAATCTATGTTCAAGGCACTCCTACAACTGTAGGTCTCTAGTTTGATAGCATATCTCATCAGATCCTATTAACTCAGCTTCATGCACCTAAATGGAGCATTCCTCTCTAACATAATCTATTGCATTCTTTGGCAGAGTGACAAAATGAGTGGACCAGAGAAATGCTGTGGATATAATTTACTAATTTACTTACTTGGACTTCAGTAAGACATTTGATAAAGTAGACCTCAACTTACTACTTGATAGGATAGAAAAATACGGGACAGATCATGGGTATCAAACTCACAGAGTCACATTGCCGTCATGTGACATTTCATGATGCTTTTTCCTCTTTGCGGAGCTGGGGTGGGTGTGGCCTGTGTCTGATGCATCTGGTCTGCAGGCCACCAGTTTGACACCCTTGGGTTAGATAGCATCACCATCAGATGGATTCATAATTGGCTGATCAACCGCACTCAATGTGTATTCCTCAATGGAACTGCATCTACATGGAAAGAAGTATGCAGTAGGGTACTCCAAGGCTCTGTCTTAGACCCAGTACTCTTCAATATGTTCATCAATGATTCGAATGAGGGGATATATGGGGAACACATCAAATTTGCAGACAACACCAAGCTGGCAGGAATAGCCAAGACTCCAGAAGATAGACTTAAGATACAGAAGGTATACAGAAGGATCTTGACAGATTTTAACATTGGATGCTATCTAATAAAATGAAATTCAATAGTGAAAAAAGTAAGGTTCTACGTTTAGGTAAGAAAAACCAAATGCACAAATAAAGTATAGGTGGTACCTTGTTCAATAGTAACTGTCTTGGACAGTTACTTGGAGTCCTAGCAGACAATCACTCAAATATGAGCCAGCAGTGTGCTGCAGCTGCCAAAAAAGCCAACACAGGTCTAGGGTGCATTAACAGAGGGTTAGAATCAAAATCACATGAAGTGTTAATGCCATCTTATAATGCCTTGGTAAGATCACACATGGAATACTCCATCCACTTTTGGTTTCCACAATTTAAAAAAAGATGATGACACTCTAGAAAGAGTGCAGAGAAGAGCAACCAATCAGCAGGATCCAATTTGGGTGGATCACCAGGACCAGGACCACAGTCTTCCAAGCTTTCAGATTCGTGCTAGAGCCTATCCTCAGAGAATTTCTCTCTAACAGAGTGTATACTAGAGAGAAATTGTGAAACTGTAAACAATATACAATTTATTCATTTGCTCAATAAAGAGTCTATTGTTAACTCTTTTGTATGAATATAAACTCTACATCATAGTAACCAACACAGAGCTCCTGATGGGTCTATAAATTTTTAAGTAATAATGTTCCAAGAACAAACCTTCTTTCTCAAATATTGTATTTGTGTTCTATGGTCTTTATACAGATACAGAAATCTACATATTTCTGTTGTGCTTCAACCACATCACATTCTCATTAATGTTGACTTGTTGATTTCTTTCTTGATTGTATAAATATAGAGGTTGTCTTTGGTTTAGATCAGGGGTCTGCAACCTTAAACACTCAAAGAGCCATTTGGACCTGTTTCCCACAGGAAAAAAACACACAGGGAGCCACAAAACCTGGGTGGGTGTGGCCAACTCGATATCACTCACCCCAACCAAGGCACATGAGCTCATACCTACCCAGTCACAAAACCATTCTCTCTCTCTCTCTCTCTCTCCCCTTCATCTTATCCTTTCTCTTACTCCTCCCTTCTGTATCTCTCTGTATCTGTCTCTCTCTCTATAATCCCTCTCTCCCCCCACTCCTCTCTCCCCCATGTGTCTCTCTTTTACTCTGTATCTCTCTCTCCCACTCTCTGTGTATCACTCTGTGTGTGTCCATCTCTCTCTCTCTCTCTCTCTCTCTCTCTCTCTCTCTCAGAAAGCCATGGCTGGGCGAAGCCAGCATGCTCTTCTTGAAGCGCTTTGCTACTCCTTTTATTTCTTCTTTTTGGAAATCAGGGCTGGTTGAGGAAAGATTGCCAGCAGCGGCAGAGGCTTCTCTTTGGGCAACCGTCCTCCTCCTTCCCCCACTCCTTCTCCTCTCATGATTCCCTGGATAGCTGTGGCTGAGCCGGAAGCATGTGCATGCATGGGGAGACCTCTGCAACCAAGTGCCAAAGCGTAGCAAAGGCATGAGTGTTTAAGGAGGGTCTTAACAGGACACGGCTTCTCTCCTGCACTGAGCCTCCGGCCATCGCCTTGCTCTGTCATCCACTCCCTGCAGCTCTTTGGCCAAGCGCAGAGGGTGCAAACTCCAGCCTGAAGCGGCAGGAAGCGAAGTCTGCCTTATGTCCAAATGTGGTGTGAAGGCAGGTACAGGGCCACTTTGCTCCTGCACTCTCCAGTGCCCTCCTCCCCTCCTCCTCTTGTGACTCCCTGGCCAGCTGTGGCTGAGCCAGGAGTGTGTGCACGTGCGGGGAGACCCTCCTTAAGCGAGCAGCTGCCTGACCCATGTGCGCCTTTCCTGCATTTTGGCGCTTGCTTGAGGAGAGTCTCCCCATGCGTGTGCCACAGCCCACCAGGGCGTCACAAGAGGAGGAGGGGGAGGAGGAAACGATTGTTCCTCAGCCAGCCCGGATTTCCAAAAATATCTAAAAAAATAAAAGGGGTGAGGCCAACCAGTAATAGGACAGGGAGCCACAGCAGAGGGCCCAAAGAGCCACATGTTGCCAACACCCAATTTAGGTTATTGGCAAAACAATAGATTAGATTTTTTAAAAAGTTTCCTACTACTGATTTTTAAAAATCTGAATAAATTCCCCTCATCTGCTATTGCTATGGCTAGATGATTAGCATTATAATTTCTTCTTTTTGGATAGACTGGTTAATAATTTGTATAAATAGTGATGTGGCATGATGCCAATGCATTTCCATGTGGTAAGCCATTCCATTTAATATGCCATCAGCTGCATTTGCCTCCCAGGACCACTCAACATTTTTCAGTGAGTTAGATTATATATTTTCAGTGCATTAGACTCTATGTTTTTATTGCAACAGCAAATTGACAAGGAAACTAGAGAGGAGAGAGAAATTCAATTTAAGAAGCATAGTACAATGATGGTGAGGCACCACAGGGCCTTACTTTGAGTAGGGAAGGAGGAAAATGAACCAGCCAAAGGGCACAACTGGTTGGCAAGAGTTCTTTCCATTACAACTTTTCTTTCTCCCCCATTTTGCAATTCTAGCATTAATATTGCAAAGCATCTTCATAGCATTTCCTCCTATGTAGGTAAGTTAATAGACTTATCTGCAGAAAAGCTTCTGAAGAGGTCCATCCTTGTGAAAATACGGGTGAAGGAGGTGGCAGTGGGACAAATGTTGGAAGAGTTCTTGCTATTAGAATCACATTTGATTCTCATGGCAAGAGATAAAGAGTTCTAATAAAGAATTCTATTCTATACTAATCTAATTAGAAGCTATATTCAAAATACAGTGAAATTCTATTCAGGATTCAGGATTCAGGATTTGGGCTGTTATAAGATATTGTAGTACTTTAAATGATAATAATGGAAGTACTATATGTCTTTAGACTATTACAGGCTGTTAACTTTAGGAATGAGCAAAGTATTGGTATGAGCTACTGTATGCATTTGATGAATAAGCCTTTCCCTGAAATTAGGAATAGGAAAGAAGGGAGGAACTATGCCATAACAAAGCAACCCATGTGACAATGAGCCATGCAAATTCTCAAATTTTAAAAGACAGTAGAATATATTCATATTTTAATCTGGTTTGGAATGATGCATTATTCATTCATTGGAGATTAGCATGACTGAGTAAAGATCCAATTTAAGATGCAAAAGGATAAAATGACTATTGACTTGTGTTAGCAAATAACATATTATAGATGGAATCTTTGTTTAGTGACAATCTCAGACTCTCAAATATTCCTTTGAGAGGGTTTTCTCTCAACACAATTTAACACATCCAGCTGAGTTCTCTGATACAAATCTCTATCTTTCACCATTATTTTTATCTCTTTTCTTGGAAACTATAAAAATCTCTCTGGGAAGTGGAGGGGAGGGAGAAAAGGAACACTGGATTGGAAAGATAACTTTCAAGTACTGTCAGCTGATTCTTATCAAATTCCAGGCCTGATCTTTATAGAAAACATTGCACTGCTTTTCCATCCATATGAGTATTGTGCAACAATAGATTGATGAATGCTTTTCTGATAAAACCACACATTCACAGGCTGGTAAAACATTTCAGTGGCAACTTTTATGCCCCCTTGCTTCAATTGCTTTACATATTAAAATTCCATTTAAGAAATGCAACTTAGAAATTGTGCTTAACATTGCAGGATGTTGGTGCCATCTATAGGAAAAGTCACAAATTAGCATGCTCCGTACTATTGTACTGCTATTAAAGATTTTTAAAAACTATTAGTATTGTTTCAATACATTCTTTCCTATTGTCAGAGAATCAAGTATATAACTGCTCAGTGATTTGGAATGGCAACTAAAAATAAGGAGGATTTCAAGACTGATGGATCACTAGTTCTTTCTAATTAATCCCTAATTCAAATCCTTCATTCCACCATCCCTAGCCATCATCTTTTCTTTGTTTCAGTGATTTCATCAGAGTTATAGCATCTTCCTCCAATAGACAGTTTTTTTCTGATTCCAGATTGGTTATCCAGGATCAATAGGATCTCAGCTTCAGTAAAAGGAATCACTAGGTAAGAATTATTAAATGGTCATATAATCAACATCTTCTGGATTACTCCTTCTTGTTTAAAAGTCTGTGCTGACTATTTGGCCCTCATCTTCACCCTTATCTTCAATAAATCACTAGAGATGTGCTATGTTCCTTCTTGCTTCAAATGCTCTACTATCATCCCAGTGCCGAAGAAGCTAACCATCAAGGAAATGAATGACTACAGACCAGTTGCTCTAACATCTGTCATTATGAAAACCTTTGAAAGGCTAGTGCTGTCCCACTTGAAAACCATCACGAATCCGCTGTTAGAACCCTTGCAATTTGCATACCGAGCAAATAGATGGACAGATGATGCTGTTAATTTGGCTCTGCACTACATCCTATAACATCTTGAATCTCCAAAGACCTACGCAAGGGTCCTCTGTGTAGACTTTAGTTCAGCATTCAATACTATCATTCTGGACACACTTCTAACTAAGCTAAACCAGCTACAGGTACCTGAACACACTTGCAAGTGGATCATAAATTTCCTAACAAACAGGAAGCAGCAGGTGAAGCTAAGCAGAATCACATCAGATACCTGTACAAAGGCCCTGCCCACAAGGTTGTGTGCTCTCCCCACTTCTCTTCTCTCTGTATACCAATGACTGCATCTCTAATGACCCATCTATTAAACTACTGAAGTTTGCAGATAACACAACAGTGATCAGTCTCATTCAATACAATGATAAATCCGCATACAGACAGGATGTTGAAAACTAGTCTCATGGAACAATCTGGAACTGAACACACTCTAAACGATAGAAATGGTGGCAGACTTTAGGAGAAACCCTTCCATATTTCCACCTCTCACAATACTAGGCAACACAGTATCAACAGTAGAGACCTTCAAATTTCTAGGTTCTACCATATTGTAAGATCTAAAATGAACAGCTAACATCAAAAACGTCATCAAAAAAGCACAACAAAGAATATTCTTTCTGTGCCAACTCAGAAAGCTCAAACTGCCCAAGGAGCTGCTGATACAGAATTCTACAGAGGAATTATTGAGTCTGTCATCTGTACCTCTATAACTGTCTGGTTCGGTTCTGCAGCCCAACAAGACAGACACAGACTTCAGAGGATAATTAGAACTGCAGAAAAAACAATTGCTATCAACCTGCCTTCCATTGAGGACCTGTATATTGCACGAGTCAAAAGAGGGCTATGAAAATATTTACAGACCCCTCACATCCTGGATAAAAACCGTTTCAACTCCTACCCTCAAAATTACGCTATAGAGCACTGCACACTAGAACAACTAGACACAAGAACATTTTTTTCCCGAATGCCATCACTCTGCTAAACAAATAATTTCCTCAACATTATCAAACTTATTTACTAAGTACCAGTATTTACTAAGTTTGCGCTACTATTAGTCTTCTCATCGTTCCCACCACCCATCTCCTTCCACTTATGATTGTATGACTGTAATTTTGTTGCTTGTTGCTTTATATTGATATTGTTTCCGGATTGCTTATTATCCTTAGTACAGTATGACTATGATTCTTGTTAAACGTATTTTTTCTTTTATATACACTGAGAGCATATGCACCAAAACAAATTCCTTGTATGTCTAATTACACTTGGCCAATAAAAAATTCTAATTCTAATTATCAAATTAAATTTCCAAACGTCCACCAAGTTTTAGGAAGCTCCCTTACTAGTTTTGTTGAAACTCAGGTAGTCTTTTGCTGTATGTCCCCTAATAGCAGCTCCTCTTAATTAAATGATTCCATAAATTGGAGCAGCATTATGTAACCAAGCGTTCATATAATTTATATGCTGGAAAGGGTGATATAAATGAAGACTTAAATAAACTAATAAATAAACAGTGCAAACTGCATATGAGCCATTTTAACACGTATAACTGAGTTTTTTAAATATAAAAATTAGCGGATCTGAAGAATTGGTTCCTTAACACTCCTGTTTTTGTTTTTCAATGTCCAGGTGCCCCCCCCTTTTATTTTTTAGTATTGTGTCTGTTCAGATTAAGAGTCTGAAAATTGGATATGCCTCTTTATATTCACTTGTGAATCTTTATCTGGCTGCCTCTCCTACTGAAGAGGTGCCTATAAATTATTTAAACAAACAACTTTTAACCGATTCTCATAACATCCTTTTGATAAAAGTTGCAGGGTGACAGGGCAGTGCTGTATAATGGAAACAGCATTAACTTTTGCCAGATTAAAAACTGGGCACAAGTAATCAACATTCTAATAGCACAGCAAAATCAGATAAATATATAACCTTTCAGGGTAATGATGGCTAAATAGATGACTAGCTGCTGTAAAGCTGTAATGCTGATGCAATGGTAGTAATGAGTCAGCAGGGTTATTTGACTCTCTACCACTTTAAGAAGCTGTTTTATAAAAGGCCCTCTGAAGACATCGCTCTCTCTGTGTGTGCTTCCGTGCTGTAATTGATGATTGATTGTCTGACTTTGCCTAGTACATGTATGTATATATTTCTTGTAGATAAACCATTATTTGAAAGACAAACCTGTTTACTGTATTTTGCTCCTGGGTTGTCTCAAAATAGTCACACTGTGTGCACTCTGACATAACCATTTATAATGCTATTATCACACTATACAGGCAGGTAACAGTAACAGAGTTGGAAGGGATCTTGGAGGTCATCTAGTCCAACCCCCTGCTCATGCAGGAAACCTGTACTAAGGATTTAGTACTGAACTGAACTGCCAACTTTACTGATCAACAAGCTCAATCTCTTAGCCACTGAGCCACGGAAACAGGAAGTCCTCTACTTACGACCACAATTGAGTTCAAAAAAATTTATTTGTTAAGTGAATTTTGCCCCATTTTACAACTTTGCCACAGTTGTTAACTGAATCACTACAGTTGTTAAATTAGTAAGATGGTTGTTAAGTGAATCTGGCTTCCCCATTGACTTGGTTTATCAAAAGGTCGCAAAATGTGATCACATGACCCTGGGGCACTGCAATCATCATAAATATGAGTTAGTTGCCAAGAGTCTAAATTTTATAACTATTGGGATACTACAACAGTTCTGTGTGTGAAAAACAGTCATAAGTTACTTTTTTTCAGTGCCCTTATAACTTCAAATGGTCACTAACTGAACTGTTGTAAGTCAAGGACTACCTGTATTATCATACTGACCATAGTAGGTCAATGTAAAAGACTGATTCATTGGGACATCTTTGGAACATCATAGGAATCCTTTTGAATCTCAGAGGACCCAATTACTGGAATAATATATTTCAAAATTACCGTATTTCCCCAAAAATAAGACCCTGTCTTATATTTTTTTGAACCCTGAAATAATTATTGCCATGCGCTCAAAAGTCTGATTGGGCTTATTATCAAGGGATGTCTTATTCTGGGGGAAACAGGGTAAATAATTGGCATGAATAGAAAAGTAGAAATTCCTATATTCAACTTTGATAACTCTGTAACTTCAGTGGAATTTCCCTCTTTATTGTTAATAAAAAAACAAAACAAAACAATCATGATTATGATTATGATTATGATTATGATTATGATTATGATTGAGCGACCCGGTTGTCAACATTAAATTTAGCTGTCAGAACTTGATATATTCATATCCTACTTCTATAAAAGTAACATTTTATTTTATAGCTCCCATCTATTTTATGAAATAGAGGCAAGGTCAGACTTAGCCTTAGTCATAAAGACATATTTTATTGGTCTTCATGGAATATTTAAAAAATAATTGGGAGCCTAAACATTAAAACTTTAGCAATTGTTCGTTTATTTTTTTACGTAAAAAAGAGTGTCTTTTATATATAATCTTTAAGTAAGAAGGTTGGGTGGTATTGAGTTTCTTGGAGTTTTAGATAAAAGAACAATCTTGGGCACAGAAAACTGTTCTTTGCAAAATATTCTAATTACCACAGGGGTGAAATGCTCCCGGTTCGGACAGGATCGCCTGATCCAATAGCAATGGCGGTGGATGGTTTGGAGAACTGGTAGCAGAAATCCCTGCCTGCCCCATGCCCAGCTGAGCCACGCGATCATCAGAGGCTTTTTTTTTTAACTTTTAAAAGCTTTTGTAGAAAAAATGCTTTTAAAAGTAAAAAAAAGCATCTGATGATCATGCGGCTCAGCTGGGATTGTCAGAGCCTTTTAAAAGCATTTTTTCTACAACTTCTTTAGCTGAAGAGGTTGTAAAAGAAAAATGCTTTTAAAAGACTGACAATCTCAGCTGAGTTTTTTGCTGAAAAGCAAAAAAAAATGCTTTTAAAAGAAAACAAAAGCCTCTGACGATAGGCAACTCAGCTGGGATTGTCGGAGCCTTTTAAAAGAATTTTTTATAACCTCTTTGATGGAAGAGGCTGTAGAAAAAATGCTTTTAAAAGTATATTTAAAAAGTTGGCCACACCCACCCAGTCATATTACCTCCCATACTAAGCCACGCCCACAGTACTGGTAGTAACAAATTTTACATTTCACCACTGAATTACCACCATCTGATCCAATGTCAGTGAAAAGAGGTTAGGGAAGTTGGTGGATGGCAGGCCACCAGTTATTGTCATCATTATCTTATCAGCCATTAGGGAAGATCTTGCAATTTGTGCCACTGCCTGTTCCATTCTCTGGACCACTTGCTGATCTCTCCCATCCTTCTAAGCCTATGCACAGAGTTCTCTATGCCTATTTTTCTAGTTGATAATAGTAGCTGTTTCTACTCTTTGTAGATAGAACATGCATTCTTTAAAAATACTTCTAAGACAATTGTTGATATTAGTCATTTGAGTTGTCCTTAATTTGGATCAATTGAAATCTATCTATGTATCTAAACCCTCAAGCCCTCACCTATCATGGAGCTTAGGAGTGACATCATACCCATTAGTTTTTGAATATTTTTAAAGATATAGAGAATTGGTGAGCAGATGCAAAAAGATGATATTACAGTCTACTGAATTGACTACATTTGCTCAAACTGTTGCAGTTGAAGTTTAGTACCCAAAAGTTTTGGTCACCACGATGTATAAAAGATGTTGGGATTCTAGAAAGAGTGCAGAGAAGAGCAACAAAGATGATTAGGGGACTGGAGCAGTGGTGGGTTGCAACCGGTTCTCCCCGGTTCTTGCAAACTGATAGTGGAAGCTTTGAGTAGTTTGGAGAACTGGTGAATACCACCTCTGCCTGGCCCTCCCCCCAATATATTCACTGCCTCCCGAGTCCCAGCTGATCAGCTAGAAGAAAAAAAGTGAGAAGGGCTCACTTGACAAAGAAGGGGAAAAAAAACACAAGACACTGTGCTTTAAATTGAGAAGCAAAGAAGCCTCTCAACTAATCGGCTAGAAGGAAAAAAATCAGGGCTTGCTTTTCAGCCAGGAGATTACTTGGCAAAGAAGGAGGAGGGAAAAAAAGATGCAATCGCTTTAAATTGACAAGCCAAGAAGCAGCTGCTGGAAGGAGGTTTTTAACTTGCAGAAGCCAAGTGACATTCAGCAGTTCATTTCTGGGTCAGCTGAACAACAAACTGGATAAGAGGAGGGATTCTCATATGGTTCTATGTTTTTGAAGTTTTGGGGTTTGTGCAACATGGGCTTTGTATTTATAAAAAGGTTTGGGTGATTTCCATTGTGAAATATTCTGTCATGAATGAGTTTTCTGCCTCTTGTAAATGGAGCTGAACTTCCGGCTTCCACCTTCTATTATCTCTAAGCATTGGTAGCTGTTTTCTTCTTACAAAGTTTCCTTTATGCAGCTGGCAGGAATGTGGAATAAGCATCAGGCAGGTTCCTTGTTAGCAGCTTGAGCCTTTTCTTATGAGTAATATTTTATTTGGGGAAATGAAGTGGGGGATTTTGATTCCTTCCCAGAGCAGGTTAGTGGGGTGGGGAGGGAATAGGGATTTTGTAGTATCCTTCCCCTGTCACGCCCACCAAACCATGCCATGACCACCAAGCCACACTCACAAAACCAATAGTAAAAATTTTTGAAACCCCCCACTGGACTGGAGGCTAAAACATGTAAAGAACAGTTGCTGGAGTTAGGTAGGTCTAGTTTAATGAGGAAAAGGACTAGGGGTGACATGATAGCAGTGTTCCAATATCTCAGAGGCTGCCACAAAGAGGAGAAGTCAAGCTATTCTCCAAAGCACCTGAGGGCAGGACAAGAAGCAATGGATGGAAACTAATCAAGGAGAGAAGCAACCTAGAATTAAAAAGAAATTTCCTGACAGTTAAATCAATTGACCAGTGGAACAATTTCCAGAAGTTGTGAATTCTCCAACACTGGAAGTTTTAATGAGATTGGACAACCATTTGTCTGAAAGTCTCCATTAAAATAGTCTCCACTCACAATTTCTTGAACATGTGTGTGCCCAGGTAGCCTTCAGGATATGACTGTAATGGAGCTTGACCATTATGGTGCATGTTGCGGTGACCATTAAGTGAAGTATCTCATTTAACAACCCCACCTCTGCTTTCCCCAGTGCAATCACTGGGGAAAATGTGATTAAAAAAAATGTGCAAGTGCCTGCCCCAGGCCTTACAATGTCTTCCCCTGAGACATTCTGTGTTCTACTAACTGCTGCTTGGATTCCCATAGGTCTTTCCCACTTCACTGGAGCCAAGTCTGAGTCCCATCCCACTAGGACATCATGTCAAACTCACAGTGTCACATTGCTGTCAGATGATGTTTTGCGACATTTTTCCCATTGGTGGAGCTGGGTGGCCTGCGCATGATGCATCAGGCCCATGGGCTGCCAGTTTGAAACCCCTGCACTAGGATAAAAACCCTCTTCCTCTCTTACCTTTTTAAGAGTTTTGAGGCCTTTCAGAGTGCTGGGCTGGATTCCTTCAGTGCACAGCCATGTGGTGCAATTCCAGAAGCATGGCAATATTTAAAATTACCAAAATAAAATTTGACAGCTGGAAATATGGTAGCTGCTTCTGGAATTGCACCATGTAGCAAAGGAAAAAAATTGGCCTGTTCTGCTTCACTAATGTAGTCTGCACAACTACATGCCCAGACGTTCCCAAAAGGCTGTACAGGATATGTTAGTGAAGCAGAAACGACCACCATATTTCCAGCAGTTGAATTGCTTTCTGGTATCACAGCCACTTCAGAAATACACCATGTGGTTGAGAGATTTGCCCTCTGTTTGCTGCCTTAATATAGCTTGCAGTTTCAGAAGCTTTCTGCAATGCTGTGCAGACCTTATTAAGGTAGCAAAATGGAGGGGTTTGTCTAGCCTCCGCTATTTTGCCCGGTAGTAACCAAGTGGATTAGTTTGCCTCCAGGTTCAACATAAAGTGTTTTTTTTTAACCATTAAAGTCTTTCAGGGTATGGACTCAGTGGTGGAATTCAAATTTTTTTTTACTACCAGTTCTCTGGGCGTGGCTTGGTGGGTGTTGTGTGGCTTGGTTGGCGTGGCAGGGGAAGGATACTGCAAAATCTCCATTCCTACTCCACTCCAGGGAAAGGATACTGCAAAATTCCCATTCCTTCCCAATTCCTGGGGGAAGGATATTGCAAAATCTCCATTCCCACCCCACTCTGGGGCCAGCCAGAGGTGGTATTTGTCAGTTCTCCAAACTACTCAAAATTTCCACTACCAGTTCTCCAGAACCTGTCAGAACCTATGGACTCATATCATTTGAAGGACTAGTTCCCAATTATATCGGCCCATTCTATCAGGTCCAATAGAAGAGATATGTTGCAGGTTCTGTCTGTAAAGGAATTACATCTGATAGGACCCAGGCCACAAGCTTTTTCTGCCATGGCACATATTCTGGAACATCATCTTCCCATGAGGTGAGACTGGTTCCATCTCTCCCAACCTTTTAGGAATCTACCTAAACCCTGTCAACATGTCTGGAAATCACAAAGGAATAGTAATTTGATTAGATGAGTCCATTGTTTATAATCTGATGTTCTGTCTTAGCTTTTTATAATAGTTTTCATTATACTATTTTATTACCCGTATTTTTCGGAGTGTAAGACGCACCTACCTTTTTTGGTGAGGAAAAGAAGAAAAAGAAATCTCCCTCTGCCTCTGAGCAATTTTGCCATTGCAGCACACAGCAAACAACCTGCTTTACTTTTGTTTTTGTTTTCAGTATAGCTTGATTAGCACAAGAAAAAAAAAATGTGCTTCAGCAATTTACCTCTTTGCAGCAAGCAGCAGAGCCCTGTGCAAAACAGCTGAGAGCAAATCAACTGAGAGTCAGGAGGCCAGTCCAATCAATTTGTGCTAATTAGGCTGTGCTGAAGCTGAAAGGAGCTGTTTTTTGTTGCTTTTTGCTTGCAAGGAGGTAACTGCTGCGAGGCAGAGGCCAAAGGGTGGGGGCCAGTGGGTGGGTGGGGCTACATTTAGTGTAAAAGACCCACCTAAATTTTCATCCCCTTTAGGGGAGGGGTGCATCTTATACTCTGAAAATATTTACTTTTTAATGTTTTCAAAATTGTTTTATGCTTGTTTTACTGCTACCCAGAGTCACATTGTGCAAATACCATTAATAAATAAATAATTTTAATCACGTTTCTGAAAAACTGATTAAAATATGATATGGTTTTGAATGTATCTTAGAAAATGCTAAAATGTATCTGATTAAAATATTTACTTTAATATGTTTTTAGAAATCACATAATCTGTAAAAAAATTTCAAAGGCTCTTTTTGATTACTATAATTACTATTTTTGATCATATGAGCACATAGAGATCCTGTCCAAGAATGCTTTTCTTATTCATCATTGCACAGGAAGAAACATGAATATAGTTGTACAATTCTTTGAACATGTAAAATAGTGAACTGAATAACTGAATAAACAATGAGTTCCATGCATACAAAGCCACTGTACATCAGAAGATAGGAGTATATATATATATATGATAAGCATAAAAGTTCATTCAATAGAGACTTATTTGGTACAGGTTTTCTTAAAATAATTATTTTTGAATAATTGCCCTCAGTTGCACTTTCATTAAAGCACAATTTTTCTGGTTTCCAAAATAAAGGTAAAACTTCAGAATTTAGAGGCCTAGGAAAGAAGACTTCGTTGTTTAAATCCTCAGACTTAGTTATTTGGGTACAAATTAAATTGACCAATTTTTTTTCTATTTCTGTTTAATGTTGAATTTTCTTTCCAATGTCTATAGCCAAAGCTGGTTTGATGATGTATTCACAAGGTTCTTGATTTTGCAAAGAAAGCCAGAATTTATTCCTTTCAGTATATATTTTCATTCTTAAGAACATTATTTTATTTTTTATTTTTCTATTTTCTACTCAGTTTTACTATGTATGTGTTTTTTTAAATTACCAATAGCCTTCCATAAAAAGATATGTATATTTAGATATTTCTCTTATTTTTCCAGAATTGCAGAGGTTGACAGCTAATTTAGCTGGCAAATATTATCGTGTATGCTTAATAAGAAGTGTGCTCAGTACTTGCAGTATCTGACAATGCAATAGAAGCAGGCAACCTCTTGTTTTGTTTGTTTCATTTATATTTCCCAATATTTACAGCATAAATCCTTAATCTATATTTCCATAATTTTGAAAGAAAGGAAAATTTACAATTATAGGTAAAGGTTCCTCTTGCACATGTGTTACTCATTCCTGACTGTAGAGGGCAGTGCTTATCTCCGTTTCAAAGTTGAAGAGCCAGCGCTGTCCGAAGATGTTTCTGTGGTAATGTGGCCGGCATGATTAACGCCAAAGGCGCACGGAACACTGTTACCTTCCCACCAAAGGTGGTCCCTATTTTTCTACTCGTACTTTTACATGCTTTCGAACCACTAGGCTGGCAGAAGCTGGGACAACAAACGGGAGCTCATCCTGTTACGCGGCACTAGGGATTCGAACCGCTGAACTACCAACCTTTAAATCGACAAGCTCAGCATCTTAGCCAGTGAGCCACCTTGTCCCTCATTAGAATTATAAAATATAAAATTATATTATAAATTATAAAATTATAAAATAGAATTATAAAAAAATAGAATTATAAAATCATGGAATTATAGTGTTGGAAGTAAACTTTTAAGATCTAATTCTAACACCTTGCTCAGGCATGTATCCAAATTAAATCTGTGAAACACTTGGATTCTGATATGAAATTGTCCTTATTTTCATTATTCCATTATTATTTGCCCTTATTATAATTATTTTCATTATTTAGAACCCTCAGATTGGAAAAATAGAAAATAGATAGATATTGATTTTCTGTTTGATATCTTTTAACATACTTCTAGCATCTATCATATTCATCTTTACGTTTTCTTCCTTCATAGATACTTGTTTATATTCGGCATAATCAATCTCATTGGTTTGTTTGGACCTATGGCGGTTTCTTGAAACATTGTTAAAGCATCAGGCCAGGACTGGATGCAATATCTGAGATGGAATCTAACAAATGCAAAATGAAGTGAAAGGTTTTTTGGGGGAAAGTGTTATAAATCTCAAAGCAACAAAGAAAACACTTTTCCTGTTCTTTTCTGTTGTGCCAAATTCCCCAGCCTCAAACATTTATCCACAATAGCCAGAAGTAAAATATTCTATGTATCAACCAACTATATATTAGTATAAGTAATATCAATACACTTCTGTTGGGAGTACAACATCACCATCTACTGCTCAGTCAGTTGAACTGTTAGGAGGGAGCTGGTTAACAAACTGTGCTGAATACTGAATTTGCATTGTATGGATATTTTTTTTAAAATTAAATTTATGGGCCGCCCATCTCGTTAGGCAATTCTGGGCAACTTACAAACATTAAAACCAGTCAACATTAAAAGAGTCGACATTCATTCATGGAATTTATATTTATTTATTTATTCAACTTATATGCAGCCTCTCTCTGAAGACCCAGGGCAGTTCAATCACACATGGCGACTCAAGGTGGCTTACAGAATATAAAACCTCATATAAAAACAATAAAACTAATAAAAGAAGTCATATAATAAATTAATACACTAAAATCACCCCCCCCACCCCGGCAACAACAGAGTCATTTAATGGGTTCTATCCTGCTCTGCGTTCCCCATGCCCACTGGCAGAACCAAGTTTTCAGCACTTTCCAGAAGAGTACGGGGGAGGGGGCATTAAACAAACATTAAATATAATATTAAAAGCAGTCAACTTAAAAGCACATTAATATTCTTAATATGATACTTTTATCATTAATTCCTCTGATGTCTACTGGAAATGTAACCTGGGTAAATGCATGATGATTGCAGATTCCATTGGGTATTTATTGCAGCATGATTTAGAAGACAGAAGAAGTTCTTGAGCTGTATGGAGCAGATGAGAAGAAATTCACATCAGTTGCACTAAGAAATTAGTACAATTATAAAAAGCGGATGGGAACTCATCTAGAGCTGAAGCTGGGATGTTTCAGGTCCAAAAATTCTTTAAGATTTAGCTATGAGGCTGGGCTAGATGAAATTCTACAAAGTCTAGAAGCTACAAAATCATCTTCAATGTTTATCATGTATACTAGAGAGATCATCTCTCTCTCTTTATTTGGATTTTTCTTTTAAAATAGGGAAACTACCTATATTTAGTAATTAAGATCTAGAATACAGATAGTCCTCAATTTATAACAATTAAGCCCCAAATTTCTGTTAAGTGAGACATTGGTTGAGTGAGTTTTGCCTCATTTTACAACTTTTTTTGCCACAGTTGTTAAGACACTGCAACTGTCATAAATATAAATCAACTGCCAAGCATCTGAATTTTGATCATGTGACCATGGGGATGCTACAATAGTCATAAGTGTGAAAAATTACCATAAATCATTTTTTTCAGTGCTGTTGTAACTTTAAATGGTCACTGTTGAGAATTATCTGTAATAGTAATGATATTACTAAGAAAATAATGCAGAAATCATATATCTGAAAAGAATTTTGGGAGCCACCTCACACTTTATATTCACAATCTTGGGAAAACCCCATGGATTGCAAAAAGGTCTTAGTAATATACATATCGCTGTTCCTGTAGCAGTGACCAATATAGGTATAAATTTGATCTGAGAAGAATTTTGGGAGCTACCTTAGTTATGCTAGATAGATTTATACATTGGGCTACTAATTTCCTATTGTAGAAATAGCAGTGTTTCTTTTTTCAATCCACTGTATTTTTCAAAACTGTGGCATTGGAAATTGATATCACAAATAACAATTTTCTCCCAAATAAGCAGGGTATATTAAAGGGTATGCCATGTTTCTTGTAGGCCTAAATAGTTTAGAAAGTGAAATTTTGCAGCAAAAAGGACAGTATCCCCTTTTTCTGTCATGCCTATCTTAAATATTAGATGACAGTTTTGTCACTATGTACTAATAGAATGTTGTTATTTTTACTGTAAACTAGAAATAGCAAGACTGGAACTTTCTTGATTCAAAGAACTACAGACCTTCTCTCACTTAATGATATGACTTGCTCTAAGTCTTGCTCTGAGGTAACTGATTCTCCTTATATATAAACTTTAATATTGATGGTATTGGTCAATACCATCAATAAAGATGGTATTAAAGAATACCATCTTAAAGAAATCAATTTTCAGCTATAAAAAATGTTGATGCAATTTTTTAATCTGTGCTAAAGATTCTGTAATCTCTAATCTATCTAGTGATAGTAAACCACTATCAGGTTGAAAGTCCTTTAGGTGGATAATGAAGGTCCTATAAAATAGTCAAGAATATCTATACCTAACTCAGAGCTTCTCCTCCTCCAAATAACATAAATGGAGACCATTTGACCAGAGAATAGCCATTTATGAGCCGCTGTGGCACAGCGGTTAGAGTGCAGTACTGACTACTAGCTGCAGTTCGGCAGTTCAAATCTCACCGGCTCAAGGTTGACTCAGTCTTCCATCCTTCTGAGGTCGGTAAAATGAGGATCCAAATTGTTGGGGATAATAGGCTGACTCAGTAAACCACTTAGAGAGGGATGTAAAGCACTCTGTGAAGCAGTATATAAGTCTAAGTGCTATTGCTATTGCTATTCTGGCTGAAAATCAAGCTGGCTTCAGAGAGGGACACTTGATCATGCTTTTCTTTTGTAACATCCAGATGAAAAAATTAAGTGAGGATTTCTGTTACACATGGATTTTATTGACTTCAGATTCACTTTTGAGTTTAGTTCTAGAAATAATTATATAGAATATAAATCTAAGAATTTTACCATAGGCAACTGCTTCCCCTTATATATAAACTTTAAAAGAATTCTAGTTTAAAGATTATATGCATTATACAGGGCCAGTGAACCAAGGAAATTATTATTGACAGAGGAATAGGGATGAATCTTGGCACAACTAATATTTAATTAGTATATCAATTCTCTGGTACTAATATGAATAATCAAGCTCTTCATCTTCCAAGCTTAAAGAGTAACCATATTCCAATGCTATCATTTGTAAATGATGCTACAATTCCATCTCAGATGGAAGAGCAAATCTTACATGCTTATTGTATATTTTCCAGTAGAAGATTTTTGCTAAAAGCATTCAAGTATTCAAAAATTATTCAAGTATTTAAAGAGTAGAGTTCATGCTACTAGTAAATACTGGGTAGATATGGAATATATTATTAAAAAACATACAGAAATCAGCAACAGTCCTGCCCTCTTTCTATTGCTCCAGAGATGCATTGCTCATAGAGTACTTACTACATTAAAAGTATAACATATATCAGTACAACTTGTATTCAGAACAACTTTACTCCTTTTTGATTTTTATTAAGAAGTTGAAGTGTATTATTTGGAATAAGATCTAAGAAAATGTATGGTATAAAATGTTTTTTGGCTTATTATTTTAGTAGAAATGATTAAGAGATTTGAAATATATATATTTTGATAAAATATTTGAAAAATAAGAGACAAAATCTAAGGAAGCAATTTGGTCTACTGTCAGTATATATAGGGGGGGGGGAATCTGTCATACAAGTGATCATTATTTTGATATTAAATGAATGATTGTAACATTAGGGAATATGTCAAATGAGATTTTAAATATAAGGGGTTTCATATAGAGATGAGGGGCAAATGGAATTGGGTGAAGATTAGACCTAGGATGCTAGGAAATATGGATTTTTTTCAAAAAAAGGAAAAACAGGGAGAACAAGGGAAGATATTATGGCAAAAGGGTATATATAAATTGTATTGAAAAATTGTTTAAATTTATGAACCGGCCAATACTCTGTTCAGAAAAAAAATACATTGTTTGTATGTTTGTCTGTGTGTTAAAAAATAAAAAAAACTTTTTACAAAAAAAAAGAATAACTTTAGTCCTTTGAAGAGGAGACGAATTGAATTCTTAAGGAACATATTTTATAGGTCCCACAGTTTTCCTAACTGTGGACAAAATAGAGACTCATATTTGGTCATGTAACCTTTCAGATTGGGTAAAATCTCTTCTTTCTCCCATGGTCTCCTTAATTTTTATTAATAATTCTGTTTCATCCTGGGATCAGACATTGCTTGAGAAATTAAAATGCTACCGTTTCTAACACCTCATGAAATTCTGACGATGGTACATGATCCTAAAGCAAGCACCTAAAAAGCATGCCATTTTTCTAGAAAGTCAATTAGATTTGGCTATCTTGTCTAAGATGCATTTCTGAATGTTGCTCCTCATTCATCATTACCAATTACCATTGGGCCATATAGGAAAGTTTGAACCTTAAATGAATAAGGGGCTTTCTTACTGACAAAATAAGGGAAATTTTCAGAGTTATGGCCAAAATTCTTTAGATTAAGATGCAGCTTTTATTGTTGTTGTTGTGTCAGAATTGCCTGGATAATACATTCTTCACATCAAATTTACACAAACTTGAATAATGTATGGAAAAGTAAGTCCAGTAAGTACAGCGGTGTTCCAAGCAAGTTCAGTTTCCATTGGAAAAAACTATTGAACTAAATCTTAATAATAATGCATCAGCAATGCCAAGTTCAGTTTCTACACTTGGCTCAACACTAAGAGAAAGAATCTGTTTAATCAACTTCGAACAACTACACCAATCTTGTCCATATGTATTTTATTCTAAGCATAAGAAAGAATGCAAAATTTTGGGCATTTCAACTATATTTAGGAGAGACAGGAAATTTTTGTGATTCAGACCACACATGATATGATTTGAAGATCTTAATAAGTTGAACATGTAGACAATATGGGCAAGAACACATTTTTACATATGGCTAGCCATAGCTAATATTTTTTCTATATATGGAATTTATTGTTTTTGTTTTTAACTATATTAAATCTCCTTTTGGGACTTAGTATATTTTTGCCTGATACTCACCTGAAAATAACAGAGATCTATGCTACTACTTTTAGTAACATAGAAACTGAGACAGTTCTGGACACTGCAAAAATGTCTGGGGCATATACAGTTAACTCGTGCAAGACAACTGATTCAAAAGCAGTTAATAGTAGTGGAAAGATGGATCCTAATTTGGAACCTAAACAGAGAAAGAGGAATAAGCTAAGAGATCTAAACCTACATGCAGAGAAGGATGCAAAGCAAATTTCACCCTCCCAGAAAGCAATGGATGAAAGGCAAACAAATGTATTGCTTACAACCAAATCAGATTATTCTACAAATCAAAAATCACCTCTAGACAAGATGGGTGACACACAGATCTAGTAAATAAATAAATAGTAAAATGATAGAATAAAATAAATAGAAGAAAATTGGAATCCAAAAATGCAGCCATCTTTCCCTCTGTCAGTTTTTACACTGTGAAAGGTAGTTGGCTGATTTGCAAAAGGTTAAATACCTTCCATCCAGGACACACTCTAAAACAATCCTTCATTCATTCAAAAATACTATCTTTTCTAAAATGTTGTTTAAAAAACAAAGCCTTTATTGAGCAAATTTGAGATGTAATAGACCTTGTTATCCAACAATGTGTGAAAAAAATCTATTTTAAGAAACCATCTACTGGTTTATCCCGTATTTCAACCTGGAATTTTGGACATGAGAGAAAACAACAAAGACTCCTTTGGATCTGGCAGAGTTTCTCTCTAATTTTGATTTCATAGAACTTTAAGAGACCTAGTTGACTAGAGATAAGGAAAAGATTTATTTATTAGCCTTCAGATTCTGGATTATTCCTGCAAGGATATAAAGGATATATAAAGACTAAGAGACCAGCATCAGGAGGACTGAGTACAGTTCTCAAGGTAGATCTCCTAGGCTGACTGGGATAGGAATTAATCCTCAGAAATGACTCTCCCATTTAGCTTTAAAATTTGCATATAAATCCTTTGATCTGAACAATTCAGATCTGAACAATATAAATCCAGTTTACTGAACATATACCTACTATCATACACCTTCCTACTTTTCTCCTAATATTTGAATGAATCTAGAAAAGTCAGGGCTAAAGAGAAATTCAAATCACCCTAAGCTACTGAAATATTAGAATAATTCTTTAATGCCAGGGTGGGGACCTCCTTAGAAGATTTTGTACACCTGGACGTTATTCCTGAGCATTATCTTATAAATGATCCACCCTGGCTCTCTAAAAACCTTAAAAGAAATACCACAGGCTCCCATCTTGTTTCCTTGATTTATCAATATAACTTCCATATTTTAGTTAGTATAAAATCTGGTTGTATAACATCCTTTACATACCATTCAGAAAACTCTAGTGGTATTTAAATTACATATGTGTTACATGGAACAACACTACATTGGGTTTCAGAATCTTACTCTTAAGATCCTCTACTCAGATATTCATTTCAAAGTACCGTATTTTCCGGCGTATAAGACGACTGGGCGTATAAGACGACCCCCAACTTTTCCTGTAAAAATATAGGGTTTGGGCTATACTTGCTGTATAAGACGACCTCTCTTCCAACGCACACCAAATAAAAATTAAAAAACATCAACTGGCTCACCCACAATGTAAAAGCAGCTGTGCTAGACCCAAAATGGCCCCTGCAATAAGCAGAAACCTCACACAGCCACAAAAAGCCCCAAAAAACAACTTTTACATTGTGGGTTTACACACACAAAATTCCACATACAGCTTTGTGAGATTTTGTGTGTTTGTGTAGTTAGAGTGAAACACACTAAATCTCAGAAAGTTGCACAAATTTTATTTTTATTTTTATTTTAATATGAAAGCTAAATTTAAAACTTCCTAGCCTAAAACTTAGATCTAGCCTTTAAATGGCTAGGTTTAAAAAAGAACAACTAAACCCCCCCACCCAATTAACTATTTTTTTTAAAGCTCCCAAAGGGGAAAAAACCTTACCCAATAGAACAGGGGTCTGCAACTTTGGCAACCTTAAGACTTGTAGACTTCAACTCCCAGAATTCCTCAGCCAGCTTTGCTTTGCTGGCTGAGTAATTCTGGGAGTTGAAGTCCACAACTCCCTGCCTGCTTGATTGCAGGCAGGGAGATTTAGTTGCTTGCTGATGCAATGAATTGCAGGCAAGGCAAGCCAAGCGGTGCGGCTAGCAGCTAAGGTAAGCAAGCTGGAAGGGGGGGGGGGAATTTTTGTTACGTACCAATTAGCAGGCAAAAATTAGCAGCTGGGATGGCCAGCTTGTGTAAAAGGGAAGTTTTTCCCTTTTACACAGGGCTTGGCCATCCAAGCTCTGGCGATCCCAGCTCAGTTGCCTGCTAATCAGGCAACTCAGCTGGGATGGGGAGCGTTGTGTAAAAGGAAAGTTTTTCCCTTTTACACGGGGCTTGGCCATCCAAGCTCTGGCGATCCTAGCTGCACCAGCGTTGTGTAAAAGGGAAGTTTTTCCCTTTTACACAGGGCTTGAGTGTAACTCAGCTGATTAGCGGCAACTCAGCAGGCAATTCAGCTTGGCTCCTTTGAGCCATTTAAGGCTCATCAAAGCCTTTCGGGCTGGTCTGCCTGGTTACAGGAGACCGACACCCGGGGTATAAGACGACCCCCAACTTTTGAGAAGATTTTTGCATGTTAGAAAGTCGTCTTATACCCTGGAAAATACGGTATATATAGCTGTAATGGTTCTCTAACTAAGAGTATACCTACCCATAATGATGTCAGACAGGGCTGTATCATAGCCCCAGTATTTTTAATCTCGGTGTCAATGATATAGCAGGGTTCCTGTATGCTGTAGACACTCATATGCCAAAGATCCATGACAAATTTATTGTTATCCTTTTTTATGCTGGTGACATAGTTCTGATGGCACATTCCCAAACAGGCCCAAGAAGAGTGCTGCTGAAACTAAATACCTACTATTTAGGTATTTAGCTCTTTATTTCTTAAATATCAGCAAAGCCAAATCTAAAGTGATGGTACTTAGCAAACAGAAGTGTGAAACATAATAGAATGAGAAGCCTATTGAACAAGTGAATTATTTTTCCCATTCAGTAATGATTTCAATCAACACAGGATCATGGGTAAATCATTTTAAAAGAAGTTTGGGAAGGTCCAGGGGTGAAATGTAAAAATGTTTGCTACCAGTTCTGTGGGTGTGGCTTGATGGGTGTGGCTTGGTGGTCATGTGACCAGGTGGCCATGACTAACTTGATGTCACTCACTGTTAGAGCCAGGAGCTGCACATTTTTTTTTATTTATATGCCGCCCTTCTCCAGAGACTCAGGGCGGCTTACAATGCGTTAAACAATAGCCTTCATACTTTTGTATATTTATACAAAGTCAGCTTATTGCCCCCACAAACTGGGTCCTCAATTTACCCGCGCTCATTGTGCTCTTCTGAAGCCCCCAATGCTTTGAGTTTCCCTCCACCATCCAAGTGAACATCGGAGCCTTCTCTTGCAGAAGCAGAATCCAGGCACAGAAATGGAAAAACGAGGGGGGGGGATGGGGAGGAGAAGTGTAATTAGCAGAATCCAGCACAGAAATGGAAAAATGAGGGGGGGGATGGGGAGGAGAAGGTGTAAGAAGACATTTCCTTAGATTGCTGACATTCCCAACAATGAGTTTGTTGGGAGTGTCAGCAGTTTGTCCAGCGCTTCAAGATTAACTTTAAGCCGACAGCAAAAGTAATGGTGGTTGGGGGGGGGAGACAACAGGGGTGTGTGTGTTTGTGTGTGTATGTTCCTCCCTCCGCTTTTGCTGTCGGCTTCTCAGCGCTCTTAAAGTTGATTTTGAAGAGTTGGAATATGTTTCTTAGATTGATGCTCTCAACAATAAATTTGGTAGCGTGGAAGGCAGACACACTGAGAAGGCAGTAAACTGCTAGCTTCCTTCCCCACAGCCCTGTGAAGCTTGCCTGCCTTCCACATGGCCTTCTGCTTGCCTGCCTTCGCAAGCTGGTCACAGGAAGGCTGCATGGAAGCATGGCAGGATTGCAGGGCATGGCCCGGTTCGGGGGCATGGCCAGCCAACAATTGCTACTGGTACGGCGAACTACCCTCAATCTCCGCTACCGGTCCTCCCAAACCGGTCCGAACCGGTAGCATTTCACCCCTGGGAAGGGCCAAGACAAGTACTGAAATATTATATACATTATTTAATTATAATTAGCCTGATGATTTGTCCCCTCTATTGAAAGCACTCAGAGCAAAAAGAGTCTCAATGCTGACTTACGGTGTGCATTGGTGGGCCTTATAAAAACTACGTCACTTGAAAAAAGTTCAGACACTTTTAAAGAAGTGGGAACTTTTAAGAATATTTCAGCCCTTGCAGTCAAAGCCAAAGCAGATATTTGTTTGATACATAGCCAATTAATAATTAAAGTTTTCACATACTGGCAAAGAAATCATTCAATGGACCCGTTAGTCTTCCCAAAATAAGTTAGTAGAAAAGTAAGTATGGGTCAGCCCAATTCCTGAATAAATTGACTTACTAAAATTATTTTACAGTGTGGTAGTATCACAGCACCTAGTATTTACCCTCAATTGCCTCTCAGGCAATGGAAATTTTTAAGCAGAGAATCATAGACATCAGTGCTCAAATTGATTTTTAAATTGGTTGACTAAGAACAAAACTACT
Organism: Coluber constrictor foxii; assembly: GCA_038048745.1. Taxonomy (NCBI): domain Eukaryota; kingdom Metazoa; phylum Chordata; class Lepidosauria; order Squamata; family Colubridae; genus Coluber; species Coluber constrictor. The sequence continues at coordinate 147,441,099 of CM075961.1, forward strand.
TTTCAATTTGAGAAATATCTATCAGAGATGGGCCCAATTATCAAAAAGGGGCTCTTCTAGAGCCAAACTGATGATGCTGGATTCCATGGCCAAATATGGGTGCTTCCACCACCTGTCATATCATGAGAGGATGTGTATATATATATGTTATCCTCACCACTGAAGACATTGTTAATATTTTCTTTTATTATTAACTATATGCCCCTCTTATGGTTAGACACTTAACATCCCTATTTGAAAGAAAACACCACTGGGTTCTGAATTGCTGATTGTCCCATTTCCTCCTTGGTTCTAATCTATATATCATGACCAGAATTGATAGATTAGTTAAGGTAGTTGAGCAAAGAACCCATCTATATCAAACAGATTGAGATATCTTGTAACTGTTATCTGAATGTTGATTCCTTGTATATATCTCATATGTATTTTATTACTGTATTTTATCTATTTTTCCATGAAATTAGATCCTGCATTTTATTTTTGTTTTATATTTTGCTAATACTAATCAATTAATAAACTACTACTAGTATAGACAGAGGTTATAAGTTGTCTACCCTGATTTACAGCCTCAGTAGTGCTATAAAACATTTTGCATGTTACTTTTAGATTCTTTCCATCATTGGTTTTCACACTGCAATATATCAAGGTAATTTGGATTTTATTTGCTTATTCTTTACTTCAAGGTACATATGTTGCCTAATGGCATAGCCGTAAGTTTTCCTTGTTAATTTATTGCTGGCTTTACTATGCAAAGTGAGCAATGGTAAATCGGGAAAAAGCAGCAATGTCAATACACATAAATATACTAGCAGTTTAATGTTTTAATCATCTTATATATATGTTTCCTTGAAATTATACAGCTAAATTCTCATATCAAAGAACAATCTCTTTATTTAAAGAAGTAGTTCATTCTTGAGTCATATTTGGACATAGAAGTTTTGATTGTGCATATTGGCTAATGTCCTTTTGTTATGCAAGTAGATTTGTATTTAACATGTGAGAGATACATTGTGAGATTTGTTTTTCCTCTTTAAAATGATAGAGGACTGTTTTATAGAACGTAAATTGATTTTTAAAACTTGATTTTTTTTTTGCTTCAAGTGTTCTTGATTTTTTATAGAAAACTGACATACATTTTTGGGAAGAAAATATGCCAGGAATATATAGTTAAAATATAGTTTACAGATTTGATTATTCATTTAATAATCATTTACTTACCATATTTTTTGAACTATAAAACGCACCTAGATTTTGGAGAGGAAAACAAAGAAAACCGGCGATGTGCGCTGCCTGGAATGGGCCAAAAATGGAGTATGTGGAGGCCAAAAATGGAGTGCGTGGAGGCCGAAAATGGGGCGTGTGGAAGCAGCAATAGGCAGCAGCGGTGATGGGTGGTGATCGTGGCAATTGGCAGTGATGACTCCTGCAGCCTGGAACAGCTGATGGGTGGTATTCCAGGAGGGCAATCTAACTGCCAATCAGCTGCTCGTGCTAAATCAGGCTGCGTTGAAGCTGACCAGGCTGTTTGGTATTTGCTGCAAGGAAGCAAATTGATGGGAGGTAGAGGCAGCAGGTGGGTGGGGCTTTGGCAACATTCGCTGTATAAGACCCACAGACATTTCCACCCACTTCTGGGGGGAAAAGTGCATCTTATACACCGAAAAATACAGTATTTAATTATTCTATTTCTATAGCTGCCGAACTTAACCAACTAATTCAGGTGGCTTACAATTTTAAAATTATAAAAATTAAAAAACATTAACACAATTAAAAACATCCATAAAATAAATAAGTAGAAATAATACTATGTTTCTCCAAAAATAAGACCCTGTCTTATATTTTTTTGAACCCTGAAATAAGCACTTGGCCTTAATGCCATGTACTCAAAAGCCCGATTGGGCTTATTATCCGGGGATGTCTTATTTTGAGGAAAACAGGGTAGCTGTGATAATGAACTAATAGTGAAACCAAGTTACCAACCTTGTAATACATTCTGAGCCCTTGGCCTGAATGCATCGCCAAATTTTTAAATCTTTTCTAAAAGCCAACAGGCTTGGGGCCATTCTAATATCTAAGGGAGAATATTCCATAAGGCAGGAGCTACAGAGAAAAAAAAATTTCTATTTCCAGACAGTCAACACTGTTTGGCTGGCGACATCTGCAACATGTCCTAACTGTTGGATCAAATTGGATTGGTAGAAACTCTTGGAAAAAGATGATCCCTCAGGTAAAAGGTCCAAGTCCCAAAGGTGGCAAATTGAAGTTATGATGGTGCTGAAAAAATGACTTATGACCAGTCCTCACTTATAGCTATTGCAGCATACCTACAGTCATGTGATTAAAATTTGAGTACTTGGCATTAGGCATATGTATTTACGATGATTGCAGTGTCTTATGACTACCATTTGTGACCTTCCCAGAAGACTTTTGAAAAGCAAAGTCAATAGAGGAACCAAATTCACTTAATGTTCTCAATGATTCACTTAACTGTGGCAAACAATATAGTAAGAGTACTCACTTAACAACTGCAACATTTAGTGATGGAAGTTCCAGTCTCAATTGTGGTTGTAAGTCAAGGACTATTGTATCTGAGGTTGTTGTAGGTTTTATGGCTTTATTAGGTTAAAATGAAGCACATTGTATAAACCAGGTCATTCCATTGTAGCACTCACCCCTAAAGAAGCCATTAATGATTGAGTCTTTCTGTCCCTCTTCTCAGATGATCAAGCCACCTGGTCCAAACACAGAAACATACCTTGTGCATTTTGTGAGGCTTTAATTAAGGTAATAGTCCTTTCTAGACAGAGATGGCGAATCCAGAAATTGCAGCTGGATCAGGAACATAGTCATTCCTGAGCTCTGCCCTCAGTTAGGATTGTTACCTCTTTTATGGCAGCAGGAATGCAGTCTACAGCCCAAAATCCCACAGCAGCTCTTCCACTCAGAACAACTTGTGAATCCCTTCAATCCTTTCTTTCTTGCCTTTTTTCCTGTCCTGTTGCCTCTTCCCTTTTCCCCTCTGTGCTGGTGGGATAGGTCTCTCCCGTGTCCTTTCATTTCAATTTCCTCCCCTCAAGACTTCCTCTCTCTCCAAGTCTGCTCAGTCCTGCCCCGTTCAGAGTTCAAGGAGGCAGGTTCTAGTCACCAGCCAAACATGTAGCTAACTGATCTATCAAAGTACAGTTGTTTGCAGTCAATCACAGAAATTATTATCCAGATGGAAGAGCCTGAGTGGTGCAGAGAAGAGAAACACCAATAGTAATTTTAAGTCTTTGTATAATTTGCAAAAGGAAAACTCTGCTTATAAAGCACAGTTACACCTTGCAGTATCACAAGCTTCTTGTTTAAACCAATCATTTACCTCTTTTTCTCCATGACACTCCATTCTGTCTGGCAGTTTAACAAGATGGCTGCCTGTTGCAGAGGAAAGCCAAGCAGAAATTTAGCTGATTATGATACATGTGTACAGTATAAACCCAGTACTGGGCAGAAAGGACTGATGCAGAGAAAAGAGATTGTGGTTGCAGCAACCAACAGAATTGACAAGCTTTCAGAGCAGCATGATAGACTGAGCACAATCGCTTTGCAAAGGCAACAAACAGCAGAAATAGGAAAGGACAAGGATCACTTATGTTTGGCTCCAAATATATTTTCTGCAAAGAGATTGCAAAACAGGTGGGTTTGAGAGATTTGGAAGCTGGTCAAATATTAATCTTGCCTAAGCCACTTCTTAGGGCCACTTCAAAGGGACGTGGTGGCTCAGTGTCTAAGATGCTGAGTTTGTCGATCGAATGGTTGGCAGTTCAGCAGTTCGAATCCATAGTGCTGCATAACAGGGTGAGCTTCCATTACTTGTCCCAGCTTTTGCTAACCTAGCAGTTTGAAAGCACATAAAAAATGCAAGTAGAAAAATAGGGACCACCTTTGGTGGGAAGGTAACAGCGTTCCATGCGCCTTTGGTGTTTAGTCATGTCAGCCACATGACCACAGAAACGTCTTCGGACAGTGCTGGCTCCTCAGCTGTGAAATAGAGATGAGCACTGCCCCCTAGAGTCGGGAATGACTAGCACATATGTGCAAGGAGAACCTTTACCTTTAAGCCACTTCTGGTTCTTTTCAAAGCGACACTGAGTTCACCTACTTTTTCTCTTAATTCAAATCAAATATCTTTATTACAGTCCTTGACCAGCCTTTGTGATACAAAGGGTATAGTACAAAAGAAAAATAACTTAACATTGCAACTTAGGAAAGTGAAAAAATTAGGTCAATAACAGAATATATCTTTTAAAAAGATTTACACAATCGTATAACTTGGTGAAGATGGCTTAGCATCTCTTAAAAAATAATAAACATATAATTTATCTGTGTTGCTGTCATATTTGGGAAAGACCGGAGCAATTATAGCACATATTTGCGCATAATAGAAAATCGTATGAGAACATGAGCAAGAGTTTCTACTTCCCTGGATTTAAAAAAGGGCAAATTCTCTGCAAATAAGGAGCCCCATGAAATCTTCCAACCAGCAGAATTGATGGGAGGGCATCAAAAGGCACATCTTTGTTTGCTTAGAATTAGATTGCAGTGATTCCCTAGAGTACGGTACAAGTAGTCAATTTACAACACTTGTTTAATGACTGTTCAAAGTCACAATGGCACTGAAAAGTGTGTCTTATGACCGCTTTTCACACTTACAACTGTTGCGGCATCCCTATTGCCTTGTGATCAAAATTCAGACAGTTGGCAACTGGCTCATGACAATGCAGTGTCATTGGATCACCTTTTGCAGTTTTCTGACAAGCAAAGTCAATGAAGAAGCCAGATTCATTTAACAGCCATGTTACTAATTTAGCAATTTCAGTGATTCACTTAACAACTGTGACAAGAATGGTTGTAAAATGGGACATAATTCATTGAACAAATGTCTCACTTACCAACAGAAATTTGGGGCTCAATTGTGGTACAGGCTATCTGTATAGACTTGCAAATGCCTAACATTTGGCAATAGAATTCAGGGGCACTGATAAAAATAACAGCTTTATTGTCATTGTACATGTATATACAGTATACCTATACAACGAAATTCACTTAACACCCAAAAGCCAGGTCCGACACACATAACAATCCCCAAACACACTCCCACCCACCACAATTCCCCACCCCTAAATCATGGTATCATTTTGATTATCATTGTCCCTGATTCTCATAGAAGAGAATACTTGTAACTCTGGGTTGAACTGTGAGATCCTTAATACTGAGTACTATAATAGTATATAAAAATAAGACAAAACCTTACTCCCTTCTAGCATGGATGATGTTATCTAGTTTGGTAATGAAAAGTCTGCAAGAAAGCTACCAGGCTCAGAGAGCACTAAGAACCCCACAGTCCCCGATTCTCTCTTTTACTATTGATTTGGCCTTCCCTAGGGTTAATTGGCCTAAATATTCAGCAGAGAAACTAAGACTGCAAAGTGCAGATACCATGCCAATGCTTATCTTAATTATTTTAGGATGTTGCTTTTGCTGTTTTCTTTGGAGTTAAGCATTTTCCAAAAACCAACTATATCAAATTTTTTTCCCATCCTGGACAAGGCACCCTTAGTAATTTTAAGAATTAACAAGAGCTTTAATTTTTAGAAAATAACAAAATGGGGGCTAAACTATTGTTTCGGAACAATTAAGGGTCTAGATGCTCTTGAACAAATATTTCCTGTGATGTGTTTAAATTTTTATAAAACAGTATATGAAATCTTTGAAACTAATTGTAAGAAATCCTCCTATGAGAAAGTCTTGTTGATTGGAAAATAAATAGATAAAAAAGATGACTTGAAGAAAACAATAAAAGTTAATTCTTAAAGGAGAACTGACCCATTAAAACAATGGAGTAACATTATTTGACTGTAGGATAAAATAAGGCTGTTTGGGAACAATGTGCTCAAACAATAATTATAAGATTGACTGATTGCAGAAGATATAGAACAACAACAGATACTATTGAACAAAACAGAGGCCAAGACTCTGTTTTGTATTTGGAGTTTTAAAAAGTGCTGGATTATAAAAGAGATATGGAAAAAGATATCATGGATCTGAAGATTTAAAAATTCCAGACCATAAGAATGATATGGAAAATCATGCTAGAATGAATTTACAAATGAAACCAGTTGATGTCTTAATAACCAAGAAACTTATAAACAAACATATTTTAGGTCAGTCTTCCATAAACCGTATTCTGACATTTCTGGGGGTTGCAACTCCAATATCAGTTTAAGCAAATTTGCCTGCTCTAGTTGTTAGCAGAGTATTTTATGTTCTTGATGCTACCTTTCTAATCAGTGCTATTCCTACCATATTATTGCAATTCTAACATTCCTAGACAGTTCTTCCAGGCACCTACTTTTCTATTAAAATTTTAAAAAAGAAAATGCAGTGAAATATTTCAGTGAAGATTCTCAGTCATCCAAGTAGAGTTGTCTGAAAGTTGAGTCATGGCAACTGGACTATTTTCTTGTTGGTTTGAGACATTCCACCATTCATCCAGGCAGCTTCTTCTATCTGAGCAAGCTCATTAGGGGAATCTGAGTAGGCAGAGAGCCGTTGGAATGTACCAACTTCTAAAAATTGAAAGGTAGGTGATTCTGTAGTCTGCCACTTTTCTTGCTGTTTTCATATTCCCACACCAATTTCTGGGTTGTGGGATTTCTTCCACAAAATGCATGACAATATATCAATGAAGATTCTGAAAAAGTTGCTTGGATGAGCAGTGAAACATCTCAAACCCAAAAGAAAATAAATCCTGTTGCCATGACTCAGTTTTCAGACAGTTCTATCTGGATGAATGAGAATCTTCATCAACATATTGCCATGCACTTTAGGGAAGAAACCCTGAGGTTGGGTGGGAATATGAAAAGACAGCAAGAAAAATAGCAGATTACAGGAATAACCTACCCTTCAATTTTTAGAAGTTGGTACATTCCAACGGCTCTCTGCCTACTCAGATTCCCCTAACCAATTTGCTCAGACTGAAGAAGCTTCTTGGATGAGCAGTGAAACATCTCAAACAACAGGAAAATAAGTCCAGTTGCCATGACTCAACTTCCAGGCACTGAAATATTATTTATGTGACCTTTTCCTAGGAAATAAACTTTTTTGGGGTGGGGGAGTTTCTTGCCATTTTGCCTCCATGAGGCAAAGAAAAGAAAAGGGGGAAAAATGACAAATAGTATGAATTTGTGGAAACAAAAAATAGAACTATTTAGTAGTCAGTAATTCTATTACTATGGTTGCTGCAGCATAGGAGCAGATGCAGGATATATCCATGCAAAGATTGTGAGCTCCTTTCCAAAAATAATCCGAACAATTTTTAAAAATGCTAATGGAGGGATACTTAACAGTAATTGCAAGAAACTCTTGCCCATACTGGCTTGTTAAGGATGATAGGAACCCGGAAGGAGATTAGTGCTCAGGAACTTGCTATGCCTGCCTTATGGAATGATTCTGCTCTGGGGCATGGAGTTTATACACTGCTCAAACAACTAAAGGGAACACAAAACTACTGTATGTAACGAACAAAGTATTTAATAAGGCTATTTCATTCATTCAGATCTCAGATGCCTTCTGCTCGTGTTCCCTTTATTTTTATTTTTTTTGAGCAGTGTATAATCTATACTGGGAATAGTTTTAGATAAAGGTTCGCCTCACACATATGTGCTAGTCTTGCCCAACTCTAGGGGGTGGTGCTCATCTCCATTTCAAAGCCAAAAAGCCAGAGATGTCCGAAGATGTCTCCGTGGTATGTGGCTGGCATGACTAAACGCCAAAGGTGCATGGAATGCTGTTACCTTCCCACCAAAGATGATCCCTATTTTTCTATTTGCATTTTTTACTTGCTTTTTACTAGGTTGGCAGAAGCTGGGACAAGTAACGGGAACTCACCCTGTTACGTGGCATTAGAGATTTGAACCGCTGAACTGCTGACCTTTTGATTGACAAGTTCAGCATCTTAGAGACCGAGTCACCACATCCCCTATTCTATTTTAGATAGAAACTAATAATTTTTTCAAGTTATTTTGCCCAGCTTTTCATTTTTTTTGAATTTATTTCTTGCCATTTACGTGTCAATCTAGAATGTTTACATCCAAATGTCTCTGTGTGGGAAGGTTACATACTATAGTCACCAAAAATGTCACACTCATCCAATACATGTCCTCGTCCTCGTCCATGTTTATCATTATTTTTATTCAGGAAACTATTACAAAAATAGAGGGATGTATATACAGGTGCAGGAAATGTTGACTTTAATAACTTTGTTAAATATGAATCAAATCTCTCATTCAAAGCCAAAATTGTCATGTTATGGCGATAGCAATTTACGAAATATACATTTATCTTTTCTGAAAATATTCCCAGTTTGCTTTCTACTAATATTGTAACTCTATCTGCTATTTGTGATAATTGATTGAAAGACTGGTAATATTAACAAGTTAAAAATAGACACATATAGCATAAAAAATATTGCTTGCATATCTTCAGAATATAAATGCTGACAACTGTCTGGAAAAAATTGGCATTTTACATGATAGAAATATAAATAGAGACAAAGATACCTGTCCCAGAATAATATTACAACATTAACATAAAGATAGGCAGTCCAATGAATCTTCCCCAGAAATTTGTTTCTGCTAATCTAGGTGCCTGACACCTCAAACCCGCCTCGAATAGGCAGTTTGTTTTTGTAAGCGGTTAAAACACTGAATGGAAACCAGGACTAGTCCGACTTTTGGCTCCGGTTGACCTTGGGCCAATCACTCTTTCTCAGTTCTAGGAAGCAAGAAATAGCCAACTGTTTCTGAACTCCCGCCCACCCCCCAAATCGCAGGGACTTGTCCAGACAGCCGCCAGGAATACAATAAGACTCGAAGACACACCTTTAAGTGTTTCTGCTTGCATAGTGTTACAGGTAAATTGTACAGACCAATTCTTAAATAGATCAGCTTCTTAACTCCTGCGGTTTCTGGGGCGCGATGGTGAAAACGACCCCTGCTAGTCAGCAGGGGGAGCTCCGAAGTTCTGGCTGGCTCGTCTTCTCTGAGCTGAGGAGAGAGCCGTGGAAGAGAGAGAGAGAGGAAGGGGTTAAGCAAACTGAGGATGGTGGAGGAGCCACGCTGCCTCTTTAGGGAGAGCCACCCGCTGTTCGTTTCCCCTCGCAGCCCCCTCAGCCGTCGCGCTGCAACCGAGGCCCGCGCAGCGGTGCCGGCGCTCAGCGCGAAGGTGGCAATGCGGCCTCTCCAGCGGCAGCGGCAGCCTCTGGCGTGGGCAAGGGGCATCACGGTGGGCCACGCGGAGGAAGCCAGCTTCTGATGCGTTCTATTCACACCTCCTCCTACCTCCTCTTGGGCAGCGGCTCCGGCGGTCCCCTCCCTCCCCGCCTTCTCTTCCTTTCCCGGCGGCAGCGGCAGCGGCAGCGGCAGCGGTTGCCACGGCAGGGGAAAAATGAGTAGGGCGGCGGCGGCGGCGGCACTTCTCCTCTGCCTACTGGGCTGCAACGTGTGGAAGGCGGTGACCAAAACCTTGGCGGCGCCCGATGCGGCTCAAGGTCGGTGAGGACAGGACACAAGTGGGGCAGGGGCCGCGGACACGCTTTTGTGTGCGGCGGCGGTGAAGCGCAGCCGCCCCCTTCGGGCAGGGTCTCCGAGAACGGAGAGTATTGTGTGGGGATCCGGGAGGGGCTGCAGCGGCTGGCTGCAAGGAACAAAACCGATCCGAGCCACCTTCGGTTCTTGCCCGGAAAGGGGGCGTCGCCCGCTATTGCCACCAGCGCGGCCGAGGAAAGCTGCCGAAGCGGCGCCGGCGGAGCGCCTGGCTAAGGAGCAGCCTGGGGGCTTTTGTTACCGGAGTTGGGCTTTGTGCTTGCAAAACCTTTTTCCGCTTTGTTGGTCTGGGGCTCGTTCCCCGCCCCCTGCCCGCACAGGGGCTTCATTTTCACCCTTGGCTGGCTTTCTGTGCCAAAGTGTTGGATTCTCCCCCTCTAGCAGCAGAGCAGCCGCGATGCTACGGCGATCGGCTTTTCCTTCATCCTCCCTCACTCTCAATTGTTTCCTCTTGAAAGATTCACCTTTCCCTGATGTGTGTAGTGCGGGAGGGCCCTCTTGATTTCAGCACGCTGATGCATTACAATTAAGAAAAAGGCAGGCTTATTGCATATGGTGTTCTAGATAGGAAAATAAGCTAAGTGCCCGTTAGATTTTGTGTTCAGTACTATATTGGGTTAAGAGGCCATTTCCGGAAAAATGCTTTTCTATAACCTGGTTGTATCCCCATGTGTTGAACTACAAATCCTGTGAGCTACACATGGAGCCATGACTGGGTGTTGTAGTATAACCAGTATAGATTTGTAGTATAGATTTGGACAAGGTTGTTCTGTCAGATATTCTTGTGTGGCACAATCTTCATGGCCCTGAGTTGGCAATGGGATGTACTAAAATAGCCGCTGGAAAGTTTCTTTGCTTTCTCTGAAATCTGTTGGGAAACAGGGGTTGGAGCTTCTCAGCCTGTGATCTTTGGTGATGTCTTTTTGTAGGTATACAAAGAAAAATACAAAACCAATGTGTGACATGCTAGAAATGCCTGGTAAAACTGCTCATTTTTGGAATTGGTGAAGATTCGTAAGGATTCTCATATCTTTATGTGTTAGTCTAAAACAAAAATTCAGTGCTTGTATAATTTTATGTAACGAAAAAAAACCTTTGTGAACCAAAAGCCACAGAGGATGTGGATTTTCCTAAAATGAAATAGGAAATTAGCATTTGGGTTAATTCATTTGATAAAAGCCATTTTTTTTCTAAATACAAACTGCTTCACTATTAACAATAAAATGCTCCTCTGTAATAATTGTTCTATGACAATGTTGGACATGAACAATATACTTAAATCACCTGGTGCAGTTCAGTCCTTGCAGTCAAATCTGGAATGAAGGCCCTGCCCATGGTTCCATTTTTGATCTGGTTGACATTGTGGCGGCTCTACAAGGACCTTCTCAATAACTGGTTCCATCGCTACCTTTCTTTAGAAGCTGCATCTTCATTACTCAGTCATCTATAGGATAATAATTACCAGTTGTTGTTTTAGATTGCCTTTCTGTTTGATTCTTTTTTTCAGATTAACTTTTTTAAAACATGTATAATCTGTAAAGATAGTTGGTTTTATTGATGGTTCTTTATTTATTGAATATTGCTCTGGATATATACTAGAAAGAAGATAAGTGTAGAAATTAAATAATGTTTCTCAATTGCAATTCTTATCTTAATTTTGGGGTAAAGTTAACTGTCCTCTTCGGGCCTCTCTCTATATTTTAGAAAGAAACCTCTTCCAAACTATTTGATCTATGAGGATTATATTATTAAAGCAAACTTTTATTTCTCAGTGACAACTAATTATCTGTTAGATGATGAAATATCAAATTAATTGAAATCAAATTTTGTTTTTTATTTATGTAGAAAAATGCTTTTAACTCTCATGTCCATACCTGTAGCCCATATATGATTATGGGTACCACATTTTCAGAAGATATAGCAACTCAACAAGCTGTTTTGCCAGAATAAAGTGAAGGAACTTGAAATTTCAGCCTGGAGAAAAGAAAACTAAGGGGAGATACACTGTCAGTGTTCAGGTACATAAAAAGGTGCTATAGGGAAGGCATTCTGGAGCTAGATTTCATTGCCATGGAAACTAGGATCAGAAATAATGGGTATATATTGCAACTACCAAGAGTTCCCTTAAATAAAACTAAAAATTTCTTGATGGTAATAGTAAAAACGCCTACCCTACAGATTGTGATATGTCAGTTTCTTGAGGGGTTTTTTTTAGAAAGAGGCTTGGCAAGCATCTTAACTGCATCTTTTATGCACATTGCAGAGGTTGGTATAGATGATGCCCTTTATACTTCTTTTTGTGATTCCACCAGTGCAAAATAATAAAGTTCTTCAAATAATATGGATTGACAAGGAATCACAGCAGAGATCTCCCCTCTGCAAGGTTTTAGAGAGAAAATATGCAAGCAAAGGTTATTAACCTTTAACTGGCCTCATTGTGCTCTAAAAAAAGAGGAATGACAATAGTTGCCATTACCATTTCTAAATCATTGTTCTAAATCTCTTTGGTTATATAATTAGTTTAAGTATCTGAGGTACTATGCTTTTGGGACAGTACTAGATGTTGTGGGATGTAAACTGGAAGATATTATTAGCATAACACTCCCCAATGATTTGTAAGTTTCCTAAAGTATTGGCTTAGCCATTGCGGAAAGAGAATCTTAGATGAGACCTAAAATACTGACCTAGTAACACAATTCTTACTATTTATAATCAACCATTTTTTTCTCTTGTCGTACCTTAAACAATATTTATTCTCTCAGTTTGAACTTTTTGGTTTTCAGTTCTTGAATGTTCAATTGTCTTTAATGTAGCTATTTCCATAAAAAGCAGCAATAAATGTAAAGAGAATTAGATAAATTCTTCTAGATAAATTCTTCACACATTAGTTAAATTATTTCTGTATTCATTTTTCATTGCCTATGCCTTCTTAGGCTTTTATTTAAAAAAAACAGATGATTTAACTATGCTTTAACTCAGTTTCTTGGAAAAGGGAACAGATTGCAGCTACTATAAAATATTTGATTTATAAATCAAGGAGAGTTTTGAAGAAGGATAGAGCTTTGTCCATATACCTGTATTATACAGCTATTGTATTGAAGACTGTCTCTCTCTTTGAAAAGTTGACCTCTTTTCTGCTTTCAGCTATGTCACTCTTGAATGAACAGCAGACATTGATTTATGCTAACTAAAGCAGTCAAATTTGTCTCAATGGTTGAAAATTCAGACATACTCCACAAATATTCCATCTAATGGATATTTTTTTGTTTATTTTTCCTCCACATAAGTGAATGCAAACATCAAAATAATTTAATAGCCTTGATGGGTGGTTGGGGATGATGGAAACATAGACTGGAAGATATTATTAGCAGTCCTCTATTATTAATCCTCTATGGAAACATGGAGGACACTACATTTTAGAAAGGTTGTTCTATAGGAAAAAACATTTAAGATGGGAGGGGTGACTATTGATCAAAGTCAAGTTTCTATTAGTTGTTAAAATTCATTCCTTTGTTAAAAATAAAACCTTCATTTCTTACATTAGTATTATAACTTATTTAATTAAATTTCAGGAGGAGAGACAGCAAATCCTGAAATACTAGGAAGATCAGAACTTCTGTCCCCAAAATGCTTTAAGCTCCACTGATATGCAGAAGTTCCTGCCTTTTTCTGTTTGCATTAAGGTTGGGATTCTTAAATTTCTCTCAGTATTGTTGCAGTTTGATTGATTATGTGCCATCAACTCATTTTCAACTCCTAGCAACAATGTAGATAGACCACATAATGTTGGGGCTAAAGCTCCCAAAATTCTCAGCCTTGTCCATGTCTTTGATGTAGTTGTGTTTATTTTTTATATTTCTTATCTCCTTCAAAAACTATTAAGCATGACCTTCAGCTACCATAATATACCTAATTCTAAAATAGACCAATGGCTTGACGTGGTATGAGGAACTTTAACAATTATGTAAGAGATGCAGTAAGGAACATTTGTAAAGGAAGTACAAAATAATTCAATATGGAGCCTTCAGTTGTGTGATTGAGTGTAAAGATCCACTTTAAAAAAAGGTGTCCCATGCAGATGAAAGAGAAGAAGGGGCTTTGATTGCGTGGTCTTGGGAGACATCTTGATTTTTTTAACTTCTCCACTGCAGTAACCCCTGAGAGTTAATATTTTTATTCTATTTTATTGATAGCTGATTGGTCCATAATGAATTTACCAAGAAAATAAAACAAAATGCAGAAGGACCATTTCTTCTGTAAGACAGAGAGAGGTAGCTATTTCAGGGTTCAGATATTTTGGAGTGAAGAGTGATGGGAACTATTGAAGGGTTATGTGCCAGTTAACTTCTCCTGTTGTAATTCCTGCTCTTTCAAGTATAATGGAGGATGTTTCCTATTATCTGCATGGAAATATATTTCAGCTGCCAATTTCTGTCCATCAACTCAGTAAGAAGCTTATTCTAGGCTAATACTGCAAGGAAATGTTATAGTGCTTTTAAATAAAAAGTGAAATGGACTTAATATATATAAAATGGCAAGAAATAGCACCCTTTAACAGGCTGAAGTACAATAATGCACTTCTCTTGCCTGCGCCTGGCCTATACTAATTTAAACTAAATGGAAAATTGTTCCACATAGAAGAGCAGATTTCAAGCAAATTACTGGATAAGTAGTCCCAACTGAATGAACTCTCTAGGAGTTAGTTCAATCTCCAGAATTCTCATCAATGACTAGATGGTTGGAGAATCCTGGAAATTGATTCCTACATTGGGAGGACACACAGATTGGATAAAACTATGCAGAACTATCAACTATGTAAAAAAAAAATCTGGTATAGAGAGCAATCATTGAGATTTCAACTGCTGTCTAAAATTCCTTTTCAGACATAAGTATACTATTTTCATGAGAATGACTCCTGGTTTCATAATGGTGTCAACACTTTTTCTCAAAACAGGAATCCTCTCAATAGCTCATGCTGAACAGATCTTGAAATAAAGAATATTTCTCAGATGTTTAAATGATATGGCAGAAAAATATAATCTGTTAAATAGGGGGAAAGTGATTGGGCTTTTGTAAACCCCCAGGTATAGAACTAAGCAATTTTGGCTTTGTAAATAATAAATACAGTATTTTTGTATGTATATGAAAGAATGTGCCTTTTGGAAAATGCCACTTATTATACAGTGTTCAATTCTTTAAAAAGAAAATTATTAAGATGTGTGCTTAGATTGTAATACAAGGTCATAGATTAAAAGCAAGCAAATTATTAAGGTTATTTAAGCTAAATATAGTTAAATGTATGTCTGTATGAACAATATTTTAAGGCAAGCCTTTGGCTGAGCAAATGCATAATAGCTGCAAACTAAAATTATACATAATTTAAAAGTCTGTTTACAGTATCCAGTTTTCCTTATTTTTTTAAAAACTAATCCTTAACTTTCCAGAACTTTTTTGGAAAAATGTTAATTGTTGATTGGGAAGGGGGAAACAACATGCTACATATCAAATGCAGATAAACTGTTGCTATAAGTTATAGTTTTAATACATTTTTTAAACAGCTCTCTGGGGGCAAGTGGGGACTTGCTCTTAAGTTGTCACTAGAAGAAAATAATGGTTTAATTTTTTTTTCTTTAAAATAATTTAAATAAGCTGAGCCTATCAAAAGCTAATGACATCTCTATTATTACTTGTTTGTCAGTGAAAATCCAGGAAAAATATTGCCTTTTATTGTTTCATCCTGTAATCTTACTAAAGTAACTAGCCCAAATATTATATCAATGAACAGATTTCCAAATATAATTATTGATTTAGATTATTCCCTTACATCATAGAAGGGAATTTATATCTGTCCTAAATATTGATTCCTAACAGCCCAATCTAACATTGACCATAGTTAGAAACAATGTGAAATGTAGTCAAATGACATATAAACCATACTTTGGTTTAATATCTATAGTGACATTCTGGCACTACAAAATACTATTCACAAACAAAATTAAAACTAATAGTGTTGAGATCTGAAATGTATTTGAATATGGTAGTTGGGCTGTTCATCTGAGCTCCGAGTTTGGTAATTTGATTGCAAATGTTTCATCACCATTTGAAGAAACTGCCAGTGTGTAGCCGAAGTAGTAGCCGAACAAACAACATCCATACTAATTTGCATTGCATAAAAAGGTATTTAAAGGCCAGTGCTCTGACAGACGAGCACAATTCAAAGCGTACTGATGATGTCTCCTCGAATGGTGACGAAACGTTTGCAACCAAATTGCCAAGCTCAGAGCACAGACCAGAAGCCTAGTGTTGAGACCATCTTTTCTCTCTTTCTGTTCTTGCTATTTTCCCCTTGTTTTCCAACCCATTAGATAGCTAGGAAACTCACTCATCAGGCGTATTAAAACCTCAAATTTGCAATCTATGTGGCCTTGTATTTATCCTGAGGCTGTTTTTAGTAGAATTATGCATCATTTGTCTTTGGACTGTTGCTTATCATCAACAATAGTGATGGGGTACTGTGCAAAATGAAGGCAAATCTCTGAATAGCACCAGCCTCACAGTGCCATCTATATGCATTGGATTAAAATTTATAACATCCCCCTCAGCATGATCATTGAGGAAGTGAATTGTAATAGTCAAATAAATCTAAATGATATTCAGTTAGCAAGATTGTTAAACTACTTCTTCATTTTAAAAAAAAACATTATTTGCCAATGTTGAATTATGAACCAGTGATATGTTGAATTACAGAAAAGTAGTGTATCAGTTTGTGTGTGTGGAGGGGCGTTTCTCTGTGGTTCTCTGCATCCCTGTAGTGCAGGAGTGTCAAACTCAAGGTCTGTGAGATGCTTAGATCTGACCTGTGGGGCTGCCCTGGAAGCAGCGAAGAACTTACCCACAGTGCCTCTACAAGTGAAAACGGCCCTCTCAACCTCCATTTTTGCTGGCAGAGGGTTACAGGAGGCCATCGCAGCCGAAAATGGAGGTCATGAGCCTGTTTTTTCTGTCAGAGTGCTCGGGCCACTACAGGTGCCCCCAACACGAATGACCCCAAGCTGGCCACGCTCCCCCAGCTCCCCATGTAAAACACAACCCTGATCCAGCTCTCAATGAAATTGAGTTTGACACTCCTGTTACAGTGGATAGTTTCCGGAAAACTTCAAAGAAAAATTCCAGCATGATCTGTAGACTTGTTCTTTTAGGATTTTACTGCGGTTATCACCACCACCACCAGCCTCCATGTTAGATTTACATGGACAAATTACATAACTTACATTGCTGAGAAGAGTTGCTGTGCTCACCTCCTATTCATTCAGCTTAGACTAGAATGAGTCTAAAAAACTAGCTTTTCTTAAACATCTGACTCTGTTACTTAAAACAAGTGTGGATCCTTGATATATAGCATTTCCCAATGTTTAATGCGTTTAAAGAAATGATTCTCTAATTCAAACATTTCTCAACCTCAACAGTTTTAAAATATGTGGACTTTAACTTCAAGAATCCCCCAGCTGGGAAATTATGGGGGTTGAAACCGATACATCTTAAATTTGTTGTGATTGGGAAACATTGCTAATGCTAGAGGTTCCTTATATGCGGGCTTCTTTTACTACAGCGAGGAGGAGCAAAGGTTTTTCTAATCTCTTAGTCCTTTAAAAATTAAAATTCTTTATTGGCCAAGTGTGATTGGACACACAAGGAATGTCTTGCGCATAAGCTCTTGTGTACATACAAGCAACAAATGATAAATCATAATTATAGTCATACATTCATCA
This sequence comes from Coluber constrictor foxii, assembly GCA_038048745.1. Lineage (NCBI taxonomy): Eukaryota > Metazoa > Chordata > Lepidosauria > Squamata > Colubridae > Coluber > Coluber constrictor. The sequence continues at coordinate 147,458,512 of CM075961.1, forward strand.
TAAATCATAAGATACAACATTCAGTGATAGTCATAGGATACTAAATAAGCAATCAACTAGGGTACTAAATAAAACAATATAAATTGTAAGATGTAAGCAATACGCTGACTCTGTAAACCGCTTAGGGCTGTAGAGCACTGTAAAGGGGTATATAAGTCTAAGTGTTATTGCTATTGCTATAAACAACAAAGTTACAGTCATAAGAAGCTAAGGAAATAGGTAATAGGAAAGATGAGAAGGATAATAGTAATACAGTCCTATTAGGCAGTTTGACTGTTGTGGGAATTAGTTGTTTTAGCAAAATAATGGAATGGGGAAAACTGTCCTTGTGTCTAATTGTTTTGGCATGCAATGCCTCTAGCATCATCTTCAGGGAAGAAGTTGAAATAGTTTATGTCCAGGTTGTGAGGGGTTTGTAGGTATTTTCACAGTCCTCTTTCTGGCTCATGCAATTCCTCAATGGGAGGCAAGCTGGTAGCAATTGTTTTTTTCTGCAATTCTATCTGTTGAAGTCTGTGTCTGTCTTGTTTGGCTGCAGTGCCAAACCAGACAGTTATAGAAGTACAAATAACAAACTCAATAATTCCTTTGTAGAACCGAATCAGCAGCTCCCTGGGCATTCTGAGTTTTCTGAGTTGGCACAGGAAGAACATTCTATGTTGTGCTTTTTTGATGACATTTTTAATGTTAGGTGTCCATTTTAAGTCTTGAGATATTATAGAACCTAGAAACTTGAAGGTCTCTACTATTGATACTTGTCTAGTATTGTAAGAGGTGGTAGAATAGGAGGGCTTCTCCTAAAATCTATTATCATTTCTACAGTTTTGAGAATGTTTAGTTCAAGATTGTCCCAGCCACACTACAAGGCTAGTTGTTCAACTTCTCATCTGATTGCACATACGTTGTTGTCTCAAAGGAGAGCAATCACTGTTGTATACTGCTTCATAGTGCTTTTACAACCCCCTCTAAGTGGTTTTATGGAGTCAGCATATTGCCCCCAACAATCTGGGCCCTCATTTTACCGACCTCGGAAGCTGGGAAGGGCAAGTCAACCTTGAGCTGGTGAGATTTGAATTGCCAAACTACAGCTAGCAGTCAGCTGAAATAGCCTGCAGTGCTGCACTCTAACCACTGTGCCACCTCGGCTCAGAATAAAAGCTATATTTAATGTAAATTGCTTTGGATAAATAATGCAAAAGGTGGAATCTCTAAATAACATTCCTCAGTTTAGTGATATCCTTGATGAGGTAACTGGAAGCTTCTGGCATTAGTTTATGGAAGTTGCACTCAAGTGCATCTGGAGGGCATTAGGTTGGAGACAACTGTTCTGAAAGGATCATAAAATCGTTTTGATGATCAAATGATAGATTGAGAAATGGTAGATTGAGGATAATATTTAGATATGTATTGCAGTGACCGATGATGACACAAGACTTAACTATGCATAGGTTGGAAATTGCTCACCCTACCAGAAATTCCTTTTTAAAGTCACATTCATCCTAATATAGCTCCATGTATTTTCAAGTTTCCTTTTTATCTTTACCTATGATAATAGTATTTAAATATCATGTTAAGTCAATAGTATGTGAGCACTGAGAAGGAATTAATATAAATTTAATCTGAAATGGTATTTCTTAATCCAGCATCCAAGAAGAAATGGATTATAATTTTCATCAATTTTGGCTAGTGGGGATCTTAAAAGGCAAACATTTTCCTTACCAGTCCTGTCCAACTCTTGGGTAGTGGTGATTATATTAAAAGTGGGATACAAATAAATAAAAGACACACAATTAATAGAAGTCCCCCAGATATCCATCAGAAACATGCTCTAACTCTAAGAGATCTAATAGGACCATTAACAACACTCCATCTCATTCATTGAGCTCTACATGAAAGTCATTGCCAGGACAACCGCAGTTGTCAGATGCTATTTCCATCCCAAACTAGATCTGCATTATGCTTTGCAGAAGTCCAGATAATCTGTTTTTTCTAGACTGAGCTGACACCACCTTTCTCAACTATATTGGAAGCTGCAGGAAAGTTATTAAAAAGAGCTAGGTCAAAGGAGAGTGCACAATCCCCTCTTTTGAAATAAATGGCATGGATGCCTATTTCAAAGAAGCATTGACCATTTTTCTGACTCAGCCATTCTGCTTTTATGCCTCCCAAAATCAGGAAGGACATGGATCAGGTGATAGAACCTGTCCCACAAAGGATAGGTATAATAAATTGATTTAATCCTAGGCAACAACATAAGTTTCTTCTGAGTTAGCTTGTAAAGGCCTTTTGGCTGCCATGTAGGCTATGAAGTTACAAACTTCATCAAACACCTCTTCGGCATGGAAATTGAAGTCCCCCAAAAACTGAGATAGCATCTACAACTACAGTACTAGGCAGCCACTTCTTAGCTTATAGTATCTGCAATTTTATAACAAAACATTAGCATTCAGTTATCTCCGGAACAGTCTCACAACTACAAAGTCTCCTGCACTGTCACAACCACCACTTTTCTCTGGTTTTAGGATATGAAAGCTAGTTGGGTATCCTTAAATACCATTGCATAGTAAATTAAAACTGGAAAACATCAGGCATCACAATGATGCCATCAACATTACCACTAAAGTAAGGTACAAATATTTAAATTAAGGTATTTTTGGCACAGACACCATGACACCTAGACCTTTGGCAAAAGTAGGAAATAACAGCTGTTTGTGCCAACGCTCTCCTGCATACAAACAGCATGAAAAAATAAAGCTGACTTTTAAAAAATGTTTGATTTCATTTGCTTTTGAGTTCTAACTTTAAAATTTGCATTCCTGCTGTTAAATGACAATTTAAATTAGAACTGTAAAGCTCAGGCAAGCAACTATTGAATTGTAATGTTTAAAATGAGAAAATTAGGAGGCTAAATGAGAAATAATTCTATGAATAAAATACATTATGTATTTAATTTTAAATAAATAAATTTCATACTTCTCATGGGCATATGCGTTTTTCAAAATGGCCCCAGCATGCCACTCAAAAGCCAAATATATGAAGTCATTTTAGGGGTAGTTAGCATATATTACATATGTATTTATTGCACTTAATTTTAAAATAATCTAATTACAGCTTCACAAATACATCATAAAGATTAGCTCTAAAAATGTGGTCCATTTTGCAACAGCATTTCCTGAAATGATAGCTATAATTGATTTAGATCCAGTGTACAGACTTATTTGTGCAGCTTTATTATGAGTGACAGAAAAATACTGTATTTTTCGGTATACAAGATGCACTTCTCCCCCCACAAGTGGATGTGTGGATGTTGCTGAAGCCCTGCCCACCCACTGGCCTCTGCCTCCCAGCAATTTGTCTCCTTGCAGCAAACAGCAAATAGCCTGGTCAGCTTCAGCACAGCCTGATTTAACATAAGCAGCAGATTGGCGGTTGCATTGGCTTGGGAAGGTAAGTAGAACAGCGAGGAGGGGAACAGCTGTGCTGCTTGATTTAGTTTTGCTAGAAAGCAGGATTTCCTGCTTTCTAGCAAATATAAACTGCGGCACAGCTGATTGTTGGAAAGGTTTTTTTAGCTTTTATCACTACTGGTTCACACAGTTCAGGCGAATCAGTGCAAACTGGTAGCATTTCACCCATGCATTAGACAGAATTGTATTCTAGCCTAATGTTTTTAATGTCCATGTCAATGACATTCCAGAATTCCTGTATTCCATATACCAAATATCCATGGCAAATTTATAATATATTATATTCCCAGGGACTCTTTATTGTTCCCTTCCATGTCCAAATTCCATGTTAAAACAGAGGATAAAGAAGCAAATATACCATTTTCTTGGCTAGTTGAGATGAGCAGCTCTATTGGAGGGTTATCAGAATCAGAATAGAGCTAGAAGGGACCTTGGAAGTCAACCTTAGTCCTTTTCTCTAGACTCTAGACATACCCAATTCCTGCAACCGTTCTTCATGTGTTTTTGTGTTCAGGCTCTTAATCATTTTAGTTGCTCTTCTTTGCACTTTTTTTCAAAATCTCAACATCTTTTTTGTAATGTGACCAAGCTGGGTGCTATATTCCAGGTGTGGTCTTAACTAAAGATTTATAAAACTGTACATAAAACTTCATGTGATTTTGATTCTATGCCACTGTTTATACAACCAAGGATTCTATTAGCTTTTTTGGATGCTACCACAAACTACTGGCTTATGTATAAGTTATCATCCATTAAGACTCCAAAGTCCCTTTCACAGTTACTATTTTTTTAGCCAGGTTTCACCTAATCTATACTTGTACCTTTGGTTTTTCCTGAAACCTCTAGTGTGCTGATGAGAGAATCCAAGGATGGGTTGACACTTGCCTTTCTGTCCAGAGACTGAGTTGTCAAAGCTTAGCCACACCTCCTCTGCTTATCTGAGCCCAGTATTTGACTTAGTCTTGTCCTAGAGAGACGTGGGAAAAAAATTGACTCTGTTAATTCAGTTTTGGGAAGAAAGTTTCTTCATCTTGGATTCTCCCAGCACAGTATATTTCTGAAAGCTTGTCTTCGTAATGGAGAAAGGCACGAGTGGTAGCGGCATTGCTGCTGCGCGAAGCTCGGCTTCTGACTTTTGGATTGCTGTTTCATCAGAGCTCAGACTTCTTGTTGTCATCTTGCGCCTACAGACATCTAGCTGCTGGTGAGTGCACTCAGTCTGTTCATCATGACCGCCACCATCCTGGATTGTTTCTGGTTTGAGTTAGCAACTTCGGAGTCAATACCCGACTAGTTGGGGCATACTCTGTGGATTGCGGCTTGTTTGATTCTCCTGACACATCAGCATTGCTGTTTTGTGCTTTCAGGCTCCTTAGCCACAGTGAGTGTGCTGGCCTTCCCCTGTCTGTCCAGCATGGCCACCACCACCTTCAACTTCACGTTCTTTCTGTCAGACAGTGATTGGAGCCAATACCTGGCTGAGTCTGGGGCATCCGCAGCTAATCTTCAGGGAAGCGTGACAGCAGTCCTGTCAGGAATGGGCCCGCCTGTCAACAAAATGGCGGAGCATTGTTCGACAGGAAAATGAAGAAGCTAACCGTTCCCCCCAGACACCAGCTGCCAGTGGAGAAACACTCCATAAAAGCCAATTCGGCTAATGGGAGCAGCTGATAAATTCAGGGCAACAGCCCTTTGCTCCAGAAAGGCTTCCAAAGCTGAGGACAAAGATGCCAGAAGATGTCAAAAGGCACTGGAGAAGCAATTCTCCAAAGCTGAAAAATAGGGAGAAGGAGATAAGCAGCCAATCTCCTCACTGGAGGAACCTGTCATTTTCCGCTCTCTTCAGCCTGAGTGGTTACTTCATGTTAACGATGCAAGGCAGCAAGCCTGATCACCAGAGGGCACCAGAGAGCTGCAGCCTTTTCAATCAGGCAGCTATGAGGAAGATTTTGCTCCCTTTTCCTGCCTAACGACAGCAGGATTGAAGTCAACCTCTGAAGCCACATTCACTCCCACAGCGGGGGGGGGGGGGCTCCATCCAAGGGAGGGCCATGGGCCTGAACTATCTCAAAAAATGAAAAGCCTTATTTCAGAGGCTGTATTGCAGGGTATAGCTGTATGACTGCAGCAGCGATGCCAGCCTTATTTATTGCCACCTGATTCCTCTTTACAACTGCATCTCTATTCTCAGATTCCAACAAATCTGACAAGATTCCAGGGGCCTCCTTCCCCGCAGCAAGTATTCATTCAAGGGAGATGAAGATCAAGGGGATCAGGCATTATTGGAGGATGAAGGGCTGCTGCCAGACCCCCAGCTTTCACAGGTCTCTTTCACCCCACCTTCCTTTACAAGGCCAAGACCACAGCTCACATAGAAGTGGAGGCAAATTCAGCAGAGACAGCCTTGGACCTACAGGACCCAAGTGAGCAATTGTTCTCGGTACTAACTGCAGAACATTCCCTGTTCTTAGATGTTGTCCAGAGACAATGGACTCAACCTGGGTGTCAGCATTCCAGAAAATCCCCAACTCCAAGTAAAAACTCAGAGGCAGGCATTTCTCAAAGTTCCATTTTATTAGAGTAGTTATACTGGCATATCTGGGAAAATCTTAATCTGAGGGTTCCAGGTTTTTCCTCAGTAAATCAAAACCTCAAATCCAGCCCCTTCACCCATCACTCTGTCACATGACCCAATCATCATCTGTCCCAACTTGAGCCATCCCTGCAACCATTCCTCCTCTAGATGCATAAACACCATGATCTTGACCAAAGGGAAGAATGCTATTATGTCTAACTACATTCACTCTCCTAAATCCCCTCTCCTATTTCCCAGACACATGGAATTGGCAGCGTGGAAGCTTCTGGTGCTAACGTGGCTTCCAAAGCTGACAGGCGTGCCCCCCATCCACCCACCAGCCCCCGATGGAAAAACCACCTTCTGGAAAATAAAAGGAACAAAAACACAAAAGAAGAGGGGTAACATGTTGTTCATAAAACCACTTAACCTGCTCTCTCCCCAATCCCGGAAGACCCTTTGGTTTGTCAGGGAATTTATCATGATTTTTTTTAACTAGTCTGTCAGCTTTCATATCCCAACTTTTGACCAATGTAGCTTCTGACAAAGGGTATCCTTTCCAGTGTACTAAATATTGTAACCGACCTCGTTGCAGCCTAGAGTCAAGAATCTACTTGACCTCATAATGGGTTTCACCTTATACTATCAAAGAAGGGGGGGAGCAGGTGGTAAGGGTCTCAAGGTAGAGCCCACTGCTGGTTTTAAAAGGCTGCTGTGAAATACGGGATGAATTTTTCCAAAGATTCAAGGAAGGTTAAGCTAGACTGTTACAGGGTTAATCACCTTCGCTATAGGGAAGGGACCAGTGAACTTTGGTCTGAATTTCTTGCTAGGTAGCCTCAATCTTAGGTACTTAGTTGACAAATACACCTTATCTCCTATTCAAAATGGCGGCCAGAGAGGCCTGTGTTTGTCTGCTTGGGTTTTATATTTCTTAGCTGCTTCTGCTAGAGCCTTCTTAGTATCCTTCCAACCCTTTCAAGGAGGTTAGAGACATGGAAGTGGGTGGTTCTCTAGGCAATTCAGGCATAGGCAAAAATCCCTGCCAGTAGTTATTTGAAAAGGAGTTGATCCTGTACTACTGGGTACTGCATTATTGTAAATCACTTCTGCAAACTGTAATAACTCCTCCCAGTTTTCTTGTTAATAATTTACATAACATCTAATGTATTGTTACACTATGGCGTTTGCTTTTCAGCAGATCTGTTAGTCGGAGGGTGGAATGCTGAGCTAAGCCCCTGTGATGACCCAATGGACCTTAGGAACTCCTTCCAGAACTAAGCAGTAAATTGGACCCCTTGATCTGAGGGAACCCATGAAGCCTGTAGATGTGCTTCATGAAAAGTTTCGCCAGCTTTTAGGCTGAGGGTAGCCCTTTACAGGCAGTGGAAGTGCTTGTTTGGAGAACAAATCAATGACAGTCCAAATCACCGTGTTTCTTCTGCTTTCTGGCAGTTCGACGATAAAGTCCATTGCAATTTCCTCCCATGGTTGTGTAGGGTCTGCCACTTGCTGGAGAACACCTGGGGTTTCCCCAGTCGGGATTTCATGGTGGTATAGGTAGCGCAGCTTCTAAAATAGTCCTCTACATCAGTTTTCATCTTTGGCCACCAGAACTGCCTTCTAACCAAATGGAGGGTTTATAAGAACCCCCCTAGTGGCCCCCTAGTCGGGAGTCGTGGCTACATTTCAGCACTATCAGTCTCATGGAGCGGGGCATATAAGCCTTACTCCCTTTCCAAGCCAGTCCATCCCACAACATTAAGTCCAGTTGGTTTTCTTTGAACCAGGCATCGTCTAATAGCGCAGCTTTTAACTCCTCCACCAACTTGCCTTCAGGGTGGTCAGAATGGAGTTTGGTTTGTGCCCTAGTGCGTGCTTGGGCAGCTGGCTGAGCTTTGGAGATCATGGCATCTCCGAATCGCTTCTCATTGATTGCCAAATTGGGGTTTCCTGGACAATGCATCAGCCAGTAGGTTTCTCCCCCCCACAGGATATATTTTAGTTTGAAGGATGTATTTTAGCTTGAAGCATTTAAAATACTGAACCCAGTGAACTTTTTGGGGGGAAAGTTTCTGAGGGGTCTTAAGCACCTCGAGGTTTTTATCATCAGTCCATACTTCGAAAGACTCCTTAACCCCCTCTAGGAAATGTCTCCAGGATAGGAGAGCCCATTGCATCGCAAAAGCTTCCTTTTCCCAAATCACCCACCTGTGTTTCATGTCTGTTAGCTTTTTGGACACATACGCACAAGGCATTAGTTCATTTTGTGCGTTCCTCTGCAGTAGGACAGCTGCAACCGCTACGTCACTGGTATCAGCTTGGACTATGAAGGGCTTGTCTCGGTCAGGGTATTGGAGGATTGGCTCCACCACAAACCACCATTTTAATTGTCCAAAGGATTTGTCCAACCTAGGGGCTGGCTAGGCTTTGGCTTGGTCGGAGATTAGTAATTACATCAAAGGGAGTGCAACCTTGGCAAAGGAAGAGATGAATTGTTTGTAAAAATTTGCAAACTCCAGGAAGCTTTGAAGTTGCTTCCATGTTCGTAAGGATTGCCAGGCTAGCACTGCCTTCACCTTTCCCAGGTCCATTTTGATTCCTTGATTAGACACCCGGTAACCCAGGTAGACAAAGGACTCCTTATGGAACACTCATTTTGATAGCTTCGCATAAAGTTTGGCTGCTAGGAATTTTTTGAATACCTCTCTGACTAGTTTGATTTGTTCTTCCATGTTCTTGCTGAATATAAGAATGTCATCCAGGTAAACAAGGACCCCCTTATATAGGTGCTCACGCAACACCTCATTGATCTGTATGAACACTGAAGTGTACCCTTGCAGTCCAAAAGGCATAACTCAGAATTGGAAGCAGCCCAGCGGGCAGTTAAATGCCGTTTTCCATTTGTCCCTCTCCTTTATGCAGACTCAGTAGTAGGCTTCCTTTAGATCTAGCTTGGTGAAGATTTTGCCTTTTGATAAGTGGTTCAGCAAGTCTTTCATTAGGGGTAGGGGGGTAGGTGTTTTGTATGCAAACAGCATTGACACTACGAAAGTCAACACATAACCTCAGCCCCCCATCTTTCTTCTCTTTAAACAAGAGATTTTGATTTTGCAGTCTTAATGAATCCTTTGGCTAAGTTGGTATCAATGTATTTCCTCAACTCGGTCATTTCCTCAGGCATCATGGAGTACATTCTGGGTTTTGGTAATTTGGCCCCAGGTTCTAATTCAATGGCACAGTCAGTGGCTTTCGATGAGCAGGGAGGATATTACATTCCTCCTCACTAAATGCCTCAGCCAGGTTTTTATATTCCTTGGGAATTTGGGGCTCGCTTGGGGGGGAGGGGCTTCTGAAGTGGCTGTTGTGGCTTCTGGCATTTGGCATTTGGGTGTTTGAATGAAAAAAAAAGAATGCCTTTAGAGTCTCTCCCAGATAGGAACATTCATGTGTTGCAAATCAACCTATAGCTGCCTGAAGAAGAGAGAATAGAACTTGCTTTGCATGCTCTTCTGGGATATAGGCTTAGATCTCTTAGCTTATTCCTCACTGTCTTTTTATGCTCCAAATTAGGAGCTACATTCCACCACTATTGTTTGTATCACAATTTTGTTTGCATGAGGTTGTTTTAATTGACTCCGCAATGATACTTGGATGATTGTGTTTAAATTTATATGTCCACTTTTTTGTTAACTGTGATCAGCAGCACAAAATGTAATAATGTTCTTTGTACCCTCAGTAGGCATTATCTTCATTGGCAATGAAGTCAGTAGCAATTTTTGTTTTTTAAGTCCTCATTCCTTTGTTGCATAAGCCTTGCAGCAGGTGAAAACATGACTGTGATCTAAGAAGGTGAAGCTTCTTCAGGGATAGAGGCAGAAAAATTTAAATGTTGGGACCTCTTTATCTCAAATTGTAGATCTCATTTTAGAAAGTCATATCTGTTTGAGAGACTATCAGGGTAGGAAAAGTTTGGTTACCTATGGAAGTGGCTGTTTACTTTTTAGGTATCTGTCAACTTTAAGATGTTTAGTAGGCTTGAGTGAAGTCTAAGGAGCAGAATGTGACTGCTGCCTCTTCTTCCTACTCCCTATTGCAGAGATGATAAATTTCCCATCTCCAATAGAAATAGAAAAAATACAGATCTCCAGAAAAAGGAGAATGAAAGATATGGAAATAATGATGAAGTAAGCAACTAATTGGAAAGAGACTTTTAACAGGAGCCCTTAACAGTAGATGCTAGCTCAATGCCATTTGGAGGGCATTATTTCAGAAGTACAGTAATCAGAAGTTTGCCCTTGTCTTTCAGGATGTTTTTTTCAACTTTCCTATATTCCTACAGTTCTAGGATTTTCTGATTGTCTTCCAATTGGATATTAGACAGATCTAATCTTAATCATTTTTTAAGATCAGTCATTGTTAGTACGATGCTGCCAGTTTAGATGGGTTGGCAACTTCACACTAGCCCCTCTCTTCATAGGATTGTTGTGAAGCACAAGGAATTGTTTTAATTACTTGGGCAGCTACAAATTGGAGAAACGTCTAACATATAAGTAGTCCTAACTTATGACCAGTTGTTTAACTTGCAAAATTATGTCAGCACTGAAAAAAATTACTTACAATCAGTCCTCACACTTACAACATCCTTCACATTGTCCTCACAGTGTTCCCATAGTCATGATCAAAGTTTGGATGCTTGTCAATTAACATGTATTCACATTGGTTGCAGCATCCCAGGTTTATGTGATCACCATTTGCTACCTTTTCAGGGGGCTTCTAATAAGCAAAGTCAGTGCAGATTTAAGTTGGATTTGTTTAATAACTGCAGGATTTGCTTAACAACCAAGGCAAAAAAGGCAATAAAGTCAGATATGATTCACCTAACAACCACTTCACTTAGTGATGGAGGTTCTAGTCCCAATTGAGTTGTAAGTTGATTACTTACCTATTTTTGATTTATTCAAGTTAAATTCAATAAACATGGCTAGTTTATTGTTTTCTCTTGGCTAGTTTTGCATTACAACCCTCTTTTCATTTAATTTGTGACCTATGCTCTAGCGCTCACATCAACTTAATACCGCTTTCTATGAATTGTAATAATTAGTACTCCTTACTAAAAAACCTTTTTTCTTCTTTTTTTCTTGATTCTCTGCTTCACATATTTGTTTCCCTTGTGTCCAGGCTTCAGTTCATTTCCTGAAAGTTTTCAGCCAATTGTACAAATTCTTCACACTCAAGATTCTCAGTGAGCCATATTTGCCTTTGTCCATTTCAACATTTCTCATTCATTATTAATGTAGAAACCTCACTTTTGATTGGTCCATTGTTAAAGGAAATGAGATGCATTTTTTACATTCGATTTAGGGGCTATATTACTTATTTGTAGTTTCCCTTTATGATTATAATAGAATAGAAATTACAGTAGTCCTCAGTTAATGACAAGAATTGGAATCAGGAATTCTTGTGATAAGTGATAACTGATAGCAATAGCACCAGGGGTGGGTTCTAAATTTTTTTACTACTGGTTCTGTGGGCGTGGCTTATTTTGTGGGTGTGGTTTGGAGGTCATGTGACTGGGTGGGCGTGGCCTGGTCATGTAACCAGGTGGCTATGGCTATGTGTATAGAGACTACTCAGAGGGCTGAAAAAAGTCATTTCTGACAGGTCCTCGCACTTATGACTGGTCCTCACACTTACAACCATCCTCACATTTTTGCCAATGCAGCATTCTTAACAACCATGTCACTCATTTCACAACTGTTTCTCTTCACCATGGTGATAAGATAGGGCAAAAAACATAAAATGTGAGGACAGTCGTAAGTTTGAGGACTGGTCAAAAGTGCGAGGACCAGTCAAAAATAACTTTTTCAGCCCTCTGAGTAGTCCATATGCAGAAAAGGACTACCCAGAAGGCTGAAAAAAGTGATTTCTGACAGGTCCTCGCACTTTTGACCCGTCTTTGTACTAATGACTGGTCATCATTTATGCCCATTGCAGCATTCTTAACAACGGTGTCACTCATTTCACAATTGCTTCTCTTCACCATGGTGACAAGATAGGGCAAAAACATAAAATGTGAGGACAGTCGTAAGTTCGACGACTGGTCAAAAGTGCGAGGACCAGTCAAAAATAACTTTTTCAGACCTCTGAGTAGTCCATATGCATAAAAAGATACAGCAATAGAGAGGGATGAAGGAAGATTGCTGTACAATAAAAAAGTTGAAATGAAGAAAGCCAACCCCAAACAAATATAAAGATATTAAGATAAGGAATGAATTGTTAAACTTTAAAGAATAAAAGAGAACAAATATGAATAAATAGCAATAATTAGAAACACACATACAAGCATACAATGATTTTCTTTGAACAGAGTATTTGGCCGGTTCACAAATTTAAACTGTTTAGTCATTTCAATTAAATTTACAATTTCTATATTTCCTTTTTGCTGTATTTATTCCTCATCTATTTTAAAAAAAAACAATATTACCCTTCATCCTCATCTCTAATCTTCATCAAATTCAATTTTTCCCTTCTATTCTATATTATACCCCTTCCCATTGTCATCTATTTTTATATCCATCCTGAATTATTAAACTTTAATAACTTTAATTAATTCATAATTAATCCATTGGTTAATTATGTAATATTACAGTTGTTTAATACAAATTCAACATTTTAATATAAATCAATTAGTTATATAACTATCTTTTTAGTATATTAATCAATATGAACATGAATATTCCAGTTATTTCCATGCAATCCAATTTCTTACAAATCAATTAATTATATTTACCAATAATAATAAACCAAATAATTTCCCCCATATATTCCTCCAAACACAACTTAACCATTTCTGCTTTCAGCACAATATACAATTAATATTACAATTCCCTAGTTAAATAGAGCTTTTTTTCTTTTGTGTTTTAAAATCTTGAACTCTCCTCTTTTGCCCTAAATTTCCCATTGTTTGCAGTTTTGCACCTACCTTTTTTGGTGAGGAAAAAGAAAAAACAATCTCTCTCTGCCTCATTTTGTCACATTGCAGCAAAGACCCTGCTTTACTTTCAGTTTCGCTTTTTCAGCATAGCTAGAGGGGGGGGGAAAAACTGCTCCAGCTCTCTTTGCAGCTACAGAGCCCTGAGCAAAACAGCTGAGAGCAAATCAGCTGAGAGTCGGGACACAGAGCCTAATCAACTTGTGGTAATTAACCTATGCTGAAGCTGAAAGGGGCTGTTTTTTTCTATTTTTGCAGGCATCGGTCTACTCATTTGTTTTCTTTTAACACTGATCAGCGGTAGGGCGGCCCTTTGAAGCCCCTCGGCAAGAGTTTAAATAGTTTTTTTCCCTCTAGCCATCAGCTGGGACTCAGGAGGCAGCAATAGACTGGGAGTGGGCAGGGAAAGCAAATGGCAACCAGGCCACGAATCGGTTCGGGGGCATGGCCAGCCAATCTTATTACCGGTTCTCCGAACTATTAAATTTTTTTACTACCGGTTCTTGCGAACCAGAAGCAGACCACCTCTGAATAGCACTTAGACTTATATGCAGCTTCACAGTGCTTTACAGCCCTCTTTTAGCAATTTACAGAACATATTGCCCCCAACAATTTGGGTCCTCATTTTACCAACCTCAGAAGGAGGCAAGGCTGAGTCAACCTTGAGCCAGCGAAAATCAAATTGCAGAACTGCAGGCAGCCAGCAATCAACAGAAGTAGCCTGAAATAGCGCATTCTAACCACAGTGCCACCATGTTGATGTGACCATATTGACTTGCAATTGTAGTTCCAACAGTTCCAGTTGCAACTGTTAAGTAAATCTTGCAAGGTTCTTAAATAAGACATCACATGATTTTCATTTGTGACCGACTTCCAGCTGACTTCGCTTATTGGAAAGTGAAGATCACAAAATGGGAATAACTATAATTGTAATTTAAATGCTAAACAGAGACTTGGATGTTAATTTATTCCCCCCTTAAGGTTTATACCAGGGCCTAATTAATGTTATGCTTCCAACGATACTTCCTGCAACCTTTTCCTCCTTCCTCTCTGTTTATCTTTCTGATACAAGTAGTCCTTGATTTACTATCACAATTGGTACCAGAATTTTCATTGCTGAGCAAGGTGATTGTTACATGAGTCACAACCAATTTTACAATCTTTTCTGTCATGGTTGTTAAGTGAATCACTGCATTTGTTACCGTGTTTCCCTGAAAATAAGACAGGCCTCACAGCCAGGAGTCCGGTAGAGAGAGACTCCCTTTGCACGCCACCATCAAGCCCTTCCCCTCCTGTGGGCTGTGTGTGTAGAATGCGAGCTGTCCGAAGGCACCAAGCTGTGTGAGTGCCTGTCCCCACCCCACCTCCGCTCGCGCGCATACCAGGCCTCACTATGTCAATGTGGGCAAAGCAGGTGAGCATCAGGTCCTTGAGCTTGTAGCCAATGCTGCTGGCACCCACCACCAGCACCCATGTGAAAGCCATGGCCTGGACCAGCTCTCCCTACAGGGTCAAGCTCCAGCTCCAGCTCCAGCCGTCACCATAGAGTGGGAAGCACACTCCCAGAACGGCAACTGCCCTGGCTAGGTTGGGAAGCCACAGAGGCAGAGTTTGGGGGAGAGAAAGAAAGACTGCTGCTGCTTCTGCTGCTTTCCTTGCATTTTGGTCATAGTATTGATTTGGATAATTGGATGAATTTATGGGGGAAAATATTAAAGTTACATTGGCAACATCGTATAAAGAAAACCTGCATAAAACATTTTATGGTGGCACTTCCGACTCACAAGATTGGCAAAAATTAGTAACAAATATTCTTCAAGATGTTGGAAATGTGAGGTAGTCCCAGGGTCCTACTACCATATGTGGTGGGAGTGCTCGAAAACAAAAAGTTTTTGGTATCAAATAAAAAGCTGGCTAGAAGAAATTCTAACGATTAAAATAGAAGTCAAACCAGAATTTTTCTTATTTGGAATGACAGATAGTAAATATAATAAAAATGTAACCTACCTAATATTACATATATTAACAACTTCAAGAATAGAATTTGCTCAGAAATGGAAGAGTAAAGAAACACCAGAAGAAGTGTTATGTAAAATCTTCAATTATGGAGAAATGGACAGACTCACTTTGGAACTCAAAAATAAAAGTGAATCAACATATTATGAAATCTGGACTAAATTTTATGAATGGTTAGACAAGAGGAAGAATGCCAAGAAGATGGTGTAGTGAATGTCTAGAAATATATGTCAATGTTTACTGAACTTGTGTGTGTGATATAAGTTTATTGGATATGGATATAGTTGTTTAGGAGGAATTATGTAGTATGTTTGACATGTAATGAGGTAAGATATATGTAAAGTTGTGTATAGATTAAGGAATATATTATTTATTAATTTGAATTAGATGGAAATGTTAGAAACGTCAGTTTACTCATTTTGGCACAGTCCAACTTTTTTCTAATAGTTTCTTCATCCGAAGATACCATTTCTTCTTTCCAATTTTTAGCAAATACAATTCTAGCTGCTGTTAGAAGATTCACAATTAAATACTGTAGCTCTTCGTTATATATTTCTGTAAAATCCCCAATAAAAGTATCTCTAGTTTAAAGTCTATGTGTCTTTGTCATTTTTTCTAACCATGTGTGTATCTTAGTCCAATATTCCTTGCTTCTAGACATGTCCACCACATGTGGTAATGGGATCTGATGACATTTTCAACACTTCTCCGATTTGTTCTGGAACATTCTGGCAATTCTCGATGGGGATAAGTGCCACCTGTAAAACATCTTATACAAATTTTCCTTATATGCTGTAGTAATTGTCATTTTATAATTATGAGACCACAATTTTTGCCATTTTTCTAAATCAAACCCATAGCCAAAATTTTTCCCCCATGCTACCATCGTTTCTTTAACTTGTTCTTCTTCCAATTTTAACTCTAGCAAAAACCCATACAGCTTTTTAATAATATTATCATCAGCACCCATTAAAATCTTACCCAAATTAGTCAAAGCATTATAAAACTCTTCTTGCTTATAATCTTCTCGATACCTACTAAATATTTGCATATATGAAAACCAATCCATCTTAAATCCCTGTTCCTCTAGTTCCGGTTTTAATTGGCGCTCACCCTTTTCATCCAATAATTCACTATACCTAATAGTTTGTTCCTTTCTAAATATTACGGGATAAGAAAAAGCCTCTGCTGTGGATACCCAAACAGGTATTTTCAAATAAAAAAGTTTTTTAACCTTCTCCAAATTCAGCCATAAAGCTTCTCGTATTTGATGTCTTCTAAAGTACCCTTGTATTTTAGTTCCTTTGTACCATTTCATTCATTTCATTCATTTTATTAGATTTGTATACCGCCCTTCTCCTTGCGGACTCAGGGCGGTGGACAGCCAAATAAAAAACAGTACACAAAAGTTAAAAATTTCTTTAAAAAGCATATAACTTTGGCTAAAAATTAAAACCATTAAATATTTAAAATACCCAACCCTATAATACAGATCTTAAAAATTCAGCGGGGTCAGGCTAGACCAGCAAGCTGAAAGAGATGGGTTTTTAGGGCCCGACGAAAAGTCCGGAGGTCAGCAATTGTTCTCAGTTCTGGAGGAAGATCGTTCCAGAGGGTAGGGGCTGCCACAGAGAAAGCCCTCCCCCTGGGGGTCGCCAGCCGACATTGTCTGGCTGACAGCACCCTGAGGAGACCCTCTCTGTGGGAGCGCACCAGCCGGTGGGAGGCTATTGGCGGCAGAAGGCGGTCCCGTAAGTACCCTGGTCCTAAGCCATGGAGCGCTTTAAAGGTGGTCACCAACACCTTGAAACGCACCCGGAAGTCCACCGGTAGCCAATGCAGCTCGCGCAGGAGAGGTGTCACATGGGAGCGTCCCGTCGCTCCCATAATCCCCCGCGTGGCCGCATTCTGCACTAGTTGGCGCCTCCGGGTGCACCCCAAGGGGAGCCCCATGTAGAGAGCATTGCAGCATTGACCATAAGAAGTATTGCAGCATTGACCATAAGAAGTATGCCAACCCATCAACAAATCATGTCCTTCCAAATTTAATAATCTAGAATTTCTCAGAGTTATCCATTCTTTCATACACATTAAACTTGCGGCTTGATAGTACCATTCAAAATTGGGCAGACCAAAGCCCCCCTTGATTTATCTTAAAGCTATCTTGTAATAGCTTTAACTTTATTCTTGCCTTTTTCTTTTGCCATATATCTCATTATCATTTTATCTAAGTCTATAAAAAAATCTTTATCCAACTTAATTGGAATTGTCTGAAATAAATACAGAATTCCAGGCAAGACATTCATCTTACTAGTTGAAATCCTACAAATCAATTGCAAATTGCCCCATTTCAACAAATCTTGTCCTATCTGTTGTTTAAGCTTGTTGTAGTTATTTTCTTTCAAAGCACTACATCTTGGTGTTAAATGTATCCCCAAATGTTTCACTTTATTTGTAATCTGCATTTTCAAAATCTCAGTCAATTCTTCTTTCTGTTTTTTCAACATATTTTTAGTCATTACTTTCATTTTATCCTTATTAATTTTCAAGCCAGCTACTTTTCCAAAATCTCCAATAATTTCTATTAATTTACTTACTGTTTTTAGTGGTTCTTCAGTAATAAAAAACAAATCGTTTGCAAAGGCTTGAAGTTTGTATTCTTTCTTTCAAATCTTCATACCCTTTATCTCTTTTTCTCCTCTGGCATGTCCATTTAAAACTTCTAATGTCAATATAAACAGCAATGGGGATAAAGGACATTCTTGTCTCATGCCCTTTTCTATTTCAATCGCACCCGTCAATTCTCTATTTATCATTACTTTTGCCATTTGTTTAGAATAGATAGTCTCAATGGCCTGTACAAATTTCTTCCCAAAGCCCATCCGTTCCATTTGAAGGGTTATAAATTGCCAGTTTATCAAAGGCTTTTTGTGCATCTAAAAAAACCAACTAAACTAAACCAAACTAAAAAAAATGAAACCTCATCGATCAGATGTACTGTCCTTCCTCACGCTTTCAGGCTGTCCCAGCCTTGGCAGCCATTACTGGCTGAAACTCTGGAGCCAGAAAAACAGCTTTCACAGGATTAATCAGGGGGTTTGTGATACCCCTGAGATCACTCGGATGTGTTCTTCACTACCACAGCCAAAAGTAGGCTGTGGGGTCCAAAAGGAACTGTCCGGGACCGGAGATTTCGGCAGTAGTTTCTGGAGCGCAGAAACTTCCCGTCCGTCTCACCGCGATGGAAGTTGACATCCCCCTTCCATTATATTTTTCCATTACTATATTCATAGAACCTTAAATAATAAATGAAGATGCCTGGATGAGCAGTTGCATTATTCTTTAATGCTATAACAAATGAAGAGAATAGCTAACAGGATATAAACAAATTTTGCAATGTAAATATGTATTTACAATGCATATTTGATGTAAGTGTGGAAAGAAAGTATGAAAGGTATATTACTAAATTTTGTATGTTACTTTGTAGCTATATATTCAAATTTTTGAAATGGGATAAAAAACTAAGAACTACGGTAATATAAATGAAAGAACTGAAAAAAGAACACTAAGTAAAGCCAAAAGTACAAAAAGGGAGAATGAAAAGAAACGGAAGTAGCTTACAATTTTCTTTACAGAATTTTAAGTACAAATACAAAATTACCTCTTACTTTATAGCATAGTGACGGAAAATTCTGGGATTTGAAATCCACTCTTAAAGTTGCTGAGGTTGAGAAACCAACTCTATGGTTCCAAAAAAAACTTTTTCATATATAATCTGTTTTATCTAATCATCAAAACCATAAATTGTAAGTTCGTTTGTATGAACTGATGATTTAAATCTATAAAGGACCTAATCAAGGAAGCCATCATTAAAAATTCCATCATTTTCATCAATCATTCATCTATTGTAAGTAATGCCAAATTTTTCTGCCTTTGTGCATACAGGAACAACGTTTGTAGTTTTCAATTTGTAGATTACACAAAAGAATCATCCAGTACAACTAGATGCTTATAGGTAATCCTCAATTTAAACCATTAGTGATGGTTTGAAGTTATAATAGCACTAAAAAAAGTGGCACATGGCCGATTTTTAAAATTACAACCATTGTAGCATCACCATGGTCACATGATCAAAATTCAAATTCTTGACAACTGGTATGTATTTATGACAATTGCACTGCCCTGAGGTCATGTCATCACCATTTGTAACCTTCCCAGCTGGCTTTTTTTTTTAAATAATTGAATTGAATTCTTTATTGGCCCAGAAAAGACATATTCATCAAGAATCATAAGGTACAACACTTAATGATAGTCATAGGGAAACAGTCAATATAAATTTTAAGGATACCAGCAACAAGGCTACAGTCATACAGTCATAAGTGGGCAGAGATGGGTGATAGGAATGATGAGAAGATTAATAGTAATGCAGACTTAGTAACTAGTTTGACAGTGTTGAGGAAATTATTTGTTCAGTGGAGTAATGGCGTTTGGGAAAAAAACTACTCTTGTGTCTAGTTCTGGTATGCAGTGCTCTATAATATCAATTTGAGGGTAGATGCTGAAGGTTCTGACAAGCAAAGTCTGGGGGGAAGCCAGATTCACTTAACTGCATGATTCACCTCACAGCTGTTTCAAAAAGATAATAAAATGGAGCACTACTCATCTTGCTTAGCAATGGAACTTTGGGGCTCCATTGTGGTCCAAAGTTGAGGACTGTCTACCTGTATTTCAATTATTGTTTTCTGGGTGGTAGAGCTGGGATTGACTACAGTTCCTCCACTGATTGGGTCTTACAATGTAATATTAAGAAAATAGATAGAATAAACATGCAATCTGGAAAATTGTCGAATCAAATTGTCTTGACATCTGATAAGTATTTGCTCATCAAATAAGAATTTGCAGAATTACCAAAAAATTTAAATTATTTTATTTTGAAAAATATGCTTTCATAGGAAAAAATTGTCATTAGAAACCTGAATAATTAAAAAATAGGTTCAAACATGGTGCTGTGAATGTAGTCCACCCATGAGTTCACACATTTCCTGAATCTTCTTTTATTTTATCTGGGTAATTTGCTGTCTTGCCCTATGCTGAAGTCATGAAATATGATTCTTTTCAGAAAAAAAGGAACATAAGGAGGGAAGGAAAAACGCAGCTCAAAAAAACCAGCAGGTTGTTCTATATAGCTTCTGATTAAAATTTAGACGGGGGATGTCCAAGTAGTAGAAACAGAGGGAACATCTGTTTCAAAGGACTTCTAGTTCTGAAGAATTATGTATATAGAAAATCTAGCCAGAAATCTGCAATAAGGTTAATTTATTAATTTATTAATTAATTAATTAATTTAACTTTTTTATTTTTTTAAAAAAATTGATTTATATGCCACCCTTCTCCGGAGACTCAGGGCGGCTTACAATGTGTTAAGCAATAGCCTTCATACTTTTGTATATTTTATACAAAGTCAACTTATTGCCCCCACAACTGGGTCCTCAATTTACCACCTTAGAAAGGATGGAAGGCTGAGTCGACCTTGAGCCTGGGGAGTTTCGAACTGGTGTAATTGCAGGCAGCTGGATGTTAAATGCTGCCTTTAGTAGGAGGCATTAGCCTCCTACGCCACTCAGGCTCCCCAAGGGGACTCAGGGCGGTAATAATATCTTTGTATGTTTGTGTGTGTGGTTTTTAAGTGTTTTTTAAAATTTCTTTGTATAAGTTCAGTAATAGTGTGTACTAAAGCCTTTTAGACAAGGAAATGACATTTATTTAGAATCTTTTCTCATCTGTTACAATATCTTCCTATAGATTGTGGTAAAATAGTCATCTATAGTAGACTAACGTCATTTTGAGATTTGCAGGGAGCATTTGCTCCTTTCCTATAGAATCTTCAGAATGGATATTTAAAATTAAAAAGAATATTCATGGTGTTTTGTCTTTAAAATTTGATCTGGTTTATCCTCCAGTGAGAATGATTTATCATCCATGTGAGAAAGAAAGGCTGAATCCTTTAGTCAAGATTTTTAATAGCTTTAATTGCCAGAAAAGCACACAAATTGTGTGACTGTACCTTCTCTCATCACATATTTGGGCTAAAAATGAATTGATGCTTCTCCTGGAAGATGGTGTTATCAATGGGAACTACCAAGCCACTATCCTAATGGGAAACAAGATTGAGACTTTCAGCTACCCATTCAAAAGGATATGCAGATCTGCCATGAAAATAAGTCTTCCCCAGTCCTCCAGATATTTTGGAATAATTTTTTTTCTCATTAATAAGTATTCTAAGCAATGTTTTCAGTATTATTGCCATTTCAGCAGTAAATGGAAAATTTTGATGTTGGATAAGTTACAATACCACTGTTTTCAGCTGATGTTTTAAAATGATACTTTGTACATTAGTTAGCTAACAAACATCTTGTTCAGTAGTGAAGCCATTTGTATTAAGTGGGTACTTTTTTATTAGAATTAGAATTCTTTATTGGGCAAGTGTAATTGGACACAAAGAATTTGTCTTGGTGCATATGCTCTCAGTGTACATAAAAAGAAAAGATACATTAGTTAAGAAGCATAAGTCAAAGGGTACAAATAAGCAGTCAAATCATACTAGAAAACAATATAAATTGTAGGCATACATCAACAAGTTACAGTCATAAGTGGGAGGAGATAGGTGATAGGAATGATGAGAAGATTATTAGTAATAGTAATGCAGACTTAGTGAATAGTTTGACAGTGTTGAGGGAATTATTTGTTTAACAGAGTGATAGTGTTCAGGAAAAAACTGTTCTGGTGTCTAGTTGTTCTGGTGTACAGTGCTCTAGTGTCGTTTTGAGGGTATGAGTTGAAACAGTTTATGTCAAGGATGCGAGGGGTCTGTAAATATTTTCATAGACCTCTTTTTGACATGCGGAGTATACAGGTCCTCAATGGAAGGCATGTGGTACTAATTGTTTTTTCTGCAGTTCTAATTATATTCTGAAGTCTGTGTCTGTCTTGTTGGGTTGCAGAACCAAACTAGACAGTTATAGAGGTGCAGATGACAGACTCAATAATTCCTCTGTAGAACTGTATCAGCAGCTCCCTGGGCAGTTTGAATTTCCTGAGTTGGCGCAGAAAGAACATTCTTTGTTGTGCTTTTTTGATGATGTTCTTGATGTTAGGTGTCCATTTTAGATCTTGAGATATGATAGAACCTAGAAATGTGAAGGTCTCTACTGTTGATACTGTATTGTCCAGTATTGTAAGAGATAATATGGGATGGTTTCTCCTAAGGCAGGGGTCTGCAACTCCCGGCTCTGGAGCTGCAACCAGCTCTTTGAGCCCTCTGCCATGGTTCCCTGTCCCATCACTGGTTGGCCCACCCCTCTTATTTCTTTTTTGGACTCAAGCCAGAAGCAACAGGAAGCAAAGGCTGCCTTACGTGCAAATATGGTACGAAGACAGGTAGAGGGCAGCTTCGCTCCTGCGCTCTCCTCCACCTCCTCCTCTCATAATCCCCTGGCCAGCTATGGCCGAGCCAGGAGCATGCACACGCACTGGGAGACCCTCCTCAAGCAAGCACCAAAGTGCATCAAAGGCACATGTGGGATGGGGGGCCGCTCACTTAGGAGGACCTTAACAGGACACAGCTTCTGTCCTGCACTAATGCTCTAGCCATCGCCTTTGTCGAGCCAAGTGACACGCTCGACAACGTTACCTGCATGGGGGGGGGTGCACTGATGATGGGAGCACTAAGGAATAGGCGGCCGTGTGCGGGGTGGGGAAGGTGGGGCGACGGTATTAGGGCTTCAAGACACTGACTGCTGTATTCGCTGACACCCTCGCTGCAGAGACGCCGGCACGAGGAGAGGCTGGGAAAATGCTGAGACGCTGAGTCCAGCATCTGGAAAGAGGAGGGAGGGTGTGGCTTTAAATACAGGGCGGGGTGGCACAGTAATGAGCTCTTTGCTATAAAATAGCTGCACGCCTAAGGAATGTAGTGCTAATTTCGCATCATTTAACGAGTGCAGCACGTTCCTGGAGCCAGCCGGATAATAAACCAGCATAGCACCGATCTGTGCACGTGTGTTTCTTGGTGTTGCCGTGCTTAGCCTGGGACGGCTGAGAGGAAATTGGCGCTACCCTCATCAAACCCTGTCACGCGGCACTGGGATGGCGGAGGGCCGCGAGGACACGCTTGAGATCACTGTGTTGGCGGAAGAGAATGCGGTTCAGGATGAGCCACAGGAAGAAAGCCCTGAGGTAGCGATCCAGCCAGCAGTCCGCCCGAAAGAACAGAGCCCAAGCCGGAGCTGCGCCCAGATGAGTGTCCCGAGCGGGGCGCAGGGTGTGGCTTCCCAGGCGGCATCTGGAGAGTGGTGGCAGAGCCCCGCGTTGGCTGTCCCGGGAGGCCCTCCCACCTCCCCCCCTTTCAGAGAACGGTTCCTGAAGTGGAGAGAACGGCGATGAGTGGAAGAGGATGACGGAGAATGGAGTTACTCCACTGGAATAGGCCAATCCACAGTGGAATTACTTCGAGAACGGTTTGGGGAAGCCAGCTTCAGGGATGTGTAATCCTGGCAGCCGTGGCTGGCAGGGGCGGAGACTGGGGGGGTGGCACAAACAGCCCGCAGAGACAGGAACTAGGTTCCGCTTGGCTAGCCCCAAGTTACGGGTGGGCACTCGTGTAGGTGCAACCCGGCCGCCTGAGCCCCAGTCTCTGCGTGCAGCTGAGGGGCAGCCTCAGTCCGGGTCTAGAGCAGGCCGTCAGATGTTGGGGGGGGCCCTCCCCCAGTTGGTCCTAGCCAGGCCCCAGGTGTGGGTTCAGGGGTGTGGGGACTGCAGCCAGTGTGGGGACCGTCTCCCCACAAGCTTCCTTCGATGGCAACCCAGACCGGGTGGCCCTGTTCTTAAGTCAGGTCATAAGTTATTTTGACCTTTATGGTCGCCTCTACCCATCCCAGTGGTCTATGGTGGTGGCTATCACTACCACGTTGACGGGGGAGGCCGCTGACTGGGTAGCGGATCTCCATACCAACCACGCCCGTGAACTCACTGATGGGTTGTTTCTGGAGGGGCTCCGGGGGAGGTTTGAGGATGAGACCCGGACCCAGGTAGCGGAGGGGGACCTTGTGGCTGTTAAACAACTGGGCCACCCCGCGAGAGAGTATGTAAAGGAGTTTAAGCAATTAGCAGGGAGAGTGCGGGGGTGGCCCGAACGCATGCTGGTCCACCATTTTCACCTGGGCCTAGATAGAGACTTTAGACAGGCATGTGTGTATAGGGATTGCCGCCTTGGCTGTCAGACTGGTGTCGAGCAGCCATCGATTTGGACATTGGTCTGAGGGAATTCCGAACGAAAGGGACTGCGGGGCTACCTACCAGTCGGAGACAGGCCGAGAGGCCGCTGCCCAGCACAGGGGGACGGGAACGGGACGCATGGTCAACAGACCCCACCCGCCGGCTGCCGTTGTGGTGTTTTTGGTGTCATCAGGTGGGTCATAGAGCCTTGGAGTGCCCACTACCTCCAGTCCAGCCCATCAAACCAACGACCCCAGCAGCAGGCAGGAAGAACAGAGGATGGGCGACACCAGAAAAGACCAAAGGGATCTCGCAGCCTAGACAAACCACAGATGGGATATCCCCGCAGGAACCCACCACCCATCCCGGGGTCGTTCCAGTGGTGGTGCCAGAGAGTGAGGATGATGAGGACCTTGATGATCCTATGGTAAGTGGCCCCATACACCCTTTGCTTATCCCAATCACCTTGACATCCCTACGGGGATCGGGGCCCTTACAGCATGAAGCGCTAGTGGATTCAGGGTGCACCTGCTGCTTGATGCGCCGATCCTTGGCTGCCCAATTAAAGGTGCGAGTGCAGCCCTTGCAAACCCCCATAACCTTCGAACAGATGGATGGAACCATCCTAGGTGGGGCACCGGCGACGTACATAACCGAGCCCATACGAATGACCATTGGGCCCCACCATGAAACACTGCGCTTTATAGTGATAGATACCATGATCGAACCTGTCATCCTGGGTTTAGTGTGGTTGGATA
Organism: Coluber constrictor foxii; assembly: GCA_038048745.1. Lineage (NCBI taxonomy): Eukaryota > Metazoa > Chordata > Lepidosauria > Squamata > Colubridae > Coluber > Coluber constrictor. The sequence goes on from CM075961.1 coordinate 147,483,595, forward strand.
GATGGAAACTTACCATTTGGTGGGAAAGGGGTTTCCGGAAGCTACATCTTGACCCTGGCCCAAAACCGAAACACATGCCTGACAGCTCGTTGAGGGCAGGTGGAGCGGGGTCCCTCGATTTAGATGCCGCTGGCATACCACGAGTATATGCTGACCTGTCGGCGGTGTTCGATGAGACAGAGTGTGATATCCTACCGCCACATCGACACTGATTGCGCTATCAAACTAATCCCAAACGTCAAACTCCCAAAGCCACGCATGTATGCCATGACGCAGCGGGAGGTGGAGGAGTTGCGGGCGTACATTGATAAAAATCTGGCCAGAGGGTTCATTCAGCCAAGCTGTTCGCACCTGGCCGCCCCCGTCCTCTTCAGGGAGAAGAAGGCTGGCGGACTTCGTCTGTGTGTGGACTGTCGCGGTTTGAATGCTGTCAGTGTGGAACCTCTTTATCCTCTTCCTTTGATGAAAGATCTCCTTGCAGCCTTGGCAACCAGAACGTATTTTACTAAGTTGGATTTGAGGGAAGCGTATTACCAAGTTCGGCTCAAGAAAGGGGACGAATGGAAAAGCATTTTTAACTGCCCCCTAGGGAGCTACAAATTCTATGTGATGCCCTTTGGCTTACAGGGCGCACCTTCTGTCTTCATGCAGCTAATTAACGAAGTGCTGCATGAGTTTCTTTACCGTGGCATTCTGGTTTATCTGGATGATATCCTGATTTACACGAAAACCATGAAAGAACATGTTACACTAGTCCGGCGGGTGTTGCAGAAGCTACTAGATGCTCAACTTTATGTGAAAGCCTCTAAATGCGAGTTCCACCGCACACAGTTGGATTACCTCGGGTATCGCATTTCGAAGGACGGGGTGGAGATGGACCCCAAAAAAGTGGCTACCATTCTGGAATGGCAAGCACCCACAACCAGGCGCCAGTTGCAAAGCTTCCTCGGCTTTGCTAATTTTTATCGCAGTTTTATACCCACGTTTGCACACATCGCTCTACCACTAACAAACTTGCTGTGCACCAAAGGGGAGGCTCCACCACATCCCGGGTGGCATCTGCACTGGACGCTCAAGTGCCAGGAGGCATTCGAAACTTTAAAACAGCAATTTGCTAAGGCTCCCGTGCTACAGCACCCGGACCAAACAATGCCGTTTGTTGAACAGGTGGATGCAAGCGACATGGCCGTGGGAGCTGTTTTGTTGCAAACGGATGCCCAGGGCCACCTCAGGCCATGTGCTTACACATCAAAAAAGTTCAACCCCACAGAGAGGGGTTGGGCCATTTGGGAGAAGGAGGCCTTTGCTGTTTGCTGGGTTCTGCTCAACAGGGCGGGAATTTGTAGCCATCCCAGAGCTAGACCAGGCACCAGGGACGGCGGTGATGCCAGCAGAATGGGCAGAAAAGCTCACAGCCGTATGGCCGCAAGTGAGAGATGCACTAGAGATGACGGCAAAGGACTACAAAACACAAGCCGACAAAAAGAGGATGGCCCCTTGCCGTCCATTACAGATAGGGGATATGGTATATCTATCTGATCTGTCCCCCCCCTTCAGAGACCCACAAAAACACAGCCAGCCGAGGGTTAATAATCACTTGGCACACTCCGCAGTTCTTATCTCAACCTTGGCAGCGATATGCACACCGTCTGCCAAGGACTTTATTGGTTTACACAAACAAGCAAATCTCCTACGTAGCTTTGCCGTTCATCTAGCTTCCAAGACTACGAGGTTGCTCCGTTTGTTTAGCTTTGTTCGTCACGAACTTCGTAACCCACCGTACTGTCTTATATACATATGCTTCTGGGTGTGGTCCAGTGAGTCATTGATCCCATGACTCCAATCCAATGACTCAGCATTTCCTCATACGTCTCAGCTGCAGTACCCTTTTCTCTCGCCTTCTTTGGCGTGCGTCCAGGAATGACGTCTCTCCCTCACTCTCATCTGAGGCACCTGTTTCCCCACTACTTGGCTCTCTTTCAGCTGGCACCTGAGCCGGTGCCAGAGGGGGAGGGCTGGGAGATCTGGCTGGCTCCTCTTCCTCCTGCTCAGAGCTGCCTTCCTCCAAAGGGATAGGCTCAGAGGACGGGGCCACAACATCTATCAACCAAGTACCTTAAATTGAAAGTACCCTATCGTAAATTAGAGCCTAAATACCTAGGGCCCTTCCCGATTACTAAACTCATAAATCTCGTAACGGTAGCGCTCAAGCTTCCGCCATTACTGGGGAAAGTCCACCCCGTATTTCATACAAGTCTCCTGAAGCTCGTTCCCCCTGGCCCAGACCCACATACCCATCCTGGCCCAACCACAGGAGACCATTATGAAATGGAGGAAATCTTAGAATCCAAAATGAAAGGGGGTAAAGTGTGGTACTTGATTCGGTGGAAGGGGTAATCCCATGAGGAGGCATCCTGGGTGTCCGCCCCAAATGTAAACACTAAACAACTAGTCAAACAGTTTCATAAGATGCATCCCCAGAAGCCGCGATAGGCTACTAATCTTGTGGTTTTCCCTTACAGAAGGACTCGTGGTGAAGGAGGAGCTGCCTGTCGAGCCAAGCGACACGCTCGACAACGTTACCTGCACGGGGGGCGGGGTGCACTGGTGATGGGAGCATTAAGGAATAGGCGGCTGTGTGCGGGGTGGGGAAGGCAGGGCGACGGTATTAGGGCTTCAACACACCAACTACTATATTCGCTGACACCCTCGCTGCAGAGACACCGGCACGAGGAGAGGCTGGGAAAACGCTGAGACGCCGAGCCCAGCATCCGGAAAGAGGAGGGAGGGTGTGGCTTTAAATATAGGGCGGAGCGGCACAGTAACGAGCTCTTTGCTATAAAACAGCTGCACGCCTATGGAATGTAGCACTAATTTCGCATTGTTTTAACGAGTGCGGCACGTTCCTGGAGCCAGCTGGATAATAAACCAGCATAGCACCGACCTGTGCGCGTGTGTTTCTTGGTGTTGCCGTGCTTAGCCTGGGATGGCTGAGAGCCTTGCTGTATCATCCCCCACCCCCAGACACTCTTTGGACAAGTGTGGAGGCGCGAACTCCAGCCCAAAGCAGCTGGAAGGAAAGGCTGTCTTACACACAAATGTGGCATGAAGGCAGGTACAGGGCTGCTTCACTCCTGCACTCTCCTCCCCCCTCCTCCTCTTGTAACCCCCTGGCCAGCTGTGGCCGAGCCAGGAGCGTGCGCACGCACTGGGAGACCCTCCTCAAGCAAGCACCAAAGTGCATCAAAGGCACATGTGGGATGGGCGGCCACTCGCTTAGGAGGGTCTTAACAGGACGCAGCTTCTCTCCTGCACTAATGCTCCATCCATTGCCTTGCAGTATCATCCCCACCCCCAGCAGCTCTTAACCTAAATATAACAAAAGTTTTAAATTATTTCGCCTTTTGGTTTATAACTGTGAATAAGTAACACAGAGATGCACAACAAGCTGATTCACTCATGTTTGATGCTTCCTTTGTACAAGCTGAGATCTAAACCAGTGTTCCTCAGTCTTGGCAGCTATAAGATGTCTGAACGTCTACTCCCAGATTTCCCCAGCTATCATGTTGGCTGGGAAATCCTGGGAGTTGAAATCCATACATCTTAGAGCTGTCAAGGTTGAACAGTGCTACTCTAAAATAAGGCAGAACAGAAATGAATAGCACCAAAAGGCTATATTTTTTCTATAGCTCAAGATAAGCCAGCAATTCTGGTTTATCATTATGTACAGTTATTAATAGTTACTGAGAGAGCTTTCGCTATTAAGAATGCTGATTTTATTTCAGCACTGTCTGGTCAGTATTCATCTTTTGCCAATTAAATCTGAAAGCTCACTGTGAAATTATTGACATTTCATTTCATTGACTGACCCAAAGTTCAAATATTTTGAGAAAGATTTTTCTAAACAATTTCTAATTTGTTACATTTGCATTATGCCCTTCATTCAGTTCGCCTAACATTCCAATGCCTTTTCTATTTTCTAATCCATAACTTCAGAACAAAGTAAAAATAGCTTGATATCTACAAAACTAAAACTGTACATGCACTCCACTAATAGATTTCTTAATAACTGCTGAATTGTCCTCTATTATTACATTTCTAATCCAAAATTTTAAGAATGTCAACATTTGTAATCTAATAAATGTGCATTAGGGTGTTAATAATACAACAGTGATTGGTCTCATTGGAGACAACAATGAATCCGCACACAGATGGGTGGTTGAACAACTAGCTTCGTGGTGCAAACAGAACAATCTGGAATTGAACACACTCAAAACCGTAGAAATGGTGGTAGACTTTAGAACAGGGGTCAGCAATCTTAAACATTTAAAGAGCCACTTGGACCCGTTTCCTAAAGAAAAAAAAAACACACCGGGAGCCACAAAACCTGGGTGGGCATGGCCAACTCAATGTCACTCACCCCCACCCAGTCACATGACAACCCCCCATAGCCACGTCTACCCAGCCACAAAACCAATAATAGTCACCCATTTGCCTTTGTATAATGGAACTACATGGACTAATTATTTGGAGAAATAAGCCTGACTTCCATTTATTGAGGTATGGAATTAATTTAGGAAATGTTTTGCAAATATTGTTATGCCACATCAAAGTCAGGAGTTTGTCACACACAGTAAACAAGGATGAGATAGCAATTCTAAATTCTGACAGTATGCAGTCAGATACAGTATATAGTTGATGTTCCTGCTTTGAAAGCAACACTGCTCTTAGTTTGGTTGCAGTAATATTTAAAGAGGTTTTCTATAACTAGTCCTGTAATTTAACATCTCTATTAATTATATGAAAGGGGATGTTCAGCAGTTTAATTAAAAATGGCACATTATGTTGAATAAGAAGACATAAAAACTGCAGAATAATGACATTTTTTCATCCCTAGAAATCCTAGGAAACTTTATAGGAAGGTAAGGTGAGATTCAATACACAAAGAAATTAGATAACTTCTGTTACAACTTTTGCATTAATATATCAGAGATCTTTTGATACTTCTTTTAAAAAGGGACTAATTCCTATGCGTGTATTTATTGCCGGGGGGGGGGGGGAAGGGAATTGGCTTCAAATATAAAAGAACTTTGCTTTAGAAAGTGTATGTCTTGCATGCAGATAGTGGTACTGTAAATACATGATTTGTGGACTTTGGCTACCCTAAGTACTCTTCATTTGTATTCCACTATCATCCAAATACATTAATTTCAGGTTTTATCCATTAAATCAATAAAGTTTGCTTAACTGAACTCAAATTGAGTCTTTGGTGTAAAATCTCACCTTCAGATATGACTCAATTTGAGTTCAATTAAGTAATTATAGAAGTATTGTAAATGCACTTTGGATAGATAGATAGATGATAGATAGATAGATAGATAGATAGATAGATAGATAGATAGATAGATAGATAGATAGATAGATAGATAGATAGATAGATAGATGATTGATTGATTTAATGGACATCCCTTTACCAAAAGTTTGATTAAATTAAAGATTACCAATTTACTCTGAAGAATTTTTATATAAAGGCATTTCAAGTAGATATATCAAAAATTAGAATGGAGTAAATTGCATTTGAATAAATCTTTAGAAGTGAACATTACATTAGCAAATAATACGTCAATATAAAGCAGGCATCCTTAAACTACGGCCTGTGGGATGGATATGGCCCACCAAAGCCATTTATCTGGCCCTTATGGGACCATGAGACTTCCCCGCCAACCTGCCGCCCCCCCACCCTTTGGCACAGTGCAGGTGGAGGCCCCAGGAGGCATCCCTGTGCCCTATTTTTGGCCAGCAGAGTCCTTGTGGGGGGTGGGGGAGGCCAAAAATCGGGTGGGGGGAGACCCCAGGGGGCTGTGCCTTTTGCCAGCTGAAGAAAGAACTTGAAGATTTGCCAGGGACTTCAGGCCACTGTTGCTCCTCGGGGGCGGGGGAGGGGAACTGAAGGGTCCTAATGAGAAAGGCTGAGCCTGCCGCATAATTATGCATCGCTTCCAAGATTTCCGCTTATTGCCAGGCACCTGCATGCATTCCATTCATCTTGGGTGAAACAGAGCAGAAGCAGAGAGGAGTAGGAGTCCCGAGAGCATGCTACGCTCTAGCGCGGCTCCATCCCATGCCTGCCAGACTAGACCAGAAGCAGCGGATCCCTGGTCATGGGCTGGATGTGGGGTCTGAGGCGGGGAAGAGGGCAAGCAGGCAGCCCTCAGTGGAAAGGGTCACCCTGGGATTAAGTGCAACTCTTAGAATCAATGCTTAATTATGCAGCAGGTGCAGCCTCTTCTGTTAGGACGCTTTGGCTTCCTGTTGCGTGCATTCAGCATGTGCGGAGGAAGCTCCAGGACAGCCAGCGAGATTCCAAAATTGGACTGAGATCGCTGCGATGTGAATAGAATGGAATGGAAGTAGGAAAGAATGGAATGGGAATACAGAATAGGATGGCATGGCATGCATGGAATTGGAATAGCAATAGCAATAGCAATAACAATAAGATGGGAATGGGAATAGGATGCAATGGAATGGGAATGAGAATGGGAATGGGAATGGAATGGAATTCAATGAAGTATCCCAGACACTTCCAGGATTGAAGGGGATCCTGCAGAGGATGCCCCAGAAGAGAGAGAGAGAGATGTGGAAAGAGAGAGAGAAATACACACAGAGATAGATGGATAGAGAGAGAGAGAAACGTTGATTGTAAGCTCCTTGGGGTTGAGAAGAATTGCTGCAAAACTGAATATCCTGAAGCAAAAGAAATGAAGGTTTAATTTGTGTGTATTGTTTAATGGACTGCTAAATTGGCCATGCCACCCAGTCACATGACCACCTAGCCACGCCATGCCCTACTGGTCCAGATCTCCCAACAGTCTGAGGGACTGTGAATTGGCCCCCTGTTTAAAAAATTTGAGGACCCCTGATACATAGTTTTGAATACATCTTTTGCTCATTTATTATACATGAATTTATATTGTTTATTTACAGAGACATTATAATATTAAATTATAACATTTTCTATGATTTTAATAAAATAGAAAAATGTTCATCTGATATATTTTTCTACATAGGGTAGTAAAACTGTAGAAGTGTTTTGCAGTTTGCTGAACTCAATAAAAAACTGAAAGAATGTTTAGCAATTTTCACATTTTTTCAAGAATTATGCACTGGGCTTAATTCGTCATATTCCCTTTTTCCTGTGGTGAAACTAGGAAGAACTTTTTTGGCCATTGAACCACTGCTGATTCTAAATAGCACTGATTCTAAATTCAGATAGATTTATTTACTGAGAGGTCCTGTGGCTAAATATTCAGTCAGATATTTTTTTTCCTAAATTTTGCTTTCTGAAAAACTTATGAGTATGATATACTCCTTCAAATTGAACACAAACATAATTTTACAATGACTATATCACATAGAAATCTTGAGAAAAATGAAATTAACTTTTAATAACTATAATGTATTGAACTTCTTTCTAAGAAATCTAGGTGTGGTCAGTGACGAATGTGGTGAAAGGTTTCATTGTCACAATAGAAAAATTGGAGTCCATGAAAGGTGGCTGACTATTATTGAACACTGCAGCAAGATGCATCGAACACTGAGTACAAATGCAAATCAGCAGCAAAACACTTTTGGCCCTATTTGAACTCCTGCAGCATGTTGGAAACATACAATTCAATATATTATAGTCATTAAAAATTAATTTCATATTTCACATGTAAATAAAAATGAGGGAGAAAATAGCACTTTCAGCAAGACTCTGTGACCATCGTTATTTGAGTAAAAGTAATTTTAGACCTATGAAGCATTGATTTCATAGTCTGCTTTATCCTATAGTATCAATATGACATCAAGATGCCGAATGTGTTGTGATGTCATTAAGTAAATTCTACCCTTGCATCACAATGTTGCAATAGCTAAGGGGCATATATATTCCATCATTAACCCAGTTTGCCTCCTCCTTTTGTCTGCCATAGAAGGAATGTTTAGTGAAAAAAGGAGTGTGCAAAGAATTACTTTAAATATTGACCATAAACAAATCATTAATTGGCTTGTCATATAGAACTGCTACCACTGAATAGCTAATTAATATAAGTTGCATAAAACAACAATCTTTGTAATTGCCAAGCATCCCAATTTTGATCATATGACCATGGGAATGCTGTGATTGTCATAAGTATGAGCATCAATTATAAGTCATTTTGTTTAGTGCAATTGTAACTTTGTAAAATCACTAAATGAATTATTGTTAAGTCAAAAACTATCTGTACACACTCTTCTACTAAATAATAAATAATAATGTATAATAAACCACTAATAAATCCACTAACCCAACAGAATTGTACAAGTCCTGGCACCTTTATGTGAAATCAAACTTATTAGTATTAGTATTAATATTAATATTAGTATTAGTACTCAAATTTTTCAACTTTCAAATTCCAAACATTAGGGGTGCTCAAAAGTTGTGACATGACTTGTGGATTGTAAAGGTATTTTGGTTACTTTAATATAATTTAAATGTGCTTGGTAAGTAACTACATAAATATCGTAAATCTAGCATTTTCTTTGTTTTGGATGTGTCAAATTTTTCAACTTTCCATTTCCCAATATGAGGGGTGCTCGAAAGTTGTGACATGCCTTGGGAATAGTAAAGACATTTTGGTTAATTTAATAAAAATAGAATAACAGAGTTGGAAGGGACCTTGGAGGTCTTTAAGTCCAACCCACTGCTTAGGCAGGAAACCCTATATCATTTCAGAAAAATTGTTGTCCAATCTCTTCTTAAAAACTTCCCATGCTGCAGCAGTCACAACTTCTGGAGGCAAGTTGTTCCACTAATTAATTGTTCTAACTGTCAGGAAATTTCTCCTTAGTTCTAGGTTGCTTCTCTCTTTCATTAGTTTCCATCCATTGCTTCATGTCCTGCCCTCAGGTGCTTTGGAGAATAGCTTGACTCCCTCTTCTTTGTGGCAGCACCTGAGATATCGGAACACTGCTATTGTGATACCCTGATAATTTAGATGTGCTTCATAAATAACTACATAAATATAACTTTTTAACATTTTGATCATTTCATTTCACAGATTCAATTTCTCTTTTTTGTTAGACTTAATTTTGTCTGAGAGTGTTAGTACTGCTGGCCTCATTTCCTGTGAGTGAGATAATTAATCTTTAATGGCTTTTTAAAAAAGAACAAGACTGGCAATATTCATTCATATGAGCAACCTAATTGGGAGTTGCAGAGATTTGTTGCCATTTGAGCTACAACATTGCAAGACATTGTCAGATACGGCCTACTGTTAAGAGAACAAAATAGTGATGATGCTAGAAATTATGCAGCAGCCGGTCTTGCAACAGACATATATCAAAATGTATGCTTGAAAGTAGGAATGAGTGAACAGTTCTTTTGTGACCCCTGTTGTAAATTTACAAGTGACAATCTTGAACAAGATTCAAGAGAAAACATATCTCTTGGTAGAGGAAAGCTAAATGTCAAAGAGACTTTTGCTGTGAAACTTGACAAACTATTTAACATCCTCTATTTCAAGCGTCAAATTGTTCTGTGTGCCCAATTTGGCAACCCTGCAAAAATTAAGCTCACATTAACTATACCTGCCCGAAGGAGATGAAGATACCATTGAAAAAAATTGCTTTCATTAAAGGTCAGAGAGACAAGATTGGTTCTTTTGGATAACACCAGATTTGTTTGCCGGATGTGCCCGAGCAGAAACAACTTGGCAAAAGGCAAAAGTGGCAAGACAGTGAGAGACAAAGTCTCACTAAATATAAGCAGAAAAGTATTCTGGACATTTTGATACTGACAAATGAAGTAATTATCAGTTATGATAAAAATGAAGAAGAGACAAAGAATGATGAAAAGGAAGAGGAATGTGATGGAAGTTATGAAGAGGCCTTAAATCAAACACGTGCCCTCTATTTCAAAAAAAAAGTTTGAATACAATAGTTTAGAAATAACAAATGTTGTTATGCACAGCATAAGATACAGTGTTGATCTATGTGCCACTGCTGCCATTACCATACCCACCTTCATAGATGCTGGCTTGATCACCAAAGAAGACAAGAGACTTATAGTTAACCACAATAAAGTCAAGAGAGCCCAGGAAAAAATTATGAAGTCTCTAGATCAAGAATTTGATGAGCTCTGTAGGAAGGGAAAAATAGAATGTATTTTCTTTGACAGCTGTAAAAATGCAGCTAAAATTATGTTGAAAGTAAACAATTCAGACCAGCAATTCCTCAATATCATCAAAGAACAACATTATTCTATGTGTAGTGATTGCATGAAAGGTATCTTTATTATTTCACTCTAGAGAAAGGCTCAAACAGGAAAACCTGCTCAAGTGATTGCAGATAATCTGGTGTATTTCATGAAAAAGAAAGGCATTGACACAAGCTTGAAGCCCATTGGAGAAGATTCTACAAATGTTAATACAGGCTATTAAGGTGGTGCTATGCACTGGTTAGAGGTCAAGCGTGACCGGAAGTTGATCTATTGTAAAGAATCTTTCTACTGATCAAGCGTATGGATAAGATCACACAGGCAATAAGGACAGGAGAAGAGCCACAGATATGGCTCTTCTGGAAATTTGTCCTGTAAGCCATTCACACTGATTGACAACTGCAAATAGGCTTTGTCAAATATGGTTTCATAATATGGCTTTTGAAAAGCCATGGCAAGACAAAACTCTCTAAAATTTAAGAATGTTAGTGGAATACATCATTGGTGTGTACTACCCTTGCTGATTCAAAATCGAAGTAAAACATTCCTGGATTGAAGGCCAGCATCATGTGTTCTTTCAGCTGCAGCAAGTCAGACTAGAAAAGAAGGCTGTAGTAGATGCTGTTTTGCCAACCATTCAGTGCTCAGCATGGTACGCTTTCAGTGAAATGATAATCCAGACACTCTTGAATTCAGATGACATTCACGAGAGGAGCTGGCGTGCAGAAGACCATTGACTTGAGAGGTGCAGATGATGATGTGCTGAGAGATTTTTCTGTACATGCAAGAAAAATGCCTTTAATCAATGCTAGAGCATTCACTCTGCTGAAGCTGATTGGCTAATCTGAAGGTGTGAGCCACCTTTGATGTGCAAATTGACTACAGCAGAAATAAAGAAATTCATTGAGAAGTCAATGCAAGTACCACAGTGGCCCTGTCATGCACAATCAATGGAGTGATGTGTGAAACAGGCAGCAATCAGAGTAAATACATATGAGAAACATGATGGTTGTATCAGAGGCCAAGAAGCAAATCGGCGACTAATGTCAAAAAACGAATCAAAACAAGACTTGATGAAACTTGCTTAAACATTTTTGTAGCTCAGATAATTCCTTTCTAATGTTAATTTATAACTGCATGGATTATTTTTTGCTTAGCTAAATAAGATTCATGCAGAAATTTTTTTTAATTTTTGTAGCACAAGGGGTAATTTTGAGAAGATAAAGTTAACAGTATTTGGATTACAAGACACTTTTGTGGAATATATGATCAAATGTAGATTTACCATACTATATTAAATGTTGTGCAAATGCAAAAATAACAGCAGATTTGAATTTTTGGTGTAAAACAGATATTTTTAGATCCCCTCACTGAAAAAAAAGTTGCAAAAATTATTTTTCACCCCTTTAAAAAACATGCCCTATAAGTGCATGACACTGATTTTGTTATTTTAGATTTCTGTATCTTCTGAATGCAGCTTTCCTCAAATGATAACCTTTGGCAGTTTTTTTTTCTTTTTTTGTGTGTGTTAGAATAAATTTAGAAATAGAAAATAGGAGCTATTTTCTGAATACATTTGACCAAAACTTAGTGATTGTGGTTCCTCTTTTAAGTTGTAAAAACAAATGGAGTGTAATTTGCCAAGATGTTCAAGAAGAAAAAATAAAAATGTTAAACTCATGTACAGCTTGAGTAACCACTAAATGCAGCAAACCTCATGGCTATTTACTCTTGTCAGAAATCTGCAGTATCGTGCATTATTTGTACTATGCACTGTTTAAAAAAAGCTCAGTTAATTTGAAAACGTTTTGCAGATGCACCATATTCCTCCAAAAGTTCTGGAACAATGTTACACTACGCAGTCTGCTACTGATGTACATACATTACATAACACACCAAGGATGTGTGTGTGTGTTATACCAAATGGATGAACTTCCCTGATAAATTAATCTCTTTACTTTGCATCCCAAACTGTATTTCTCCACTAAATTATTTCAAGACACTCCACAAGATACACATTTACCACTACTGATGCCTCAACTCCTGATAGAGATCATAAAATTTTAGGAATAGAGTAAATAGAGATTGGCCTTTTAACTTTTTGTTCAGATACTTTTTTGTGAGGAGAGGCAATTTGTGCCTACATAGGTCTGATTTAAATTTAAATGACTTGCACCCATAGAAAAGCTGTATCTGTTTTAGAAATATAGAGAACGTAAATGCCTCTACAATTCAGTAATTACAACATTCTCACTTGGTTTCTATGCAACAGGGTACAGAAATATACACATACAGTGTATTTCTCTAGAAAAATCTATATCCATAAATATTTGCAGTTCTTTGTGTGCAAATACTTACACTTCAATCCTGCAGTTAGAGATAGTTGTTTTTAATATAAGAATATTTTTATGAGGTTTTTTAAAGGAGGACTCACTTGCCTTGCTATCATTTTGCCTATCTTAGCAAAAGGAAAGAAAGAACACTTATCAGATGTAATGCAAACCATCCAAAAGTTGGTTGTGGTACTAAGAAATGGAAAAAATAATTATGTGGGTGGGTTATGACATTCCATTGGAATATCTTTTATTAGCTGCCTTTGGAACAGTTTGGAAGACTGAGATATTTCAGTCTTCTGGAATATCTGATGTCTTCCATATTTCTGAAGGAATTTGATGTTATCATCCCTGTGAATCTGGATGTAGAATGTAAGTAAGTCTCTTACCCTCTTACGTTTCTTACATATCTAAATACAGTAGAATTCTTCAGTTTAGTTGAACTGGTTTAGCATTTTGTACCAAGCTAAAAATTGCATTATCTTATAATTCACCTTCTATACATGTCATCATTCTGTATGGATGTCAAGAATTTTGTTGTTATAAATTCTGATGATGGGCAGTTTACAAGGGAGATAAATGTACCCATAGCTTGGTGACAACATGGAATTTTTAGTCTAAGGCTAATTACATGTTGGGAAAAACCATTTGGATAAGGTAAGAATTTGTTTTTCCTACTTATAACCTTTTAAAATTTATTTCCCCTTCTCCCTGGATATTCAAATTACACAGGGGGAAGATACTTTCAGTGTTAAGACAGCTGCTTATCTTTCTGCCTAACTTTCATTTAAAAAATGATCCACATTTGATCATATTATATCAACACTTAATCATTGAGTGGATTTGAAAATGCTGATCAGAATTGGTTAGTTTGAATGATATAGATTGATCCTTCTTCACAAAAAGTGCTGATTTTTTTTTACCAAGACATAACTGAATGGTTACTATGGTGGCATTATTGAAGAATGAGAATGAAGTATGTGTAGGAGGTTGAAAAATTTGGACAGCACAGCCAGTACTTTTTCATAGGGTGAGTCCTGAAATGACTAATGCTCTCCATAATGTGCTGAAAAATATGAGATTAGATAAAACATATTTTCTGAAGATATGGGAATTTTAAATAAAACACACATTTAGTACCTTCTATTATCTGTAGTTGGTACTGTTAACCTCATCCCAATCTGGCATCTTGGAGGGGAGAGATACAGATACAGATACAGATACAGATACAGATACAGATACTCCTGGACTTCTGACCAGTCAAAGTTACAAAGACTGTTCTCCCCAGTCACATGATTGCATTTGGGTACTTGGCAACCAATCCACATTTACAATCATTTGCAATTTACAATTTTTTTTTAGTTTTTAGTTTTTTTGTTTTTTGTCTGGAAGCAATCATTTACTTTCAGTATCCAGCAAAAAAAAGGCCATTAGCTAAAATGGATTTGCTTAATAGCTACACATTTACTTAACACAGCTGTACTGCACAAAAGATTGGAAAATCACATGTGGTCACATGGTTAACAACAGGCATGACTTAAGACTGTAATTTCTGGATCAATTACAGTTGTAACAAGGACTACCTATAGTAAAAATACAAACCGGAAGCATTTTTCTTTAGTCAATGCTGAATTTTACAGCTGCTTTTTTAAAAGTTGCTTTCTTCACAAGAAAGAAAGTGATATTTTCGTTTAAAGACTGGAAGAACTGCTGAAGTATTAATTTAAAAAAAATCAAGTGCACTTATGAATCCCTTGGGGTTGTAGTATGTAGTATACTACATGTAGTATAATCCCAAATCTTGGATTCACACAGGATTTGGAAACTTGAGAAGGATATTGTTGGTTTGGCACAGGAATTTAGTCCTGTAGGTCTTGCCTTTGAAGTTTTATTTATTTATTTGTATCCCTCATTTATTATTTTTACAAATAACTTAAGGCAGCGAACATATCCAACACGCTTTTCTCTACCAGAATAGTACTGTGAGGTGACTTGGGTTGAGAGAGAGTGGTTGGTTTAAGGTCACCCAGCTGGCTTTCATGGCTAAGCGGGACTTGAACATATGATTTCCTGTTTTCTGGCCTAGTGCTTTATCCATTTGCTTTATCCATCTGGCTCTCTTAATGTCGACTGATCTCCTTCATACCAGATAGATTCTCTCAACTTCTGCTGCTCTCCATTATGACAGATGGATGTGGTTCTGAAGCCTTAATATAAGGTGCATGATCCTCACATCTGCCTCCGTGTTTTGAGTCATAGGACTTAGTTAATTCCAAAAAATGATATTTTCTCACTTTTCTTCATAGTATGTTCTGGCCTTTGGAACTTTACCTGACCCTGTATACACTTGCAGCTCTCTTGCTCATGTTTCTTCCTTCTTTCCTCTCTTCAAATCATTTTAGTCTCAATCTTTTCCTAAGTTTCCAGTTTCTGAATCACTCTTGTTTGTTTTGGTACCTTTGCATGGAATGAGATGTGTGGGATTGAGTTGCAGTAATGCAGTTCTTGTATCTTTCAAACAAGTATGTGAAACAGCTTGTCTTGGATTGTCTTTGATCACTGCATAATCTTATCACTATTCTATTTACAGAGGCAATAGCCAAATTGGTTAAAGAGCATTCACATGTCAGATCTAGTCATTCTGTCCTGTCCCATATGTGTGTTTCAGCACACATATGGGACAGCCTAGCTTAGTATTTCTGAGCTGCTTGGTTGCTGTTTTGGCATGGTGGACTGATAATCTCTGCCAGATGGAAGCAGTACTATAAGAAGGATGCCGTCATGTGGTCTTTCCCCTTCCCAAATATCCCCCAATAGCCCCTCCTAATCTCTCATTCTCCCCAAAACTGTACTCCCAGACCACCAATAGTTGTTCCTTCTTAATACTTTACTATACTTAACCCATATAATTATAAATTATTCTTGGGAATCTAGACTTTCCTGTGCATTCTTGTCATGAACGCACAGGAAAGTCCATAAGAGGTTGTTAAAAAATTCAAGCTGGCAGTCACAGAAGTATGACTAAAGCTCTGTTTATTTTTTAAGATGTGTTGCCCCGCTGTGGCCACCAGTATGAATTTTTTGGCCACAACTTTAGGACGATACTACCGTATTTTCCGGCGTATAAGACGACTGGGGGTATAAGACGACCCTCCTCAGAGCCATTTAAGGCTCGTCAGAGCCTTTCGGGATGGTCTGCCTGGTTACAGGAGAATGAGACCCGGTGTATAAGACGATCCCCGACTTTTGAGAAGATTTTTGTGTGTTAGAAAGTAGTCTTATACGCAGGAAAATACAGTACTTATTGCTTTATCACTGGCAAGGAACACTTCTACATACAGGAAAGTTTCAGGAGTCAAGTTAAAACCTTTGGTTCTCTCCTTCCCTCTTTTGCTTTGATTCTGTCATGTTACCAAGGTGAAAGGTGCTAATTAACACTCTGTTTTTGTTGCAGAAGTGACTCTGAAGGTTCATGTCAGTGATGCCAGCACACATCAGCCAGTCACGGAAGCCTTTATCGAGATTTTTACCAACCAGGTTCCAATTGCTTCAGGAAACACCGGAGCAGATGGCACTGCCTTCATCAAGTTTCAGTATAAGCTGGACAGTCAGCTAATTGTTACTGCAACTAAACAAGCTTATGTGCCAAACTCTGCACCATGGAAACCTGTAAGATTGCCTGGTAAGAGATCTTTATTTTTGTTCTGAGGTAAGATTTTACTTCTAAAAAAATGGGAAGAGGCAGAGGGAGGGACAGATATAGAATTAGATGTTAGAATTATGATTTGATGATTTTTATAGAATCATAGGCTCATCATATGTTATAATTGAAAACTTTTGCTAATGTGAACATGTCAAGGAGTATCTTCGAACATCTTAAGAGTCCCTTTTCCTGATGAGTCCTGAGTAAAGCCATATGTTTTAGAGGATAAAGAATAGAGGAGTAATTTACACAAGGTGGTGCCATTTGACTTCTCAATGTATCTTTACCCACCCCCTTGATTCCAGTTTTATTCCACTGGGGAATGTTGGGAGTTCAAGTCCAAACATTTTAGGGATGATAACAGTGGGATAAACTTTGGGTCTACAAGCATTGAACAAACCGTTTGCAGTAATTCTGCCTATTGTTGTACTTAAGAAATGGTGAATAATTGGATAATGTTGTTTCTCCAGCTGCTAATTAAAAATTGGCAGAAGGAATCGGTATGAGTCAAGGACATAGTAACAGACAAAGGGTGGAGAATATTTATTTTTGCAATTTAGGACTTTCTTAAGTAAAGGATTTGCTATTAATATTTGAGGCGGGGGGAGGGCAAATTTAACTATCACTGAAATCCAAAACTGCATTTTTGGGAAAGATGGCATTTGAAATGAATATTTGTTTTTTGAAGAAACAGTTTCTGAGCATTTTCCATCAAGTTTATTAGGCATATTGCCAGCACTCTCAATGGGAAGAAACTATTATTTTGTTTCCTCTGTCTCTGTTAAATGGCCAAACGAGGGAGTTAAAATAGCAAGAAAAAAATACCTATTGTGCATATTTGCCTATTATTCTCATATCACTAGGAAACAATCCTGCCTATCTTGTTCTTATGATTATTATTAGGATTGTTGTTTCTAATATTATATTTTATTACATATTTTTGAGAATGAAAAATAGAAAATTAAACAAGGCAAAAGAAAAAAGGCAAAAGAAAAGAAAAAAATAAAGTACAATAGTACACGAGGATTTTACCAGCATCACAGAATTAAATTGGACTAAATTTGTAAGGTAGATTTTTACCTAAAGTTAGGTAAATTACATAGTTACATAATTTCATTTGGTCATTAATCAATTTTATTTGTTAAATAGTTTCATTAATTAGTTTTATGTAAATGAATATACTGTATATACTATTATTTTAAAAACTGTCATTGTTAAAATCTGAGAAATACATAAATATCAACAGCAGTAATAAGATTGTATAAATCATAAAATAAGAATAATAATAATTTCTGCCTAAGTAATGAAAGATCTATCCTTATTTAACAGATTATTGAAATTTAGAAAGCTGTAACTATATATTAAGAGAACTCCACATTTGATACATGATACAAATTGATACAAAGAATTATATGCTAAAAATGGTTTCTAAGTTGAAACGCAAAGCTTTTTATGAAGACCCAGATTTTGGGGGGCAATATGCTTACTCTGTAAACCGCTTAGAGAGGACTGTAAAACACTGTGAAGCAATGTATAAGTCTAAGTGCTATTGCTATTTTCTGGTTATTTAGCCATATACCCACAAAATACTTAGGAACTACTTTTTCAATTAGAAAACTACTAGAACTACTAGAT
This sequence comes from Coluber constrictor foxii, assembly GCA_038048745.1. Classification (NCBI taxonomy): domain Eukaryota; kingdom Metazoa; phylum Chordata; class Lepidosauria; order Squamata; family Colubridae; genus Coluber; species Coluber constrictor. The sequence goes on from CM075961.1 coordinate 147,501,503, forward strand.
TTTAGAAGTGGTTTGCCATTGCTTCATTCCTAGGGCTGAGAGCACCCAACTGACTTTTTGTCTAAGGAGAGCTAGAATTCATGGTTTCCTGGTCTGATGCACCAAACTGGTTCTCTTTATTAATCTTAAATCCTTAAAACATTTCTGGAAAGTAAATCTATGACAATGAACAGCAGAATGTGTTGTTATATGTTTGAGGACTGGGAATGAATAGAGTAGGACAAAACAGATAAGAAACAGAGTTGGAAAAAGGCAAGTAGTTCCACTAATTAATTGTTCTAACTGTCAGGAAATTTCTTCTTAGTTCTAGGTTGCTTCTCTCCTTCATTAGTTTCCATCCATTGTTTCTTGCCATGCTATCAGGTGCTTTGGAGAATAGTTTGACTCCCTCTTCTTTGCGGCAGCCTTTGAGATATCATAATATTGATGTCATGTCATCCTTAGGCCTTCTTTTAATTAAACTAGACATACCCAATTCCAGCTACAGGATGCTATATATTTTAGCCTCCCATCCCCTAATCATCTTCGTTGCTCTTCTCTGCACTTTTTCTAGAGACTCAACATCTTTTTTACATTGTGGCAACCAAAACTGAATGCAGTATTCCAAGTATATGTAACTGGATGCAGTATTCCAAGTGTATTCCGATTTAATATCTGGAGAGCCATATGTTGATTCTATTTGATTCACAATTAGAAAAGTATATATTCTCCAATCCAAGTTCTTAGCATTGATTTTAATTTTTTTCTTCATTAAGTCATTTTGTGATTATGTAATGCTTGGTACATAGGTTGAGATTGTATTCAAGAAAGAAATTTACCATAACGATACAGATGAAATTTGAGAAAAATCTGATTTACAGTTAAATTTGTTATTGATTCTTTTCAAAATGTTTATTTTATACAAAAGATTAAAATCCAAAGCAAAAAAATTACAAATACAAAACTAGACAAGAACATTAAAAATGTGAATTAAAAAGACAAAAAACAAAACAAAATATATTTGAATAATTGCAAATATATTGCAGCAATAATAGTTTCATCTATAAATTTCTATCTATATTTACAACCCAGTTGACCTGTCATATATTGTACAGTCATGTGTACACTCTCCTTGAGTTGTTTTATGTATCAGAACATAATAAAAATCATCCGGGCCTTAACAGTTGTTAAAGGTAGATAAATACAATCTCAGATGAACAACAGCTCATGACATATTACAGTATGTCATCATTTATTTTAGAAAAAGAAAGCCAAAATGGGGAAGCCATGTGCGAAAAACTAAGTATGTCCTTACTGCTTCCATAGGTATGAAGAAGCTAACCAAGAATCCTTTATCAATTGATCATCAGCAAGTGTGATAATCCCTACAAAAACAGAAACTTAAGGAGTTTGCTGGCCTCCAGCATTGAGGTGTGTGTTAATATAATGCCAAAGACATCAGCAGTGATCTCAGAGAAGCAATTGTTGCTGTCCATCAATTTGGAAAGGTTATTTTACATTGAAAAAGATTATTCAACAATGGAAAACATTCAATACAGTTGCCAATCTTCTCAGGAATGGATGTCCCAGAAGAGTCAGATCATGTAATGCTCAGAGAAATTGCAAAAATCCAAGAGTTGCATCTCAGACTCTTCAGGCCTGAGTTAGAACGTTATATTGTAGAATTAGAAATTAGAAAAAGATTGAACAAACATGGTTTGTTTGGAAAGGTGGCCAGAAGAAACATCTTCTTTAAAAAGAACATGGCAGCAAGGCTTAAGTTTGCAGAGTTGCATCTGATCAAATCATAAGACTTCTGAAATACTGTCCTTTGGACAATTGAGATGTTTGGCCATAATGCACAGTGCCCTGTTCGGTGAAAACCAAACACAGACTATCAACACAAAGATCTCAGACCAACCATCAAACCACAATAGTAGAGTGGTCATGATTTGAACTTGTTTTGTAGCCACAAGACATTGGCATCTTGCAGTCATTGAGTCAACCATGAACTCCTCTGCATACAAAGTCAAATGTGAGGCCATCTGTCCAGCAGCTAAAGCTTGGCCAACATTGGGTCATGCAACAGAATAATGATTCCAAGGATGCCAGCAAATCTAGAACAGAATAATTGGGGGGGGGGGGCGAATCAAGGTGATGCAATGACTCTGGCAAACTCCAGATCTCAACCTGATTGAGATGCTGTGACAAGACCTCAAGAGAGCTGCGCATAAACAAATGCCTGTGAAACCTCAATGAACTAAAGCAATATTATAAAGAAGAATGGATCAAAATTGCTCCACAACAATGTACTTAATTTTTCACACATGGCTTCTCCATTTTGTCTTTCCTTTTGTAAAATGAATATGACATGGTATATAATATGTCATGGGTTATTGTTTATCTGAAGTTATATTTACCTACTTTTAAGCACTGCTAAAGCCAAATGGTTTTTACTATATCCTGATACATAAAGCCATAGAACTCAAAGAGGATGTATTTTCTTTTTCACATGACTTATATTTGAAGAAAAAATATTTAACAAGTTAAGCAACAGCAAAGTTAAAAGTCAAAGCCCTCTGTTTTTGTAATTTACTCATAGAAACTCTACAATAGTTTCTAAACTACTATAAATCACCCCAGGCATTATATCTGATCTGTTCAGAATCAGATACCTTTGTTTAGCTCTTAATAATAAAACATTTCTTTAGGATTTTAATTGGGAACTTTTCCAAAATTGCATCTTATTTCCAAAGATCATAAATCTCTGTTGTAAATAGCTCTGCAGCATCTATTGTTGAAAAACAGCTTTCATCTTGTCAAGAGAGTCCAGTCCATCCTTTATCTATTCCATTATGTTAGAATTTCTTGTATTCATATTCGTTTTCGTATTTTTTGGCAGATCCATAATTTTCAGAGCAATTCCTTACTTCTTCACATGTGGTAGCAACAGATCAGATTCCAATTCATCAAGTTGCAAATCAAATCCAACTATTTTCTGTTTTTGGATATCATTCTGAGTTTGGCTGAAAGTCGTTGTTGCCCCATCAAATTCTTGTTTATATTTTCAAATATAATATGAAATATGTTTATATTTTCAAATAAAAAAGAGAGCATTCTTTTTTCAAATGCTTCCCAGAAAATTTTATCTATATTTGGGAATATTTTTAAAAATATATTGCTCTTTCCAAGAACAAGAAAATCAGATAAATCATAACCCAGTGTCCACAAAGAAAGATTGAGATAGAGCTTTTTCCCCAGAATCAAAAATGTTTTTAAAAAGGGGAATTTTTCCCTCCAAAGTTAAGAAATGAATATCAGAACTCTCCTTTAAAGAGCTAGAAAGAAGAAAATCTAATCCTATATAAATCCATTCGGATGACTTTCTGTTCCAGAAAGTATATTTTCATCACGAACTTCCTTACAATGAAAATGAAAGTGGTTTGAAGTTTAATAATAAACAGGAAAAGAACAGGAAAAGAAGTTGTAAAAGTACAGCAAGGGGTTATAAAATAGGTCAACAATCAGCTTGTTGTAAAGCTAAAAACATTAAAGTTTTAAAAAGTGCAATTAAAATTCATGTGTTCTTAGGAAAAATGAACAGCTGAAGAGAAAAAGTGGTAAGAGATTCAACCTTTCAATCGTTCCTTACTAAGAATTTTGCTCTTCAAGATCCTCTCTTCTCCAGGCGCATGGTTGTCAGAAGGTCATCTCAGGTCCTTCTTAGTCTCCCCTTCATAAAACATGGAGCAAAGGCTCTTAAGTTTTGGTGACATAAATTTGTTATTGTTTGATAGCATTTTTGAAAGTTAAATGTCTTATAGAGTATTTTAGGAGAAAAATCTATTTCTATAAATTGCTGAAATTAAACATCTTTGCTTGCTATTTCAAATGTCACTAAGTTTTCTTCCTATATTAACAAATTTACAAATATCCTTCCTCTGAAAAAAGCTTGACATTGCAGATTAATTTTAAATAGCATTGATGAGAACTATACATCACTGTGGATTAGAAGGCAAAAAAATGCTTGACAGCACACACGAATGTCCACACAGATTATCTGCAACTCCTTAAAGCAGCTATGTTATACTTAGAACAGGCCAGATAACTAAGGAATTTATATATTTATTATATTTATTCACAAACTCATGCTCAGAAAGAAGGTTATAAACATCAAAACTACAGCATAATAAAAAAAAATAAGCCCAATAAACTTTATATACTGTATTTTTGGAGTATAAGACACACATTTCACCCCCTAAAAGGGGGTGAAAATTTGGGTGCATCTTATACACTGAATGTAGCCCTGCCCACCCACTGGCCCCCAACCTATGGCCTCTGCCTCCCAGCAATTTACCTCCTTTCAGCAAGCAGTAAGAAGAAACAGCCCATTTCAGCTTCAGCACAGCCTAATTAGCACAAGTTGATTGTCCATCGGCCTCCCAACTCTCAGCTTTCAGGCTTCAGAGATTGCCATTGCCTATTGCTGCGCAGGCCTCTGCTGCTTGCTGTAAAGAGGTAAATTGCTGGGAGCAGATTTTTTTTTCTTGTGCTAATCAAGCTAGGCTGAAAACAAAAATGAAAGTAAAGCAGGCTGTTTGCCACAACAAGATAAAATTGCTGGGAGGCAGAGGCAGATTTATTTTTCTTGTTTTCCTCACCAAAAGTAGGTACGTCTTATAGTCTGGAGCGTCTTATACTCCGAAAAATACGGTACATCGATCACATCATGCCAGCTTCATTAACAGTTGCAAACAGATGTTGCCAGGTCCATTGTGAATAAGCCCCCCCTTGCACGTGATCTAATCGAGGGTGGCACGGATCTGGCTTGCATTACGGAGACCTGTTTAGGACCAGAGGGAGCGGTTCCTCTCTCCGATTTATGTCCACCAGATTTCCATGTGCTACACCAGCCGTGACTTCATGGAAGGGGTGGGGGAGTGGCAGTTGTCATTAGGGAAAGTCTTAAGCCTAGGGAGGTCACTGTCCCTCAGATAAGCAGGTGTGAATCACTACTGTTGAAATGGAACCCTGGGGTACAGTCGGATCTGTTGATTATGTACCTGTGTCCCAGCTGCATATCTTCAGCCCTGCCTGCACTGCTCGAAGTCTTAGCCAAACTGACAGTTGAGCTCCCCAACTTGATAGTTGTGGGAGATTTTAATCTCCCGTCAGCCGGCAAGACATCTGAGCTAGTTCGGGAGTTCATGGCCTCCATGACAGCCATGGACCTGACTCAAGTTGCACAGAGTCCAACCACAATGGTGGACACACTTGACCTGATTTTTATCTCTGGGGAGTGGATTAATGCTCGGGGTAGGGGAGTACTTTCTATTCAACCCCTGTCATGGACCGACCATTCCCTCCTTAAGCTAGACATTCTATCTGCCAACCCTTACCGTTGGGAGGTGGAACCGGCTGTGGTTTCCGACGTCCCGATATAGTCAGTTGGCGTCATCACTGACTATTGGGGGTGAATCACTGACCCCCACGGAGAGGGTTCGGAACTTGGGCGTCCTCCTGGACTCACTGCTGTCCTTAGAAGGGCATCTGACGGCCGTGGCCGGGAGGATTTTCTATCAGGTTCACCTGATCCGCCAGTTACGTCCCTTTCTGGATCGGGACTCCTTACTCATGGTCACTCACACCCTTGTTACTTCCCGTCTAGACTACTGTAACGCTCTCTACATGGGGCTCCCCTTGAGGAGCACCCGGAAGCTCCAACTGGCGCAGAGTGCGGCCGCGGGGGTGGTGATGGGAGTGACATGGCGTTCCCATGTGACACCTCCTGCGTGAGCTGCACTGGCTCCCGGTGGTCTTCCAGGTGCGCTTCAAGGTTTTGGTTACCACCTTCAAAGCGCTCCATGGCTTAGGACCTGCAGGACCGCCTACTACCACCAATAGCCTCCCACTGGCCGGTACACTCTCATAGAGAGGGGCTCCTGCGGGTGCCGTCAGCAAAACAGTGTCGACTGGTGGCCCCCAGGGGGAGAGCTTTCTCTGTGGGGGCACCTACTATCTGGAACGAGCTCCCCCCCCCCCCCAGATACGGAGGATCCCGGATTTGCGCACCTTCCGCCATGCTCTTAAGACCTTTTTGTTTCACCAGGCAGGCCTGGCCTAATCTCTCTTCTTTTTTAGCATTAAATTTTAATCTGTTTTAAACTATGTGGGGTGTTTTAATTCTGTCCGGGCCAAATTTATTTAATTTGATTTTAGCTGGGTTTTGAATTTTGTATACATTACATGTATTTTTATTGTTGGCTGTACACCGCCCTGAGTCCTTCGGGAGTAGGGCGGTATATAAATCCCATAAGTCTAATCTAAATCTAAATCTAATTGGTTTCTCCCCAGGCACCTGATGGACCTGATAGGTTCCTGATGGAGCTTGGGACTTTTCCCACATACCTATCCCGTGATTCACCAGACACCCTGGTGGACGCCTGGGAATGGGCTGCTGCTGGGACACTGGATCAAATCGCCCCTTTGCACCCTCTCCTCTGACAGGGATCCTGGGTAGCTCCATGGTTTTCCATGGAGCTTAGGGAGATGAAGCGTCAGAAGAGACTCTTAGAGGGCTGTTGGAGATCTTCCTACTCCGAATCTGATCAAACACAGTTAAGAACCTATATTAGGTCTTATCTTGTGGCGATGAAAGCAGCAAAACGTGATTATTTTGCCGCTCTCATTGCATCTGCAGAAAATCGCCCAGCAGCCTTGTTCCAAGTGACCCGCTCTCCTCTTAATTAGGGAATGAGGGAGGACCCCTTGCAAGGCAGTGCTGAGGATTTTGTTCAATTTCTGCAAGACAAAATTGCGCAGATCTGGATAGGTTTATAGGATAGGATGGGCAGGGTCTGACAAGGAGATGGGAGCAAGTCTTGAAGGTAACATTTGGGTTGACTTTGACCCTGTATCCATAGATGAAGTGGACAAGATTGGGGGAAGACTGGGGGCCTCAACGTGTTTGTTGGATCCGTGTCCGTCCTGGCTTGTTGTGGCAACCAGAGAGGTGACTGGAGACTGGATCCAGGCGATTGTCAACGCTTCTTTGAGGGATGGGGTCTTCCCCACCATCCTTAAGGAGCCAGTAGTTCGACCCCTTCTCAAGAAGCCTGTCCTGGATCTGGCCTCCTTGAACAACTTTCGTCCTGTCTCCAACCTTCGCTTTATAGCGAAGGTTGTTGTGTCTGTGGTTGCACGCCAACTTCCATAATTCCTGGAGGAAGCGGATTATCTAGACCCTACCAATTGGGCTTCAGACATGGACACAGCACAGAAACGGCATTGGTTACCCTTGTGAATGATCTCTGGCGGGCCAGGGATAGAGGTTATTCCTCTATCCTGGTCCTACTTGACCTCTCAGCAGCTTTTGATACCATCGACCATGGTATCCTACTGCGATGACTCGAGGGATTGAGGATGGTAGGCATTGTTTTACAGTGGTTCTCCTCCTACTTCTCGGGTTGCACACAATTTGTCTGGGCAAGGGGACAGAGATCCTCCCCAAAGCCCCTCTTTGTGGGATGCCTCAGGGATTGGTTTTCTCCCCCTTACTCTTCAACATCTATATGAAGCTGTTGGGTGAGATCATTCGTAGTTTCAGAGTGAGGTATCAGCAATATGCTGATGATACCCAGCTACCAACCCATGGATGCCCTTTCCGTGATGTCCAAGTGCCTGGAGGCAGTACAGGTCTGGATGGGTAGGAACAGGCTCAAACTCAACCCCTCCAAGACAGGCATCTTGCTGGTATCCCCTGATCTAGTGACCCCATCACTTTTGATGGGAGGGGAGTTGCTTACTCTCTCTCCTGGATTCGCGGCTGTCCTTAGTTGACCATCTGACGGCTGTGATCATGGGGGCTTATGCGCAGGTTTGTCTGGTGTGCCAGTTGCGACCTTTCCTAGATAGGGATGCCCTCCATACAGTCACTCATGGTCTTGTTATCTCTCGTCTGGACTACTCCAACGCCCTCTACATGGGGCTGCTCTTGTGGTGCATCCGAAGGCTCCAGTTGGTCCAGAATGCAGCCACGCAGGTTGTTACAGGAGCTTCCCATTACTCCTGTGTTACACCTCTCTTGCGTGAGCTGCACTGGTTGCCGGTGGTCCTTCGGATCCACTTCAAGGTGCTGGTACTTACCTATAAAGCCCTTCATGGCATGGGCCCAGGGTACTTGCAGGACCCCGGGCCCATGGAGGGAGACCTCCTACCGGCCTCCCACCATCTAGTGCGCTCTCATAGGACTGCCCTCCTCCGGGTGCCATAGGCCAGACAATGTCGCCTGGTGGTGCCCAGGATGAGGGCGTTCTCTGTGGCCGCACCAACCTTCTGGTACAAGTTACCCACTGGGCTCCGGATGGCTCCTGACCTCTGCTTGTTCCGCGGTGACCTGAAGACATGGCTTTATCAACGAATCTCCTGATCTGTTGGGGGTTTTAGTTTTAACTGTTGGGGATTTTAATTGGATTATTTTAGTATTTATCTTACTGTCTTGTTGTTTATTGTTGTGAGCCACCCCGAGTCCTTCGGGAGAAAGGTGGCATACAAGTATGATAAAAATAAAAATGAAATTAAAAATGTGGTTAGAGAATATCTTTTTATCTTCAAATATTTGACACCATGTTTGTCACTAAGATTATAAATCCTACAATCATGATTGAGAAAAAAAAGTTCACATGTGGTGTAACTTTTCTGAAATACTCATTAGTGTCTCCATGAATTTCTCAGCTTTTGCCATTTTAAGCTTAATATTTGCCCCTAAATGTCTTTACAACTTGTTTAAACAACAGTATATATTATTTGGTATATATTATCATCTGATGAGTGTGTGTGTGTGTGTGTGTATACATTGTCTCAAAAGGATATTTGTGTTAATAAATATTTAATTAGTTGCTCTCCCATCCCACTGGAATACTGCAATTAACCTTTTTTTTTTTAACAGTGTTTTCTTCCTTGAGCCTTGGCCTTCTTCCTGAGCGGTCAGCTACTCTGATGGTGTATGAAGATGTTGTCCAGATAGTCTCAGGATTTCAAGGTACGGTAGTAATGCTTCCTTATGTTGTCCAGAAAAGAAGTATTATTTATGATGCATCTTATAGCTCAGTTTTATGGCTTTTAATTTATTTATTATATGATGGAGAACCTGAGTATGTTAGCTAATTTGCCACCTTTGTGCAGTTCCTGGAGAAGTCTTACAAGAGAGAAGATCTGTGGTGGGGATTGGCCCTATTTGATCCTGGTACATCAAGAGCTTTCTAATAACAGGAGTGTTGCAAGTTCCCCAATGTGAAACACAGCAGACACAGTGAAGCCAGCTGGTTCTTCTTCTCCCTAATCTGTAGAGGACCTTTTTTTATATGTATGTGTTACATATATATAATTTATAAACACATATATAATTTTATTGTATTTTTTAAAAATAAAAATAAAACATACATAAGAAAACAGTAACATGCAAACATCTAGCTTAGTTACAGTACCTCAATTTCTACCTAATAACTTACCTATGCTTGCAAAGTATTATGAAATCTGTGCCCAAGGAAAATGTGTTTTTAATCAATTAATTAATTAATGATAATTGATTGTTCACTCATGTGAAGGACTTACTGTTAGTGTTCTGACCGATACCATAATAAAAGCAGAAGCCTCAAGCCAGTTTTCAAGAAAAATCCAGTTATTTATTAAGAGCACCATGTTGGCACGCACCTAGTGAAGCTAGCTCTGACCCACTCAGTTCATGCCTTGCCTCTGACCCTGTTTCTCCCTCCCCCCAAGGTATGTCATCGGTCACATTCCCCAACAAAGCAATTTTGCAGGCTGTAGAAGTCATTTTCTCCGGCCATTATTGGTTTCCGTGGAGATGACCTTGACTTTGGCTGGCGAATATGTGCGTTGTTTTGACTGAAGTGCAAATTCCTCAATTCAGCTGTGAGGCTCTATTTCCAATCCTCCTTCCTATGGCAACTTGGGAGAAGGTTAGGGAAGCTTTGCAAGTTGACATTCGGCTTCCCTCATTTCCTGAAGGCAACCTGTGCAAAGCAAAAATAGTTTGAGTACAGGTATAAATTTTAGGGTTGTGATCCTACCCAGGCTTTGTCGGGTTCCTTTCATGGAATTTAGCTATGAGGCGATCAGCTTGGATGTTTCTGCTCTTTACCCAGGATGCCTCTGATAGAGGGTTTTAAGGGGCTGCTGTGGAAAACTGGGTATATTTTCCCCAGCAGTCGGGGCAATTTCAATTGCACTGTGACCGGGTTGATAATTTTCACTATGGGGAACGGCCCCATGAATTTAGGTTCCAGCTTCTTGCTGGGGAGTTTCAACCTTAAGTATTTTGTGGAGAGGTAAACCTTCTCCCCCAATTAGAACAGCTGTTGTGAGGCCCGGTGTTTGTTTGCTTGTTGCTTATAGGTCTGCGCTGCCTTAGCTAGCACTTTCTTGACATTTTCCCATGCCGCTTTTAGTGTTGACAGCCAATCCATCAAACTGACTGGGGAGGGTGGTTTCCTTGGGTATTCCGGCTTTGAGACGAAGTCCATACTGCTTAGTACCTTATATGTGATCAGCCCCGTGCTACTATGTACAGCATTATTGTATGCAACCTCGGTGAATGGCAGAAGGTCTGCCCAGTTGGACTATTGGTAGTTCATGTAACACTTCAGGTACTGTTCTACCATGGTGTTCAATCTTTCTGCCCCCCCTCCCCAATTGGTACTTGGATGAAAGGCCGATCTAAGGTCCTGGGATGACCCAATGGACCACAGGAATTCCCTCCAGAACTTAGCTGTGAACTGGACCCCTCTGCCTGAGATGATTCTGCATGGTACTCCGTGCAGGCGGTAGATGTACCTCGGGAAGAGTGGGCCAAGGATAGTCTGCTGCAGGGTATTAAGTGTGCCTGCTTGGAAAATAAGTCAATTATAGTCCAGATCACTGTGTTCCCCCCGCTCTTTGGCAACTCCACTATAAAGTCCATTGTGATTTCCTCCCATGACTTCATCAGCTCTGCCACATATTGCAGCAGTCTGGAGGGGTTTCCTGGTCTCTTTTTTATGGTGGTGCAGATGTTGCAGCTTTTTACATAATTGTCCATGTCTTTCGTCATGCCAGGCTATCAGAATTGTCTCCTCACTAAGTGTAAAGTCTTTAGGAATCCAAAGTGGCCTGCTGATTTGACATCATGGCTTCTCTGGAGGATTAAGATACATAGAGACTCAGGAACATAGAGTTTCGCCCCCTTCCATGCTAGGTCCTCCCTTTTTGTCAAGATGTGTTGGTTATCATGGAACCAGGGGTCTGCTCCCAGTTTGGTTTTGAGTTTTGGGTTAAATTGCTTACAGGTTAGCCTTGCTGGTCACGGCGTCGGTGGGTGGTCACTTGGGCTATGCTTGAGTAGGGGAATGATGTTGTCTATTTCCTCTCCCCACCTGCATTTGTATTGGAGCATTTGGGAGAGGGTGACTGCTAGGAAATTCCTCCCCCCTGGTTGAAGTACTGAGCCCAGCTGACCTGCTTGGACGACAGTTTCTGCGGGGTCCTAAGAGCCTCCAGATTCTTATCAATCCAGACTTCAAACAGTTTTTCCCCTCCTTCCAAGAGTTGGTGCCAGTTTAGTATGGCCTATTTTACTACAAAAGCCTCTTTTTCCCATGCAGCCAATTGTCTTTCCGTATTAGTGAGTTTATGGGAGATGTAGGTGCAAGGTTGTAGTTTTCTCTAGCCATTTCTCTAGCACTGCTCCTACTGCCACGTCACTGGCATCTGTTTGGATGACGAAGGGGTTGTTTGGGATTGGGGTGTTTCAGTACCGGTTCTTTTGCAAAAAGTTCTTTTAGTGTTTTGGATGTCTTTTGGCAGGTTAGGTTCCACTATAGGGGTTGTTCCACTATAGGGGTTGTTCCAGGCGGGGCTTCATCCCTGGGCTCTCTGTCTTTAGGAGGTCTGTAATGACACCTCATTTATTAACTGCATGAACACTGCTGGGGGACCCTGAAGCCCAAAAGGCATTACTTTGAATTGGAAACTCCCTAGGGGGCAGCTGAACACTGTTTTCCATTCATATCCCTCCCTGATAGGGACTTGTAAAATGTTTCTCTCTAGTTTAGTAAAGACTTTTCTCTTGACTAGGTGATGCAGCATGTCCTTCATGAGAGGGAGGGGGTATAAATTCTGCACACACATGCAGTTTATCCCCCTAAAATCTATGCATAATCTCATAATTCCATCTTTTTTCTCTTTAAATAGGACTAGAGGCTTGGCCAGCTCAATGAACCCCCTTGCTAGATTCTTGTCTATTTCTTGCATTTCCCAGGGCACCATGGCATACAGTTTGGATTTGGGAAGCTTAGCCCTGGGGATGATTCTGATGGCACATTCCATTGCACGGTGGGGGGAAGGGATAGAACATTGCACTCAGTTTCACTGAATACTTCAGCAATGTCTTGATATTCTCTAGGGATCTGCTCAGCCTCTAGGGTTTATTCAGAGGTGGTTCCCAGTTGTTCTGGTGGGATTCTAAAGGGAGCTTCCTATGTGTGCGATATCTCTATTTGCAGATGAGGGGAGTTGAGGCCACCTTGCTATCCTCAGCCTCCAGTTGCCCCCTTGTCACCAGAAAGTCGACCCCACTTGTCTAGCCAAGAGAGCCTAGTATGACCGTCTCCGTTATTTTGGGAGCTATTACAAATTGAATTGATTCCCAGTGGTCTGCTAGCTCTAGCCTCCCTGGTTTTGTTAGGTGGATGGCATGGGCTTTTCCCAGTAGGGATCCATCAACCTGCTCAAACCTAATCAGGTGGGCCAATCTCTTTGCTCTGATCCCCAGTTTGAAGACTATGGGTAAATTAATCAAACATCTAGTGCAGTCTGAGTCTATTAGGGCTTCAAAAGTGTGCTGGGCCCCTGTTTTTGGATCTGTGAGACATATTAGAAAGACAAAAGGGTGAATGGGTTCACTCACCATCAGGTCATTTTCACCCTCGTTCTCATTGTCGTAGTTTTCTGGTGATTGGTCATTGTTAGCTGGAATTCCCCCCTCTTCAGTTGGGTGGGGAGGGACCTCTACAGTCTGGAGGGCTTTTTGGAACTTGCAGTGGCATGCCTGGGGCCTTGTTCTGGCTGTGCCCTGGGTGATGGCTCTGGCTTTGGTTTCCGAGCTGGAGTTGCGCAGGCCGATGCAAAGTGGCCTACCCCTCCACATCTGTAGCATTTCAACTCGCTTTGGGGGAGGGTTGGTCTTGGGGCTGGCTGTGTTGCTACAGCCTCCCATCTCTGATCTGGCTGCCCTCTCTCTCTGGGACCCGGTTGCTTCCACATGTCATTGGCGTGCGATGTGCAGTCCACCTTTATGGCTACTCAGAACCATTCAGAGAATTGGCTTGGAATGCCCTGATAAGTGGTTACTTGGCTGCTTTGCTTGTCCAAGCTTTCTCTGAAGAAATGGATTAGTAACTGCTCTGGCCAGGGCGGTAGCTTCCCCATGAGCCTTCTTAAGTCATGGATATGTTCTTTAATGGGTCATCCTCTCTGCTTTAAATTCCAAAACTCATCCTCCGCAGATTGATCCTCCCCCCTGTCTTTGAATCTGGTCTCTAGTTCTTGCAGGAAATCATCGATGTCCTGAAGCTGAGGGCCCCTCTTCCTATGGAGGGCTGCTAGCCATTCGTTTACTTCCCCCTCTAATCCCATGGCAATGGTGTTCACCATGGCTCTTTGCAATGGGTAGAGGTGTCTATAACTGTCTAGTTGGACACCGTCAGAGTCAAGGAATAGAGACAGCTGGTCTGGATCTCCATCAAACTTGCCCCTGAGTCGAGGCGACTCATTCCATGCTGCCCCTCCTTCATCTTGTTGGGCTCCATCTACCCTTGTGCACTTGGCGATCTGTATCGATTCTAGACTGTGATGGGGGATTCTCCCAGCCTGGGCAGCTTGCCCCCAGTGGCAGCACAGGAGTCTCAGCTTCCTTCTGGCGGGTGGAGAAGGGAGTCTGTGGTCTTGTCTCCCTCCATTTTTGGATGATTGAGAGCACATGGGATTGCTCCGGGATTAGGCTCGGTTTAAATTTAGGGCTGGCTAATTGAAGCTTGACAGGTTGGATGGGGCTTCTCCTCACTTCATGGGGATCGATTGCAAAAACCCCTCCCCCATCTCTTATGGCTCAGTCGACTTCCTCTCTCAATTGCTCTAGGAATTCACCTAGGGGTCCCAGTAGACTTTTTGGGTTTCTGACCTCTTCCCACTCCTTCATCCACTCCAGTCTTTCTAGCTGGCTTATTGGTTGCCCCAGGTGACGGAAGCTAGGAGGGGGGTGCGATTTCGACCACTTTAGGGATTTTCTTCCACCAATACTCATCCCTTTCTGCTTCAGTCCCTGAAGCAGGCATCCCAGGGGTCTCGGCTTCCCTGTCAGAGATGGTTGCAGTTGAATACCATTTGGGCTGCTGGCTCCTGGAGTTTCCTGGGCAAGGGCAGGTTCTGTCTCCTTCTGTGTTGCCAGGAGCAGGCTTACTTCCATTTCTATTGAACTTGACTATATAAATATATAAATATTAACTTGGTCATGAAATACGATTTAAATGATTGAAATAAAATATGATTTTTAAAATATCTTAATGCTTAAATGAAATTTTAAATTTCAATAAGAATTATTTACAGATTTAATAACCAGAGGAAAGTGATTTTTAAAGTGGAGAAAAATGTGATTTCTATAGAAAAATAAGGATAAATATGAAGAGATATGATTTTAAGGGAAATTTACAACTTAGTTGATTTCAAGGTGGATAAAAATGTTGCTTTCATAGAAAAATAAGGATAAATATGAAATGGGATGATTTTTTTTAAAATTAGATTTATATGCCGCCCTTCTCCGGAGACTCAGGGTGGCTTACAATGCGCTAAGCAATAGCCTCCATACTTCTGTAATTTTTATACAAAGTCAGCTTATTGCCCCCACCAACTGGGTCCTCAATTTACCTACCGTAGAAAGGATGGAAGGCTGAGTCAACCTTGAGCCTCGAACTTGCACAATTGCAGACAGCTGGGTGTTAATAACAGGCTATCTAGGCTGTTGAGCTATCTGAGGCTTTTAAGAAAAAATTATAATCCAGGAGAGAATATGTGAGAAGATATTTGTTGTAGCACGTTTCTATTTCAAATTGGCGGGAGATATGGAGGAGAATATGTTGAAAAAGCAATTTATATAATATGCTGTGAACCAGCTAGAATAAAACATTTATAATAATAGGTGGAGGAGTGGAGGAAAGCATGCTGGTAATCAGCAACAATAGATTTAGGAGTGGAGGAGATTATGCCAGTAATCAGCGGAAGGAGTGGAGGATACTATGCTGGAAAACAGCTAAAATAAAATGCTGTGAACCAGCCAGAAAAGTAGAGTTAGGAGTGGAGGAAAGCATGCTGGTAATCAGCGACAATAGATTTAAGAGTGGAGGAGATTATGCTGGCAATCAGCAGAAGGAGTGGAGGAGATTATTCTGGAGAGTAGCTAAAACAAAATGCTGTGAAACAGCCAAATAAGTAGAGTTAGGAGTGGAGGAAAGCATGCTGGTTATCAGCAGAAGGAGTGGAGGACAAAATAAAATAGATTGGGAATTAAATAAAATTATGGATGGAAACATGGAATGAATGATAATGTGAAACGATTCTGAAGAGATTTTATGTAAAATGAGAAGTGTATTTCATGACAAGATTAAGGAAATTAGACGTAAATCAATAGAGTTTAAAATATAGATTTGATGAAATGGGTTTTAAGATTAAGGAATATATATGGAATTCTGATTGATAAAATGGAAAAAATCCAGAATGGTGTTTATTTGGAAATGAAAGACTGTGTATAAAAAGGAACTGTGTTTATTTGTGATTTAAGATTTATGGTGATACAATAGAATGCCAAATTTTAGAATAAAATGTTAGATTGTATGATAAAAAATTGGTGATTTGATGTTTTTTCTTTTTCTTTTTAAAGATGTAAATGGATGAATTTTGGAATCAAATTGGTAGAAGTTGGACAATTGTACTTATCTAATACCGGACCAAACCTTAGCTCTTAAAAGATGTATTTTATGTTTAAGGTTTTTAAAAACAAATAAAATATTTTTTTAAAAAAATCCAGTTGTTTATTAGGAGTGAAGCCAGCTCTGACCCACTCAGTTGTCACCTTACCTCTGATTCTGTTTCCCCCTCTCCCCCAAGGTGTGTCCTCAGTTGCATTCCCCAACAAAACAACTTTGCAGGCGTAGAAGTCACTCCCTCCAGCAGTTACTGATTTCTGTGGAAATAGCCTTGACTTTGGCTGGCTAGGATGTGCGTTGTTTTGACAGAGGTGCAAATTCCCCAATGTAGCTGTGAGGCTCTATTCCCCATCCCCTGCCTATGGCAAATTGGGAGCAGGTTAGGGAAGCGAGTTGACACTTAGATACAAGAGTCAGGTTTCAATAATGTTACATTTATCCAAGGTAAGATTAGTGACATTAACAATGTTTTGCTAGTATAATATCTGTAACAAAATGGAGAAAAATGATAAACTCTCCTTAGGGTTGAACTCAAATCATCGTGACTGCATGGAAGTGTCCACAAAGCTTTCCTGGCAATTATTCCAGCGTGTTGTGTTCATAAATGCATTTAATTTGTATACTGCCAAATCAATAGAGACTCTGGATACTCTACAAAACAATCAAAAGAAAAATGCTCATAAACGTTGAAATGGTGAATAACTAAATGAACTATTACTCAACATTTCAGAATGGTACAGGCAGTAGTATTCCCCGTGTCACTTTACAGAAACAAACATTGGACATGGATAGAGAGAATATTGATGCTGTTGAACTTTGGTGTTGGAGAAAATTCTGAAAATATACATAACCAAGGAAACAAACAAAAGAAATAACAAATAAATCGATTTAGAATTCTCCTAAGGAATTCTTAAAGAATAAATGGTCAGGTTCAAGTTACATTTTGGATACATTATATGAAGACTGAGCTCTCTGGAGAAGGCCCAGAGCAAAGTAGGTAGACTCAATTATGCGGTGATGAGTGCATTATTGTATCAATTTGGGACAAGAGAAAGATTATCTGTATGATTACTAAAAATCAACCTCAATTTGATGGCGCATAAGCAAGGAAATCAACATTTCAAACATATAACATAATTGCAGTGATAGTGATAATGACAGGCAAATGAGTCATTACAAAACCAATGAATTAACATAAACCAATTAAATCAAAGTCAAAGTAAAATTTTGTGCACCTTCTTTGTGGAGGTCTTTTCAACTTGCCAGTCTATTCTATAGCTCTGGGATTTCCTCATTGTCTCCTGCAAAACTGTTATCTGGGGCTGATTCTGCTTTGAGTAGCATCCAAATTCAGCTAGGTGCTGACACCTTATGTCTTTAGAGTAAAACATTCTTTGCAACCTTAAAACAGATAACAGTATTCACTGAAAGGATAATTATTTTTATAAATGATAATTAAATTATCTCATCCAGATGAAGATAATTTATTCCATATAGATCCCGCTTTAAATGGCTGTCACAGTCATATATTTCTCATCTATAGAGATTATTTTTAACTGTCTTATCGTTGATTTCTGAATAGTTTGTTAAGTGATGTTCTACTTGTACTTGATGGCAGAAGAGAATTTGGGGTTAAACCTTTGTCAATGTATTTTAGAAAGCAAAATTTTAATGGGCTGATTATGGATGGACGGACAGGGACAGACAATTGATCAGTCTTCCAACATATCAAAATATAAACCAAAAATCTAATTTCAGAGTAAAATAGATAAAATAAAATACACTAATACTTTGTGATAGCATTCAGATAAACATCACCTTTAAAGGATGCCCCAATCTGTTCGGTGTAATGGGCTCTTAGTTCAACATTTTTAAACTATAAACCTGGCTGTCTGCTCATGATGTATATAGATCAGAACCCAGGAAGAAATGGGTTATTCAGCAATTCAGATCGCAGTGAAGTTTTCTTTCAAGTAGGTATGTTAACTGTCTAAGCCTAAATTAATGAAAGGAAATATGAACAATGGCTTCAGTGGCTAAGACAACATATTTACATGTCCTCTTGTGATATGGTAGGTGGTGGAAGTACCCATATTTGGCCATGGAATCCAGCATTTCCAATCTGGTTTTAGAATAGCCCCTTGATGAGAATTGTGTCCATCTTTTTGATAGGTATTTCTCAAACTGAAAAGTAGTTTTGTTTTTAGGTAACCAACAAAAGTTCCATTTGTTTCCAGTAACTCCATGTCAGTTTTAGCACTGATATACAGGACTCTCTATTTAAAATTTTCTTTTCCTGGGAGGAATTGAGAGTAAATACTGTGAGAAAAACCTATGCTGTACAATAACTGATAAAACAGCTAATCCAGGAATTGGGCTCAGCCATATTTATCTGTTCTACTAAACATATTTTGAGTAGACTATCAAGTACCATGTTTCCCCAAAAATACGACACATCCCAAAAATAAGGCCAAGCCTGATTTTTGGGGTGGGCCTAAATATACACCCTCCACCAAAAATAAGCTCTAATGAAGGGATGGGCATGGCCAGCACAGGATGCAGCCTTTCCCCCATCATCTCAGGGCTTTTTGGCCCCTTAATCGGATCAGCTGAGCTGCTCCGGCCACCATTTATGAAACAGCAGATTCGTGGGTACCACTCAGGCCGCCGCCTCCAGCAAGTGCAACCGCTTTTGCAGCCAATTGCAGCTGCAAAAGAAGCCGGAGGCCAAGCGATGCACCCCATACACCTCACACCCTCCTTAACTACCGGTGACAGTCACAGCAGGCAATTCCATCCATGGAACAGGAAAGAAAGGCATGGAAATCCATACACCTGGGACATCAGATGAAGCCCTGAAAGGAGATGCCGCTGCCGATGTGCAGGAAATCTCTCTCCCCCACCCCCTGCAGATCGTCCTTTCAAAGAGGAGTTTCACCAAGAGGTGGCTGGAGGCAATTTTTGTGCCAGGTTGGGCTTTCTTCACAATGGGGAACAACCTGGGGATTTAGGAAGCCTGGGCTGGCATGGGGCAGTGTCTCCAGTGAAGCATCTGATTTATCCCCAGGGGTGAGCATCTTGTGGGCTGGCCGGAGAGGGAGCATCTTCAGTGAACTTTGCTCTGTTTGTCTGTGTCTCTGCAGGCAGCAGCATCGGCAATGTCTCCAATCAGAGTGGAGAAAGGAGCCCTGCGAGGAGACACTGCCGACGCTGCCACCTACAGAGCTACAGACAAACAGTGCAAAGTTCATTAAGACACTCCCTCTCCAGCCCACCCATTTTCAAGCAACATTGAAGGCTCTGAATAGGGCGTTTTTGCAAACAGCTTGAAAATGGGGAGGGGGGAATTTTCCAGATTCTCAATCTGTTCTGAAGCTCAGCACAGACTGAAAACAGAATAAGAGGCAAAATCCCCCCTCCCCATTTTCAAGCCGTTTTTGTGAACGGCTTGAAAATGTGGAGCGGGATTTTCCAGACTCTCAACCTGTTCTGAAGGAAAGGACGGTGTATGTGTGTGTGAAAGATAGAAAGATCCCTAACCTCCCCACCACCATCACTCCCAAGGCAGCCACATCCTTCCACTAACCAGCTTTTCTCCTCCATTCTCCAATGCCACGTGCAGGGCAAGAAAAGTAGTCTGTGGGATTCAATTTAACAAGATTTTTTTTTTTTGCAAAAATTTGGAAGGTCTGAATTTCTGGGTTTTTTTTTTTTTACCGTGCTGGGTTTTTTTTTTTTACCATGGTTGCACAGACTATTTTTCTTGTCCTGCACGTGTAGCAGAGAATGGAGCTGGAAAGCAGGTTAGTGAAGGGATGTGGCTGCCTTGGAGGGGATGGGGGTGTATGAGGGACATGTAAGTGTGTGTGTGTTTGAGAGAAAGAGAGAGAGAGAGAGAGAGAGAGAGATCTGATCCAACCTCAGAGAGTTACCTTATACCAGGGTTGGCAACAGTGTGCTCTATCTCTCTCACACACACAAACACACACACACAGATTTGAGGGACACCTTCCTGGCAGCACTGTTCTCAGCCACCCTGCTGGGCTGCTCCTCCTTGGCATGGGGTGAGTCGGCCAAGATCTACGACGTCCGGAGTGCCCTCCCCTGCTGCCGGCCTGCCAGGGCTCTTTGCCAGCGGCCGCTGGTGGAGCCAAACTGCTTCACCTGCTGCCACTTTCAGGCTCCTGAGCGTCTTCCTGCAGGTCTACTCAGTGGTGCAGGCTACAAGCTAAGCCCAGTGCGCTTCAGGCTGTGGCAGGCACTAGTTCTTATGTTGGCTGTGTGAGGCAGCGCCGGCGGCGTAGCTGTACCGGCAGCAGGGGGGCACTCTGGAGGTCATAGATCTGGGACGACTCTCCCTGCACCAGGTAGGAACAGCCCAACAGGACAGTGCTGCCAGGATGGCGAAGAGCCCCTGCGAGGTTAGAGCAGCACAGTCAGCTTTTCGGGGGCCAGCCAGCAGCAAGGCCAGCAAGCAGGGCAGGCGGAGGCCAGGGCATGCAGAGAATCTGGGTCAAGCAGGTGGTGGAACAGAGAGGGTGGGGCCGGTGGGCGTGCTGCCTTCTGCACCTCAAAAATAATAACACCTCTCCGAAAATAAGGCCAAGCCTTTAATTGGGGGGTCAAAAGAAAATAAGACCCCCTCTTATTTTGGGGGAAACACAGTAAGATAGCTTTTGTAAAGCCCAACAGTTACAATGCAGATTTCTGAAAACCACCAAGAAGAGTAAGGGGAATTATTTCTTTTTTATTGTTTTCTTATTGTGCTTTTATTCTTGTAAAACACCCAGAGAGTGAGTTGGTGGCCATATAAATTTTCCTAAATAAATAAATAAATTCTGTGCCAAAGGTAGTACTGAGACTACTTTTGCCCTGAATACTTTCAATATAGGGCACAAGGTACCTGATTAATTGTAATTAAATACTTTATATAATCTTTCAGTTCTTTCCTTTGCCTTGCCAAGCTCTTAAAATGATTTATCATGATCCTGTGTTGGTAAAAAACACTGCTAAATAATACAATAATTCACTTGTTCAATAGGCATCCCATTTATCTGCCTGTTATATTTCATGCTTAGGTAAAGTAAAGTAATGTCTGACTGTAGGGGTTGGTGCTCATCTCCATTTCTTAGCCAAGGAAGTCAGAGTCGTCTGAAGACACTTCCATGGTCATGTGGCCAGCATGATTGTATACTGAGACGAATGAAATCTGTTAACTTCCCACTAAAGTGATATCTATTTATCAACTCGCATTTGCATGCTTTTGAACTGCTAGGTGGGCAGGAGCTGCAACAAATAACAAGAGTTCACCTGTTACGCATAAAAATAGTATATTTCATGCTACTTTTACTAATTACCATCATTTTAAATCTGGCTTATTAATATTTATAAAAATAAGAGCATAGCTTTCACAACAGTCTTGTCAGGCTTAATTGTGAGCGTGCCTTTAGAACTGTATTATCAGCGTATGAAAGGATATGACTAAATTTATCATGGATCTTTGGCATATCAGTGTCTGAAGCATATTGGAATCCTGTAATATCAGTGGCATAAGGCGAAAAAGTTTTAGTTAGAATACAGCCCTGTCTGACATCATTATGAGTAGATATACTCTTAGTTACATTACATGTATAATTACATTACACATTATATTACATTACATGTTTCAAATGAGTATTTGAGTAAAGTCTGGGTTCCTTATTTAGGTTGTCCAATTTCTTCCACAAAATGTTTCCCTGAAAATAAGACCTATCCCAAAAATAACCCTAGCTTGTCTTTTACATGTGCAATGAATATAACCCCTACCTTCCCACCCCAAGTAAGCCTTACTTAGCACCCTACCCACTCCATCCCACCATCTGGTTGTACTAGGTGAGCTGAGGCGCATGCATAAAAATCAAGCTAGGGCGGGGATGGAGGAGTGGAGCTGCCCCACATGCTCCGTTCACTTATCTTAGGACCACCACAGTCAGGCTCCCAAGCCCTGACACCTGTCGCACTGCTGCTCAACTTCTTCTATGGCTGCTTGCAGCTGGACACCACATGGCGCATCATGCCGGTGCCGCCGCTCACGGCCAGATGCCACGTGGTGCATCGCACTGATACTGCCACTTGTGGCAGGACACCACGTGACACGTTGCGCCAGTGCCAGCACTAGTGTGCACAGCAACACAGCGCATCATGCAGTCTCCTGCCGCAAGTGGCAGCACCAGCATGATGCGCCATGTGGCATCCAGCTGCAAACAGCCGCAGAAGTCAGGCAACGTCGCAACAGTTGTTGGGGCATGGGAGTCTGACTGCGGCTGTCCTAAGATAAGCATTTACCGGACATATGAGGCAGCTCCATCCCCTGCCCAAAAGTTGTCATTTGTTATTCCACACTTTCTTTATATTAGTGGTCATATAATTATAGCTACAAAAAGAACCCACATTTAGAAATACTCTAGTGAAAATCTGCTGGAGTTCCTACTATTATTTCCTGATTACATTAACTCTTGATAGATTTTAAAAGATTGGTTATCATTTAAAGATGTTAACTGAATATCTGCACTAAATTTGCTTGAAAATGAAATCTGAAAAATAGGTGTGTGTAGAGGGGAAGCATATATTATTATTATTTTTTTTATTGAAAAAGTTTTACAATACAAAAATTTTTCCCCCTTTTTCACCCCTCCCCCACCCCCACCCTCCCATCCCCCCCAACCTCCCCCCAACCCCAACCCCTCCCTCCCCATCCCACCCCTGACTTCCACTACACATTTCTTAAAAAAAAAACAGCAAGAATTTATAACGACAAGAAAAGCAAATACTATTATATATTCAATTCTACATTGAGAGGAAGAGAAAGGAAAGAAAGAAAAGAATTAGAAAAAATAAAAAAATAAAAAAAAGCCCATAAACTTAGATATTTATCTAAAATTAACAATATTACGATAAAAAAACACCCAGAGAATAACCATTATAGTATTTAACCTAATTTAAAAACAAAGAAAAGAGAAAGAAACATTACTAACATTACTAATCATATGCCATACTCAATCCCCCCAAAATTATATAACCTACTTGTTCATATTAGATAATATCAAATAGTTTAATCCCAACTACTCCCCTTAATTCAAAAAAAAAACAAAGAACCCCCCCTGAAGAAAAGAACATAAAACATACAGTATAATATAATTATACACATATTGTTATAATTTCTCATAACTCGAATTTCAATCTTCTCTTCATCCTGCTTAAAATTGAAATCTTCTTTCTTCACATATATCCACTTCCAATAAGCTTCATCTTCTATGTGCCCACATCAATAAAATAAAGCATTCCACATAAACCCCCCGTGTGACTTTATATAGATAACATCCAACCACGAAGATATTAATATTCACTCCTCTAGGTAGAATCATTCAAACTAACGTGTACTATTTCAACAAGAAAAACAAGAAAAAAAACCCAATGCAGCTCCACCAAACCTTGAGAACAAAAAAAAATAAAAAAAAAGAAGAAAATCCTAGAAGCTGCATTCCCAGATGATCTTATGAAGCTGTTTCAAATCCTGCCACCCTGTGTCGTTCACTCCTTCTGGTTGTAAGATGTTTTCATTTCCATTCTTTCCTCTTAGATGATAAATTCCAAGAAAAGCTATGATAGGGTAATCACAAAACGCTGCTACTATATAGATAGCAGCCAACCACGAAGATATTCACTTCTCTAGGTAAAGTCATTCAAACTAACATATTCTATTTCAACAAGAAGAAACCCAATGCAGCTCCACCAAACCTTAAGAACAAAAAAATCAAAAAAAAGAAGAAAATCCAGGAAGCTGCATTCCCAGATGTTCTTGTAAAACTGTTTCAAATCCTGCCACCCTGTGTCGTTCACTCCTTCTGGTTGTAAGATGTTTTCATTTCCATTCTTTCCTCTTAGATGATAAATTCCGGAAAAAAAACCGTGATAGGATAATCACAAAACACTACTACTATTACAACAATCTGTTAAACTTACTCAAGAAATTGAGTCCAATTCAAAATAATAAAAATTTTATAAATCTCCAGTTCAGGATGAAGACTTTATAATCCATAAATCCAACTCAGTACAAACTTTGAAAATTTTATAACCATTTTCCGAAGTTTTCCATACTTTCTGATAACAACTGTAACTGGTGGAGGATTTCATTAGTTACCACTTGAATTTCCTCATTAATTTCTGGTTCCTGCTGCTCGACATCACCACCCTTTTCTTGCGGAGCGTTGGACCTCTGCTGCTGTTCATCTTGAATTATAATATTTTTTAAATCTTGCTCCAGCGGTACAAGGTCCGGTGCTCCTAGTCTTGGTTCACTGGTATACTCAGTTTTTCCATCTGTAAAATCCGTAGTAAAATCCTCCGAGAAACCAGATTGTATTCCTTGTACATTTAACATTCTTTGATTCATTCTTTGAGTCTCATCCATCTGTTTACCTTTTGCAAACTCTCTTTCTTGTTTCTTATTATTAAGATATTCCGAGGCTCCCTTAAAGATATTTTTATAAAAATGTTCCGCTTTTCCAATAGTATTTAAACAGTATCTCACGCCATGATATCTAAAAATTATGCCAGCTGGTAAATCCCATCTAAATGGGATATTACTTTTCTTCAATTCCTTAGTTAAAAAAGCAAATTCTTTCCTATCCTTTAGAACCTTCGATGGTAACTCTTTAAAGATATTAATTTGTGCTCCTTCTACTTGCACTCTGGCAGAGTAGGACTTTTGTAAGATATCATCTCTCAGCCTTTTGTCAGTAAAATAAACAACAACATCTCTAGGCAAATTCCTTAGCTTGGCTACTCGTGAGTTGACTCTATAAACTTTCTCTATGCAACCAAGAATTATCTCATCTTCTAACTCTAGTAATTCAGCAAAGACCTTTGCAAAAACTGCTTTTAAATCTCTCTGGTTTTCTTTAATACCTCTTACTCTGATCGCTGATGCCATAGTTTTGATTTGAAGCATGATAATATCATTCTGTATTATCTGATTTCGAGTCTCAGCTTCCACAAATTTTTCCTGTATTTCTTGAATCTGAGAGTCAAGTTTACTGCTAATTTCAGTTACTTTCTCCTCCATTTCAATCACCACATTTGAAAGATCTGAAATTACTTTAATAATAGTTTGACTTAATTGGTCATGCTTTCCAGCAATCAAGTCCACAAGATTCTTCTGTGAATTTTTAATTTTGTCAACTACACTCGGTAAAGAAATTGTTATAAGATCTTTTAAGTCCCCTTCTGCCAATCCACACAATTGCATCATCTCAGCTTTATTCTTCAGCTGGCTCATGGGGGAGCCCCCCCTTCCTTTAGTCATCTTTACTTAACTCTAAATTGCTTTACTTTACTTTACTTTATTTTACTTTGCTTTACTTTAATTTAACAAAAATATCCAGGAAAATTCTTTCTTTAAGTAGCTTTACCAAAGCAGAATATTTATTTCAAAACCTCCATTTTCAATCGCTCTGGCATTTCTTCAATTAAGACCAGTCGCCATCTTAAAGGGCTTTCTAGAGGACGTTCACTTCTCTTCCTCTCCTTCCCCCCTCCCCTCTTTCCTCTTCCAAAGAATCAATAAAAAATCAGTAAAAAGATCCATACTTGCTTTGACTTTTCTTGTTTCTTTTCCAGCATGCTCAATAAACGCTTCAGCTGTGGAGCTGCTTCCAGCGTCTAGCTCCGCTAATTAGCTAATTAGCGGAGGACAGTCTCGACGCGGAGCATTCTCTGGAGGGTAGGGAGGGGGCCATCCTTCTGAGCCCTCCCCAGGACAAACGAGGCATTTCTGGGGCGGCTCAGGGGGCCCAGCCTCACCCCCAGAAGCTCTCCCTGCTCCTCCCACTGAGGAGCAGGTTGTTCGAGCCGCCTGCCAGCTGTAAGGCGGCTCTATACGCGCCAAGAAGCCGGCGGGCATGGAGGAGCCCGACGACGACGAGGAAGGCGCCACCGGAAGTCGGGAAGCATATATTATTGAGAGGGACTTGGTATTTCGTACACCACAGCACTATGCTTCAGATTTGCTTTCTATACTTTGCCGGATTATAACTTTTATTGTTTGTATCAGGGCCAAAGGTACTGGAGTTATAGTCCAGATATCCTTGGAAGGTCCATGGTAGGGAAGGCTGCCATACATTTTAAATAGTCTACCATCATCTATATACATTTTCTTTTGATTGTACAAATTAATCTGGGACTGTTTTTCAATTGCTTGGAAACTTTAAAACAGTGTTTTCAAACTTGTTAACTTTAAGATATGTGGACATCATCTCCCAGAATTCCTCAATCAGCAAATTGCTTTAAACAATGTCTGCTGAACCTGTTTAAGTTTGTAACGCAGTCCTAGCTTGGCATCACTGAATGAGACAATGGGTCCAAAATTACATTTAGGTTTTCCAACACCAAACTAATGGCAGCTGACAATCCTAGTTTTATTTGGAGGTGGCAAGAAATTATCTAAAGCAATTTCATTTTTTGCATTATGCTGCTTTTGTTTTTTATTGTGAGTATGGAAAAATGTCTAGACTTATTTCTGATGGAAGAGAATGGTTTCAGAGGTCCAACAGGAATTACAGTATATTATAGAAATATATGTTCCTGCCAAATCCTGGGCTCCTCAGAGTTAAGAAAACTTCATTTGCAAAATTGCTACTTTCCATTTAGGACTGGAAACTGGCTTGAGAGGAATTCCTTCCTATTTGCCAAATGCATTAGTTTTGCTAGTAACTGTTTGTGCTCACGTTTTGTTTCACAAGGTTGCTATAATGATTTCAGCATGCTGTTGATATCACTGTGTTTTAAATTAGCAATTGGTAGCTTTTCAAGCTGACATTTTTGCAGGATAGTTTTATGACCTGACTGTAAAGAAAACCCATGTAGTAAATAATTTATATTTTGAAGTGAGGCTATGATTGTCAGCATAGCCTCACAAATGGCAAATAGTTTAATGTTGCCAGGAGATACATCGCAATAGGTAATCCTCTAAATGAGGGGTGAGCAATTAATTTTCCTAAGGGGCTACATGCAAAATGTGGACTGTTCTGGAAGACTGCAGCTGTGAAGATGCATAGGCACACATGCATGTATATATAAATTGGAAAAACAAATAGTTGCCTTCAAAATAAAAGGAATGCAGCTGTATTGTGGGCATGGTGTATATTTGATTTCTAATTTCCAATTGACCTCATATGGGCCAGATCTGGCCCAAGGGTCATAAAATGCCTAAGTAGCTCTAAATCATCATGAGGTTATTGAAATATTTTGTATTTTTCTCTTAGACTGCATGAGTTTTGTGTACAAAATTCCACTTGGTGATGAAGATTTTTGTATTCTATCTGTCTTATTCTCATGTTTTTATTTTCTACTTGAACACTATTTGATGGAAAAATTGATATAAATTCTAGAGGAATGTAGAGAACAAAGATACATATGTTCATTTCTGTACCAAATGAAAGGGATCTTTGGGCACATGCTAGCCTCTGGTTTACAATGATATACATTGAAATTTTAATATGGAGTGGACTTGTGTTGGAATTCCAGTGCAAGCAACCACAAATCTTTAGGAGAACACCATTTATTATGAGCAAATATTAAAACCTGGATTTCATACCATGTCATATTCTTTTTAAATAACTTGGTTGGCTTGGTAGTTATGAAGGTTAACAGTATTTACTGAATGAAAAATTCTGAGTAGTATCAACTTATTTGCTACAAGGAGTTAAATTCTGATCAGGAAAGGTTCTTTTAAAAGTTTGCTCTCTGCAGTGAACAAGAAGCTCTTGGGAATACAGAAACAGCTGTTCTAAATCTTCATTTGCATGTTATGCAAAAGTTTGCAGATGGGGGTCTTGCTGTGTTTGTAAAGAGTTTTGTTGGTGGTATGAATTTGTGGCTTTGTAAGCAAATGCCTAATGGGATCTAAACTGATAAATACTACATGAGGCTCTCTCTGTCATTTTGCCAACACTAGAATTCTTCCAAAGTCATATAGTGGTTTTGAACACAGACATGATTGAAAGCTCAGTGAAAAAAAATAGTCTTCCCACCTTGATGTATTTCCATTACATCAGACTATACCATCCATTATCCCTAACCAAAAGGACACTAGCTGTGATTCATGAGGTTGAAGTCAAGTCTCTAGCTTTGAAGCTTTTAGGTGATGGGTATTCTCTTCTGGGAAAGTTAAGTTGTGACTCAATAATCAGAACTCTAAGGATGCTATAAGATGGAAACAGTAGTCACTGCTGGACTTACTGTGCAAATAAACAGCAATATAGGCAGATATTCCTAATTTTTTGGAGTTATGTTCTCATTGATAGAGGAATATAGCAGGACTTTGATGCAGGTAAAAGCTTTCAGAGAAGCTCAAACTTGAGGCTGATCATACAGTGTTTTTTTCATATACTGTATGAATTCTACTTAAAAACTCCCATCTAGTTTAAGGGGTGCTTCAGCTAGCTCTTTGTCCTGATAGCATTCCCCTAAGGACCTGATAAGCCTTCCCCAATCTGATGTTCTCTAGATAGGTTACGAAGACCAAATTTATAGAGAGCTTCATGTTGGAGAAGGCTGTAAAGGGAGTGGATAAAATATTGAGATCTTGGATGATTATTATTCCCTTCTCATGAGAGGGGAAAAGACAGACAGGAAACTAACAAAGGGCAGATCTGAAGATCAAATTTATTTTTATATATGCTTTGCCACTTCCATTTACATTGTCACTTATCTGAGGTCAGGACTTAATTGTATTGAAACTTTTATTGTTTAAATAGTATCTAACATCATGTAAACTCCTGGAAGAAAATACTAAATAATTAAGTTTTGTTTCTGACATTAAATAAAATAACATATGCTTGAAACATATCCATAATAAGTAGGACCAAGTGATACAAGGTAGTGAAAAGGAAGGCTCAAAGATCAGATAATCTTGATAGAATTATAAGGTATGAAAAAAATCTCAAAGCATTGCTATTGATAGTAAATATATAAAAGTGTCATGATTTGATATACACTAAGTCTACATGAGCAGTACCATTTTTTATGCTTCTATTTTTTATTTTTTTTTATTTTTATTTTTTTTGCCTGTTGCTAGGTGCACGGATCCAACCCAAAGTCCATTTTCAAAGAAGAGCCCTGAGGCTACCAGAGAATACTAGCTATAGTGACCTCACAGCATTTCTTACTTCAGCTAGTTCACCCTGGGAAGTGGACAGTTTTCCTTATTTGCAAGGCTATGATGGCAATGGAACTGGTAGATGTTTAATCTTTATTCTTGGCATTTGTTTTAATTCATATGAGACAATTTGGCTTAAATATTCTTAGAATTCCATCTTTATATAGTCAAAGACATCTCTTTTTCTCTGTTGGCAAAGGAGAGTATTAACATGATAAAAATCATGGAAAAATAGAATTAAGTGAGTTCCATAAATAAATACTGTGGAAGGAATAGTTTAATATTTTGTATGCTAATGCTTTGAGATCAAGCCTCCTAATTTTTACCCACAAATGTGAATGCCAATCAGCTCTCGCTGTGAATACCAAGACAGACATAGGACACCAGAAATCAAGAGTTTATTACATTGCATTTTCTTGGCAAGTTTGTGCCTATTCCTTACTTCACAGTCTTTATTTTATCTTCAGTTTCCCCCCAGTCATAACTTGATTTTGACTGCCCTGGGAACATAGGGCTGCTTTCTGTTGAACTGATCACATGGTCAAGCTAAAATCAGATAAATCACAATCTGTGATGGTCAGAAAGTGTTCTCCTCTCCTCCTTTAAAATATTGGTAAGATGATGATTACAACTTAATAACGTAAACTACTTATTCACAACAAGGCTCTGAAGCAGCTTCTCAATGCCATGTGCCTTCCAATCCCCTCTCTGGAAACTCATCAGGCTATTTGATCTTTTAGTTATTTTTTTTAATCAATCCTTTTAATTAAAAGCAAATACATGGGAAGTTAGTATACATAGCAAAGCACCAGCCTATATTATTTTAATTTTTATTATTACTGGTACCTAGAAATGGCATACTGGCAGTCTTGAAAAATAAAATTAGTAAATGCTGCAATGTGGTACTTTTCTTGGAAATAACTTGCTTCCCACCCTCTCCAAAGGAGGGAGACAGGTGGATGGGGAAATAATGAACATTTCATGACCAATCAAAATGAGAGCGGGAGTTATTTTGTAATGCTGCCGCCCATAATATGTTTTCAATATTCCAGATGTGCCCACTGGCCCAAGGTGGTTATATAGTCCTGAATTATGCCTAATTTCTAGGGGCTATTCATGTTAAGAAATTTGGGGGAAAATCCCATATTAATATATGCTTTGTAAGTGTATCCTCTTCCTCTTCTCCATTACCATCTTATCTTGGAGTGATGGGGAATAAGACAATATTCTTGAAGTAGACATGCCCAATGCTTTGGGGGGGTAAAATGAAAATACTGAACTTTCAGAGACTCTGTGCAGCCGCTTTGTTTCTTATATTATTGAAAACAAAAGGATAAAGGTTTTACTAATAATTGGCATTTTTGTCAAATAATTCTAGCAGTATGATGTGACTTTGTTCTGGAGGCTACAGAATGGGTGCTGTAGAGCCAAACATGGTTCATCTCTGCCTCACACAATTACATTTTTTTACACCAACTATGACAAAATTGTGTTTCTGCTTTGTTTTGCATGTTTTATTTAAATATGGGTCTTTTCCATGATAGTTTGATTGATCCCCCTATCTCTGCTACACAATGAATCAACTATCTGTCAGAATATACATACAGAATTGGAACTGTTTAATACAATTTGAAGTTGCAAAACACTGTTCTTGATGTGTTATCTTCTGATAATTGGGAAATAATTATTACAAATGTTTAAATAACGAATATCTGTATTTGAATACTTTAATATTAAATATGCATTTTGTAACACTGTTCATTTTTTTACAGGAAATAACACTAGGTATGATCTTACTCCTGTCACTGCAGTTAGTGTTCATTTACTAAGAAGTGATGGGACTCCAGTTCCAGTGAATGGGCCCATCTATGTAACAGTGCCTCTCCCTGCAACCAACAACTTGAAACATCATACCCACGTGCCAGCTTGGAGGTTTGATCAAAAATTTGGTAAGCAAACTTATTTCTGATTTCCACCATGTAAGCCAGTTTATTCATGGTCTCTAGCAGAAATGTATTTCTAGTAGGTCAGGCATGAACTCTTGTATTAGTTCAAGAACAATTCTGTTTGAGTATGGGAATTTCTCTGTCCAATTTTATTCTATTGTTTGGTATAAGGTTTATAAGACTTAAAGGGGTGGCTGATATGAAGCACAAGTAGACATTTTCCTAATATATTTAAATGCCAATATAATTTTAGCTTGCCAAGGGATTTAAATTACAGGTTTAATTTCAGGGCATAGCTTCTATTAACCCAATATTTATTTATTTTGGTTTTTATTTATGAGTCAAGACTGTTTTATATTTTATTTTTACTTCTGTGAGAGGACAGTGAGAAAAAAGAGCTAACACATACCATTCTTTCCTGCAGGAAGATGCCTATTTTTTTTACCCTTCCTATATCCTGTTTCATAACTGTACCATGATATATAATGTTAGTAAATGTTTGAAAATACACACACACACACACACACACACACACACACACATATTGAGTTAAATATTAAGTCAAAGTAGTCAGGTATAAGTATATTAGTAATACCTAAATGCAACTGTAAATGGAATTAATTTGGGCAGTCTGAATAAAGAACTTCCTCTATAGTATTTCAACATCTGTTTCCTATGGAATAAACATGTTAAACATTCCATAATAGGTTTATCCTTATTTTCTTTATTTAAAACCATAAATTCAAATGACACATTTTATTTAATCTTTATTACTGTTAAGTCATCTAGTACAAAAAAAAATCAAAACGGAATAATGATGTTATTATCCATTTTATGGATTGCCAATTTTATGGGCCAATTTTATGGGCCAGATCTCTCCAAATTTTCCAATGTTGCACCAATTCTTTGAATTGTTTTATACTTTGATTAATGTCAGTTTTGATGGTGTCCAGGGTCCATTTTCTTTGGCAGTCTGATTTCCTTTTACAGCTAACCCTTTCCAAAATAATTGCTTTCTCCAGTGAATTCCCCTGCATAACATGATCAAGATAAGTGAGATGCAGTTTTGCGTCTCTCTTTTTTTTTTTTTTGGTCATGTCATGCAGGGGAATTCACTGGAGAAAGCAATTTTGCCTTCCAGTGACATATCTGGTATCATTCACTCCAGAACTTGATTGTTCTTTGACCTTTGCTGTCTAAGGAATATATAGAAGCCTTCTCCAGCCGCAAGCAAACTATTTTAAAAATCTCCTTAATCTGCTGAAATATTCATTTTTATTAAGATGGTAATAACAACAACAACAACTAGAGCAGCCTTGGGTGGACTCCCAAAACAATTGGAGCACCACTTGAATAATGCTACCATTGACAAATTTGCCATCAGTTAATTGCAGAAGGCAGCTTTACTTGAAACAGCTTCTATCTTGTGATGATATCTGTAACCGTGTCAAACATCTAGATCAGGGATGTCAAACTCAAGGCCCACAGGCCGGATCCAGCGTGCGGAGTACATAGATCTGGACCATGGGGCCTCCGTTGAAACAGTGATCCAGCCCACAGTGCCTCTTCCAGAGAAAATGGAACTCAGGAGGGCTGTGTGCAGCTCCCCAAGCTCCGTTTTCACTGGCAGAGGTCTTTAGTCCATCGTGGTGAAAAATGGAGCTTGTGAGGGCTGCATGCACCCCCCCCCCAAGTTCTGTTTTTGCTGGCAGAGTGCTAGCAAAACAAACTACTAACAAAAGTGGCATTTGATCACAAGGCAAGGAGGCATCAAGAAATAAGGGAAAGAGGAAAGAAAAAGAAGAAAAGGGAAGAGAGCAAGCAAGGATAAAGAAATAAAGTGGGAAAGGAAGAAGAAAGGCAAATGAAGGGGGAAGGAAAAAAGAGGAAGGGAGGGAGAGAGGATTATAATGAGGGAAATCCTACCTTAGCACTTGGCCACCAGCAGCCCTACTGTCCTTTCACTATCCTCTTGTCTACTCCTGACCTCTCCTGGTGGTCTCCCATCCTATTACTGAGGATGCTTTGGTAACAAAGCCAGCTGTCCTTGCAGGGAAAGGGAGTGGGACTCCCTCTGACCCACCCACTTTGCCCTCTCACACACACCATGAGCAATCTGGCCAAGGAGAGTGAGAATAGCAGCAGCAGCCTCGAGGAGGAGGTAAGTGCAGCCAGGCACCACAGTGGAGAAGCAGGGCTGGGCTGGGCTGGGTTGTGGGGTCTTAGTGCCTGGGAGCTCAAGGGCTGAGCTGGGCGCTTGCCTAGTCTCTGGACAGCCTGCGCCACCATCTGAGAATCCTCCGCGTGGCCTGAGAGGGACAGCAAGGCTCCTCTGGAGGAGTCTTGCCTTCTTCCACTGGAGTCAGTGGACCCCCCTCAGGTCTACCCAGGCCATCACAGGTGTCCCTTACACAAGCCATGCCCATCCTGGCCACATTTACCCAGCCCCTCAGGTCAAACACAACCCTGATGCTGCCCTTAATGA
Organism: Coluber constrictor foxii; assembly: GCA_038048745.1. Classification (NCBI taxonomy): domain Eukaryota; kingdom Metazoa; phylum Chordata; class Lepidosauria; order Squamata; family Colubridae; genus Coluber; species Coluber constrictor. Next base: position 147,535,142 of record CM075961.1, read on the forward strand.
AATTGAGTTTGACACCCCAATTTAGCTCTGCCTATCCCAGGTCTTGGAAAGGTGGGTAGACAAAAATGCCAAATTTAGTTTGAACGACTGGCTGACTGTGTGATTAATAATAATAATAATAACAACAACAACAACAACAACAACAACAACAATAGAGGTAAGGATGAATTGCATGTTTTTGGTTGAAACATCTAACTGGTCTATACCCACTCATTGCCAAGACTTTTAACAACGTACTACAGAGAGGTGAAATTGAAGAGTGGCTAACATCTGGTAGAACCTACTGGATAATGAATGATCCAGGAAAAGGGGCAGCATCAGACAACTACAGGTCAATTACTTGCTTAGCAATAACTTTCAAATTGTTAACTGGCATGGTAGCTGATGCAGTCCAACAACATCTAATTGAAAACAATCTCTTTCCAACTGAGCAGAAAGGAAAGTGCCCCAATAGCAGATGAACAAAGTATCAACTCCTAATTGACAAAATAATTTTGGAAAACTACAAGAAAAGAAAGACCAACCTGGATTGGATTGACCAGCATGGATTGACTACAAAAAGGCATTCGACTCTCTCCCATGTGACTGGATAATCAAATGCCTAGAAATTAGAGGAGTCAGTTGAAACATCATAAACATTGTGCAATGATCGATGGCACAATGGAAGACACAGTTACAGATCAATGATGAGAGACTGGGAGAGGTTAATATCAAGAGAGTAATAGATTCATGACACTGTTATTTGTTATTGCACTGTTTCCTCTATCAACACTACTGAATAACTCAGGCCATGGCTATCAAACATCAAAAACATCTGCCAGACTATCCCACCTCCTTTACATGGACAATCTGAAGCTGTAGGGAAAAACACCATCTGAAATAGAATTGCTGCTCAACACTGTGCATATATATAATCAAGTTATTGTAATGGAGGTTGGATTGGACAAATGTGCCATACTCACTATCAAACAAGGAAAAATAGTGAAAACTGAAGAAAATCAAGTTATCCCATGAAAATAATATTTATAGTCTGGATGAAGTGATTATTATAAACACCTGGGTATCCTTCAAGCTGACAGCATCAAGCACACTGAAGTCAAGAAAATTATTAGAGGTGAGCACATCAAGTGAGTGAAGATTTTAAAGGCCAAATAATGGAGGAAAAACCATCAAGGCAATCAATATCTGGGCAATTCCACTCATTAGATACACATCAGAAATAGTGGGCTGGACTCAAGCAGAACTAAAAGTAATGGATAGGAAGACCAGAAAAATAATGACAATGAATCATATCCTTCTTCCTTGCAGCGACATTGACAGACTCTACCTACCAAGGCAAATAGAATAGGGCATGGAATGTCGCAAATACATCAGATGATTGAAGAAGAAACAAGGGCTTTGGAAGAATATCTGAAGGACAATGAAGAAGATGCACTGAACTTTATACGCCAGGACAGCTTACTGACTCCTGGAGAGGCCAAACTGGCCTGCAAAAAAGACCAAATGAAGAACAAAATGGAGGAATGGGAAGACAGAGCACTACATGGCCAGTACATTAAAATAGCAGGGAAAGCAGATAATAACAAGAACTGGCAATGGCTAAAAGCAGGAAAGTGAAGAAAGAGACTGAGAAACTAATTCTAGCTACACAAGACCAAGCCTTAAGGACAAATTCATACAAAGCGAGAATTGAGTCTACAGCAAACGACAGTAAGTGCCGCCTATACAAAGAAGCTGAAAAAACAGTGGACCACCTGGTAAGTTACTGCAAGAAGAACGCAGAGACTGATAACAAGCAGTGGCATGACAAAGTAGCAACAATGGTGCATTGGAAGATCTGCAAGAAATATCATTTGCATGCAAGTGAGAACTGGTGGGCCATAAAATAGAGAAAGTCGTAGAAAATGACAAAGTTAAATTGCTCTGGAACTTTAGAATTCAGACAGATGGGCACCTGCCACATAACACCGCAGGCTTAACAATTGTTGATAAGAAAGACGAAAAAATCTGGATAGTGGATGTGGCAATGCCTGGAGACAGCATAATAGAAGAGAAAGAAGTGGAGAATATAACAAAATACAAAGACCTACAAATAGAAATAGAATGACTATGGCAAAGGCAAGCAAGTATAGTACCAATAGTAATGGGTATCTTGGATGCAATCCCAAAACAATTGAGCATCACTTGAATACCATTGGCATTGACAAACTCGCCATCAATCAATTGCAGAAGGCAGCTTTACTTGGAACAGTTTCCATCCTTCAATCTGAAACACCTTCAAATATCCAGATTTGCCTATCCTAGGTCCTTGGTTTTGTCTAACTTGATTATTAGACAAAAATGCTAAACCCATTCTGAACATTTGGCTGACTGTGCGATAACAACAACAACAACAACAACAACAACAACACCCCAGGATATATTATTGAGATCCTAAACAATATAATATTTCAAAACTAAAACGAATAGTAGTAATCACTTTCAAATTATGATGTCTTTAGAAAATACCATTTCAGTTTGCAAATAGAACTTTGCCTTAATCCATTCACACTGTATAAAAATAAACCACTACATCTAATATGTCCTTAAATTACTCATTTATTTCATTTCCATTTATGTTGGTGATGTACATAGTGCATTTTGCTGGGATTCCCTGCTAAGAAAAGACCTGATATCTTTATTACTGAAAGTAATGACTCTTTCTTCTATGGCCATAGCGGTGCACAATTAAATCATGGCCATTGTTTTATTGCATCGTTATCTATTTATATGCAATATTGTTTCCAGCAAGCATGATGCATTGCCAACAAAACTTAAATGTCTTGAGATGCAAGCATAGTAAAATAAAGGAGTAGCACCTTTTACATAATTGATAAAATTAGCAGCCTAATATTTCCCTGGAGACATTTTTACATTTATTCCTCAGATAATATGCATTCAACAGTAATTGTTTATACTTAGATGATAAACAAAGAGATGTATTAACAATACAGGATATACACATACTGAATAAATCCTAATGCAATCATCCATCAACTAGCTGGTGATGTTGCTAGAGAAGGGCTTATTAGAGAAGGGAAGTTGCTTGAGGGCTTTCCCAAAATTTAGTGGAAGTTCAGAAGCTTAAATAACTTCTTACATGTAACAAATTTTTATTTTTTTTTATTTTTTTGCCTGAACTCTATTTCCTCTTCCTGTCGAAAAAGGTTTTCTCTGTTTATTTTGGACTACACACAAGCTATTGAAACAATGGATCATTCCAGATTTGCTCTTTGTTTTTCATCCTGAGTAATTTTATGCTAACATAAAATAGAAAAGAAGGGTGGTTAAGGTGCTAGATTGACATCAGGACTCAGGTTCTAATCCATCCACAGCCACAGAAGCTCACCGGGTGTCTTTTGGTCAGCCATTCTTTCAGTCCAACATATCTCACAGATTGTTGCAGTGGGAAGAAAAGCAGAAGGAACACTAGCTAAACTGCATGGAGCTGCTAAAGGAAAGGTAGGATTTAAATTGGATGAATGGGTGCACAGCTATAGTATCAGTGGTACCTGGCTCAATAGTAGTAACTGTGAGAAGGATCTTAGAGTCCTAGTTTACAATGACTTAACTATGAGCCAGCAATGTACTACAGCTGCCAAAAAAGCCAATGCAGTGCTAGGCTGCATTAGCAGAGGGATAGACTCAAGATCATGTGAACTGTTAATACCATTTTACAATGCCTTGGTAAGACCACACTTGGAATACTGCATCCAGTTTTGGTCTTCATATTATAAACAAGATGTTGAGACTCTAGAAAGAGTACAGATAAGAGCAACAAAGATGTTTAGAGGACTGGAGGCTAAAACATATGAAGAACGGTTGCTGGAATTGGCAATGTCTAGTTTAATGAAAAGAAGGATTGGGGAGACATGATAGCAGTGTTCCAATATCTAAGAGCTGTCACAGAGAAAAGGGGGTCAACCTATTTCCAAAGCACCTGAAGGCAAGACAAGAAGCAATGGATGGAAACTAATTAAGGAGACAAGCAATCTAAAACTAAGGAGAAATTTCCTGACAGAACAATGGTATAGTTGTTTGAAATGGTATAGGGCAGTATGGCTAACCTTTTTGCCTTCGCATGCCAAAAGCGGGGGTCATATGGGGGGTTGCGGATGCCGGAGGCGTGTGCTAGAGGCGTGTGCCAGAGGCCTTCCGGAGACTGGAAACAACCAGTTTCCCAACTGCTGGTGGGGCTGGAAGGGCTGAAAATCAGTTGGCCAGTGCACATATGTGCGCTGGAGCTGAGCTAGGGTAACACTCGCATGCCCACCAATATGGCTCCACATGCCACCTGTGACACCCATGCCATAGCTTTGCCATGGGTACAGGGGTTTCTGCCTGAGCAGGGATTAGACTAGAAGACCTCCAAGGTCCCTTCCAATTCGATTATTCTGTAAATTCAGATGAAAGAGTCTCCCAAAATACAAGGAAAAGCACTTTGCAGTAGCATTCCACCACTGCATCTCCTATTTTTTAATCAATTTTTTATTAATTTTTAGCAAAATATAAGATACAAAGGAGAATAAAAAGTAATGACAAACTAGGGCAAAAAAAAGGGAAAAAAATGTGGGGTAGGAAAGGAAAAAGAAAAAAAAGGTGTTGACTCTTTTTCACACAGAAGATTACAATTTCAACTTTTTACTTTTATACAAAAGTATATACTAGCCATTTCTATAACAACAAACCTATCTAATCAACAAAAACAAAGACAAAATTTCGCTTTTTTTCCCAATCATAAGCACACAGTCTGAAAGCAGTTTCCAAATAGAAACAAAATTATATATATTTTCTTTTCTTTTTTTTTTGGATAAAAAAATCAATTTAACAAATCTCTGTTTTTCCTTGCTGTGGAAAATAATATATATTTTTGTTTATTCCTTAATATTTATAGACTATCATAATTCATATTAATAAAATTCAGTATACTGTTTCAAATTTTTTAAACCTAAAGAAAAAGAAATACTTTTTCTATATTTTAAAACATTAAACTTTTCTTTAAACCATGTCTAAAATCAATAAATTCTAAGACATCATTTTTTTAACTTTACTCTTTTTAAACTTCCTCTCAATGTACATACAGTAAAATTCACTTTAAATAATACCTCACCAACTTTAAAGAATACTCAAGCTTTATATATAAAGGAGGGGGAAAAGGTCTTCATTTTCAAATCCACTTCATAAACCCAGAACACAAAACTATATTAAAACTTTCATCTCATCTCCTACTTTTAAAAAAAGATTTACGTATAGTTTTCCAAATGTACCTACTCTTGACCTACTTGAATTTTTGAATCTTAGCCAGCTCTGGAACTACAAAGCATTGTTTCCTACTGCCTAGGAGACAGGAAATGACCCCAGATAGTAATAAGATAGTGTCTTGGTAAAGAGGTTCTTCCTCTTGTAGAACCTTATTTATGTGCAAAACTGATCCCCTGAGAAAAGAATGACCCACCTCATTCCAGAGTAGAGATCCAAATCAAAGATTATTTTTTCTAATGAGAGATCTTGGCTTTGCATCACAAGGAAATATATTTTCTTAAAAAAACGGGGCATCAGTTTCCATTTTCCCAAGGACAGTAGATAGCAGTTTGCTTTCCTTGTCAACAAGAGAATAAAATATTTGTGCTTTGTTCTCTTGTGCTTTTCTGTTTCCAGTTTAAATGAGAAACAGTTTCTGATGTGCCATATTTAACTTGCTCCAATTTATTATCATGCATCCTGGACAGATCTTTTTTTTTTTTTTTGGCAAATTAGCCATTGTAATCCATTTGGAGCAGACATAGTATTAATTCAGAATGACTGGTATTTGAGCTACAAATGTGCAGATGGGCACAATTTTAGTTTAATCTCTTTATTTTGTACAGTTATTGGTCTTCTACACTTTACATTGGCTCATGGTGTTTGGAATTAAAAATCAAAAACAGTGAAATGATATTTGCCATTTTTTTTGCAAAAAGTTTTTTATTTTACATACCAATTACATCTTTTTGGAACAGAGCTTTGAACCGGTCATCAATTTATACAATTTTTTTGTCATCTTTAACAAAATTTTATATATTCTATTTTGCCATAAAACTTATTTCTCAATCTTAAGTCACTTATTCAACTAATACCATCTTAAAAAGAAGTTACTCTTATTTACTTTATCAAAACAATTACCCTTCTATTAACCCACCTAAAATCTTAAATCAGTTAATAACTCATAATACGTATATTTATTAAATTTAAATCTTATCTCTAATCTTAACAATATAGCAATTTAACAATGACGTTTAAACTTAGTTCTTAATTCAAATAAAGCTATTTCAATTTCCATTTCTTTTTTGCTTAAATAAAAAATGTTCAAATTATTACAATTGTTAGACATATTTAAATGATATCCCAATTATTATAGCTATCAATTTTCTCAAACAATACCTTCCAATATCATAATAAAATTCATTATTTCCATTTATGTTTTCTTTTTACATAATCTAATTTTACTTTTTCTTTTATCCTGCCATTGTTAATCCCAGGGTCATCATCTTTGTTCCACTGTTAATCCCAGTGTAATCATCTTTATTTTTTTCACTGTTAATCCAGCGTAATCATCTTTATTTCACTGTTAAACCCAGTGTAATCATTTTCCCTACTGTAAATCCCAGTATAATCATCTTTTTTTCCCCACCAATAATCCCAGTGTAATCTCTAGGAACCTTCTTTTATCATTCTACTATTAATCCCAGTATAATCATCTTGTACTTTTGTAAGTATATTATTCAAACATATTCAAATTATTACAATTGTTATAGGTATTTAAATAATATCCCAATTATTATAGCCATCAATTTTCTCAAATAATACCTTCTAACATCTTAATAAAAAATTAATTCATTATGTCTATTGCTATATTTTCTCTCTTTTTTTTAACATAGTCTATTTTCCATATATTTTAGCTCCAATCCATACTTCATTTCTAAATATCTGTAATATATTTCTTCTCACATTTGTTAATCTCAATATAGTCATTTTATAAATCCAAATCCTGGACTTTTTTATTTCCCTTAGTATTTTCCAACCTTTTACTCTTTTGACTGTTAATGCCAATATAATCATCATTATATTATTGTTAATTTCAATACAATCATCATTATGTTATTTATTGTTAATCTCAATATAATCTCTAGAGACTTCTTTGTTATTATTACTATTCACATATTCGATTATTTATTCATATTTAAACATAATATCTTCATTTTCTTTATTTTCTACTTCTGTGTTTTATTTCTCCATCTTCATTTTCTTGTCCACTCGTGTATACTCCATTTCAACTTTTATGTCCTCAAATTTTTATCCTCTATGCCACGTTATAGTTATTCCTTTTATTTCCAATCTCCAAGTGAAATAAATCAATTTGTTCCTTCTCTGATTCCTGTGCCCTTTTCCTTTTTAGGTTGATATTATTCCAATTATAAGAGTTCCGTTGTGTTCTCTTCTTTTTATTTTTTTATTCCTCCGAAAGTCAAGAAGATCCTCCTTCACAAATTCTCACAATTGCTATCTGTAAAGTTCACAACTTTCCAAAATAAAAAGCCAAGTTACAGTGTTCCTTTTTACTCCAGATGGTGTCTCTCTGCAATCCACACTTCTAGTTACTTAACAAGTATCCATTTTGTTTCAATCATATCATGATTTTACTTAGTTTCTTTTTTCAGTTTAAAAATATCAAATCATATTTAAAGTCCAGTCCAAATTTAAGTAGCTCTTCTCACTTTTTCCCTTTTTTCTCTCTTTTATTTATACATCATTTTTCTTTTTAAAGCTTGTTATTCATTCTTTTTGTTTTTCTTGCAATTTAAAAAAGAGGGGGGGGGTCTCTTTATTTCTTTTCAATCCTTTGACCATATCTAATTATCTAATAATTTAAAATTCCCAAGTAGTTTATTCAGAAATCAATTTTCTATTGGGTTTTTATCTCTTTAAAGTTGCATTTCAAAGTCTTCTTTGCCCCTGTGCTTCTTACTCATTAGGCGTCTTATAATTGTAAGATGTTTCTTTTGTTGTTATTTCAAGCCTGGGTTGGCTGTTACTCACCCAGCTTCAAAAAGACTCCATTCCGTTCCTCTCCTCTTTCCAGCTCTATACTTAATCCAGTTGTCCCAGCTTGGTGACAGCCACCATGGCTGCCGTCCTCCACTGCCGATTTATGGAGAGTTCCCTTGGACCTCCAAGGAACTTGCCTGTTCCTCTTGGTTGTCCGAGGTGCCTGTCTTCTTCCCCGTCCCTGCAGGATGGTTTCAGTCCGAAGACCCATCAACGGCAGTTGTCAGCTGGGTTTTTCACAGGGCTCGTCGGAGCCCACTAATTCCCTGTCTGACTCACTGCGACGCCAAACAGGAAGTCCTCGATATTTGCCATTTTAATGTGAGCAATTGTTGGTTCAGTAATGAGTGCGTATAGAATCTATCAACAAAAAGCATTTACCTCAAGTACCATTCTCAAATTCATTGTTAAGATATAAGCTTGTAGACTATGGAAGGATGTGAGATTGAGATGTTAATTATCTGATTCACATTAAATTGAATTTTAATGCACATGATATGAAGTCAAATTTAGTTTTGTCTTGGCACTATTTGGCCTTTGAGTAATATGCCTTCACCAGATAAAACAGAATTTTATTTCATTTCATGTTGATTTAAATATGGATATTAAAAATCTTTATTTCCTTTTAAGTTTATGCATCTATTACATTTTTCCTTCTTTTTATTCTCTATCTATCTATCTATCTATCTATCTATCTATCTATCTATCTATCTATCTATCTATCTATCTATCTATCTATCTATCCATCCATCCATCCATCCATCCATCCATCCATCCATCCATATATACAAGCAACAAGGTTACATAAGTGGGAGGAGAGGTGATAGGAACGATGAGAAGATTAATAGTAGCACAGACTGTAAATAATTTGACAGTGTTGAGGGAATTATTTGTTTAGCAGAGTGATGGCTCTCAAGAAAAAACTGTTCTTGTGTCTAGTTGTTCTGGTGTGCAGTCCTCTATAGCATCGTTCTGAGTTTAGGAGTTGAAACAGTTTATGTCAAGGATGCGAAGGATCTGTAAATATTTTCATAGCCCTCTTTCTGACTCGCACAGTATATTGTTTGTTTGTTTGTTTATTGGTTCGATTTATATGCCGCCCTTCTCCAGAGACTAAGGGTGGCTTACAATGCACTAAGCAATAGCCTTCATACTTTTGTATATACTTGCTTAGTAGGGGTTTTGGTCCCTTCCCCCAGCGGTGTTCTTTTTTTTATACAAAGTCCTCAGTGGAAGACAGGTTGGTAGTAATTGTTTTTTCTGCGGTTTTAATTATCCTCTGAAGTCTGTGTCTGTCTTATTGGGTTGCAGAACCAAACCAGACAGTTATAGAGGTGCAGATGACAGACTCAATAGAACTGTATCAGCAGCTTCTTGGGCAGTTTGAGCTTTCTGAATTGGCGCAGAAAATATATTTGTTGTGCTTTTTTGTTGTGCTTTTTTGATGACGTTTTTGTTTTTGTTAGGTGTCCATTTTAGATCTTGCGATATGGTAGAACCTAGAAATTTGAAAGTCTCTACTGTTGATTCTATGTTGTCTAGTATTGCAAGACATGGAAATATGGAAGGGTTTCTCTTAAAGTCTACCACCATTTCTACAATTTTGAGTGTGTTCAGTTCCAGATTGTTCCAGTCGCACCACGAGGCTAGTTATTCAACCTCCAGTCTGTATGCAGATTCATAATTGTCTCGAATAACACCGATCACTGTTGAGCATGGGAAGGGTCTACCGGGCCCACTGGGCCATTGCGTGCCAATGGCATGTGATGGCAAAAAGGTTAGCCATCACTGGTCTAAAGTATTCTTGCCTCTAGTGGGACAAAGTATTTTGGTAGCTCTTTCCTTAAGTTTTGTTTGTTTAGATCTCCCAAAATAATGGCCAGTGAATCAGGGTATTTGGCTTCAGCCTCCATAATCTGGTCAACTAGAGTTCATAATGCCTTGTTTACACAGGCTTGTGGATGGACATACACAGCGATTAGTAGAAATGAGGAGAACTCGCATGAAGAATAAAATAGTTTACAGTTGATAAGTAAAGACTAAGTTTTCATCACAGAATTTATATATTATAGTTATATCCTGAGACCAGCTGTTGTTGATATATAAGCATAATCCTTATGTTAAGATGGATACATTTGATTGTTTCAGAAAGGTGTATAATAATATTGCTGCTTGTGAAACTATCTATAGTTATCTGGGTTCTGTTTGTAGTTCTTCCCGTTTTTAACTTTGATAACTAGGATTGAAGTCTTGGGGGTACTGATTTGAAAGCTGGGGAACCTGTTTCTTTAGAGAGAGCACTAGGGGTACAAAATACATACACATGGATGGTGTGGATCAGTTTCACTTTAGAAACACTTGCTGTTTACTGTCTTCAACCTGAAATCTTTATGAATTCCTATACACTCATGCATGCAAACTTGTGGGATTAGTGTACTATATCGGGGTATAGATGAACATCAGATAAATAGTAAAAGAAGACAACAAAAATATTCTGGATGCAAAATTCATCAGAGTATTGTTTTTCATTATTTAAGGTTAACTTACTGTTACATGCAAAACAGCTTGGTTTTATGCCAAACGAAGTGTTATAGTTAACACAATACCACTAAATTGCTTTTTCACTTCCCATCATTGTTTTTCAATCTACAGAGAGGAAGTTGATAGTTCAAAGTTCAGAGCTTATAATATTGAGACAGGGGATATGTTTAATTTTAAGATTGCTGATATCTTGTTTTAGACATCCTTTTTTACCTTGTATTGTTAAATATTTTTCTCGGAAAGGAAATATATCCTGTCCTCTACAAAAAGCATAGATCTTAACTGCTTCCAAAGAACTTTCTGTTTCCTTGTTGCTATAGAAATAGGAGCCATGAAAAATAGTTTTTCTAAACCATCAGGATCAGCTACATAATATATTTGATGCAAATGTAATTGATGACATTGCAGCATAGAGAAGAAAATATCTGTTTCACTATAGTATGTTGAAATTCTACTGAAAAAGCAATTAAAAGCAAAGTATAGATACATCAGAGAGCTTTATTAGAGTTCTGCTATAAAAATGAGTTGCATAGAATATTTACAGATATATCTCAAATACTTTTAAACCATAGTGTGCTTGCTAAGCCATATTGAATAAGTCCAATCTTGTAATGAGGCAATGTGAACATTTATATTACAACTCAGCATTATTAAGTAAACTTAATAAGCCAAGCAGAGGGGGTAGAATACAGAAGCATTAAGATTTCTTCTGCAATATAGATAGATGGCAAATAAATTTGAAAATAAATAAATATATTATAACAGGGCATTTTCGGCCACTGGAGAACCTCCGGGGGATGGGGAAGGCCGTTTTCGCCCTCCCCAGACTTCTAGAGAGGCCCTAGAGGCTGGGGATAGCAAAAACGGGCCTTTCTGTCCTACTGGAAGTTGTTAAATGGGCCATTTTTGGCCTCCAGAGAACCTCTGGGGGTAGGGAAGGCCATTTTCACCCTCCCCAGATACCTAGAGAGGCCCTGAAGCCACATGAGAAAGAAAAATGGGCCTACCGGACCATTGCATGCCAGGAGGGGAGTCGCACATGCATGCATGGAGTGAGGACATAGAATTATGGGTGTGGCCACATTCATGAGTGACCCCCACCCTCCTCCTCCTGGCACACGATGGCAAAAAGGTTAGCCATCACTGCCCTATACTATTTCAGGCATTTTAAATCCAATTTTTTTTTTAAAAAAGAATATTTTTCTCAACCTTAATTAAACCTAAAAAATACCTATTGCATCAATTTTGATGCATACAATTCACTAAAACAGATTTAAAAAACAAAAGATTATTTCATTAACTAAGAGGATATTTCATACAAGGACAGTTTAACATGGCACGATTGATTAGAAAGTTTTGTCAGCATGCATAGCCATAGCCAGTCTACCCTCTTTAAAGAAATTTATTTATTTATTTATTTATTGGTTCAATTTATATGCTGCCCTTCTCCAGAGACTCAGGGCAGCTTACAATGCATTCATACTTTTGTATATACCTGCTTAGTAGAGTTTTTGGTCCCCCCTAAGCGGTGTTCTTTTTTATACAAAGTCATCTTATTGCCCCCACAACTGTATGAGAGTTATACAAGAAGGCCTGGAGGGCCACAGGTTGTCCGCCTTTGATACAAAGGAAAAGAAGATGCCATGCTGTTACCAAACTATTTCCCCCATTTGGTCAAACGGTAGTCTCACTTTGACAGTAGCCATCCTTCGTTTCAGACAAAAAAGTTTTCAGATATTGTTTGCTTCTCAGTCTTTTTCAGCCCAAAGACTGAGTGTGATTTCGCCACAATGTGCTGTAATTCTGGAGCTTCCCATTCCTTGCTTTGCATTTTCACCCATGCTATTTAGTAGCTGTTTGGTTTTTATAAATGGACTCATAACATTATGCTTGAATATTATTCATAAAGCGCAACAATTTAAAAAGCCTGCATAAATGGTTTGGGGTTTTTTTATTTACTACAGAAGCAACCTGTATGTTTTATGTCAGTCATGAAGTGTGTATTTTGTCTCTTGAGTTCTACCTACTTTTTCATTAAAAAGAAGTTTGGGAGCGGGAATTAAAAAAAGATAGCTACCTATGCATGTATAATGCACTCTTTCTCTCTCCTTCAGATGTAATTAGAATTGCTAAGTGCAGGGAGAGACATGTTCTTTTGTTCAGTATTAGACAGGTAATTTACACATGCAACAGGAAATGACAGCAGAAACAAAAGAGCAAAGTTCAACTTGAATTTTAGTAATAAATCAAAGGACTATCTTTGGGAACAATTTTTCCTTAGAGACTGCACTCAAATATTTATTTTTTCCTTATCAGTGTCCCTGAATATCCAGAATAGCTTACGGTATATCGGTTTGCCAAATAATACTCTTTTATAAAATAGTAGCCAACTGAAGGAAAAACTGCAGCTGGCTGTATGTCCTACAAAAAACCATCCAGCGATTGGGGAAATTGAGGAGGATGTGATTCCTGATAAAACTATATTTTTAGATATGTTGGACTACAATTCCCATCATATTGAGTCAGCAAAGCTTATTAGGAAAAATGAGATTTTTAGTGATCTTAGATACCTTGACAGATGAGGCATAAAAACTAAATTTTGAGAACTCAGCAATTTCTATAACAGGTGTCTATGAAAATTCTTAGCCATCTAGATCATAATTGTCTCAAAGGTGCTGTTCAAAAAACAACTGAACTATTTTGACGAAGAAGATGACATTTCGCTTCTCAACCAAGGAGCTTCATCAGTTGTGACTGAATAGTGGGGGATGGAAGGATAGGTTTTGACAGTTAAAATTGGATGGTGGGGGAAATGGAAGATAGGTTCTGGCAGGCTGGTGGGGACAGAGATGGAAGCAATGTATTTCTTTGCAGTCATCTGGTCATTAGCATTCTCTCTGAGAGCAGTTGAGGCTACTTGGGAGGTTTTTCTGTGCCCTCAAGGTCACCTGAATCAGAGTGAAATGGTTGTGGAGTCTTCTTGGAACTGCTGAGAGGACTGCATTGTAGACAGGAGATATGTGATATCATATTCTATAGAAAGAATAGGCAACCACTTCCAGATATTTCTGAACTGCAACAATTCCCAGCATTCTTCACCATTGGCCAGGTTAACTAGGAATACTGAGACATGTAGTTCAAGAACCATCAGGGTTGAAGAGAGTTCCTTCATGCTGATTCTGAACATTATTTTCTTCCACTAGACCATGGTGTCAAACTCAAGGCCCATGGGCCACATCCAGCCCATGATGTGGTTATATCTGGCCCGCAATGCCACCCTAGAAACAGCAAAGGAGAGGCCTGCAGCTCCTTGGCCCAGCCCAGGACAACTAGGTGCTGATGTACAACCTGGTGGTGGCATCTGGGCCGGAACATGGTCAGCCTTAAATCCGTGGGGCCATCTTAGAGCCAGCGAGTAGACACACACCCACGCCCCTGTGCATGTGCAGAGGAGCCAGCGAGTGCATGTGTGGCCAGGCATCCCCGGGAACTGCCTTTCCCTGCAGCCTAACTGTGTTCTGAGCATTTCCCTTTCACTCAGGACGCATGTGCTCACTGCCTTCTCACTGCACCTGCATAGGGGATGGGGGCAGGACAGTCTCTCACTGGCTCCAGAGAGCTACACAGATCGGATTTAAGGCTGGCCACATGCCGGCCCAGATGTCCGCTCTTTCTCCTCCTCTCCTTCTCCAAATTCTTTCCAAGTTCTGGCATGTGCATGCATGTAAGAGTTTGATTCCCAGATCTTCGAATAGTGGGCACTAGAGATTCACAGCTGGCAACGAACACAGGCTGATTGCTGCTGGAATTTGGTGGAGAGAAGGTGGGAGTGCCTGAATATGGTTTTATTTTATTTTTCCAGACAGTCGGGGAAGAAAGCAATGGAGGCCACTCAAGGCGGACTGAGGGTGGGGGGTGGGGATGCAGACTGGAAATATGCAAAAAGAACCTGACAGCTCCCATTCATTTGCAGTTTATAGGTGGGAGGGGCAAGCAAACAAACAGAGATTTTTTGTTTCTGATTCTTTTTTTTTCTTTTTTTTAATTTACCACGGCTTCTTTTGGACCTCTTAGCAACTTTTGATATCCTTCATCCCAAATTCATTGATGGTGGAGGGCTGGGAGATGAAATTGAAATCAGGGAAGGAAATCTCATGTGGAAGGGGGTGTCTGTATACTGATATATTTGGGGAGGGGATTGTAATACACAGCTGGGGAAGAAGAATTGACGGCTAATGAAATTCAAACCCGATTTCTAAAAAAAACAGGTAGGAGAGCAGGTTGTAAGATTTCAGAGCCTTCAGTTGTTTTATTTCTCCCCACCTGCACTTCTTCCTCACTCCCCCCCCCCCGCCCCCAAAAAAGCCTTTCTGTCCAAAGAACCAAGGATTTTGCTCAGCTCCCAAAGAAGCTGCAACTCACTTCTTACTTGAAGTTTCTGGCCGGTTCAGGCCAATTCCAGACTGTGGCTGTGGGTGGGTGTAAATTGTGTGCTGAATTCAACTCTATTCTATTCTATTCTATTCTGTTCTGTTCTGTTCTGTTCTGTTCTGTTCTGTTCTGTTCTGTTCTGTTCTGTTCTGTTCTGTTCTGTTCTGTTCTATTCTATTCTATTCTATTCTATTCTATTCTATTCTATTCTATTCTATTCTATTCTATTCTATTCTATTCTATTCTATTCTATTCTATTTTTAAAAAAATACTCCAGAGGTTGTTTGGCTTGCCTTTTGAGTTTTATGAACACTGGGTTTGGCTGTCTGTCTCTCACTAAAGCCAGGAGGAAATCTAGGTGCAAGATTTTAGAACAGAAACATGTGATTTTAAGTTGGTCAGAAACTGAGTGGCAGGAAAAGGCGCCCGAGTCCAAAGCAGCAGTGCTTCGCTTGATTTTAGTGGGATTCCTTCCCATGCAGAACAGTTTTGTGACAGGAAAATTAGAAGTTTCGCCCAGCAGCGGTTCCTGATCCCCTCTCAACATACATGGCCTCTAACAAGCTCTCCCTTCCTCTATGCTTCTCCCTTCAGCTGCCTTTTCCAAGAACAGAGTAGTTCTTTGCAAAATGCTTAATTTTAATTTTTCTTAGCTGGCTGGAAGTGAAGTTGATCATTCTACCAAGGTTTCAGTAATTGCACGCCTGTTCCCCTCCCCTTAAGATAAGAATTACAATCCCCCCTTTTCCTCCCCTTAAGATAGGAAAGAGGTGAGTTTTCTCATCTCCAGTGTTGGTCTTCTTTTGTTGTGGTGTTGTTAATGCTTCTGGGACGGCGTTTCTCTGGTTCTTGTTCAAGGTCAGGATAATTGCAAATGGCAACTTTTTGCTCCATTCTCCCAGGCCAAGGCTTTCTTCGCTTTTCCACTTGCTCTGCATGGTTCTTCTATTCTCCAGCTGTTAACAAGTGAAGTGGTAGCTTTGCACATCTGATTTGATCCATGGGAAAGAATGAAAGTTGATTTGTTTCTGCCGTAACATCCAAATTTAAAAGATTGGTCTCCCTTTTGCCATTCACTTAAGTAAGGAATGGATTAAATTTATCATGGATTCTTTCTTTTTTTTCCTCCCTTGTTTAGTTCTTTATTTTCCTCCTTCCCTGCTTTACATTTAAAATCCTTTCTTCACTCAGAACACAGTCAGCTTATGGGGCAAGATGGTCCTCAGGCTCGGTGTGCTCGCTGCCTTCTGTGCACGCACCCAAGGCTGCCAGTCTCACCCCCTCCCCTTGTCACTTCCTGAGCACTGAGGAAGGAAAGAAATGGGGATGAGAATCACAGAAGGAGGGAGGGAGGGGGGAGGCAGAGAAAGAAGGAAGGAAGGAAGGAAGGAAGGAAGGAAGGAAGGAAGGAAGGAAGGAAGGAAGGAAGGAAGGAAGGAAATAAAATGAGAGGAAGGAGGGTCTGAGGGAAGTTCTGCCTTAGCACTTGGCCACCAGCAGCCCTGCTCCCATTTGTCATCCCCTTGTCTCCTCCTCCTGACCTCTCCTGTTGGTCTCCCATCCTATCACTGAGGATGCTTTGGTTACAAAGCTGGGTCGCAAGAAGGAGTGGGCCTCCCTCTGATCCACACACTTTGTTGTTCCACACTTTGTTGTTGAGCTACCTGGCCAAGGAAGGTGAGGACAGTAGCAGCAGCCTCAAGGAGGTAAGCGCAGCCAGAAGCCCCCTTGAGGAGGCATGGCTGGGCCGGGCTGTGGCCACTGCCCAGAGCTCAGGGTAGCCCACCCTGCCATCTGGGGTCCTCCGCATGACCTGGGAGAGATGGTGAGGCTCTTCTGGTGTACAAGGATTTGGTGCTTGCCCTGCTCTCACTTTCTTCCATTGGAGACAAAGGCCTCACCCAGGCCACCACAGACATTTCCCCGACATGAAGAATGTCAACCTGACCATGTCCACCCTGGCCACGCCCACACCCACCCCAGCCTCCCGAGGTCAACCACAACCCTGGTGTGGCCCTCAAGGAAATAGAGTTTGACACCCCAACACTAGACTGAATAAAATTTTAATTTATTAATCTGGATAAATTAATCATTTCAGTTCCAAAGAAAGTTGATTGTAGTATTAATTCTACATAAGACAAAGTGGAAGTTCATATCAAAACATTGGAACAATTGTATCCTCTGAAAGATTTGATGCATTTGCTTTAAGGGCCTTTCCAGGTTATCTCCAGATGTGTGTATATGCACAGACACTTTGCTTCGTTCCTTTGCAGAAATGTTGTCTAACCAAGCACAGGTATGCCTAAATCTGGGAGGACCTCTAAGCAGCAAAGATTCAAGTTAATTACTTAAGTAATTAGCTGTTCATCACTTTAAGAAGGGACACAGCTTTACTGTCTTATCATTAAAGTGATCAGCACCTGGATCATAATGTATCTGAGAGCTAACAGTTCAAACAAGTCTATACAGTACAGTATATGGAAAGATAGAAACATTTCATTTCCCTTAAATGAAGGCTCCAGGTACAAACATAGGATACCTTTGGCTAATTAAATTTATTTCCATTCATCCATTGTGTTTACCCTACAGTTAATCAGAATTATATTCATGGTGACCTCAGAGTGTTCCAGTTGCTGTTCTTGGAGGATGAAGAACATGTGGAAGGAGAAGGATAGGAAGGCAAATGCTAGCCAACAGCCTTTCCTCATCTTTATTTCTTCCCTTTATTTTGCAGGGAAGGAGGGAAATACAAGTCATCATGTTTCATCCAGTTTTTTCCAAAGATCAGGGGGTTGTGGCAAGGTACTAGGGACCCTTGGCTTTGTCTAGGAATAAATCCAAGGAACTGGGAGACCCCCTCTAAGTGGCCCTTCACTTCCAGAGGAGATCCTGCAAAACAATTTGTACTGCATTTTCTTGAAACAAGTTGAGAAAGTTTGTGACGTCTTCTGCAACCCCTATAGCATTGTGCAGATAGGGGTTATAGCACTTGTTCCAGATTAGCATAGTCTTTGAATGTGGAAAAGGTTATGTCAGCCTTGCAAAAAGATTTAGAAACATTCTAACCAGAACCATGCAAGGATATTTGCCTGTTGCAAGAAAGGACAAAATGCTTCTCTAATATATCTCTTAATTGTGCATTACATTGACTCATCCTTTCTAGTCAGGCAGGGAGGATATCTTCCAGATCATTTTTTCCATCACTAAAAAATTTTTAATTGATGAAATCCAGGAAGAGAACTTTCTCTGTTGTTGCCCCTGCGATCTAATATGTCTCACTCACAAAGATGAGGCAGCCCTACCTCTGTTATGGCCTTCTGAAAGAATGTCTAGGCCTGACTGCCAATTCAATGCGGGATGGGGGCAAGAATGATGGCAACTCTGGGGAAAGTTGGTCGTTTCATGGCAGTCCCTCTATCTCTCTTAACTTTGTAACATATTCATTTTAACTTGTTATTAGTTAATCTTTTATCTTTGTTTTAACTCTGGTTTTTACTAATATATTTCTTAATTGTTCAGAATCACTTAGGTGAAATAGGCAGTGAAGAAATTAGTTGATGGACAGACAGATAAAAAGGCAACGTCCTTCTTTTCATCTGATTTATAAAGTGCAGTGTAGGTTCTGTTCAGACACAATTTGGTTCTCTCACACTGCTTGCAATCCTTAGTGTATGCCTCTGCCAGTCAGCCCCTTGCTCTGCTAATAGTGACAACGCCTCTTTGCTAAATTACAGGAGCAGGCGATGTCCCCCAGATGTGTAGGGGCTGCACTGTCTTCAGGTAGCTGGGAATTCTGGGAAATGCAGATCCATTACATGTGGAAGATATTAGGTTGGGGAAAGCTGCAAAATGTAGTGGGATCTGAGCCTGTGAAGCATAAGGAATTTTAGATAAGTTCATGCCTCCTCACAGTCTTCGGTAATAAAAGAAAACAGGCATTTGACTTGTAAGTAAATGTATCAAAACTCACAATCACTAAAGGAAAATTTCTTATGGTCAAAATAGAAGTAATGCTAAATTTTGGCTAGGTTGTATGCAGTGCATGTACGTGTTGCTTGTACTATTTGTGTATTGAGGCTATTAAGAAAGTCAAAAGAAAGATATTGTTCTTTATAGAAAGGTTTACCTGCCTCAAGTTGGGGGGGGAAATGTGTTGAAATACCTATCCACACCCTATCTACATGTCTCTGCTCTCTCCATAAATGGGGAGAATGCTTTTAAAGAGGCATGGATATTGTCTATTTTGAAATTTCTATCATCACTTTAGCTTGGAGAGATGTAGGCTTTGTATTCCAAACAACACAAATAATTTTTGGTAGTGTTAATTTACTAGAAATGCAATTGTAACACCAAGTAAAAAAACTATTTAAAATCTGACACTGGAGCAGCTTTTTTGTTCTCAGCATCTATAATATCACACAATCTACATGAATAATGGTCCACAGATTGAAAAAAACTTAAATTTTAAGGATTTGAGATAACTTTTTCTGCCTCCCCCCCTTTTAAGCACTTCACTGTGGCACTCAATGGTGATCAGTAAGAAAACCACTAGCATTTAATTTATAGATTATATTATTGCAGGTAGTCCTTGATTTACAACCACAATTGAGCACAAAACTTATGTTGTTAAGTGAGAAATTTGTTAAGTGAGTTTTGCCTGTTCTACAGTCTTTCTTCCCACAGTTGTTAAATGAATCACTGCAATTGTTAATAACCCAATTGTTAAGTGAATGGCCTTCACATTGACTTTGCTTGTCAGACTGTCACAAAAAGTGATCACATGATCCTGAGACACTGCAACTGTCATAAATATGAACCAGTTGCCTAGTGTCTGAATTTTGTCATGTGACCATGTGGATTCAACAGTTATAAGTGTGAAAACTGATCATAAGTCACTTTTCAGTGCCATTGTAATTTCGATTGGTGACCAAATGAACCGTTGTAAATTGAGAATTCCTTGTACTGTTATTCAGTACTGCATCTGAAAATCATGATCTATTTATACTATAATAGTCATATAGCTTTGTTTCTGTTCTCTTCTATTTCCTATCTAGTTTTACAAATTTCTTTAAATGTTTTACAGGGACGTGGTTAAAAAGCAATTTAGGCACTATTGAACAAGAAGGAAATGGATTGACCTGGACCTACATTGCCTCCCAGCTGGGATATTGGGTTGCAGCCATGTCACCCACAAATCCAGGTAAGGCTGATTTTTTTATTTGCCCCGGTGTGTGTGTGTGTGTGTGTGTGTGTGTGTGTGTGTGTGTGTGTGTGTGTGTGTGACCTTTAGCCTATTAGTCTCATACCAAATATAAGAGAATTGCTTAAATTGGAAAAAAGGAATCCTACACCATGTTTGTAAGAGCGCTATTATTGGCAGTTTCTTTCTCCTTTTTCAACCCTGCAAGACATAGCCAGCTATGCCAGAAAATACTTTTTGCTAGAGCTTTTCAGGAGGTGAGAAGGGAAGGAACCATTTTAAAATTTGACATTAGTCCACACACAGTAAGTTTTATATTATGCAGTACTATATTTAAATAATCTATGCATTTCAGAATAACAGTTTATTGATATATCCAGGAATTCTGAAAGCAGACTTTAAAGTTTGTTAAGGTTTTCCAAGTTTTTCAATAGATATTTTTTTACGAAGAAGAGTTTTAGCCTTAAAGAGGCTAAATATGCTGCAGCCATTTAGGTCACTAATGGTTGCATTTTGAATGCCTGTAAAGCTACCGGGACAACTTCCAAACAGTTGTAGAATAATCCCCAAATTAGATCATTGTTACAATATGTAGAACATGGTGATTTCATAAAAACATAACATGTGCGGTATTTATACCTTTCCTGCCATAAATAGAATGAGTTCTCCCTTAACTGCAAGAATTGTACAACACAAAATGGTTATCAGCTCTGATATATGATCAGCTGTAGTCTTGATTTACACTTAGACTGAATGAGCTAGGAATAGAGTAAAATTTGGAAAGTGGGAAATGGATTATATCCCAGGTCAGGCCTCCAATGATTGACCCAGATTACAGTTTTAATGGCTCTACTCAAATAAAAATAAATAAATAAATAAATAAATCCTAGCTAGAACATGACTCAAATGAATGAACCTATCATTCTCAAGTGCGCTGCTTGGAGAATCCAAGCAAGGGTTAACTTCAATCCTATTGCCAGAGACTGACTTGTTAGATTTTTCTTGGCCACGCCTCCCTTTGCCTGACTGAGCTCCAGTTTTTCAACTCAGTCCAGCCGAGAGACATATGGAAAAATTTCCTCCAGTAACTCATGTCTAAGACAATAGGATCTTGCTTAGATTGTTCAACAACTAAGCCAGTTAGGGTGGACAAGGATATAAGAGCCGTTTTTGGTTACATTGGGGCTTTTAGTTCCCTGGATGAGCATACACACTGCAGATGAGTATGCTGGTCTACCCCAGGAAGTCTGGCACAATCGCTACCACCCTGAAAAGGACAAGGAGTAGGCAGCTAATCCAGGACTAACCCGTAAGTGGGGATCCCGCATGGTGCAGGCTCCTGATTCTCTACCTGACAAGCCACTGGTGAGTGAGCTGGTTCCTGGTCTGTGGGCACAATCACCACCACCTTCTCTTTTCCTGATTGGGAGGACAACTCTGGAGTTAACTGTCCATCTTGTGGGACATACTCTGAAGAATTAAAGTTTGCCTGATCCGCATGGCACTGGGAGAGGTGGAATCCTCTCGTGCCATTTTTTTAAACAGCTCAGGTGCAGCAGACCGCTTGGAGTGGCAGTGTTGCCGGGCTATGCACTATTTTGCTTGTGGTGGGCTTGCAGCTTTGAATTTGTGTGGTGTTGGGAGAGGCAGATTTTGCCTTTGCACCATTAACTAATCAGCTGTGGGGTGCAGCAGCGCTTTAGCGCTTGCGAGACAGGTGGCTAGCCTTGAAGCTGGAATTTTGCAACAGGGCACTGGAGAGTGGAAAATTTCCACTCTAGCGCCAATTTATATCTAGCTGAGAGGCGTGGCTGGGGCTTAGGAGCAGCGGCATTGCAGGAGCAAGTTTCGGAACCAGAAGTTCTGTGGGGGTGCTGGTCTTCCCGGGTTTATCATGTGGGTCCATAATCACCCTTGGAGTGGCAGAGAGACCTGATCTGGTGCAGGAACTTTGGGTCTGGTGTATATATGCATGGACAGTGGCAGCATGGTTGGAGATAAGGCTCCATAGAGCTGGGAATTGCAGCCCCAGGCATACCAGGGCTTCTACTAGGGTGGCATCTTAAACGGAAAATTCCAAAAGACATTTATCTAAGAAGGATACTGCTGCCTTGGAAAGAGATGCCAAAAGGTGCCACAAGGCTCTAGAAAAGCAACTTTCCTAAGCCCAGCAACAGGTTTCAGAAGCCCAGAGAGCCCACTATTTGTTTTGCAGAAGATGTATTTCTTGCATCGTTGCAATCTGATTTGTCTCAATTCAGTGAGGTGCAGCAAAGAGTGTGTTCACTAGGGGGAGCTGGTGAGCTTCCATCTGTTTTTGCAACAGGCCAGGAGGAGGAATTTCTGCTATTCTCAGGTGCAGCTACTAGTGTGCACTCAAGACCTACTTCTGCTAGGACCTCTATACAGGAAGGTACTTTTACTGCAGCTACTAGTGTGCACTCAAGACCTACTTCTGCTAGGACCTCTATACAGGAAGGTACTTTTACTGCTATTGTGGCAGGGCTCCACCCAGAGGAGGCTCAGGGATCTGGGCTATATATTGATATGGAGAATTTAATTGCTGAAGCAATTTCTCAAGGCATAGCTGCAGGTTTGCAGCAGAGAGATCACTCTCAGCCACCTCCACCCAACCTGCAAGTTCAGCTTCCAACAAATATGCCTTCCAGGGGGAAGGGGGGGTAATGTGACTAGGTGGGTGTGGCCAATTTTTTTTTACTTCTAAAACCATTTTTTACATGTAAAACCATGTTAAAAAATGCTTTCAAAAAGCTCTGACAATCCCAGATCGTCAGAGCTTGGATTGTCAGAGCTTGGATTGTCAGAACCATTTAAAAGAAAAAAACTTTTTTTCTTTTAAATGGCTCTAGCGATCCAAGCTGAGTTGCCTGATTAGCAGGCAACTCAGCTTGACTCGTCAGAGCTTGGCTCGTCAGAGACATTTAAAAGAAAAAAAAAGGCTCTGATGATCGCGCGGCTCAGCTGGGCATGGAGGGGTGGAGGCAGGAATTTTTGCTACCTGTTCTCTGAACTGCCCACCACCATCGCTACCTACTCACCCGAGCTGGTCCAAACCGGGAACATTTCACCTCTGATGACACCTCACAAACCTTCTTTCTCATGTCTGTTTCATTCTACCTTGTTTAAGTCCTTTTTACTTAAGGCTAAGACACCACAAACATGGGAGTAGTGGAACCATCTCCTGGTCAATCCCAGGTTCCTCTAGATCCACATGAGGGTTTGTTTTCAGAGCCCATTCCGGAACAGGAGGTCATTCCTTCTCCTAAGCTGTTCTTAGACATTATTCAGAGTCAGTGGGCCCAACCTGGTGCAATTGCAGCCCCTAGTGGGAATGACAGGAAGCATTATTGCGGGGCCCTGATCTGGAGGAGCTCCTCCAATTACCAATGCTACATGCTCCAATGGCAATTCTGACATCTTCAGGCAACCTTCCAGCTGACATTGCAGAAGGCTTAAAGGCAGAGGTCAAGAAGGCAGAAATGGCTCTTCATAAAACGCACCAGGCAGCTGCTTGGGCCATAAGGTCAGCAACTGCAGCCTCCTTCTTTAATTGAGCCTCTTTAATCTGGTTACGCCAGATGCAGGTGAGGCTGCTTCCTGATGAGACCAGGCTGCCTCAGGACCTGAACAAGCTTATTGTGGCCACAGAGTTCTCAGCCAATGTAACTTTGAACACAGCAAAATTTGCATCCAGGGCATTAGCTTAACAGTAGCATCATGTCACCTCCTGTGGCTACGCCATTGGCAGGCTGACATGCGTTCTAAATGGAAGTTGGCTTCAGCTCCCTACAAGGATGCAAACTTGTTTGGTGAAGCCTTGGACCCCATCCTAATTGAAAGCAAGGACAAGAAGAAAACCATGCCTTACATGTACAGGGGGGCGGATCATAGACCCTTGCCTTATTATCACAGACAGCCATTTCTATCAGCAGAATCTGGGCCCAATATCTCTCAGTTTCAGAGACCATCTTATCAGGGACACGACCAGTTCTCGGATAGGTCTTCCTATTGTGACAGAGGGAGACATCAAACTCCTGTCAAGTAGCCCTTTCGTGGGTCAGGCAGTCACTGCTTTCGTCAAGGCAAATGACTACAGCATATCTCCCATTGATGGCCAATTACAACAATTTGCAGGCCAATGGGAAGGGACCACGGCCAATGTGTGGGTTCTGCAGACAATGTGATTGGGCCTCACTGGAATTCCTCCCCAACCCCCCAAACCGATTTATTCATTGTCCAGTCCCAGTAAACATCAAGAAAAGAAACCTGATGGAAGCTGAAATCCGACATCTGTTGGAACTCAACACTATCGAGCCAGTTCCAGAAGGCCAGGAGGGACAAGGGCATTACCTCTTCTTGGTAATGAAAAGTTGAGGAGGCTGGGAGGGAATTCTGAATTTCGCCCACGTGATTTACTGCCGCTTCAAGATGCAGTCCCTACAATCCATCTTGGGCTGCATCAGGGAAGGCAACATGTTAAAATTAATAGACCTCAAGAAGACCTATCTTCATGTGCCCATATGATCTTGCCATCACAAGTTCCCGAAGTTTTCGTACGCAGGGCACCACTTCCAATACCAGGCTCTGTCATTCAGTCTGTGGTTAGCTCCCAGAGCCTTCACAAAGGTATTGGCAGGGGTGGTAGCACACATCAGGGCAATCCCTGTAAGATTACAGTGTCAGCCTCCAGTGCTGATATAGTAAAGAGGGGGTTAAATTCCTGTGGGATTAGTAAGAGAGACTGCCGTAGAATGATTTAGATAATGACCAATAGGATAAGGAAGCAAGCCAGGAAAGGGAGGGATTATGGAGCAGAGGTCATTTCCTGACTGCATATGAGTCCGTGAAGACGTTGTTCTAACAAATAAAAGTTTTTTTTTCTTATCAAAATGTGAGAGACATCTTATTTCTTAAGACAACTCTAGCCGGACAGACAGTGCTACCTATACGACATTTTAATCTTGTCAAGTTCAGCCTCATGAGTGGAACAGGATCTCCAGACCATAATATGGACTCTTCAGGACCATGCCTTCATGGTCAGCTTCTCAGTGTCCCGCCCCTGGAAGATTCCCCGGAACAGGATTTCCCTCAGCCTTTGGTAGTGGTACATCCGGAGCCTCAGTGGCTCCAGTTGACCGTTTGGCACTTGAGAGGAGCCTCCTGAGGAGAGACAAGCTTTCTGAGAAGGTGATTCAGACCATCCAGGCTTCCAAACAGCCTTCAATGAATTGAATCTACAACACCACTTGGTCAGCCTTTTGCCAATGGTGTTCTTTGGGACATATTGACCCTTTAGGAGCTTCGGTTCCAGAGGTGCAGGACTTTCTACAAACCAGATTGGATAGGGGACTGTCTCCCAACACTCTTAGGAGAGAGGTCGCAGCTTTTCACAGTGTTGACCTGTGAAAAGAGGCAACCTATTACTCACCATTCAGTTTTCTGAAAGGAGCTGCTAATTTGAGACCCCCGGTGGTACATCGTTACCCCACCTGGACCCTGGCCTTAGCGCTTCAGGCTCTCACTTCAGCCCCATTTGAGCCGTTGAAGACCCCTAGCCTCAGATACATAACCCTTAAGGTGACGTTCCTCATGGCAATAACATCAGCCAGGAGGATCTCTGAATTAGCATTATCAGTGAGAAAGGATCTTTGCATTTTCCATAGAGTAGTTCTTCTTTTGGATCCATTGTTTCTGCCCAAGAAGAACTCCTGGTTTTACAGGGACCAGGAGCTTATTTTGCCTAATTTTTGTTCAGGACTCCATCATCTCGTGGAGGAACGATGGCATACACTGGATGTCATACGGGCTCTTTGCAGATATATCAAATGGACTTCTTCCTTTCGGAAGATGGAATCCCTATTCATCTCCTTTCAGCCTTCAGCCATGGGCAGAAAGGTGACATTGTCCACCATAGGCCGCTGGTTGAAAGCCTGTATTGCTAAGGCTTATGAGATGCAGGCTTGGCTCATTCTGAGATGGATTATGGCTCACTCCACCAGGAGTACAGCCACTACCTCAGCATAGGCAACGCAGGCTCCCATGGAAGACATTTGCAGAGCAGCAAACTGGTCATCCCCATCGTCCTTTATTATACATTATAAACTGGATGTGTATGCCTCAGCTGAGGCGTCTTTTGGCCAAAGACTTCTTCAAAGAGTGCATTCCACCATGGGGACCACCAGGACTGGTGGGTCTCCCTCCCCTAGATCTCAAGCTTGGTTAGATCCCTTGCTTGGATTCTCCAAGCAACACACTGGAGAAAGGACGTTGATCTTACCTGACACGTCTCTTCTCAGTGCGCTGGAGGAGAATCTAAGACCCACCTTGCTGACCATCTGGTTCCAGGGGTCCGGGTGAATTTATATCTTCTACAGGTCCATATATACTGCACTGCCATGCCTTCGTCGAAAAACTGGAGCTCAGCCGAGCAAAGGGAGGCATGGCCAAAAAAAATCTAACAACTCAGTCTCTGGCAATAGGATTGAAATTAACCCTTGCTTGGATTTTCCCACAGCGCACTGAAGAGGGATGTGTCAGGTAAGACCAATGTCCTTTTCCTTAATGCGCTAATTAGTGCCTCAAGGAATAGTGCAACTTGGTGCAGTTTCTGACAATTGGAGCGGGAGGAAATTCACCAGACATGCTAAGTAAGATTCCAGATAAACAGTCTACACAGTAGGGTTACCAAGCCCATTTGCTTAGTATTGCCCCATTGCATCATTCATTTTGTAGGCACATCATCTCCAAGTAGATGATACTGTTCCAAGTTGCAATCCAGATAATAGCACAGGCCCATTGTTTTGGTTGGTTCCTCTAACCAAAGAACATGTATCACTGCAGTATTTAGTCACAGTGTCCTTAGCACAGGGCTGTTCTGGGATATTCTGAGTAATTCAAGTCAGTGGCATCCCTCAGCTCTGGAAACCTGTGTAATCAGGGCTGCTACCTGATCCCATCAGAGAATACTGCTAGAAGTGGCACATCAGATGATACTCTGCTGCAAGGGGTTGTTGTCAAAGTGAGAGCTAGCCTGCAACTAAATATACCCTAAAATGGGTTAGAAAGCTTTGACTTGCCTGTCCTCAGAATTTTAATTTTTTCCCCATCTTGTAGGTCTCATTGTAGCGAAGGACTTCACTACTTACCACACAGTGTTCCTTTTGGCAATTCTTGGAGGAATAGCTCTTATACTACTTGTCCTGCTGTGCCTCCTTTTATACTATTGCAGGTAAAATGTCTCATTTTTATATTTAATTATATTTGTAGAGTGGCCCAGCGAGGAACACTTTCATTTTTGTGTAAGTACAACATTTTAGCAAGCCTCCTATGGATTCATAATTTCCATAATAGAACCAGTATTTTTGGATTCTACCTACTAGTGTAAACAGGCTACTTGGAGATTGTATATTAGCTGCCCACAAACTTGTGCCATCAAAATATATTAGATTACTGGTCTAACACATCGCCATGGCACCAGATTGAGGAAGATTCTTTACATAGGCCTAAGTTTTTCTTATCATACTCAGTACTTTCAGAATTGATGGTCTTATATAAGTACCCTTTGAGAAATGGAGTAATATTACAAATTTTGCATTTGAGCTGAGATAGATTTTTAAATTAAGATTCCTCTGAAAACAAGGAAATAGGATGGGGGATGCAGATCGTGTTAATTTTTCTATTTGCTTGTGGAACAAGCTGTATTATAATCTAATTTCAAACTTGGAGCTACCAATAATAGTTTAGGAAACTGGCATTTTTAGAACTGAAGAAAAGAACATTTCTCTCATTCCAACACAATACATGTAATCTATAAGATGTTTGCTGAAACAGAAGAACTAAACCAAGAATAGTAACATTATTTCTTTCTTAAGTCCTATTAAATGTATTACCTGCTAATATATTTCAAATAATGTTAATAGAAAAAAATATAAAGTTGTCTTTCTTCTGTTATATCTGCTTTTACTGTATTGTTTTTATTATAGTATTTCTTTTTTCTTTTCATAATGAGTTTCAGCATTTATCTCTACAATTGAAATATCTAATGTAATAACCAAGGTTTTTGAATGCAAATAGCCCCTCAAAATAGGGAGATGTTGGTATTCTTGAAAAACAGTATTGAAAAAGTAAATAAACAGAAAGGGTGTAAAACAAAAAAGAATTTCCATTGAGAATTGAGCTGCTGAACATTTAGTTTGGATTGCAAAATAAAATCAGGAGATGTTAATTTGCTTGAGCCTCTTGCAATGGCTTTCTTTATCTCAGCACTCTCCACTTAGAGTGGACCAGAATTCCCATAACTTCTGCCCACCCATCTTGGTCAGCCAGGTTTATGATAATTGGAAGAGAGAATAGGTGTTTGAATACCTATTCACCAGACTATTCTTTTGCTGCAAGTCCCTTTAAAATGAATTGTTTTTCTATTCCCTTTTTTTTAACATTAGGAGAAAGTGTTTGAAGCCCCGTCAACATCATAAGAAACTACAGTTATCCTCAACACTCAGTGGTGCTAAGAAGGATCAATCAACTTCCATGTCCCATCTCAATTTAGTATTTTCCCGACGTGAATCAGAATTTCCCGGTGGGCTCTCCATTACTGGCAACAGGCACCCAGAATCCTCTGGCCACAAAGAACTGATAGTGGCTGTTCACTTGGACAAAGGATGTTCTGGAGAAGTAGATATGCATACCCCTATGCTGCAACATACTTATAGCACTTCACAGGAATTTAGCTCCAGAGAAGAATCACTTTCCCATAAGGAAAATGACCGTAGCCGCATGTCTCTAGAAAATATGGCTTCTAATGACAGTTTGAAAAAAGACTATCTTCAATCATTGGATTCTTTCTCTATAAATCCAAGAAAGTCTCTGGAAATTACAGAAGGATATGGTTCTCCTGATAAAGGGGACCATAGACACAGTTACAATGCAATGTTGTTAAGCCGGCCTTTATTTGAGAAGCAAGAGCAAACATCCATGAATCATATTTCTACAGGGAGTAAATATAATCTTCAGGAACAAGTATACCCTATCCCTTCAACCCCTGAAACGGAGCTTCTAGATTGCAGGTCCTCTGAATGTATGATGTCTCGCTCCGTTGACCATCTTGAAAGACCCACTTCTTTTCCTCGACCAGGTCATCTGGTCTGTTGTAATTCTCTTGATCAGGTTAATGATAGTGTTTACAGAAAAGTATTGCCCACATTAGTCATTCCTGGTCATTATATGAAACTTCCAGGAGAACATCCTTATATTAGCCAGCCTCTCTCTACTGATCAACCAGTAGATATAGAAAGGCTCCAGGTTGAACTATCCAGCCCTCATTCACAGCTTTACCCACATTCTCAGCAACAGTTGCAGCCACAACAACTAGCTGCTCAAGCAGTATCCCAGCAACATTTGCAAGAAGTTGGTGCAGGTGACTGGAAACCACAGAACGTTGCAATGTCTGAATCAGTATCCATTCCAGCATCCCTCAATGATGCCTCCCTGGCACAAATGAATAGTGAAGTTCAGCTTCTTACTGAGAAAGCTCTAATGGAGTTAGGTGGAGGAAAGCCTTTACCTCATCCTCGGGCATGGTTTGTTTCTTTGGATGGGCATTCCAATGCTCATGTTAGACATTCCTACATTGATCTTCAAAGAGCTGGAAGGAACGGAAGCAATGATGTTAGCCTGGATTCTGGGGTTGACATGAATGAGCCAAAATCTGCCCGAAAGGGAAGGGCAGATCACTTACAACAAACCCATCAGCAAGTGCAGATACATCCACAGAAAGAGCAGAAAATTCCAGAGAGTAGCACTTATACCCAGCTTGTTTATTTGGATGAAGTGGATCAAAGTAGCAGTGAATGTGGAACTGCAGTTTGTAGTCCTGAAGATAATACTCCCAGATGTGTGTTGGAGGGAGGGAGCAGAAGAACAGGTGGCCAATTGCCCAGCCTGCAGGAAGAAACTATAAAAAGAACAGTAGAAAGTTCACCAGAGCCTTTAATAAGTCCAGAACATAAAATAACTGAACACAGTGAAGCTGACGACGATGATGATAATGACGATGATGATGATGATGATGACGATGATGATCAAGGGGAAGACAAAAAGAGTCCTTGGCAAAAGCGAGAGGAAAGACCACTTATGGCATTCAACTTGAAGTAACCTCTGTTAGATTTTATCTTTTCCCCAAGGAGAATATATAATTGCCAAATATTTTTGTTTGTTTATACTTACAGAAGAAAAAAGATGAAGTAATCTTTGTGGTGGGTTACAACTGAAAAGGTTCACTCAAGATAATTTTTGTGCAAACTCACCTAATTATTTTGCAAAGTCTGTATGAAACTGTGACTTTGAATTCCAATTACTTGATACTGGCCATCAAGGACATTTGGATATTTTGACATGTGGTATGGCAGATTATAACCTCAGATTTTCCTGAAAATGGATCTATGTGAAACTTTATTATTATTATTTCTTAATTCAAATGTATCATAATGATGCTACTGAAAGGGTATCTTTAAGTAGAGTTCAACACTTGACATCTACAGATATGCATTATTTCAAAGGAAGGCTATGCACTGCTGCTTTTTAATAATCTTGTTTTTGCTTTAACATAATTATTTACAAGGTTGTTCCAAAATATTGTCTATCTTTAGTCTGCCTAGCCACTGAGTTTTTGACCTGAAACTTGACAAGCTTTTCTTGGTATCTGAAGAGCCTTTTTGTGAAACCAAACTGATTTTTAAAAGTCAGCTTTGATTCCTCCAGTCCCCATTCTAAGTGCCTTTTTTACAGGAACAATGAACAGTCTCTTCTTTTGCTAGCGACTTGAATAATCAGATTTTTTAACAGAAAAAAATTCTGAAACTGTATCTGTTCTTTAATTTGCATGCTATCAAATGTCTCTGCTGAATGACTTTATTTCAAAACAGTGTATTCGCTAGTTTTGGTGTGTACTGTGGATTCTGTTTAGCAAGGGTAGACTATAGGACATTTTTGAAAACCCCCAAAGTAGCCAAAATAGTTTCACTGATTGTATATATGATGTATATAATTTCAAGTAACATGGATTTTGGACCAAGCAAGTGGACTGAATGTGTTCTAAAAATGTCAAGCAGAGTTGTTATAAACTATCCAAAAGTGCCAGATTGATTTCTGTGCTTTCTCTTTATAAAACTGCTTGGTTATCCAAAAATTATAATTCAAAAATAAAGTTTTTGAAAACTCAGGACTCTTTAAAATTCCTCTTTGAAGTCATAGCATATTATTTGAGAGATAATATAGTAAGTGTGCAGTACGTTATGTTTAATTTGCTGATGTCTTATGAATATTATGAATTATTAGATAGATTTATAGAATTAATTAATATTCAAACAAGGCAGGCAGGACACTTGCTTATCCCTACCTTTTCCTGCAATTTTTCACAGAATTAATATTTTCAACTTCCCCGTTCCAATTATCAGCACAGGTAATGACTTAGTCATTTAACAGCAGTTCAAATTTATGCCACACCACCTCCAAAACCTACATATGACCCTGTTTCAAAGTTATAGCAACTACAGCGCTTTCTGCAGTCATTTGCTCTTTTGACTAACTGTAAGGATGCTACAGCACTCCCCATCCTCCCCGCACTTTCCTTGCCATTGTTCACCTTCACAACCACTCACAGGACTGCTGCAGCATCCCCATTCCCTCCCCTGCCCTTTCTCACATGCCCATCATCCAACAGACCAGAGTTGGGTTTCAGCAGGTTCTGACCAGTTCTAGAGAACTGGTAGCGGAAATTATTAGTAGTTCGGAGAACCAGTAGTTAAAAATTCTGACTGGCCTCGCCCCCATCTATTCTCTGCCTCCCAAGTCCCAGCTGATAGAGAGGAAATGGGGATTTTGCCGTAACCTTCCCCTGGAGTGGGGACAGAATGGAGATTTTACAGTATCTTTACCCAGCCTGGCCCACCAAGCCACACCCACAAAAACGGTAGTAAAAATTTTTGAAACCCACCACTGAATCAGACATACCCTTTGAAGATCTCTGGATATCATGATAGGAAAGAAAGGGGTGTCGGCTCAGAAATGGCTACCATTTTGCCCTTCTTGTCAAAATTGTGGCCATGGGACAAATTACTTCATTTTGCTGCCTTAACAAGGTCTGCGCAGCACTGCAGAAGCTTCTGAAAGGTTTAGAAAGCTTCTGCAGGACTCTGTAAATGTGGTTAAAGCAGCAAAAAGGAGCAGTATGTCTCTGGGCCGTACAGCGACAACCCAGATCTGGCCTCCATTTTGTGCAGTGGGGTAAAACGGCAACCAGTTCCAGAATCAGACTATGTGGCTGAGGGACAAAATGATACATTCCACTTGGCAAATGTGATATGCCCAGCCTTTCTGAAACCTCTGAAGCAATCTGTTCAGTTCCCTAGAAGGCCTTGAAGCTCTTCAGAACATGAGGAAAAGGATGGAATGGAAATCGAACCTAAGTCCTATGGGGACCCAATGGAGTGAGAAAAGATCTCTGGTGACCCAAGAGGAGTCACCAAGCAGAGCATGGGAACTGGGAAATACCTTGGGTGACCTAGAGCTGATAGGCCTGGGCCTGTGCTAGGACTTCAAAGGCCTCTCCTATCCCTGAGGCAATCAATGCTCAATTTAATAGTTGCATTAGAAAGAGCCTTGGAGTCATTAAAGGAGGCTGTTGGCCATCACAACATACAAATCTAATTGGCAAAATATAGGACAACCTATATTTTGTGACTAGAAGTATCTGTGCTAGAGTAGAAAGTAGCCACCTAAACAAAATTTCATTAGGCATGCTATTTTGTGGGTAGATTTAGTACATTGTCATATAAGAAACAATAGTATATGGGAATGAATTTATGAATGGGGATAGAGTAGGATCTACAGGATTTAAAACCAAAAGAGTTGGAGGAAGAAACAGCCTTTCTTCCATCCAGCACAAATGCTACCAATTTTCTTTGTGTTGTTGCTTTTTCTTAAACAGAAAAACTTCAAATGATGCCCAGCTACCTGTCTGCAATAATAATCAGGGAACCACTGTCAGCAGCAGTTTGCTGGGTTGTAATCACAATTAATTCTTTGTCCTAGTGGGAACTCATGAGGCACAAGGAGAATAGAAATAAAAACACTACAAAGGAAGTATATATACTACAAGTAATCCTTGGTTTACAACATTCATTTAGCGACTGTTGAGATTACAACAAGTCCTAACACACAACCATCACAGCATCCCCACTTCATGTGATCAAAATTTGGGCACTTGGAAACCAGCATCTATTTGTAAGATTTGCAGCATCCCAAGTTTATTGTGATTATCATTTGCAACTTCCCAGCTGGCTTCTAAAGCAAAATTAATTGGGGAAGCTGAATTTGCTTAATAACCATGTATTTCACTTAACCAATGTTCTAGTCATAATGATGTATATTATGATTATAGTAAGGTATTATACCACAATGTCTTATACTGTTTATGGTTTTGCAATGAACATGCTGTGCAAGGAAGATCAGTAAAGAAAGGTTTGTTTTTGCACCACTGGACAAAATTGCACATTACTTAGGCAAATGTGTATTTCAATATAATGTGTTATAGTAAAGTGAATGTAAGAAAGGAAATTATTTATGTAAAAATAAACAGGGACATTTTCAAAAAAAAAGAATAACCAGATTTAGGAAAAAAATAACCACATCCACATTTATTCTTGGAAAATTTCCATGCTTAGCTTAAAGTTATGCTTTGTAATGTGTTTTCTTCTCACATAATTGATTAAAAGTCACCTACAGTGCTTCTAGCAACCTAGACCTCTGGGGCATCCTTCATAACACTTCTGAACAAGCAAAAAAACAACAACATCACAGCATTTTCTGGGGATGAGCAGGAAACCTAACAAATGTATCAGCTTTATTCTCTGTTTTCTCTATGTATGCCTACAGCAATATTCCAGCAAATCGTAGTGATGCCACGACCCATGAATTATTATAAATGTGTATCCCAATGTGATTATTACTTTTTTCATTCAATTGTGTCTGATTGTCATCTTTAAAACTCTACATGGCTTGGCACTAGATTATCTGAAGGACCAACTCTTCTGAGTTACATTTGCCTGACCCACTATAGCAGAGAGACAGGGAATGTTGCCAGTCCCCTCTCTCTCCTAAGGAGATACATCTGGTGGGACCCCTTGGTGGCTCTCTCCCTTTGGAACATCATCCCTGCAGAGATTGGAATGGGCCCAATTTTGCAAGGCTCTGAAGACTTGGTTTTGCCAATGGACCTGGGATTATTGTTTTTATTCCATATAAAAGGTAAAAATAAAGAAGTTTCTGTGGGTTTTACTCCACTAGTCATAGCTAACTTTAGAGCTAATGCTTATCTCCATTTCTTTAAACTAGTGCTGTTCAAAGATATTTCCATGGTCATATGGCCAGCATTAAAACCTTCTGCAGGATAAAGCATAGGGCAAAACACAGAAAACTTGCTACTTTACCATCACAGTGGTTCCTATTTATTTGCATTTACATACTTTCAAACTGCTAGAATTGGCAGGAGGCAAGTGACAGAAGCTCACTCCATCACACAGCGATAGAGCTCAAACCGCTGGAGCATAGACCTTCTGTAGCACTTTTTAAAGCCAACAAACTATACTGTCCTTCTTTTTGTATATTGAGTTTATATTTTTGTAAATCTAGAGTCACTGAAAGTGAGTGGTAGCCTTATAAATTCTCTAAATAAATAAATTCTCACAGACTGCCTGGAGAAGTCCCTGCAGTTTTCTTAGAAAGCATTTTCAGTTGTAGTTTTCCTTTACTTCCTTCTTAGGGCAGAGAAAAAATGACTGGGCCAAGGTTGACCAGTTGGCTTTGTTCCAAAGGCAGGAATCAAACTCCAATCTCTGGTTTCTACCCTGCAACTTTAACCACTACACCAAACTTGTTCTCAATATGGATGTTAATAATAGGCAAAACTTTTCAAGATTTAACTCTTACAGTAGAAATTAACCTATAGCAATTAATGAAAATCCTACAGTAAATAATATCAGGTCAGCTGCTTCAAGAGAATAGGAGGACCTCTACAAATGTCCATTTTTGTTGTTTAATAGCACTTTACCTTCCTATATTTAGTAGGGAACTAGTACAGATAGACCTTGACATGCAACCACAATTGATCTCAAAATTTCTGTTGCCATGTGAGACATTTGTTAAGTGAGTTTTGCCCCATTTTACAACCTTTTTTGCCACAATTTTTAAGTGAATCAGTGCAATTGTTAAATTAGTAATATAGTTGTTAATGAATCTGGCTTCCCTATTGACTTTCCTTGTCAGGTTGCAAAATATGATCATATGACCCCAGGACACTGCAATCTTCATAAATAGAGTCAGGTCCCAAGTGTCTAGATTTTGATTATGTGACCATGGAGATATTGCAATGGCTATAACTGTGAAAAATGATCATAAGGTTTTTTTTAGTGCTGTTGTAATTTTGAACATTGCTTAAATGAAATCAAGAACTACCTGTAATGTTTTTCTCAAAATAAAGTCTTAAACTGGTTTAGATATAACATATGGCAGATTGAACTTCCAGGAACTCCATATGTAAAATAGAACTGTATCTGCTTTCCTAGATTTGTAGCCTTGGCTTCCTATCCCCATTAGTTGCTGCTGCCTATGATGTTGCAGTCTTGCCAAGTGGACTAGTGTTGCCCCACCCCCACCTCCAAGGTAGCGGTGAGGTTATGACATAAATCAAATAACAAGGAACATTACTGAAGAAAGGCAGCATAAATATATAGAAGTTGATAAATAAATATGAGCCATCATCCAAGCATAAAAGTGTGCTCATCAAAGAAGGAAACAATATGATAGCATCCTTTCAAATTAACAAGATTCTGTTACAAACTTTTATTACCCATATTTGTTGGAAATAAGATCAATTTTGTTATGCTGACAATTGTCCTTTAAAACACATTTGATCAAGATCTCATTTAATCCTTTGCCTATTAATTTGAATAACTTACACAAAGATGCTGGACAACATCTCAGAACAAAACGACCCTCCCACCTCCCTTGAAAAGAGAGTCATCCCCTCATTGCTCTTTAAAGAGTTGCTTCTGAGGGTTGCCACCTGCTAATTGGGGTTTACTCCACTGAGTCCCGCGAAACATGCACTGCGAATACGTGCCCAAGGCAGAGAAAAAGTGACGCTCCACCAGTTCGCAGTTCCGACGTCCGTTTCGGCCCGTTTCACTTGGCACTGCAGACTGCTCAACCGTAACGCGGTTGCCGGACTTGGGCTAGGCGTGATTGAATCCGCCCAGGACCGCTTCCTTCAGCAGCCCAGCTTCAAGCGGGGCCAGGCATCGCCGCCACCAACCTCTCGCTCTAACCTACCTCAACGGGCTGTTGGGCGGATGTCATTGCAGAGGCGGAGCAGCGCCCACGGGGAGCCTGTCGGAAGAACGGGCGAGCGACGGCATCCATTGAAGAGCCACCGTTACCCGCCGTCCAAGATCCGGCTCCTCCGACAAGCAGGGGGGCATCGGAGGAATCTCTATTTCTGGGTGAGAAGGCGGTTGTTAAGGGGCGCTCGTCCAGCGGCTGGTGCCCGCCTGCCTGCGCGCTGGACTAGCTGCCTTTCACAGCTGCCTTTGTCTCAAAGGTGCTTTTTTTTCTTTTTTCTTTTTGAAGACGTTTCGCTTCTCATCCAAGAAACTTCTTCAGCTCTGGCAGGATAGTGGGGAATGGAAGGATTTATATTCCTTGCAGATCAT
This sequence comes from Coluber constrictor foxii, assembly GCA_038048745.1. Classification (NCBI taxonomy): domain Eukaryota; kingdom Metazoa; phylum Chordata; class Lepidosauria; order Squamata; family Colubridae; genus Coluber; species Coluber constrictor. The sequence goes on from CM075961.1 coordinate 147,572,225, forward strand.
TTACATCCTTTTAGAGAGTCGTTGAAGCACTTGGAGATATATCTGTGTTCTCACCTCCAACGACCCTCTTAAAAGGATGTAAATGACATCTGTCTGCAAAGAATATGACTCCTTCCATTCCCCACTATCCTGCCAGAGTTGAAGAAGCTTCTTGGATAAGAAGCGAAACGTCTTCAAAGAAAAGAAGTCCAGTTGCCTTCTGAAAAAGAACCTGTGGGACTGCCTTGCATAGACTTCTTTCTCCCTTCCCACCCACCTTTATTCTGAGATGGCAGAGGACAGCGAGCCACCGCTGGCATTCCGTTCTGCCAGCCAGCCAGCCAGCGAGAGCACTTGCCCAAGCTTGCCCAAAGGCTTCACCGCGTTGCAGGAACGCGCGGTCTGCCCGGCCGGGAGCGAGCGAGTTTGGGGACAACCAGCCCGCTCCCCTGAGCCGGTTTCTTGCGACAGGGACAGGAGCGTCGCAGTAGGGACTCAAGGCTAATCGGTTCGCTCGTCTTTTCCCCACCCTTACCGCCGACGGCTGCCTGCTACGATTTCTGTACCAAGCCAGGCTTCCCCTTCGCCCCCTCTGCCGTCCTCCCCTTTCCCTTTGTGAGCACCTCCCATCCTTCGCAGCCTCCCGCAAGGCGTGCAAGAAGCGCCCGCCTCGCCTTCCCTTCGGGGAGGGTAGTGGTGGTGGAGGAAGCCGAGCTGGAGCGACGGGGGCCCTTCCACCACTGGGGGCGGGAGGGCTGGCTCACTCTGGGGATCCCGCGGTGGGCGGGAGGCTGGATCTGCTCCTTAGATCGACCTGTGCGCATCAGAGGACTGTGGTGGGGGGGGGGGCAGGAAGAGGAGGGGAGGGGCGGCTTCTGCACATGATCTGACCAGGCCTCTGGGACTTGCAGGTGTCCTCCGGGTGCCCCCTCTTCGTGATATCCGCCTCCGACCATTTTTGGCAAACGTTCTTCTTGGTCTGACCTGTAATGGGAATTTTTCTTTCTGAGGGCTGTCATTTTTATGCCTTTCTGCTACCATCTCACCCTGGTGTGCCTTTTAGGAGCTTTCCCCTCCCCCCCAGCAGAATAAAAGCATAAATCAATAATAATATCTTTGGGAATGGGTGTTATGTGCGTGATTTCACTGTGGGATCCAAGTTTAAACTTTAAACCCAGTGAGGGTCAAGCAGATAGGAAGAGTTCATCCTGCCAGCCATCCTATAGAAGAAAGGTTTAGGGGACAAAATTTGCAAACAACTTTTCCCCCAAGTTCTGTGTTAAAGTGGCACATACATAAACATTCAGGATATTTGAGTGATCTGTTCTAGCTGCAAGAGTAGGTTAAAATTAAGTTTGTTTGATTGCTATTTAGGATCATATGTGAATCTACTATTGTAACTTATGAATTATTTATAGACATGTTATGTAAAATGAAACAGTTATTTAACAAGCCATGGTTAAGCAAACAAATGTGTGCACAAATCAAAGCATAATTACCAGCTGGCTTCAGATTACTCTGAGGCCATACCAAACATGATTCAGCTTTGCACATTCATGAACTAGATGTTGTTTGGTAGGATAGTTTATGGCAGAATATATTCTGTTGATCAAGCCACTGATAAATATTTTTTTCAAGTAGGAAAGTCTCGCACTGCTTCACATTTGTTTTGACTCATTTGTGGATTTTAATGGGGAGACCACATGTGATTATATCGATAGTTCTACATTTCTCATGTTTTCTCAATATGTTAGCCTTTCTTACCAGAAAAAAACATTTGGGCAAAATACCAAGTTTGACTGTCAGAACTAGGATCTTTCCTCTGAAAAACTCCCTCTTCAAAGTGCTTCTGTTGTGAGGATTGGATTCAGATTCTCTTGAAGCTAATTCAAAGTCTTAAAAGAGAGGAATTGGATTAAGACACTGGAGCAGAAAGGCAGAGAGCCTGTATCTATTCAACTTGAATTATGGTAGATGTTATACAAGGTATTCCCTGTCCAGTCCTGTCCAAATCTAGGGGCCAGTGCTCATGTCATACTTCCATGGCCAGCACAGAATGCTGTTATCTTCTTGCCGAAGTGATACCGAGTAATCTGCTAGCATTTGCATGCTTTTGAACTGCTAAATTGGCAGGATCTGGGTTAAGAATGGGAGCTCACCCCATAAAACAATAATTGGGTCTTGAACTGCCAACCTTTTTTTTTTTTTTTTTATTTATTTATTTATTTATTTATTTATTTATTTATTTATTAGTTTGATTTATATGCCTCCCTTCTCCGGAGACTCAGGGTGGCTTACAATGCGCTAAGCAATAACCTTCATACTTTTGTATATACCTGCTTAGTAGGGCTTTTGCCCCTCCCCACAACAAGCGGTGTTCTTTTTTACACAAAGTCAGCTTATTGCCCCCACAAACTGGGTCCTCATTTTACCTACCTTGAAAGGATGGAAGGCTGAGTCAACATTGAGCCTGGTGTGATTTGAACTTGCAATAATTGCAGGCAGCTGGTGTTACTTAATAGTCCTTTAGTCTGCTGTGCCACCAAGGCTCTTTTGGTTGACAAGCCCAGCATCTTAACCATTAGGCCACTGCACCCTTCTTAGAATACTAGGACATCATCTCCTCAAGTGTCCCATTGATAAAATTATTAAAATTTGTTTTGTTTTATACTGGGCTTCACACATTACACTACATCATATTATTTTGCTTTGACTAGGATATTGTACAAATTCAGTTATTGTGGTTTCATCAATTAATCATGGTTGTCAGCCCTACATTTAGATGGGTTTACATGTTAGCTATTTCACTTATACAGCATGAGCATAGAAACAGAACAGAAACCTTGATGAGAGAAATAATACACTTCTTGCTTACATAACATGTAAGTGAATTATAAGTGTGCCAGACATATACTAGCATAATTTATTGTGCAGGTTCAGTCCATGATTAATATAAGTTCAGTGTATACTTGAGTAAATTATAATTAATTCAACCATGTGCAAACGTATCATTGAAACATTACCACTCATTTGGGGTAAGTTGCTATCAAAAAATGGCTACAATTCTCCAGAATGTCTTCTAGCTCGAACTAGACATCCTGGAGTAGAGACCTTTTGTATGTGAAGCATATGACCTATTACTGAGCCAATTTTCCCCAATAAGTTAATAAGACTTAAGACTAAGAAAATTAGGAATTGTAGAATGGCACATCTGTTAGCTGTTTAGAGCCTCAGGGAATAGCCACATACCAATGTATGTACATAGGAGCCTTGGTGGTGCAGCTGACTAAAGTGCTGTTAAAGTAGCGCTTAGCTGCCAGCTGCCTGCAATTTCTGCAAGTTCAAATCTCACCAGGCTCAAGGTTGACTCAGCCTTCCATCCTTCTGAGATAGGTAAAATGAGGACCGGGATTGTGGGAGCAAAAAGCTGACTTTGTATAAAAAAGAACACCGCTTAGGGGTGTTCAAAACAATATGTATAAATACAAGTAATCTGAAGAAATAGGAAACAAGTTTGACTTGATGCTTAACCAGGGTAGTAAAAAAAATTTTGCAGAATTTACACTTTTGCTTTGCTTTTGAAATAAGATTTGATATAATTATATTGTTTTCAATTGTATTAAATATAATGAGGATGCTTTTTGGATTTTTGTAACCAATTCTTATGCAAATTATATGCAAAGTAGAAAAATGGACATACTACTGGTAAACTTGAATTTATTACATTAAAATATATATAGTTAAATCTATATATATAAAAGCAAAATACCGCTCACACATCATCACAGAATCTTCAGAACCGTAAAGCCTACAAACTTGAAATTTGCCATGTATATTGCTCTTGGCTTCTAGATGCTCACTAAGAAAGGATTTTTCAAAACTACCATCAGAGCATTAGTATTTTCTATATTATTATTAACATGCTCTGATGCTAAGAAGTTTTATTCCCCCTCCCCACCTGCAAAGTCCAAATGCAAAACACAAGCAGAGGAGAGGAGTTTCACTTTCATTTCAGCAAGCAGCCTTACTATAGAACAGTTGAGCTAAGCCATGGCCAGGCTCCGTCTTGCTCAAACAGCAAATACTGTTTTACTTTCCAAACAGCCCTCTGATGCTAAGGAGTTCTACTCCCCCACTCCACCTGAAAAGAAATCTGTTCCAAATGCAAACCACAAGCAGAGGAAAGGAGTTTCAGTTTTACTTTCACAGCATCGGGCAGGGTGTAGGATAGGCATAGAACCTCTATGAGGCAAGCCTGATGGAGAGAACGGGATAGGATAGGACAGGTGTCATGCCTAGAAGTCATATTACCTGTGTGCCTTGAGGATCCAGGCCTGCCACAATCATACTGTGGGAAGTTGGGAGGGAAGATTGCATGAGTGAAGTAGAGTTAGCCATAACAAACTTCTCTATGAGAAGTTCAAGGCCATGGTGTCTGGCAGCTGTGCAAAGAAGAAATTGGGGGATGTCTTTTGTTCGGGAAAGAACAGATTGGAGCTGTGTGGACATATGGGAGATGCGGGCAAGGTGTTGAACTTTCTTGTGGGTGAGGAAAACCCGGAAGCTTTCAGATTCAGGTTTTCCCAGATGTGCCAATATGACATCCCTAATAAAAGTTAGCTTTGAGGAACTTCAAGCCTCGGACTTTGATTTCATTGGGGGTGATACTTGGAACCCTGACAGGAGGCTTCTGTGTGGTAAGTCTGAGGGAGAGAAGGGGATAGGATAGGGGAGGCTTCTGAGGGACAAGCCTGAGGGAGAGAAGAGGATAAGATAGGAGGTGTTTCTGAGGGAGAGGGAGAGAAGGGGAAGGGAGAGAAGGGGGATAGGATAGAATAGGCTTCTGTGGGGCAAGGCTGAGGGAAAGAAGGGGAGAGGAGAGGCCGATCATAGCTACTCACTAATTTTCAAGCTGTTAAGTGTTGATTTATCAAGCCCGATTACATAGTTTCATAGCAGAGCACGGGTATTCAGCTAGTGTACTTATATAGTTAATAATTTTTCCTTCTGGCATATATACATTACAGCTTCTGGAAGTCTCAGGGAGCTGCTATCTTATGATGTGCATCCCTATTCTAAACTGATTGGAAACAGTATTACGAAGCACCCTCTGCAAGAAACAGAAAAGACATCAATGCCATCTTATCTGATAACTCTCATCTACAATTGGAATCTGGCTTAGATCTTTGCAGCATTTTGAGCTGAAGGAGAATTGTTTATATTGCATTTTCTACAGATATAGTCATTTTCCAGGCTGTTTTTCTCAATGAACACAAAATTAATTTTAAACTGTTTTGCTCCGCTATATGGTATTTAGGTGGTATCACTTTGATTTATTCCCCTCACTTGTGCATGTCCTCTTAAATCTTTGGGAAAGAATTTTGAGTGCCACTCATCTCTAGTTCTATCACTAGCATCTCCAGGCAGGTCAGTTTGAAAACTGTAGCTAAGTATTCTAAATGTATTGAGCTATATAGACCAATGGTATCCTATGTTCTCATTAAAAAAGGAACAGGCAGCCATTTATTGGCTACTTAACATTTTGGGGAGGATTGCAAAGAAGGAGATGAGGAATCAAAGCCAGCATACTAGTAGGTAAAATCAGGATTATCTGGTTTCTTATGGGAGTCAGAAAGAGTTAGGATTTTCTTTCTGTGTCATGCTTAATTTTAGGACCTATCCTACTATTTTTGTGCATTTCCTGCCTTAGAAGTGTAGCAGATCACATGGCTGGGACTGGAAAAGAGGAGAGATTTCAAAAAAATAGTTTGACAAATACATGCACTTCATGACTTTTAGTGCCTTTTGCATTCAGAAGCAATAAAGATGGCAATGTGGGCTGTCATTTTTGGAATTCCTGTCTGTATGTTTAAATCTCACTAACTTAAGAAATCTTCCTTAAATTTCCAGCTTTCTCTGAAGCCATGCTCATTGACAGTTACTGAATTCTTGTCCAACACATTTGGGTGACATTGACATAGACATACAGTAAGTCTGATAGGCACAAATAACTCAAGGTTTTGTTCTGAAGTGACTTGCAAAATCCTAAAACAAAAACTAAATTGAATAACTGGAATTGTATCTTCTTTTGATGTTATGTGCTAAAAGTTATTTTGTTCTTAGAACCTACATCTTTTGCATAACTTTTTCTATAGTGCAATTCTTTTTTGTGAGTAGAAAAATAGACAACTGTGGAATTTCTCCTATCCTTCAAAGAAAAAAATTCTATTCAGAACTGAGACAGATCATAACATCTATCCTTAAATAGTATATAATCATTGACTTGGTCACCAGGACAGTCAGCAGATTGTAAAATCATAAAACATATTTTTTCTGGGAGAATATTAATGTAACATAGACATTTGGTAGAAAATCATGTGCGTTAAAAATCTGTTAAGTTGTTCTTATAGCTAATATAGAAAGGCTGACTTTATGATGAAGTTGATTCCTGACATTATTTCTAGCCATTCCTTCCACCTCCCTTTTCATCTGCTATATGATCAATGTTAGTTTGGAATTTAATTGCTGTTGGTTGTTTTTCCCTGAGTTATTTAAATTAATCATATAAAATAGGGGGAGGGGGGTATAAAAAAAGAAATCCAGAAAGGATAAACAAATGAATGTAAAAAGTTCAATATTAAAATAAATATTAAATTGGTTTCTTTTCTTTTTTTCTTTTAAAGCAACAGTAAAATTTGGATGAAAAGCCACATTGCCCAAATGGACTGGATGATTAAGTGGGGTTCTTGTGTGTGAATGCAAAGGACTGTCTGTTGAGGCATTTGTTCACATTTCTTGAGCAACATAAATACATGGAGGAGACCCAACTAAGGAAATAGATCAGCCACAGTGATAAACTGTCAAAATAGCAAATTAACCATTAGTTTGCTGGAAGTTTAGCAACAGTGAGATGGCCACATGGTTGATTAATCTTTTCTTTTTATTGATAGTAAATAACTTGGCAGGAATGACTTGGAAGCTCAGTGGTCATAAAAATAAAGTAAGAAATACATAAGAAAAATAATAACAGCAAGGAAGAGAAGGACAAAACATCCCTAAACATTTCCATTTCTTTTAAGTACTTTTAATCACTTGAGTTGGGTTTCTATATAGCCTACAGCAATATCAATATATGTCACTTGAACTAAAACTATAAAGGTAAAGGTTACCCTTGCACATATGGACTAGTTGTTCCTGACACCAGGGGGCAGTGCTCATCTCTGTTTCAAAGCCGAAGAGCCAGTGCTGTCCGAAGACGTCTTTGCGGTCTTGTGGCCGGCATGACTAAATGCCAAAGGTGCACGGAACATTGTTACCTTCCCACAAAAGGTGGACTCTATTTTTCTACTTGCATTTTTACTTGCTTTTGAACTGCTAGGTTGGCAGAACCTGGGACAAGTAACAGAAGATCACTCCATTATGCGGCACTCGGGATTCGAACCGCTGAACTGCCAACCTTTCAATCGACAAGCTCAGTGTCTTAGCCACTGTGCCACTGCATCACTTAAAAAAACTATAAAACCAGAACATAAATAACATACCTTATTTAAAACAAGATGGACAAAATATTATAATTATCCAATGTCTTACTCACTATCAAATTCCATCCTCTTTCAATAATATAAAATATCAGTGTTGTGATCCCTCACTGTACTATTTCATGTCTAGAAAGTACATTTTCAACAATGTCTGGAGTAGTTATTTTGGTGTCTGTTGGTGTCCGTTGCATGTCAACTGAAGAAAAGTTGTGGATGTATGGCTCCATGTAGGCAGGGACTAATTATAATATTCCTAACAAAAAATCTGAAAAAGATTTGGAGAGTTGAGACCTTCAGGTAGAGGCACGTTAAAGGGTTCAGTATGAAACATTTATTTAGCAAGAGAAACCATTCTGACTGCTTTCAGAATTAGAATGATCTGCTTCAAGATCAGAACAAGCCAAAACAGTTCCCCTTCTCATGGAGAAAAAGAGTATCACTTTCAGAAAAGGGATATACAATTAGAAAGGAACCATTCATTCACATACCATATTTTCTGGCGTATAAGATGACTTTCTAACACATGAAAATCTTCTCAAAAGTTGGGGGTCATCTTATACACCGGGTGTCATTATCCTGTAACCAGGCAGACCAGCCCGAAAGGCTCTGACGAGCCTTAAATGGCTCTGATGAGCCAAGCTCTGACCATCTCAGCTGAGTTGTATGCTAATCAGGCAATTCAGCTTGGATCGCCAGAGCCATGTAAAAGGAAAAATGTTTTTGACCATTTTTGCTAATCAGTAGCAAAAATCTTCCCCCTCCAGCTTGCTTACCTTAGCTACTAGTCAAAACGCTTACCTTGCTTCGCTTGCCTGCAATCCATTGCATCAGCAAGCAACTGAATCTCCCTGCCTGCAATCAAGCAGGTAGGGAGTTGTGGATTTCAATCCCAGAATTCTTCAGCCAGCAAAACAAAGCTGGCTGAGGAATTCTGGGAGTTGAAGTCTACAAGTCTTAAGGTTGCCAAGGCTGGAGACCCCTGTTCTATTGGGTAAGGTTTTTTCCCCTTTGGGAGCTTTAAAAAAATAATTAATTGGGGTTTTTTTTAGCTGTTCTTTTTTAGACCTAGCCTTAAAGTTTAGGAAGTTTTACATTTAGCTTTCATATAAAAATAAAAATAAAATAAAATAATATTTGTGCACCTTTCTGAGATTTAGTGTATTTCTGTAGTGTTTCACTCTAACTACACAAACACACAAAATCTCACAAAGCTGTATGTGGAATTTTGTGTGTGTAAAGTGTGAAAGTTATTTTTTTGAACTTTTTGTGGCTGTGTGAGGTTCCTGCTTGTTGCAGGGGCCATTTTGGGTCTAGCACAGCTGCTTTTACATTGTGGGTGAGCCAGCTGATGTTTTTTAATTTTTATTTGGTGTGGAAGAGGGGTCGTCTTATACAGCAAGTATAGCCCAAACCCTATATTTTAACAGGAAAAGTCGGGTGTCATTTTATACGCCCAGTCGTATTATAGGCCGGAAAATATGGTACTTCTTTTCTCTAGTAACTACCCTCAAAAGATGTTTCTGTTATTTGAAGATTTGCATATCAGTGGCAGGCAGATTTGAAGAGCATGTAAATTAAATGATGATTTGCCTAGTATTAAACCAAGAATAATCTAGATATCTTGCTTGACGAAGTTGGGGAGGATTGGGCAATTTCAGTGAATATTGCTATCAGCAGAGTTCTGGAATATAGGCGCACAACTGGATGTGAAATAGAAGTACAACACTACAGAGATTTAGATTTTATTAAGTACCAGAAAATATTTGGACACAATATTTTGTGGACCCAAATATGCTTTCCCTAAGGAGGGAATGGGTTGCATTCCACATGCCTGAAAGTTAAGATAACAGAACAGAATCAATAAGAGAATTGGAAGGGATTTTGGAGGTCTTCTAGTCCAACCCGCTGTTCAAACAGGAAACTCTATACCATTTCAGAAGATCCCTTCTTAAAAACCTCCAGTTTTGGAGTACCCACAACTTCTGGAGGCAAGTCATTCCACTAATTAATTGTTCTAACTGTCAGGAAATTTCTCCTTAAAAGTTCTTCTTAAAAAAATAGAGCAGAGCAATTTTTAAAGCAATCCTTGGGGAAAAGATAAGACTAGCTAGGAACAATCTAGTTTCAATTGCCAGTGGGCCAAAAGGATGAGGGGGAAAATGTTTTTGATATCCAAGTGGGATAAGGACAGAAATAGAGCATTACAGGAAGGGAGGGAGAGAGGGATAGGGGGGCCATCAGACACATTTTAGAAAACTTAAGTTTGTGTATTTGTTTCTATATTATTTAAATGTATATAGCCACCCATCTTATGTGCATGACTGTGGGTGAATTATAAATGAACAAGGCGAATATTAAAACAACAAAAAGAACAATACAATGGTTTAAATGGAAGAAAAAGAAAAGCAGATAGGAAGCCATTATAGATATTGAATGCTGGAAGTCTAAATAATAAAAGTGAAGAATTCAATTTTAAAAGAGGTGATACTAAGGAATCTTTTAAAAAATGACTATTTGTGCACTGAGTATAGAATGGTTTTATTAAAACAGGAATCACAGATATAAGGTATAAGCAGAAAAAAATGAATCAACAAGTTCTCTATCAAAGATTAGACTGACTAAAGAATGTACAGGTAGTCCTCGATTTACAGTCAATCATTTAGTGACCTTCAAGGTTAACGATGGCACTGAAAAAAATGACTTATGACCATTTTTCAAACATTGCAGCATCCCCGTGGTCAAGTGATCGAAGTTTTGATGCTTGGCCACTGACACATATTTCAATGGTTGCAGTGTCTTGGGATATTGTGATTTTGTGACTTTCTGACAAAGTAAAGTCAATGGGGAAGTCAGACTTACTTAACAACCATATTCACTTAACAACTGTAGCAAGAAAGGTTGTAAAATGGGCCAAAACTCACTTAAAAACTGTCTTGCTTAGCAACAGAAAATTTGGGCTAAATTGTAGTAATATGTCAAAGATTACCAGTACCAGATTTTCCGTTGCGCGCATAAATGAGGATCGCCTGGATCTGTGTTCTAGAGTGAATTATCTGAGAAAATGCTTTGTAAAATTGACTAGAGATTGAAGATTCTCAGAAGAAATTCATGGAACCCAAAGCTCAATTTGTAACATTTATTTATAAATATGTTTAACTTTGTAATTAACATTAGTTTAAATTATATTTGGAATAATGGGGGTTTTCTATATTTGAATATTGAAGTTATTCAGTTAAAATTAGGTGGGGTTTTTTATGCTTTTTATATTTGTTTTCTAAATTGCCCAATGATAAATTATTTGTTTGATATTTCTGTTAACTCCTAATGGACTTTTTGTTGAACCAAGATTGAAAAGATTATGATTTTTGGATTGTGTATAGATAAAAGTTAGGCTATGGGAGAAAAATATTTTATTGGAAATTTTCAAAGAGGGCAAAAAAGTTATTATATTAGCTTATACTAATAGTTTGGAAACTATTTCTTTATTATCGTCTTTGTTGTCTTTCCTCCCTCTTCTATTTTATTCCTTTTCATTTAGTTTTCCTTTTCCTACATGTTCTTAACATTTCTTTTTTCTCACAGATTAGCATGTATTCATTCTTATTATTTTTATTAAAAGCTTTATTGAAATCATAACATTAGTATAAAATACGGAGGCAAAGCCTAGCTTGTACTGCGTGATGAGTTTGAGCTTATTAGTCCTGGGAAAGGGGATAAGATCCTTGTGCTGTCATTGCAGTCACCTAGGTTTTAGAGTCATGACTTGTCACATTGTTGGATCTTATTTAACTCTCAATGAAGCTTAGGAAGCTATCACTGGGTCTATACTGCTAAATTTCCACCCAATCTCAAAGCTTCCCTTTTTAAGAAAGGTTATTGATAAGATTTTGCAGTTTCCAAGAAATGGATTATCTGGATCGTTTCCAGACCCTAAATATTGTATTTTTTTGGCCTATCAGACGCTCTGGACTATAAGACACACCTACTTTTTGGGAAGGAAAACCAGAAAGAAAAAATTGCCTCTGCCTCCCAGCATCCATCCTGTATTCATCTGGCCTGTTTGCCGGGGCCCATTTGCAGCAGCCCATTTGCGGCGGCCCTTTTACCGCTACCCGTTTGCCACCACCACTGCGGCCCATTTGCTGCTTGTTCACTGCAGCATGTTTGCCACCACCACAGCCTGTTTGCCACCATCGCCATGGCCCGTTCTAGAATTGATGATTGGCACCACACCAACCCCCCCCCCAAATATTTGCTGTATAAGATGCACAGGCATTTCCACTCACTTTTTTGGGGGGCGAAGTGCGTCTTATACTCAGAAAAATATGGTATATCCAGAAGAATTGGACCTTTCATTTTTTTCTCCTACTTTATGCCGGGCAGGATACTTTTCTCAGATTTAAGATGAAGGAGCATAATACAGAGTGCAAGATTTCTTACCTGTGTGTTCCTTTTAATGTTTGCAAAGGAATAGACTGCCAATAGAAGAGAATGAATTAGAACAGGGTAGTATTCCTTTCCTACCTATGTTCCTTTTTAAAATGGGGTCCTGTAAATTTTTTATTCATATAAATCTTCCAGCCAAATCTCCCATGTCAGAATGTAGTTCCAAATAAGTGATTTTTGAGGATATTTCTGGGGAAATAATGCCAGAATGAATAGAATAGAACAGAAATAGAAATCAAATCAATCCTTATTTCTAGGTTGGATCTCTCCTTGATTAGTTTCCATTCATTGCTTCTTGTCCTGCCTTCAGGTGCTTTGGAGAATTGGTTGACCTCCCTCTTCTTTGTGGCAGCCCCTCAGAGAGGAGTGAAATGCTCCCGGTTCGGAGCGGATCACCCGATCTGATAGCGATCGACCCCCCCCCCATGCCCAGCTGAGCCACATAATCATCAGAGGCTTTTTTTAAAAGCATTTTTCCTACAACTACGGCCGAAAAAATGCTTTTAAAAGTAAAAAAAAAAAAAGGCTCTGATGATCATGCGGCTCGTCAAAGGCATTTAAAAGAAAAAAATCCTTTTTTTCTTTTAAATGCTCTGACGATCCACACTGAGTTCCCTAATCGGCAGAGGCTTTTTTAAAAAGCCCCTGCCGATCAGGGAACTCAGCTTGGATCATCAGAGCATTTAAAAGAAAATGTTTTTTTTCTTTTAAATGCTCTGACGATCCCAGCTGAGTTCCCTGATCGTCAGAGCCTTTTGAAAACTTTTTTTACAACCTCTTAGCCGAAGAGGTTGTAGAAAACAATGGTTTTAAAAGTTTAAAAAAAATTGGCCAAGTCCACCCAGTCACATTACCCCACCACCACCAAGCCACGCCCACAGAACCAGTAGTAAGAAATTTTAGATTTCACCCCTGCCCTCAGATATTGGAAGACTACTATAATGTCACCCTAATCTTTTTCATTAGACTAGACATACCCAGTTCCTGCAACTGAAAATAAAAAAAAAAACAGGAAATGAAGAAGAGTTCAACATGATACACCTTTCTCCTTTGAAAGTTTCCGTACATTTGTACATGCACATATTGATCTCAGTTGATTAATTAACCTCTTGATTTCTTTAATTTCTTTTATTTCTAAGCCACTCTCTCGCCAAACAATTTTGGGCAGCTTACAACGTTTAAAACAATAAAAAGCAAACATTACATGAAAATGTGTTGCACAATTATATGCAAGTAGTCCTTGGCTTTCAACTGATCACTTAATGATCGTTCAAAATTATAACAGATTTCCCCCCAAAAAATTACAGGCCACCTCACCCTCATACTCCATACAACCTGATTTCAAACTTATGGCCACTGCAGTGCCCCTGCCATTGTTCACCCTGACAACTGACTGCAGCAAAGCTGTAGCACCTCCATTTCTCCACCCTGCCATTTCCCATGCACCATCCCATTGGACATAAATTTGAAGCTCAATGGACCTCATGTTGGGGAACAAGGGCAAGCCACACATCCTTCGCAATATGGTGGTCACCCATAAATGGTCACCATTTCATTCTGCCCACTTGGGGTGACCTTTCAAAATTGTGGCCTTGGGACAAACTGCTTTGTTTTGCTGCCTTACCGGAAGGCATAGAAAACTACTGCAGCACTGTGTAGATCTGGTTAAGACAATAAAATGCAGTGGTTTGACTCCCCTATCTATCCTCGTCCCCTCTCCCCCATATCCTCCAGGGTCCCCTCCTCCTTCAGCCCAAGTAAATAAACCTAGAAACCAGTCAACAGAAGCGACTGGACACGGAGGGTAGTTTGGTCTACTCACAGCCACAGGGCCCAGAAAAACTCAACTTACCATTTTGTTTCTTGCAGAAGAGCCTGACAAGGCAAGACTGGGCTTTGTTGCAGAAGTTTCTGGCTTCATAGCAACCTCATGCCATTGTTGCCAAGCAAGTAGTACTTCTCACAAGACTGTAGGAGGCTCAAGTTTAACAGAAGCTTCCACAAACTCCACAAACAAACAGAGTCTTCTATAGTGTCACAAGTACTACTTGCCTTGGAAAACCCTTGGGTGTCCTGATGGGAAGTAGGACTCAGCCTATAAACTGTAACTGCCCTTCATGTGCGATAACTTATGATGACTGGCAATAGAATAGAATAGAATAGAATAGAATAGAATAGAATAGAATAGAATAGAATAGAATAGAATAGAATAGAATAGAATAGAATAGAATAGAATAGAATTTTTTATTGGCCAAGTGTGATTGGACACACAAGGAATTTGCCTTGGTGCATATACTCTCAAAGTACATAAAAGAAAACATATGTTCATCAAGAATCATAAGGTACAACACTTAATGATAGTTATAGAGTCCAAATAAGCAATCGAATCATATTAGGAAACAGTCAATATAAATTGTAAGGATACCAGCAACAAGGTTACAGTCATACAGTCGTAAGTGGGAGGAGATGGGTGATGGGAACGATCAGAAGATTAATAGTAGTGCAGACTTAGTAAATATTCTTAGTAAATAGTCTTAGTTGATAGTGTTGGGGGAATTATTTGTTTGATGGCATTCAGGAAAAAACTGTTCTTGTGTCTAGTTGTTCTAGTGTGCAGTTCTCTATAGCGTAGTTTTGAGGATAGGAGTTGAAACAGTTTATGTCCAGGATGTGAGGGATCTGTAAATATTTTCACAGCCCTCTTTTTGACTTGTGCAGTATACAGGTCCTCAATGGAAGGCAGGTTGGTAGCAATTGTTTTTTCTGCATTTCTAATTATATTCTGAAGTCTGTGTCTGTCTTGTTGGGTTGCAGAACCAAACCAGACAGTTATAGAAATGCAGATGACAGAGTCAATAATTCCTCTGTAGAATTCTGTATCAGCAGCTCCTGGGCAGCTTGAGCTTTCTGAGTTGGCGCAGAAAGAACATTCTTTGTTGTGCTTTTTTTGATGTTAGGTGTCCTTTTTTGATCTTGTGATATGGCAGAACCTAGAAATTTGAAGGTCTCTACTGTTAATACTGTGTTGTCTAGTATTGTAACAGGTGGAAGTATGGAAGGGTTTCTCCTAAAGTCTACCACCATTTCTACGGTTTTGAGTGTGTTCAGTTCCAGATTGCTCCGGTTGCACCACAAGGCTAGTTATTCAACCTCCTGTCTGTATACAGATTCATCATTGTCTTGAATGACCACTGTTGTGTCATCTGCGAACTTCAGTAATTTAACGGATGGATCGTTTGAGATGAAGTCATTGGTATATCGAGAGAAAAAAAGTGGAAAAAGCACACAGCCTTGGGGCGGCCCTGTGCTAATTGTACAGGTATCTAATGTGATTTTGCTTAGCTTCACCTGCTGCTTCCTGTCTGTTAGGAAGCTTATGTTCCACTTACAAGTGTATTCAGATACCTCCAGCTGCATTAGCTTACTGTATTTTTCGGAGTATAAGACACACTGGAGTATAAGACGCACATACATTTTAGGGTTGTTTTTTTTAAAAAAAAGGTTTTTTTTATTTTTTAGACAAGCACACATACAAACATACAATGTATTTTCTTTGAACAGAGTATTTGGCTGGTTCAAAAATTAAACACTGTTTAGTCATTTCAATTAAATTTACAATTTCTGTGTTTCCTTTTTGCCATATTTATTCCTCATCTATTTTAAAAAAAACAATATTACCCTTCGTTGTCATCTCTAATCTTAATCAAATTCAATTTTTCCCTTCTATTCTATATTATAACCCTTCCCATTGTCATCTATTTTTATATTCATCCTCACATCAGTTAATTATTTAATATTACAATTGCTTAATACAAATTCAACATTTTTATATAAATCAATTAGTTATATCTATCTTTTTTGTGTATTAATCAATATGAACATGAATATTCCAATTATTTCCATGCAATTCAATTTCTTACAAATCAATTAATTATATTTACCAATAATAATAAACCAAATAATTTCCCCCATATATTCCTCCAAACAACAACTTAATCATTTCTGCTTTCAACACAATATATAATTAATAGCATCTCAATTATTACAATTCCCTAGTTAAATAGACTTTTTTTCTTTTGTGTTTTAAAATCTTGAACTCTCCTCTTTGCCCTAAATTTCCCATTGTTTGCACTTACCTTTTTTGGTGAGGAGAAAGAAAAAGAAAACTCTCTCCCTGCCTCATTTTGTCATGCTGCAGCAGAGCCTGCTTTACTTTCAGTTTCATTTTAGCTAGGAAAAAAAACTTCTCCAGCACTCTTTGCAGCAAGCAAAGAGCTTGCAAAACAAGAGTTTGCAAAAGAGCCTGCACAAAACAGCTGAGAGCAAATCAGCTGAGAGTCGGGAGGCCGATCTAATCAACTTGTGCTAATTAGCCTATACTGAAGCTGAATGTGGCTGTTTTTTTCTTGCTGTTTGCTTGCAAGGAGGTAACTGCTGGGAGGCAGAGGCCAAAGGGTGGGGGCCAGTGGGTGAGCAGGGCTACATTTGGTATATAAGATGCATCTAAATTTTCACCCCCTTTTGGGGGGTAAAAAGGTGTGTCTTATACTCTGAAAAATACAGTAGTTAGAAGAGTGTCTAGAAAGATGGTATTGAATGTTGAACTAAAGTCTACAAAGAGGACCCTTGCTTAGGTCTTTGGAGATTCAAACAGTGATGGGTTGCCCCCGGTTCACACCGGTTCTATAGAATCGGTAGTAAAACCGGTGGGAGGCTCTGCCCATCGACCCCAACATCATCAAAATGCTTCTGTGCATGCACAGAAGCTTCTGCACACGCGCAGAAGAGCATGCGAGCAAAGCGAACCCGCACGTGGCCCCGTTACGAACCACTAATAAAGATAGGTAGAACCCATCCTTGGAATCAAGATGTTATAGGATGTAGTGCAGAGCCTTATTAACAGCATCATCTGTTGATCTATTTTCTCAGTATGCAAATTATAGAGGGTCTAAGAGCGGATCCATGATGGTTTTCAAGTGGGACAACACTAGCCTTTCAAAGGTTTTCATGACTACAGATGTTAGAGCAACTGGTCTGTAGTCATTCAGTTCCTTGATGGTGGCTTCTTCAGCACTGGGATGATAGTAGAGCGTTTGAAGCAGGAAGGAACATAGCACATCTCTAGTGATTTACTGAAGATTCGGTTCCCTTGCCATGTTCCCTTGCCAGCCTACTTGCAAGTAGGCTGACGCCTTGGGAACCCTGAGGGAAAGGGAGCAGAGGACTGGGTGCTTTAGGGTTGGGGGAGCCTGGGGCAGGCAGACCTGGACCTACACTAGAACTCCAAGGGACTCCCCTACCTTTAAGGCTCCACTTAATGACCCACACATTTGTTTAATGATTGCACTGGAAGAGCAGGAATGGAGGCACTTCACTTAACGGCCATTATGACATGCAAATGTAATGGGCAGGTATCATTAATGTTGTAACTCGGGGACTACCAATATGTCTGCCTTTAGTTTCTCATTCATAAATGGCCACTGTCCTCCAGTTTTCTCTGCATTTTTACTTCTTTAAGCTCTGTGTTGCGAAGGTGACATGATGTTATTGGGGGCATGGGGAGGAAAAAGTTGAAAATTATGGCCTTGTTTTGTTTTTCATTTTTTGATTGGATGTATTTTTTAAAAAATTTGATTTATATGCCGCCCTTCTCCGGAGACTCAGGGCAGCTTACAATGCGTTAAGCAATAGCCTTCATACTTTTGAATATTTATACAAAGTCAGCTTATTGCCCCCACAAACTGGGTCCTCAATTTACCCACCTTAGAAAGGATGGAAGGCTAAGTCGACCTTGAGCCTGGCTAGAATTGAACTCAGAGAAATTACAGGCAGCTGGTGTTAATTGCTGCCTTTAGTAGGAGGCATTAGCCCTCTACGCTACACAGGCTCCTTTTGTATAATTTAAGGAAAAATAGATGTAATAAATAAACATAGCAGAGGCTCAATGCATAGATTTTATCCGTTCCTTTAAATGCACACAAGGGTTAATCCATGTTTATGGGTTACTTCTTTTTTTTCAAGGCTTGCAGAAAATTGTTGTCTTTTTTTTTTTTGAGGTCCAGGAGGAGAATTGAGAGCTAAAAAGAAGCGGAAACAACAGAAGGAAAAACCAAATTCCAGAGATATCAAATCAGACTCTGCTGCTGTCTCCCCGGAGATTAAAATTCAGCAACCTTCAAAAGTGAGAGATCGGTCTTTGTTTTCTAATCCCTATTTTACTCTGGGTATTAGTGACCACAGAATGAACTGACCCACTTCATACATTCAAATGAAGTATTAAATCAAATCAGCTTGGAAATTCAAATTGAATTGTTTACAATATTCTCATTATGAGGATGTAGGGAAATTATCAAACCTTTATCATTACTGTTATGGTAACAGAACATAATTGATCTTCTTCAGACTTAGCAATTAAGTAGGGTCAAGCTTGCTTAGTGCTTGAATGAAGATTATGAGGGAATATTAGACCTACAAATAGGCTGGGAAATTTAAACGTATATCCTGAAAGCAGGTAATAATAAATCATTGTCCTCTAGTATGTTGAAAGAAATATCCTTCTGGGTTCAGTTCCAAGTGGGGAAAAAGACATTGGAAACATGGAGACTGCTTGGAAAGATGGTTTAATGATGGACAGGAATCACATGGCTTGAGTTTCCTGAGCAGAAAAAGGCAGAGAGTCCCTGGGTTTTATACCCTCTCTGGCTTTGAACTTCCTGGGGCACAGAAAGAGTATCCTGATTGGTTGTCAGACTCACAGGGGGTAGAGGTTTTAGCTAGCCTTGCTGGTTGATGTAATCTTCCCAGGTGCCATGTGGGAAATTCCTATTGTGTTGCAGATGATGGTATTTTTATTCAGCAGGTCATTGTACCTGCTGAATAGGTACAACTGAACTGCCAGCTCGACAGCTCTGGCTTGCCTTTTAAACCCTCGTCAGCTTGCCGGTCGGCCACTGACAGCATCTCATTTTTCCTGCCGCAAATTCTATCCAATCCACAGTGGTCCTGCAAATTCCCACATCCGCCCATACATAACACCCCTCCCTTCCTAGCTGAAAGATTGTCCAATCTGTGACCTATGTGTGTAACGTAGTCGCTCAAGTAGGCGGGGCATCTGATGGTTCTACTGGGCCTGCGCAGCTCAGTCGTTTCTGGGATTCCAGCCGGCATTGTCGAGTCTGTTGTTGCTCCCTTTGGCTGAGATGCAACCTCCTGGAACTCTTTGTTGCGCGTGGTGGGCTTTGGCCTATTCTCCCTACCCTCTACTCTTGGGGCACCTCAAGGGATCTCGCTGGACTCCGGTAAATTCCCGGTATTGACTCACAGGTTTGAGTTTAATTCATCAGGCTAGTTTGTAGGTAGGAGCGGTGCAGAGTTGTCCATGCCTCCCATCTCGGGGGTGTATGTTCCTCAGGGCAGAGTCTCAGGTCTTGTGATTTGTGGTTCTTTCGTTGCCTCCATACCTCCACCCTCTTTGTGTCTTAGTATTGACTATCCCCACCTAGTCTGGAGTTGGTCTATATGTCTCCTCCATATTTTCCCATCTTCTAACTCCACCTTATGATTTGGGCCCTGTAATAGCAATCACTTTAGCTTTTATCCATGTCGGATGCCCTGCATAGTTATGTGCAAACACTAGATCATCCACTTTAAACTCCCGTTCTGGTTTGGATGAGTATAGGGGTATATCCAGGTGATATTCTGGGTGTAACCGATCCAACTGGGACTGCAGTCTCCAGCCCATCAGCATTTCAGCTGGACTCCAGTTGGTGGTCAAGCTGGGGGTTATATTTATTAATTGGACTTATATTGGACTTATATACCGCCCTTCTCCTTACGGACTCATATATGTTGGTAAAGGAGGATTTGTCAATTTTCTCTTGCCAGTTTCCTGGACCCATTCTGGTGAGGGTCTCCTTGATGAGTCTCACCATTCGTTCCACCTGCCCATTCCCGGCCTGACAATATGGTGCCACCAGTGCATGCCTAATCCCCATCTCTGCCAAAAATGACTCCATTTCCTTAGCCATCAGTTGAGGCCCAGGATCAGATACTAAGATGACAGGTAACCATGTATCGCAAACATTTTCTTTAAAGCCCGAATGGTCGCCTTTGTTGTCATGGAGGGAATCAATATTACTTCTAACCACTTTGAGTATGCATCTATTACAATTAAAAATGTTTGCCATGGGTCTCACAAAGTCTATATGTATCCGTGACCATGGTCCCTTAAGTGCATCCTACTCCATCAGTGTTGTGCAGGGTGGCATTGGTTTTGTTTCTTGGCATGGCGTGCATGTTGCCACCCATTCCATAATGTCCTTATCAATTTGTGGCTACAAGAGATAGCTTCGGGCCAGCACCTTCAGGTGCACAATCCCTGGGTGCCCCACATGCAATGTCTCCAACACTTGTCCTCTCAAACTTTTTGGTATGATTACTCCCTCCCCCCATAATAAACGTCCCTTCATTGCTGACAACTCCATTCTTTTATTTTCGAATGTTCGGAATTCCTCCCCTACCTTTTCTTGTGGCCATCCCCTCAACGCCCAGTGCAGAACTCTGGCTAGCACAGTGTCCTTTCTGATCTGGTCTGATTTTGTGTGATATGGTTGGGCTGGCCAGGATGGGCTCCTCAATCAGGAACACCCTTGTCGCTGATGCTGGGTCTTCCACTAATTCTGGTATTGGGCATCTGCTGAGACCATCTGCATTGCCGATGCTGGTTCCAGGCCGATGGGTCAGCTTGTAGTTGTATCCAGTGAGAAAAATGGATCATCTTGTATCCAGTGAGAAAAATGGATCATCTTGTCATCCAGGTGCCATAAAATTCGGGGTTTGCTTGTCTCTCACTAGTAGTCCCAGCAAGTTTGTGGTCCGTGATTATCTCGAGGTATTCGTGGAAGCACTTGACTATTCATTATATCTTTTTATTCTCAATAAATGTATTTCATTCTCCTTATGTACACTGAGAACATATACACCAAGGACAAATTCCTTGTGTGTCCAATCACACTTGCCGAATAAAGAATTCTATTCTATTCTATAAGAAAGAGCTCCTCATTTTCTTA
The DNA here is from genome assembly GCA_038048745.1 of Coluber constrictor foxii. NCBI lineage: Eukaryota > Metazoa > Chordata > Lepidosauria > Squamata > Colubridae > Coluber > Coluber constrictor. Next base: position 147,593,256 of record CM075961.1, read on the forward strand.
TTAGCAGCATCAAGAGACCCATATACTTACTCTGCATACCCTATACAAATGTTATTGATGTAACTTGGAATTAATATTTGTTTACTTTAAATACAGCTCTATTTTTCATTATGAATTATTTCATGTGAGATTTTTTTAAAGATAGCTTTGATGACAAGGTCTAATATATCAAAAATGCTTGGTAAACCCAGCAGGGTGTGAGAGTATTAAAGGAAGTTGCATTCTGCTTTTTCCTGTGATTGTATACCTGCAGAATCCAGCCATTCCAATGCAGAAGCTGCAAGACATTCAAAGAGCTATGGAATTGCTCTCAGCCTGTCAGGGCCCAGCCAAGAATATTGATGAGGCAACCAAACGTAAATACCAGTTTTGGGACATACAGCCTGTACCCAAGCTTAGTAAGTTTATTGCTGGTGACCAGATTTAAACAGCATTGGTTCTTTGTTTATTGGGGGAGGCTTGTATTTTAACAATGTATATTTTACAGATCACAAAAACTCACATCAAGTGCACAGATGCCCAAGTGAAAACAGCTTTAAGATTACAAGTTGAAAACAAACTTTATCACCAAATAATTAAATAGAAGACTGGCATTTCACATAAAATGAATTTGGCCCTGGACTTCTAACAGCTTGAGTAAATTTTTGTTTAATAAACTTTCCTTCAGCTTCCCTGAAAGCAGAAAAGAACTATCAAGCTTACTTTCTTTTTCTCTAATGTAAAGTTATAACATTGCTGGTGCTATTGAACCAGATAAGTGTAACAGTCTTGGCCTTGAGCCGTATTCTTTATCACAGGTTTCTACTTGGAGCACATTGGATCTGAGCAGTGCTGAAATTGTAAGTAGAGTTGCTTGCAGTCTTTCAAATATAACCCTGGTTTTGTGTTTGTGAATTTGTGTGCACATTCTGCCAGTGTAATGAAATTGCAAATGGACATGAACTGGACAGACACAGAAGTCCCCTCTTGATCATATAGTTCTCCATCTTACTTTGGACTAGTCTGTTAGGACTAATTGTCTTTGGATTATTTGTTTATCTGGGGAAAGAAATAGCCCCCCGCCCCAAAAAACCAAAATCTACCTCTTTCCCCCTATATACTCAATTCTTAATTCCCAGAGGAAAATTGATAAGCTACAAAATTGATCTTTGAGGATGCTGTGACAGTCATAAATTGAGGATCAATCTTAAATCACTTATTTCAGTGTTATTATAACTTTGAATGGTTGCTAAAGGAATAGTTGTAAGCCGAGGACTGTAAGCCTGTATTCCATAAAAGGTAAGACCTAATTGTTACTTTCACACTTTTTTATCTCTTTTAGGGCCCTTAGAGTGCCAGGTTGGCTTCTGCAGTGGCACTTTGGCATCAGGATATAGTCCAATAGGAAACTGATGGGGTTCATCAGTGCCATTCCAGCACCCATTCAGATTTATGATAGGTAAGCCCCAACTGCTTAGGAAATTAGCTGGGGTCTCTTAGGATTTCTTAACATTGTTTCCATTAATTTTCCTTTATCAAAAAGGTTAGAATTGGAAGAAATTCTAAGGGGAAACCTTGGTGAAGTATTGAAAATGTTTTAAATATCTCAAGCTACTCCAATAAACAACATTTTATGTGACAGTACCATCTACAGAGTTTATTGCCATTTTAAAACACCTTTTCCTCCTCTTTTTCTTCATCTTCTTTTAATGAGGAGATCACCAGTCATTATCTAGAAATACGGGTAATCCTTGATTTATAACGGTTCATTTAGTGACCATTCAAAGTTACAACAGCACTGAAAAAAGTGATATGGCCATTTTTCAGACTTATAACCGTTGTAGAATTCCTATGGTCAAATAATCAACATTTGGATGCTTGACAACTGGTTCATATTTTTGATAATTGCAGTGTCCTGGGGTCAGTCATTTCTGACAAACAAAGTCAATGGGGGAGCCAGTTTCATTTAACAACCATGTTACTAACTTAACAATTTCAGTGATTCATTTACCAACCATGGCAAGAAAAATCATAAAATGGGGCAAAATTCACTTAATAAATGTCTCACTTAGCAACAGAAATTTGGGCTCCATTATGGCCATAAGTCAAGGATTACTTGTACCTTAAATATTATGGTGCAACCGTACTCACACCCCTGCACTTTCTTTACTCCATTAATAATATTTATTGAGAATATTCAGAATTAATAATGCAATTTCAGCATTTTTTTTTATTTTCAAAAGTATTGGCGATTGCTGCCATTATTACAGAGTTGGAATTATAATCAAGATCACCCTCAAAGTATTGCAGCAATACTTAAAAGAAGAAAACTCTCATCCAATTATATACTGGAGCACATTGAGGAATGCTAATCAAATTCAGTCTTATGTCTTCTCCTACACTGCCCTGCATATGTTTACACATGTGTATGCCCAAAGCACACACTCCCCACGTACTCCTCCACTTTCCTTTGTCTTCTACTTATGCCCCAACATAAAATCCAAACATGTTCTTACTCATACTAGCTTCTAATGTATTTCTGAAATTTAGTTGCTGACAATCAGTTTGGAAAAGAAAAGATTATGTTTAGAGCAACAAATGATGTTAAAGTAGCAGGAAGAGATAGGGGTGGCTATGCACAAATTGCAGATAAACACTGCAGGTGCCAGAATCAGCAATTCCATCTATGCTCATAATTTCTGTAAGATAGCCAAGTCCTGAGCAACTAGAATTGGTGATATTAGCATTTTAAAAAATCTAAATTAGTAACTATTTTTGGTTTCTAGCAGAAAATCCCTTGAAGCAAGAAATCACTGCCAGGGCAACATTTTATTTTATTTTGATTTACTTCTGTACAACCATCTGTGATCTTTTATTGTTTCCTACTCTCCTTTAGGTGGTAAGATCAGTGGTGGGATTCAGCCAGTTCGTACCACTTCGGGAGAACCGGTTGTTAACTTTCTGAGCAGTTTGGTGAACTGGTTGTTGGAAGAAATCATTAGGGCGGAGAACCAGTTGATAAATTATTTGAATCCCACCACTGGATAAGATGATGATCTCACACAACAACAACCCTGTGAAGTAAAGTGGGCTGAGAGAAAGTGACTAGCCCATGGTCATCCAGCTGGCTTTCTGGCTAAGGCAGGATTAGAAGTCCAGCTTTCTAACCCTGGTGCCTTTACCACTAAATCAAACTGGTTCTCATCGATTAAAAAGCATCAGAGCTAAAATACAACCCTATCTAGCACCATTATGGGTAGATATACTTTTAGGGGGAAAAAACATTTTCACTCATATGAACTTTCCAATGAATATCTTAGTACAATACTAGAGTACTTAGTAGAATAAGAGTCTGGGTTCCATATTTAGATTGGTCAATTTCTCCCATAAGATATTTGTTTATAGAATCAAAAGACACACCAAAATCTACAAGTTGTTTTCTTATGATATGATATAAAATAAAACAAGTGTCTATTGTGGAGAACTGTTGTGTAAATCCAGCTTGTTCCTCCACTATAATATTGTTTTCTATTACCCAGTCTTCCATTTTGGTCAAAAGACATTTTATATACATTTTAGCCATTTGGTCTATAGTTTTTTGGGTCACCTTTGTCTCCATTTTTATGTTTGGGGACTATAATGGCAATTTCTCATCCAACTCAGGTACTTTCTTTATTATTTAGATCGGGACCCGTGGGACAGATGCATCATGTACTGGCCATGCCCATCCCCATTTTAGCGAAGGAAAAAAGTGATTTTGTTTTTCAAACTTACGAGTTTTGCAGCATCCCCATGGTTATGTGATCAAAATTTTGGCCCTTGATAACTGGCATATATTTATGGTGATTGCACTGTCCTGGGGTCATGCAATCACCATCTGCAATCTTCCTAGCTGACTTCCAATAACCAAAGTCAATGGAGAAAATCAGATTTTGTTTAACGACTCAGAATTCATTTAACAGCTGTGATGATTTGCTTAAATAACTGTGGCAAAAAAGGTCATAAAATTGGGCAAAACTTGTTTAACATCTTAGCAGTGGAAATTTTGGGCTCAGTTGTGATTGTAAGTTGTGGGTTACCTATAATTCCCCTAGATCATCAAGTCTTTTTGTAAGACCCCTTTTTAAGTATCTGCTGGGTTAGGTGGTTTATTCAGGCAATCTCTGTTCAAAGGCAGTGATAGAAGTTCTTGGATTTACCAATTTTCATGTTGCTACAATTAAATTTTAAAGTAGAAGCACTTATTTCCAAGATGAGTTATTAATGGACTAACCTTCTTATGTGAATTACTGTAATGGAAAGATTGGATAATGAATTTGATTTCTGACTCTGGAGGCTAGAGAGAAAATTTTCAAAGTATTCTCTCAGGACTAATTCCTGTCCTTGGAACCACCACATCTTGTTTCCTCTTGTCTGTCAACTTCTATTTTATTTGTGCTACTTTCCTTTTCTGCCTGGAATGATGTTTTATCAGAAAGCAGAGTTGGAAACTACTCCCAGGGACTTTCTGTTGTTATTTTCCTTGTCCAAATTCCATGTTGAAATAGGGGATGAACCAACAGATGGTTTCTCAAAATTGGCATTGTTATCTTCAGCACTTGCGTTGACCATCTCAATTAAAGGTTTAGAAAATGTATGTGTTTTTGCTAATAATTTCCATATCAAGCCCTTTTTAAATATTCACTTGTTCGGTATCTGGCAAGGTATTAAAAGAGTTAATTAAGTTTGTCTTGAAAAGTTATTCAGAAAACTGGTTTGCTGTGGGAGGTCCAATGGCTTATTGAGAAGATTTCTGCTCAAGGACTGTGGTGACAGAAGCCCAACTTTTGTGTTGCTACAATTAAACTTTTAAGTAGAAACACTCTTATTTCCAAGATTGTTATTAATTGGCTAACTCCCTCTGTGTGAAACCCACCAATGGGAAAAGCTTACAGTTGTTAAAAAAAACGCTTCTTTTTTGACAACATTCTGGTCGTAGTGGGATGTTTCAGGGAGAGAAGGTTTGTTTAGTCTTTCTTGCCTGAGAACTGTTCAAACTATTCCAAATCCAACTGCCTTTCACAGGACAGAAGCAGACTGAGGGAGAGGAGCACTGCATTCTGAATCTTCCTTTTCCTTTCTCAACTCTATTAATTTGAATTCCTATTCCAAATCTGGTTTAACTGTAAGTAACTTTATTTGCCTTTCATCCAATCGTTCCTGGGAGGATGATATTTGATTTGCACATGCCTCTGGATATAGTTTTAGATATCTAAATATATTCTTTGTTTTCTTATTAGATTCCAAATTAGGAACCATTTTTCTACCACTATTACTTGCTTTTGAATCATAGTTCTCTCTATGTGAGTTTGTTTTAGCTGATTCAGCAGTACTATTTGGATCCTGCTCTAGACTAGCAAGATTTAAGACAACCCCCCCTTTTTTCCTGGGATATTTATTGCTTGTATGAGCTGATTCTGAACCTGTTATATCTGCGTCTACACCATCTTCATCCCCATCAGGGTTAGGTGCAAAAGATAAATCACAATCTATAGTGGTCAGAAAGTGTTTCTAATCTCCTTTAGAAGAATGGTAAGATGATGATCTAAAAAATGTAGCCTCTTTATTCAGAGGAAGGCCTGAAGCATCCGAGAAGCCTTGCAATTCCCTCATGCTCTTTGCCCCACTACTTTTTTAAAAAAATCCTTGGAAGTAAATCTTCCTGCTTATCTCCTCTAAAAAGTAAGGGAACGGGGCAAGACAAAATGAGCATAGCCTTTTCCAGCAGGAAGATGCCTAGGTTTTACCCTTTCTATATCCAGTTTCATAGCTGTACCATGACATACAATGTTTGTTTGTTTGCACACATATATTGAGTTAAATAATTTCATAGTGGTCAGGTATATGTGAATTAGCAACAGCTAAGTGTGGCTGTAAATCATATTAATTTGGCAATCTGAATTAACTTCCTCTGTAGCATTTCAACATCTGTTTCCTATAGAATAAACATGTTAAACATTCCATAGTAGGTTTATTGTTATTAACTTTTAAAATCATAAACTCCAATGGCATTAGACATATTTCATTTGATCTTCATTACTATTAAATCATCCAGTGCAAAAAAAACCATAATGGGGAGGGAGGAGAGGGATAAAACTATTAAAGAAGCTCCTTAATTTGTAGAAATATTCATTTTGATGAAGATTATAATAATATTTTTTCTTGAAATGCGCAGCAATATAATTGTGTTTTAGAACTAAAGACAAATACAGTAACTGGTTTCAAATTGTGATATCTTTAGGAAATACAAACTCAGTTTACAAATAAACTTTGTAATGGTACAAGAGAATTTAAATCATTGGGACTAATGATCCACTTTTAAATTTTAATGAATAGTACATTAAATCAAATTCAATTTTGTCTTGGCACTTTGAATGACATACCTTCATCAGGTAAAACAGATTTTGATTCTATTTCATGTGCATTTAAATGAGTTAAAATGTCTGTAGTTCCTTTTTAAAATATTTTTAATTCTTTTTGTTTCCATGCTCTTTCTTGCTTTCAGTTTACAGCTAGTCCACAAATACTTTTAAACCACAGTGTCCTGGTTTGCTAAGCCATATTTAGCCATAAGTATGATTCAATCTTGCAATGAAGCAATGTGAAAATTAATATTACAACTCAGCATTGTTAATAAGCTGAACAGTAGGGGATAGAAAACACAAGCATTAAGATGTCTGCAACCCTGTTATGCCTACTGAGTTATGGTTAATAGGAATCATGGTTTGATTAGAACCAAGCTGACAAAACTACAGGAGAAGCATTTTTTTTACTGCCTCAGTATCAATGGAGTTTAATAACTCAGTTTAGTACTCCCAGGGTTTTTTATCTAAACATTAGAATAATAGAGATGGAAGAGACTTTTCAGGTGTTCTAATCCAATCCTATTCTCAAGCAAGAGACCCTATACCATTTCAAACATTTTAAATCCAATATAATTAGATTTTTTTAAAAAAAGATTTTTCTCAACCTTAAATATAAAAAAATCCCTATTGCATCCATTTTGGTGCATAAAACTCAGTAAAGCAGATATAAAAGACAGATTATTTCATTAACTAGGGGGACATTTTCATACAAGAACAGTTTAAGATAGCACAATAGATGGGATAGTTTGACTCTGAAATGCTAGAGCAGGGATTAAATCTAGCAGATTCTGACAGGTTCTGGAGAACCAGTAGCAGAAATTTTGAGCAGTTTGGAGAACTGATAGCAGGAATTTTGAGTAGTTCAGAGAACCAGCAAATACCACCTCTGGCTGGCCCCAGAGTGGAATGGGAATGGAGATTTTGCAATATCCTTCCCCCAGGAGTGGGGGGTGGGAATGGGGATTTTGCAGTATCCTTCCCCTGGAGTGGGGTGGGAATGGAAATTTTGCAGAATCCTTCCCCTGCCATGCCCACCAAGCCATGCCCACCATGCCATGCCATGCCCACCAAGCCACACCCACAGAACCGATATTAAAAATTTTTTGAAACCTATCAGTGGCATGGCTTGGTGAGATTGGTGTGTCTTGGTGGGCATGGCTTGATGGGCATGACAGAAGGATACTGTAAAATCTCCATTCTCACCCCCGTCCAGGGGAAGGTTACTGCAAAATCCCCATTTCCTCCTGATCAGCTGGAACTTGGGAGGCAGAGAATAGATGGGGGCCAGTCAGAATTTTTATTACCAATTCTCTGAACTACTCAAAATTTCCGCTACCGGTTCTCCAGAACTAGTCAGAACCTGCTGAAACCCACCTCTGAGCCACGCCCACAGAACTGGTAGAAATAAATTTGGATTTCACCACTGTGCTAGAGCTTGTTAACTTGGTTAGCTATAGCCAGTCTACCCTCTTTAAAAAAAAAAGGATGAAAGTTATACAAGAAGGCCTGGAGAGCCACAGGTCTTTGATACAAACTAGAAGAAGGTGCCATACCAGGGATCGGTTTCAAAACCTGATGCTACCGGTTTGCTCATGGGAGCACAAGCCCAGCACTTCTGCACATGCACAGACGCATCCGGGCAGATGGACAGAGCCTCCTGCCACCACCACTACCGGTTTGCCTGATCCGGGGTGAATGCTAGCAACCCACTACTGTGCCATTCCCTTATCAGACTATTACCTCATCTGGTCAAATTGTATTGCCTCCTTTTGACAGTAACTTTCCTTGGTTTCAGACAAAAAGGCTTTCAGATATTGTTTGCTTCTCAGCCTTTTTCAGCCCAAAGACTGAATGTGATTTTGCCATGATGTGTTGTAACTCTGGAGCTGTGGCTTCCTATTCCTTGCTTTGCATTTTCAGCCATGCTGTTAAGTAGCTGTTTGTTTTTTATAAATGCATTCATAACATTATGCTTGAATATTATTCATGAAGTGCAACAATTTAAAACGCCTGCATAAATGTGTTTTTTTAACTACAGAACCTGTATGTTTTATGCCAGCTATGAAGCAGCCTTCTTCGATGTCATGTATTTTGTCTCTTGAATTCTACCTACCTTTTCATTATTATGAAAGGAAGTCTGTGAAGGGAAATTAAAGAAAGGAAGCTACCTCTGCATGTATAATGTGCTCTCCCCCCTCTTCCCCTCCCTCCCTCCGCTTCAGATGTAATTAGAATTGCTAAGTGCAGAGACAGACATGTTCTTTTGTTCAGTATTAGACAGGTAATTTACACATACAACAGGAAATGACAGCAGAAACAAAAGAGCAAAGTTCAACTTGGATTTTAGTAATAAATCAAAGGACTATATTTGGGAACATTTTTTCCTTGAAGCCTGCACACAAATATTCATTTTTTACTTATCAGTGTCCCTGAATATCCAGAATAGCTTACATAGATTTGCCAAATGATGCTTCTTTATAAAACAGTAGCCAGCTGAAGGAAAAACTGCAGCTGGCTAGAGGTCCTCCAAAAATCCATCCAACAATCTAGTGGTGGGTTTCAAAATTCTTTACTACCGGTTCTGTGGGTGCGGCTTGCTGGGCGTGGCATGACTTAATGGGTGTGGCAGGGGAAGGATACTGTAAAATCTCCATTCCTACCCCACCTCAGGGGAAGGATACTGTAAATTCTCCATTCTGTCCCCAATCCAGGGGAAGGTTATTGCAAAATCCTCATTTTCTCCCGATCAGCTGGAACTTGGGAGGCAGAGAATAGATGGAGGCAGGGCCAGTTAAAATTTTTTCTACTGGTTCTCTGAACTACTCAAAATTTATGCTACCAGTTCTCCAGAACCTGCTGAAACTCACCTCTGCAACAATTGGTGGAATTGAGGAGGATGTGATTCCTGGCAAAACTAAGTTTATTTAAGCTGGTGCCTGCTAACTTTAAAATAATAACTCCTGTGTCAGTCTTCCCAATTTGCTACTTTTTAGATATGTTGGACTATAATTCCCATCATAAGTCAGCAAAGCACACTAGTAAAAATGAGTACCTTTGTCAGATACTTTTGACAGAGTGGTTGATGGAAAAAATGAAACGTTCATCAGCAAACTTCTATAGCAGGTATAGGCAATTTTTTGTCTCCCAGATATTGTGGAACTGCAACAACTTCCAGCATTCTTAACCACTGGCAATGTTACCTAGGAATACTGAGACTTGTAGTTCAAGAACCATCTCAACATTATTTTCTTCAACTAGATAGAAAGAAGATATAGTTTTTCATTCTGGATACATTAATCACTTCAGTGTATTTGTGGATCTCATCCATTAAAATTTTGATTGGCAGGACCCAGGAAGAGAGCCTTCTCTGCTGTTGCCCTTGCTCTTTGGAATGTCTCAAAAGTGAGGTTCCCCCTCCTCTTTTGAAGGAATGTCTATACCTGACTGCCAATTCAATGGGTGAGGGTCTAAGAGTGATAACAACTCTGGGGGTGGTTGGTTTGAGGGTACTCCATCTCTTTTAACTTTTTAACATATGTTTTTAATTCTCTTAGAGAGGCATTGATAATGAGGCAATATCCTTCTTTCTATCTGATTTATAAAGTGCAGTGTAAGTTCTGTTCAGACACAATTTTGTTCTCTCACACACTTGCAGTCTTCAGCCCCTTGCTCTGCTAATAGTGACAAAGCCTCTCTCCTAAATTACAGGAGCAGCTGATGTCCCCCAGATGTATAAGGGCTGCAATTATCACTGACTCACTGATATTCTTCAGGTGGCTGGGAATTCTGGGAGATGCAGATCCAACACGTGGAAAACATTAGATTGAGGAAGGCTGCAAAATGCAGTGGGATATGAGCCAATGAAGCATAAGGGATTTTAGATAACTTCATGCCTCCTCTCACATTGCAGTAATTAAAGGAGACAGGCTTATCTGCTTTTGTCTTCTAACTCAATGTGACATAACTCACAATCAGTGAAGGAATTTTATTTTGTCAAAATAGAGTTGTTGCTAAATTTTAGCTAAATTCTATCCTGTGCATCTATGTGTTGTTTGTAATACTTGTGCTCTTAAAATCAAAATAAAATATTTTTTAAAGGAATAATCTGTTCTTCATAGAGAGGCTTTATCATCTTTTCCTATGTTGTTCTTCTCCACATTTTTCCCCAACTGCTTTTTCTTTAGTTTTGCTGAAACATTTTCTGGCAATTTTGAGCATATCCTTGGGACGTCTTTCTTACTATTTTGGAAAAATAGGAAGCCCAATTCTTAATTCCAAAAATATGTAGCAGAAGCAACAGAACTTCTTTGATAATTCCTTCGGTAGTCTCATGGCCAGGTTATTTTTGATATCTGCCTATCTTCCCTAAGTGTGTTAGCTGTTTGTATGGTCTCTCTAGGGAGCGCACTATAAGTGAGCTACTTCTCTGCTGATTTATGTAGTAAGGGACACAGCAAGATCTGAAATATTCAAATTTTTTAGCACACACGGATCTCCTGCAGCATTTAGCTCCTCTTCTTTTCAGTTATTCAAGTCAGACCTGTGTTACCAGTACACCTCTTTTTGAAATAAGAATGGCATTTCCTCCTTAGGGAGAGCAAAGAGTTTCCTTTGCAGGATGTTCCCTCTTGATTCAGTCCCCAAACCAATCTGGCAAACCATTACATCACTTTTTAAGCAAAGTATTTTACTATTGATAGTGTACATTCGAATCACAACATGGAAGCAGGATGACCTCTTATCTCATTTTGAAGCCAAATTATCATCCATTCAGTTGCTCTGGGTAAAATCCTGTGGAGCTCATGTTCCATGTCTGAAACTTTTAATCAATTGGTTCTCAATCAACATTTTGCTACTAAGTCACCCAGCAATATGTTTGTTCAAACAAAACTATCTGATGGAGATATACAGTGCTTTATTATTTAAGTACATCAATGAATTGTCTTCTCTCCCATTTGTTCTCTTCATATATTTAGTTCCATTTTCTGACATATTTTTAAATAAGCATAGCGATAATAATATATATATCATCCTAGATTTTAACAGGAGGAAACTCAAGTCATTGGCCTCACTTATTAATGAAAGTCAGGAGACAGAAAGAATGGATAATGCTTCCTTCTTGATATTGTACATCCAAGAGAGTAGCTGTATAAGATCAAAATGATTTGTGGGGTTGATGTCTCAAGAAATGAAACATCTGTAAAATAAAACTTTTTGATTCCAAAGCAAAAAAATTTAAAGGCATCCAAGATTTCCCCTTGTTTCAAATTCTTCACTGTAGCACCCACTGTTGGTCAGTAAATAAAACTACTAGCATTTAATTCATAGGTGATGGCTATAACTATTGCAGAGTTTCTGCATCTGAAATTCATGATCAATTTATTCTATAACAGTTAAACAGCTTCATTTCTAATTGTCTTATGAGTTTCTTTATATGTTTACAGGGATGTGCTTGAAAAGCAATTTAGGCATCATTAAACAAAAAGGAAATAGATTGACCTAGACCTATATTGCTTCCCAGCTGGGATATTGGGTTGCAGCCATGTCACCCACAAGGTCAGGTAAGACTGATCTATTATTTGTTCCAGTATAAATATATGGCATGGGGCAAGTACAAAGAAGTTTCACTATAGAATTTCTCAATAACTTTACCACTCCCACCACCGCAGGGAGGCAAGACCTATTATATTGGCCTGCCCCTGTTGACTACTGGACCCAGATGGATTCCAGAAGAAACTAGGTGTTATAACTGCAGATCTGCTGCACAGTCCAGCTGAGCTCTTAGTCACTTTTTGGAACAGGAAAGTGATTGAGGTTCTGGATAAGATTGTGCCCATGTGACCTCTCCTCACCCGAACAACTCTTTGCCCTCCATGATGCACAGAGGAACGGAGAGGGATGAAATGAATGAAGAGACATCTAGAACACTGCTGGCAGAAGACAAGGGATGAACTCAATCGAACATGGGTAGGAGCTGCTATTAAGGCTACCTTGGGGTGATTCGTGCAGCAAAGTGTATATACTTCTCTGCACTAATTGCATCTACAGATAATCAACCACTGACCCTTTTTAAGGTGAGCTGTCTTCTCCTGGGGAAGGAGGAGATTGAGGTCCACCTGAAAGCGGGGGGGGGGGGGGGGGCGCTGAGGACTCCATTCCCAGTTAAATGCTGCCGTGGTTGCTGATGCAGTGGAGGCCCATGAGGCAGATTTTTTGCAGCTGTTATCTGGGAACAGTTTGACTCTATTGCTCCTGAGGAAATCGATAGGATGCTAGGGAGTATGCATGCAACACCTATGTTTTAGACCATGTCCCTCCTGGCTTGTGAAAGCTTCCTGAGAGATGACAGGCAGGTGGACTCTGGCAGTGATTAATGCTTCCTTACAGGAGGGATAGTCCTCAAGCACTTTAAGGAGGCTGTGGTCTGTCCTCTTCTCAATAAGCTATCACTGGATTCCACCCCGGATAATTTCTGACCTATCTCCAATTTTCCCTTTTTGGGGAAGGTAGTTGAGAAGATGGTTGTGCTGCAGCTCCAGAGGTTTCTGGATGAAACAGATTATCTAGACCTCTACTAGTACAGGATTCTGGCTGGGAGCGGGATGAGGTAGGGCATCCATCCTTGCTTTACTTGACCTCTCAGCGGTTTTTGATATCATTGATCATGGTATCCTTTGGAACGGCTTCAGGGGTTGAGAGTGAGGGGCTCTGACAGGATGCAGAAGGGCCTTCTCTGTGGTGGTTCCCACTCTCTGGAGATTAGATTGGCTCTCACTCCAACACTCTTTGGAAGGCACTGAAAACTTGATTCTGCCAGTGGGCCTGAAGAACCCAGAATAAGATGGAGCCCATTAAATTGCTGGTATGAATGTGTGTTGTCACACAATGTGTTGGACATAGGGGAATTATTTTTCTTTTTTATTTATTTTATTTCTTTTATATTGTGTTTTTATACTCTGGTAGACTGCCTTGAGTCACCATGTGCGAGTAGATGACAATATAAATTTTCTAAATGAATAAATAAATTTTCTAAATAAATAAATTTTATCTGTTGCCCATTTTATCCTCTAGCTCAGGTGTCTGCAACCCACTGCTCTGGTGCCACATGGGGCTCTTTGGGCCCCTTGATGTGGCTCCCTGCCAAACTGGATCCCACCATTGGCTGGCCCCTCCCCACTCCTCCCCCTCCCAGTCGCTCCTTGCCTGAGAAGGTAAGGGTGGATGAAGACTCGCTCCATATTCCAGAGCGGGAGCAAAGCAGCCCTGGCTTGCCTCTTCTTCCGGCCCTTGGTGCTGCGCTCACCTTGGTCACTCAGGGAAACAAACAACTTTCTCTCCGCTCCAAGACACTGGCCTGGCTACAGCTATGGCTGATGCTGATGCTCCCGCTGCCCCCATGGCCTGCTTGCTGCTTGTGCGGTGCACTTAAATTTAGCAGACTTCACAATGGTGGTGGTGATGGTGTCCTCTGCTCCTCCTGGAGCCCATTACAACACGGAGCACTGGCTGCAGCCGGTCTGGGCCAGTGTCTTGGGGTGGAGAGAAAGTTGCGCATCTCCCCGAGTGACCAATGCTCCACGTTGTAATGGGCTCCAGGAGAAGCAGGGGATGCCGTTTCTCCCATTGTGAAGTGCACTAAATTTAAGTGTGCTGTGTAAGGCACTGTAAGAGCAGCGAGCAGGCTATGGAGGCAGCGAAAACATCAGTGTCAACTGTAGCCGGGCAAGGGAAGTGTCTCAGGGCGAAGAGAAAGTCGCACATCTCCTTGAGCAACTGAGGTGCGCACAGCACCAACAAGGGCCGGAAGAAGAAGAGAGTACAGGGCTGCTTCGCTCCCATTCTGAAATATGGAGCAAGTTTCCATCTGCCGCCATCACCCTTACCTTCTCAGGCAAGGAATGACTGGGAGGGGAAGGGGAGAGGCCAACCAGTGGTGGGTTCAACCGGCAAGAAGCCACAGCAAAGAGCTTCATTTATCTGGGAACCTGAAATGACTCTTGATTTAAATCATAGGGTAAAAAGCACCCAAAGAAGAAGAAAGAACAACATCAGCAAAAAAAAAAAACACCACCACCCAACCCTCACCTGTTTCCTGAAATGGTTCAAGAGGAAACACACATACACACACACACACAAGGGAAGGAGAGAGAGAGAGACAGAGAGAGATGGAAGAGAGAGATGGAAGAGAGAGATGAGAGGAGAGAGAAAGAGAAAGAGGATAGCGAGAGAAAGAGAGAGAAAGAGACACAGAGAGATGTGAGGGATTGATATGAGAGAGAGAGAGAGAGAGAGAGAGGGAGAGAGAGAGAGAGAGAGACTTAGGTAGGCATGGCTGGGGGGGAGGGGGATTCATGTGACTGGGTGGGAGTGAGTGATGTCGAGTTGCCCTCGCCCACCCAGGTTTTGTGGGTTCCAGTGTTTTCTGTGATAAATGGGTCCAAATGGCTCTTTGAGTGTTTAAGTTTGCAGACTCTTGATCTAGGTCCTCAAAAAAGTGTGTGTGGGGGGCCTTTAGACTATTAGGGCAGTGTCATACCAAATATCAGGGAATTGCTTAAATTGGAAAAAAGGAATCCTACACCATGTTTGTAAGAGCGCTATTATTGGCAGTTTCTTTCTCCTTTTTCAACCCTGCAAGACATAGCCAGCTATGCCAGAAAATACTTTTTGCTAGAGCTTTTCAGGAGGTGAGAAGGGAAGGATCCATTTTAAAACTTGACATTAGTCCACACACAGTAAGTTTTATATTATGCAGTACTATATTTAAATAATCTATGCATTTCAGAATAACATTTTATTGATATATCCAGGAATTCTGAAAGCAGACTTTAAAGTTTCTTAAGGTTTTTCAAGTATTTCAACAGATATTTTTTTTACGAAGAAGAGTTTTAGCCTTAAAGAGGCTAAATATGCTGCAGCCATTTAGGTCACTAATGGTTGCATTTTGGATGTCTGTAAAGCTACCAGGACAATTTCCAAACAGTTGTAGGATAATCAGCAAATTAGATCATTGTTACAATATGTAGAATGTGGTGATTTCATAAAAACAATACGTGCAGGATTTATACCTTTCCTGCCATAAATAGAATGAGTTCTCCCTTAACTGCAAGAATTACCACATAAGTACAACACAAAATGGTTATCAGCTCTGATATATGATCAGCTATAGCCTTGATTTACACATAGACCAAATGAGCTAAGAATAGAGTAAAATTTGTAAAGTGGGAAATGGATTATATTCCAGGTCAGACCTTCAATGATTGACCCAGATTATTTATTTATTTATTTATTTATTTATTTATTTATTTATTTATTTATTTATTTATTTATTTATTTATTTATTTAATTTCTATACCGCCCTTCTCCCAAAGGACTCAGGGCGGTGAACAGATTAAGATTTCATATACATATAAATATATTTTATAAACAGTAAATAATAAATTGAGTCAACTTGGTGTATCTACTAAGACCTTGGCATAGAATTTTGATGTTTATGCTAGCCCTGCTTGTTGAAATAGAAAGGTCTTCAGGGCACATCGGAAAGTGCGAAGATCTGGGATTATTCGTATTCCAGGTGGTATTTTGTTCCAAAGCGTAGGTGCCCCCACAGAGAAGGCCCTCTCCCTTGGAACCACCAGATGACATTGTTTTAATGATGGTACCATGAGTAGGCCTACTCTGTGAGAGCGTATTGGTTGGTGGGAGGTTATCGGTTGCAGCAGGTGGTCTCGTAAGTACTCAGGTCCTAAGCCATGGAGCACTTTAAAGGTAAGAACCAACACCTTGAAGCGCACTCGGAAGGCCACTGGAAGCCAGTGCAGCTCGCGTAGAAGAGGTGTTACATGCGAGCACCATGTTGCTCCCATAATTACTCGCGCAGCCGCATTCTGGACCACTTGGAGCTTCCGGGTGCACTTCAAGGGGAGCCCCATGTAGAGAGCATTGCAGTAGTCAAGTCGGGAAATGACGAGGGCTTGAGTGACTGTGCGTAATGAGTCCCGGTCTAGAAAGGGACGCAATTGGCGAATCAGGCGAACCTGATAGAAAGCTCCTCTGGCCACGGCTGTTATATGATCTTCTAAAGACAGTCGTGCATCCAGGAGGATGCCTAAATTGCGAGCTTTCTCTGTGGGGGGTCAATGACTCATCCCCAATAGTTAGTGATGGGACTAACTGGCTGTACCGGGACGCCGGTAGCCACAGCCACTCAGTCTTGGAAGGGTTGAGTCGAAGCCTGTTTCTCCCCATCCAGACCCGTACGGCCTCAAGGCACTGGGACATCACTTCAAGGGCATCATTGGGGTGGTTTGTGGTGGAGATGTACAGCTGAGTGTCATCAGCATACAAATGACATCGCACCCCAAAACCACGGATGATCTCCCCCAACGGCTTCACATAAATGTTGAACAGGAGAGGCGAGAGGACCGACCCCTGTGGCACCCCGCAAGTAAGGGGCCTCGAGGTCAATCTCTATCCACCTGTCAACACTGACTGCGACCTGTCAGAGAGGTAGGACGAGAATCATCGTAATACGATACCTCCCATTCCCAGCCCCTCCAACCGGTGCAGCATGATACCATGATCAATGGTATCAAAAGCCGCTGAGAGATCTAATAGGACCAGGATAGAGGAACATCCCTTATCCCGAGCCCTCCAGAGATCATCAACCAATGCGACCAATGCTGTTTCTGTGCTGTATCCAGGCCTGAAGCCGGACTGTAACGAGTCTAGATAGACAGCTTCATCCAGGTACTGTGGGAGCTGTCGTGCCACCACACTTTCGACAACCTTCGCTAAAAAGCGAAGGTTGGAGACTGGACGGTAGTTTGCTAAAACAGCTGGATCCAGAGAGGGCTTCTTAAGGAGAGGTCTCACCAC
Source organism: Coluber constrictor foxii (assembly GCA_038048745.1). Classification (NCBI taxonomy): domain Eukaryota; kingdom Metazoa; phylum Chordata; class Lepidosauria; order Squamata; family Colubridae; genus Coluber; species Coluber constrictor. Next base: position 147,610,517 of record CM075961.1, read on the forward strand.
CGCCTCTTTCAAGGCGGGAGGTAAGAATCCCTCGCTCAGAGAAGCGTTAATAATTCTCTGGAGCCAGCTACGTGTAACCTCCCAGGTAGCCAGCACTAGCCAGGAAGGAACAGGTCCAATAAACATGTGGTCGCATTCAGCTTCCCCAGTAACCTGTCCACATCCTCAGGAGTCACAGCATCAAACTCATCCCAGATAATGTTCTCAAGATCTGCCCTCATCATTTCATCCGACTTAACCTAATTAGAGTCCAAGCCTTCCCGAATCTGAGTGATTTTATCGTGCAGATATTGTGCAAAATCCTCAGCTCGTCCTGGCAGAGGATCTTCCCGGGCTCTCAGCTGGAGTAGAGAGCGGGTAACCCTAAACAAGGCGGCTGGGCGATTATCTGCTGATGCAATAAGAGCGGAAAAATAGTTACATTTTGCTGCTTTTATTGCCACTAAGTAGGTCTTAATGTAAGATCTCACTAGTGTTCGGTCGGATTCAGAATGGCTGGTCCTCCACCTGCTCTCTAGGCGTCTTTTCCGGCGTTTCATCCCCCTCAGCTCATCAGAGAACCAAGGAGCTGGGTAGGTTCGACGCCGAGTCAGAGGCCGCAAAGGCACGACCCGGTTTAAAGCACCAGCGGCCATCCTATCCCAGGACGCCACTAGGTCTTCAGCCGAGTCATGAGCCAAGGTCTCAGGAAATGGCCCAAGCTCCATCCGGAACCTATCAGGATCCATCAGGCGCCTGGGGCGGAACCATTTAATTGATTCTGCCTCCCTGCAGTGGGTTGTAGCGGTCAGAAGGTCAAGCCTAAGGAGAGAATGGTCTGACCATGACAAGGGTTCGATGACTATATCCCCTATATCTAGACCATTCAGCCACTGGTCAGAGATAAAGATTAAATCCAGAGTGTGTCCCCCTGTGTGAGTAGGGCCATTAACTAATTGGGTCAGGTCCATGGCCGTCATGAAAGCCATAAACTCCCAAGCCCCTTCAGACGTTTCACCAATGGATGGCAGGTTGAAATCTCCCATAACCAGTAGCTTAGGAGTCTCAACTGCCACCTCAGCTATTACGTTGAGGAGCTCAGGCAGGGCTGCTGATACGTGGCAGGGAGCCAGGTACGCAATCAACAGGCCCATCTGTAACCCATAACCCCACTTCACGAGGAGGGACTCACATCCGGTTGTCTGAGGGACAGTGACTTCCCTAGGGTCAAAACCTTCCTTTATAATGACCACCACACCTCCACCCCTGCCTCGAGTTCTTGGCTGATGGAATGCACAGAAACCTGGTGGGCACATTTCTAGGAGGGGGACCCCCCCTTCATTGCCTAACCAGGTCTCTGTAATACTTGCCAGGTCCTCTTTCCCCTCTTGAATTAGGTCACAAATGAAGGTGGCTTTGTTAGCCACAGACCTGGCGTTGCATAACATCAGCCTAAGACTCGGGCTCAGAGACTTTGAGCAACCCAAGGAACGAGAAGAGCTTTGGAGGTCGGAGCATGCCACCGCTTGAAGATAGTGGGTGCATACCCCCCTGATGTGATGTGGCCTCCTGCTCCCACCATATCTGCCCCTCCCAACCAAAACCTTGATGGAACAGCCCATTTCCATGCCAGTATTAAGTCTGCCTATTCCCAGTTTCGAGTTTCCTATGATGTAATTTTGTGTTGACTTTGGCTTCATTTTTGGAAAATTATTTACTAATCCCTCCCTCTGTGGATTGCCCCCCAAATCCACATGATCCACCCTGTTTATGCCCACCCCCCTTTCAGAAGCCATTAAAATCTTGGTTAGAAAATTAGATAAGAAAGCCCTTAATCCCCTCTTAGCACCGTGCCACCTCTCGGGATTCCAAAATCCGTCATCAAGGTAGGTCCTCGATAATGTGGAGGGCCAAATTTGTGAGAGGGGGGAGTCTCGCAATGCCAAGAGTTCGGTCGCCAAATACATCTAGTAAGTCAGATGGGTATAGCATTTGGGTCTGGTCCAATAGTCTGATGTAAGAGTCTTGAGGCAGTCGAGTAATAAATTCAGTGTAGGTAAGAAACTGGTCTCCCTTGCCCTCTCACGGCAGGGGGAAGGAGTTTAGTGCAATCTCAGGATAAGCAGAGGATAAAAATCTAGTCATCTTCTAACGGTGGCTCGTTCTGAATAAGATGGTCGTAATAAGTTTGTTGTTCTGTCTGCTCAATGATGTCAGTAAAGATTACAGTTTTAATGGCTCTACTCAAGTAAAAAATAAATAAATCCTAGTTAGAAAATGACTCAAATGAAGGAACCTATCATTTCTTTAATGCGCTAATTAGATAGAATCTCTTGCTTGCATACACAGAGGACACTGCTACCTTCCCAGCCCATGCACAATTGCACAGGCTGGAAAAGTGCTTCCTATTTCACTACCTTATACAGCTGGGTATATAGAAGATACTGTCAGTTAAATGCTATAAGTTTCCTGAATGAACTTTGTGCAGTTTCTGACCATTGGAGCCGGAAGAAATTCACCAGCCATGCTCAGTGAGATTCCAGATAAACAGTCCACACAGAAGGGTTGTGAAGCCCATTGGCTGACTGTTGCCCCATTACATCATTCATTTTGTAGGCACATCATCTCCAGATAGATGCTGCTGCTCCAGGTTGTGATCCAGATAATAACACAGGCCCCTTGTTTTGGGTGGTTCCAAAGAACATGTATCGCTGCACTTTATTTATTTACAGTGTCCTTAGCATAGGCATGTTCTGGGATATTATGAGTATTTCAAATCAGTGGCATCCCTCAGCTCTGGAAACCTGTGTAATCAGGGCTGCTGCTTGAGCCCATCAGAGAATATTGCTAAAAGTAGATCAGGGCATTTCAGATGATACAAGGGGTTGTTGTCAAAGTGAGAGCTAGCCTGCAACTAAATATACCCTAAAATGGGTTAGAAAGCGTTGACTTGCCTGTCCTCAGAATTTTAATCCCCCTCCCCATTTTATAGATCATATTGTATCAAAGAACAGCAATATTAACCAGAAGATGCTTCTTTTGGAAATCGTTGGAGGGATAGTTTTTGTACTACTTATTCTGATGTGCGTCCTTGTACACTATTGCAGGTAAAAATGTCTCATTTTTATAGTTAATTGTATTTGTAGAGTGGGTCGTCATAGAAGATATAAATGGAAGGAAAAGAGACCAAATTATTTTCTATCTGATCTTTCTTTTGCATAAATACATTTTAGCAAGCCTTCCATGGATTCATAATTTACATAACTGAATGAATATCTTTGGATTCTACTTGCTAGTGTAAACAGGCTCCCTGAAGATTTTATGTGAGCTGCCCACAAACTTGTGTCATTGAAATATGTTGGATTGCTGGTCTAACACATGGCTATGACACCAGATGTAGGAAAAATCTTTATGTGGACTTAAGTTTATTTTAACAATTTATCATATTATATTGTATATTATATAGCATATAATATATTGAATATTATCATATTCAGTACTTTCAGAATTGATGGTCTTATCCTAAATATATTTTGAAAAATGTGATATTACAAATGTTAGTAACAGAAAAGAAACAAAGCTAGGATGGCTGATGCAACTCATGTTAATTTTTCTATTTGCTTATAGAACAAGCCGCATTATAGAGTAATCTAATTTCAAACTTGAAGAGATCAACAATAGTTTATGAAACTGCAGCACTTATAAAACTGAAGAAAAGTAAAATTTCTCTCATTTTAGCACAGTATATGTAATCTCTATGACGTTTGCTGAAACAGAACAGTTAAATCAAGAATAATAAAAAATGTATTTCTTTCCTAAATTTCTTTCAGTAAAACTACCTTATTGTTGAAGTCCTATTAAACACATTACCTGCTAAAATGATTTTAACAGAAAGAATTATAAGGCTGACTTTCTTCTGTTATATCTGCTTCTACTCTGTTGTTTTTTATTACAGTATCTCTTTTTTCATGAGTTTCAGTATTGATATCTACAATTGAAATATCTAATGTAACAAACCAAGTATTTGAAGGTAAACAAAAAAATAAGGAAATGTTGGTATGCTTGAAAAACCAGTGTTGAAAAAGCCAAAAATAAAAAATAGAAATAGAAAGGATGGCAAAAAGAATTTCCATGGAGGATCGAGCCATAGAATATTCAGTTTGAGTTGCAAAATAAAATCAAGAGGTGTTAATTTGCTTGAGCCTCTTGTAATAGCTTTCTTTACCTCAGCATTCTCCACTTACAGTGGACCAGAATTCCCATAACTTCCATCCATCTATCTTGGGCAACCAGGTTTATGATAATTGGAAGGGAATATAGGTGTTTGAATACCTAAGTATTCACTAGACCATTCTTTTGCTGCAAATCTCTTTAAAATGAATTCTTTTTCTATTCTTTTTTTAATATTAGGAAAAAGTGTATGAAACCCCATCAATTATTTAAAAAACTACAGTTATCCTCAACACTCAGAGGTGTTAAGATGGATCAATCAACTTCTACGTCCAATCTCAGTTTAGTAGTTTCCAGATCTGAATCAGAATTGTCCTATGGCAACAAGTACCTAGAATCCTCTGGCCACGAGCAAACAGTGATGGTGGATGTTCATGTGAACAAAGGATGTTCTGTAGGACAAGAAGATATGCATACCCCTGTGCTCCAACATACTTATAGCACCTCACAGGAATTTAGACCCAGAGAGGAATCGCTTCTTGATAAGGAAAATGACAAAAGCCACATGTCTTTAGAGAATATGGCAACATCTTTTATAAATGGAAGGAAGTCTCTAGAAAAGACAGAAGGGTATGGATCTCCAGACAAAGAAAACTATAAACCCAGTTTCAGTGCAATGTTAAGCTGGTCTTTAGTTGAGAAGCAAGAGAAAGAAAGGTCCCAAATTGAATTATCTAACCCACATTCCCAACAACAGATGCAGCCACAACACCTGGCAGCTCGAGCAATATCCCAACAACATTTGCAAGAAGCTGATACAGGTGACTGGAAACCACAGCATATTGTGATGTCTGAATCAGTATCTATTCCATCATCCCTCAGTGATGAGCTTCTTACTAAGAAAGGTCTAACAGAGGTAGCTAGAAGAAAGCCTTTACCTCATTCTCGATCATGGTTTGTTTCTTTGGATGGGCATTCCAATGTTATTGTTAGACATTCCTACAGTGATCTTCAAACAACTGAAAGCAATGGAATTAACAACAGCAGCCTGGATTCTGGAGATGACATTAATGAGCGAAAACAGCAAGCGCAGATGTTTCAGCAGAAAGATTTGGATGAAGTAGGCCAAAGTGGCAGTGAATGTGGAACTGCAGTTTATGGTCCTGAAAATAATACTCCAAGATGTGTGTTGGAGGGAGGGAGAAGCAGAAGAAGTGGCCAATTGCCCAGACCGCAGAAAGAAACAAAGAGAGATGTAGAAAGTATACCAAAGTTTTTACCAAGTGCAGAACATAATGGTAGTGACATGGATGATGCTAATCATCAAAGGGAAGATAAAAAGACTCCTTGGCAAAAGCTAGAGGAAAGACCAGTCTTGGCATTCAATCTGAAGTAATCTGAAGCATATTATATATTTTTGCCAAGAGCCTATATAATTCCCTTTTTTCTTAATTAACAGAAGAAAAAAAGATGAAGTAATCTTTTGGTTGAGTTGCAACTAAAAATATAGTCAAGATAATCAAGATAATTTTTGTGCAAACTAACCTAATTATTTTGCAGGATCTGTATGAAAATGTGACTTTGAATTATCCATCAAGGACATTTGGATATTTTGACATGTGGAATAGCAGATTATAACCTCAGATTTTTCTGAAATGGGATCTGTATAAAACTTTATTATTATTATTATTTCTTATTTCTTAATTCAAAGGTATCATAATGATGTTAAGTAGAATTCAACATTTGGCATCTACAGATACGCATTACTTTAAAGGGTAGCTATGCATTACTGCTTTTTAGTAATTTTTGTTTTTGCTTTAATGTAATGTACTTATTTACATTATTTACATTAGTTGGGAATGGTTAGCACATATGTGCGAGGGGAACCTTTACCTTTACCTTACTTATTTACAAGGTAGTTCCAAAATGTTGTCTACCTTTACTATAATCTAGCTAACCACTTTTTTTTACATGAAACTTGACAAGCTTTTTTTGGTATCTGAAAAGACTTTTGTGAAACCAAACCAATTTTTTAAAGTCAGCTTTGATTCCTTCAGTTCCCATTCTAAGTGCCTATTTTACAGGAACAATGAACAGTTTCTTCTTTTGCAAGCACCTTGAATAATCAGACTTTTTAACAGAAAAAAAAAATTCTGACACCATATCTGTTCTTTAATTTGCATGCTATCAAATGTCTCTCCTGAATGATTTCTTTTATTTCAAAACAGTATATTTGCTAATTTTGGTGTGTACTGTGGATTCTACTTAGCAAGAGTAGATTATAAGGCATTTTTGAAAAATCAAAATAGTTTCACTGATTGTATATATAATGTATATAGTTTCAAATAACATGGATTTTGGACCAAGCAAGTGGACTGAATGTGTCTAGAAATGTCAGGCAGAGTTGTTATAATCTATCCAAAATTTATCTATGCCAGATAAATTTCTGTTTATTTTCTCTTTATAAATTGCTTATCCCAAAATTGTAATTCAAAAATAAAGTTTTTGAACTCTCATGATTTTTTAGAATTCCACTTTGATTTCAATCACATTTCTTTATTAAGAAATAAAATACTGAGTATGTAATAAGTGAGAGTTATATTTAGGTTGTCTATGTCCTATGATAAATATTTATAGAATAAATATGATTACTGAATTTATTGAATAAATTAATAGTCATACAATGCAAGGTAGGAGATTGTATGATTAATTATCTTTGACATTTGCGTGTCCTACCTTTTCCTGCAATTTTCCACAAAATTAACATTTTCAGGTTCCCTGGTTGCAAAACACTATTCTTAGTCTTGAAGTAGTCGTAGTCCTTGTTTTACAACAATTCATTTAGTGATGTTTCACAGTTACAATGGCACTGAAAAAGTGACTTAGGATCATTTTTCACACTTACAATCATTGCAGCATCTCCATGATCACATAATCAACATTCAAATGCAGTAGGTGGAAACACTGAACCAAAAGAACAATGTGAGATAAAATTGACTACAGCAATAAAACCTATATATAAAGTATGAAGATGGAAGAGAGAATATTAATCTCAATGAATATAAACAGACTCAATTCGGCTACCAAAAGAAAGGCAGTATTCCACAAATTAGGGAAATTAAAAGCAGATATGTTTACAAAAAGTACATATTAAAAAACAGCATGAATACCTACTGACACAATCAAAATTGGGGAAAATGTTCTCATCACTAGCCCAAAACAAAAAAAGAGGAGTTGTAATATATATTAAAAAAACAATTTTGGCAGAATGTAAATACTCAGACTTAGATGGAAGAATTTTGATGGTGGAAGTACTCGATAATAATAGAAAAATTCTCTTAATAGCAATCTTCGCTCCGAATGAAAACCAAAGTGACTTTTATAGAAGACTACACAGTAAAGTAATTGAAATGGATTATGATATATGCATGATGGGAGATTTTAATGGAATTGTGGAGGAAAATTGGGACAAAGCAAAATAGGAAAATATTGCCAAAGTCCTTTTTTAAGATGGTGGAGGAAATGAATATGAAAGATGTATGGAGAGAAAGAAATAAAGCAAAGAAACAATATACATTTTATTCTGATAAGACATTTATCATGATCTAGGCTAGACATGATATGGTCAACAATGGAACTGTTGTTGAATATAGAACATGTGGAAATAGAAACTAACCTATGGGCGGATCATAATCCGGTGCTGATGACTTGGAAAGGACAAAAAAAAAGAGCTAGGTAGACTCTAAATAATACAATATTAAAAGAGCAAGAGTTTGTGCAGAAGATGGAAAGAGAATTGGCCTTCTTTTTTAAAGAAAACAAAGATGAGACATCTATACAAATCTGCTGGGATACAATGAAGGCATTTGCTAGAGGATTAATTATAGATTATACAAGAAAAAAGAATGTTAAAAAAGATTAACACTGAAAATATTGACTGAAGATTACAAGAGACTTGAGAAAGAACTCCAGAATGATCCACATAAGAAGATTGTCAAAATTAAAATGAATATAGTAAAACATAAAATGGATCTATTGGAGAAGGGAGAACTGGCTCAGAAGTTAAGAAGTGCTAAACAAAATTATTTTGAAAATGCAAATAAACCAGGCAGATGGTTAATACATAAATTGAAAAAAGAAAGAGAGTCGAGGAACATAACACACCTTATTGATGAGCAAGGAGAAAGCAAATTTGGACATAAAGAGATGGGAAAGATTATACATGAGTTTTACAGAAAACTATAAAAGAGAGACAATAGAAAAGGAAGAAGTATTTAAGTATATACAAAATGCAAAGTTACCTCAGATCAGTAAAGATATTAAGGAGATGTTGGAAAGAAACATAACAATGATGGAGTTAATAGAAGCAATTAATGGCAAAGCACCAGGGCCCAATGGCCTACCAGGCCAGCTGAATATTATAAGACACTACAAGAACCTCTGACCATTCCATTATTGGAGGTGATGAATGAAGTAATGATAAAGAAGGAAATACCCAAATCATGGACAGAGGCATATATTACTTTGATTCATAAAGAACATACAGACCCACAACAAATCAAAAACTATAGGCCTATATCTTTGTTAAACTCGGATTATAAAATTTTTGCTTCAATATTGGCAGAGAGACTTAAGAGATATTTAAATAATTTCATACATTCGGATCAAAATGGATTTCTCCCAAAAAGACAAATTAGGGACAATATAAGAATAATCTTGGACACTTTAGAGTACTATGAAGGACATCCTGAAAAGCAGATGGCTTTGGTTTTTTTAGATGTGCAAAAAGCCTTTGACAATGTTAATTGGCAGTTTATGACTCCTCAAATGGAAACAATGGGCTTTGGGAGGAAATTTGTACAGGCCATCGAAACTATTTATTCGAAACGAACGGCAAAAGTAATGATAAATGGAGAACTGTCAGATGCGATTGAAATAGAAAAAGGCATGAGACAAGGATGTCCTTTATCCCATATTGGCATTAGAAGTTTTAAATAGGCACATCCTGATCAATCACAGTGGGGGTTAATCTACAGCCATTAATGGAAATCTTACTGTAAATAATGTCAGGTCAGTGCTATTGTTCTGCTTCAAAAGAATAGGAAGATCTGCTCCAGATGTCCATTCTAGATATTTTACAGTGCTCTATCTCCTCACTATATTTAGTAGAGAACTAGTAATGTTTTTCTCAAAATAAGAACTTCAGTGGACTTCCAGAAACTCCATATGCAAATCAGAACTATATCTGCTTTCCTAGATTTGTAGTCTTGGCTTCCTATCCCCATTAGTTGCTACTACCTGTGATGCTGCAGTCTTGCCAAGTGGACTAATGTTGCCCCACGCCCAACCCAATTTACTTAGGAATTAACACAAAGGCAGTGTTTTTTCTGGCCAGAGATGTCACGTTGTTTGAGCCTTCTCTCAAAGGAGGTGGATATTTACAGAACCAGAAGAGGAAACTTTTAGAGACTGTCCTTGAGACAGGAGTATCCTTAGATTTTCTCCACAGCCACTTTCCGGAATGCTGTCCACGCAATGTAACTCATTCTTAGGCTTGCAAGTGGAAAAGGAGGACTTGTTTCGGTCACTAGTGGTTCATTTAGGCAGCAAGACGTTCTTTGGATGCTTCGTTTTGGAACTCCTGGAGGGCTTTTGCACTGATCAGCAGCCTTCACACAAAAACTCATCCAAGTTTAAATTACTGTTCATTCTGGACAGTATTCACATCAACAACCAGCTATATGCCTTGAGTTCATTGCTCAAATGAACTCAACAGGACACTCCCCCAATTTCACTGCCTTTCCACCATCCTGTGAGGCACATGGAACAAATGAAAGTGACTGGCCCAAAAGTCATCCAGGGAGCTACATGGTTAAGAGTGGACCAGAAATCAAATCACTCTTGTGCCAATCCAACTCATTAGCCCCTACAACACACTGCCTCTACTAGTTCTTGGCTGACTGCCATTATTTTCCAGGCCCACCTGCCTCCCAGGTGGTGGTGAGGATTAAAAAATATAGATCACATACAGAGGTGGGTTTCAACAAGTTCTGATCAGTTCTGGAGAACCAGTAGCAGAAATTTTGAGTAGTTTGGAGAACTGGTAGTAAAAATTCTGATTCGCCCCGCCCCCATGTATTCTCTTCCTCACGAGTCCCAGCTGATCGGGAGGAAATGGGGATTTTGCAGTAACCTTCCCCTGGAGTGGGGAGAGAATGGGGGTTTTACAGTATCCTTCCCCTGCCATGCCCACCAAGCCATGCCCAAACCCACCAAGCCATGCCACACCCACCAAGCCACACCCACAGAACTGATAGTAAAAAATTTTGAAACCCACCACTGATCACATCTCAATGGACAGCACTGAGCAAAGTCAGCATAAATAAATAGTAGTATATAAATAAATATGAACCATCATCCAAGCATGATTAAAATATATTCACATTCTATTTTAGGTCTTAAAACTTTATTAAACCCAAAGTCAAAATGAATGGGTGCTCCTCTTTTCATTAGAGAAGATGCTACAAAAAGCTGAAAATACAAGAGCAGCAGGCGCAGAAAATTTTGATAGATTTTGATACTTAAATCTGCAAGGTCAGCAGGACTGGACTAGACTGAAAAAACAGGGAACTGATCCTCCTCTTTAAAAAAGTGGGGAGAGAGGAGTAATCCATTTGATTCTACCTCATAGCAAAACTCAAATTTTGTGGCAGGTGGAAAAAAAATAGGAGAAAGAAAAACACTGAAAATCCTTTCTGGTGGGTGCATAAGAAAAACAAAGTCAGGCAAAACTAATCCCCTGGTAGCAGTGGTGATATACAAATTGTTTTACTACCGTTTCTGTGGGCGTGGCTTGGCGGGTGTGGTGTAGCTTGATAGGTGTGGCAGGGGAAGGAGAAAGATACTGCAAAATCCCCATTCACTTACTGCTCCTGGGGAAATGATATTGTAAAATCACCATTCCCACCCCACTCTAGGGCCAGCTAGAGGTGGTATTTGCCAGTTCTCTGAACTGCTCAAAATTTCCGCTACCAGTTCTCCAGAACCTGTCAGAACCTGCTGGATTTCATCCTGTCTGGTAGCTAGAGGGAATGGCTCTACTAATTAACTCCCAGTTTCCTTGCCTAGATTCATACATGTCTGTTAATCACAGAGCAAATACTTTTGAGCTTTTATGGACTGAGTGATATAAATGCCTATAACATCATAAACACTGCAAATCTGACATTAGCTGCTCTTTTTCTCACACTAGCCCATGGCTCCTTCTCCAGGGAGCATTTGACTGCTTCTAGGTTGTCTTTTTGACTCAGCTGCTGGCAGGGACTACCATAGTTGCAATTAACTGAGATTCCATACTTTTTGATAGCCTCTTGGCAATCCTCCTCGTAGCCACCATAGGCCAAGGTTACTGCTCAGTAAACATTGACATCTGCTCTGTTGTACTTTCATGGACTATTATTTGAAATGAAGCCATTGGCAAGGAGAATGTAATTACTGTATGCAAATGGAGCACTTCTCGTGAATAAAACAGGTACCAGTTTAGTTAAGGCATCAAGCTAAAAACCAGGAGGCCCTGAGTTCTAGTCTTACCTTGGGCATGAGAAACTAGCTGCCTTTGGGCCAGTCACTCTCTCAGCCCAAACCACCTCATAAGTTTGGAGAAAATTGGAGGAAGACGTGTTGGACATGATTAAGCTGTCTTGAGTTATTTCTTAAAATAATAAAAGTGGGATAGAAATAAATAATAAATAAATAAATATTTGCCATCTTGAGATATTTGAAAATAATAATAAAGGTGGGTAATAATAAAAAACCCATGGTCCTAATTTAAGACATCCAAATTTGGATAGGGAAATTGTGAGATGTGTTTCACATCATTGAATAAAGTAAGTATGGAAGACTGGTGATAAAAAGGCTCTGTTTTCCAAAATACTGAATTTAGGGACAGAGCAAAGGATTTATTAGTATTTAATTTTCTTGTTTGTTTTAGATATGCTCCCTCCAGGCTCATAGAAATTCAAAACAGATTCCAATATTAATACTGTCAGAAACCATAATTTGCAATATATGTTTTTTTCCCCCCGAGCAGGGAAAGGGATAAGGTCATTTTAGAATACAGGAATATAGTAACAAATCATTGAACAGATATTGAGGTTCTAAAATCACAGGGATTTTTTAAAATTTTAGAACCATAAAAATGCATCTAAAAACAATGAAGAATAGAAAAATGTAAGTTCTTATTTTAATATAAATGAAATACTGAATCTTTGTGTTGGTCTCACCCACTTTGGAAAATAAATGCTCAACATGTTCCTCAGCCCGAAAGAAGCCATGCCAACCAAGCTAAAAGGATAGGTGGGATTCTACTAAAATTAGAAATGCAGAACAAAAATTGCCTTTCATAGAAGCAACATTGCACATAAGAGATGCTGCTGCAATAAATATCTCTTCTCATTTTCTTTCCCACGCTCATGCATATGCTCGTGCACACGAGTGCACACACAAACACATATTACCTAAGACTAGGGATATGTCATTTCTGGTGAAATATAAGCAATCTTTCTTAAAATTGTTGGAATTATTTTCTATTCAGAATGTTCCAAAAGTGCTTTTTCAAGAGGCAACTGGATGACTGAGAATATCTACAGACACTCTATTCAGAACTTTAAAGATGGCAACCTGAAACAATCAAAATTTTGGGGAGGCACAGCCTCCGGCTCCTGTGTTTCCCATCATTGACTTTCACAAATCATCACCCTGATTCATTAAACCATCTTTATCAACTATACCTCTTGTGCTCTTGCTCTTGCTTTGCTAAGGCTGCCTGCCTGGAGAGCCCTTTCTGAACTTTAAATATTCCAGTATTTTTTTAAAAGCCTATGCCAAAAAAATGAAAATGTGTACCTAATCACAAGAATTGGCTGAACTAGCCAATATAGAAATCTTTTTTTTAAGTTTTATTTTTGAGTTAAAATAAAAAACAGCTTAAAAAACATCGTCCTTACAAACAATCATAGACAGCATCTCGATCAGTCAAAATCATTTCATGCTTACAATTTTCCAAATCTCATCATGTAACGATTATTCTTCAATTGAACAGAAGAAAAATATTCAACCATTTTATCCAAGTTTCATTTTATATATGCTATCTCATCTCCATACTTTTTTGTCAAGCCATTGATAAAATATCTCCCATATCAAATAATATTGTTTATCTTCTTGTTCTCTTATTTCAAATGTCAATCTACTCATTTCAGCAAAGTCCAACATTTTCTTAATAATTTCTTCATCAGTAATTATTTTCTCTCCTTTCCAATTTTTGGCAAGCACAATTCTAGCCACTGTTAAAATGTTCACAATTAAGTATTATAGTTCTTTATCCAATGTCTCTGGTAGAATCCCCAATAAAAATACCTCTGGTTTAAAATCAATATGTCTCTTTATCATTTTTTCTTATTGCGTATGTATCTTAGTCCAAAATCTCCTTGCTTCCACGCATGTTCACCACATATGGTAATAAGATCCTGGAGTTTGATGACACTTCCAACATTTATCCGATTTATTCTTGAACATTCTTGCTATTCTCGTCGGGGGTAGATGCCACCTGTGAAACATCTTATACAAATTCTCTTTATATGCTGTTGACATTGTCATTTTATAATTATGTGACCACAATTTTTGCCATTTCTCTAAATCAATACTATACCCAAAGTTTTTCCCCCATGCTACTATTGATTCTTTAACTTGTTCTTCCAATTTCACTTCAAGTAAGTACCCATATAACTTTTTAATTACATGGTCATCAGAATCCATTAATATCTTGTCTAAACCAGTCAAAACACTATAAATACCTTCTTGTTTGAAGTCTTCTTGGTATCTGGAAAATATTTGCATATATGAAAACCAATCCATCTTAATTCCCTGATTTTCTAAATCTTGTTTCAATTTAAGTTCACCCTTTTCATCCAATAATTCACAGTATCTCACAATTTGTTCCCCTCTAAATACCATTGGATAAGAAAAAGCTTCAATTGTAGATACCCAGACTGGAATCTTCAAATAGTGATATTTTCTAATCTTCTCCCATGTCAGAAACAATGCTTCACGTATCTGATGTCTTCTAAAATACCCCTGTATTTTAGTTCCTTTATACCATAAGAAAGCATGCCAACCCATCAACAAATCATGTCCCTCCAAGTTAAATAATCTGGTGTTTTTCAATGTTACCCATTCTTTAACCTACATTAAACAAGCCACTTGGTAATATAGTTCAAAATTCGGTAACCCAAAGCCACCCCTCATCTTAGCATCTTGTAACAGTTTAAGTTTTATTCTTGCCTTCTTTCCCTGCCTAACATATTTCAAAACCATTTTATTTAAATCTGCAAAGAATTTCTTACCCAACTTTATAGGAATTGTCGGAAAAAGGTATAAAACTCTAAGTAAACTATTCATCTTAATAGTTGCAATTCTACCAATCAAAGATAACTGCATGTTTTCCAATTTCACCAGATCTTGTCCTATCTGTTGCTTAAGCTTATTATAATTGTTTTCTTTAAGAGAACTGCATCTTGTTGTTAATTGGATCCCCAAATACTTTACCTTGTTTGTGACCTGCATCTTTGAAATCTCCCTCAGATCTTCTTTTTGTTTTTTCAACATATTTGTAGTCATTATTATCGTCTTTCTGTCTTAATTTTCAGACCAGCAACCTCCCCATATTCTCCCATTTTTTCTGTCAGTTTATTTATTGATGTTAATGGTTCCTCAATTATAAAGACCAGGTCATCAGCAAAGGCTTGTAATTTATATTCTTCTTTTCTAATTTTCATTCCTTTCATCTCTTTTTCTTCTCTAACATTTCTATTCAGCACTTCCAAAGTCAATATAAACAGCAATGGGAATAAAGGACATCCTTGTTGTGTGCCTTTTTCTATTTCAATATAATCAGTCAATTCTCAATTAATCATTACCTTTGCCGTCTGTTTCAAATATATAGCTTCAATTGCCTGGATAAATTTTCTTCCATTTGTAGTATCATAAATCCCAATTCACATTGTCAAATGCTTTTTGTGTGTCTAGAAATATCAAAGCCATTTGTTTTTCGGGATGCGCTTCATAATATTCTAACGTATTCAAAATTATTCTTATATTGTCCCTAATTTGTCTTTTCGGAATAAATCCTTTTTGATCTGAATGTATAAAATTATTAAAATATCTCTTAAGTCTTTCTGCCAGTATTGAGGCAAAAATTTATAGTCTGAGTTTAACAGGGATATAGGCCTATAATTTTTAATTTGTTGTGGGTCTGTGTCTTCTTTATGAATCAGTGTAATGTAGGCCTCAGTCCATGATTAGGGTATTGTTTTGTTTAACATTACATCATTCATAACATCCAAAAGCAGAAGGCATAAAGATTCTTGTAATGTTCTATAATATTCCACAGGCAAACTATCTGGTCCTGGTATCTTTCCATTTTTTTGTTTATTGAGTGCTTCTATTAATTCCATCATCGTTATACGCCCATGTAGCATTTCTTCAGTGTCCTTGGGAATCAGAGGTAATTTTACATTCTGTAGATATTTTTTGACTTTCCCATCTTCAACCAACTCTCTTTTATAGAGTTGCCTATAATATTCTTGTATTATTTTTCCCATCTCTTTATTTCCAAATTTACTTTGTCCTTGGTCATCAGTCAATTGCGTTATTTTTTTTTATTCCCTTTCTTTTTTCAATTTATATGACAGCCATCTTCCCAGTTTATTCGCATTTTCAAAATAGTTCTGTTTAGCAGTTCTAATTTTTGGGGCTAGCTCTTCCTTCTCCATTAAGTCCATTTTATGTTTCAACATATCCATTTTCATTTTGACATCTTTCTTATCTGGATCTTTCTGGAGTTCCTTTTCAAATGTCTTATATTCATCCCTTAATATTATAAAGATTTGTCTTTTTTTCACATTCCTTTTCTTTGTGTAGTCTATTATTATACCTCTAGCATAAGCCTTTATTGTATCTGAATGGTTTTGTATTGATGTGTCCTCCTTTTTATTTTCCTTAAAGAAAAATCCCAGCTCTCTTTGAATTTTCTGTACAAATTCTTTTTCTTTTAAAATTGTATTATTCAAGGTCCATCTGGCTTTTCTTTTTTGGTCTTTCCAGATTACTATCACTGGATTATGATCAGCCCACAAATTAGTATCTGTTTCTGCCTGCTCAATTTTCAAAGTCAAATCCATTGTTGTCTATATCATATCTAACCTGGAACAAGATGAATGCCTGTTTGAGTAAAAACTGTATTGTCTATTCTTCCCATTTTTAAGCCTCCATATATCTTTCAAATTTATTTCCTCTATCATTTTAAAGAAAGGGTTCGGCAGTATTTTTCTATTATATCCTCCTGTTTTTGTTCTTTTATAATCCAGTTTTTCATCTACTATTCTATTAAAGTCTCCCATCATACATATAATTATCATAGTCCATTTCAATTATGTTCATATATAAATTTCGATAAAAATCGCTTTGGTTGTTATTTGGTGCGTATATTGCCACTAGGAGTATCTCCATGTTATTATCAATTATCTCCATCATCAAGACTCTGCCCTCTGGATCTGCATATATTTGTTCCACTTTTATTGAATTTTTAATATATAGAACAACGCCTCTCATTTTGGGATAATGATGAAAAGATTCTTCCAAGTTTAGGTTGTACCAATAAGTGTTCATGTTGCTTTTTAATATGAACTTCCTACAGACAAATTATATCAAATTTTAATTTTTCTAATTTATGAAAAACCTTTCTTCTTTTCACAGCCAAATTAAGTCCATTTATATTTATTGAGATTAATTTTGTTTCATCCATATTCATATTTTATATGTAGATTTAGTAAAATCTAGTTGATTTTACTTCCCGTTGTTCTTAAATTCCACAGTTCCTCCAACAGCACCCTCCATTGGATCAATCATTACCATTTCCTCTTCTATAGGTTTTGCAGACATCAGTATAGCTTGTGTTTCTGTTTCCATTGCCACTTCCTTTTCCTTTAAAAAGTCTTCATAGAAAGCTCTTGCTTTGTCAATTGTATCTAGTCTATATCTTTGAAGCTGCCATGTTAAGATCAATCCTTCTGGTATCAGCCATCTAAAATTAACACCCTTTTGAATTAGTATTTTGGTCAGGAATTTATACTCTTTTCTAATATCTCTCACTTTCTTGGTATTTGTTTCAGGACCACCACTTCTTTCTCCTTAAATTTCAATGTTTTTTCTCTCACCACCTGAAGGATTTGTACTTTAATCAATTTTTTAGTAAATCTTATGTGGACTTCTCTTGGTAATTTATTACGCATGGCGTATTTAGTGTAAACTCGATAGATCTCATCCACTCCCTATGTCATCTCCTCTCTGGGTATCTCCAAAGCATCAGCAAACATAGGGATCATGACGTCTGTGAGTTTTTCTCCTTTCTCTTCCTGCACATTTTGAAATCTAAGATAGAATTCTGCTTTATCCATTTTGAGTTTGACTACCCCACTCCTTTCGCTTTCTATTTCTTTCAGTCTATTATCAAAATCTTTCATTTTTTCCCCCTTTTGGTCATCCTTCTTCTCCAACTCTTGTAGTCTTCCTTCAAATTTTGACATTGCCTGTTGAATGCTGATCACTTTTTCATCTGTCTTTATTAGTCGTTGTTCCATCCTTTGGACATTCTCATCTGTCTTCTGTAATTGTTGTTCCATCCTTTGAACTGTACTCAAGATTGCTTGTAGCGACACTTCTTTCTCTTTCTTTTCTTGAAGCATACCCTAGATCGTACGTTGTCCTCCAAATGGAGATGCTGAAGGTGTGGTTGCAGCTCCCACTGTTGCAGCTTTTAAACTCATTTTATTGTAATCTACTGATGTAAAGGTCAAAGGCCAAAAAAGGGAAAAATTAAAAAAACAAGCAGAGAGGGAGACCAAAAAAAAAAAAGGAGGAGGGCAAGAAAAAAAAGAAAAGCAAAAAAAGAAAAAATCAACTATGAAAAAAGAAAAAGAAGAGAAAAAAAATCAAATCTTCAGGTTCTTAAACCCTAATCCAACTAGAATTTCCAAAATTAAAAAAATCCACAATAAAAAGCAATATAGGAAAAAGAAAACAAGAAAGAAAAGATGTTTTACCAGAAAGGGTAAAGAAAAAAAAGAAAGAAAAGAACTTCCAGCTCTTGAATACCTTCATCCAATTCAATTCTTAAAAAGTCTTAAAATAAGGTTAATCTTTCACTTATATTTATGTCCGGAAAGCATACAGAGTTCCCTCTCATAGGGGCCTCAAAGAAAAAAAAAATAACAGTGACTGCCCCTCCCCAAATAATCTTACAAAGAAGGAGTCCCTTTCACACTTTTCCACAGCTCCTACTTCAAAGCTACCAAGAACACCTGAATCAATAATACAGATAAATACTACCTCAGATGTTTTCTCCACTTGTGCTAAATAAGCTAAAACTCAGAGCCATTCTCTTATTATTTTGGCTACAGTATATCCTTCAGCTTTCTGCCTAGATACACATTGTAACAAAATTCCTTCTTTTCTTTTCTTTTCCCCAGTAGATGGCAGTACTTTCATTCTCTCTAGCTTTCCTACATTAAAAATCCAATTCTTGATTAAAAATTACTTAGAGAGAGAGAGAGAGAGAGAGAGAAAAGAAGAGCAAAGAAGAAGGAAAAGTTAAAGTAAAAAAACAAAAAAGTAGGTTTCATAATAAATCAATCCCAAATCAGGCTAAAATTTTCCTTTAAGTAAAGCACAGTCCCCAAAAAATAAAATCTTCCTCTCTTTCTCTTTCAGTCCAGTCTCGGTCTTCAAAAGCAATTAATTTAAAATCCTTTCAATTAGCAATCAGGTTTCCAGTAGTCTATTCCAAAGTAAAGTTCGCAGCTTAACTTTCTTTATTAATCTAAACACTCCTCTCATTAGAGTGCCTTT
Source organism: Coluber constrictor foxii (assembly GCA_038048745.1). NCBI lineage: Eukaryota > Metazoa > Chordata > Lepidosauria > Squamata > Colubridae > Coluber > Coluber constrictor. The sequence continues at coordinate 147,629,627 of CM075961.1, forward strand.
TGTAATTTAAAATAAGGCTCTCTCACCACATCGAGTAGTTGTCCTTCCTCTTTCTTCCTCTGCCTTGGCAGCCGCTATGGCTGCTTCCCCGCTGCTGGAAAAAGGGCTTTTCTGGATCAATCAGGAACTCTGCGATGTCCCTGAGATCGACAGAAGGTGCCCTCCACTACCACAGTCAAAACTAGACTGTGGGGTCCTGGCTGGATCGTCTAGCAGCGGGCCTATTGGCGGCGATTCTGGAGTTCCAAAATCACACATCGTTTCACAGGGACATCAACTGGTATATAGAAATATTATGTGAGAACTTAGTAAACTAATGAATAGTCAAGTTTAGACTGTTTCTTCAAAGGATCTTTATCTTATTTGAAAAATAAGTCTTATTTACTAAAAATTGGAAAGTAACACTTGAGAGGATAATGCCAGTGGAACTATTAAAAAAAACACACCTTGCATGCCACTGCTACTCTCCCCTTCTATAATGTGACTTTCCATTCTCCATCATTTTTCTTGGCCTAAATTGTTGGTACGCCACTGCAGCCCACCACTTAAGATTGGCAGAATTTTAGACATCTGATGTTTGACAGCAAGTCAACAGTATGGTAGGATGTTAGCTGACAATTGTAGAATTCATGAAGTAATGTAAAACCCTAGTTTTTTGGTTTTTTTTAAAAAAATTAATTTATATGGCGCCCTTCTCCGGATACTCAGGGCGGCATATAGCTATTGCTTTAAGCAATAGCCTTCATACTTTTGTATATACCTGCTTGGTAGGGCTTTCACCCCCCCCCCCAGTGGTGTTCTTTTTTATACAAAGTCAGCTTATTGTCTCCACAATCTGGGTCCTCATTTTACCTACCTTTGAAAGGATGGAAGGCTGAGACAACCTTGAGCCTGGTGAGATTCGAACTTACAGTAATTGCAGGCAGCTGGTGTCACTTTAGCACTACTTAAGCTGCTGCGCCACCCAGGCTCAGCTAACCCAGTTAGTTCTCACCTAACCGGGCACAGCAGGAGCTGTGAACTCATCAGAAGCCAGTAATCAAAGGCCAAGGAAAAGGCAAAGCTTTCCAGTACCATTTAGCATTAGATGAAAAATATTTCTCATGTTACAGAGGAAAGCACTTTTATGATCAGCAAACTTGCAGTTTACAATTCGTTTTTTAAAGAGAATATTCCAGAATTCCCTTTGTGAATGCATAAAAGTCTCAGGTGCATTTTTCAGGGGAAAAAAAGAAGGGACTTTATTTTTTTCTTTAAAAAAATGATGATAGCACCTTTTCAACCCTTTTAACTAAATTTTTAAAAAAGTCTGATTCAAACATTTCTTTTATTAACCATATTTGTTGGAAATAAGATCAATTTTGCTATGCTGACAATTGTCCTTTAAAACACATTTGATCAAGATCTCATTTAATCCTTTGCCTATTAATTTGAATAACTTACACAAAGATGCTGGACAACATCTCAGAACAAAATGACTCCCCCACCTCCGTTGACAAGAGAGTCATCCTCTCATCGCGCTTTAAAGAGTTGCTTCTGTGGGTTGCCACCTGCTAATTGGGATTTACTCCACTGAGTCCCGCAAAACATGCATTGCGAATACGTGCCCAAGGCAGAGAAAAAGTGACGCTCCACCACTTTACCACCTTACACAGATCCGAGGTCTGTTTGGCCGCTTTCATTTGGCACTTGACAGAGGAGATGGTTTTAGACTTCCGGAGGAAGAAAGAGGAACCTGCTCCACTTTACATTGAGTGGGGCTGTGTGGAGAAAGTTTCCTCCTTTAAATTCCTGGGAGTCTATCTCAGCAAAGATCTCACCTGTAAAATCAACATAAGGCCCAACAGACTCCACTTCCTAGAGAAAAAACGAAGTGGAACATCAATTGATGACCTCCTTTTACTGGTCCACAATAGAACGCATCCTCACTCAGTCCATTACAGTATGGTACACTGGTCTGACAGCCGCGGATAGAAAAACATTACTGAGGGTGGTGAGCACAGCATGAAATATCATGGACTGTTCCCTGATATCACTAGATGACATCGCTAGGACTTGCTGCCTTAGAAGAGTGAGAAAAATCCTCAGCGACAACTCACACCCTGGTCAGCCCTTCTTTATTCTCCTACCATCAGGAAGGAGATACAGAAGCATAGGCAGACGCACACACAGGCTGAAGAACAGTTTTTATCTGTGGGCTGTCAGACTCCTGAATGAAAAATAACCACAACAACATAGAATTGACTTGTGGGGCCAGGGCGAAGTGCAATAACTTCACATGGCGCAATAGGATAGGGCGTCTACTATCAGGATTCATTGGGATAGAGATTTTCTGTCTTTTACTGTGAGTTGTATTGTGTTGGAAGGTGGGGGGGAGGGGTGCACCAAGGGAGGCTAGGGAGGCTCAGCCAATCTCATAGTATACATGTTGTACCCTGATCTTAAAGGTTTGAATTGACGACAGGCTGCTCAACTCTAACGCGGTTACCGGACTTAGGCTAGGCGTGAATGAACCCAGCCCAGGGTGCTTCCTCCAGCAGCCCAGCTTCAAGCGGGACCAGGCATCGGCGCCACCGACCTCTCGCTCTAACCTATCTCAACGGGCTGTTGGGCGGATGTCATTGCAGGGGCGGTGCAGCGCCCACGGGGAGCCTGTCGGAAGAGCCGGCGAGCGATGGCATCCATTGAAGAGCCACTGTTACCCACCGTCCAAGATCCAGCTCCTCCGACAAGCAGGGGGGCATCGGGGGAATCTCTACCTGCGGGGGGGAGGGGGAGGTGAACCTCCTCCTGGCAGCATCCGAGGGAGTTGACCGCTAGGAGGCGCTGCTCCGGCGGCTGAGGCCCATCTGCCTGCGCGTCGGACCGGCTGCATTTCATAGGCTCCTGTCGGAGAGCCCCTCCTCCCCTCCCACCCACCTTCTCCCCGTGATGGCGGAGGACAGCGAGTCTGCCGCCAGTCAGCAAAGCCTCGAGCTGGACGACCAGGACACCTGCGGCATCGACGGCGACAATGAGGAGGAGACGGAGCACTCCAAAGGGTAGGGTCTTGGCGGACGCGCCCGCAGGAGCCACCGCCGCCCTTCCGATGCTCCTGCCAACCATGCCCGCCCAGGGCTTGCCCAGGAGCTGCAGCGCGTTGCACAAGCGCGCGGTCGGCCCGTCCGGGTGGTGAACTAGATTGGAGGCAGCCAACCAGCCAGCCAGCCCGCCCGTCCCCTGAGCCTATTTCCTGCGGCAGGGACGGAGGCGGCCGTAGCAACCCAGGAATGGCGATCAGGGAGGCGGAGGCCACGCGGGGCACAGAGCAGCCTTCCGGGCTGAGGCTTGAGCGCGAGGTGGGAGAGAAGAGCCGCCCCCCTTTTGCTGCTGCTGCTGCTGCTGCTGCTGCGGAGGAGGAGGAGGAGGAGGAGGAAGGCCAGGCCGGCAGGCTGTGTTTCCCCGCGGGGGAGAGGCTTTCTGGTCGGCGCGTGTTGTCGACACTCGCAGGCTAGCGCAGCGCCCTACCCTTGTTGCCGGCACCCAGGCTTTGGCCTGTGGGCTTCCCCCGACGGCTGCCTGCTACGATTTCTGTGCCGAGCCAGGCTTCCCCTTCGCCCGCTCTGCCGTCCTCCCCTTTCCCTTTGTGAGCACCTCCCATCCTTCGCAGCCTCCCGCAAGGCGTGCAAGAAGCGCCCGCCTCGCCTTCCCTTCGGGGAGGGTAGTGGTGGTGGAGGAAGCCGAGCTGGAGCGGCGGGGGCCCTTCCACCACTGGGGGGCGGCTGGCTCACTCGGGGGATCCCGCGGTGGGCGGGAGGCTGGATCTGCTCCTTCGATCGACCTGTGCGCATCAGAGGACTGTGGTGGGGGGGGGGGAGGAAGAGGAGGAGAGGGGCGGCTTCTGCACATGATCTGATCCGGGCTCTGGGACTTGCAGGTGTCCTCCGGGTGCCCCCTCTTCGTGACATCCGCCTCCGACCATTTTTGGCAAACGTTCTTCTTGGTCTGACCTGTAATGGGAATTTTTCTTTCTGAGGGCTGTCATTTTTATGCCTTTCTGCTGCCATCTCACCCTGGTGTGCCTTTTAGGAGCTTTCCCCCTCCCCCCCAGCAGAATAAAAGCATAAATCAATAATAACATATTTGGGAATGGGTGTTATGTGCGTGATTTCACTGTGGGATCCAACTTTAAACTTTAAACCCAGTGAGGGTCAAGCAGATAGGAAGAGTTCATTTTCCACTGCCAGCCATCCTATAGTGGAAAAGTTTAGGGGACAAAATTTGCAGGCAAGTTTTTCCCCAAGTTCTGTGTTAAAGGTGGCACATACATAAACATTCAGGATACTTGAGTGATCTGATCTAGTTGCAAGAGTAGGTTAAAATTCAGTTTGTTTGATTGCTATTTAGGATCTTATATGAATCTACTATTGTAACTTGCAAATTATTTATAGACATGTTATGTAAAATGAAACAGTTATTTAACAAGCCATGGTTAAGCAAACAAATAGAAGTGTGCACAAACCAAACCATGATTACCAGCTGGCTTCAGATTAATCTGAGGCCATATCATACATGATGCAGCTTTGCACATTTATGAACTAAATGTTGTTTGGTAGCATGTTTTATGGCAGAATATATTCTGTTGATCAAGCTATGGTTCAGTATGTGCCTATATAAGTATAAGCCATTGATAATTTTGTCAAGTAGAAAAGTCTCTTAGAAAACAGAGACTATGTGCACTGTTTCCATTAAAAAAGATCTTTCTTTCTTTTTTTGGCTCATTTAGGAATTTTAATGGAGAGACCAGATGTTATATTGATGTTTGTAAATTTCCCATGTTTTCTCAATGTGTTGGTCTTTCTTTACCCAAAGAAACAATTGGGCAAAATACCAAGTTTGACTGTCGAGACTAGGATCTTTCCTCTGATAAAAGTTCATCTTCAGAGAGCTTATGCTGTGAGGATTGAATTCAGGTTCTGTTGAAGCTAATCCAAAGTTTTAAAATGGAGAAATTGGATTAGGAAACTGAAGGAAAAAGGCAGTGTTTCGCTTTGACTGGGAGGTTTTGCAAATTCAGCCATTGTGGTTTCATTGATTGTAAGTCCTACAATCATGTGGAAAATAATTGTAGCTTTAAATGTTGCTATTTAACTTTTAGCATGAGCATAGAAACCTTGACAAGTAAAACCATAGATTTCTATATTCAGGCACCACACTGAAATATGAATGTCGGACATATTCTATCATAATTTATTGTGAAGATTTAGTCCTTGATTCAGGTCATAAACTCAGAAAATGGAAATACTTGAGTAAATTGTAATTAATTCAATCAAGGACAAACACTTTATTGAAATATTGCCACTCATTTAGGCTAAGTGCTATCAAAAATGGCTACAATTCTCCAAGACCATCCTGGAGTAGAGACTTTTGGTATGTGAAGCATATGATCTGTCACTGAGCTAATTTACACCAATCTTGTGTATTCCAGGTATGTTGGAATCCAACTTGGTAAGACTAAGAAATCTAGCATGGCACATCTGTTAGCTGCTTAGACCCTCTGGGAATAGGCAACATAGCGATATAGTAGGCAAATAAGAAATAAACAAGGCAGCACTGCATAAATTCTGTGTTTATAATTATAAATTATGTTCAGCATGTATGATATGAGGCATTTTAGAAAATGACTATTAAAAATATCTTATTCTGTAACTTACACAACAGACAATTATTTACAGTTTGTTTTTCTTTAAATTAGACCACTCCTATGATATGTGGTGAATGCTTTTCTTATCTGCATAGCATTGGCTTGTCCACACCCTGATATCACTTAAAGAAGCATCTACAGTAGTGTGAGAAATGCTTCTAAAACTAAAAACATATGTATACAAGTAATCTAAAGAAGTAAGAAACAAGTTAGACTTGATGCTTAGCCATGGTACAGTACTATAAAAGAAATTTTCGGAGGTTACACTTTTGCTTTGCTTTCGAAATAAGATTTGTATGATTATATTGCTTTGTATTGTATTGAATACTAATAATGGTGCTCTTTGGATTCTTGTAGCCAATTCCTCACGTAGTTAGCAAGGACCTTAATCTTTAGGAGTTCATCTACCTGCTCAGTGTATGGTCTACTACAACATTTCTAACAGATGATAAACAACCTCTGATTGAAAAATTCCAAAGCAGGAGAAATCACAGTGCATATTATTTATTTATTTTTATTTTATTTTTTCAATTTATAAACCGCCCTTCTCCTTGCGGACTCAGGGCGGTGAACATCCAGAATAAAACATAGTGTACAAAAATTAAAAACAATTAAAAACTATTAAATATCATTTGGCCGAAAATTAAAACAACCCAATTTAAAATTAAATTCAAATTTAAAAACGGAGGATAGGATCAGGCTAGCCCAGCTAGATGGAATAAGTGGGTTTTAAGGGCCCGACGAAAGGTCTGGCGATCTGGAATCCTACGTATCTCCGGGGGTAGGTCATTCCAGAGGGCGGGCGCTGCCACAGAGAATGCTCTCCCCCTGGGGGTCGCCAGCCGACACTGTCTAGCCGACGGCACCCGGAGGAGGCCCTCTCTGTGCGAGCGTACTGGCCGGTGGGAGGCTATTGGCGGCAGAAGGCGGTCCCGCAAGTACCCAGGTCCTAAGCCATGGAGCGCTTTAAAGGTGGTCACCAACACCTTGAAGCGCACCCGGAAGACCACCGGGAGCCAGTGCAGCTCGCGCAGGAGAGGTGTCACGTGGGAGCGCCACGTCACTCCCATAATTCCCCGCGCGGCCGCATTCTGGACCAGTTGGAGCCTCCGGGTGCACCTCAAGGGGAGCCCCATGTAGAGAGTGTTACAGTAGTCCAAGCGGGAAGTCACGAGAGCATGGGTGACTGTGCGTAGGGAGTCCTGATCTAGAAAGGGACGCAACTGGCGTATCAGGCGAACCTGATAAAAAGCCCCCCTGGCCACGGCCGTCATGTGTTCTTCTAAAGACAGCCGTGCGTCCAGGAGGACGCCCAAGTTGTGAGCCCTCTCCGTGGGGGCCAATGTCTCGCCCCCAATAGTCAGCGATGGCGTCAGCTGGCTATATCGGGACGCCGGCAGCCACAGCCACTCAGTCTTGGAGGGGTTTAGTCGGAGCCTGTTTCTCCCCATCCAGACCCGCACAGCTTCCAGACACCGGGACATCACTTCAACGGCATCATTGGGGTGGCCTGGAGTGGAGATGTACAGCTGGGTGTCGTCAGCGTACTGATGGAACTCCACACCAAAGCCACGGATGATCTCACCCAGCGGCTTTACATAAATGTTGAACAGAAGGGGCGAGAGGACCGACCCCTGCGGCACCCCACAAACATATGGGGTCCTGTTCTATACATACATACATACATACATACACACACACACACACACACACACACACACACACACACACACACACACACAAACTTCTGAAAGTCTCAGAGAGCTGCTGTCTTATGGTATGCATCCCTGTTGTAAACTAATTGGAAACAGTATTATGAAACACTCGCTGCAAGAATCGGAAAAGATCTCAATGCCATCATAAAGCATAACTCTAATCTGCAATTAATAAGACAATTAGAATCGGTCTTAGATTTTTGCAACATTTTGAGCTGAAGGAGAATTGCTTATATTTTAAACAGATATATTTATATTCCAAGCTGAATATTTTTTCTTACTGAACTTGAGAGATTTCAAAAAAATAGTTTGACAAATACGGTACATGCACTCCATGGGTTTTAGTTCCTTTTGCATTCAGAAGTTGTAAAGATGGCAATGTGGGCTGTCATTTTTTGAATTCGTAGTCTATATTCCTCACTAGCTTAAGAAATCCTCTTTAAATTTTCCTGCCTTCTCTGAAGCCTTGCTCATTGATAGTTACTGAATTCTTGTCCAATACATTTGGATGACATGGGCATAGTCTGACAGGCACAAATAATTTAAGTTTTTTTCTGAAGTGATTTGCAAAATTCAAGTACACAAACTGAACTAAGTAACTGGAATTACATCTTCTTTTTATATTGTCTGCTTAAAGTGATATTGGTTTTAATAACCTAAACATTTGGCATAACTTTTTCTATAGTGTAATTCTTTTTTGTAAGTAGAAAAATATGCAACTGTAAAATTTCTTCTATCTTTCAAAAAAGAAAATTATATTCAGAATTGAGACAAACCTTAACATCTAGCCTTAAGTAGTATATAACCATTGACTTGGACATCAGGACAGTCATCAGTTTATAAAATCATAAAATATACTTGCATATTTTTTCAAGAAGAATATTAGTGTGTTACAAAGGTATTTGGTAGAACATCAGGTGTGTTAAAGTATGTTTACTTGTTCTTACAGCTCCTATAGACTGACTTTATGAATATGACTACTGACATGGTTTCTAGCCGTTCCTTCCACCTTTCTTTTGGTCTGCTTTGTGATCAGTTTTAATTTGGAATTTAGTTGCTGCTGTTTGTTTTTCCTTGAGTTATTTAAAGTAATCAGTATGTAAAATTCTGAAGTTTAGAACTGTAGTTTTGGTTTTAATTTGAAACAGACTGGGTGGAGTGTTGCTTTTTTCATGCAGTGTTTTTTTTAAAATGCATGTTCATTTGGTGCAAGAGTTATATTTGCATAGTTATATTTACTTCCCATCAGGAAGACAATGAAAATTTAACACAAATCAAAAATATAATAATATTATCTATACCATAAATGAAAGATTTATAAATACAAATGTGTTAATATATCTTCAGGCATATTGCCCTGTCATGTGCAGTAGCTATTACACTTTTATTTTGTTTACATCTTATACAGGGCTTTGTTAATACATATTCTATCCTGATCTGTTTATTTTAATTGATTTTTCCCCCTAGCATTTTCCTACAATTGCAAGATATGTTTTTTTTAGATCAGCAGAGTGTTGACCCGTTGGTTGTGACAGGAATTGATCGACTGACTTATAGCCTGAATCTGACATTGTAGGCTGAAAGAGAGTGAATTGTGCAAAGCTTTCATACCTAAGGCAAGACTAGAATTCATACTCCCCTGTTACTAGCACTGTGCCTTAAACATTAGACCAAACTAACTCTTTTAATAGTAAGTTACAAGTTACTAGTTTAAAAAAAAATTGACAGTCAGCAAATTTGGCAAAATGGCTGATGCAGCACTTTCTGTTCACCAATCCTTGCTATTTGGTATGGTGAGCAAAAATAAAAAATAAAAAAAAATCATCATTTAATTAAAGATAAACTTTTTCCTTGGATGCTCTCCTCTACACCAACAAGCCATAAAGAATTAAAAAAGAAATTCAGAAAGAATGAACAAATGAAAACAGAAAGTTCAATATTAAAATAAATATTAATTTTTTTTTTTTTTAAAGTAGTACAATTTGGGTGAAAAGCCACATTGCCCAAATGGACTGGGTGATTAAATAGGGTTCATGTGTGTGAACACACATGACCATCTGTTAAGGCATTTGTTCACATTTTTTGAGCAACATAAATATATGGAGGAGACCCAACTAAGGAAATAGATTAGCCACAGTGACAAACTGTCAAAATAATAAGTTAAGTATGTCAGTTACTGTCAGCAAATTTAGCAACAGTGAGATGGCCACATGGTTGACTAATCTTTACTTTTTAATGATAATAAATAACTTGGCAGATTAACAGTCATAAAAAAGCAATTCATAAGAAAAATAATAATAGCAAGGAAAATAGAATATCCTAAACATTTCCATTTTTTAATCATTTGCTTTCTGTGCCTTTAATTGCCTACAGCAAGATTAATATATGTCACTTAAACCAAAACTATAACACGAGAACATAATCAACAATACGTCTCGTTGAAAACAATATGGATAAAATACTATATTAAATCAGCATCCTATTTTTATTTTATTCATTCATTTATTTATCAAAATTATTTTCCAGTTCAAAATTATTCTGAGCAGCTCCTTTCCTACCGGATGTCACAACCCTTTCTCTTACTAACAATATTATAAAGGATCAGTCTTGTGCTCCCTCCAATTTCAGCAATGTGGTGTATTACACTGAGTTGCATGCCAACTGAAGAAAAGTTGTACTTGTATGGTTCTATGTGGGCAAGGACTAATTGTAACATTCCTAACTTGGCAAATCTGAGGGAGATTTGGTGAGGTTTGACTGAGGCCTTCAGGTAGAGGCATGCACAAGTCCTGGGGATGAAATTCTTGAGCTGTTATTGTGGCCACCTAAAATTTAGAGCCAACTCTTACCACGTGGTTTGACCATAGAATAGAATAGAATAGAATAGAATAGAATAGAATAGAATAGAATAGAATAGAATAGAATAGAATAGAATAGAATAGAATAGAATAGAATAGAATTTTATTGGCCAAGTGTGATTGGACACACAGGGAATTTGTCTTGGTGCATACGCTCTTGGTGTACATAAAAGAAAAGATACATTCATCAAGAATCAAAAGTACACAACACTTAATGATAGTCATAGGAAAACAGTCAATATAAATCTTAAGAATACCAAGCAACAAGGTTACAGTCATACAGTCATTAGTGGGAGGAGATGGGTGATAGGAACGATGAGAAGATTAGTAATAATGCAGACTTGGTAACTAGTTTGACAGTATGGAGGGAATTATTTGTTTAGCAGAGTGATGGCTAAACTGTTCTTGTGTCTAGTTGTTCTGGTATGCAGTGCTCTATATTGAGTGTAGGAGTTGAAACAGTTTATGTCCAGGATATGAGGAGTCTGTAAATATTTTCACAGCCCTCTTTTTGACTCGTGCAGTATACAGATCTTCAATGGAAGGCACATTAGTAATAATTTTTTTTTCTGCAGTTCTAATTATCCTCTGAAGTCTGTGTCTATCTTGTTGGGTTGCAGAACCAAACCAGGCAATTACAGAGGTGCAAATGACTCAATAATTCCTCTGTAGAACTGTATCAGTAG